>CM057394.1:16749653-18077153 GCA_030015415.1 Cynopterus sphinx
ACATTTAGGATTACTAACACAAAGGTGGAAAGGAGTGAGTTTAGGGATGAGATTCATTAGGAAAGGCTGGATCTACCCGACCACACTGGGAATCTAGTCCTTGAATCATGGGCTTTGGCAGATGGAGAAAACACAGTAAAGATAGTCTGGGGTTGCCAGATTGAAGAGCCCTGATTGCCAATGGTTGAGGATGTTGATTTTAATATGCAGTAGGGAGTCATTAAAGGGTTTTGAGAAGGGGAGTGACATAATCCATGTGCTTTATCTAGAAAATGAAGTGTTATTGCTCTGCCTAGCTAGACCTTGAGAAGGAGTTGAAACTTTGTAAATTTCTTTTTATTTACAGGTTGCCAACCCTGGCATGTCATAAAAGCTTTTTTTCAGAACTTAAAATATGTCGTTCCACTGTCTTATGGCTTGCATTGTCTTCAGCAAGTCTCCTTTCATTATCTCCTCCCTCTCTGCTTACCAGGAGGATTTTCTCTTTGTCCCTTGATTTTGATGTATACTGGTGCAGTTTCTTTGTTTCTTGTCCTTTGAGGTTTACTGACTTTGAATTTGTGGGATTATAGGTGTCAACAAAATTGGAAAAAAGTTGGCCATTAGTTTTTCAAATATTTCTGTTCTCCCTTTTTGGAGAAAAATATTACAAATATTAGGGCACTTGAGGTTCTCCTATAGGTTTGTCTTTTCTCTTGCTTCATATTAGATAGTTTCTATTGTGGGCATTTACATTTATTGCTACTTTCTATGTCTAATCTGTTATTCCCATTCAATGTATATGTCATCTCTAGAAGTTTGATTTAGTAATATCCACCAGATGTCTCCTTAACATGCTCATGCTTTCCTCTGTGTTCTTGGACATAGGGATTATAGCTAGAATAACTGATTTAATTTCCTCACCTAGTAATGCTAGCATGTGACTAGATCTGTTTCTTTCCCCCTTATGGTCATATTAGTCTGCTGCTTTGCATGCCTGACGATTTTTAATTGGATGCCAGACATTATGAATTTTACTTTTCTTCAGTGCTGAATTTTTGTTTTTAACGTATTTTTGAGCTTTGTTTTGGGATGCAGCTAAGTTACTTGGAAACACTGATTGATTTATTTATTTTCTTTCATCCTTGCACAGGGGTCATGCTAATCTTTTCTGTATCGTTCCAATTTTAGTATATGCTGCTGAAGTGAGCCCGGGAAACACTGATTCTTCAAGGCTTGCTTTTTGAGTTTGTTTGTTTTTTTGTTTTTTTTTTTTTCTTTCAGACAAGACCAGAGTAGCCTTTAGATAAGGATATTTTATTCTTTAATACCGAAGTAGTCAATACCTTTCTGAGTACTCTACTGTGTGCCCCAGGTCTTAGGAGGTTTTTCCACTTGCGCTATTCCTGGCCCTTTGTATGCTTTGGGGATTTTCTCCTTTACCTTTCCAGTGATTCATTACTTTGGCCTCTGGCAGTTTCCTCGCATGCTTGCACTGGTCACGTGGAGATTCACGGGAAGCTACTACAGATCTCTGGAGCTCTCGCATTGTATTGCAGTACCCTGGCCATGAATTCTAGCCCCTTTTGGCTTTGTGGTATTCCCAATTGTCTCTCCAACCTTGGAAGACCCTTGGTCTCATTTGGGTTCCCCCTCTCTATTCTGTGTCCTGGATGTGCTATCCACAGTAAACTGAGACAGTCCCGGAAGTCACCTTGTTTACTTCCCTCAGGGACCACTATCCTATGCTACTGCCTGCTGTCCATCGTCCGAACTTCTTGTCTCATATACTTTGTCCCATTTTTTCAAGTGCGAGGATGTATCTGGAGTAGAAATTAAAATTCACTTTTTAAATACTGTGACTGTTTGAGCCAGTACTTCCACATCATAATCTTTGTTTTATGTTCAAAACAATCTAACAACAGCAAACACATCCAGCATAAGAAATAGAACATTTCTATTTTATTTTTAAAAATTGATTATTGTGCGTTATTCTTTCAGATGAACTTTAGGATCATCTTGTGAAAGTCTAAAAAATTCTATTGGAATGATCTTGATTGAATTGCAGTGATGATAGAACTTTTTTGCTGAATATCCCTGAATACTCCACTGAATACACTTTGGGAATAGCTACTACATGGAATTCTTAAGCTCTGGAGAAATGGCTTTGGTTTTAAACTTAATAGGAAAATGTTTAATTTAATAGGAAAACTTCAGTTTACCTTTAGACTGGGTTTCTCAAAGCCATAGAAGAGTATCAGGGGAGAAAACAATAATATCAATGTGTTTATGGCCTTTCCTACCTATGTTTAAAATTTTCTTTGATACTAAGATACTTAGGAGGAGGCTGTGATCAAGTTGTATAAATATAATACTTTCAGGAACTAAAAGTTGAACCTAAGACCATTATATAAAATATAAGAGGTTTTTATATTGGTGGCTGTTGGTCATTACTTTCCATTGACTGTGTAGTAATTATAATCTAATGTCTGTATTTGTACTTTTGGATTTGTTTTAGGTAATAAACAGATTTCTACTTTAAATGAGTACAGAGTCTCAAATATAACTTTTAAAGTGTCTTGAGTTAATTGTGGCATATATATTTTCTGAGGCAGTTGATCATAATTTTATCTAGAAAGTAGCACTTATCTTTTGTTAACTTTTTGAGGGACTTAAATTTTTTTTACCTAAACTTTTTGGCCGGGAGGGACCTAAGTACTTGCTATTTATATAGCTTTGGGTAAAGCTTAAGAATGGCAATGAAGAACAAGAAATTGGAGGTCAATAATAAAATTTTGTGGACACTCACACACACAAAGAAACTGGAGGTCGAAAAACCAGACAATTTAGAGATCAGGCATTTGACAAAAGCTGGGTCATTAGGAATAGAAATGATGGACTGGAATGCAGATTTTTGGGGGAGGAGCGTAAAGTGGTCTGTTTTTGGTGACCACTTACATTGCATGGTGAGGGGAGGAAAAGGACACCATTTTTTTGATGCATTTAACCAATATTTTTTACTACCTACACAGTATGGAAACCACTGGAATAAAATGGTAAGTAAGGTATATTTTTGTCCCGTCCCCTAAGGACACAGGCACTTACATAGTGTGATAAATGCCATACATGATGGTGGAAGTACCAGGTTCATTAGGAACAAATACGAGAATTACAACTTATCCCAGATGTAGGGGAGTAAGGAGGGAGCTCGTCATCAAGGAAAGTTTCTCAAAGAATCATTGTTTTACCTAGGTCCTCAGAGTTTCTGGGAAGATGTATGGTAGCGTTAACTGAGAGAGGACGTAGAAGAAAAGGAACCAATTTCTAAAGAGGAGGGAGAAAGATTGTTTCATTTTGGAAATGCTGAGTTTGAAGTGACCTGGTGGCATCCAGATAGAAAGTGGTTAGTGCTGTCTGTTGCTTTGGAAGAAATTGTGTTGTGACATAACAATATTTGAAGTCATGGAGTGATAGGGATTTCTTTCTCCAGATGATCTTGCCCCAAAAGAGTGAGACAGAGGATGTAAGTCTTTTGTTTATAGGAGATAAAAGTTCTGGAATTGCCACGTCAGAAGATTTGTCCATGTCAAATCATGATCTGGCAAATCATCCTCTGAAAAGGCTGTCGGGGTTTATGCTTCCCACAAGAGTAGACATGCACATGTGTGTTCCTTTATATCCTTAGGGGTGGTTGGCAAAAATGGTATCATGACTTAACATGGCATTTTCTTGATTGTTAGTGAATATTAGAGTTAATTTGCATCTTCTTCCCATCCTAAGATTATATAAATATCTCGTTTTTCGTGTTTTACTTTAGATTTTGTTTTATTTTTTAAAAAATCTTTTAAGTTATTATTGATTTTATAAAAATGAAAAAATTTTTTAAATCCAAGCCATACCGAAAAATATAAAGAAACAAATCACCTCAAATTTGGATCATGCAAAAGTAAACAGTACTAACATTTTGTGACTGTTTCAGATATCTCTTCTGTATGCAGATATACAGATAGAAGGATTCATGCAGAGACCAGTTCTATGAAATGGGATAAACTGTAAATGCTATTTTATAGACAATTAATTTTATAAGAAACTGAAATTTAAGGGACAAGAATTATTAAATTTAGGATAATTCTGTTAATACAACAGTTACTTCTTTTAAAAGTGGTGTTTGTTTTTAAGAAAGATCTTTTGAGTGGTTGTTAAAACTTGTTTTACTACAGGTTTCCATTTGAGAGTATTGATTTTCTTCTTTGAAAGTGACTTGAGCTGAGTGTTAAAATTGAGTGTAGTCCCTGCTGGGAAACCTCGTACCTGGTGAAATGACTTGTATCTGGGATCACTCACTCTCCTGCCAGGGAGACTCCTTTGGACTTTAAATGCTTTTCTCCTCAAAAACAGCCCTGTAAGATGGCCCTCTGCTGAGGTTGTGGTGTATATAATTAGAGGCTTCTGGACCTGAAATTTTCTTGGAGTTTTCCTAAGGTTATCTAGTCACCTTTTTAGTTTCCTTCTCTCCAAACTGAAGGGTATTAGAGTTCTCTGGATTATTGAGCTCATTTCTTCTGTGTTGTTTCGTTGATGTGTATGTGCATGTGTGCACGCACAGACACATATTATTCAATTTCCAGATATTAAGGGAGGATTGTATAGTTTGTGTGTAGGTAACCATGTGTAACTTCTTCACTCTACCAGTGTGTAAATTTTTTGCTGGAATGAGTAGCAGATTGTACCAATACTTTAATGGAATAGTCAATAATTCCTCTCTGAAATCTATCAAAATGTGC
This sequence comes from Cynopterus sphinx, assembly GCA_030015415.1. Lineage (NCBI taxonomy): Eukaryota > Metazoa > Chordata > Mammalia > Chiroptera > Pteropodidae > Cynopterus > Cynopterus sphinx. Next base: position 16,754,417 of record CM057394.1, read on the forward strand.
TTTTTTTAATCTGCTGAATTTTTGTGGTTCTGTGTCTCGATTATCTGACTGATTGACCTATTTGTTCATTACTGGCCTCTTATCAAATTGTTTTAATTATTGTAGTGTAGTAGTATGTCTTTATTTCTAGTAAGGCACATTTCATTCTCATGTTTGGTTATTTTTAGTATTTTGCTATTAGATAACTACTGATAAATACATTCTTGTTTATACCTCTTCCTGAACAGTTGACCCTTGAACCACATGGTGGGTAGGGGTGAAGTAAGCTAGAGTAAAAAAAAAACAATGTTGTTAAGAAAACCATAAGGAAAAGAGACTGTTTATAGTGTTTATTTAAAAAAAAAGGTATAAGTGGACCCCTGCAGTCTTGTTGTTCAAGGGTAAGCTGTATATATTTTAACATAGCTGTATAACAGTCTAAAGTGAACCAGTGTATCTTTATTCCCTCAGGTAATAAGAGGACTTCCACTATTATTGCTATGAAGTCTTGTATTTTAGATTTTTCAATTTATTTACAGGTACTTTGACACATCTTCCTTTTTGTATCTCAGACCATCTGATGATCACTGTTCTACCTGAAGTCGTCTTCTACCTGTAATCCTTTAGGATTCCCATTAAGAAAAAGGATCTTTTTGTGATAAGGTCAGTTTTTGTTAGTCTAAAAATTTTTCGACGTTGTCCCTAAGGATAATTTCAGTAATATATAATTATATGTTGACAGTTATATTTTTTTTAGAATTTTGAAGCTGTTTTAGACTTCTGGCTTTTACTTGTTGTCAAAGTCATTTCTTTTCATTCTACCTAGGATTCTCTGGTTTTCCTGATTTCAGAGAATTATTGTGTCTACAAATCTGGGAAATATCTTTTAGAATATTGCCTCTTCCTTATTATTAGTGTTATAAACATAGGTCTTCTCTTTGTTGTTTGTTATTTGTCGAGTGGGCACAAAAGAATATTTGTAAGTTAAAAAGAATCATGATGCAATGATACCTATGTACTCACCACCAAATTTTAGAAACTTTATTATTACCTTGGAGTCCTGTGTATATTCCTTTCCTTTCTAACCCCCTTTCCCTGTCTCACAGGTAAATACTGTTGCGAATTTTGTATTTATTATTTCCTTGTTTTATTCATAGTTTTGCTACATATGTTTGTATCTTTAGGCAATATTTTGTTTAATATTTTAGCCTTTTTAGCTTTATATAAATGTAATCATTCTACATGTATTTTCTACTACTTTTATTGTTTAATATTACATTCTGACCTTTGTCCATATTGTTGCATGTAGCTGCAGCATTCTCATTGCCTTGTCAGGTTTTTCCCATTGTTCTAAATTTTACTTATTTCATTTTTCATTCTAGAAGTTCTATTTTTTTTCCAAATCTACTCAGCCATTTTTCATTTTAACTTTTGAAGTTTCTCATTAGCAAGCTAAATCTTTAGATTTTTAAAAGCATATTATCCATACATATTTTCTGTTTTCTGATTTCAGTATTGAAGTCTTTGATTGTGGTATCCTTGTTATGGTTTGTTATTTTGATGTGAACTCATTTTCTTTGGAACTTCATCTTTGAGAACTCTGAAATTTTAGCGAGTATTTGGTGATTTCTGTGGGTTTCTTGGGAGTATTACCAACCTGAGAATACTTTATAATAAATTCTTTACCTGAGCGTTTTCAGATAACATAGTTTAAATTTTGGCCATTAATTTGTGCGAAGGGAAATTTTCTGAGTAGAGACTTAAAGCTAAGTTCCAAACAGTTTTATTTTTCCCTATCCTGAATTATGGCTGTTTCTCTCACCTTTATGCTGATGATATAGCCCCAGTTTAACGGGTGGTGGGGTGGGGAGGCTTGTAGCTTGCGTTGGCTCTGTTAGCCCTAAGTTTTATCTTCTGTCTCTGGGGACCTCAGAGTGCTGAAAACAAGATCGGGGTTACCAGGACTAGATTTAGTAGTTAACTCTCAAGGCCCAAGCCAGTTTACATGTCTTTCAAAAGTCTTACGTCTCTTCACTTTTGGCTTTGCTTAGGAATCATCCAAAATGATATCTTTACATTTTAACTACCATTTTTGATTGTTTACAATGGGAGGGACATTCAGGGAGTTCAGTCTTCTATATATTGAAAATGAAAGATAATTTTAGATTTTTTTTTTTATCTAGTTAATGATGTGTCAGACTCAATTCCTAGGTTACTTTGGGTTTGGACATTTTTCATGGATTCTCTTATTGTAGTAATTTTGTAAAATACATCTTTTTTTATTGTCTGTGAAGTGTTCTTTGAGAGTCAGGCAATAAGATTAATTGCATTGAACCAGTTTTCAGATAATCTAGGGAATCATGTATTATCCTTAAGACATCTGATTTAATGAAATTTTACTCTCCTAAGGCTGTTTGGGAAATTTTTTCTTAGGCGAGAACACCTTAAGACCCAGAAGCACATAATATGTATTTTTTAGTCTTAGTTTTTTTTTTGTTTCTTTTTTTGGTATTGGCTTTTTCTTTTTCTTCTGGTTAGAGATAATCAAGAGAAATATAGAGAGAAAAAGATCACACTAATGTTATGTTTTTAAAATATTTACAGTGGAAGTATGCACGACTTAACAGCACAAGTGACTAGTGGTCTTCTGTACTTCCCGGAGGTGACTGTTCAAGCCCTTGGAGAAGATGAAATAACATTGGAATCTGTGCTACGTGGAAAGTTTGCTGCAGGTAAAATAATGTTGCTGAAAATGTACCAATTTGATGAATTTGTAAGATAAGTAATAATAAACATCTATTACAGTATCTTTAATGTGGATGAGAAAAAATCAGAACCTGGTGAGTGGTTCTCTATAAAAATATATCGATACCTACATTTGTAATAATATACTTACTCTAGAACACATTTTCAGTGACTGGGGGAGGATATAGTTCATTTTTCTTTTTTAAAAATATATATTTTATATATTTTAGTATTGAATGTCTACATTTGGAAAGTAGAAATAATACATAGCTGGGGTTTTTTTTTTTAAATCAGTAAGTTTTATTGAGTCAGTTTGGATTAAAACTTAAATACTCTTATGAGTAGAAAAATTCTGATTTAAGTGTCCTGGGTGATACAAAATGTTCACAAAGTCATATCTCTTAATTACATTAATCTGAAAAAGCTCTCAATATATGTTTTAGATTATATAATACAGCAGAAAATCATACCAAAGGAGCCATTAAATTACGGATATCGGTCTAATGAAAGATATTGCAGAAGACTTTTCTAAAAGTGAATTTCACAACCATTCTTACTAGTAAGAAGACAGAAAAATATGTCACTCATTTAGCTATTTACAGTGCTGTTCTTTTGACTATTAAAAATAGTAACAGTACCTACTGTATGCCAGGCACCGTAACAGCTTTTCATTGAGATAAATATTAGGCTTTTCTAAGTAGCCACTTGTGTATAGCTGAGAATCAAATAGGTGAAGTAAGTTAATTTTAGTTACATAGATAGCAAGTGGCAAAAATGCGCTTTGAACCTATGTATTTACGGTCCCAACTGTGCCATGCTATCTTCTTTATACAGCTTCCCGTCAGGTATAATTTAGTATATCCTACTGTCTACTTAGCTGTATGAGAAACATTGCAAATTTAGTAGTAAAGTTACCACTATCTGTCTACTATTCAAGGGAAAATTCAGGGTGTTTTTAATTCTCCTGGTTTACTCACCTCCCCATATCTTACTCATCAACAAGCAGATCCTTCTAGTTCTGCCTCTAAGATGAACCTCCAGTCAGTCTACTTTTTCTATTAATGGTCACCAACCAAGCATAGCTATTATTTCCCTACTTCTCTGTGCTTCCCCCTTATTGTCTGTTCTCTGCATAGCAGCTGGAGTAACATTTAAAAACATAAATTGGATTGTCACTGTCCTGCTTAATACTCTCTCAGTTACTTTACCTTGCATGCAAAGTAAAATTCAAACATGACTAGTAAGGGGCGAAAAAAGACTTCTGATATTTCCTGTTGTTAATGCTACTTATGTCTTGTCTTCTTAGATTTTGAACTCTTTGGAGATAGAATCATGTGTTATATTCTATAACTCCCATAGCACCTACTTTAATGGTATAATGTAGTTAAATTGTAAGCTTTGGAATTACACTTGGGATCCACTTCTGGCTCTGATATATGTAGCTGTGTGGCAAGTTGAATGGGCAAGTTATTTAACTGTAGGAAAGTTTAGTTACTTTGTCTCTGTATTGAGGTTTGACAAGGAGTAAATGAGATGATTTATTTAATCACATAGCATGGTGCCTTTGCAGAATGTTTACTTTATTATTACTTTATTGTTGTTCAATTTATTTTACTGATTTTAGAACCAGTCTGTTTTATAAATGTCTAGATTTCAATCTGTAGATAATATGTAAAGTTTTGTATAAGGAGCTATATATATTATATATGTAAAAGTTAGCCACTGTTTAGGTTTATTGTGTACATACAATATTAAAATAAACATTTTTGCTTTTTTTTCTCTAGGGAAAAGTGGACTTGCTTGCTTGGCTTGTGGTCCACAACTTGAAGTAGTAAACTCTCTGACAGGGGAGCGATTATCTGCATATAGGTTCAGCGGAGTAAATGAAGAGCCACCTATAGTCCTAGCTGTAAAAGAATTCTCTTGGCAGAAAAGGACTGGATTGTTAATCGGATTGGAGGAAGCCGAAGGGAGCATTCTCTGTCTTTATGATCTTGGTGTATCGAGAGTAGTTAAAGCAGTTGTTCTTCCTGGAAGGGTAGGTACTATTTAAGATAATGTGGACATTGTTCTGTCAAAACTGAACCCCTACTGGTTACATAGGTGTGTGGTTCACTTTGTGAAAATTCATTGAGCTGTACACTTTATGAATGTGTTATTTTTCATTAAAAAGTTCAAAATAGTTAAAAAATATTACTTCATCAAAGGAATTTAACATTTGATATGCAACTTTCTTCTTGGTTAGAAAATTAGAAAGTAAGAATAGTAATATGTAAGTGTTCTGATATTTTGTATAAAAAGTATCATCTGAGACTTGTCATCTCTATTTGTGTTTTATGAGGACACTGAAATTTACAAAAATTATATTTACTGCTATGGTATATTTTTCTCTTCTCTTTTTTCTTATAGTTTGAGACTGTAGTTGACTCTTGAACAATGCAGGGCTTAGAGGCTAGGCGCTGACACCTTCTACCTACTCCATCCCATGCGGTTAAAAATCTGCATGTAAATTTTTACTCACCCCAAAACTTAGCTACTAATAGCCTACTTTTGATTGATTGGAAGCCTACCAATAACATTAACAGTTAATTAACATATTTTGAATATGTTTTATAAACTGTATGCTTACAACAAAATAAGGTAAAGAAAGAAAATGTTAAGAAAATCATAAGAGAGTACATTTATAGTACTCAATGTATTGAAAAAGAATCACATGTAAGTGGACCCATGCAGTTCAAATACGTTATTCAGGGTCAATCCTATAGTCTTGGAGCAATATGGAAAACATGTCTTCGTTATTGCTTAAGATTTGAATAATGAATTTAAATAAGAGATTCATTTATATTCATTTTAATATATATATATGCCTCATATATGCTAGACATCTTATCCAGTAGAAGTTATAGAAGTTATTCAGTCTTTTTGGGGGGTTTATAGCTATTTCATACATGGTGAGAAAATATTTGTATATAAATGCACTTACAAACACACATATAAAGTCATGGAAGAGCAGAATTCTTCATATACATGGTGTGAAAAAAATATATACTTAGATATACATAAAAATATATGTATGCATATATGTACTATATATAGTCAGTTTTTAAGATTAAAAGGGAGCTTAATGACAAAATGTTTTACAGTTGAGGAAACTGACTCAGTGGGCTAATGTAGGGCTCTGAAGTAATTTATAGCATGGTATCTCATATATATTTTCTAATGGGGATGATTTTCAAGACAGACTTAATTTAGCAATGTATTGAGTGCTATGTGCTAAATTCTGAGGCTAAATGGTTGAATTGAACTTGGTCCATGCTATCAGAAAGCTTGTACTCTAGCAGAAGAAGGGTAGTATGATTACAGCATAATCATAATAAATACTTTAAATAAAGTCAAGCATTTGAATTTGGAAGACACCTGAATAATTTCTACTCAGAAAGGTTGGACATTTCAGGTAAATGGACCAGAATGTAAAAAGTCACAATATGTGGAGTATTGGAAACCTAGACTTATTTAGAATGGCTGGGGGAGAGGGGAAGTAGGAAATGGGAGCCAGAAATGGTGAGGATTGAGATTATAATGGCCTTGTTTGCAGTTAGGGGCCTCTTCCAAAATTCTATACAAGAGTTCTACTTTAAAATTAAAACGACTTAATTTTAATTTCAAAGTAGAACTCATATAAAAAGCTCCTTGGATTGGGGTAGTTCAGGTCATTAATGATGATGAACTAAATCAAGGAAATGACAATAGAAATAGGCTGGGACAGCGTCAGCATATATTCATGAGGTAACATGGACAGGACTTGTTGATCATTTGAGTAAGAATAACTTGAGAAGAAACTTAATCTAAGTTCCTCGTTGCTTATTTGGGTGGATGGCTGGATATCACATGGAAGAGGGAATATAGAAGAAAAAGATTGGGAGAGTGGTGATAGGTAACTTCAAAAGAAGTTCAGTCAACTAACTGGTTTTCTTTGTTTAGAGCACAACATCTAAAACTTGTTTGCTTTTAATTGCCTTATTTTAAGATTAATTAAGGTAGCATTATCAATTACTTCATATTGTGTTTGTATGAGGAGTTCAAGCTGTGATTCCTTACCCCTCGCTGAGGAAATTGAAGAGAATATGCTTTAGTGTTTATACACATTATTACCATAATTTAGAAAAGGAAGGCAACCCATGACATTACATTTTTCAGAATTAGAAACACTATGGAATATTTTGTGTATAAATGACATATAGACAGCCTGAAATTAAAGTTTATCTTATATTAATGCATAAACCATTGATAATTTCTTTCTAGGACATTATTATAGTAGAAATCACCAAATACTTATATATGTAATTAATAAGAAACAAGGAAAGCTAAGTATAAAATAAAATACAGAATATTAGGTACACACATTTAAAATTTGATTCATGAGGTGAAGGGGGGAAATATAACTCCATAATGTAGCTGAAGTATGATTTCATTTAAATAACTTCAGTCCTTGTTAAATATCTGTGATTCAGTCACTGCTAAAGTTTTGTGTGAAGTCCATTATAATATAAACCTTTTGAAGAACATTAGATCTCTTAAGTCTTTAAATCATAGACAGGACTTTTATTTTAAAGTAGAAATTTTCTGGAATAATTTATTTTTACTCTTAAGAGGCTATGTAATCATAGAGTAGCTGGTTAAAATGAGCTTTAAAGTGAGAAAAATCTAGGTTTGAGTTTTACGCTTAATGAATGTGTGACTTCAGTAATTCAGCCAAACTTTCTAAGCCTTTGGATGTTTCATCTTCAAACAGGTATAATTACATATAGTCTAATATCAAAGGGTTATTGTGAATATTAAATGAATCAATTACCACAGTGCTTGGCTTATATTAAACTCAGTAAACACACATCAATTATTCCAACTGCATGATTTGTTATATATTGAAATAATGGTGTAATTTCTTTCAGAAAATTTCATTGTTTAGATTGGCAAATTCAAATGCAGATTTATGATTTTAATATTAGAAAATGTTTAAGTATTATAACCAGCTTTAACCTCAAAATATATTTTTAATTGTATTTTCTCATTTTATATAAGAAAAGCAAATCATATATTCTGCTTTCTAGGTTACAGCTGTTGAACCTATAATTAATCATGGAGGAGCCAGTGCAAGCACTCAGCATTTACACCCAAGTCTACGCTGGCTTTTTGGTGTGGCAGCTGTGGTAACTGATGTTGGACAGATCCTTCTTATTGACCTGTGTCTGGATGACTTGTCATGCAGTCAGAATGAAGTGGAAGCGTCAGGTAATCATTCTTTGCTTGAAACCAAAAATTGAGCACCTGAATATTCTGATGTAAGATTACAGACTGATTTTTTTTAATTGTCAAAAAATTTTTTATGGAAACTTTTTTATGTATCTTTGTTTCTCTTATTGTTTGGTCCTATTGATTTGGGCACTGAATACTTTTCACATGTTAGTCTGTTTTATTAAGTGTTCATGTACTAAAATAGATTTTGAAAGAGATAGTGTTATTGGTTTACTTGTTTTCAGATACACATTTGCATAATATCTAGTAAATGTCAGAAGAAGGGCTAAAAGTATAAAATCTTGATCCTTATCAGACAGTATGAAAGTATCCATCCACGTAGGATCTAGCTTGGTGTTTTGGCATGCTGTTTATGTTTCTGTGGTGAGACCAAGACAAAAAAAAATAATTTATTAGGAAATTACAGAGTAATTGAAAGTTTTCCCTCACAAAATAACATCCCAGAATAGAACTAATGCTACTCAAATTCAAAAACAGTGAAGTGACATTTTCTTCCTATTTAACACTAATGCTTGTATTTGTAAATGTAGTCTTTATCAAGTGCTTTCACGCCTTTTTTTTAATGATGCGAATCTTATTTGATTGGTTTATGAAGGGAGGAGAGCTGACTTAAAACTTTTAAAAAATGTGTGTGATATTTATAAAGATTCAGGAAAGGACCATCCAACCTTGAGGACCGTCCTGAATTTTAAAGCAGTGGTGTAATATTGCAGATCTGTTCATTTATGGATCAGCTAAGAAATAGAGATGACGAGTATTTTATGCCAACTTATAAAAAGCATAACTAATAAAAAAAATTTAATAAGGATTAAAACTGCAAGTGGTAGAAATTATATTTAACCAGAAATTAGCTGAGGAACCATACCATCTGAACTAAATTTATCTATTTATTAATTTATTTTCTAGCAGTAAGGTATATATATATATATTGACACTGTTCAACTCCCATAGTTAGATTTCTTTCTGTCACCATATATTTGACCCCCTTTACTTTGTCTCCCTCCCCTTTCCCTCCTCACCTGAACTAAATTTAAATCCGCAGAATAATCACTTGCTATTTTCTGGGGGAAAAAAAAATCAGAAGCAGAAGGGTAACCATTCAGGTACGATAAAATATGATCCCCCCCACCCCCGTGCCCTTCATAATAGCACTGAGGGAATCCGCCCTTGCACAGGCCTGCATATTTTTTTTTATTAAAGATTTCTGACATCTTCAAGTATATAATATAAGAATTCCTTCATACCCATTACCCAAATTCAAATTAGTTTTCAAAATTTGCCACATGTGTACATTTATTTCATTTCTCTTTTTTCCCTTTTCCTCTGAATTAATTTAAAGCAAATAATTGTTATTTTACATAATCATGGTGCCATTACCACTCCTAACAACAATAATAATTCCTTGGTATAGTCTAATACTCACATTGCTAGGATTTTCTCTAAAGCATCTTTTTGCATTTAGATTGTTTGAGGATACAAACAAGGTCCACACATTACACGTGACATCATGTTTCCTTGAATGTAGAATAATTCTCCCGTATCCTGTCCTTTTTTATTTTTAGTACCACTGATTTGCTGAAGAAGTAGTCTGGTATAATGCCTTACATTTTGGATTCATCTGTGTTTCATGTGTCATCTACATTTTGTATTTTCTGCAACTACAAGTTATCTCTGATTAATTCAGCTTTAATGTTTTGGCAAGGATACTTGAGAAGTGCTGGGTATTTCATACTGTATGATATCAGGAAGCACGTGGTATCTTGTTTCACATTTAGTGATTGGTTCAGATAATGACAGCATGATCTTTCCTATTTAAAGTTTCTGATCAACCTTTGTACCAGTGGTTCTCAACTGGGGGTGATTTTTGCCCTATAGGAAAGGTTTAGTAATGTCTGGAGACATTTTTGGTTGTTACTACTGGAGGGAGATAGTGCTGTTGGTATCTAGAAGGTAGGTAGAGGCCAGGGATGTGGCTTAACATTCTACAGTGCACAAGACAGCCCCCCACAGGAAAGAATTATCTGACCCAAAATGCCAGCAGAGCTAAGGTTGAAAAATCCTACTCTAAATTAATTGTTTCATCTGTTGAGATTGTTGCCTACATCTATTCCTTCATTAGGGGCTGCAAAAACGGTTTCAAAATTCTGTTAATCTAAAGAAGAATTTTCTCATTATCTAGGGCTAGTTGTTTACCCTGAAGTAACAGTTTTTACAGACAGAAAAGTCAGGATAAATGCATGATATTTCTTTAAGTACTAAAGTTCAGAGTAAGAAGCTGGTAATTATTTCCAATGATTCAGTAAGATGTTTTGTAGGTGAGACGGGGAGGAACTCATAATGTTTTACCTATGTAATAATGTGTTTCATTCATTCGTTTTTATTATTGTTTTTTGATGCCTAGAATGTTCTGATTTTGCTAATAAGAGCTCCTTCATATAGCTTGACAAATCTCCTTTAGACTTTGATAGCTGCTTAGACTTCTGATGCAAGATGTACCAGGCTCATCTTATATACTTTTGCCCAGACCCGAAACTAGCCATTTCTCCGAGAGGAATATTTGGGTGGTTAGTTCTAAATTTGAATAAAGAAGCCATCAGCCTTATTTATGATTCTTAATGAAATTGTGTATTCCTTTTTTAAAAGTCTACTTTTAGATATTTGATATATACTGTAAAGTTTTTTAAATTATATAGTTAAATGTATTTTGAAAATCATACAATTTAAGTAGATAAGCATGGCTGTTTTTATCTTATTTTGCTTGATCCTGATAGTCTTCATTTGCAGCTTGAATAATGGGCGATATGTTTGCTTTTATGCTGTTCATAGTTTGTTAATCTATTTTATTTTATTTTATTTTATATTTTATTTATTTTATTTTATTTTTTATTTTATTTTAATATTTAGACCTTGAAGTCATCACTGGCATCCCAGCTGAAGTACCACACATCAGAGAAAATGTGATGCGAGAAGGGCGCCACCTGTGTTTCCAGTTAGTAGGCCCATCAGGAACAGCTGTTTCAACTCTTAGTTATGTACATAGGACAAATCAGCTTGCTGTAGGTTTTTCTGATGGCTATCTAGCACTTTGGAATATGAAAAGCATGAAAAGAGAGTAAGTATAACTTTTATTTGATTACTGCTGTTTTTTTCTGAATATAACTTGTACTTAATTGTTAATATTTAAAAATTATCTTAAAGAGAAAAAAGTAGGATAGGTTAATGATTGAATAAGTGAGTGTAATTTTCCATTGCACTGATTTATGATTTGATGTAATAAAGCAATGACAACACAAATTTAGATTTCTTTTAGTGTATATTTAAAAAGCATTTCTGTTATTATGTTCAATTTGTTAGTAAAACATGACTATAAACTACATATTTGTTTACACTGAAAAATTTCCCTCAAATATAATTAAATTGATATTTTACTAATATTTACGTTGTTAAAATTGCTGTGGGAATAACATTTTATTGAGGGAGGTAGCAAACAGGCATTATAGAGTCTTAGTTTAATCTGTATTAAAACTTGAGTAGACACCTACTTGTTTTCAGTTGTCAATTTAATATTTTTTTTTATTTTTTTTCAAAGTATATTGGACTATAATCTTGAGTAATTTAGTTGCAAATGAGTCAACAAATAGTCACCCTTCCAACTTTTTGCTCAGTTAGTCTTGCCAACAGATTGGTACTTACTTGTCTGAGTTTGGTAATGAAGTAAAGAAAAGAGAGATGAAAAATACTAAGATTCTCTCATCTCAGATTAGGCTCATTTCTTATTGTTGGGTTCGTCGACAATATTAGAGTGTTATAAATCTTTTAGGTAAACACTGACTATCCTTACACTTCCTCAAAATCAAATTTTTCTGCAAAGTACTAGTGATGCAGTGGTGATGCTATTCCCTAGAAGCTCCCTATGGGAAGTCCATTTCAGCTCTCTTTGCTGATCCCCTTTTACTCACTAATGTCTGAATCGTTACTAAGGGAGTACCTGGAAAACCTGGCTTCTACAGTGTTTTCTCTAGCACTATCTTTTGTTGGCTAATTATGCTTTTAAAGTGTTTATGGGAACTCTTTAGATTCTAACTCATTGTGATAGTAATGAGGAAACTGACCCTAAACTCAAACAGCTGAAATGGAGTGTTGTGGCCAGTATTTCGTCTCTTTCTAGGGAACTTCTTACTGGAGAGCAGTGGCATACGTTTGTATAACTGGGAGGACTAGTTCACTTATACATAGATACATGTGCTTTAGTTATTTTAACCCTTCTGAGTTCTCCCTGGGAGATGGCTGCCATGCCCATTGTCTTGATATTTTGTACTATGCGTATTTTTGAAGGTAAGATCATATGAACAGTAATTGCTTTTACTCATATTCTTACATTGAGGCACCTTCTTCTTTTTTCATGAAGTTATAACTTGAAAGTATGAAGTATTAATTTTTGTGCATTTTATAGATACTATACACAATTGGAAGGTGGAAGAGTTCCTGTATATGCTGTCACTTTTCAGGAACCTGAGAATGATCCTCGCAATTGCTGTTACTTGTGGGCTGTTCAGTCTACACAAGATGGGTAAGTGTGATTCATGTGGTTTTTAAAAATATTTGTCAAAAATGAAGCAGTAATTAATTTTGTTTGGAAAGCTTTGTACTATGTTGTCTCTTTTAGTGAAACAACATAATTTAGTGAATTAGTGGTAGTTGAAATGATTTTAAAGTTAAATGATTGTTCCTACATGCTTTGAGTAATCCTAAGATATCAGGGAGAAGAAACTGTACTTGCTTGACTTGTTTCAATGTTATTTTAAAGAGTAAGCCAACACAGGTGAGTTAGGCAACCTCTTAATACATCAGGCAATTTTTATGGCCTTCCATGTTCTCTCATAAAACGTCTTTTCTCTTTTATAATTTTATTTTTTCCATTTGTTTGTATGCTACTCATTTTTATTTATCCCTCATGTGTTTTCTAGTCCTTCTACTTGCATTTACAGTATATTTTAGGAATTATTTGGTTAAGTTTTCCCTGTGTCATAAGCTCTAATTTTGATCCAACTGCAACTAATGAGAAATATTTCTTTTCAATTTAATTTCTAACAGGTTAAGCTTGTTCATTTCCAGTACTAGAATAGTATAACAGTTGATTTTCTCTCATATTTCCTTAGGTATTTAGGTCTTTGATGGTCACTGAAACAATTACGTTTATAGTATAAATGCCATGATCTTGAGTACTCGTTGCTCCCAGTCAGTACTTTCTCTTCCCAAGACCCATCCTACCTTAGATTTTAAGTACCTGAATTTTGGTCAGTTTGGGTTTTTGTGTTAGATGTTCCCACTTTGAGGGGTTTTTTTGCCTTACACTGTAGTAAGTCAATAAAAAAACGATTTGCCACTTAGGAACTTTGTCAACCCTGGAGAAAAATTGAAATGAAAATTTAGAGAAAACTATTGGGATACTCCTCATTGAGTCAAATTCATATTTCCACCCAAGTGTAATGTGGGCCAGCAGCATTAAAGAATGAGCCTTGCAAAGGCCTGTGTTTGGTGAGGAATGAGGGGGCACGTTTATCAAGACAGTTTTTATATTCACTGATTTTTTCTTTCAATACTATCTATCTCTTGGGATGGCAAGTTCTATAAATTTATTTTTTGTGTGGACTTTTTTTTTTCTTTTCTAAATTCCCACACAAAAGTCTAGAGGGGTTCCCTCTTAAAATTATAAGTGATGTTCATTCTGTCCTTAAAATCATGAAGCTATCTGGACTTTCTCTGCTCCTGATTTTTTCCCTAAGATTCTTGTGAACTAACTATATGTACTTCCTTTAGTCCTTTTTGGAAGTAGTTTTCAGAGTATGCATTCCAAGCACAGATGAATCACAGTTTAAAATACAGGCAAAATTGCATTTTCTGTTTTTCTTATAGTGATGGCCCCATATTTAGTTATCTTTATTATCCATAACACATTGAGTAATTGACACATGGGAACAATTCTCTAAGGATTTTTAACCACTTTCTAGGACTCTAAATTGTCTTTTAATAGGGCAAGTTTAATTTAATTTGTAATTTAGATTCTTTAGGTTGCATTTGTCAGTACTATTAATGTTAGATATTTTTTTGAGAATGGTATTTTTGTGGACTTCTAATCTTTGTTTAGAATCCTTAAATTAGGTTAGGCATCTCTCTGCTACATAAGGTGTCACCTAATATATGCAAACTATATCAGCTTAAGTTAACTAAAATCAATAAAAATTTTAAAATCTGTTTTTGTTTCACAGGACTGCATTTTTTGATAACAGCCAAATAAAACTGAATTCTTCATAGTGAGCTTAGTTTTGTCACATGCACTTAATATTGTATGCATACTAAGTTTATTTGGATAGTAAGAAATGCTTAATGTATTAATATGATATTTAGGTAATTTCTGTTTCTTTTAGGGAAGGTGATGTTTTGAGTTTGCATCTGCTTCAGCTGGCCTTTGGTGATAGAAAGTGTTCAGCATCAGGACAAACCTTATATGAGGTAAATGGTATAGTGGTGATAGAGCTTCATATTACCACTTTGTTCATTTATTTACCTGTTTTAAGTCTGTTTTTAGATATTCAGATATTGAAAAGTTATTCTTATATTTAAGTTAACACTTTATACATAATATAATGGAAAAAGTATTGGATTAGAAATTAGGAGACTAGCTGTTTTACCAAAGTGACACTATTGACTTCTTCGGTATCACTTTTCTCTAAAATAAGAGGATTGGACAAAACTGAAGCTTGTAGCCTTATTGGTATCTAAGAAGAATAACCCTGCTTTGTCGCTCTAACATATCAATCAGTAAAGCAATGGTGACTTTATAAACAGTCTTGCCCCTTAATAATTAATTGTAAAAGAGGATAAATGCATCTGGTCTTTCAGACGACTGTTTTTCTAGCTGAATTCTTGAAGACATATTGGGATGCTGTTGCTAATAGCCGTATTTGGTCAACCCTCACATTCTGTTTTCTAGTGCAGACTTTCTTAACCTCATATTTGAGGTTATACGGATGGGAATCCATGAGTCCCTGAATTATATGTAGCATTTTAATGATTACTCATTTTTCTAGGGAAAGTTTTATAAATCTTTTTCTAATTTTCTTTTTTTTTTACACGTGCTTCTGCTGGCACCACTTGTGAACCAAGGACAGTGGCAAACATCACATACTTAGCCTCTCTCAGATTCCTAAAGGGATTGATAAATAAAAAAATTTAAGCAAGGATTTCAGTGAGAACACAGGTGTAGGTTTGCTGGCCCAGAGTATAAGTATATATAATTTTAATGGTTAGTCCAGTTTCTATTCCATCCAGTGGTGCGTGAAGGTTCCTGTGTTTGATATCTGCTTTAGAAAATTTATTGGTAATTACTTTTGAGACTAAATCTAGCGTTTTATCTGTGTTTTATGCTTTACAAAATTTTAGAGCCTTTATCAGTGACATGTTCTATTTAATTATTTTGTTCTCTGTATTGTGTAAGAAATCTTTAAATTTAGAGAACATTTAATTTTAGACTTATTTTTGCTTAGAAACCTATTAAGATAAAGGTTTTTACACATTTTATGTTTCAGGGGTTAGAGTACTGTGAAGAAAGATACACACTGGACCTTACAGGTGGCATGTTTCCTTTGAGGGGACAGACTAATAATACCAAGTTGTTGGGATGCCAGAGTATAGAGAAATTTCGATCTCATGGTGACAGGGAGGAAGGCACAAGTGAAGGTTAGTTAAAAGTACTCTTACTATATATATCATGTGAATGCTTGATTTAAGATTCATGGCAGGTATTGGTTTCTAGAGTGTACCCTTCTGGCAATAAAAAAGTGGAATACTGAATATGGAATTTGGTCTGTGTGAAATACTGGGTATTTCTTATTCTTCAGATTGCTAAGTAGAACTCAAGAATTGAACAAATTAAGGAAATGTATTTTAATCCAGGTCTCAAAACAGATAAACAGAAATGAGGTCTAATTTTTACCAGTATAGATAGTCTCTGAATAATGTTTTTCTCTGTGTATTTTTTGAGACACATATTGCAAACATGCCTTGGTTGCCTTACATTTTTTCTCTGCCTCCTTTAGTGTGATTTCTTCCTGGTAAACATCCTGGCATGGTAAAAATTACATAGATTTTAGAATCCAACATGAATTCATCCCAGCTCTGTCACTAGTTGTGACCTTTGACAAATGATTTAACATTTCTGAACCTCTTTCCCCATCTGTGAGTGACATAATACATTTATACCTTTTCTAAAGGTTATAAAGTGTGGGTGTGAGGATTACATGTGCTAATGTGATAGGTTCATCCAGTCTGGGAACACTCACTAGAGCCCTGTTTGTGTTCTTATCGAGATTCATCCTCTTGGTTAGCTTATCCACATCAGAGATGTCTCTGTCCTAGTCCCCACATCTGTGTTAGTGATCCAGTTTTCACATCCAGCCAAATGTGTCAAAATCTCACCAAACTCTCTTCTTCTTCCCCACTTGCATATGTCTTTTTATATTTCCCGTGAATCTGTCTCATAATTTTATTTTCCTCTTTCTTTCTATTGATGTTTCTGAGTTCCTGTCTTTCAGTTCCACAGCCACCACCCACGTACTTGTCTTTTTCCCCCCCTTTTTCATTTATAACTAAGTCAGTCCTTCTCAACTATAATTCCTTTACAGAATTAAGCTCCAAGTTTTAAAAAAGGCCTAAAGACATCCATTTTAGATGTGGATAGTCTCTGGTACTGTCTCTGAACCATTCTTGGAGAATATTTATTCAACTCATTTTCTACTTTCTACCTCCAATACCTCAAAGTTGCCGAAGTGTTAAAAGGAACCAAGATATAACTTTTCTGATGAGTTCTTTTTTAGTAAGGTCTTAAAATAGAAAAATAGCAAAGATACAAGTGAATATCTCTTCTTATAGAATAAATGATAGAATTGTGTTTTAACAAATCATATGTGAATTTATTTGCTGTACTTTTATTTGTGGGATTGTACTTTGAGATTATTCTATTTTAAAAAATATCTTTTTTCTTAAGTTCTGTCTCCTGACACCAGTGTTTCAGTCTTTACCTGGCAAGTGAATATATATGGACAAGGAAAGCCTTCTATATATTTGGGGCTTTTTGACATAAATCGTTGGTATCATGCACAAATGCCAGATTCATTAAGGTATGATATATTCTCTCCCCCACCCCGACTCCTCTGTATATGTAACAGTTCAGTGATTTAATAAGTTTGTAAAAATTTCTTTTAGATCGGGAGAATATCTACATAATTGCTCTTATTTTGCATTTTGGTCACTGGATTCTGTTGTAAGTAGGACTTCTCCACATTACATCTTGGATATATTAGTACATGAGAGAAGTTTAAGTCGAGGAGTTCCTCCTTCATATCCACCTCCTGAGCAGTTTTTTTACCCAAGTACTTATAATTTTGGTATGTATTTTTTTTAACATTACCTTATGAGAAAAATAGCATGCAAGAGTATGTATGTGTGTATATTTATGTGCTTATATGTATATAGTATTATCTATCTCATTGTCAGTTAATGTATGGATAACTTAGGAAATTAGTATCTATGCAGGAGAAATTTAACACTGATATGTTTTATAAAGAAAAATCACTTATTTGCTAGAAGAGATCAAATATTTCACATTTAATGCATTTGTGATGAGGTTTGGTATCTTGTTAAACTAGAAATACGTGGAAAAACTATTTTAAAATGTATTACATGTAATAATTTGATACCTTTGCCTAGCAATGTGTTAAGAAAATTTTGTTATATTAATGCCATCTCAAATGTAATATGTAAGTGGATTTTTTTAAATATTTTTTTTAGATGCCACTTGTTTGTTAAACTCAGGAGTTGTTCATATAACTTGTACTGGCTTTCAGAAGGAGGTAGGTAAAAACACAGTAAACAGTGTTTCTTATTGAATTCAATTCAGATGATGGATTTAAACTTTAGTTTAATTATGCAAACTACTGTTTTGGCTAAAATGGTGGTTTCTTCTAGGTTGATGAGAGGTATTGGGATGTTTTTAGCAGCTTTCTGTGGATGTTAGCTACTTGTACTCCAAGGAAAAGAGTGAAGTGGGTCATTACCGTAACCACATCCCTTTTTATACTCTCCTCTTTCTTAGAAAGCTTATGAATAAATGAAGTTTTGCAAATAAGGTACCTAGCATCGTGGTACAGTGCCTGGCACAGAGTGGGTGATGATTATGTGTTGAAAAATACTTTTCCAAGAAAACATCGACAGACCTTTTCATTGATAATTAGCTAAATGTAGAAAAACACCATATTTATACTTCATTTTTGATAGCTTTTACATTAGACCAAGAGGAATAAACTATAGGGGTTTTTTTGTGTGTGTCTCTGTGTCAGGTTAAGATCTGTCACCAAGTCTATCAGCTTTAGAGAAGGAAAACATAAGCTATCTACAATAGTCATTACTAGTATTATTTGTAACTAGTAAGCATTGGTTTAGCTTAAGAAGCTATAAACCATTTTCTATAAGAAGTACAGAAATGTCGTCTTCCCCAATTTTCATTTTAGTGTTTTATTCAGAATATTAAGTGTTAAGTAGGGAAATGAGTTTATTACATATTCTTAAATTTAATATTTTACTAATCAATCTTTTATAGACTTTGACTTTTTTAAAGAAATCAGGACCATCTCTCAATGAAGCCATTCCCGATGGTTATAATCGATGTCTTGTGGCTGGCCTTCTCTCACCAAGACTTATGGATATTCAGCCTTCCAGTTTAAGTCAGGTTAGATGATTTTTATCTGTTTCTTTTGGATCAGTTACTATCTATTATTATAAAAATCTGTTAGAAAATCTCTACAAAAGTTTAGTATAAAGCTCACTCTGCATGATAGTAGCTCTGGTCTTGGATTTGGCTTAAAATTCATATTCCCAGGACCCAATAAGCCATAACTTGGCACCAGGTTCACTTAGTTATATAGACTGATAAAGGATATGAAACACGTGTCTGCACAGGCGTGTCTTGAGTAGAAGTTGTCGTAGCTGTCTAGGGGCCGTTCCAGCCCCACAGAGACCAGTGTAGGTGCAAGAGAACGAGACCACATGAGTGGAAACCATATTAGGGGAATCTCATGGTCTATAGCAACAAAATGTGTTCCCTGCTATTAGCCTCTCTGGGAACTTGTTCGAAATGCAGGTTTTGGTTCCTGCCCTAGAGCTACTGAATCAGAAACTCCATAACCAATGTATTGTATACTTGAAACTAACTTAAATAAATAAATTTAAAGAAAGAAAGAAAGAAATTCCAGGAATGGAGCCCACCGATCTGTTTTAATAAGCCCTTGAGACTCTGGCGTAGTGTTTTGGGAACCACTGCTCTAAAGAAACAAGTATCTTGTGAAAGCTTTTTAGTGAAAGTTCTGGATTCCCTCAAAACAAGACAGTTATAGGACTCGAGGTCATGGAAGCCGAAACCTTAACTTCCTCATGAATATAGTCCACTCACAGTTTTTCTAGTTCCAATATGTTTTTAAACAATCAGGAGACATTTTTACAATAAACAGTGTTGCCTGGTGACCGCTCACGATTTCACATTCATTTTAACTCAGTATTTGCTACTAAAATATGCTAGAAGACAGTAAACCAACCCCAGGTCATTTTCCCATGGGGAAAGAGAAAATGTTTTGGGATGGGTGAAAAAATGAAGGGATTAAGAAGTATCAATTGGCGGTTATGAACTAGGGGATGTGAAGTACAACATAGGGAATGTAGTCCATAATGTCATATCTGTGTAAGGTGCTAGGTGGGTGCTAGTTATCCGGGGGGGATCATTTCATAAGTTACATAAATGCCTAACCACTGTGCAGTTTTGTTGGTGTATAATTCATATATATTTATACAATTCACCTATTTAAGATATGTAATTGAGTGTTTTTAAGTAATATCCATGGAGTTGTGTAACTGTCACCACATTCAGTTTCAGAACATTTTCATCACTTCTCAAAAAATCACATACCTATTAGCAGTCACCCTTTCTATTTCTTCTCTCCCTCAGCCTTTCGTAACCACTAATCTACTTTTAGGTTTTATAGATTTACTTGTAGACTTTTCATATAAATGGAATAAAATAATATATGGCCTTTTATGACTTTTCTTTGACTTAGCATAATGTTTTCAAGGTTCATTTGTGTTGTAGCATGTATCAGTTCTTCACATTATATGGCTGTATAATATTCTACTATATGAGTATCACACATTTCCTTTATCCATTCAATTGCTGGGCAGTTTTTGGTTATTATGAATAACACTGCTTCATAGAATTTTTGTGTGGACATGTGTCATTTCTCTTAGCCATGTACATAGATGTGGAATTGCTGGGTCATATAATTTTGATTTTGAGGGGCTACCAGACCGTTTTCCAAAATGGGCTTTACGATTTTACATTCCCACCAGCAGTGAATGAAGATTCCAGTTTTAATGCACATCACCAGTGTTAACGCACAACACCATAGGTGATGTGCGTTACTGTATGGTTGTGTATAGCCATCCTAGTGACTCTGATGTTTTTAAACCCTTAAAATTTTACATTCTGAACTAGAACTTGCAACCTCGAGTCTATGATCACATATCCTTTCTTGTCATTTAATTTTTCCTTTTCCCTTTTTTTATGCATGATTTAGGAAGAACAGTTAGAAGCTATATTGTCAGCAGCAATCCATACAAGTTCCCTGGGACTTCTGACTGGATGCATCAAAAGTTGGATAACAGAAGGTAAGATTATGATTTTTAACAAACTACTATTATATTTTTTAAATCATCAATTCATTATTTATGGAAGGAAGTAAGCCAAACTTCATTTGTTCATGTTTGTAGATTCACATGGAGTTACAATGCAGTTGTTAGATATAGAGAGGTCATGTGTACCCTATCACATCCCTCTGCCCCCACCCCAGTGGTAAGATCTAGCAAAACTCTAATATAATATCACAATTAGCGTCCCTCATGTTGCCCGTTCATAGCCACATCCTTACTCTTGGCCATCACTGCTTCCTCCCTGCCCCCATCCCTACCTCTTAGCAATCATCATTCTCTATTTCTATGATTTTGTCATTTCAAAAATGTACACAAATGGGATTATACAACATGTAACCTATTGGAATTGGTTCTTTTTCACTCAGCAAAACTCTCTGGGTCCAACCAAGTTGTCTGTATCGTTCTGATTCTTTGCGAGTACCCTACACACACACACTAGTTCTATTCTGAACCATTTGAGAATAAGCTCAGGACATCATGCTCTTTTACCCATAAATATTTCAGTGTTATTTCTTTCTAAAGATATGATGTTCCCTTAACAAAACTACTTTGCAGCTATAAAAATCAAGACAATAACATTGATAACATGCCATTATCAAATCTGTAGAACTGAGTGGAATCTCTCTAACTGACATAATAATGTCCTTTGTAGCATTTTTACGGAGGGGGATCTAGAATTCAATTCAGAATATATATTATATTTAGTTTTCTTATCTTTTTAATCTCTCTTAATTTGGTATAATTCCTAAGCCTTGTCTTTTTAAAAAATTGACATTTTTAAAGAATATAACCCTTTTATTTTGTAGGCCTTATATTTGTTGATCTTTCCTCATGATTAGGTTCAACTTTTTCATTTTTCACGGCAGTGATCCATGTGCTGCACTGAGGAAGATGCCTATTTGTCTCCATTCGTGCTGTTTTTTTGTGTTGCTTGATTAGGGTGGTTTCTGTCAGGTTTCTCCATTGAAAAGTTACTCTTTTTTTATAGTAATAATATTTTATTTTCTGTCTTTACAAATAAGAACAACCAAATTCTGCTGCTAATTTGCGCTTTGTTCTTGAATGGACATGGAATAAAGTGATTCTCACAAAAGAGGAATTCGATAGACTGTGTAAGTATTCTGTTGAAAATTGATCTTGATTTATTTTTTTAAGTATATAACTAATAATTTTTAACCATTTTGAAGTTGTATATTTTTTATAGAAGTCTCAGGAGGAAACTTTCTTTTTACCCTAGACTGGCAAAATTATTTTTTGACCAAGATTTTGTAATAGGTTGTTAAACTGGCACTATGTCAATAGGTTCATAATAGCAAGTTTCAGAATTATACTGTATATATCTTTTGATCTTAGGAGTTTAAAAAAATTGATGGTGATTAAGGAGAATATGCCTGTTAACCTGAGAAGCTACTCTACTTATTTTTATTTAAAATATTTCTAAGTATAAAGAAGTTGAATAGAAGGGTAAAAACTCATCATCTGTCTTATAACAGATGTTATCACTCATGCCAAATCATTGTTTTTCCTGACAGTCTTGTTTATTAGTCTGTTATACACTTTGAGCTTTGGGGTATCATGTGAATATTAAAAACCCATTATGGTCAGTGCAAAGATAATGTCAAAGGTAGCATATGGTTGCCCCGTACTTGAAAGTAAAATTTAAGTTTATTTAGAGTATTTGTTTTTATTTGTATTATTGTGTCATGATGAATGAACTTTTAAAATATTTATTCTTAATAGAGGAATTTTAAATCAGTAAAATTGTGTAGGAAGACCTCCAGTTCTGTAGTATTTTTAGAGCATACTATGAAACTACAAACATGAAGTCAGTAATTTTAAATATTTCAATAATTAGAACAGTCGAAGTCTAGAACACTTGATAGTTCAGAGTCGGTAAAATTTTTGAGAGGAAATGTTTTAAGGGCCAATTATATGTTATATAAAAAAAAAAGTTTAACTCAATTTGTAAAATTGTATGCCTCGTTATTCTTTGAACATAATGCCGAATTTCAGGGTTGAACTTGGTAAGAACAGCCATTTTTACTGCCCTGAGCTTTATTATTGGTCAATGGCGATTTTTTTAACGAAAAGTAATTACAATACAAAATAAGTATTTGAAATGCATTGGAGTAAAGCAAGTAGATTGAGAAAAGATTTAGAGTTATGATATTTGCTTTCAATTACATATTAAATATTGCACATTAAATATTAATATGATTACACATAAATATTAATTCAGTCAAATCTTATCAAAAGGATATTACCAACAGCAACCAAAATACCTCCTCCTCCCAGAAAAAGGATTTGTAAACTCAACCTTAAATTTGAAATGAAAGGACAACTGATAGTCTACAATAAATACCTGCAATTTTATCATGTTGTCTTTATCTGAGTCTTAATTTTAATGTCTCACTTTTGAAGACTGAAAATGGGAGAGTTCTTATAAAATATTAATTGCAGAACATGGCACATAAAAGGTCTAATATAAAAAATGTATTTGAAGGAGAAGCATTTAATATTCAATTTTGTAATTGATTTCTAGTGAATCTGAAGATGGATTTATATCACCTTCCTCTATGCTCACATACTGTTTACCGCAATCTGCATTTTTTAAAAATAATAATTTGTATCTGTCCCTCCTAGTTTTCTTGAGTGTTTGCCATTCCAAGCTTGTCTTTGTAAATCTCATAATATATAATGTATAGAATTCTGTGGTTAATAGGAATTTGAGACATTTTGTATTTGTGAATTTAATTCACATTTACTGTGTTGAAACTAATCGTGTATTTTATTCTTGAAAGGTATACCATTATTTGATGGTTCGCGTCGTTTCATTGATCCACAAACTATACAGTCTATTCAACAGTGCAACTTGCTTCTTAGCAATCTTAATACTGTCTTAAGCTGTTTTGCAGCAGAGGCCCAAGATATCACTGAAAGAGGTATGCTGTTCGTCTTATTTAAGTGAATGCTTTAAATGTTACGTCTTGACTTCAAGAAAGAACAAAACAAGAACAAATTCCCTGTATCTTAGGTGAATCTTTCTGCAAAAGGGCCAGCATTTTTCAAATCTGTTTTTGTTTTATTCTGTGTTATGAAAAGCTACAGAGTGTTATTAGATGTACCATGATCCCATGCTTAGGAAATTTAGGAGTTAGACTTATTTCTGTTAGGGTAGTATATTTCCAGTAGAATTTCAAATTTTTAAACCATATGTAAGTTTTTATTCACAGAGGTCATTGTAATTTTTTTTCCTGCTCTATCATTTAAACAAAAGTTTTATTTAAAGACCTGGTTTGACCAACATATATTAATGATATTATATATTTTATATTAATGTATCAATTTGACCTTTTTTTTTTTGGCATCTACAGTACCTGGTCTTCCTAGGTGGTCTCCCATCCAAGTACTAACCAAGCCCAACCTTGCTTAGCTTCTGAGATCAGGTGGACTCAGGCTTGTTCAGGGTGGCAGGCTGGTAGACTCAATTTGACTTCTGAAATTAGTTAAATGGTATTCTGGCATATTTTCCTAAAATGTCTACTTTAGTCAGGGAGTTAGTTATTTTAGCATGTTGGAGAGTATACATTGTTAAAAATCACCAAGTAATTAGTTTTTTTAAAAAGTTTTGAGTGTCTTGATTTTTCATTTATGATTGATAAACAACTGATGTTTTACTCTTCTTTGCAGGTGCTGTGAACTTAAGCAATAAGTACTTGGTTTCCCAGCTCATCTGTCAGTATGCACAAGTGGTTCTTTGGTTCTCTCATTCTGGGCTTTTACCAGAGGGCTTAGGTAAAGTATTGACTTAATCTACAATATTGACTGAAACATTCTTAAATCTAATTTTGTCGTTGCACTCTGTTACTGGTTTCCTTTCTTAAATTCTTTCTGGCCTTCTTCTGTGGCTGACCCCATTCCTGGCACAAGGTGTGTTTCATGCATGTTCAGTTGGATTGAATAACATTTAGAAGGAAAGAATATTTGACAAAATATGCTTCTGGTAGCTGGTTTATCAAGCTAGGAGATTTAGGTCCATAGAACTATAGGTTTTACAATTTAATTTGCCAGTCTTTTTCTCTTTAAGGGTTCTTTTCATACAATTATTAACTAATTATTTGCCATCATTTAAATACCTCCTTTTATCTAATTATTCATGCTACTACTATGAATTAGAGAATTTGACTTTAACAATATTTTTTAGAATACAGTTCTAAAGCCTCTAACTTCTTGCATTTCCAGAAAACACATTAGATTTTATTTAAATGTTCTTCTGCCACTATGTGCAATTGCTGTTGATCTTTTTCTTTCCTAATTCTCTCAGCATCTTTATTGTTTCAGACATTTACGAGAGACTTGGTTTTCTTATTTGTGCATCTGTTAATGAAGGAGGTGTAGTATTCTTTTATTATTTAAATTTAAGAAGCCTACAAATTAAAAACTATAAAATCATAGTAAAATATCTGTGTATTACCTAAGTATTGTTGGGAGTTTTTGGAAATATTACTAGTTTTTTTTCCAACTCTTAAAAAATAATCTAGATGATGCTGTGCAGTTATCAAGGTTATGCTACAACTACCCTGTAATTCAGAACTACTACACCAGTCGTCGACAGAAGTGTGAGCATTTATCAAGGTATAGTACAATCAGAACCTTCAAAAATAACATTTTAGAAATTTCTCCTGTGAGAAGTCAAAGGTTTCTTAGAATTTATCATGTCACAAAATGATTAAGTGGGCGGAATTCTCAGTGAAGTGTCATAATTTGTTACCAGCATTACTGTTTTAGTTGTAATGTTTGCCTTGACCTAACGTGGTTACACTTTTATTTTAGTATAGCTACTTATTATTTCCTAAGTAAAACAATTACCATGATTAATTATTAGAAGAGATGGCTGTAATTTAAGCATGTGTTTTTTCTGAGAATTATTCAGCAAAAAGCATTTACTGTTCATCAAAAAACGAAAAACCTAACATCAGTTGGTTATTTTACATTCTTTCCATTAGCAGTTTTATTTCAGCACTTGGACTACTTTCTGCTGGGTTTTGGTGTTTTATTTTTCTTCCCTTTATCTTTCTCTTTTTTAAAATATATGAATATTAGCCTAGTTGGTTCTTTCGAAATAAATAAGTGGAATAGAAGAAGAAAAAGTAAGGTTTAAAGGCCGGCCCTACCTCTGGATTATATAGTCGTCTTCCTCAAGTTGGAGTGAAGAATTGTAGAGCAGCATATACAATGATTCACAAACATTGATTACAAGCTGGTTTTGTCAGAATTATCTGGAAATTAGTACTTAAAAGGCTATAAATTTGATGCAGACAAGTTTTGGGATCCAGTGCTTTAGAATAACTAATCTACGATAGTGAGAATGGACCCTATTAAGTGTATGTCCTTGAGCAGGTTTGCTAAACTTTCTAATCCTTTTTATCACAAATTCTAAAGCCATTGTATAAACATTAAATAGTAATATATACAAGCCACCTCTTAAAGGACTCAAAGGAAAAGCCCAATTAACTTCTGTTGCTGTTGTTAATACTACATGTGGAAACAGGCACAGTAATTGCCTGTCACCTTGTAGGTGCTCAGTAATGTATTTCTGAAGGAATCACTGAGGATAAAAGACTAACCAGGTGGTGAAAATGAAACTATAACTCTTTGACTTTGAACTGCAGTATTATTTTAACTGTGTGTGTGTGTGTGTGTGTGTGTGTGTGTGCGCGCGCGCGCACCATGCTCTTTGGTAATTTGCTCAAGATGGTAAAAAATAGAATAAGTTCAGGCATTTGGCTGGCCAGACCACATTCTTCCCTGGGCCCTGACCTCCACTGACTGGCTTGCCAATCATTGAACATGAGGCTTCTTGAGGTCTGGAATTGTTATGATGCTAAATGGGGTTCTATTCTCAACTCTTCTCCCATTGATAGTTGGGATTATTCCTTTTCAGAGTTTAAGGCTTATTGTTTTGATGATAATTACCACGAATATTAAATAATCCTTAATGTTGCCTTTATTGCAGAGGGAAGTGGAACTCTGATTGCTTGATGATTGATGGAATGGTTTCTCAGTTAGGAGATCGAGTTGAGAAGTTGTGGAAACGGGATAAAGGAGGCACAGGAAAATATCCTCCTACTAGTCTGCATGTAGGTTTGCAATAACCTGATATCACTTACAGGGTCTGTAAGGATGGGAGAGGGGAGGTATGCTTAGCTGTGTTTTTAACACCTGGCACAGGCTTGGGAAAAACAAGGAGCATGAATAAAATTATATAAAATGCAATGAATTTTTTAATCTCTTTTATAGGCATTACTTGACATTTACCTACTAGACAACATTACTGAAGCAAGCAAGCATTCTATTGTATCCTTTAAATTTTTATCAAATAATGTATTACTTTTTAAATTTCATAGTAGTGGGAATTAAGCATCCAATCCAATCTTAATTTCACACTTGAATGTTTTTTAAAGGAAAGGTTCTCACTGACTGTTGGGTTCATATGGTCTGTGGTTAACCTGAAACTATGCAATGTTTTGTTTCTTTTTTTCTAGAGATAGAGTCCATGGCTTTCATCATTCTCAAATGTGTCTGAGACACTCAAAATTAAGAACAACTGTTCTTAAACATTGTTGGCAAGTAGTCATTCTCAGTGCCGAAAACTAATGCATTATAAGTTAGCTTAATATTACCTAAGACATTGTTTTCAGCCTTGTGGTCTTTGCAGTAAGACGTTTTTTTCTAATGTCGGTTATTAATCTAAAAATGTATAGTTTTCATTCATAATTTATAAGACATGTATTTTTTTTAAGCTCAATAATTGCAATTTTTGCTCAATAACTGCAATTTTGTCTATAGCTCTGTTTCTTAAATTTTCCAAGCTACCAACTCGATGAAGATAGTATGCTTTAGTTCATTCATCTCCTTTGTGGTGAAGTTGGTTGTGGGATTGGCTGTATCCACATCTGATAAAACTGTACTTGCAAAGCTGGATATCCCTAATGACTTTCTGAACAGTAAAAGAAGTTTCTTAAGCCTCTTTTCTGCTATATTCTGTTATTACCTATTGCAAATATACATGTAAGAGTTTCTCTTTTTGTTTATTGTCCTTAATCCTCTTTTTTAAAGACCATATATTTGCTACTTGATATTATGTATTCCTTCCCCAACAAAACGGATACTTCCATTGAATCGTTTCCAACTGCCTTTGCCATTTCTTGGGGCCAGGTTAAACTTATTCAAGGATTTTGGCTGATAGATCATAGTGACTATGAGGTAAGTTCATTAGTTCACTTAGAATGTAAGCTTTTGTAAATTATTAGAATTTTATAAAATAACACAACTGGATTAAATTGGATGTTATGCATTATGCAAGATATGATGTAATCTACCTTTAGAGGCAATTTAAGGAGTCATTTTAATCAATACCTTCATCAAGTGCTGTTCTGAACCCCAGGTTTCTTACTTTCTAAAGAAAGAACCAAACAGACAATTGCTAATAGTGCATATATGGTGATTGTTACGTTAGAGAGAAATTTGGTGTGTTGGGGGAACCAAAGATGGCAGGATTTGGCATTAATACATGAAATTGGTAATAGAAAGATTTTATATAATAGCTTACTGAGGTCTCAGAAGTCAGAGTCTTTTGATAAGGATTTTATTTAAAATGAAATATACCATAGGCTAAAGTAGATTTTTTTGAGTTTATATTTAAACTGGTTTATCTTGAGTTTTGTGGCTTTAGTATTACCTGTCTTTTTAAACACAAAGCATTATGCTTATATTTACCAGTTTTCATGTCATTTTGCAGAGTGGTTTGGATATTCTGTTTCACCCAGCTACTACAAAACCTGTGTCATGGCAACATTCAAAGATTATTCAAGCCTTCTTGAGTCAGAGTGAGCACAGACAAGCCCTCAGATATATTCAGACAATGAAGCCAGCAGTGTCTAGTGATAGTGATATTATCCTTCACCTCACTGTTTTGCTTTTTAATAGGTAAGGACTTAATTTGAAAGTACAAACTCGATCAAATGTTAATGGAACTGATGAAATAGCAACATATATTTGCTTGTGTTGCATTACATAATATTCTTAAAATTCTTCATCTTCCAATGAAGAAGTCATGTTGAGCTGATAATTATATCCTTCGAGGGTATATTCCAATGATGGTACGCTAATATTTTTGTTAATACTGGTTGCTTGGGTGTTATAGTTCTTAGTGTTTGATATTTGTCATTGCATTCTCTTGAAGACATTTTGAAGCATTTGTTTAAATAATTTAAAGTATCATGTTTCATATCTTAATACTTTAGTAAGATTTGAACAGGTAATATCTTTATATTGCTTCTTTCTTCCCTTTGTAGTATTTTCATGTTCTGTAATCAGCATTATGTATTTGTCATTTATATTGTAGCAATATGAATATTGCTGTAATTATTATAATTATCAATAGATTAACTGACACCAACTAATGGTGTGATTGAAAATACAATGGTTTGGTTATTGAGTTTTCTTGTTAGCTAAATTAGTTGGGCAAATTACTCAGAACTAAAATTTCTTACCAAATTGTAACTTTTTTAATATAACTCGAATTGGTTTTTTTCCAATCCTTTGGTTGGTCATTTTATATTTTTAGAAATTGGTCACTTTACTCACCCCAGATGATCATTTATGAACCAGATAGCACTTCAGCTGGGCAAAAACACCATTTGTCTTTTGCTCCCAAGTATACTCTCCTGCTATCAGACTGATTTTGTTAAGCCAGATAAATTCATCTTACTCCTGCTAGTATATCTGTACACCTGGGAGTGGATGTCATATTTTAAAATAGAAAACTTAAAAAAAAAATAATTCATGAGCTAAAGGGAAGAGTCAAGAATATGTTTTTTTGTTTTTTGGGGTTGTTGGGGTTTTTTTTTTTTGTTTGTTTTTTTAGTATTTACATGCTTCATTCAAAAGGTACAAAAGGGATACACAGTGACTTCTCAGCCTCCTAAGCTTCTTCTATAGTCTTCCTTCTCTCACCTTTAAAAATACAAAGTCCACTATGCATCCTCTGCAGTATACTTTTTCACTAATTTAGTTTGCAGTTTGCTTTGTAATAGTACATAAACAGCTTTCTTTTCTTTAACTGTTGCATAGTAGTTCATTGGGTAGATGTGTGTTGATGAAGGTTGTGTTCTGACTTTAGCATTTTTAGTCACCATACATTTTGCACAAGAGCTAATTTATTTTGTAAGATAAAATCCTAGAAATAGAATTACTAGCTGAAAGGATATTTGCAATTGTAATTTTGATAGATATGACATATTGTTCCCTCCCTAAGTGTTATGCCAGTTTAACACCCTCTCCCTCCAATCACCTTATGCTGTGCCTTTTAGTTGGATGTTTATCCATCTGACAAGTGAAAATGGTAATATTAATCTGGTCACACTATAAGAGAATGCATCTTTCATAAAGAGATTTTGCTTCTTTGTGACCTGCCCCTAGTTTTCTTATATTTGTTATTGGGATTATTCTTACTGATTTGTTAGTGCTCTTTATACATTAGGGATATTAACCCTTTGAGATTTTTTTTCCTCTTCAGTTTGTCATTTGTCTTTATTTTGCTTTATAATAGATTTTGTTGTGTTTAAATTTATTTTTATGAAGTCAGAATTACCAGTATTCTTGTGACATGTCTTTTTTATTTCAGTATTATTTTTTAATTTTTATGTGTTACTATCATTTTTATGGTTTTTGCTTTAACATTTAAATTTTTGATTCTTAAATTTGTTTTGGTATAAGCATTTTTAAAATCTAACTGTGGGCAGTGCACACACAATGCAACATTTATATATGCCTTTCTGTGGAATTGTACACTTGAAACTTACTGGATTTAGTTAACCAATGTCACCATAATTAAAAGAACATTAACAAAACCATTATGTGGTGATCAGTATTTAATAAAAATTTTAAGTACTCTGAATTACATGTATAAAGGATCTTTGAGATTCTTCAGGTGAATTACTTGTTTTGAAGATTTTAAATAGTTTTTCTGAAACTAAGCTTTGATAAATACTGGTTTCAGGTGCATGGTTGAGGCCTGGAGTTTACTGCGACAGCATTCCAGTAGGTCGAACATAGAGGAGTTACTCAAGCACACGTATGACGTCTGTCAGGAAATGGGCTTAATGGAGGATTTACTGAAGTTACCGTTTACAGACACGGAGCAGGTAATGACCTAGCGATATAAACTTGTCAGAAATTCAGGATATGTTCGTAGTTTACAAATCTGTTATGTTCTTCCCAGGAGTGTTTGGTGAGATTTTTACAGTCCAGCACAAGTTTTCAGAATCAGGAATTCCTTTTGGTTCATCATTTGCAGCGTGCCAATTACATCCCTGCCTTGAAACTGAACCAGACTCTGAAGATTAATGCTATGGTACAGTTAAAATTGTGTTATTATGGGGAGCAAGAGAATAAGGAAAACTGGTGACTTTGTTATATGTTGAAAGCTTGTAGTTTGATAACTACTGGGCTTTATATACATTTGAACATGGAAAATCCTCTTCTTCCCTATTTCTATAACAGAATTAGGAATAGGATATCATTATTTATCTAATTATTTTATACATGCTATTTCTGTTTAGATATCTGCATGTTATCTCGCCAGACTAACCACTTCACTCAGGGAAAATGAAAAGAAGTAGAGGACAGCATTGGAAATTATATAAAGAGCATGGACTTCAGGGGTCAGACTGATTCTTAATTCACTGTGTGCTTGGAACATTCTCTCTGAGCCTTAGTTTCCTCATCTGTAAAATGACACTCTTTTTGTGAGGATACACATATAGATGTTGCTGACATATGTAGAAGCTTAGTAAGTGATAACGTTATCATTTCGTAGTTGTCTTTTATTAGTTGTGAAGAATCAAGCCTAGATAGGAGAGACTTGGAATTTATTGATGGGTAAGGGTTGATAAAGCAACTGGAAGTGTTTATGAAGTCCTTGGTTTGGAAGAATGGGTGTTTAAGGAGGAGGAAGATAGTTTTGGGCGTTTATAGTTATATTTTAAATGCTGAATGTATAAACATAGCACTAATGTTTTTGAAGATTAAAATTTTACTATTTATGGTATGTTTAATAGAATGATCGTGATCCTCGTTTGCGGGAGAGATCAGTGACTCGAAATTCTATATTAGACCAGTATGGGAAAATCCTTCCAAGAGTCCAGCGAAAATTAGCCATTGAGCGAGCTAAGCCTTACTGTCTGTCAAAATCATCAGTCCTTCGAGAAGGTAAGATTTTATTTAAAAATATCATAAAGCATTGAGCTAGAGAAGATATTGAATGATTACTTTCTGCAACCATCTTTATCTTCTTATATTTTAGCTCACTTTTGCTTTGATTCATCACAGTGGTACTTTTATTTACTGGCCATTCTATCTACCCCAAGAAATGGAAGCCTTTCTTGGAAGTTTTCAGCTTATTTAGTAAAGTAGTACAGGAGAAAGACTTTTCTTTCATTTGAAGACTCCTAACTTTCAGAGAACAATGTAGAACAGTTTTTCACTATCTCCTAAAAGCCCAGAGTGTTAAATTTCTGCATAGATCTTGTTAAACCAAATACGATTTTAACTACTCTTAAATTGTTATCTGTGTTTTCCACTTACTCTTTTAATAGTCTATTATAATCCTGGTATTAGAGATGAAATTAAATCCTGTATTCTTCATTTTACAGTTTCTCGGCCCAAACCATTATCAGCAGTGCCAAAGCAAGCTGTAATAGGGACTGTGTTATCAAGATCCACTTTCATCAGTAATGTGTTATCTAGAATTGGAGAGGTTTGGACAAGCAGTGAACCTAAAAATAACATCTTAACCTACAATAGGTATGTTTTTCTTATACCTTTTACATGCCACTTGTTAATCTTTCCTGGATATTAGCAGCAATCATAAACAGTCCAACTTTAGAGTTTATTAGTATATGTAAAAGAAAAAGGTTTTATGTTGGCTACTTTTTTTACAAGAAGACTTTTGTCTTTAAAAGTGAACATGTTCATTGTTATTTGCAAGTAAACAAATGTACAAAGTAAAAAATGAAAGCCTTTTCTCATATAATCCCACCTTACAGAATTTTTAATTTAATGTTCTCTGTAATACATAATTAAAAGTTACGTTTTTATTTTCTTTGTAGTCCTAGGGTAGAAGTACCATCTCCTGTAGTATATTCTTTCCCAGATCTAGAGCTGCCTGAGGCATTTGTTGGAACACCCATTGGAAAAGCATCACAAAGAGTTTCTAGGTAATAATATATTAAATCATTTTGAAAGCCATAATGGTAGACAATAATTATACTGTAATTTTTAATTTAAAATTTTTACAAGTATTGTTTTAATTAAATGAGTGTTTAATGCTCTTTTTAAAACAAAATTTGAACAGTATAGGAATGGTAGTAGATTTTTCATCAGCCGGTAGACTATTTAGAATTTTTGCTTAATGATTTCATACTGCATAGAGAAAAAAAGGAAACTTTGTTTTATTAAAATTATGAACAAAGTAAACGTAACTTGAATTTGATTGTGACTAGCCTATCTTTCAGTGAAATAGAATAGGATAATAGTGAGCATTTTACATCAGAAGGCTGAGTGCTGTTTTATGTAATTTATGTTTTGTTTATGAACTAAAATGCATTGCTAATTTGGATCATGGTCAAAAGTTATTGAAATCCTAAGACCTAATACGGTAATTGACTTTTTTTTAGAAAATATAATCAAAAATATTTTTTCTTGATAGAATTTTTAGTGTAATTCTAACATGTTATCTTGTTAGTGTGAGAATTTGGCTTTTCCTCATAATTTTTATTTATATTTCACATATTTATTATATTTATTAGTAAATATAGAAGCCTAAGTAAAAGGTGAAGGGATAAAGAAGTGCAAATTAGTAGTAACAAAATGGTCACAGGATGTAGAGTGCAGCCTAGGGAATGTAGTCAGTATGATCGTAATGGCTGTGTGTAAAGCCAGATGGGTGCTTAAGTAACCATTGTATGTATACCTGAAACTAATATAAAATAATTTTTAAAAGGAAGTGAACCTCCCTTGGTTTTGATAATTTACTAGAAGGACTCAAAGAACTCACTGAAAGCTGTCATACTCAACAAGTTTACCGTTTAGTACAGTGAAGGATACAGATGCAAACCAGCCAGAGGAAGAGACAAGTTGGGCAGAATCTGAGTTAAGAGTCTTGACCAGTGGAAATGAGTTAGCATTAAGTCTGTTAAAAGAAAACACAAAAGGACTGCTTTACGTAAGCTCAGTAATCAGAATATGCTGTCTTCAACTTCAAAGACCTAGAGGCGGAAAATATTTGAGAAGAAAAACATTTCAGGAAAAGGAAACAAATATAGTAAGGGGTACTGGCCCTAAAGATACTGATGGGAAGTGAGGGGCATAGATGAGGGGCAATTAATCCAGGGGACCTGGAACTCTGAGTAGGAAGTGGACAGAAGATTTAGTCAGGCTTAGAGAAGGTTGAAACAGAAAATTTTGAAAAAAGCCACCTCTCATGTCCGCCCCCACACACACCACAAACAAAAGAATATATGTTTAAAATAATCACAGGTAATAATAGGTAATGTTTACTAAATATATAATTATGTGTCACGTGCTGTCATATTCTTATTGTGTTTATTAGCTTATTGCTCCTGAGATGAAATGTCACAAAGAACCATTCTCCCTCATTTTTAATTTATCTCAATTGGATAATGATGTAGTGGGCATGATTAATACAATGCTGATACCACATGCATGTCAGCATGTAAGTTTGACAACATCTAAACTAGTCTCTACCTCACACAAGACATGTTCACTGATTATGACATTCTTAGGTGTCATAACAGTGCAAAATTACTATAAAATTTTAAATGTTTCCTCTTAATTCTTGAACCTGTATGGACCAGTAACTAACAGTGATCCACAAAGTCACTTCATGGACATGTGACCTGTATAGTTTCATTGGACACATGTTCCAAAGGGTCTGGCACTTAGTGTAGGGCTCTGTTGTCACCATCATGGCGGGTAAGAAGGGGGGGGTCCGAGTAATTTAATGGGATACTAAATTCTTTTATTTGCTAGTATAACTCAAATAAGTTACCAGGGATTTTCTATTCATATGTATACTCTGGTTACAGACTCCTGGATTTGGTGGTTCATCCTGTTCCCCAGCTTTCTCAATGTTTGGGGTTTATTCAGCAAACCACCCCCACAAGATCTCCTTTGTACCTAACATCCAGTTTGTTGCCAGAAAGTCCACAATTAAAAGGATCACGTCCAAATACTTCCAGGGCTTCAGAATTAAATTTACTTGAAACTCCTCTTGTAGTTAAGGTGAGTATTACATATCTGGCATTCATGGTGAAACTAGGAAGTTCCTATTTTTTAAATAGCAGGGAGAAATAAGCTATTTCTAACTGATCTCTGGGTAATCGATGGCTTAAGCTGTTTTTTCTCTTTTTTGTGGATATCTTTCCAAAACACTTTCTGTATTTTTACATCATCTTAAATAGACTTTGCTAAATTTATTCTTTTTGTTTAACTGGTATTATCTTTGAGGTTAACAATTATATTTTCCTGAAAGTGTTACAAGGTTCTCTATGGTCATTATAAATTGGCCTGTATCGTTTGGAAAGTGCTCTCATATTCTTGGATTTGTTTTATTTTTTAAATTCCATTTCTGATACTATTTTGCTGTTACTACTTCTATCAAATGCTTTTTAGTTCTTAATTTTATTTATTTAATTCTCTGACTCCAGTGAAACTGTAAGCCTTTATTCCTACTATCACTTATCTCTTTAGCCTCCACTGTCTCTGATGAGAAACCACAAAACTAAACTTATGACAGTGGTCTTTTACCTTCCCGTTGTCAAAATGTTTTTACATGTGTTATCCCCTAGCTCCTTGTCCAGTGTTCTAAATTTAATGTTAGAAGCTTTCTTCCTTTTTTTGTTTCTAGATATCAAGCATTTTATAATGAGCCAGGGAATTTATTTTTCAAGATAAATAAAACATACTTCAGTAAATGCTATTCCTAAAATAGTTAAAAGGTTGATATTATTATTAAATTCCTGACATTTAATACCTGGGAGGTATTTTTAACTTTTTTTTTTTTTTACCAAAAAACAATCAAATTTTATATTCTCTGCAGCTAGGTCCAAATGAAATTAAATCAGGGCATAGCTTCATACCTGCTACCAAAAACAATCCAGAAACAAAATTAATATAATCTTGTAACATATCTAATGGAATTCAATAATCTAATGAGGTAATTTGTTTACTATTCCTTTAGTGAAGAAGTTAAGGGATTATTTCTACTAATTTCTATGCTATTTGTATTCATTATAATAAATCTTTACAGGGTTTTTATAGGTAATTCAGTTACTTTTGGATTCATGTGATGAAATTTTTTTCTTCTAAAATACTCTTAGTGTCATTAATTTAGATTAGCTTGCTATAGTTACACTAGATTCTTTTTATTACAAACTGTTATCTCTTTTACCTAACTAAAGGTTGCTAGACAATAGTTAAATAATTTATCTTATTTCTGAACT
The DNA here is from genome assembly GCA_030015415.1 of Cynopterus sphinx. Taxonomy (NCBI): domain Eukaryota; kingdom Metazoa; phylum Chordata; class Mammalia; order Chiroptera; family Pteropodidae; genus Cynopterus; species Cynopterus sphinx. The sequence goes on from CM057394.1 coordinate 16,790,854, forward strand.
TTATTTTTTAAGTTGTATTTAAACTGGGAATAACCTAGGCCTTTGAATGATTATGGATGCAGTTTTATGTTTTGTAAGCTTACATATAGAATGCTCTGAGTAGAATTTTTAATTTTCTTTCCAGCAATCTATAAACTTTTTATTGATGTTTACTCTAGATGAGAATATAGCTGCCATTGTGACTCAGTTGACCCTATCGTTCCATATGTGCCTTTTACAACACTAACCATCTAATTTCATTCATTTTTTGCCATAGAAAGCTAAAACTTTGGCCATGTCAGTTACTTCCTCTGGATTTGCTGAGTTCACTCCTCAGTCCATCCTAAGGTCTGGTCTTCGATCAACACCTTTAGCATCTCCTTCTGTGTCACCTGGAAGGTCTCTTACTCCCCCTCTGCGACTTAAAGAAACTAGAATTTCCTTCATGGAAGAAGGCATGACCACAAAATGGATTGCTGGAGTAAGTTTGATAATATCAGAACAGAAGACTCAATATGAGAATGCATTATCTCCTAATGTAAAAAGTTAGATAAATCAATTTAAATATCACTGTATATGGACTTTTATATACAGCCTTGCAGATAATCATGAAATCAGAAAACACTAGTTCAGAAAGAAACTTGAGGGTACTAAGCCACATTCATTTACAGGTGAAGAATGTAGGGCTCAGAAACACCACGTAAATTGACTACAATCAAAAAGCTGTTTGGTGGCGGAAATGAGACTGGAATCAAGACCTCCTAAATTTTAGTCCATGTTGTTTTCTTTGTCTTTTTAACTTACACTGATTTGCTTCTGTTAATTTCCTAATCAATTGTCAGTTCAGAAGGGTATATCTTTAGAACTCTAACGTGGGTTCATAGCAACCCATTTGGTGATTATTCGTCATCTTGCCTAATCATTCTTGGATATACTGATTTATTTCATTAACTTTTAATCATGTATCTGAAGAGAATGAATTTAGAATACATGAATTTTGATTGAGAAGAGAATTTGGAGAAATACTGAAGATGAAAAAGGGTGGGTATTACTGGGATTGATAGCTTAGACTTGACTGATTTTTACTAGTAATTTTTTTTTAAAACCTTCTACTTAACAGGCTGCAAATGATAGCAAAACAAAAACATTTGTTACTACACCTTTCCATAAATGTGGAGTTCTAGCAGAAACTGAATGGCCAAAGAACAAAGATAAGACACCATCTTTTTACCTGAATAGACCTGAAATGGACCATCAAGAAATGGATGTGAGGTCACAGGATAAACATTCACAAAGTTTGGAGAAACTGGATGTGAGCAAAGAAAATAGCAATGCTTCATCCATATCAGAGCAGACTACCTCGGAGTATCAAGATGCACCATCACCAGGAGAGTTTGAAATGTGCGTGGCCTCTAGGCCAGAGAACTCTTCCACTGAACTAATTACTAATTTAACTGAACAAGATGAGAAGAATAGTGATAAAGATGTGTTTAAATTTGAAGTAACTCCTCTAGACCTGGAGAAACAAATGGGTAAGAACTCATTTCCAAATGTTCAAGATGGCCATTGACGTCCCTCAGTCAATGCGATAGAATTTTTCCACCATGAGAAAAACATCAGGGTTAAATAGTTACAAGACACAACACACACATCTTATTCTTTTCACTTACAAGTGTGGCTTACATTGTTTCATTCCTAATAAGCAGGTGAGAGATACGAGGGGAGTAGAAAGGTATGTCCTTTTTTTATTTGGAAATGAAATTTCGAAAACAATGTTTAAGGAAGAAATATTAGATGTCAGTCTGACATAAGTCCTTCCTGTAGTTATGAGAAATAAAACTAACTTTACAGATGAGATTGAGATTACAGTTTTTAATTTATCCAGCAGCCTCAACTTTCTAGATAGCTGCTCTGAGACCAGGAAATTCATTCTGCTCTCCATCCTTATCTCCAAAATAATCACTGGACAATCAAAAATAAATGTCTAAAGGCTCATGAATTTATTGTCATTACATGCATTTATCTGTCAAAAAAACGTGAAGTCCTAATGTGTGTGCACTAGCATGTGGGCTCCTGTGTGTGTGCAAGGGGTTGAGAACCAAACAGTGAGTAGACATTGCACCTGCTCACGTGTAATTTAGAGCCTAGTGGACTATCTAAACTAACAAGCACTTGGAATATTGGTAAGTGCTGTGCTAGGGGACATAGGATGGGATCAGAGAGTGGTAGGAAGCAGGGGGAGAGTATTGGCTTAGAATTGATGGACCAGAAAACAGTCTATTTTTATGTTTCTTACTCCTGCACAGTTTTAACAAGCATATTTAAAGGTAACTCCTAACTTTACATCTGTAAAACCAAATACTTTTATAAAAATCTGGAACATAGTGGTTTCTCTTGGGAAACATTTCTTGCCTTAGCTGAACTAAGGTTTTTTAAAATCTGAGTCCAGTGAATTTTGGGATATTATGTCTTTATTTAATAAACATAAACATTATTAATTGTTCTAAGAACTTAAGACTTTTCATAAATAGCATATGTCTCGAAGTTTACATTATTCTTACACGCTGTGTTCCACTAAAATATTTGAATAGTAAGTATTAGATGAGGATGTTCATGGTGGTATCTTTTTTGATATTTCTAAAATGATTGGGCAGTCTTGAATAGAAATTTTTATCATTTTTCTAGGGGATTATATAACAGACTCTAGAGTGAAACTGGCTAGATTTCAAGGGAATTGATATATATAAAACACTAGCAGTACCTGGTAAGCCAAAAATGAGAGTGGTAGGTTAAGGGGAGCTCCTGGGGTAAACTTAGAAAATTAGAAGGAACTGTTGGCAATCTAATGTCAATGGAGTAAGCCTAAAAGTATAAAAAATGCGGACCCTAAAAGTATAAAAAAAGTATAAAAAAGTATAAAAAAAGTTGTAGTCTAAGACCATGTGTAACTGCTAAAATTTAGCATACATAATTGTAAATGTTAATTGTATGATTTATAGGCACTTTAGAAGATACAGAAACAAAGGCTGCAGAGAAAGTGCTTTCAGAATTAAATCACTCAAACCCTGTTCAAGGAGTTGAAGCTTCTGTTTGTGTACCATCAATCCATGAAGGGTAAGTGTTTAGAGAAAATTTCAAATAATAATAATAAAATAATGAAACTGTGAACCAGTAATAGAACGGTCTAAGCATAGATTGGCTCTTATTTAGGTCTTAGACACTTTCATTTTTTTGGTAAAGTTTTCTGCTATGACAAGAAGTTCCTTTGCACAATGTGTTATTTAGTAGTTATCAGGAAATCTTAGAATGATATTAGACCTTTCCTTAATATACAGAGACATGGTGAATTGAGGTAGACCTCACATTCTTTGGTGATTCTGTTTTTGTTCAATACCAGAGGTTCATTCAGTCATGCATTTCTCTGTGCCCTCCCATTTTCAGTGGTTTCAGGATTATTAGGTATAAGTTAAGCAACAAGGAAGAGCATAAGGGAGATGGCTGATAAGCAGTTTTGTTCCCTACCATTTGGTTGATACAAGACTAACGAAGTTTTTCTTTCAATGACAACGTAAATTGTTATGCTCCCAATTAGCGCTTGTAACGTTTGGGCAATGTGCTAGACAGTGTAGAGCAGTTACTACTAAAGTGTGGTCTAACAGATTGACACCAGTTTCCAAACAGTTTATGGTCCTCAATAAGATAATCAGCTCGTGTTACAGTATATAAACCAGTACACCTTTGTTGACAGTCAGTGAAGTAATTGATTTCACCTTATGGCACAAGTGCCTGACCTCGTTATTGCTGCTAATGTGTAATGTGTCCAGTCTTCTAACAGTAACACTGTTGTGGAGGACACGAAAAAAGTTGTAGCTTTAATTATTAAGAAGTAGTAAGGATAATTTACGAAGATTAACTCACACAATTTGTAAATAACATTATAAATGGTTCATTACTTTATAAGTCCTGAGAGTAACTTCACAAACCACCCACAGAAATTAGTATCGTAACAGTGACCTCTCATATGTTGTGCTCAATCTTATGCTTCACCTCTGAGGAGTCCTATTAAGGGGACTCTTTGCCAGGTCTTCACGGAAAAGTGGGAGAAAACAATATGAAAGCATTATCCAGACTTTTTTTTATTTCTAATGTGTTTTTCTTTTTTTTAATTTAATGAAAACTAGTATTTATTGCAATGGGTTTGATGGATGACAATGATCACAAAGCAAAGAGCAGTCACATGATAAGAAACTGGTCATCAGTAATAATGTAGGTGAATATTTGCTATCTTGGCAAACTAGTTCCTTTTCAAATGTAAACTTTAGTTGTTGGGTCTTACTCTTATCATAAACATTGTGACTGAGATAAGTCTTACAAATATATCTATAAATAAATATGTATATATTCCAAATACATGCTTTTTTATTGAATTTACTTTTTAAAAATGCTTTAGTTGGGTTTTGGGGAAAGGTCAGCTCAGAATAGGAAGGATCTCTGTCAATATATTTTCAGAATTTGTTTTCATAAAGTGGTTGATACAGGTCTCATTGGCCTCCCATCCCAAGTCATTTATTGTATTCTTTTCAGTTAGCTTTCAAATACCAAACCTGATTCTACTGAGTATATAGGAAATATTCCATAATATTTGACAGACTTATTTGAAAAATGTCACAGATTATTAAAAATTGATATAAGTATAATTTATACTAACCATTTTAAATCATTTCATTTGTAGTTTAAGGCCATGCCTTTGTTGCCAACAAAATAAAATATTAGAAAAAAGAAAAAACAAGTATAGCATTACTTGTATCTAAATTCACTTGTACATTTATTGTTATTCAAAATGAACTTGTATTAATTTCTCTGAACTTTGGTTTTCATCAGCAAAGTGACAAGTTGGAGAGGGAGTAGGGTTAAAGCTGGTTAGAGCAGATGTGATCTTATAGTATATTATTTCTTTTTCTAAAGGAAAATCCTGACCCTGAAGTCCCAGGTACCAGTTTCAGATAAAGCATCAGTTGAAGCCTGCAGCTCTACAGTCAGAGCAGGTAACAATAGCTTGTACCTATTATTTTGACTTTAGAATTAATTTCCCTTTAGTGTTTTGAATAAAGAATGTTCTAGTCTTTAGGCAACGGAATCTATTTAGATTTTCTTACCTCAGTTTCTCATCATTGCTGTGTATGGTGTCTGGAGGTGAAGCAGCTGTCGAAGCAGTGGGTCACTGGTAAAGCACTCCATGGTTCCTTCAGAACATCAAAGATGAGCAAAGTCAATCCCCATTCCCCAGGTAGACTACATTCGTGCTGCTTGATCTTTTGGGACTCATCTGCACAGGGCAAATTCCATTTTTATTCTTTTTTTTTGATAACTTAAGGGCTAGATCAACTTATCATTAGAAAAAGAATCCCAAACGACTGAATTTACTCCAGGGAAATTAACAAATATGTGGAAGTCATTTGATATATTTTTTTTAATCCAGTGCCTCCTCTCAGACCCTGGCTGTAGAGATGAGGAAGATACATTTTCCTCAGTTAGCTCACAGTTGGGTTTGAGGAAGGCAGACCTATGCCCCGAACTTCTCCAAGCATTTCATGTGAGGACATAACAGTGCTATGTTATGATGTTGGTGCTGTCTGACTCTAGAACCCATGCTCTTAATTATATCCTTCTGCCCATCACGTTATGAATAGGCTTAGTACAGGCTTGAATAGACCTGTTTACCCCAAATCGACTGTAATATTTATTGTAAAATAGTCAGGAGAGCATAGTCAAACGTAACATAAAAATCCCTATAGTTACCCATTTTAAGACTCCATATTAATAAAGTGTCTTCCTGAATTTTTTTTCTGTGCAGTTTTCTGCAGATGTTGAAAGAGATTATAGTAGCTAAAGAGTACAGGAGCTTGCTTGGATTTATAATCAATCCAGTTCTGTACTTACTGTGTATAAGACTGGGCTGTATTTCTGTTTCTTTGTAAAATATTCATAGCTTTGAATGTTAATAAAAGCTCAATAAATGATAGCTATAAGGTACTATAAATTACCAACAAAAAAACATCTCTTTTTAAGACATTTTTCCATGTCATTAGTATGGATTAATCCTGTGTTTTTAAATAGCGTTAATAGTTTCTCATAGTGTGGATGTCCTGTGGTGTGCTTACCTACTTATTGTTGGACATTTGGGCCGATGGCCATTTTTACTTTGCTACTTCATAATCTGTAGTGAATATTCTTGTGTATATATCGTTGCACATTCTGTGTCCGTGTTTCTGTTAGGTAGATCTCTAAACATGAACTTGCCTGGGTCAAGAAGTACGCACAGGTTTTTATATTTTATTTTCTCCAATAAAGGTTGTTTATGCTTTCATACACTGACGATTGAAAGATTACAGTATAAATTTCCCATTCATCACTGCCAAACTGACAGATGAAAAACACTTTGTTTTATTGTATATTAGGGAATATTATTAGCCTCATTGTCTATTAAAGTGAAAAAATGTTTTTTCCTACTTGGCTTTTTTTTTTTAAGTGGTGAAATATATTTGTGGCTACTTGGGTGTTTTGTGCCAAAAGAGATGCCTAGTCCTTTTTACAGCCAGATCAGAGCCCAGTCTGCCTGTCCTACGTGTACTTCTGCAATGGCCCAGCAAGGATAGCTGGTTGTCTAACCCGATGAGCATAATTTTCACATTAATAAGGAACAAATATCTGAGCTCCTCAAAGTAGTTATCCAACATATTGATGTTTCAGAATAAGGGCAAAGTTTTGAGATAAACCAGTGTCATTTTTAAATATAAAATTTATCTCATTTGTTTTATTTTTCTGGAAAGAAAATATGTATTGTTTGAATTGAATAACTGGATACTGAAGAAACAATGTATAAATATTAGTATGCTTTTCCCTTTTGAGATATTAGAACCTTTTCACAATATAACAGTTTTTCAAGGAAATAGTCTCAAGTGCGTTGTAACCTTTTCTGTTTGCTTCCCAAATTGTATATTTATCATTTTTTCAATTTAAAACATGGAAGATTAATTCTGATTTTTCTTTCAGCTGTGGACAATGTTCTTGGTGATGGTGGAAGCTCTGGGCTCATTACCTCTGAAAGTCCTGTTATCTCCAAACATAGGCTTGACCAGAAAATAGCTTTGAACGTAAAAGAAGTTCATGAACTAGAAGCTGGCACACTAAAAGCAAGTGTTGACTTACCAGAAGAAAAGCCTCCAATTTCTGATGATCCACCTGATGCTCAAGAAATTCATGTAAAAAACTTTAATTTCTTAATTCTTTATCAGTCTTTGTTTTGATTTTAGTTAGGCTTCAAACCTGATATATTCATTTATTTGATTGCTATATAAAAATCTCTTTATGAAAATCTGGTTTAAAAGTGTATAAATATTTTGTGGACTATAAAAGAAAAGATCATATCCTTTAAGAAATGGTTTCTCATGGAAACCAAAAGGCTGTGTTAAAAAAGTCACAATTTTAACAATTTAATATTTGCTTGGTATCTGGTCCAAATTAAAGTTCTTTTAGCCTTAAGAAAACATACTGGCTATTCCACAGACAAGTATGACATTGAAACTATTAAGAGCATGTATTTGAAAATAATCGAATATGGTTAAATAGAATTTTTTCCCCATGCATACCTGTGTGAGAATGATATTCACCTAGCTGGGGTTGAATTTCTAAACACTCCAGAAAGGACTTTTTTTTCTTGGTACTTAATATGATTTATGATTCGAAAAATTCCACCAAATCTTTTATTATCAACAGGCACCTTTTATATGATAAATTCATTTAAGATGAAAAGCCAATTCTTCTAATTATTTATAGAAATTCATATAGTATTTGGAAAGTTTCTTAACCTAAAAAATGTCATGGTTGTCCATATTCATTTTCATGGGATTCTCACTGTGAAATAGATGGATAAAGTCTTTGTTCCTTCAGCTGGGAAGCTAAAAAAGTTGTGGGTGTTGCACAAGGGGGACTCCTCATTGCTGGGTATTTCCAGTCTTTCATCTCACTAAATGCTTGGGGAGTGGGAAAATGTCATTGTCTAGGTGGGCGGTAATGTTCTATCTTCTTGGTCAGGAGATCTCTCTGTTACTTTCTACCTCCTCCTTTTTCTCCCCTTCCCTTACCAAAAGGTAAATGCAAGGACCATTCCTTCCTCCACCAAACCCTTGCAAGAGAGGTACTGAACTTGAAAGCCTTAGGAATTTCATGGTTTATGCAGCCCCAGCAAAGGGAAGAGGATTGAGTAGCCCAAGGGAGCTTATGTAGGTGAATTCTTCTTCAACCTTACGGGGATCATGCTATTGAGAAAAGTGTGGATAGTTAGGTAGTTTGGGGATTATCATTAAAACACAGTGTGGGGGTTGATTCTTTTTCTCCAGTTAAATTTTTTTTTTCTTGGGTGAAAATAAAGTAAGTCCTTAATTCTTCTCACGACTGTTAGCATCATGATAATTTTCAAGGTTTTGTTAAGATTGTCTTTTTTAGCCAGGGAAATGTGGAATGTCTACTTTAATTCCATTCAGAATCTCAAACTCTGTTTCTGTCTAGTTATTTTAACTGAGAAAGTCTATTTGCTTAAATGGATGTTTTAGATAAGTAAACCCATATGTATATGCTATATCAAATGTAGTTTGTGTAACAGTTCGTATACCAAGGGTGAGATGGTCATCTTAAAAATTATGCTCTACGTTGAAATAAATATATTAAAATTCTTTAACCAGTTTCTTTCATTCATTCTAGGTGAGCGAACATGAAAAGCTGGAAGTTCAAGACTCGGAACAAGAAGCTAGGAATCTTTCATTTCATGAATATCCCTCAGGAACTCTTAAGCTTCAATATAATTTTGAGACCATAGAGCAACAGTTTGGTGACTTGCCTGATAACAAAGACCCTGCTGAGTGTGACATTGCTGAAGTAGACGGAGAACTCTTTGTGGCTCAGAGCAACTTTACCTTGATATTGGAAGGTGAAGAAGGAGAAGTTGAGACAGGCGATTCTGCAGCATCTGATGTGTTAGCCAAAGCAGCTAGCATCGCAGCTGAGGAAAAACATGTATACACTGGGGAAGATGGTCATCATGGGCATGTTGCTAAATTGCCATCGATCATAACTAGTGATCAAGAGTCCCAGAAGGTAGAGACATTGCCATATGTGCCTGAACCGATTAAAGTGGCAATTGCAGAAAATTTACTAGATGTAATTAAAGACACAAGAAGTAAAGAAATTACTTCAGAGACAGTGGAACAGTCCGTTCATGAAAACATACCTCTTATAAGCCAGAAAGTAGTGTCTTCCACCAAGTTAGTTAAATCTGCTTTTAAGAATGTTCAGGAAACAAGTACGGTGACTATAAACGTCAGCCAGTCTGATGACATGGTTTCCTCCAGAACTCGCACCAGAGGACGTGTCCAAAGCCAAGATGTCAGATCGGTATCAGTGCAACAGGAAGAGCCAGCAGGTGTTGCTACCCCTGAAATGCCAGGGCTTTCAGTTAAGAGGAAAACTAGGAAAAAACCAGACATTTCTGAGGCTTCCGAAAGTGCCTTTTCTGATGTCAAAGAAATATCTCAGAATCAGCAAATACCTCAAAATTCTATTACTCCTAGGAGAGAAAGGAGGAAGAAAGAAACTAATCAAGACACATTCGAAAGTATTAATTCTGTTGGAAAAGAATTACAGGTTACTCCAGGTAGGGAATTAAGAAGGTTGAGATCATCTCAGCTGTCGGAACCGTCAGCTAAAGAAACTTCTAGAAAAGAAGTTAAGCTTCCATCTGCTACAAAACAGACTCCTAAAAGAATTAAAAAATCTGTAGAAAATCAGGAAAGTGTCGAAATTATAAATGACCTAAAAGTTAGTAAAGTAGCAGATCTTAGCCAAAGCGCCAGAAAATTGAGACATGCTGGTTTAGAAGCTTCTGAAGATACAGGACATGGACGAGATGGCAAGTCCAGTGAACCACCACCTGTTCAGCTCAGTAGTAAAAGAGTTAAAAAGGGAGATGTTAGCGCATCAGCTGTTAAAGAAAACTCGAAACTCGATTCATCACAGTTGACTCTTCAAGCAGAAATTGATATGCCCGCTACACCTAGGAAACGTGGTAGACCAAGGAAAATTCCTCCGTCACCAGTTGTAGGATCCGAGGCTGTTACGGAAGAGAGAAGTCCCGAGAAGAGCAAAGCTCTCAGCATCCCAAGGAGATCTGCAAGGAACACCCCAGCTAAAAGGGAAAGTGCTGGTGTTGGAAAACCAGCTTTAGAAAAATCGGCTTTGGTGCCAAATGAACTTGCTACAGTGATGAGCTCTAAGAAAAAGGTTACCAAAAAGACTGAAACTCAAAGCCAGAAACGTTCCTGTCACTCAATACCAGAAAAGGGCAGAGATGAAGAAGTGACAGACGACCCGAATGACCAAAAAGAAACGATGCTTGCCACCCCTTTGACTAGATCTTCCCGTCGCACAAGGACTAGACCCAGCAAGGCCAGCTTGATGCCTGACCTTTCTGAACCAAAAGACGAGTCTTTACTTTCTCCTGTGCCAAAAGTCCCAAGGAAAGAGAAAGGTACTTTCATTTCTGTCTGAAGCACACAATCACTGTCTTCAGTCTTCAGCTTAAAACTTGTTTTAAGTATGATTTAAGGCACTAATTGATTATTTCTTCTAAAAATAGTTTGTAGTTACAGAGTTCTCTCCCTCCAAAAAATAACCAATTTTGATCTTTCGATGGTAAAATAGAAAGATTTTATATTTTAAAGCTTATTTGGAGAGTCAGGAATTTTCTGGTTCAGTATAACCTTTTAAATCTTATAATTCACTTGACTTAGGTTTAATTTTTTAGAACACTATCATTTTACTTCATTCTGCCCTCATATCCTAAATAACTTAATTTTGGTTTCTTCCCAGATAGAATCGACATTTTTAATCAAAGTTTCAGGTGTTTGGCTCTCGTGCCAGGTGGTATCCATAATCTCGGATTGTTTCGAAGGGAAACGGTTTAATTGATTAGGGTACAGATTACTTAACTCCATATTCCCTGTGGCCCATAAACCAGCCTGGGCCCATGCCCGGCCTCCCTCAGAGTCGTGGACGAGCTGACGACTGGGTCCTTTCTTTGGTTGGCATCGCTCATCGCTTCTCAGCAGGAGTGACACCTCTGCCGAAGGGGTGAAAATAACTTCCTGCTATGTTTCAGATACAATTTCCATTCCTCACCTGCAGGTGTTTAGGAAGGGCCTGTTGTATGTCTGAGGCTGCACATTTAGCGATTCATTTGATTCTCACTACCACCCAGTTAGGTACAGGTGCTATTGCTTCCTTCTTTCCCCATGGAGGAAATTAAAGTTTCGTGAGGCTGAGTAGAGTACCCAAGTGGCCCAGGTAGTGAGTCGTGTGTCCCGGAGCCACCTCCTGCTGGTGAGAACCAATCGTTGAAATATTCAGAAATGGTAACAACTGTTAAATTGTTCCCACCAGCCATGGTGGGAACATGTATGCCACAGAAATGAGTGACTGCTGTGACACGTCAGAGCTGCTTTGTTCTTTTCCAGAAAGCTGTTCACCAGTGCAACTGGGTTTCAACCTAGGTTTTTTGAACTCGTAAGCCCTTAACTAGCAAGGCCATCAAAGCTTACACTCCGAAAATTTACAGAGAGGGATGAGGGAGTTAACAAACAAGAGATACTACAGGCTTGTCTGGCTAATAAATCACATGGAAGGAATGGTGGATACTCAGCACTTTCGCACGTGATAGTATAGTTTTGAATTCTCTTACCTTATTCCTTTGAAGTGGAGGGGGAATCACACGTGAAGACAATGAGCTAGTCTTTGAAAAGCCAAAGAATTTGTTGCTCCAAGTAGCCTCAAAAGAAAAAAAACAATATATTTTTCACAGAAGGAATATACTGTCATGTTTGTCTGGTTTTTGACACGAAAAGTGGGGATGGGAAGTTCCCACCAGTAGCCCAGACGGTTTCTGCCACTATGTCAGCTGGGAGTAGAGAGTTGTCTTATTTCTGACCTTGTGCCTAGTTTTTTCTTGTAAGAATCATCTGCTTCAAAAGCAGAATTTGACATCTTAAAGAACTCTTGATTGTCAAATTAGGTAAAGTAACAGTGGTTGTTTCAGTTCAAAGATTTGGTAAAAATATCCTTAAAATATTTTAAAGGCAAACATCTACAAAGCGCTTAGCGTATGTGGCACACTGTTAACCCTTTAATCTTCACAGTGACTTTATGATGCTGTCATCATTCCCATTTTTGTAGAAAGTCAGTAATAGAGAGGTCTCAGTAACCTATTTACCTTTGGTCCCATAGCTAGTAAGTCCAGAAGCTGGGATCTAGTCCCTGGCAGGTTGGTTCAGCTACACCCTGCCGCTTCCACAGCTGCATTGCTGGCATGGGAACCCTCGGGCAAAAACAAACAAAAAACCTGAGGTGACTACATGTTGTAAACCAATTCTTAAGCCATTTTTATGTATCTGTGGAATAGCTTCCTGTCGGCTTGTTTCGCTATGTTGTTATTTTGCTCGCTTTTTCGTTTTGTGATGTGGACTTTTCTGTTGTTCCTCTTGACTGGAACAACTAAGAGTGAGCTGTCAGTAAAGAGGGTTCAACTCTCTAAATCACCTCTGTAAATAAAAACTTTGTCTCTGGAACAGCAGGAATTATGAAGCAAACTGGTTCAGGTTACATATGAGATTGATGTTTTCCCTCCTCAGAGAATGTTCCAGGAACAATAAAGATCAAAACTAGTGTAATAATGGTGTTTTATATCTGCTTTAAGTCCTATTTTTATATACGGCATTATTTAGTTTGAAGCATTCACTATTCCTGAACATTTGCTTTAATGACCCAAATGATGTTGGGATTTTTCATGTCATTTCTGTCATGGGTACCGTGTTCCGATACTGATGTTTTGTATGTTTGGAGAATGTTTATAGTTTTCTAATGCATATAACTTGTTTCAAGCTTTAAAAAAATATATATGAATATGCAAATTGATGCCGTTTTTTCCTACCTTTATTTAGGTAAAAAAAAAGAGGCTTCTGAACAGCTGAAAGAATTGGTTTCAGATTTGTCTTCTCAATTTATTTCACCTCCTGCTCTAAGGACCAGGCGGAAAAACATATCTAATACACCCATTCTTGTAGATGAACTGGTAAGAAAATGCATGATTTTATGTGTATGCTTATTTATTTAAACATGTTTTTTTTTAAAGCAGTGTTCCTATTTAAACTAAAAAGAGCAGACATTTGTATTAACAGCCCAAAACTGCCTTGTCTCCACTTTTAGGACAGATCTGTGATGTGTTAGTGATGGCCTATTACTGGCAGCTGCCGTTTACCTCCTAGGGGACAGGTTTTTAAATTTATGTCCCCTCAGAATTATCTAGATGTATTTTTTTTTTTAAATGTAGGTCCCTGCACCCCGAGAATGTCATCCACAGACCAGACTTAGAGAGACTATGTTTCAGTTGATTCTATCATCTTATTGCACATAACCCTAAGATAGTTCAGCGACTGAGTATGAAATCCTTATGAATTACCAATATTCGTAGGCAGGGACAAAGACTTACAGAAACATAATGCAGGTAGATTCTTTAACTGAAGAGGCAAAAACATACATAATTATTTTATAGCATAAGAGTAGTTTATAGCAAAACCCCTATAGGTAGAAGACACAGGAGACAGGCGTTTCTGTCGGAAAACAGGTACAAATTAGGTAAAGAAACAATGAATTCTGGTGAGGAAAAAATCATCTCTGGTAGCCTAGCTTTTATGAGATGATGAGCGCTTGGATTTGATCAGAGGCTGTGGGAACAAAGGGCAGTGATAATGGAAACATTAAAAAAAAATGAAACTGACAAGACTTGGGGATCAGTTGAATGTGTGATGAGAGATAAAGAACAGTCTTAGCTGACCCTAAGTTTCTACTAAAAAATATTGGTCATGTGGGACTTTGCGTTTCAGTTCATTAACACTATTTGGTTATATTCCTTGACTGACTCAGGATAGAACTTTTTAAAGTTAGATTTCAAATTTTTAATTTATCTTTAAAAAAAGATTTATCTTTAAAAATTTCTAACTCACAGGAAGCTGATGCTCAAACAGAAACTGTGGGAAAGCAAAAAGTGAAAAGAACAAGGACTGAGAAATCAAAACAAGCAAGCAAGTATGACTTTTTCTGTGCTGTAACTTTTCTCTCTCTTGTTTCTTAAAATTAGATTTAAGAGTTTTAATTTGAAAAATTAAGCTCATTAGAAAAGGTCAATTCTTAAAGGGCATTTGTTAGCACTGGCTCCCTGAAATGGTTAGATTTCTCTTTATAACCTGACAGCCCGGTTCATTCTTTTTAAAGAAGGGCAGCGCAGTGGGAGGAGTTAGTACCTGGGGAATCTTTTTCACAATGGGGAAAGGAGGGGCGTGGCATGTTTCACATTTTCCTGCTAAAAAGTAATTATAAACCTAAAAATCCTTTTGAGTATTTCATTAATAGAAAACTTCGTCCATGGGGAAATTACTTCTTTTCAGATATATTTCTAACATGGTATGTTGTTACTCAGTGTGCTGAGGCATCGTTGAATTTCATAAAGCTAATCCATTTTATCTTTAAATACTAATTTAATGAGACTTTGAGTATAACAACACTACACATCAGTTGGCTTTGGATGTATGTGGAAAACTACTTCATATATATATATATCTTTTAGGCGAGGCAGCCCTTTGTTGACCTCACAGATTGCAAGGACCTTGTCAACTTACAGTCCCTTATTCTTATTTTTTTAATTTTTATACCTACAGCACTTGGTCTTCCTAGGTGGTCTCCTATCCAAGTAGGAAAACTGCTTCATATGAAAAACATACATAATTGCTCATTTCTGGTGTCTAAGAATTGCCATTTTTCATAACACCTCATGGGCCTGCTGGGCTCTGATTTCATGGACTATTGGCATTTGGTCAATCCCTGTGACTAAGCAGTAGTTATTAATATATGTGAAACATTTAAAGAAACTTGAGCAGTGATTGTATTTTGAATGTCCAGACTAAAGAGGGAAATTTCTGTCATGTGGAACCTTAACTCTGCCTCTGATTAACTTATGATTTAAAGCTTCAGTTCCCTTTTATAAAATGAAAGCACTAGGAAACGGTAATCTCTAAAGTTTTTTTAACATATGGGGAAGCCAATTAGATGTTACGATGTGTTTATCTTTCCTTGAATTATATCTTTTTTTCAGAAACATAGAAGAAGAAAGTTCTTGGTCACCTCCTCCAGTGGAAATTAAGCTGATTTCCCCCTTGGCAAGCCCAGTTGTTGGAGCAAGGCACAAGCCAAGGAAAACCACAGAAGTGACAGAAAAAGCTCTTGGAAGGAACAGAAAGAAACTGTCTTCCTTTCCAAAACAAATTGTACGCAGAAAAATGTTGTAATGTTTTTCAAGTTTTTAATGCACACCTATTTGTAAAGTCATCAGAGTTGTGTGGATTATTAAAAATCATCTAATTTGGAAGAAAATAATTTATATAAATTGTAAATTTTTGTAAAAGAAGGTCTTCAGTAAGTAAAGCAGCTCCACATGGAGTGTGATTCTTTTAGTCGAGGCAGTTTTTTCTATTTTATATGGACTTCATACATTTATATAATATGTAAATATGGCTTATTGGAATGTTAAATAAAGTGTATACTTCACAGTAGTGTGTGTCTGTTAGCTTTTTGAGAGGGAGATTTCTGTTTTAATAATTTTATATGGTAGTAAGCATTGGTCCCATTTTCTTTCTCTACAGTTAAAAGTATTAGACCAATCTTTAAATGAGGATTGAACTGTTAAATTTTTTTAAGTTACTATTTTATAATTTATGCACTTTGCTTCTGTGATTAAGATTTCTAATTGTAAAATTTGTTTTTTGTTTGGGGGGTTGGCTGTTAACTATGTTGTAATGGAATTATGGGCATGTAATTTTGCTACTTTTTTATAGTTTTAACAAATTTTATGTATTCTACCTCAAATGAGTAATTTTCCAAGTAATGCATTGGTTAAAGGTAATGTTGGCATTTCTTGTTCAGCAAGCTTAAAGGCTATCTTTAAAGTCTCTTAATTATTCAGAGACTAATTATCCAGGTTAGATTGACCGGTTCACTGCTCACTAGCAACTTCTTAAAAGGGTTTGAGAAAGAAGGGGAACGTAAAGCAAATCTGTTTTATGGATATTCAGCGCACCTTGTATGTGCCTAATATTGATAGAGTGAGAAGCCTGAACAAACTTTATAGTATTATTTCTTTGAAGGAGCTTGCTACTGACTCACAGAAATCCCTTAATATTCAGGTTTTAAAACATAAGTTCTCATAGGACCTCAGGCACAGACTATTGAGGATGGGGAAAGAGTGTGAGTAGATGTAGAAAAAGGAAAACAAAAAAAAATAAGCAGCTGTTCTCTGCAGTATGACTGTGCAATTAAGTGATGATACTTGACGTAGGCTATAAAATTCATCAATAAATAAGTGTTGTAAAATAATTTATAGCAGGTAATTGATAGTGTGTAATGAATGGACCGTTAATGATTGATTGTCTAGAAACAAACTGCTTTTGTTAGCTAAACTTTCAATGTTTTAGTGTCCGGCATAAGCAGTGTGCTTTCTACATTATTTTTCTACCAAATAACTACGAAAAATGGCAAAATGATGAAAATGCCTACGCCAAGTATTGACAGTGTGAAAGTGGCGGTGCGTGTGCGGCCTTTCAGCCAGGTCAGTGATGAGTGTTGCGTTGCCTTGTTGCAGGTGTGACTCTGACTTTCATTTTATTAATTTTTTAATGATAGCTATCAAACATGTATTTAAGCTGCTTGTCATTTATGGAGTATTAAACTTATTTAAATGAACTTGTTAAATGAGTAATTTAAAGATCTATAATTCAGTAAACAATTTCATTCTTTGCGCAAGTAGCACAATAAAAAAATTGACAAGAGAAATGTACTGTCAAGTTAATAGTTTTTTAAGCCAATGCTGTTTGGTGAATATAGCCATGTGGTACCAGTTTTTAATAAAAGTACTTTTTCCTTCAATAGTAGATTATAAGCAAACAAATTGCCAGTTCTGAATTAACCGTTTTAAACGCACTGATGTACAAATATATTTATGTAACTTTTTACAAAAACACTGGTCATTATGTCACTACATTTTAGGATAAAATATGGATTAAAATAATTCCAGGACCTTCAGCAGTCATTTATCTTTGCTTATCAATGCATTAAATGTTAAGGTAACCCTGGACAGCTGACCCATTCAGCAAACTGCCCGCTGTGGGTCAGATGCTGCGCTAGTGGCTGAGGATCTGAAGGAAAATCCTTCCTTCTCCACCAGTTTCTAGTCACATCTAAGCAGTTTATTTGCAGCATTGCGGACCATAGTCACGCCCAGAGAAAGGTCAGGTCCAGCTCTGCCTGGACACCCACATCTTGACAGCTCCCCGGAAACAAGCATGACACCCACATCTTGACAGCTCCCCAGAAACAGAAGCATTTGAACTGACCACACAGGATAAGCAAGATTTGGATCAGGGTATATGCTGAACAAAACACCACGGACAGGCGTCCTGACAGTGTCGGATCCTGAATGTAATGATGACCTTACATGATGTCTCCCACTCATGCACCCCGTGCTGCTTTTTCTCTCTCCATCCGTACCGTTTCACTCTACTTCTAGCTGGTACCAGTTGTGTCCTGTCCCTCACCATTCATCTATGTTGCAGAAGACACGTCAGCAGCGAGGCAGATGCGTAATTAGATAACAATGTAAAGGCCAAAGAATTAACCTGTGATCAGCAAATTAAATGTTTGGGCCACAAAATAAAAAACCATTTAATAACCTAACTCATCAACAACCTGAAAGTAGCTATTCCGGGGGTTATTTGTCACTGGCCTTTAACATTATTGCTAGAGTAACTAACTGCCAGTTTTAACCCTTTTCCTGTTTAGAAAAAGGTGTGGCTCGCTGCCAGCATTAATTTAACATCACACGTAGGAACGCTACGTTTTCTAGGATTTGACACTTCAGTGACCTAGAATCACTACATTTTATAAATGGGACCAACACTACTAAAACACAAGGCTCTAAATAGAATGTTATTTGTTTCCAAAGATGATATGCCAGAGCGATGCAAAGATAATAAAATGTTCCGTTGCAAACGGGGGTAGGATTAGGACTAATCTGCGAGTTACCTGGGGATAAACACAACCGCAAGCACCGCTGGCGAGTATTCTCAGGAAAAGGGGTTCAACAGTTGAGTGTGGACGTGGACACTAAGAGTTACACGTGAGCACAACCTCTGCTCCCTTTCAAACAGCATCGATTCAGGTCCACCACCAAAGACGATTAGCCTGGAGCAGCAGCGAGGAGGAAGGGGCATGAATTCGAGAGACGATTTGCCAGGAAAGGGTCATGGGTCACAGCTGGCCAAACCTGTCATCTCCTAGGTGACCCGGACCCTGCCCACTCTAACTCCGGGTGCGGCCTTCCTTGTCGGATCAGAGAGCCGATTTTGAGATTCTCTAAGAGGCCTACATTCTCAGGAGCCCTTGAAGTCCGATGAACTTGAGTTCAAAAATCTGACTTTTTCACTTACTCACTGTAAATTTGAGCAAAATTTTAAGCTCTGAGCCTTGGCTTCCTTATGTGTAAAGTGGAGATACCGATGCCTGACAGGGTCGTGCTGTGAAATGAGGCAGCACAGTGCCTGACAAATACACTCCCAATTGCTTTTTTTTTTTTTTTACCATTCATCTCTTAAATGGGTTGATGTATAATGCACATTTTATGTCATTCCCTCTCAAAGTGTGCAACTGAGTGATGTTTAGTATATTCACTGACAGATGCAAGCAGAGCAGGTTTTTAGGACATTTTTATCACCTCAGAAAAGGATTTGGCCCTTATCATCCTTATTCCCCAGCCTTAAGCAACCATTGATCCTAATTCCTGTCCCTACATATTTCCCTGTTCTGTACATTTTGCGTAAATGGAATTATACAACAGGTAGCCTTGTGGGGCTGGCTGCTCTCACTTCGCAGGATGTTTTCTAAGCATTTATCAAAACTTCATTTCTTTGTGGCTGGATAACATTCCGCTGTACGCGTACACCACGTTTTGCTTCTCATTTAGTGGGTGCTATGAGTGATGCTGTAAACAAACAAATCGCTAGAGTTTTTGCGTGCACACGTTTTCATCTCCTGGTTACACACGTAGACACGAACTGTTGGAGGAGCAGGCCGACTTCCCAGCCGCTGCCTCCTTTTCCATTTCCGCCGGCAGTGCCCGAGGCTTCCAGTCTCTCCAGTCCGGCCTTGCTGGGGTGAAGTGTCTTGAGGTTTCGATAGGCAATGCCCTGATAACTAATGGTGTCGAGCATCTTTTCCACTATCCACTCGTCATAATTAAAATACCAAGATGGTACATTTCATGCCAGCCATATTAATTTTTATAGCAAATGTAAACAAACATGCCAATTAAAAGGTAGAGATGATCAGATTTGATAGGACAAGCAGGATCCAACTACATCTATTTCCAGAAAACCAATTTAGATGTATAAACAGATAACGACCATGTGAATGCTAACAAAAAGAAAATTGCAGAGGCAATATTTACATCCAAGGAGACTTCAGAACAAGGGATATTTTGTAAGGATAAAGTCATCAATTAACTAAGAAGACATGCCATCCTAAATGGCTTGTGCCTAATAACGGATTTTCAAAGTACATGAAGCAGAAACTGATAGAAAGTGAAAGAGACACAGACCAACCTACAATTAGGATTTGTCATTTAATTACTCCTCTGAGTGATGGATAAAACAAATCTAAAAATCAGTAACGTTACAGAATGACACTATCATCCTAAATGACAACTATATTATAAAACTCCTGTGCTACCCCACCCAACCACAGCACACACAGCCTTCTCAAGCGAACATGGAGCTTTCATTGTGATCATCTATATTCCAGATAAAACTAATCTCAGCAAATGGAAGATTAAAATCATACGAAGTACGTTCGCTGACAACAGTGGATACGAACTAGAAATAACTGAAAGACTTTAGGAAAACCCACAAACATTTAGAAAATAACAGACTTCTAAATAATCCACAGGTCAAGGAACAGCCCAAAGGAAAAATCAGTAAATATCCTGATTCCAGAATCAAAACATCCATCAAAATTCCGGTCCAGTTCCATCCACATTTAGGCTTGGATCTTCTCTCTCTCGCCCTTTAGTGTAATAGTTTCTATTTCTTTCTCATAAGAAATGCACAGTATAAAAACCTGGTTGTGGCCTATGGTTCTTATAGAAAGCGTGTCACGTTGGTGTGTGCATCTTTTCCAGAAATAAAAATCACATAAATCACACAAATGGACACATTGCAACAAATGGAGTATGTAATGCTTATTTTTTTTTTATTGAGATTAGAAAGAACGTGCTCTTTGAAGCGGCCTCCGGTAAGAGAATTAGTGCTGGTCACGGTCCAGATAACAAGAGGCCACGTCCTCTCTTTCCAGCCGTTGTGGGTGCAAGCACCTGTGTCTCCTACTTAAAAAACAAAAGGGTGCTTGCGTGCTGGAGGAATGCTTCAGAACCCCTAGGTCTTGCAAAAATAAAAATAAAAGAGCAGAGTTCTCCAGCAGAAAAGGGCTAACACTAATGTGGGGATGTTGTGCTGTTCGACTTCGGATTAAAGAATGAAGTAAAGCACTTTGGTCTCTGTCCCTTGTCTAATGGCTGAATTTTGAAGACCTGGCCCGCATCCTGGCACGGCTGTAAAATACACAACTTCACGATGGATGGGCCCCGGCCAGCTGGAGACCCAGTGTTCTCCAGAGTGACAGGTCCCTCTGGTGCTCAGGTGGCCTCTGTGCCGTGTGCTCAGCAGGGTGGGATTCATCAAAACCAGGACATGTAGCGGGTGTTGAGGGTGTTGCAGAAAGCCCGTGCTGGTGACCCCTGCGACCTTTTCCCCAGAGGGACGTTTTCCACGACCTCGGCAGGGCCGTGCTGCACAGCGCCTGGCGGGGCTGCAACGCCACCCTGCTGGCCCACGGCCTCTTGGGAACCTAGAAACTGGGCCGCACAGGAGGGGAGTGGCAGCCGAGCAAGGGAAGCTTCACCTGCATCTGCAGCCGCTTCCCCCCGCTGGCATCACCGCCTCAGATCGCCCCTCCTCTGGACAGTCCTTCGGTCCCCACTTGGAGAAGGAGCCCCTCGCGTTTTATTGACAAACGCGTGCCTTCTCGCTCGTCACCGCGCCGCCGCCACATTACCCTCCACAACCAAACGTCGCCTCCCAGCATCGGCACCGCAAACGAGGGACCTCGGGTCAAACTTTGTCTTTCGTGGTACCAAGAGCGCTCGTGTTCTCTCCGCTTACCCCGCACGAACCTGTCGTTGGCCGTCTGCACCTGAGAGACCGTGTGATGCGGGGGAAAGAGAAAAGGAACCCAAAGTCCTGGGCTCCGGTGCCACCGACTGTGCGACTTGGGGCAAGCCGGTAGACACTCGGGGCCTCAGTGGAAGGAGGCAGTTGCCGGATTTGCTAACGCCCAGAGAGACCTGAATTTTAGATCGACAGGCAGCGAGGTCTCAGCACAGGTGCGGCCTGTGCAGTATCCGGGGGCGTCCCACGTTTTCCCCCGCAGCACGAGGCGGGAGTGAACTCGATACCCTCTAGTCCCCCTGAGCCTGGTGCACTTGGCGGAGCCGTCGCTGACGCCCCGGGGGCTGAGTGTCTGCAGTAGCTGCAGCGACGGGACAATTTTTCATTAACTGAGCCCAGTGGGCTGAGCGTGTTGGGAGCCCAGGACAGGTCAGGGGCTGGGCCCTGGCTGAGCTCCTCGCGTCGATTTGGCCCACGGACGTCCCTTAAAGGTTTACTGGGACCTCGCAGGGTGGCACCTGGAGTCCCCTCAGGGTGAAATGTTCCCCCTTTGACTGTTTGAGGCCTGGGCATGCCCAGCCTCCAGCCAAGGGGGCTGTCCCCACTGCAGGGCCTTCCAGGCCTGAGTGCGTGTCCCTCTCTGCACGTGACAGGGCTAAAGAGATCCGGACCCAAGCCGTGGTCAACACCTCCACGCTGACGAGAGAGTCGGATGCCGAGAACAGCAAACTGCTGCTCGGGTGCGGACACGCCGGGACGGCAGGTAAACTGAGTCAGAGTCAGCCCTGGAGGAGGGACCAGCATGGGGCCTGGGGCGGGCACCTGGTCAGGCTGAGCAGGCCCCAGCGCAGGCCGGGGGCACCCGAGGGGCCTTGTCCAGGGCACTTTGGCCCTGACCTGGGAAGAAACCCCTTGGAGATGAATGTGGATCCACGTGCGGTTGCAAGAAATTAGGTCCCTGCTCTTTGTAAATCGTCATTTTAGTCTCATTTTTATTTGTCACTTTTATTTCGAGGCCACGGTTTCTCCTGGGGCTTTTTCGTCACCAGAGTTGGCCGGTGGCCGTTACTGTCCGTGCTGATGGCCTCACGCAGTTCCGTGCTGTCTGAAGCCCAGAAAGCATAAGCGGCAGGGGGTTCGGAGATGCTCAGCCCTGGCCACGCGCTCGAGCCACCTGGCGACCGGGCTCTGCCCGGACCGATGGATCAGTCCTTCAAGTGCCCAGGTGACTCCCCTGTGCCCTTAGCAAGCGCCTCTGCTTCAGGTGAGGGCAGCATGGAGGGCCACAGAATCTCACGCCCGTTAGTAATTTAGAACAAGGTGGATGAAAAAGGCAAAATACGAAACGAAGGAGAATTCGTGAAAGTGTTCGGCGTGGGAACGGCGCTCCTTGTGCCACCACCGAGGCCCCACAGCCGCCATCCTGCCCTCGCCAGCCCGAGCAGCACTCCTGACCCCCGCGCCGTCCCGCTCAGAGGGCAGGTGGGCCCCACCTGGCACGCCTGCGAGTGCCACTCCCTGACTCACAAAGGCTTGCGCCCAGCACAGCCACCCCCGGGCCAGGCCTGGCTCTGCTGGGCCACGGGTCTCTGCACCATCGAAATCCGGACACGCTCGACCCCCCCAGCATCTCGTTTCCTTTACTCACAAGCAAAGGCTCGGAACAGGTGGGTGACGGGGGACACACCGCTCCTCCTGGTGGCCTCGGAGGGCTGTCCCGTAACCACGGCGTCAGAAGGAACGTTCTCGCTGGCCCATGATGACGAAAAGCAGAATGTGGAGCCTCACGCCTCCCTGCGACCCTTTCTGCCCTAGTTTCCTCTGGACGGAAAGGGGCCCGCTCTGCAGAACTCACCAGGTCGCGCGTCGTCGTCGGTGCAGCCCGCTTCCCGCTTCTGCCTCCTGCCGAGAGCCACAAGAGCCACGTCCCCACCTAGCTCACCTAGCTCGGAGCCCAGGCTTCCTGCGGCCCCTCCTTCGACACCCCCTACCTGCTGCTCAGATCCCTCCCACCCCCCGCAGAGCACGGGCCTGGCACCAACCAGCTGACCTGGGCGCACGTGCTGGCGCAGGCTCGGGGGGGGAGTGGCAGCAGCGCTACGCGCCATCGCCCAGGTGAGCTCCATCGATCGCCCAGGTGAGCTCCATCATGGCTCGCCCAGGTGAGATGCATCGCCCAGGTGAGGGAGACGCATCGCCTGCACCTGTGGAGGCCGACAGCCCATCGTCTCGGCCCCGGGCGGGCGGTGGATGCGGGGCCGGGGTGTCCTCACCACGTGTGCAGCGAGTGGAACGTGGCATGCGACTCACAACAACACTGCCCTCGGCAGAGGCGGGGCGGGCCGTGGAAGGGAGGGCAGCACGAGACCTGGGTGCGAACAGACGCTGGGACTGAGGATGAAGCTCAAGGCTGCTGCTCGCGAGCGTTTGGGGAGAATCTGAGGAATCTGCCTTGTCCTCTGGGGCCCCCTTTGGGACACCTGTGCGAGGTGTCTGTCCCCTCTCACTGCCTCCCCTGGCCTCACTGCTCTGCACGCACTTCTCCAGGTCACGCTGACCTTTTGGGCTCTGTCCCTGCCGCGTGAAACGTCCCACCCTTGCAGTCTCACCTCAAACAGGGCCCTTGGACAAGGACTCCGCCGGTCCCCAGTGTGAGCCAGGGCCCCTTGGTCTCTGCGGAGGCACCACCCTTGTCCTTCACGTGTCCCTCGCAGGTTATTCCACTGGTGGGGTCTGTAAAGTCCTGGCCGGGCCGGGCCGTTTGGTCCCCACCGATCCCCAGTGCCTGATGGACAACGGGCGCTCGGTGTGGACAATGCAGGCTCCTGAGCAGCCTCCCCCTCCGCCTCACAATTTTAGCAAAACAAATTGATGTGAAATTTACCTCTTTGCTCTTTTCCTGAGGTCCGTGGCCCAAAGCAAATAAGCCAAGTATTCTGCCAAGCCTGGTGCCAGAATACTCTGTCTATTCGCTGATTCCTTCACAAGGCAGACTGCACGCCTGCCTCCCAGCCCAGGGCTGGTGGCACCAGGAGGCTGAACACGCCCCAGACCCGGGGCTGATGGTGTCCAGCACCTAGTGACGCCTCGCTAAGGCAGAGCGCGGCAGTTCTGGGCGGTGAGACCTCAGGGCGGAGGACACTGAACCCATGGGCTGAGGGTTCCTGGCCGGGGTAGTGCCAAGCCGACAGGGGTTTTGCTCTCCCCTCCTCCGAGCCATCCCCACCCCCCAGTAGAATCCAAGTAAGGACAGGCTGCTCGCTGTGCCAGGTGCAGCTTCAGGATGAATCCCCAGACCTTCCTTCCAGCCACCTCCCCCCGGCCCCCCTCCCTGGACAGTCTGGAGCCACCTTGGGTCCCCGACTCTGAGACCAAGAATGGCAACCGGAGGCGGAGAGCCTCCTGTCATGATGCTGTGGACACACACGGGTTGAGATGAGCAGCTACTTAAATAAAGGCCAGGCGGCGACTTTCTCCATTTATATATGTTCCTTTTTATAATTACGTGGCTGAATGGACGAACCAACGAGCGTGTCAGAAGAGAACCCCAGGACGCAGGACTGGCTTTCGCTTGCAATCTAATCTTCTCCCAGGTGCTGGGGACACGGAGAAGGGAGAGCGGATCCCAGCGTCCCGGCTGTGTTCCGGGACGACGTCAAACCGATGCCGCTCGTTGCAGAAGCGAATCAGATGAGCGAGGAGCTGCAGAAGGTGAGAGCGAGACAGCGGCACAACGTCGGGTCCCGACCTCGGAGAACCCCTCACTCCCACGGCCCCCGAGTGGCTTCGTGCTCCAGAGACGTAGAGAGAGGCCTGGAGAGGTGAGGTGCTTCGCCCCAGACCCCGAGAGCTCGTGACAGATCTAGGCCAACACCCAGGAGCATTTAAGCAGCTCAGCGCTGCCCTGGGGACCAAAGGAATGAGGACCTCCTCCTGCAAGGCAGCAGCAGGAGGAGGAAGCTTGGACAAGAACCAGTGACCTAGGCCGCTTCCCAACAGTGGGCCCTCAGAGCAGCTTGGTGGGCTGAAGGCCCTTCCCCCACAGCCCTCCCTGGGACCCTCATGCTGACGAGGCCCAAGAGTCAGGAGCAGAAAACATAGCCGTCTCCAGCCTGGCAGAGGCTCAGATCTTTGTTCCTCTTCTCCAGGTAGGGACCGAGGCGTCTTTGTGTCCTACCTGGCCTCCTGCGCTGTTATCTGACCCCCCTGGGGGGCAGGCTCCGTTGGACTCTGCCCCGTTACCTTTTACCCTCCGTTCAGGGTGTCTCGTGTCTCCTCTCTCTAGGCTGGAGGCGGTCTAGGCCGTTTTTATAAAAGCTCGAGCCTCTTGGCAACTCCAAGCAGAGGCTGGCGCGTCGGGGTCTCGTCCGGGTGCCGGGGTCCTCAGACACCCCCCCAATGCAATCTTCCTGTCTTTGTGAAGAGGAAACAGGCTCAGGGAGGGAGCAAAAGACCCGCCAGGTCCTATGACTGAGAGACCAAGCTGGCCACTGGCTCCCTGTCTTCCCTGGGCCGCTGAGCGACTTTCTGGTCATTAGGCGGCCTTAGGCCTCCAGGCCGCTGGTTTCACCCCCAGCCTACAGAGCTGGTCGGTGCGCGCACGGTCCCGTCGGAAAGCTGTCTGGATGGGTTTCTGAGCTTAGAGGCCTGGGGGTGACTGTGCACAGCTCACCAGGGAAGATACCTGAGAGGCTGTATCTGGGCAGCAGCTGGCCGTCCCTGGTAGCCGCCCCTCGGCCCCGTGGGGACCTACCTAGGTCTTCACTGCGCATCTGGCACCCTCACCTGGGTGCACATGGCATGAAGCTGGTACATTCCTGTCTCTCCTGGAGAGGGCCTCTGGACCTTGAAGCACCAGCGTAGAGCGGGCTCTGCGAACTGTCTCTTGAGGGAATTCTACAGCTGGATACCTATTCCTCCTTCTTAGTGAACCTGGCCATTTCTTAAGGAGCCTGCATCATCCCCATTGACATCACAATCCTCGCTGGCTTGGGTCCAGGCCGACCTGTTTCTAGAGCCTGTGGTGAGGATGATGTGGTCATTGACCCTCCGGAGCTGCTGGGGAAGAGGATGGATTTCCAGATTCACACTGCGCGGTGCCTCGGTGCCAAGTGGCTAAAGGAAGACGCGGAGCGGGGCACCCAGATGGGGGACCACCGGCTCGCCCCGCAGAGCCGCTGTGCCCAGGCCACCTACCTGTGGGCCCCGTGGGAGGGACTCTTTCCTCAAGTGTTAAAAATGAGTTTATCATGAAATTTTCTTAAGTTTCTCTGCTTGCTCAACCCCAAGATGACTATTTCCCCACCTTTTTAATAGAAAGAGAAGCCGCACGTCTCTCCAGGCTGGTGGACCATGGTCAGTGTGTGCTGACCCTTCTAAGCTACTGAAGAGTCATAAATTTAAATTATCAAAAAATATCCAGTAACACTGTATTATCTAAGTAGAATAACTCTTGTTTTGTTTTTCACTTGGAAACAAAAGGATTGTATTACAGCACGTCAGAAGCACCAGATATGCTTAATCAGGCTAAAAGGATATTATTAGAAGATAAAGCTATGAAGACTTTGAAGGACAAAAAACCAGCCACCGCAAATGGAAAATGAGTTTCAATTTTAGGCTGCGTAAAAAGTATTTATCAAAATCCTTTTCGCTCTTTGTTGGACAGTCGATACCCTCCGTGTAGTGACGTTCATGTTGAACGTGCGAGATGCTGGAGGCGGCAGTCGTGACAACCACTCGGAGTTCATCGTTTCTGTCTAACCAGTCAGGCTCTACCTCCTTGGCTCATCTAACCCTTTTCTTTACAAATGTGTCCAACTGGTTTTACATTCTGTTTTCTGTTCTTTCCTCAGGTACAGAATGTATACCTTTCCATATGCTTTATATACCGAGCCTGTGTGGAAGACTATGAACCCCCAAATCGAAGAGTCTGTCCAATTTACAGCCCTAAATGCATCTCAGGAGTTTCCGAATTATTCACAGACAAATGCTCTCGTTGTTGACTTGTGGGGTCTTCGAGGTACCATGTTCCTTTCTCTTCTGCACGGCACATCCTTCGGTCAGTACCATGTCAGCACATCCATGGCTGCAGAGGTGCAGGAGGGAGGCGGTCAGGGCCTTGCCTCAGTGGCAAGAGCCATCTTCCCCTGGTCCCCAGGTCCTAGTCCACGGGAGACTGTGGTCAGACATCTCCTCACACAACTCGGGCTGGAAAACTGCGATGTTTCTTTCCTGGATGGTGTGTCCCCCACACTCCAGAAGGCTGCACCGAACTGAGCTGCTCTCAGCCGGACCTCCTGGTCACAGGTGAAGGCCACATCATGGTGGACACCAAGAACATTTCCACGGTGATGGATGTAGGCCAGGTGTGGACATTGGTGCGATGTTAGAATGGACGTCACGAGTGACTCGGAAATCTCAGGTGACAGTTACTTGGGGATCATCAATGTTCCTTCCCCCGAACAAGCATTTTCTCGATTTACTCCTGGGTACGTCGATGGGCTTGAACCCCGCTCACCACTCCCCACCCCGTTCCATCTGCTTTTCACGCGGGAGTAAAAATCGCCGGTCTCATTGGGGATGCAAATAACCCAGCAAAAGGCTACAGTGACATGTTTTTTGTAGACTGCATCGGCCCAGATGTCCGAACGTTCTCTGAAGCTGCTCCGACTGGAGCAGGAGACGGGAATGCTCAGACACATTCACAGGGCTCTCAGCGAGGAGAATGCGCTCCTCAAAGAATCTCTGATTCTGGTCAACAAGGCGACTTAGGGCTCTGGGGAACAGCTGAAAAGAAGCCTTTTGTGGCCACAGATGCCTAATAAGCACCAGTCATCACATGGAGACGTGTGCCAGGCACCACATATGTGATGGCTCATTGAATTCTCACCATTATTCCAAGTTTGACACTATTACTTCCCCCACTTTGAGGCTCTGAAAGTTAAACAGGGCTTGTCCGGGCCACCGTGAGAGAACAGAGAGCTGACTCTAGAGACTGCCTTCCTGCCCACATGGCCTGGGGCCTTTAAATACAGGACTGACCCAGGAAGCGGCCTGATCAGCCCAAGAACCCAGGAAGGAGGAAATAGATGTGACAACCCAAATCCTTGCTCTCCAAAGTATAAAGTTAGGGAAATGAGGTAGGAACACGGAATCTACTGGCACAAGAGGCTTTCAAAGTCTTCAAAAAGGAGAGTCTTCGGAAGGCGGGGAACTCTGGGCTGGTGATTTCTGCTAATACCAGGGGCCTGGGGGCTTCTGGGAAAGGCAGGGGTTTTGCCTACAGTCCTGGTTCTGAGTATACAGACATGGACCAAAAAATAACCTGCACCCTTGGAGCCCAAGTGCAGAGCTCCACGTGGTGACGGCAGAGCCAGGGGGCAGCACAGCATCGCGGAATCCTAGGATCCCTGTCACGGGGCAGAGCAGCAGTGATGCCATGAGAAGCAGGAACGGCTTCGACCTCTCGGACTGAGCCTCAAAGTTCTGGGATAATCTGCAGAAAGGGTGTCACTTGCCTCAAGTGAGTAATATCTTTTCTGCAAATGAGAGCGGATGGAACCTTGGGGGTTGAAAAGAAAACTAGAATCAGATACACTCGTATCTCAAGCAGAAGGACTGGGTCACACAGGCTGTCACACAGCAGTGTTAAGGCTGGAGCAGAACACGCACACACAGTGACGCTGGCAAGAACACTACACGCACGAGCCTCACCCCGTGGCTCCCAAATGCAGACCCAAACCACGGGTTCGCAGGCCCCCGCCCTCCAGACCTCCTGAGTGCCAACTGCTGGGTCCCGCTGGGGACCTCCTGTGGTCCTGGGACAGTGGACTGTCGTGAGATCTGTTGCTTCTGCACATCTTCCCGAGTGCAGAGGTCGGAACAACTTTTCTAAGGTCCCGCAAATCAGGGCTCAGCTGAGACCAGATCGCAACAGGCCTGGGGCCCAGGGAGCCGACGAGTCAGGATAAAAGCACAGGCAGCTCAGAAGGGTCTCCCAACGCAGAACATTCCTGCATCTGTCATGCTTCTCACTGTAGAGGAGAAATTTCATAAAGGTAGTGGCTGTCCTCTTTATGTAGTGAAAGCACAAAACCTGATGTATGTTTATTTGATGCCTAATACAAAAGGACAAGTCCTTTGCTCTATGTCAGGGCTTTAATGGAGCATCTAGTTAAAATACAAAAAGTAAATTAGAGAAAAATTCTGCTTAGGCAGCAAAAATCAATAGAAACTTACCGTTTCCTTAAAACTAATCCCAGAAACAGAACGAGGGCGAATGAATGACAAGCCCAATTAGCAGTGCCCCAGAAGCACCTTCCTACCCCGAGCCACATACCTAGGCAGGTCCAGACACAAAAGCACCACTCAATTGACAATCCTTTATTATTCAACTTCGGTAAGTCCAAAATCAGTCAGGATAGGGAGGTGAAAAACTAAGCTAAAACAGCAAAAATTGCAGTTTTATTTGGTAAAGGCCCACACAGAACAGAGAAGCTCACTGGACAGTAAGATCCCACCCAATAGCATGGCCAGGAGAGCAGTGGGCACGGCCTGGTGGGAACACAGCCTGGGTGTCTCGTCAAGGGGTCTGTCAGCAACACAGACAGAGACACCCACTGCACCCTCTGACCTGCCAGCTCACTTGTAAAAACTGACCATGAATTCTTCAAGTCAAAATATTAGTTCCCGCTCACAAGCAATAAAATCACAAAATCAGCTAAGATTCGAAAGTTAGGGTGAGTTAGTATAATTTCCTGCTTTTAGTGTGACACATTTTAGATTTAATAATCTTTTCCACACATAGGCAGGCTTGAGAAGAATTTCAAAAATCACATAAAAAAGCTACTAGTTCATGCATTTTATGACTTTGGTTAATTCCTCAAGTGCTTAGACTTCAGAGCTGCTAATGACAGTAAATTCAATGCCACGACGGTTGAGTCTGTCGATCAACTTTGTTCTGGCGAAAGCGGCTCCAGGTGTGAAGACCCCGCCCCTGTAAGACAATAACAAGGTGAAGCAGTTCGCAGGCCGAGCTCCAGCACTTTCCCAGGTGAGTGAGATTTGCTGGAGGGCTGGCCAACACGTCACTACAGAGCTCATGATAACCCGATTCTCAGTTCTACTCTTGTAGGATTCTATGTGGACTAGCTGTGCTTCCACTCCTAAGGCCAGCCAAACGAGCAAGCAGCTATTACTCAGGGAAAAACCAGTGCCCAGCTAACCCATCTAGACTGGTTCAGAGACCAGAGTGACTGTTTCCACAATTCACCGTTCCGCGTGCTCGAGGGACACGCTGAGGTCACCCTGAGGGGCACCCACCCGCTAACTGCTGCTGTTTATAAAGACGGCCCTCAGACCAAGGGGATTCAATAAAGACCTAAGTGAAAGGAATTTGGGTAATCAATTATTAACAAAGCATAAATAAGACATACACTTGATGAAAAAACGTTTCTTTAAATGTGATGGCAAACATTTATAAAATGCTAAATATCTTCAAAGGGTGGACAAGTATTTGAAAAAATTTATTCCGGTTTTACTTTATACAATTTTTGTGTTTATTATTTAAATCTATTCCAGGGCATACCTACATGTATTTATTTCTCAGCCTGAGGGCCTATGCTCATTTGCGAAGCGGGCCTACTTTTAGGGTGACAGCTAATGTTCCAGTAAGACAGCCGCCTGGATAATCATCTAGTCAGAATGCCATGCATCCATTCCGCTGGTGCCAGGCCTCCCACTGCCAGCTGGGAATCATTCAGCACCGTTTAGAGCCTCCTGCTAATTCCCATTAACAACAGGGACCTTTTCTGAGTAGCTGACTCTGGACTGGAACTATATTTACAGGCAACTGAAGCCAATTTACACGATCTCAAAGTTTTCTGTCTCCTCTCATTCACCAATAAGGAACGCTCCCTCTCACAGTTTTAGTTCACCTCTATCTTTGTGTCAAAGGAATTGTAAATGCTCATGGGTGCACCCCATGCCTGTAAACCATATCGAAATAGGCTGAAGTAAAACACAGATGAAAAAGAGATCATCAAAGTAGAAGAAAACAGGACTCACGCCTTAGGGAGGTCGGCGGCATCATTCAGAAGAGTCATGGCTGCCTGGACCATGGCTATGGGGGTGGCTACATAGCCAGCTTCTGCAGAGAACAGGTGCCCAAGAGAAAGAAGGTATTCGTGAAGTATGTATTCAACACCCAAAAACCAAATGGCAGATTTTATATCTAACTTTAGGGATACAGAATTTTCTCAAGAAATACTCTGCTCGCCTAACAACACAATGAACAATTAACAATTAATAATACTTATAAAACATTAGGAACTCCTTTAATGCTTTAAATTTACTATACTCATTTAATTCTCCTAACAATTATATAAGGTGACTACTATTTTCATCCCCATTTTGTAGATGAGGAAAGTGAGGCACGGGGAGTTTAAATGACTTATCCAAACTCAAAGTTAGGTAGTGGCTGAGCCAGACTCACACCTAGGCAGCTGGCTTGAATCTGTGCTCTTACCCATTACACTGCACTGCCTCTTGACAATAACTGAAACCAATAATGCTACCTTTTTTGTTTCTCTATTTACATAATAAACTTAAAAAACCAGACTCAATTTCTTAAAGAAAAACAACTGAGCAACTTTAAAAGACGTCTATTAGCTAGTGGACATTAGTGTTTACACTTCTGTCAAATGATAAAAACACAGGAAGCTTATCTTAACAACCGAGGGAGGAATGTGAAAAGAAGGCGAGATGCAAAGATGACCTCCTGTGACCTCTCAGGGATGCCAGCAACTAACCTGATAATTATACTATAATTTACAAGTGGGACTGTCTCTGTATTGTTCTCTAATATTTACGTAAGTTTTTTAACTTTGTTGGGCAACAGTTCCTTTTAACAACTGCAAACACTTTTACCCAACTCAGAACAATGTCAGGGTGATACAGACTCCAAAGAAACCTTGGATCACAGCTTTGATTTATGTTGTAATCATACTGCTTTAAAGTGACCCCTGAGTATGAGAATAAAACAGATAAATTTCAACCAGTCCCTTGTCTTATTATTAATGTTAAAACTTGCCATTCAGAATTTTTAAATCACACTGGAGGAAAAAAAAAAAAAAACAGGAGAGATACATTGATAAAATTATACCAATAATTTCAATCTTTCTTCTGACAATCATTTATCATTAATACTTAAATAATTGTGCAAATGTATTTCTAAAACACTTAAGCGTTAAAAAGAATATACTGTAATAGCACACCACCTTATAGCTTAAAACGATGTAAATTCCCAAGCATTCCTAAGCCATATGTGAAATACCTGGTCCTTTCACTTGAGTACAAATTCTGATATTTGGTTTGTTCTTTTCAGGACTAGAACCTTGGCTGTATCCTCGACCAAAGAAGGTCATCGTAAACGATGAGGTATCAATCTGAGAAAGAGAGAGCAAAGGGCTTGTTTAAGAAATATGTCACTCCCTCCCTGAACACAATCTAACCTACCACTGTACTTCATATGAGACATTTTCAATAGAGAAAAACATCAATTTTCTATCTGCCAGAATATCCTGTTATCCTTTAAGCATGGAGCAAAAATTAATTCTTTTGAAGATGCCAGTTTTAATGACTGGTGCTGATGCTGGACGTGGTGAGGAACAGGGAAGAGATAAAGACGACTCTTACAATGTGGTTTAAGAGGGACAGCATCATAACAAGAGGCAGTTTCTAGGGAAAAGCTACAGGTAGTTTTTATTTTAGGGTGACAGAAAATGGTAATATGATTTTAGATATCTGTTTGAAGTGACAAGATAAAAATAGCCAGCAAATGATGACATTTTGGGCTTGAGGCACAGATACATAATCGTTCCTCTCAAAGATGTAAAAATTCAATTCAAAATATTAAAGTTTAGAAAACTTATCCAAACATCCCTCGCAATCATTAAATTTAGAAATGAGGTAACAGAATTCAGCCCTGGTCAATAAATGTTTATGAAGTTATCAACTGAGGTCCTGAGACAGCAATAAATTATGGTCTCTGGCCTTTCCTGGAGCTTACACACACACACCCACACCCTAATAACAGTATGAGACACAATTTAAGAGATACAGGATGAGTTCAGAGGAGGGCATTATTAAATCTACTTAGGAGGAGAGCAGGGTTTTGAAATGTATACACACATACGTACACATGTACACATTCTAGTAGTAATAGAAGTTCATTACACAGAAAAGTAGGGTAGGTACCAGAGAGAAGCCATTATTTAAAGGCAAAGCCAAATAAGGATGCACAAGAAAATTAAAATTATAGGTCAATATGTCCCTGATGAACATAAATGCAAAAATCCTCAATGAAATATTGGCAAACCAAATTCAGCAACACAGTAAAAGGTTCAGACACCCTGGTCAAGTGGGATTTATTCCAGGAATACGAGGATGGTTCAACACCTGCAAATTGGTCCATGAGATGCACCATAATAACAAAATGAAGGACAGAAATTATCAGATCATCCCCATAGGTGCAGAAAAGCATTTGACAAAATGCAATATCCATTATGATAAAAATTCTCAACGAAGCAGGCATGGAGGAAATGCACCTCAGCATAATCTGACAAACCCACAGCAAACATTATACTCAATGGTGAGAAGCTTGAAGCTTTTCCTCTAAGATCAGGAAGAAGACAAAGATGCCCATTCTCTCCAGTTTTATTCAACATAGTATTGGAAGTTCTAGCAAGAGAAAC
Organism: Cynopterus sphinx; assembly: GCA_030015415.1. Taxonomy (NCBI): domain Eukaryota; kingdom Metazoa; phylum Chordata; class Mammalia; order Chiroptera; family Pteropodidae; genus Cynopterus; species Cynopterus sphinx. Next base: position 16,825,013 of record CM057394.1, read on the forward strand.
CAGGCAAAAAATAAACAAACAAATAAAAAAACAAACAAATAAATAAAAATAATGACAATAAAAGAAAAGGCATCCAACTGGAATGGAAGAAGTAAAATTGTCACTATTTCAAGGTGACACAACACTATGTATGGAAAATCCTAAAGAGTTCATCAAAAAAGTCAGAACTCATTTGATAACGTTGCAAGATATAAAATCAATATACAAAAATCTGTTTCTATACACTAATAATAAATTAGTCAAAAGAGAAATTAAGATATTAATGAAAGAAATTGAAGATGACACAAATAAATGGAAAGGTATATCATTCTCATAAACTGGGAGAATTAATATTGTTAAAATGTCCATACTACCCAAAGCAACACACATATTTAATGCAATCCAATAAAAATTCTAATGGCATTTTTCACAGAAATAGAACAAAGTTCTAAAATTTGTGCAGCACTTTTTTAAAAGATCCCAGAAACCGAGGCAATCTTGAGAAAGAACAAAGCTGGAGGTATTAAGGTCCCTGATTTCAAACTATATTACAAAGCTGCAGTAATCAAAACAGCACAGTTGTGGCATGAAAACAAACACACGGACCAGTGGAATAGATCTGAGGCTCACGTGCTACCTGATCACAACCCTCTGAGGAGAGGCGCAGGTTCAGCTTTAGAACAATTTTCACCAGTCTCTAGGCTGCTACTTCCAGGAAATCCGCTTTGGCACGAATAACGAAACAGATCTGCCAACCAGGACTAGGTCACGAAGGGCCTCACATCTCCAGAGATGGGCAGGGGTTCTGCTCTAGAGGTATGAACCAAAATCACCCAAACCTCACCTGGAACCTTCCTACCTCCACATCAGTGGTTTATAACCTTGGCAGTGCATCAGCATCACTGGGGAGCTTTGGAAAAGCCCAAAACCCATGCCACATTCCAGACCCATCAAGCCCTAATCTCTGGCCACCAGTTTTGGGCTCTCCCTCTTTGTGGCCCCATTCTACATCTACTAAATCAGAATGTCCAGATGGAGGGTGAGGGCATGTATTTTAAAAAAGCTCTCTGGGTGATTCTGAGATATAAAGTCCCAGGTAAGGATCGCTGCCATAACAGTAAGTCAGGGAAGCATTTTAAAGAAGGTGATAATGGGGCCAGATTTGTGTCAAAGGTCTCTTGGAAAGCAATGGGAAGATAGATCAGGAAAAAAGTCATAGGAAGGTTATGAACAATTCAGTGGAAGAGATAAGGGCCTGCACTATCCAGAGAGTGAAAAGACAACCCACAGAATGGGAGAAAATATTTGCAAATCACACATCTAGTAAGAAATTAGTATCCAGAATACATAGAGAACTCATAAAACTCAACAGCACAATTGGGCAAAGGGCTTACACAGACATTTCTCTAAAGAAGATGTATAAATGGCCAACAAGTACATGAAAACATGTGCAACATCACAAATCATTAGGGTCAAAACCTCACACCTATTAGGATGTCTACTATAAAAATTAAAAAACAAAAACAGGGAATAACAAGTGCTGGCAAGGATGTGGAAAAACTGGAACCCTTTGGCACAGCTGGTGGAAATGTAAAATGGTGCAGCTACAGTGGAAAACAGTTTGATGGTTCCTCAAAAAATCAAAAATAGAATTACTTTAGGATCCAACAATTGCAATTCTGGATATATACCTACAAGAACTGAAAATAGAGTCTCAAAGAGATATTTGCACACCACACCCATATTCATAGCAGCATTATTCACAACAGCCAAAACATGGAAGCAGCCCAAGTGCCCATGGACAGATGAACAGATATTCAAAATATTAAGAGTGCTGCTGAAGTCGCTTAGGGAGAGTGAGTGAGAGGTGGGCCAAGGATGGAGCTCTGGGAATGATCAACATTTAAGGAATAGAAAGAAGTGAGGATATAGCAAAGGAAGAGAAGGAACAGAGCAGAAATTTGGTGAGTAATGATCTCAGGAGCCAAGGGGAGTATTTCAAGGATGATAATGTCAAAGAAGACACCAAATAAAGACGCGAATACTCAATGCATCTACAGAAGTTATAAGGCCAATGGTGACTTTAGTAAGGGGACAATGAAAAGTGAAGGAAGGGTTGAGGACTCTCTTAGGTGACAAGAGAGACTGGCATGCCTATAGGATAAGAACAATGAACCTGTAGAGAAGCAGGAAGAGAACTTAGAGAAGCGAAAAGGAATAATCAACAGATGGGGCCCGGAGGGAACCCAAGCAAAAGCTGCAGTGGTGGTAAAGACTCAGGCTGGTCTGACTCCAGAGCTGCCAGACTCTAGCTGTGTGAACTCTGGCAAACAGCACTCTCTCTTTTTACAATTTATTTCCTTAATTGTTAAAGGGGATAATAATAATACCTTTACCTAGCGGTTGCTGGAGAACTAAATTTATAAAGCACTTGGCCCTGTGCCTGCAACACAACAAATGCCTGAGTTTTTTAAAGAGCACAGGCGGCGGGATAGTCTTGTAAGGGAATACTTCTTTGCAAGAAAGGAAGGTGAGGATGGGATCAGTGACAAGAGGCCTGAGAAAGGAATCTGAGGGTGTAACCAACAGATGTTCTCAGTACCACTAGAGAAGGAGCGGTGACAGCTGCGAACAAGGAGGGGAGCTGCAGTTGGGCTGAGAGGAGACGGAGAGATGACCAGTGAAAAAGTAAAAGGATCAGCAAGTGATATTAAACGTTCCAGTGAGAGGGGAAGCACGAACCTGAAGTGCTACCATCCTCTCAGAGGTGGAATTTTCCCCCCAGCTGTGTCTGACATAAGGGAGGTGAAGGCTAAGTGACCTATGGCCTGACTCAGGATCTGGAAATCAAAGGGTCGACAATGGAGACATATTGCTGAGGATACTGGGTAGGTGGTAAAATTCAGTCTACAATGCAGATGCAGGTATGTGCGTGTGGAAGGGAGGAGAAGCTTGGTGGAGGTGGAGAGAGGAGGTAGAAAGGAGGAAATGAAAGAGTAACTACCTGAAATCTCTATGAAGAGAATACAATTTCTGGAGCCAGATGGCTGGGTTCTCATTCTAGCTTGGCCATTTACTTGCTATAGGACCTTGGGCAAGTCTCTTAACCTTGCTGTGCCTCAGTTTCTTCATTTGTATAATGGAGACAATACCTACACCTCAAGGGGTGTTTGGAAAGATCAAGTCATCTCATTACGTGAAGAATGTAAAAGAGTGTCTGTAACATAGCGAGTACTCCATCAAGTCTTAGCTATTATTGCCACTGCGATGAGGAAAAGTAAAAACCAAATAAAGAAAAATATTTTAGAGACCTAGAAAAAAAAATAGTTACCTGTTTCTGTGTTGGACCTTGTTTTGAAAAATAACCAAAGGAAAAGAGCCATGGGAACTACAGGGGAGAAAAAAAAGTCAGTGATATTTTTTAAAACCATGGAAAATACCTCTAAAGATCTAATTTCATTAAAATACTACTTACTTTTATAAGAAGTTGCCTTCCAATGCTAAATCTCGCAAAGAATAAAAAGAAAAGTCCTGCGAACATGAGCTTAATAACAGAGTTGATGCCTCCCACAGTTACATAAGCAGCATACTGAACCTAGATGAAGAATATGAAGTCAGAATGTCACTCCCTACTTTTTTAGGCCAAGTAATACAAGAATGTCAGCTACGTATAACTCACTCAGTAACTATAACTATGGACCAAAAGCAGTTTCTACTTCGTGGTTACGTTATATTCTGAAAGCTCAGTTTGAAACCAGATATTGGGAGCATACTTTTGAAAGTAAGTGTTGCAAAAGGTAATTAGCTTCCTCTACTTGAATACACAAGTCCACAAAATCTGTATCTAAAAAGTCCAATAATATACCTGAATTTAGCAATTATACATTACAGAATGCAGACTCCACTTACAACCTCTTCTATAAGAAAATACTCCCTTATCTGTCCAGGTGGATTCCTCTTCAAGTCTCAGCAGAGGGGGCGATTCTGTAATGCCCCCACCAGGAGTAGAGGATACTCCAGAGAAAGCAAGGAGAGAAGAGAGAAGAACCCAGACATCTTCAAGAGCCACAGAGTACCCTAGCAGCTGAAACTCGAAACAGAGATTGCTGGGTGTTTCTGAACCAGTATTTCTTGAATCGAGCTTGCTGCTGTTGTGTTACGTTAAAAAGGTATCAGCAGGTCAGATCTGAATTATGGAAAAAGGTGACTACCAACCCCATAAAATGCAAAATGCTCCACACTACTGATTCTGTATACTGCCAAAAGCTGAAACATGCACTATTTAGCTATTCCTTTTTTTTTTTTTGCTTTATAAACATAAAAATCCTATAATAAATTGTAGGGGAACTGTAACAAACATAGTATACTTATTAAAAAATAGATCATTTACACTTACAGGTGATAGCTCTAAATGTTCATGAAGGTAACGCTGAGTTCGCTTCACAACAGATACATCTGCTCCCATGAAAGGAATGGAGTAACTGCCAAGTTCTTTGCAGTAAGAAACTGGCCACCTGCAAGACAGACTCGTTGCATTTTCTCCACTTACAGTCACCAAAACTTCAACTGGTAAATTTATGAATAAAAAGCAGGACTCTCCTTGAGGCAGTAATAAAATAAAGATGGTAGATCTGCTCTTAGTTAAAATTTATTTTAGTACGGGTCTTTTGTTCTCAGTTTGTCCCCCCAGACAAATGACAAGTGAACACAGTGGTATTCTTCACACCAGGGGCACTTAATACAGGCAGTTTATGTTTTACCCCATTGATTTCATTGGACGATGATAAAAAGAACACTCATTCAACAGCTGTACTCTGAGGTTACAATTCTCACATTAAATGCCATCAATATATTAATTAATATGCATAAGATCATTAAGATGGTGGTTTTACTGAATAAAATTTAATTAGCATTTCATTTTGATATTGATAGTGAAGTCATAAAATTCATTTTTTCCCCCAGGATCTCAGTGTATGATTACATATAAGTACTAAGCTTAGGGTAACATAATAGTTATATTTCATTTATCTTTGAAAAACAATTCTGAACTTAATACAAAATAGTTTCTGGGCATTTCTTAGTAGCATACTTTATTAACAGATCAACAACAATATATTTAGTCTAGATATACCAAAAAATAGATGTGAATTAATATACCTTCTTTTCAATTTTGAACCAATAATTGGGATAGGTTTCAGATTTGCCTCATTTCGTAGTTTTTTCAAATTTCTGAAATCTCCAAAACCATGAACTAATGACTTCCAGGTACCATCATGAATGCACAACCCCTAGTAAAATAATTCAAGAGTTAAAGAAACATGTCTTAAGGGATAACTACTAATATGTAAAACCAAGTAGTTATAATTGACACAAAGAATACTTTACTTCTACTTAAGCAAGGCATAGTCCCTTATTTAATAATCTTAAGATGGATTTTCATGACCAGCTAGGAAGCACCAACACTCAATCGTTTGGGCGTAGTCAATACTTACACTAATATACACCCTTTCTTCTTCCTTCCTACCATTATTTATGCTCTTTTCAATAAGCCCTTGAGTTTCATTTCATCATCTTCACTCAATTAATTGACCATATTCCTTCAAAATTAGCCTCTCTAATCTTTATCTCTCTGATGATTACTCAAGATATGTTCCTGAGCACACTCATGCATACACACAAGAGACCATCCACCTGTATGCCTTTCCTGTGGTATTCAGTGTCCTACCTGCCCCAACACCCCTTACTCTAGCCCCCAAGTTTCATAAATGTCTTTCACAGAAGTTTACTTAAAATATTTTTACTTTATTTTAAGGCTCATTAACATAATTGATATTATTTCTTTCCCCACTTCCTCAATTTTTTTCTGGTATTGTACCCAGAACAGAATCCTTGCTTGATTTTATCCAGACTCTTATTAGTCCACTTATTTTTCATCTTTCATAAGACTCTTAGCTCTCAGTGTCTTCCCTTCTTCCAATATAATTATACCTTCCACAACCCTTTCCTTTGACTCCAATTAGAAATGAGTGGCAGAAAGGAGAGCACTGGTGAGGATGTAATCCTAGAACTTACTATCTTAGTGCTGACCCTTCTTTACAGGACTTCTAGGTGGGCCTGTTAAAATGTTGTTTACTTTATTTGAATAAACAGTCATTTAGAAAGATTCAAAAGCAACTTTGTCACAAGACTTTGAAAGGAGAAATATCAGTAAGGAAGATGTGAAAATATTTTTGATTGCTAATAAGCAGAATAAGAGAAACAATAAAATCCTCAGAAGATTCAGGTTTTTATATCATAGCTTTGATACAATGGCAGAGAAACACCAAACCTAATCTCCATTTGGTACAGATTAATTTCTTGTTTTGTTGAAACTAAAACTTTTAAGGATTTGATCTGTGAACTGACTCTAAATCTGGCTTTAGGCAATGTGGCCTATTTGCAAATGTAAAGATTTCCAAACACTGGGAGAAAACAGCTTTTTAAAAACCTAAGAATATCTTTTTACATAAATAAGTCATTAAAAAAGCAAAATTACATTCCATTTAAAAAAATCTCTTACCCTCTTGCATTGAAAAATATAACAAAAAGATGCACAAAATATAAATGTACAATTCAATGAAATTATGAAGCAAACATTCCTATAGCCCAGAAGGCCCTCCTTCTGTCCTGCCTTTATGGTAATCAAGAAAAATCCTTGCCTTTCGTGGAAGTCTTACCACCTAAATATTCATTCCTCAACACTATACAGTCCTTTGTGTTTATGAATCTGAACCCACAATCTAGATGAACAGAACCATTACCCCTACTGAAATATGCTCCACACCATCCACGGTTATGTCTTTATTGTACTATTTCCTTCCCCTTATCCACATCTCCACAGCACCAACCTTTAAAATTCAGTCCATATCCCAGCTTCTCCAAACATTCTTGATCTCTGGCCTGCAGCTACATGCACTCTCCTTTCTCAGAATCCCACAGCATTTGATCTGACCTCTTTAATAACAAACACTGTATGTTCTGCCAAGCTAAATTATGATTTCTTTAAGGGCAAGGTTTGCATCTCATTCATTTATGTGTCTTGCACTACTTACACTATCCTGCACTACTATATATACTTGCATTACCACACAATATTTGCTGAATAAATATTTTTTAAAGAGAACAAATACTTATAAAGCCTCAAGTATAAATACAGAATTAGGTTAGACACTACTGGCAATAAAAGTGCTATCATAAACATAGTCCTTTCCCAGAAATACAACTATTTTATATTCTCAAAAAGATTATAAATCCAATAAGATTATATTTACATCATACATTTCTCATATGGCCACAACAGCACCTAATTCCAAGTTAGGCACATAATAAAAATGCGCTGACTTTGCACTAAGGTAATAACTGCCTTGGCTGACAACATTTATTGCATAACAGTAACAGAAACTTTAGTGTTAGGATCACGGTAATTCATTCTAATACAATGAAATGTACAGTTGTCTTACAATAAATTCTATTTTTAAGTCAAAGTAATTGTTAGCAATCTAGTATCTTTACTATTTAAAATTAAACACTGATTTTCATACACTAATAATTACAAATATATATATAATTTAATCTAAATTTTTTAAGAGGTATGTAAGAGTTCCAAGATGTTTTTAATATTAACTCAGAACACTTGACAAACAGAAAAACTAACCTCGGGTCCTGAATGTATAGTCAGAAAACTTTCCACAGCAGTCAAAGTACCTGGAAGGGTAGGAAAATGGTAAAAGTAAAATGAAATAAAATCTATTAATCTAAGACAAGTAACAAGAAACTATTCCTATTAATTTAGGGACTACTCTGATTTAGCCTAAAGCTCATATAGTAAAACATCTGAACTGATAACAGTTTATTATTTGTAAACATATTTAAAAGCAGCTGAAGCCACATAAATTGTCAGAAAGAGCAGTTTAGCATAAACTCTAAATGCTAGTACTGACAAAATCTTTTCTAGTATTCAAACTGACAATGCTAAAAATCTCTTCCAATAAGGCAACAAGTTAGCCCACTCATTCTGGAATGCCAGCAGAACAACGATTCTCAAAATTATATCTTATGAGAATTATTCTGTTTTCCAATACGACAGCTTTCGAGAAAAGTTAAGAGTGACTTACAATGAAAGTATAAGAAACCTATCAAAACGGCCTTTGTGATGGCTTGTAAAATACTTAAGGTAGTTAAAATGAAATAAAAATATAATAACTATAAAAATAGAAAGCCAATGCCAAAAAAAGAGAAATCAATTAATATCAACCATGAGGACTAATATATAGGTATAGTAGTTAAGTTTTAATCAATCTTTGATTTTTTTCCAGAGCAGGAAGACAAAAGAAAAACATAATGGGCTATAGCTAATTCTCAAAAGCTGATAAAAGAATTTTCTTAAGAGACAGTGTTCCTAGTTTTAATTCAAAGAGAAAATTAAAACAGAGAGCTAAGAAAGGTGACGCTGAACAAAATAATGACTAACCATGTCATCAACAATGATGCTGCAGAAGAAGAGAATTATAGCCACATAAATGTCACTAGTTTGACAAAAACCAAGAATAGATCATTAAAGTATATGTCACTGAAGATGATTCAGAGGGTTAAGAGAATGTAGCTTAGATGTACGGCTGTGATCTAACCCTGTCCACAGAAAGAACAAGGACAGCTAAAGCAGTCCATACTAAAATGTGGATCACTTGCATCAAAGACCAACTAGGATAATTGTTAAAATGCATGTCATTCCTATGGTTCAGTATCTGAAAGAAAAGTTTTTAAACCTTAGGAAAAAAAAGACATTTAAAATAACAAAAACTATTAAATATTTACGAATAATCTCAAGAAATATGTCCAACCACCATGAAGAAAATATCTAAATTTTACAGACTTAAAAAAATTTTTTAAAAAAATATATAGAGAAATAGGTCTATGAATCACAAGACTCAATATTTTAAAAGATATTTGTGTTTTTCTTTTTATTGGGAATGGTTCTCGTGTTTCATCATTATGATGTTGGCTATTGCTTTCTGACATGATGTTTAGAAAGTATTCTATTCCTCAATTTCTAAACATCTGAAATCAGCAAATGAATTTTCAAATCATTTACTGAGGTGGGCAGTAGCTTTTTAACTCTGATACTCTGAGGGTATGATTATATTACTTCTTAATAAACCTTGCTCTTGATATATTATTTCAAAATGTCAATGGATATTTACTATAATTTTATTTACTATTTTTTTTTACTACTAATTTCACAAGCAAGACTGATTTTAGCTTTCTGTTTTTGGGGTGCTATTTTTGTTGGGCTTTGGTTTCAGAGTTAACTTTTTAATATGAATAAGAACACTTTCCATCTTTCTAATTTGTAGAACGTTTATATGGTCCTGGAATTATCTGTCTTAGGTCATTTTCTAAACAAACACTTTTAAAAAATGAATGACATTAGTAATTTTCATTGTTTTAACATAATATTGATGTTTTCCATTCTTAAATTGTCTCCATTTATAAATGCAGTAAGAAAGATGTCAATAACTTTGTTCAGTGCTTTCTAGCTGTGTTGGTTAAAAAAATTAAAACATTTAATTATAAAATAAATTATATTTTAAAATGTGTTAATTCCTAAACAAAGCAAGTTTGAATTTACAATGGCTGCCAACATTTTTTTTTCCCCAGAAATTTTATAGCTGTGACTGGAAAACTGAGACAATAATTCCTTACTTAGGACACTTTTAGAATTATCCATATCTCACAAAAGACTAGTGTCAGTAGCATTTTATAATAAATATAGCTATATTAAAAACAAAGTACATGACAGAGGAAAGACCAGTTGAAGACACAGAGAGAAGAGGGCCATCTATAAGCCCAAGACAGACACCTCTAAAGAAACCAAAGCTGCTAACACCTTGATCTTGGACTTCTAGCCAAATAAATTTGTTTAACCCACATGAAAAAAAAAAGAGCACATGTTTTAACATTACCCACTTTAGTTATGTTTCTTTTCTCAGCCAGATCTTAATTCATCATGATTGCAAACATGAAGACTTTCTACTGATATTTAATTATTGCTTATTGATCAATAATTACCATTCATTTTATTTCTGGTATATATTACTCCCAGATCTGCTGGAATGGAGTCAAAGCCACTGCTTCCAATGATATAAACCCCTTTTTCTGCAGCTTTCTCATGATACTTCCAATACATTTGTTCCAGAAACTAAAAAATTCAGGACAAAAGATCTGAATCAGAACTATATAGAAATACCTTGAACAATATTAAATGATTTACCTTTAAAGACAAAGCAATTAATCTTTGAAAATGCTAATCAATATGGCTCTGTAGCAAAATATTAACTGTCACTTATGCAGCAAACATTTACCTCATGTGCCAGGTGGTGCAGGAGACATACTGATCTGATTTAATGACACAAATTTTTTTAGAATGACTTTTAAATGCAAAATACCTCTTATTAAAAATACCTATAAATATAGAAAAATACAAAGAAAGCAAAAAAATTACCCCAAATCATATTTTTTAACTGGGTTAACTGAATTTGTATTGTTGACGTATAAATATTCTGGATCTTTTTTAGGTTTTGATTATCACTTTTATGGTAATTTATAATAACAGAAGTTTTCTACATTTTTTCTACTCTGGAATATTTAAAATAAGACAGGAATTGTTTCCTACTTCTTGAATTAATTTTTTGTAATTTACACCTTCCTAGTTTTTCTCAGTATTTATTAGCAACTGATAAACTCTAAGTACGTACCAAATTGGCACAATGATGATGGTAAGCAGTAGAGGCTATAGGAACATATGAGGTTAGTTTTAAAGAAAGTAGTGGGGCTCAGAACTATTAACATAGCACTTTCTAGAGTCAGGCAAACCTCAAGTCCTAGTTTTTCTACCTACTAGTCGTAGGACTCTGAACAAGTTACTTAACCTTCCTAAGCTTCAATTTCCTCATCTATAAAATAGAAAGATGATACCTACAAGAATGCTGAAAAAGTAACACAAAATGTTTATTTGGCACACTGTCAGGCAGGTGGGAAGCATTCAATAAATGTAAACATTTAAAATTTTTAGATTGAGGGCATTTTACATTTATTTTTCTGTAATGTAAAGGTGTATGCTTTGAAAAAGGAAATTCATAACGAAAGTTACAAAAATGAGATTCCAAGAATTACCGTATGCTATTTTAATTCAGTTTACAGCATGCAATAGCTGTAAAAATCAGGATTTGAAATAAATGAGATTGCAGTGAAGAAAAAAACAGAAGGGAAGACCTTGCCGTCACACTCTCGTTCAAGCTATCAATGGAATATCATCTTTTAACACGAGGGAGGAGTTATCATCTTCTAAAATATGTCTACAAATTTGCACTAAGAATTTTCCACTTCAACAGAAAACTAATAATATGTTGTTTTTTCTTTTTCATTTTACATACCTGAGGTTCTCCAGAGATGTCAATACAGCTAGTTCCATTTTCAATACATGCTTTTACTACAGGTTCTCCATAAAATCGATACTGGAGGAATAAAAAAATCCAAGTTTGTCCCCAGCAAGCTTAAATAAACCTTCCAGTTTTGGAAATACAGTCTTCGTTATCAAGAAATCAATATTAATAAAGAAGCCTAACCTTTGAAAATAATGTAAAAGCAATATACCAACTCCCTCAGGATGGAATTAAGAGGAATGTGTGCTTACCTCTAACTGAAGACAGAATGAGAAGTTTCATAGCGGTAATTTATTTGAGTTGAATTCTGAAGAAGAGTAAAGATTTGCCAGGAATAAAAAAACATCCACATACAGGACAAAGTCTAAGTAAGGATGTAAGAAAGGGGGGCTGTTCAGGATACTTGGAGCATAGTATAGTTGAGAGGAGAGTGGTAAGTGGAGTCTAAAAAGAAACACTTGGGCCCATCAGAAAGGACCTTGAACACCTCCCTACAACTCAATGAGGTAGGTGCTGTCAGGCCTAACTTTAAACCCAGGCTCTGGACAGGTGTGCATTTCAGCCATCTGCACAGTTTTGTCTCAGAGTCTTCCCTCACAGTAAATCAGAAAAGATGTCAAGAGTGGGAAGAAAGATGAATTTGATTTTGGACATGCTGAAACTGAGGTGTCTGCCAGATATTCTTGAATTAAGACAGGAAATACATTATAGTGGAATTATTTTTTTTTTAAGTGAAGAAATTGGGTTGAAAAGAAAATAGAGGAGGGAAAATGAAGCCAGCGTGAAATTCATTTTATGCATAAGTCATGCCCATATCCTTTGCTCTTGCTGGTCCTGAACTTTATAACAGAAACCACAGATAGGGATATCTTATCATGAGCATCAACATTCATGTAGTTCAAGTTGGGAGAGTGTATGAGACTTTCCAGGGAGAATGTCTAGGGAGGCAATTCTCCACCACTACTGTGCATTAAAATCACCTGTGAGGCTGAGCCAACATGCAGGTAACTGGAGCCTACCCCAGAAAACCTGATTCGTGAGGGATCTGTGGCGGGACCAAGTAACCAGCATGTTTAATGGGTGACCCAGGCGATTCTAAACGTGCACAGTGCAGGGCACACAGCGCTCACATAGTAGATTCATTCTCTTTTGTTATCAATGGCATTACTCTCCACACAACTGTCGGGTGAGAAACCTAGAAGCTGTTTTTGACTCTACCTATCCTGGCAGTCACCAAGTTTTATCAAATCGGTGTCCTCCCTTCTTCTCTACATACCCAAATCTTAGTTCACACCATTGTCATCTCTCATGTGATTTACTACAAATAGTAACAGGTTTCACTGCAACCAATCTAGCCCCATCTCCAAAGAAATACCAAATTGTTATTCTGAAAAAAAAAAAAAAAATCTGTCATCACCTTTGCTTCTGTGTCACACACCCACACACACACGTTTTATACGCTCTTAGAATCCTTCACTAGCTCTCCAGTGCTCATATCGTATTATATAGTTTAAAATCCAAGCTTCTTAGCTTGTGACAAGAAGTCCTCAAGCATCATGTCACACCACAGCCCCTGAATCACCACATTCCAGCAGTCCCAAGTTCCCGGTAATTTCCTGAACATGCTGCTTCTTCATACCCATGCTTCTACCACCTGGAACATCCTCCCCCTCACTTGGCCCACTTCTCTTTTGGGTAATTTGAGGTTGAGATTTCTGCACTAATGCCCCCAAATTATTACATTTTTAGATTTTTTTCTATATAGTGTTTTTTTGCTTTTATGAGATAAGTGGACAGAGTACAATTCTGGATTTCAGAGGAGACATTTCTCCCCATTGAAGCCATTTAGGTTGTAAGTCAAAATTACAATCCTATTTTCAACTCTCCACATTCTAACCCAGTGATCTCCCAAGTAGGTGAGAAACCTAGAAGCTGTTTTTGACTCTGCCTATCCTCACAGGATACACAAACAGTCCCCTGTGTAAAAGTATTAGCACTTGTATTCATGATAATTTTTATAGAAAACACAAAGGAAAAAAAGAACATTTTATTAATACTTAACATGTAGTCTGACATTATGCTCCCAGGCCATGTCAAGTGGGTCATGCATTGAATACACGGTGTAAAAGGTATTCCGAGGCAGCCATGGGGGAATTCCACAACACAGAGAAGGCCACAGTCACATGCTCTCATTCATTCAGTCGTTTCCAATATTTCTAAGCCAAATGCCATTTACATAATTGATAGTTGGTTTTAACTAAATAAACTCTCACAAAATAGACAAAAAATTAAAAAAAAAAAAACCTACAAAGAAACAAACTATGACCCCAAACTGGCAAAGTCGATACATCTACCCTTGGAAGCACAAATTCCGTCATCTATGTTACAAAGTAAAAATGACAATTGAAGTAAAACAATTGAAGAATATGTTTTTGGGGAAAAAAATCTAGAGATGCCCATGAACCATACAAGTTAAACACCAAGGAGAGTTAGAGTCACCAACCTGGAGTTGAAGGGGTAGGTCCTCACTGGGAACAATTTCATGTAGGCATCCCCAGCATACAGGTGGTATTAAAGCCACAGCTTTCAAACCTTTCTGACCACACCCTGCTAAGAAATTCCTTTCACATAGCAGCTCCATGCATAAACATACCTGTTAGGTCCAGGAGGGCCCTATCCCTACCCCCCGGAGTGTGGAACCAGACTCTTCCCTTACCTTTGTGTGGGAACCAGACCTTGCGAACCAGGCTGGCAACGCTACATGCTCACCTCCAGCTTCACCAGACTTTCCTCGCTTCCACACCAATTCACGTGCCCAAAATATTCCCACCAAAAGAGCCTGCCTCAAGCCCAATGTTTAAGTTTCAGGTCCCCTAGCATTTGGGACTAATGTCATCTTCGGCTCAGCCCGGCTGTTACTCTGCTACAATAAACCTTGCTTAACCCCCTTGGCCTTGTGTGTTCCTCCTTTGGCGAACCTAACAATATCTGACTGAAATAAGTTTACGAACCAGTACTTACCCACATTATGTGTAATTCGCCCTATTTTCTAGACTACTCTATCTGAATTTTTCATTTTAATGCTGGGTTTCAACCCACTAAATTGATTTCACATTGTTTTAAAAAAATACTGGCCCAAGTTAGAGTCTCTGCTTGGGATCATGAAAAAGTTCTGGAAATGATGTGGTGATAGTTATACAACCTTGTGAACATACTTAATGCTGCTGAAGTGCACACTGAAAAACAGTAAAATGGTATATTTTATGTTATGTATATTTTAACACAATGATAATAAAAAGTGGCCCATACAGAGTACACACAGAAGTTTCTAAGGCTTGAGCTCTGAGGCCTCTGGCATTTAGAAAGATCCAACGGAGGTGACTGAGACACAGGGAACCTGGGAGAGGGTAAGAGTCCAGAAGGAAAAAGTGAGCAACTGGACTGAATGCTGAGAGGTTTGATTAGGATGAAGACTGAGAACTGATGACTGGATCTGACAGAATCAGGACCTCGGCAGAGCAGTTTCATTAAGGTAGTGAAGATAAAAACCTGACAAGAGTTTTAAGACAGAGTAGAATGTATGGATGTGGAGACAGTAAGTAAATATAACTTTTTCAAGTTTTGCTAAAAAGAAACAAAAAATGGAAGAGTATGTGGAATTAAGATTTTTGTTTGTTTGTTTGTTTTTTTGTATATTGATAGAAATAATCCAGTCAAGATGATAAACTGTCAATAACAAGACCAGGTGCAACTGTAAACAAGGTCTTCACATACTGGCTCCACAGGAGCAGGTGCTGTTTTCTCCTGTAAGAGGAAGGAAGTCAGGGTACAATGTAGGGAGGGAGGGTGGTGGGCCTGGTGGTATGAAGATAAATTTTCTTACAGCTTCTCTTTTCATAGTAAAAACAAAACAAAACGAAACAAAAAACACCAGATCACAGTCGGGGAAAAGGGACAGCCAGTACGCCAAAAGTGTGAGGAAAAGAAGCTGAAAAACTGCTGCTTCAGAGACTGGGCGAGAGAACAGCCAATGGAAATGGAGCTGAATCCTGGAGGTGCTGAGGCCCCACAAGAGGTTTGTGACTAAGATGTAAAGTGGGACCAGTCTGCAAAGGGATGCATTTTTCTCCAGCCACACTGAGTCATTCATATTCAGGTACAGTGTAAACAGAGAGCTGGAATAAATGGGATTGGGGATTTTCCAGAGAACTGGGGAGAGGGAAGGGCAAGGGATCTGGGTGACAGCGTGTACAAGAGTGATTCAAGCAAAGGACCACAGAATCTAAGCTCGTTAAGGATGAAATAAATCTAAATAAACAACTTAGATACATTTTTACTTGATGGCAATCAAAAATCCTTTCTGCTTTCATTTTTTTTTAAATTACCAATAATTTTCTAGATACTTAGGCAAATGTCAATTCTTCACAGAGATCTTTCCTGACCACCCATCTAAAAGAGACTGATGTGCTCATTTCTTTAGCTCCTTACTCTGCTTTATTTTTCCTCAGAGAACTTATCACTACCTCCTATTTTTCTGTCTTCCCCACTGGACTATAAGCTTCATGAGATATTTTGTTTTTTCACCATTATATCCCAGATGCCTAGTCTAATGCAGTTTACATATAACAAACGTTCAATAAATATTGAATGAGTCCTTTTTTAATGTTTTTATACATGTTTTTAACATACTTTGTACAGTAATACAGGAATATAATTTATAAATAAATAAAAAGTGTATTAGGGGTACATGCTCAAACATGTTTTACTTAAGGAGCGTACAATTAAAAAAAAAAGTTTGGCAACTATAAATAATAAACAAACCAGCACACAACACATTCCTTGAGTATGGTGTCACAAAGAGCCTGACACTCTCGGATTTTGGTCCGATCCATTTGCTAGTAATAAGAAGTGAAAACGCTCCATAGGGAGATAAGGCCCTGAACCAACTCTTCTTTCCCCTGCCCTGATGGTCCTCTGGAATATAAAATATCAAATTCTGCTAGAAATGAATAGATTGTTTGTTCTGACACAAAGAAAGGCTGAATACTTACTGGTCCTACGCAATTGAGGACAACTGTTGCCTTTTTAGCCATTTCATCAAGTGAGGCTGGATTGTTAATATCACAAGTTATTATTCCAACTTCAGACGGTAGTGTCGGTCTTCCTGAAATAAGAAACAAACTGTTTTAAGTGAACCCTGATACAGTATTAGATTTCTCAGATCTTTTCATAGTGATCAGTGACTGCAAATTAACTAAATATACTGAAAGCTAACACTCTCTCTCAAAAGACAAAACTGTTTTTAACCAGGTAGTAAAAAACAGAAAAGGCTATGACGACAATGGAGTTAATACTAAGGGTGACTAAAAACACTGCTAACCTTGAAAAAATCTAACAGAAGCAATGTGTAAATGACAATCTTGTGTAAAACAACAATTTTAAAAATCATTTGGATACTGAGATGATTGTCCTGACTTCCACTTCGCCAAGAATTATATTATAAAAAGTTTCTCATCAACTAAACAATTACATATGATAAAATTATTGGGGTAGAGAATTCTTAATATAAACGTAACGAGAACAAAAAAGGACTCAGATTAGATAATAAAACTCAGGCTCATAGTAAGAAAATAGTGGAAATCAACAATCAATAGATTAAATCAGGTTTTGACAGGTCAAGATATAGTCCCCACAATAACTTGATCTGTGGCCACAACAAGTGGTAGGTAACTAGGCTACCCCTGCACAGTCGTATCGAGCAGAAAAAATAGAAGCATGTATTTTAATAATGAAATTATTTCTTTGTAAAAGTAAAAAAAAAGACCAAAAGATCTTTGGTCAAGATCCTGTATTTGGTAGTGGCAGCAGATACAGGGGAGTCCAGCCAACAGCAGAACAAATGCTGCATTTCCACCCTAAACCCGGCTCCGCGTGGTATTACGAGGAAGTACGAAGTGGTCCCCCAAATCTAGCAGGTGCCACTTGTTTGTAAGAAGGGAGACCTAGGGTGGAAAATTAATAGTCAAATTGGAAGATACTGAGTCCTAAATCAGATGTGTCCTCCACTAAGAGGGGAGTGTGTGTGTGTGTGAGAGAGGGAGGGAGGGAAGGAGGGGGGGAGAGAGGGAGAGGGAGGGAGGGAAAGAGGGAGGGAGGGAGGGAGAGATACCTGGACTCAGAACAGGACCTGGCATAGAAGACACAACGCAGTAAAAACACGCTGAATGATGCGGAAAGAACACTTAAACACCCCAAACGGAGATGCAGACTTTTGGGCCTGGGGGTGGGGGGCGTGGGAAGGGGGGATGCGGGGAGGGAGCAGATAAAGGGGCAAGCCTGCTGGAAGCGTCTTTACGAGAAAAGCAAAAATATAAAAAACAAAAACCCTAAAAGCCACCCCGCCGCCCCACCCCCCAAACCCAGGGCGAGGGAAGAGGAGCCCCGTCGTGAAGGCACCGGGTCTCCACGTCTCTGTCCCACCGGACACCGCGACCCCCGCCGCCCCCCGCAGCCCAGCCGGGGCCGCCGTCGCGGAGCGGGACGACGGGTGGGGGTGGGTGGGGGTGGGGGCCCCCCGCCCCTTACCCAGCCTCAGCGCGGCCCTCTCCAGCACGCGCTGCAGCTTGTCGGCCGAGCGCCCCGCCACGGCCCAGGGCCGGCGGGCGCGCCCCTCGGCGTCGCCCTGCTCCCGGGCCACCTCCTCGGCCACGAACTGGCCGGTGAAGCCGGACGCGCCGAACACCACCAGGTGGAAGGGCCTCTGCGTGGTCGCCATGGCGAGCAGCCGCGGCGGCGAGCCGAGGGCCGGGCCGGGCAGAGTCCACGGCGCCTGCGCCTCGGGCGGCGACCCCGCTACCGGGCGCAGCAACCGCCGCCCGCGCAGCCGGCGCGCCGCGGAGGCCCCGCCCACGGGCCCGCCCACACCCACACGCGGCCACGCCCACGCCCGGCCCGCGGCCAGGCGCGCTGCCGCGGAGGCCCCGCCCACGCCCACACGGGGCCACGCCCACGCCCGGCCCGCGGCCCGGCGCGCTGCCAAGGAGGCCACGCTCATGCCCGCGGGTGCTGCCGCGGCAGGCCACGCCCACACCTAAGACCACGCCCACAGCCCCGCCCACGGCCTCGCCTTCGGCCGGGCGCTGGCGCGGAGAGGCTACGCCCATATTTAAGGCCTCGCTCAGGCCACGCCCCCAGCCCGGCCGCGTCCCCCGCGCATGCGCACGCGCCTCCCTCTCCCGTTGCTGCAGGTGCACCTGTGGTCCCCTCGTCCGCCCGCATCCCGGACCTGCGGGCGCTCCCTGCAGCGCATCCTCCCGCCTGGCGTGCGGCCTGCCCTGCTCCGACCGCCTGGGGCCTCGCACCTTCTTTCCGGGCGGGAGGCGGCGGCTGTGGCGACCTCTATCCCAGAGGGTGGTGCGTAGGGTGCGCGGAAACCTTCAGCTGACCTTCTGCCGCCTTGTTTTGTTTTTGTTTGTTTGTTTGTTTTCGAAGCACGCTGCCCACGTGATGTCTGCGAAGCTGGGTGGGGGTGGAGGGTTCCCGCGGGCTCCGGCGTCTCCCTGGTCATCCGGGGCCTGCCCTAGGCCCCACTCGGCAGCGCCCCTGCCGCGAGCCCCTCGCTCCACCGCCTTGGTACCCGTCCCTTCGGGGACCCTGCTTCACGGAGGTGGCTTCAACAGGTGTTACTGTTGAAGCTCCGGGAGGAAGTAACTCCCAGAGTTCCCCTGCCATGTGAGCTGCGAAGCAACGGAAAATCCTCAAAATGTAGACGAAATCAAAGGTTTGAGCGCTGTTATTCGTATATTCAAAAACCTGAGTATAAATAAAGGATGGAGTCCTAAATACACAAAATGAGACAAATCGCCCCGTGCAGAAACATACCGGATAATTTGTGGAGTTCCTCCCTCCCCTATGAAAATAGATTTTGCTTAGTGACTTACTAACGGAATGCAGAAAGGGGGCAAAGGGATAATATTGCAATAGAGAAACCTGGTAAACACTACCTCAGCCAAATGATCAAAGTTAAGATGGTCCTGATAAGTCATGTTGGCAGCATGACATCTTGATATGATGTGATAACAATGACACTTTATCTCTGTGGTCTTCCTCCCCAAAACTCATAGTCTTGGATATAACCATGGTGAATGTTCTGCAAAACACTTGACAGAATTCCTCAGGACAAAGTCTAAGCAATTGTCGCAGACTAGAGGAGCCTAGGATGAGTAAATATAATCTGGTAGCTTTGAACAGAAAAGGATTTCAGAGAAAAGCTAGTGAAATCTGAATAAAGCATGGAGTTTAATTAACAATATACTAATAGTGGTTCCTTAATTGTGACAAATGTACCAAATTAGTGTAAGACGTTAACAATAGGGAAAAACGAGGGATAAAAGGGGAAGCTCTCCTAACTTTTCGACTTTTCTGTAAATCTGAAACTATTCTAAAATAAAAATGTATTTCAAAAACCATTTACATACACTTGTATTAGACACGTGTAAATATGTCGTTTTGTTTAATACCTTTCAGCAACATTTCCAGGGAGCCTAGTCTGTGTCAAGCCCTAAAATAGATTCCCTAATGGAGGGATAAACAGTTCAATTACAGTGTCACAGGTGAGAGGTAGGACTTGGGGCTGGAGAAGAGAGAAGAATGAGTGGAATGTTCTGTCAATGTTTTCCAGCCAGCAACAATTCTCTCCTTGACCAAACTCTAGCCGGGCTCCTCAGAGCCCTCTTCTTGACCAGGCCTCATCCTTGGCCTATAAGACTTGAACAAACACCAACAGTTCAAGGCCACATGCCTAGAATGACACTAGACTCCCTTAAAGAAAAGCCTGAGAAAAGTCAAGGCTGCCAGAATAATTTAGTATTCATTCCCGCCAATAGCTGAAGATAGGGCCCCTGTCTCCCAGCCTCTATAGGTAGAGTAGGAGTCTAACTACCTAAGTACCAATTAGCAAACCAAATGGGTTTCACATGGACCAACACCCTTCTTCCAACTCTACTCAGCTCCTGCTCGCCTCCCTTCCTATTCCCTCCTTCACCCTTTAAAATGTCCAGTCACCTCTGTTGAGTTCAGTTAACACTGGACTCTTTCCCCTATTGTGATAATATGTTATTGACTAAAATCCGTCCTAACCACTTCAACCAGTGTCTGACTTTGCTTATCTTTGACATGGTAAATCAGAAAAAGATAAAGAACATCAAGGTAGTTCTAAAGTCTATTTCAAGCTAAAGGAAGAGAATGGTATGTGCAATGCATGGGTTGGGCTGCAGCACTCTGGGGTCCATCAGATAGAAAAGCAGGTGTGGGCATGACCCACTTGTAGGAAATGGTATGGGTTTATGGCTAAATGTGGACGGAAGAGGTAACGGGGAGTCTCTCATAAGCTGTTGTTATTTTTTGATTGCCAGAAGTATCTGCTGATCACTAGTGATAATGCCATGCCTCTAAACATAAACAGAAAGCAGAGAAAGTAGCTGATGCAAGTCAGAACTTCTCTCGTGTGTTACTACATTTTAGAATACACGTGGTCTCAGCACACTGAAAGTTGCAAAATAGTAGAACACGGGCCCATCTCCTAATCTCTAGTTTTTCTAACAGTCTCCACCCATCATGCTGGAATGACTCAGGGAAAAAGAACTAATCTGGGCTGATCTTGTAGGGAAGCAACAGAAACTAAGTCTTTTTAGGTCAATTAAGATAGCTATCTCTATCTTTGTCCTTCCCTTCTCTTTTATGTACATTTTTTTCTTTTTCTACTAATAAACTAAAAATCTGTTTAATTTAAAATGCCCTTTGTACAAATCCTCAGAAATCTACGCTTTACTATTGTTAATGTTTTTACTTTTAATCAACGAGGTATCCAATGGTGCGATGAAGCCACTCATACTGGCTTACTAGGGACAATTGCTAAATTTTCAGGAATTTTGTGAGTTGAAGTCACATTAGTAACTTGAAATCATCCACAATGGGAGTAGTTACACCATGGAAACTGGCAAACAGTACAAATCAGGACGTATCCCCCCAAACAGCCGATTGTTAATAATACCAGCATACCATTAGAAGCATTGTTTTAAAAAAGAGAGAAATTTGTCAAAAGCAAGAGAAATTTCCAAAAAAACTCTTTTAAAAAATTAAAAACTGATTTAATGGAGAAAGGAATCTGTTTTTCCTGACTGTCAATGATTCACTTTGGCATAAGCAAAGCAACCTCTGGTTTCTTGTTTTCCTTTTGGGTAAAAAGATAAAAGGGCCTGATGACAAGGTACTATTTTATAAAAATCTAACAAAGCACGCACATATTTAAGTAGCCATAATTTTTGCCTGTGAAATTAATATGTATCATTACACAAGTGGTATAATTCGTTCATGTAGCACACCCTCAAGTAAGGACCTAAGGAATCATACATAAGTCATCTTTTGTAATCTTCCAATTTCTAAATGTCAAAACAAAAGATTATAAAGACATAATACTATGAAGCGATACATAATAAATAATCTTCCAATGTGCACAAAAACTTAATAATCTTTCGAAGGGTTTTATTCATACCTACCTGCCAGTTGACAAAAGTCAAACAGCTTTCTCCTCGTCAACAGTGAAAACAATGAACCTTGACAGAGTGACCGGGTACCAGCAGAAACATCTCACAGACTCTTTTCATTTTCCGCCAACAATGTAAGATTCCTGCTGAGGCCTGTGGGAAACCAACACCATCCACAATGACTACTGTATTGATATTTTTGAGTTGGTCTCTGTGATTTTCAATGAGTATGTAGCATAGCTCCAAAATTAACCTTGTGTGAAACTGGGTGCCTTCCATGAATTAGGAACCATACCAGTCCATTTTAGATACTGTTCTTTCTGCCAGAAGGTAGAGACTTAATTTTATTTAAGCTGCTGTGAAAGCAAGCTCTTCAACTAAGCTTTCAGCCTTATGTTACAAAGACCAAAGAGTGAAACCCTGGCCTAGGAAACTCTAAATTATACCACAATAAATCAGTCTCCTGACAGAATGGGCAGTCAGTCACCCACAATGTGGGTATTTCCGACGGACTTAAAATAAAATAATAGCTACTTATTAGCACTGATTTCATGCCAGAAATTTTACAAATATTTACAACTCTAATTTACAAATTTAAATCGCATATTAGAAATGAAGGCTAAAAGATTTAAGTAATTTCACCAAACCCAAACACACAGTTGACAGAACAAGGATTTGAACCCAGGTCTCTCTGGCTTCAAGGCCTTATTATTTTCACCATAAGACGATACTCTTTTCTACGGGAATGTTCCCCTCTTTTGCTAGTGTTTTTCCCCCCAGAAAATAGACATTTTCAAACTACAAGTGTGTCAGGTTCAAAGTTATGAAGTAATTAGCAAAAATCGTGTTTTTGCATGGAATGAGACTAAGAAATAGAAAATAATTAACGTTTCTACAGTGTCTTGATCTATTTTTACTACAATACTTCTGATGTCAAATGCGTGAGTGTTTTTTCCCCACATTAACCAATTTTCCATCTCTCTGGAACCAGATGGATGTCCTACAATTCGATTAAATTCTGACCCTAACTAGATAGCACAGGCCCCACAGCAAAGGAGAATGGGAAAGAACAACTAGAAAGTACAGATTAAACCAGGAGAGTGGGGTATCATGAAAGCCAAGTGAAAAATAATTTTTCTAGAAGAAGACAGTGGTTATTTGTGCCATATGCCGATAATAGGAAGACAGAAAATAATCTTGGCTTAGCAACACGGTGTCATGGGGGATCTTGACAAGAGCAGTTTCTGTAGAAAAGAGGAAGCCAAAATTTTAAGGATGAATCCAAGCAGTTTTATTAGAAAGGGGATAAATAGATAAAGGGCAAGAGCTGGAGGAAGACTGGACATCAAGAGAGAATTTGGGGTTTGTTTGTTTTGGTTTGTTTGTACCCCAATGCAAATAATCCAGTAGAGAGAGAGAAATGGATGATGCAGGGGGAAAGGAAGAAGGTGCTAGAGAAATAATCCTTAAAGAAAAGACAGGGTGGAATCGAGTGCACATGTAGATCCTGATGTTAGGGATATTAGGCAGAAGTCATAGCACTTGGGCATGAATGCGGGTAGATGGATGAGTGTCACGGTAAGAGCTTGTAAAGCTCCCTTCGGATGACTTAATTTTTTTTTTCAGTGAAATATGCTCCAGAAAGACAGTCTCACCACCCTCCTGGGATTAGTGATCATAAATTTAAAGCAAGACTGATTGGCCGTGGCTGTTTTTTCTCAGCCATGCCCAGCTGAGCAGGTCGGGGGTTGCATAAGGAGAGTTGGAGTCACACAGGATAATGGCCTTTGCCAAGCGATGTGATGAAGCAAGAGGTGATGCCTCAGGGTTTCTTATCTGCTGCCTAACAGAAACAGGATTCCTCAGCCCTGTTCTGGAGCCATGTTCTGTCTGTCCTTGAGCCCTCTCAGGCCTCACCCCGGCCTGCCTCCTCCCTAATTCCTGAAGGAAGTGGAGGAGCAAGTGAGGCAGGCAGGTTCAGGGGCCTGGGGACATGGTTGTGCGTGTCTGGATCCACCTCTCCTCTGGTCAGAGGACACACGTGGGGGTTTTGTCTTAGTCTCACATGAGCAGCTAATAAGACCGGGTCCAGAGGCTCTCACCTGTTTCCCTAACGGCAGGTAGAGATTTCCTGGTGGCATGGTTGGCTTTTGATTCTCCACATCCCCAGTGGGCAGGGGGAACGCCTTCTTACTCACTCATCCGCCTTATTTTCTCCCTGTGAGGCTGGGCACCTCCCCAGAGTCCGCAGGGAAAACAGACAAGGTGCTAGGAGCCTGGGAGGGGTCTGCAAAGCGGCAGGCTCTGCTCCATCCTCCCCATCCCCAGCCCCTCCGGGACGCGCACTCCCGAGCCCAGCTGGTGACGTTCCTCCTGGAGTCCACCAGGTGGCGCGTCTGAGCGGCTGCTCACCTCACCCAGGTGCCCAGCACATCCTCCCTCACCTGGCTTGTTGCTTTTACCTTATTTAATCCTCATAACCACCTTAGGGGGTGATTTGTTATTATTCCTATTCTACAAGTGAGGAAACTGAGGCTCAGGAGGCTAAGTAACAAGCTGAGGGGCACAGAGCTAATAAGGGGGAAAAGTTGGATTTAAGTCCAGGTCTGGAGGTCTTGCCAGCCTTCCCTGCGCCCCCCAGGTACTTTGCCATCCTACCCTGCAAGTAATTCGAGGTGCATGCAAGTACCTCCCAGAGTGCCTGGGATGCAATAAAAATTGGCTCTCTTCCTTCATTGGAAAGGTGTATGCATTGTATACACTGATTCCAGGATGAAACAGGCTGGGAGGTGAAGAGGGTGAAGGTATTATCTCTGCCTCTGTCACATGTTCTAACGTGTCATTGGAAAACCTGAGGTACTTTGGGATTTTCCGGCGGAGCATCTAACGTGTTTCAGGCAGGACGTGGGAAGGGGACAGTGCCATGTGCCATGGCACCATTACTAGGTACGACTTCCCAGGCTGTCTCCTTCCCAGGGGAGCAGATGGGAAGGCAAGGAGAAGGCCGAAGGGTCACGCGAGGATTTGGGAGCTAAATGCGGTGTTCCTGGGAGACAGGTGCCTCTGTGTCCTCTGTCCACAGACCGTGACCCATAGGCGGGTCTCAGGCTCCTCTTCTTTGGGAAAAAAAGAATGTGAGTCCAGCACCGAGTTTATTCACAAAACCAACACACAGCTCTTTTAAGCGACTATCTCCAGAAATCACTATAGCCCAACTTGTGTCACTGAAACGAAGTCACCAAGTCACCTCACCAGCCAGAAGGAACGCATGGGGGCGAGGGGGCTGCAAACTCAGAAAGGAGAGAGGGGAGCCTTTCCTTTGCCTTTTGCTAATCCACCCCCCTCACTCAAGAAAACAAGAAAACTGCAGACACAAGAGAAACAGCAGTTAAGGGAGACTAGGCATTTTCTCTTAAAATTGGCGATAATCTGACCACAAAGTGAAGGTAAAATCACCAAGCCCTCCAGCTTTTGGTTTGGTATTATCGCAGTCGCTGAGGGTAGTCATGGAAACCTGCAGGGGTGTCACATCCTAGCACTCCCAGCTCTGGGGAAAGAAGCCGAAGTTACTCTAATGCGAGCTTTTTAAAAATAGAAACGACCTTGAACCTGGATGAATAGGCCTCAAGGTTTTGCCTTTGCCTAGTTTGGAAATGTTTGTTTCTCTTCTCTGGCTAGAACCTACTAGGGCACCAAAGACCAGTTCTGGCGAAGTCTGTAAAATGCTACATTTGGGCTTTTTTTAGTCAGCAGAGACAGAAACCTAAGTCAGCTGAGGTTAGGTGGGAAAAGGTTGGGGGAGGGGGATGCACATTATATAGAGGGACTAAAGCTGACCTGGAAATATTGAGACCCAAAGAGGCATGAGGAGCCGCTCTCTGTTTTGTCACCTCTCATCTTGGTGACCGTCTGTGGACAGACCTCACCCTCCAAGGCTCCTTCTTGGAAAGGGACGTGACGACTAGCAGTTCTCAAGTCACACCCGCACATTCTTTCTATTTCAGATCAAGGGAGAGACATTGCTTCTGAGCGAAACCATCCCAGCTGGGGCTGACTGGCTCAGCTGGGGATCACCTGCTCCTGGGCCACAGGAGGCGGGACCACTGGTGTCCTGAGATGAGAAAGAGGAGCCCCGTGAAAACTCGCAGGTGGAGCAGGAAAGGGCTTCTCCCTGCTCCTGGGTCATCAGCATTTGCTCTCGGGCAGCCAGGTGCTGTCAAGATCAACTAATTCTGTTTAAGGTGCGTGATACAGGTGACACGCTGTTCCTTCTCAGGAAGCTTGCTGGTGGCCCTCTGGGTCCCATCAGGAGAGACGGCTCGCACAGAAATGTGAGCAGGGAACGTGTTTCACAAAGAGTTATTAACCATAACAGATGATTGCAGTAATGATGGATCGGCTCAGAAGAAGTGAAGAGAGCGCTAATGGACGCAGGGAGAGCAGATGTAAGGACCAGCCGCTCCCCAGAGGGAGAGAGAGGGCACCCGAGGAAGAGCCCGCACCCCTACTGGGCTGAGATCCAGACCTGTGCAGCCACGACTCACTGGAAGTTATCATGGAGCCATGCAGGGGAAGTTTCTGGAAATCTACCCCTGAGCCGTGGAGGGAAGCTGGTAGCAGTTGTCTCCATCACTAAAGGCGCTTTGCTACAAGGCTTTCTGGGCTTTGGGAGGTGCAGGTGGCTGTGCCTGGGGCAGTCGGGCTGCGGAGCCTGCACAGCGGGACCCCGCAGTCTCTGTTCTACTTTTTAGGTCCTTTAGGTCAAAAACGATCTCTTCACCACTCGGGGTAATTCTGAAACTCAGGTTTATCTCCCATGGGTGGAGAAGTCAGCTGCAAACACTGAGGCCTGCAAAGCCTTCCTCCTTGTAGTTACGTGAGGCAGGAGCTGAAGTCTCCGAGAGGAATCCAAGAATTGAAGCCTGAGGTTTCTCTCTTGTTGAAGTCTTCCTGAGCCTGCTGATGTGTCCCGCTGTGTCTTTATTGGAATAATAATAAAAATAAATCATCTTTACCACAGTATGTCACAGAGGAACTACAGAATCCTATTGGAAATAGCGTAGGGGGAGGCAATTCTGTTAGAAACGGGAGCTGGGATGCTAAGGGGAGGGTCTGTATCCCACACCCGACACGGGGGCTGACTGCATTCCGCTCTGGTAGCTAAGACGACATCAGCACGGCGAGGTCACAGAGAGGCTGCTGTGGAAGGTCCCCCGGGAGAACTGCCTCTGGGCCTGCGGGGAAGGGAATCGCAGGTGCCCGGCAGAGTGCCTTCTGCCCACAGGTGCTTCTGCAGACAGGGACTTCTCACCTCCACCCAGACCCTACGTCTCGCAGGCCTGCGTCTTGTGATTTTTGTTCTTTTACCACTGTTTTCCATCGACATTTACTGTTATTTGAGGTATTGATCCCTAAAGTGTGTGTGACGCACTAGACTGAGCAGCAACTAGCTAGATGGGGGAAAAAATGCACAAACGCATCAGCATGCATGCTTTCTAAAATTCTATTATCTTTTATGGCTTTCCCCTCTGTTCTCATTTGCTTTTTCTCCTGACAAATCCAGGACACTTCGCAGACATGTAGGCAAACATGGCATTTCCTATGCTGTGTATCAGGAGGTGTAGAGGCCAGCGGGTCCTGGGGAGGTACATCCCAGGTCATGCAGACACTCACTCTGCACGAAGAGCCTGGCATCTGTGCACACAGGCTGTGGCTCTGCAGGACCTGCCTCGCCTGCTCCCCTGCTCGCTTCTTCCTGCCCCTTTGCCAATTTATCACTCTGCGCAGAAAGGAAGAGACCAGATGGATTTGGCCCACAGCTAATGCTAATGCACTTCTGCTCATGAGTAATCGCTTTTCACAGAAAGTGGGGTGTGCTGTCCTGAGCAGGTCAGAGAGAGAAGATGAAAGCCCCCACCCATCACGAGGAACCGGTCTCGCGGATTGAAAACAGAAGGGCAAAGGGACTAACAGTCGTTGGTGAAGAAGCAGAGGCAATGGAAAGCCAAGCAAGCCTAGGAGCACATCAAACTAAAAGGCCATCTTGTCTCCCAAGAGGAGGAAATGAATAAATAATTTAGGTTCGGCTAGGGCCAGCCAGCAACCTTACATCGGGAACGAGGCCTGCATGAAAACAAGGTGACCTCAGATCTCAAACAAGATGGGCATTACGGGCACGATCTCAGATTCGTGTCATGAGCTGAAGACCGGGAGTAAGACCCAGTTCTGTGAGTCTGGAGCCCGAGCGTGATGGACACTGTAAGGCACACGGCACACAGCTGCCACGCTCCATGAATTTACAGTCGAAACTCATTACATGATCACTGCTGTGAAGGATTAAAAGCAAGTTCAAATTCTCGAGACTCAGAGCTTTAAATGCCGCAAATGCCAGCGAGCTCCCGGGCTAGCCCTCTGCAGACCCCTGGATCTCACAGCGGTGCTGCTGCTCTGTCTTCTGTTCACAGACTCAAGGCAGTGCACACGCTCAGGAGACCCCGATGGGGAGCTGGAAGCTGCTCCCCAGGACCCCTCGTCTCTGACCCCTCTGCTTCTCTCTCCCCGAAGAGCTTCTCCCTCTGGTCCTCAGCGTCTGTGCCACAAGACTGCCAGATTTAGCACGAAAAATATAAATAGCCAATTAATTTTGAGCTTCAGATAAACAAGTTCTTTTTTTAGTACGTCTCATGCAATGAGTGGGCACGCTGTGTTTGACTGGCATCCCCAGTCTGCACACGGGGCCTGCCAGGCCCTCTGCCTGCCTTTTGGGGTACCCCCGAGCCCTTCCCAGCAGCTCAGGGTGGCTACAAACCAGCTGCTCCAGTGCCTGTGACTTGCAGATGTGGAGGACCTGCCGCTGTTGTCTTTCCCACATGCAAGGCCCAGAGAAACGGTGATCCGTGGTACGAAGCTGTAGGTAGCAAGAGCGCCTCAGGAGGAGGATGCCGCGGCAACCCCGGGAGACACAGCTACTTCTAGCTTCTTGCTCAGAAGTGGAAAATCTTTCATTCGTTCTGTTGCGCTCGACCTTAAGGAAGTCTCTGAAACTCCTTGGATCCCAGCTTTAGTTCTGACACAAGCTGGACAGTGTCTATGCTGCCCAATGAGTCTAAAAGAAAGGAAAAGATTGGAAATGGCCAGGGAATGCTTACACACAGCATCTGTCGCGTAGCGGGTCTCACTTGATTTGCGAGGACTAGTCCCTTTCCCAGGTCACCTTGTATGGGGCAGTCTCCCAAGAAGAGGCTTTGGGCACAGTGGGCGCCTCGAAGTCTCTGGGTCAGTTAGTGCATCCAACCTCTCACCTCCACGTACATCTTCAGAGGACCCCCCCCCCCACATCCAACTATTGGATTGACCCACCAGACAGACATCCACGCGGAATGTTTTGGGATAGTCCAAGAATCAGGTGATTTTAAACTTTAAGGTTAACCTGAGAAATTACATAGATGAGGAAACCAAAGTCCCAGGAGGAGGCAGGCCGAGCAGCTCGTTGACGTGGTTTCATCGGTCCCTGGGATCCCCACTACATGGACAGCCCCCCTTCTTTGGCTCTTATGTGCCACCACACTGTCCTATATCCCTAGGTTTCTCTCTAGGGCTGACCAATCTGCTATCCCAGTCATTTAGTTTTTTCCAAGCGAGAAAAAAATGAAATAGTAAAATAAATAAATAAATAAATAAATAAATAAATAAATAAATAAAAATAAAAAAAGAAGCAGATTGGCTTTAATTAGTCACTTTTGGATCAAATTCTACCAGACCAGAAGGCAGGCAAGGATTTTTTTTCCTCTTTGGTTGGTACAGATCTGATCAACCCTAATCTTTTGTTTGGTAAATAAGAACCAGCCATTTATGGGCCGGTGTCATTCCAATGAATGACGTGAGTGTGAGCCTTCTCTGCTCCCTAAGTGCTATCTCCTTCCTGACCCTCTTTCCAAGGCAATTACAAAAAGCAATCAAATCACAAAAGCATCAGTCTTGATCAATGCATTCCGGCCAGAGAGAGATCAGGTTGTCCTTACAGAATAGCTATAATTAGAGTACGTTTGGAATTTGGACTGCTGCATTGAGTCAAAATAAGCAGAGTTTGAAATCACCTAATCCAACATTTCAGAAGAAACTAGAGGGATCGAAAGCCGGATTACAGAATCAGGACCCAAATCAAGGCATTCTGAATTAGTGACGTCATTACAACTCCTTTTATTAGGTAGCTAGTTGAGTAGTTAGGTCTCGTACAAAGGAAGAGTGCTACCTGGAGGTCACCAAATATTATTTTCTAGCCCAATTAAGCAACAACAGTGAAAAGGAATAAAGCACTCTGATCCGCGTCAGGGATGCCCCTGCCTTTTATAACACCCTGACATGCTATGAAATTACAAACTGAACTTATTTGTAAGAACAATTTTATTGAGACATCATTCCTGCATATAACTGCATCTCTGTAAGGTGTACAACTCAATGCATTTTGAAAGATGTATGTACCCATGAAGCTATGACTCTAATCAATCCGTGACATTTCTAACAATCGCCAAGGTTGTCCTGTGACCTTTGCATACCATCCCCCCAACATCCTCTGCCCCTCAGGGAACCACCAAATCTGTTTATGGCATTATGAATGAGTGTGCATTTTCTAACATTTTATATAAATGGAAACATACACTATTCTGGCTTCTTTCACCCAGAATAATTATTTTGAGATTCATCGATGTCACTTAGTGTATCCATAGTTTTATTTTATTTTTTTGGTTGTTTTTTAAAGATTCCTTAAAAACAAAGCTCAGGGTGGGAGGGGTAGGTGGGAAGCTCTCCTTCGCTCCTGCAGATGTGGCTTCAAGCCCGCTGTATCAGAAGGCCTTCATGGCCACATATTCCTCCTGGGCTTTCCTGCCAGGCCTTTGGCTGGATGCAGTTTGGGAGCATTTGGTTTGGCTCCGATGCTACTTCTACGGGAACGTTGTCTTTCACACTCCCCTTTGCTCCCCTAAAGACAGCCCTCTGGAAAGCTGACCGCTGCACCAGCCAGTAAGGGTCTAAAACATCACCAGGATGAATCGGAAAGCACGCCACTTTAGTGCAAACGTTCCCGGGCCCCCTGACGTTGAGTTAATTTTTATGGGTTGTGTGCGGTAAAGGCCTAAGTTCATTTCATTCCCAAGGGGATGTGCAGCTGCTCCAGCGTTACGTGTTGCCGACACACGTGGGGATTTATTTCTGAACTTCCATTCTGCCGTGTCGCAGGCTGACTTATTGTGGCATTCAGTCTGGAACTCAAGAGGTAGACGCCCTCCACTCTTGTTTTAATAATTTCATTCTTCTAGATCACTTGTCTCTCCACATAAACGTTAAAATAAGCGTGTCCATTTCTAAAAAACATTGCTGCAAGGTTTACCGGAATTCTGTCAGGTCTGTGGATCAATAGTAACAATCTTGAGTCTTCCAATCCATGACTACATTTGCTCCGTTTATTGAGGACTTTCCTTTCAGCCGTTTTATGAATTTCATTGCACAAGTTTTGCACATATTTTGTTAAAGTTGTATTTCATGTTTTTGATGCTATTGAATGTGAAATGAATTTTTATTCATTTATTCGTTGGATTTTTAATTTCGAGTTTCAATTGGTCACTGCTAGTTTACAGAAATACTTGATTTTTTCTGTATCAGGATCTTACATCCTGTGACCTTGCTAAATTCATTTATTCTAATCGCATTTTATAGATTCCCTAGGATTTTGTTCATAAACAATCGTGTCACTTGCAAAAAGTATTTTCTTCCTAACTGGTATGCCTTTCTTTCTTGCTATAGGACATCCAGTACAATATTGAATATAAGAAGTCAGAGTGGCCATTCTTGGCTCCTGACCTTGGGAAGAAAAGCTTTTGGCCTTTCTCCACTATGTATTTAACATTAGCTGTGGGGTTTCCAGAAAGGCTCCTTCCTCAGTTGAGGAAGTTCACTTGTCCTAATTTATTGTTTTTGAAATGAATGGAGTATGATTTTATGCACTTATTGGTCTGTTTTCCCTTTTTTTATTTGTTAAAATAGTGAATTCCATTGAGTGACTTTTGAGTGTTAAACTAACGTTGTCTGCCTGGGTTAAGTCTCACTTGGTCGTGACAATATGTTATCTTTGTTGTATATTGTTAGATTGAACTTACTAATGTTTGTCAAACATTTTTGTGTCTAAGTTCACAAGTGATATTGGTCTTTTGTTCCCTTTTCTTACTGTCGGTCTGGTTTTGGTTTCAGGGTAATGTTGGTCTCATTAAATGAACCGGCAGACTCTCCTATCTGAAACTGTGGGATGGATGTTATTTCTTACTTAAGTGATTGATAGAATGGACTGGAGCAGCAGCTAGACCTGGAGTTTGGTGAAGTTTTCAACTGTGCTATTCAGAGCTTGAATTTGGAAGGGGTTCTTGCCAAGCTTTCCGCTGCTGGAGAGCCCACCAGCTGTTAATGCCATAAATGCTAATGGGAAGTGAATAAACATGCAGACACTACTACACTGCAGAGAGAAGCATACAAAGGGGGGTTAATATTAATTGAACCCACAGAAATGGGCAGTTATATAGGTGATGTCAGTAGGAAGATAAAAATTCACTCCTCCTCTGGACTGGGGTAAATGCCACAAAGCCACCTCCAGCAAAACTGGTTAATAGCCAAAGGATTTCTTTGTTCTTTTCTCACTCTCCCTCTCACTTCTCAGTCCCTACCCCTTCTCCACTCTGCTGCTTCCACCCCACAGCCTCCCAGCACTCCCGCAAGACCCCGGCCACACCTGTTCTTTCAAAATCAGGCCATCTCTGAATTTCAAATTCCCTTAGCATAATACACAAGCTCCCAGCTCGCTAAAGTAAACCTCTGACTTTTTAAATCTAAAGGAATTTTTAGAGCACATTCCGGTTACTGTGCAAGGCAGACAGGGAGGTGTTTTAGTTGCAGAGGAGCCCTTACAGAGGGATCGATTAGATTTCCCCAAATAGATTGCCATCTACTTGTGAGGCCAGACCGACTTCTGAAAGTATTTTACGTTCACTTTAAAGCATTTTTTTTTTCTCCTCAGCAACCCAGGCTGAAATAAACTCTCTTGAGACATTTTGTTGGTGGAGATTTTAAATGACAAGCTTGATCTGTTACCCTCAAATACAGTTCTTAAGGAAGATTAGTTACAAATAGTTGTCAGTATTTTCAAATGACAGAAAAAATTACGGTATAGTAAAACTGGATGAATTTTTATGTGTGATAACAACTCTTTCATCACCAGATGGAATTATTCCACCCAATTCATGCAATACATGACTATAATATTTTTTAAAGTTGCCCTAGTTTTGCTACTTGAGATTTTCATGCCTATTTTAAGTCAAGACGTCAATATGCTCCTGAGGTCACCTCACCCTCCCTGGGAAGTGGTGGGGAAACACACATGGTTCTTCTGAGATTCAAATGGGCCTGTGAGAACCGAGGTAGGACCTCACCCCTTTCATCTCCGTGTGAAAGTTCCCAGGAAATCTCCAGGGTAGTAAGTACTGGAGCCGGAGGCCTTTAGGGAAATATGAAACGACAGATTTAGGATTTCGATAGTGACGTAAAAGAGGAGAACAGGAGGGAAGTTTTGACTTATCTTGACATAAAACGGGCAGAACTCATCATCACCAAATTCCCGTAACTAGAAATCAAGAGGGTAAAGCAGAAGAGTCTGCCTGTGATGGGGATGCCCCTCACAGTAGACGCTGTGAACGTTTTCATAGAACCACGTGAGACAGTACCGTCGACGTTTTTACATACGATTTGAATACAAATTCTTAAAATTTATAATAGAACATTAAAATAATCTTCTAATAAAATCAGCCTTATGTATAAGGAATCTAAATTTTAGTATCTTATACACTTCTAAATAAATATCTTTGATCTATAATCCTTGAAAATATTATAGTTTATGGTGATAGGACAGAGACAAGTCAAACAGTATTATAAGTGAAAGTAAAACACCAATTTAAAAGTAAACAAGCCTAAAAACACAATGAACTGAAATTATAGAAAAATCAAAAATGCTAAGTACATAGCAATTAAATATCTACATTGGGACAACCAAATGCATGCACAACAACACACTTTCAACTTATACGAAAGCCCTTTAAAATTCACATAATCTAAATAAATAAGCAGAAACACAAAGGGAGGTACTGTACCAGCCAGTAACAACTAGAAAGTAATTTCTCCCTTTTTCTTTCAAATGACCTCACAGAAAAACGTGGAATAATGATCACTTGCTAAAAAACTATAACTCATGTGGTTTTTAAAAAATGCTGCCTATGATATAAAAAGTGAAAGCAAGGTTCTCTAGATGTTAGACCTCAGAAAAAGAAATTCTACCGGACAGATTTAAACAAAAATCAGACAGTTGCCTATTTAAGACATGATTGAATTTTCGCTTAATGACCCCATAAAAGGTCTAGATCGAGCCCATGATATGGATGCACATTCAATCATCTGAATGTATGATCCGTTAATACTGAGTTACATACGGTGCTTTAATTTCATTTGCCAAAGAATTAATTTATTTTCCATAAGACTAGGATTAACACATCTAGAGCAGGAACCAATATCCTACTTATCTTTGGATTCTGGTTCTTAGATTCTCAGCACATGACAGGTGTTCTACAGGCGTTTGCTGCATTGAGTTGGGGAAGCACTGAATCCATGATGAAACTGGCTGCCTGAGACTCAGAGAGAGCTCTTTCATTTTACCTTTAGACCTGTGATGAACTTCTGGCTAGTTAATCGAGTTAACGGTTACAGTTCTGTCACAGTATCCCACTTTAGGGCCAAGATTTCTATAATTCATCCGTCCCACAGTTAAGCCTTCTTTGAAGATTTGTGCCTGCACATCTACAGTCAAGTGAAAAGAATAAAGATAATTTTTGTTATTCTGTTTGAATATTTGCTTATGATTAACTGAACACACACGCAAACACACACACACACACACACACACACACACACACACACACACATAACCATTTTACAAATGGAGAACAGAATCCAGAAAGAATGCACAAAACCCTAAATTACACAGCTCCCAAGGTTAACTAAAAAAGACATTTAAACCACAGGTAACTCCTTTTGATTATACACAAACTTATTGCATGATGGCTGGAAGCAATGTCTGTGACCAACAATGTAAACCCAAAGTGTCCTTTGACCGTTAGCTGGACACGAAAGCTCAGAACAGTGTGGCTTGACACTGCACCGTTTGCCTCTGCTCAGGGTAGCTCATCACACTCGGTGGTGGTGAAGAGGGCAGCATGCTCTCCAAAGTTCACCCCCCTTCCCTCCACAGTGCTCCGATCGACCCGAGAGTCGCTGTCTCTGCCGTCCCTGGTTCCTCTCTGGGTGTGGGGAAGCACGTGACACGACACCTAAAATAAAAACTGTTGAGAAAGTTTCACTCTTTGATTCTCACTGCCAGCAGGCCTGTCCCCTTGGCTGCTGCTAGGAGAGGTAGATCCAGTGTTTAAGTTCTGCCATTCCCTGCAGGAACTTAGAGTAATAGAAGTCCACGTTGTCTGCGAAGTCCGTGCACACAGGTGACTCCATGTCCCCAAAAGTGCAGTATAATGCAGTTCCTCCAACGCTAAGGAAAACCGTTGCTATGCACAGCAAGACCAGTAAGACGCAGGAGCCACCTCCGATTTCGTCTGCAAACGAGAACAGAATATGTTCAACCCGACACAAACGGCAAGTCCTAGCCTCCCCTGTCTTCTCACTGATTAAGGTACCTGGAGGTTTTGCTATTAGTCCCCTCGGGACCGGAGTCGCTGACAGAAAGCTGCGACACCTGTTCACTCTGCAAGGGCTTACTCTATCACATGCTTGTGGAGCTTGTCCACGCTCAATTTAAAACCAGCTCATTTATACAACACATAGGATTACTTCCATAAGAAATGAATAAAAAGGCAGTACTTCTCTGTTACGCTCACGGCATTATTTTAAATACAAATTATAACCTCATTGTTATGGTAATCTTTGGTGTTTGCATCATGGGATCACCTTACAGCAAAATGATTTGATAGAAAACAACAAAAAATGATGTTGGGTGGGACCACTCACATCTTAACACTCGGTTTTATTCTTATCAATTAGGGGAATAGTGAAATTCTAGCTAGTACAATGATTTCTGTTTATTTTGCTTAATAACTGTGGGAGGTTTGTTTTTAACAAAAATGTCCACACCAGTCTTTCAATGATGAAGAAATATAAAAAGTCTTAATGATGATTCAGGATTAAAGCAAAATAAAAAGCTGTAAGACTAAAACGTCTTACAATTGGCATGATGCAGCATCTATTAAAATTTTAAATTTATCCTCTAGACTGGGAAGCTTTTGAGAGTGAGAGTGTGTTAACTGAATAGGATGCTAGGACAATAGGTGAAGAAGACCAGGATGGCCTCACGATAGTTCCTATCGTTGAGCCCAGAAAGTACACTTTTAACTGCGTCTTGAAAAGATGAGAAGAAACTTCCTCAGTCAGTGCTTGGGGTAAACCCTCAAAGAAGACTTGAAGAACTTACACTTTTTTATTTTATTCCTGTCCGAGTTTCCTCATGATTAGCATATATGACTTTGATGACTAAAAACAAGTTTTCTAAAATATAAAGTATAAGCCGGACAGACTTTATTTGGAAGATGTTACAGTAAGAGGTGAACATATTTCTTCTGTGGAAATTCAAACACAAAAGTACCTCAGAGTCTAAGAGAGTCTCCTTTGTCCTCCTGCCCAGTCACATTCCCCTCCCACCCCAGATGCAAACGCTGTTAAATGTGGCGTTTCTTTCCAGATCAAAAAACATTTTTTCACGGTTTTTATATAGCAAGAATTACGCATGCATCTGAAACTAGTATTGTATGTTAGCTGTTTTAATAAAAATCTTCAAAAAATCCATAAGATTAAGTAATCATACTGTTCTGTGATTTGTAAATTATAGTTTAATTGATTTCAGTAGTGTATATGTACGTAGACAAATATATTTTTATACAAATAAATAAATGTGATCATGTTAATGTTGTGTCTTTGGGTTTTTTTGTGGTCAGGTCAATTCTTCACCACCTTTTCCTTTTTTGGCATTGATTCTCTACCATCACCCCCTTATTTATGTTAACAATCTAACTTATGGATCTTTCCATGTTTTTCTTCATAATCATAGACTTACATACAAACATTTAAATACAGTTTATTTAAAAATATCTATTTCGTTTGTTTTCTCTACATGTGTTGAAATGGTTTGGAGCTACAGTGTCTAACGCGGACGATGAGGTGTGTGTGGCTACTGGGCTCAGTGAAAAAGGACCGTCACCTATAAATCCAGGGTTCCTCCCGAAAGCGACAATGCAGGGCCTACGAGTGCAGACAGAATCAAGCACTTATCTGGAGAAGACCGTGCTGGTTCCAAGCAAACCGATTATTTCCAAGGCTCCTTCCAGAGGTTTCTCAAAATTAGAAACCCCTAGCGCTTCATATCATACTCAGAAAGCAATAACGTGTCTACTCAGTTATTTAAACAACGCAGTTCCATAAGCATGAGAAGCTACCTGACAGGTTTGTGGCTATATCTCCCCTCACTCTTCTTTACCTCGGCCTCAGGTAAACCTGGCAACACCTTCAATAGAGGCCTCGGAGGAAGGAGCCAAACAACAGCGACTGTTAAATCGCTGCTCCTAAGAGACACTTCCTCCTATACAGTCAAGAAGAAACCACCAAGAGGATAAACCTGTAATCCATACATACTTTCCACACTTATGAAACAGGCGCACTAACTGCTGCTGAAGAGACAAAAATAGCAGACTCACTGAAAGAACCCAAGAGACAAAACAAAACAAAACAAAGAGCCGAACAAGGCAACTGAAATGAGCTCTGAACACTGAGAACTTTCTGTGGGGCAGGAGGCCACGAGTCGGATTTTGCAACTTGCTCACTTCTTGGAGCAAACAAAATGCTTACGAATTATTTAAGAACTGATGATCATTCAATTTTTTTTATAGAAGGTAAAGCATCTGAGTTCACATATACAAATCCTGTTCCCTGTTTTCATGCATTAATTCGTCCTCTTGGCAAACGCTGAGGGCCAGCCTCGTGTCAGCCACAGCGCCCAGCAGCTTACTTACCTGGATCTAAGCTGTCGTCTATTTCTTGGAATCTCACTCTTCGCTTAGATGGTTTCTGTGGCATCTGGGCAGGATGCTCTCCTACAGTATTCGTCCTCTTCTTCAGTATGGAGACCAGCCCTTCAGCAGGAACAACCTGTCAGAGATGATAAGAACCATCTGTTAAATCACGGGGGGAAATATCAACGCTATTTCACATGTAACAGCAACGAGGCAAATTCAACGGGTCTTTGGGTTTATTCGGTTCCTATAAAAAATCATAATTAATCATCACTACATTTGACACCAACTTTCAACATCAAAATGGGGGCTATCCTCAGTCCCTCTGACAAACTACGCATTTACTAAAGAATTATCTGCTATTGGAAATATTTTAAGGACTTCTCTTCTAGCACCTCTCTCAGAGCCGGTTTTCCAGAGACACGTTGCTTCGTAGTAGGCAGAGGGTGGCAGTCTATGGTTAGTAGGCCAAAGGCCCTTTGCCTGTTTTTGTAAATAAAGTAATTGGAATACAGCCAAGCCCATTCTTCTACAGAGTGAGCATGGCTGCTTTGGGGCTACGA
This sequence comes from Cynopterus sphinx, assembly GCA_030015415.1. Lineage (NCBI taxonomy): Eukaryota > Metazoa > Chordata > Mammalia > Chiroptera > Pteropodidae > Cynopterus > Cynopterus sphinx. The sequence continues at coordinate 16,863,739 of CM057394.1, forward strand.
TGGCAGAACCAAGTAGTTGCAACAGACCCTGATGTCCACAATATTTACTCTTAGCATTTGGCCCTTCACAGAAAAAGTTGGCTGTCTAACACCTCATCAGTGCCCCTACCTCTACCCCTTTCGCCTTCTGGTTTTCACTGGTCTCACTCCTGCTTCGGCCCTCCTCCACCCCTTATTTAGGAACAAAGACAAAAACAGAAACCCTTGCCATTTAGGAGTTAAAAGACTCCCAGGTGCGGGGAGAGGGGAGAATCCCTAGGTAGAGCCAGGATGGGATGAAGGCGGCTTTATCAAAAGCCCCAGCTTGGTCGGCAGCTGATTCACAGAACGTAACTGGGGAGTGGCCTGCTGGGGCAAGCTGTAGATGAGGACATAGGTGGGCATTGTGGGTCCGACACTGCAGATGTCACTGACTTGCCGGTATCAGAGCATCGTAAGCTGAGAGCTTACAGTGTCATTTTAGCTGACCAATGGCATAAAATGTCTTACGATTTCCAGCTTCAGCCAGCTATCTTATCTCTGAGAGTGTGCTATGCGTAAGTATTACAGATCCCTCTCGTTCTTTTTATAACTTGAGGTTTTTAAGGCCAAATAACTCAATAGAGTCTTCTCCTGGTCTTCCTTGAACACGGGTCTATAGAAACCATTATCTCAAAAAAAAAAAAAAAAAATCAATGTTAGCAATTTGTTCTTTTTATAGAAAATATGTATTCAGATGCTGTCCTTCTGAGAAAACTAAAGTGCTTCAGCGACATTAAAGTGGTAAGCACAAATATGCAAAGGAACAGCCTTTCAAATATCACCTAAGAAAGCAAAAACATCAGAGAGCCCCTTCATACGATGAAGAAAAAGGATTTTACAAGCCTCCTGCTGAAATGGAGAGGAAAAGAAGTCCTAGTCACTTCCTTAAGAGCAAGAGATGGAAAATCAAAATTTAACAAATACATTACTACTAAAAATAATATTCTTTTATTTTCAGCAAATGTAAAAAAACGAGGTGTTCATAGATTCTTTTCTTCATAAAATAAAACCATATTTACCAACAGTGAATTCAAGTATCACAGGTGTTTTCAGGTTGTGTAATCACTTAGAATAAACAATCCTATTCAGAACAGTTCTGGGATGAGCCCCAGAGGGAGATTACCTTAACTGTGGATCTTTGTGATATGAACTTTGAATCTGCAAATTCCAGGCACAGACCCACTTCATAACTCGAAATTTATTGCAACTATGAATAAATGGAAGTCGAAAGACTGAGAAAACCTTTGGTAACATCTGGAAAGACACAGATTGTGTTTCCAAGACCCACAGGTCCTAGAACTTTCCTCACCTTAGCTCCTGCTTGGCCGGGTCTGGGGTGTTTGGCATTGAATGTCATGCAGTTAAGGGATATGGGCTTTCTGGAGCGGCCCTGCCTTGTTCACTGAGTGTGGCAATAAACTCTGGCAACTTCTTGAAAGAGGTGAGCAGCAGTTGGGTGGGAGGGACCAGCATTTCAACATCCCCCACAATCAACCCTTAATTCCTGGCTAATAATCTAACCATTTCCCTATATTTTCTTTTCCTTCTTCTCTCCCATCAAAAACCTTTGGTTTCATCAGGACCCGCTCCAGTGTCTGAGTGTGCTCCTTCCCGTTATTTCCTTTCAGTCTTGCTCAGGTTCCTTTTCCAGATTTCTCAGTTTCTTTTCTAACTGCCTCTCTGATCCTACAGTCTTAGATGGACAAGAGAAAGGGTGCGACCAAGGTTAGGCGTAGGGAATGCAAGCCCAGGGGGGAACTCTTAGAGGACAGGTGGCTGTGGGCCTTCCTCTTCTGGCAAGAGTTTTGCGCAGAGGCCTTAGAACCTACTCCTAGGATTGAAATTCCTACTTATCACAACGAGGCAGTTGACCGTAAAGTTTAACACGTGACTTTGGTAGTTTTCCTTAGCTCTATGGTAGGAGGGAAGTAAGCCAAAATAAGGCCATCGTCTTAGTTTGGGGTCTCACTCAAAAACCTGCCCGGTGTTTCTAAGCAGGCTGGGAAGCTGAGTTAGGGCAGGCAGAAACGTGTCTGTCTCTTCTAGACTATTCTAAAAAAACATTTCTATGTCCCTGACCGCAAACATAATGTTGATATTAAAAAGTTAAGAATTTTAAAATCTCAAAAAATAAGAGATTTAAAAACTAAATTTGGTTTCCCATTCCGATGACCAAATTTCTTTGCTACCCAAACCAAATATACCAAACCCTTCTATTATGAAGGAAAAGGATGCCTCAGCTGTAATGAACATAATTGTTACTGGTGGCACTCTGTGAATGAGTGCAGAATTCAGCAACAACAGCAGCAGCACATCCATCTGGCCTCCCCCTCTATGTTTGAAAATCACTAGTTCTGCACATCCCCTCAAACGCCAATGACCATCTTAAACAGCATTTTAAGAATAACCTGGTTGTAAAAACAAAATTATTTTGGCATTCTCCCGGCGCAGTAAATCCTACTGTGACAAGAGAAACAGTCAGAGACCTTGCTGTTAGGACCGCTTCCTCACAAAATTAAAGAAAATAGATACCAAACAATATTCTTTTAAGGATGTAGGCTCTACGCGATCCAGAACTCAGGGGTGGTGAATTCTGGGCACAAACGCGTGCTTGGTTTCTCACTAACTTGGGGATGAACACACGTAAGTCACATCAGCGTCCCACAAACAGCGTACGCGCTGGCGATCTCACGACAGCAGCCCATGTCACATTCACCGCTACTGTCCTTCGCGGACGGGACAGGCGACATTCGCCGTCTGCTCCTTTAGATCTGGGTTCCATAACAGGAACTCGTCCGCTTCAGGTAAAGACAGTTACATGACATGTCACAATTAATCTTTGTGACTCTCTCGGACAGGCCGGCATCCTCTGTCCCCTCGTGCGGATGGAGGAGCCAAGCTGAGCCAGCCTAAGCGTGTGGCCCCAGCAGCTACTGGCAGGGTTTGGAGAAAAAGTCAAGGTTAAACCTCCTGCCATTTCCCTAGCATGAAGAGATCTTACTTTCTATGACTATTAACCTTTTGCTTATTCCCTCTGACTCATTTCGCTCAGCAGGATACTCTCAAGAGCCACCCATGCTGCGGCACATGGCAGTATTTCATCTGTGCTGCTGAAGGACACGGATCATGTGATTTCACTCGCATGTGGGATGCAAGACAAAGCAACGTATGGATGAATAAAACAAGCCAACCAACCAACCAACCAAACCCCACTGAAACAGCCAACACTACGGTGGTTACAGGAAGGGGGACGAAAGGGGGTGGACGAGGGTGACGGGGTCCGATACATGGTGACAGAAGGAGACTAAACTTCGGGTGATGAACACAGGGTAACAGACAGATGACGCACTCTAATAGGTGTATACTTGAAACAACCTTATTGACCAAAGTCACCCCAATACCTTTAATACACATTTTGTTTAGTGTCGTCTGCCAGAATATATTAACTGTAATAAGTTTCTTTTGTCTTTCCAAAGTGGCATACACCTCTAGAAACAAATCCTGTCTGACGCATGACCTCGCCTCAAAGCTACTTAAACTAATGGCTAAATCTGTCAATAGAGAGACGGGGGGAGGAGGTGTTTAGAGGAAGCTCTTTGGTGTCATTCAATTAATCTGAAAGTGGATTAATGTCGTGGCTACTACTACAGCAAATGAGTATCACGGATCGCAGCAGGAGCAGGAGGCGGCAGCTACGTGCAGGAAGGCCATCTTCCAGAGGGAGCAGGGTGGTGGGGACCCATGATGCTGCCCTCTACAGCACTGCCACGTGAGGGAGCGGAAAATAGAAAGAAATGAATGACGAAGAGATTGACTGGAAAAGGAGAAAGTGTTTCTAAAATTAAAAACAGTTTTTTAATGTATCTCAGATTTTGTAATTCGTTTCTGCTTGCTTAGAGGGACAGCTTAATAAGTATAAAATGGGAAAAGCAGCCATAAGAATGTCAAGATGCTATCCCACTCTTTAACCCCCAGGAGATTCTTTAAGTAGGTGGGTTCCAAAACAGAACTCCTGATTCTCTTCCCTCAAAACTGCTCCTCACCACCAAAGCCTGCGTCTAATCCGCTAGCAAGTCATGTCAGGTCCTCGTTCAAAAACGTATCCTCTCCACACGTCCTGCTACCGCCTGAATCCCACCCTTCATTATTTCTCCCCTGAATCACTGCAATAACCCGACTAGTCTCCCCTTTCTTTGGGCCCTGCCTTCCTATAAGCTTAGTCTCCATGTCAGGTGACATCTGCTCAAAATCGTGGCTTTTCACCACTGTTTGCATTTTGTTCTGGTTCTAACCCTGGTCTCATGAGGCCCTATAGCTTCAGTTTGCCTTTTCCACCTGAGCTTCCTACTGCCTCCCCTCCCCAGCCTGAGTTCACTGTGTCCCACCAGTGCTGGCCCGCCCCTGCCCTCCCCTTCACCCTGCCTAGAAGAGGCCCCCCGCCCTGTTTGTCTCTGCATCCTGCTGACACTTCTCCATAGCCCTCACCCATGTCTGAAACTACAGTTTATTTCTGTGTGTCTCTCCCTCTAGAGCATAAATCTCACGAGAAAGGGACTTGATCTGTGTTCACTGGTGCCTCCCCACTTTCCAGAATAGAGTAGGCACTCAAGAAACACGTCAGAGTAAATGAACACACAGATGAGCCATTCACATTTAGACAGTACCTCACCTGTACTTGTTTGACTAGCACAGCTTTCCCCCTTAAATAATAAAAAGTAAATCTGTTCTCCAAATCTGTTTACTTTTCAGTGAGCTCAGTAAAATAGAAGTCTTTCTGTGTAGAGGTGGCTGCTATTTAGAATAGTCTGTAAAGTCTGTGTTCGCTTTGTTGAGAAGGGAAAACTGTATTCAACAGGATCCCCGTGCTGAAGCCGTTTGCAATTCAGTGCAGAAGACTGTGGGTGTGTCCTGCAATAACAAGACAAGGTTACAGCTAGATACAACTTTAGGAGGGACGATGCTCACCCCAGAGCAGAGTAACACAGAAGGGAAAGGTCAGAAGTGACGATATGCAAGGTAGGGAGGCGGCCAGTCTGACTACAGTTAGGGCTGAGACCAGCAGGAGGTGATGCTGGCAAGGAGGAGTGTGCCAGACTTCCACTTGTCCTGAAAACCTAGCCCTGCAGCACTGCCCTTATCCTGGAGTCAAAAGGAGTCACGCAAAGAGACTTGACAAGGCAAGGAATATTCCACAGCAGATGTTTAAACTAACAGTCCGGGTGTTAGACCTTGACCCGCAGGTGTGTTTGGCTGCGTCTGTACTGTTTACTCCTGTTACCTGACTACCCTCTTTGGGTACCAGATTGAGACCCTGAGTTTATAGAGAGCTAATATAAGACCATTTGGAGGGAGAGATGATACACGGGTATCTCTAGCGAAAGTTCAGGGAGATGTAAATCAATAGAATAATAATTAAAATAGAAAAGAAAAGGAGCTGGGTGCAAGAGACACGACAATCCAGAGAAGCATCAGTTAACTAGAAAACTTACAGGGCAGGAGGACAAAAAAGCAAAGACGAGACCATCTGGCACAAAGAAGATAGAGTCTGTGGATTTCCCCGTGGGGGGTCGTCAGACACTTCATAAAGCTTGGGTCTCCTGTTTCCCACGAACCCTTCTTATGTCACCAGAGGACTGCATTTCCTCTGCTGTACGGGAAATGGACTTCTGCGTCCCCCCAAAGAGCCAGTCCGGGCAAAAAAGCCAAGACCGCTGTTTCTAAGGCCCTCCTTTGCCTGAGATCCACAGAACAGCTGCCTACGTGACCCCACAAAATACCACTGCTCAGCCCTGGCCCCCATCTCAATGTCATTTAACTTCCTTCATCCTTTTGATCTGGCCAAGAGACAGCGACGAAGACTCCACGCACGTCACTTGAATTAGCCAGCCTCTTGGAAGACACATCCACAGCCCTGTGGGTTGTCATCTTTCTCCCCACAAGGAAGTCCTAGGTTATGTCCTCCCTTTGCTTCCTGTGAAGCAGGCAAACCTGAAGACTCTAAGTGAACGCTGCCAGTTGAGGCTGAAGGCAGGGAACCCAGTTTTGCTTTCATTCAGATTTCAAGCTTTCTAAAGACCCAAACAGTAGTAAGGAGGCCTCTTCCTATGCTGTTGCATTATGGATTTTTTCTAAAAAGGAAAATGGCTTGAACGTGAAACATGTGCCATAGTTTTCTGAACATGCAACATTTCTGCAACGAGATTACACATGTCTGTGTTACTGAACGAAATGAATGGTTTGTCTCCTTATGGCGTATCGTGTTGCTGAAATCTGTTCAAAGGGGATCTCTGAATTAGATGATTATTTTCAAAGTTAGAAGACAGATTAACTTTAGTAAAATGTGCCCAATATTTGATTCAAGTGTCACTGACTTAGAAAACAAAACAGCTCCTCTACCCTTGCACATAAGCTGAGTGGCCTTTGCTTAGCAGTAAGGGGTTGGATCATAATGCTACCCTGAACTTGTGCAGCATTTTCTTCTCTCAGGTTTTGATGCTTGGAACAACTGAAGAGTTTGAAAAGGAGATAATGCAACCCTTCCAGGTTCTAGAACCCCCCAAATCAATGATTTTTTTTTTTTTTTAGCAATATCAGGTTCCTCCGTAAAGGAAGGCGTGGGTTCTGATATTAATCATGCCAGTATATTATGAGTATTATGATAAAATTTCACCTTTTCCCCAAAACTGGGATACTCAAATTCAGCAAACAGCTAACACCTGGTGTCAAACACCTGTTAGACTGCAGGTTGCATATATGCAGCGTCCTTATCTAATTTTTAAAAAATGTTATTAAATTTATTGGGGTGACATTTGTTAACAAAATTATATAGATTTCAAGTGCACGATTCTATAATGCGTCACTAATGCTTCAGATGTGAAGCTGTCTTTACTTATCAAAATTATTTCTGGATTCAAAAAAGCATCTGAAACCTAAAATTTTTGCATTTACACATGTGTCTGTATTAAATTAAATCAGTGTAGACAGTTTTAGTTCTCTAAGAGATTTTGTGTAAATTATTTCACTTTAGGTGATGAATCTAATTGTTTCAAAAACCATGACAAACACTTCCATGGGAGCCAGAGCTGATCAGTGCAGAAACTGCAAGGAAATGAAGGCAGCGAGACACGAGAAAGGGGGGAAACACCGGTAAGGAAAGAACATCCCATTACTTTCTGCCACACACGCAGTGCTAGGAGGAGTGACAAGCAGGAAGGAAATCCACGAGGGGCAGAGTCACTGATGGGACAAGTGAGAGACTGGGAGCGAGAACAGAGAAGGACTCACGGGGACAGCACAGCGATGTGGAGGAAAGTGGGCCTACGAGCAGCAGTGGTTCCCGAAGGCACGAAAAACACTGTTCAGGAGGAAACTCGGTTATTAAGAGATTATGTTCTGAAGCCTCTATTCACCAAGGATGGAAACATGAGAAACAATTCCAGTAAAATTAGCGAAGTGTGGCAGCACAGGACCCAAAGCAGCCAGGAATTTCTCTGACACCTCGCTGTGTCCTCAGCACCTGACACACCAAAGACCCTTTAGGAAGGCAAGAAATGATGTTAGCATTAAAAAAAAAAAAGTTCGCATTTACAAGCAAACCCACTACTACCCGAACATTTTCCTTAGCCCCAAACCTCATTCTTAAGGTGTTAAGGAAAGAGCAAGCATTAGTGATTTCCGTTCTCTTGATCTTCTTCACAGTTTATTCATAAACAGGAAAAACTGGACCAAGTGTCTTTTCCCCATAAGGTCAACTGGATTACTGGTCTGGTTAAGATAAACAGGAGGAGGAATACTGTACTGTTAGCTCGCTTACTTGATTGACTGATTTTAATTTTTCGCTATTTTTAAAAACTGGGGTCAAGTACATGTACCATAAAACTGCCTTATTAACCACTTGTAAGTGTACCACTTGGTGGCATTTAATCACATTCACAATGCTGTACAACTGGTACCAATCCCTAGTTCCAAAACTTTCCTGAACCCAGACAGAAACTCTACCTTCATTAAGGACTATTAAGTAACTTAAAAAAAAAATTAAGAAAAATCATGGTTGCTGGAGAGGCGACTGTAAGTCAATTCCTTCAAGGCACTAGGGATCTAACAGTTATACTTATCTTAGGAAGCGTTCACAGGGCTCAGTTTTCATGTTTATTCTGTTGTCTATTTTGGCTTTGTGCCTTTTCCATTTTCCACTTTTTTTTTTTTAATTTTATTTTAGCGATAATACAGAATTAGGAAACAGTGGATATGAATAGGACTTAAAAGCTAAAAGCTAGCTTGGAGAAAAACGGAAGATGAATAAGAACCTTCAGAGGAGGAAATAGGCAATAGACTCTGACAAGTAAACAGTAACCGCACCAGGCGGTGATCCCTGGAGGCAGCACCGTGACCAAGGCCAGCAGACTCTGCTCTGTCCACTACACCAGGCTGCCTTCCCGAGGGGCTACAGTTCTGGTATCACTTTTATCTTTTATTTTTTTCTCTGAGGTTTAAAAATGATCAAACAAAGGAAAATGGCCTTCTTGATCCTCTCCTCCTTTTTTTTTTTAATTAGTCTCATTAACCATTTAGAGAAACTTTAAAACTTTGAATTATTTATAATATTTGTTTTAGTCAAGTAGTAGTATTGTTTGTTCAAATCCAGAGTTTGTAAGTTAATACTGTAAAAAAGAGGACGCTCACAACACACGGTTTAATGGCTTAAAAACTCATCCGGTATCTCCCAGCCTTATTGTATTTTAAAATGTGTCTTTAATTTAGTGTTTTTAAAAATTAAGAATTAATAAGAGGAAGAAACAGAGTATATATTACGTCTTCTAGATGTATGATGGGAAAAATGAGATTTCCTTATAAGAATGTGACTAATCTTGTCTCGGCCCTAACTCCTAGGACTGCCAAATGAAAGTCACAGGAACATAAAAAACGGTGCTCATAATGCTTCCCGAGCCTAGAGCATGCAAAATAACTTCTTGAAGCATGAATCACAATTAAAATGAATGAAGAGGGTACCTTAATTAAATTCCTCCCTCACTCTGACACCAGGGGAAATTCACGAAAGCAAGGTCATATTTGGCAGACATGTGCTTCTTTCATTTTACTCTTAATCGTACTTACATCAAATCTCAAATTTACCTCTGCGATCTCTATCTTTTTGGCAAGATCGTCGAGAGAAAGACAGCTATCGTCGGAAGGCAGGTTCTCCTGGAGACTGTAGGATGCTTCGTCAGGAGAAAGGTCTTGAAGGAGATCGGAGTCTTCCTCTTCGTAGGCAAGGGGACCTTCAGTGTCTTTGAAGCATCCTTCCAAAAGGCTGGTCAGGTAGTCTTCTGTCTCTTTATTGACTCGTTCCTCCTGACTCCCCTTCTCCTCTGGGGCCATAGACGCCTCGGAAAGCGCTGTGCTTGAGTCAGATACTTTCTTATTCTCACCAGGTCCACTCTGGGAGCCCTCTGAGTCAGTCGGCCCCGGCGGTGATTTTCCATCAGGGCCCGTGAGATCAGGTGGCAGCAGCTCATTTAATTCATTGTTCTCAAGTTGGTCTGTGGACAACGCCTCAGAAGCATCCTCAAGTGGCAAGTGGAGTGCCTTTCGGGGAGGCTGAGAATCTTCCCCCTCAGAGATCAGGGCAGGAGGGGCACGCTCAGAGCCTGGTGAGATCAGTGGCTCTCTCATCGACCCGCTGGGAAGGAGCCCCTCGGGGTCTTCGGCAGTGGCCCCTATTTCGGCCACATCTTGGCAGACCTCTGCGGGAGCCGGCTGCAGGCGGCTGTCATCCTCACAAGCCTTCCCGGCCGAGCGTGGCCCAGACCTGCTGCCGGCGGTCTCCGAGGGCTGGGCGTGGAGCTCCCGGGCGTCTGCAGCGCTGCGGAGTGGCTCCGCCGTGTGGTCCCTCCCCGCAGCTGTCGGCAGGCTCAGGGGATCTGCTGGCCCGGCCATCTGGTGACAGCAGGGGCTGCTCCCTGGGGTCTCTTCTCCACGGAGGCTGTCTCTACTTGGTTCCGTGCCAAGACAAGTTTCACTCTCTGCGGACAAGGAAGAACAAGTTGTTTTAAGAAGCAAAACAACACTCTGTCCAGGAGGAAAGGGACAGGACATGTGAATAACATGGGTGACACAATCATCTAACCCTTGAAATGATGTATTTCTCCTCCTCTAGCTTCCAGTCACAAGTCAACACACTTCCAGGGCAATTCAGCATTGAAGAGTTGACCTTCCGTGGTTTGGAAATATAATCCGCAGGGTCCCCCACTGTATGCCGAGGCCTTCTCCTTTCTCATTTACAGGTATTTCCCTTGGAGCTGGAAATTAACTCATAACTTTATTTAAAAAAAAAAGCTCCACTTGTGTATCTCTGCACTCTGACAGATGGCACATGGACCATCAGATAAGGTGTCAGTTTTAAAACATACTGTCCTAGCATGCGCCTTGCCAATAAGCCTAGGAACTCCCTTTAGCTGTAGCAGAAACCTTGTTTTCCGAATCCCAGATTTCCTCTTAGAAACCTTTTCTCTCACGTTTTTGAACGCACTGCTGCACCACGTTGGGCATTTGGAAGGGATGTGGAGTCCTTTACTATTTGGAATACCAACCCCTTGCAGCCCACATTTTCCTCCTTTAGAAAAAAGCTTTCGATTCTTTCCTTCTACCTGGTGTCCTGAAACTTCGTAAGGGTTCTCATTCTCTGTGTGGGTAGCTGGTGGGACTTTCAATCTGGAAACTCGGGACCATCAATTCTGGGAAATTTTCTTGTATTACTTTTTTGATAATTTGACCTCTGACATTTTCTATTCTCTCCTTTAAAATGCCTGTATTAAGGATTTTGGGTCTCGTGGACTTATCATTTACATTTTTTCTGTCTCTTTGTCTTTGGATCAGCTTTCAAACTTCAATTTTATCTTTCAATTCTTCTAATTTTTTATTTTGGACATAATACTTTTTAATTCCTATGAACTTTTTTCTTTAATTCTCTGTATGTTCCTTTTTTAAAAACCAGCATCTTATTCTTGTTTTAATACATACAATATTTTCTCCAATCTCTGTGATAATGTTAATTTTTGAAAAGTTTTCATCTGTTCTATGTTTTGTTTCCTTTGCATTTGTCTGATTTGTTCTGCATCTTTTCTACCTGAGGTTTTCTTAAATGAGGTAACAAACAGCTCTACGGTTAAAGGCAAGCCTTCTCCAGTGTGGCATAAAGAGGCATTGTGTCGTTCGTTGGGAGGCCTTTAATGAGGTATCTGGAGGTTTGTATGTCCGAGACTCGTAGCTGGTTTCCCAGAGAGGAAAAAAGAGATTTAGCTGTTGCAGTTTTAGATGTTAAATGTAGAAAGAAGGCTAATGGTCTCACCATTCATTCAATCCTCATTTTCTATATAATACTTCTTTCTTGAGTGGTATCTAATCCCCGAGTCCACAATTCTTCTAGCTCATGTTCTCTAAAAATAAACCTTCAGCCTTGTGCTGGGTAGAGAGGGAACATGATGGTCTAAGTGCTTCCTGAGTGCTTTTTCAGCCCAGCCTCCTTCTCCAGTTGGACCTCACATCCTAGACCTTAGAGGTACCCACCCTCTGTGCCTTCAATTCCCAGAACTTTCCAGGCAAGTAACAACATTTTCCCTGTAGACACTCAGCTTTCAGCTCACTCTGCTGTGCTAAGCCAGTTGCCACCCATTCATCTGTTTTCCAGCTACAGAAATTTTTCTCGATGTCACATCTGTTGCTGTTTCCTTGCCAGTTCTGTCCCTGTGGGTTTCCGCCTTTTAAGAATCCCTTTCCGATGTTTTAATGGAAAACATCAGGAAAAAGTGCAGGTAAACATTGATCTACTATATTTATCCAAAAATATTTTCTGAATTTTCTATAATTATGTATTGTAATGTAAAACTTATTCTCATTCATGCTTCTGTTAATGTTGACATAAATTTCTATTAATTGGCTCTCCTGAACCCCAGATCAAGTGAGGTAAGTTTGCCACTCTCTGTTGGATTAACCTCACACATCTTAAAAAATAACCCTACTCTGATGAAATAAAAATGAAATAAGAGCTGAGTATCTAACAGATAGTTAATAAACACTGAATTAAAGAGTTCTGAAATGAGAAATGAGACTTAACCTAAGTTCTAACACATGCTCTACAGAAATGTACATGCCTTTGGCTATTCTTTCATCTCCTATTCCCCCATGTTCTCTTTAGGGAAAAAATCTCTCACACAATTCATGATATGGGACTGAAGAATTCATGAGTTAACACTTATTTCTTATACTATCTGAATATCTCATTGGGTACAAACATTTGAGTGGTATCAGGCCTGAAAAGGAAATTTTCACAGCATTTATTTATTTTAGCAGATGAGAAAAACATACTTAAAACTAAGTCTGAAATGATGATAATGGTATAAATTAGTATATCTTCTACAGACGCTAATTCAAAACTAAAAACGTACACACACCCAGTCATCAGGGAAAAGCAAGTTAAAACCACAATGACATACCATTTCACATCCACTAAAATGACTAAAATAAAAAAGACTTACAACATTAAGTGTCAGCAAGGATGTGGAACAACTGGATTCTCATATATTGCTGATGAAGTATAAAACGGGACAACCACATTACAGAACCGTTTGGCAATTTCTTATCAAGTTAGATATGTACCTTCCCTACGGCCCAGCAATTCCACCCTCCATTATTTACCCCAGAGAAATAAAAACATACATCCTCAAAATGACTTCCTTGCAGACTTACTCATGAGATCCCCAAACTGGAAACAGCCCAGATGACTATCAACAGGTGGCTGGATAAACCACTTGTGGCATAGTGAAAAACGGAATACAACTCAGCAATGAAAAGGAATGAACTAAGGATGCACAGAGCAAATGGGTGACTCTTAAAAACATATACTGAGCAATCCTATTTTTTTAAATTCTAAAAGATGGAAAACTCATCTATGACAGAAAAACCCTGGCTGGCCTGGGGCTGGAGGTTGGAAGGACTGGCTATAAATGGCATTTGGGAGGAAGATTTTAGAGTGACCAATGTTCTCTGTATTGATTAGGATAGTAGTTACTTCAGTGTATACATTTGCTAAAACTCATCAAATTAGACACCTAAAATGGGTACATTTTATTGCATGGAAATTGTTTGTTAATAAAGTTGATAAAAATGGGAAGGGAATGATAAATATAAAACTCAGGATAACAGCTACCTCAAGGGGGTGGGAAAGCAGGGGACACCAAGGTAGTTGTAACAGAACTGACAATAAATTAGCCCTTAGTTGAGCCCTGGGGTCATAGGTCTTCATTTTGTTATAATTTTTTATAATGTATGGATGGAACATTATTTTTACATATGAAATATTACTTAAAAATAAATGTAGGTATAAATTAATAAAAATACATGAACTTCAGGGTCAGAAAACTAGTATTTGCCTTTGAGTTCTAATTAGTTCTGTTCCCGAATCAGTCACTTAACTTCCTTGAGTTTCTTCAAATGATTTAGCTTATGTTATATTGGTTGTTAGGAGACAGATAAAATAATATATATAAAAGTACTTTGAAAATATAATAGTCTCTGTAAATTACTCGAAGACTTTAATAATGGGAACTTAGAAAAATGGTAATGAGTAATATGTGGAAAACACTGATAAAACACTAGCGCTAGTGGGTAGTGATGATGTGGAAGGAGGAAAAGAAGTAATGAGCGCAGTGAGCATACATCGAGTTCTTACCCTGGGCCAGGTATTGTTCTAAACTTTAACATGAAATGACTAATTTATTCCTCACAATAATCACAAGTAAGCACTATTAATTTTGGAGCTGTGGGAAGGAAGGCTCAGAGAAGTCAGGTGTCTTGCTTAAGGTCACACAACTTTAAGTGATGGAGACAGTTTAAACCAGGTAAGTTTGTTCCAGAAACAATGTCTTTTACTACCACATGCACAAAAGCAAGTTTCATATTATATAAAGAGCTTAGTTAGGATTAAGGAATGTAGAGCGAAAGGAAGGGAAAGGAAAGTCTAGATTGTACTACATGGCATACATTATTGAAAACGAGGAATATGAGGTAAAACAAGAACAATATTTTAAATACAAATCATTTAAATATTTTCATATTTCTTTTTCTCATATTCTTGTACTTCTATTCACAGAATAACCAATCTGATGAGACTAATTATGAAAGATTTAAAATTTTTCTTTCAAAGACACAGTTTTATCAGATTCCCCCACCCCCACCCCCAGACTTAGTCCACACACTCCCCGTGAGATGGTTATTAGTGAGATGGCTGTATTGTGGAAGTCTACAATAATCCATACAATTTATTTAGACGGATGTTGCCTTTGATTAGAAACCAGAAGATGCAGGTTCTAGTTGTGAATCAAAGGACTGAGCAAGTGACTTAAACGAGGTGTCCCCACCCTTAACACATTTCTCACAGCAGAGGCCAAGCTATAAACAGTGCCAAGCTGGTGCTGGGCAGCAACCAGTTCCAAATGTCCAATTTAATCGTAATCGACAGCCCACAGTAGCACTCTCCCCAGTGTGCACAACATGGAGACACCTCTATGCCCAAACTGGGTGGCCACTTTGTGACTTTTTCTCTAGGATTTTTATGAAGCTTATTTACTCTGATTTCCAACATAAAAATGATTGCAAAAGGAGAAACGAGAAGAACAGAATATAGTAGGATTGACCTAAGGCAATATCCTACATTTGTCTCATAAGAACAAAGGGGATAAAGTAAGATTTAGGAGTAAAAGAAGACTTTATAAAGAGAAAAAGGAAAATTAAATTGTGGGCATCATCATCATCATCATCATCATCTTATTTCCCAGATGACTCAGTCAAAATATGGGATGCTGCTTGATTAATATCAGGAACATGAAGCCCAGGAATATAAATTAGTACTAAAACCATAGGTCAGGAAAAATAAACATCTGAAAATGTATTTATTTATCTTTATTTTCTAAAAATTTTAGAACATACATTGCTAATGTAAAAAAGAATTTCTAAAAATCTTTAACTCTTGGTCTAAGATACGAAATGGTGTAAATATATCATAAATGCTTTAGAAATGTATATATGCAAATTAAGTACACCATATGTTAATCGACAAAAAAGGAAAGAAAATAAATTGCTATACATAAATTATCAACATATAGAGCTTTTAAATATCTAGATATACAGAACAAATTTCTGGTGAGTCCGTATAAATTTTATTTCAGAGCATTTTTATACAGTCTTATTATACTGTGTTAGATACATATAACCAACATGGGGAATCATTTTATGTTTTTATGAGAATTTAGATTTTATAACTTCTACTAGATATCTAAAAATAGTTATGCAATATAAAAAAATATCATTTTGCTATTTGTCTAGGAAAGGTACATGCCAAAAAAAAGGTAAAAAAAAAAAATTCCTTCACAGCAATTGAGAGGTAACATTTTAATATTATAAGAGGCAGGTGCCTCTTACCTTCCTCTCTAAGTCAGAACGTACCTGGCTCTGTGGGTGGAGCTCCACTTTCCTTTGAATCTTCAGACACTATTAACTGTGTAAAGCATTTCCTTCCCAGGGACTTTTCTATGGCTGCTATCTAAAAAGTTAAACAAAAACAAAAACAAAAACAAAAAACATGTTTGGGGAAACTATCGCATTAAATTAGAAAGCTGAAAATAATTTGAGAAAGGTTTTTTTGTTTTCAAAAAGAGTCCATGCTGTAGACATGTGACTCTTAAAATTTTTCCCGTAAATGCTTTCAAAGAAACAATCTCTTACCTTATGTTCGGATAAAAGAGGACTGTAGAAAAAAAAGAGAGAGAAAATAATTTAAAAAAATTACAGCAGCAATATGCTTCCAAACAAATGTCACTGAAAAGGCTGTAAAAAAAAATGACAGCTTCTCAGGATTCTAATATTAGCACAGAACATTTCCAGGGCTGGAACGCTACCCCAGGTTCACACAGTTCAAAGTGTAGCTGTATCATGTGTTAATCTCCTTAGATAGCCAATTACTAGTGAAAACCCCCAAATGAACTTCTGAATGCTTATATCCAAGAAAAAAAGAACGTTAATCGTTTCCTAACAATGTATTTAAAGAGTATTTCACACATACATACACAGATATTTAAAATTTTGGTCTGTCATTATAATCTAAAATAGATTATAGCAGAAGATAATTTTATTGGCATTATCCATGGAAACAGATAACAAAGTTATTTTTTAAACATTATATTTTAGGAAATACCCAATTTAACAGAATGCATAAATCTGCCAAAAGGCATGCACGAAAATGTTCATAGCCACTTCATTCACAATATTCAGAAACCAGAAATAATCCAAATTTTTATGAACAAGAATTAATAAATAAATAGCTACATAGTCATATAATGAATCGACACAGGAATAAAACAGAGCAAATTACCATTACATGCAACAATATTTAAAATAAGCATAATGATGTGTAAAAGAAGCTAGATACAAAAATCTACTTTCTGTGTGATCACATATTCATGAAATTATAGAAGAGACAAATATATTGTCACAGAACTCAGTGGTTACACTGGGGGGTGGGTATAGACTTGGTACATGCATGAGAGAGTTTTCTGAGGGGCTGAGCTGTTTCGTATCTTGTCAGATAGCTACAGAGACATGTATATTTAGGTAAACATTCATCAAGCTTGTGCACTTTATGTATAACTGAAAAATACTTTTATACTAAAAATTTAAGAATAATAATTTGGGGTAATGATTCAGATTTAAAGCATAAAAATGCCATGCTCAGATTATGTTCAACAAATAATTTTAAATAATAAAACACCTGTAACACATTTAAAAATTATTAGTTCCATAGGAAGCATAGGGAAGGTGTCTATATTAATATTTTCAAATCAAAAAAACAATCTCTTTTATTTATTTAAAAAGATTCTATTATTTTAAAATTCTGTAAAATTAAAAGTTAACCTAACAGTTAAGAAATTAGGTTTTAATGCAGAATTGCTAAAAATACAGTTTAAAAGATTTAAAAGAAAATTGTCATCACTAGAGTTGAATAAGTATCATTACTGAATCTAGAATCATTCTTCAGAGGCTGGTCTCCAAAATAATCAGATCCAAAAGCATCTGCTCCATGAGATAAGAAACAATTACTTGTGTCTGTTCTATTATTAACAACTAGTTTTAGTTTACTCTTTGTGATTTTGAGGGAAAAGTAGAAAAAGTTAACAGAATGGAGTCTTTCAGAGTGACTGAGGACTTACGGTGTTCATTACCATGTCCCCTCACCTTAAGAATTCTGTCTTCAAATAATGAACTAAAAAAATATTTAACTGCTTTATTATTCCATAATTTAGTTTTAAAGACCTGACTCTTTCATAAAAATCAAACAATTCAAAATTATCTGGTAAATGCAGTTTTCCTTCTGCAGTATTTTGGTTAAATTCTATATTACGTTTGCTTTTCAGTATTAGACTGTTTTTAAAGATGCATTTTTACTACAACATACAAACATTGGCAGATAAGTATAATAAAAAATCTTAATACACAATTTTTTTCCATCTGAATAGTCTACTCTCTTAATCAAAAAGAGATCAAAATTATAAATTATATTTAAAATTTTCTAATTGTAAGGTATTTTGAACTTATGTAAAGTTGACCATTTACTGAGTTCCATATAAGAAACATAAAAGCTGAGAAAGGAACCTAATCGTTGACTTTATCCGGTTTAGTTTCTCCAATTGAAAATATTAACAAAACAAGGAAAGAAATGGTCCTTGTATTTCAAATTTCAGTGCGACAATGGTTCTTCAATATTCTATACCAATGCGTTCTAATCCCATATTGAAATACTTACTCTTGATGCGTCGTGCAGAATTTAGTGAGCCGTTCAAAATCTTCACCATTAAGGCCCTTTTCTGAATTCCTTAGAGATGTCACTGTCTGTGGTTGAACGGTTTTCCATTTTGTTTCTAAATTGAAAATATTTGTTAGTCATTGACTATTACAAATCCTATTCAGGAGAGAAAAAGTAGTTAACTGGCATCGCGGATGAAGATTGGCAGCAAAATTATCTTCTCAAACAACCCAAAGGTTAACACAGTTAGAAATAGCTAAGTGACTCCTTTTCGATGTAAGTGAATATTATCTCAGAGACTAAATTAGCCTGTAGGGCATGCAAAGGGATCAGGAGAAACGCAAATAGTTGCAAGAGTTCTCTTATTGGCACTGATATGAAGAACAAAATACAAAGAGAAAGATTTTCTCACAATGACTTATTGTGGGAAAAATGCTACTTTCTTTGCAACATTAACTTGACTGCAGAAACATTTCTTTCCCGACTTAAGAAACCCAGTCAAATGTGTGAACCTTCTAGATAGCACCCTGTTAGGTTAACGATGATCCCACCTTCTATGTTAGTCTGTACTCACCCCACTGTTCTTGAATGGCAGAAAGGTTTGCAAGCAGTTGTTCATGATACAGTCGTTCAAGCTGAATGAACTTCATTGCTTTCTCATCTGAACAGAAAATGTGAGGAAAATAGAAATCTAGGCGACTGACATTTAGCCCTATGTTTGAAGAACAAAGTCCTATATGAGCTGAGAAATTTGAAGTGTACCCAAAAATGAGAGGATTCTAAATATTTTCGAATTTTAAACAAATCTTAAGGTTGCTTGGTTCTGAAGTAGCATATTTAATGTAGCATATTATGCTGTAGCTACCTGGGTTCAATCCTAGAAGCAAACAGTAGAAACTAAAGAAAGTTTGAATGATCAGGAAATGTCTGCTCACCAATGATATGTTTAGTGGTCGATGAAACATAATTTAATGGGATACAGGATCCACATGGAAGCCTGGAATCTGTTTTCCTTTTTTTCCTCTCTCTTTAAATTACTTTCTGTCAAGCAACTATGTTACCCTCTTATCAAACTGTTTCTGATTTCAACTCACCTTGATTCCTTACTTATCTCAGTGAATGCTTTTCTCCCACAAAACCCAAGGATTTTATGCCTAAACAAGGACAGAGCAAAACATTATACAGATCTTCTATAAAAATTTAATTAGCTTGCCACAATAATGATGCGATTCTACCTTTTTGCAGATTTTCTTATAAACTTCTGCCTTCTCCATCTGTATCACACATTTAGCACCATATGAGGTTGTGATAAACTGTCCAACTCTGTACTTTCCTTTGGGCCATGTTCTAAATGTTGACCCAGATAAGAAGGGAAAAACTCACTCTGTAGCTCTTTGTCCTTCCCAAGATTGCCCAGAGGTTCAGTTCTCTCTCTTGTCTGTAGTTTTAAAGATATGCCAGGAACCACAAACTGATCCAGAGAGAAGCAGGGACAATTACGTTCTTTTCCTTCTACCCATGACTTAAAGTATACCAATGTTTTTCACTTTACTGAATATAAAAATTATCTAAAAAACTTGCTAAAATACAGATTCATGGGTCTGATCCCCAGAAGATCTGATTCTAAGGCCCATGAATTTCCATTTCTAAGAAGCTCCCAGGGATGCTGATGCTGGTCTGCATGTACTACATCACACTCATTATTTGGTTAAAAAAAAAAAAAAAAAAAAGAGTCCTAGCTTCATTTCCACCAGATTGAGATTTTCTGCACACTCAGTAATAAACTGCCATCGTCTGAAGTTGTTACCAATTTGTTTATCTCTCAATCTGCTTAGAGATATGGTGACAGTCAACGAGGGTAGGAGGAAAAAGAAATCCCACAAATGGGGAAAAACAGATGCTTATGATACAGTCTTTTTAGAGAGTTTATACTGGGCCATCCTTCAAAAAGAAAAGGAATTTACAAAAAGGGAAATTAAAAAACTGAGGGAAGAAATCTTTCCTATACAAAAATTAACACACAGTCCAACTTGACCACACTTATTCTATTTATTACGAGTGACGATACGGCTATCAGGCAGTCATGAGACCTACTATGTGCAATATGCTTGACGGGCTCTACCATATGACTATTACTTGACTTGCACTTCTCTTTAATTAACAGCAAAAAAAAAAAATTCCACTGGATTTAAAAATTATATATTTTTGGTAATATGCTCCCCCCTACACACAAATATTTAGATTTTGGTAAAATCAGGGCTTATTGATGGAAGGACAAACTTGGGTGTTCTAGAGAATTTTCTGGCATGATAGAAACTCCCTACCTCTTGCTTTCCAGGGTGATTACCTGGGTGCCTACAACTGTTAAAACCAATTGAAAATGAAAGATCTATATATTTTTATTGTATGAAAATCTCAATTTTAAAAAATGAGCAGTTTTTTAAGAGTTTATGAATTTCTTCCTGTAATTAAGAAAAGGATACAGTCCTCCTCCTGGAAATAGGACTCCGCTATCTGTTAAAAACAAACAAAAACCAGGAAATTAAATTAACATTTGGATGAAAAACCACATTTGGAAGAAATCAAGACCTTGAAATTAAAAGTCTTTAATATCAAACTTAGAAAACTATTTAACTATATTTATCATGTAGAAGAAAACTGCCTGCAAAGGCAAACATAAACATTCTTTCTTTGGTCTTAATACAACATCATTCATCCTATTCTATTTCAAGTCAAAGCAAACTTCACCGATTCATTCAAACTTAGAAGAACTCTGAATGAGGAAAATACCACAGAGGCTTACGAAGATATAATACAAGAGGATGACTTTTTTTGTTGTCAGTTAAGAAGGTGAACTATGTCATGTCACGTGAGACCTTGCAACCCCATTCATTTCATTTCTATTTCACGAACTACCTCATGGGACACTGACTTTTGGTTGTTTTGATATTACGGAAAAGACCAGGCCAAGTGCTAAGAGTTGAGCAATGTTTGGAGATATACACAAAATGCTGCACAGTATAAAGGGCACTGGATGGGGGAGCAGGGGCATCCAGAGAGTCAGGATCTGGTCCCAGTCAAGGCTTGTCACTTACCGGATTCATTCAAGGCATCTTTAAATTTAAAGATCCTTTAATTCTAAAAAATTTAGATCTTTTATTTAGATCTTTATTTAGATTCAACATTTATAAATAGAACCATAAAACTGAAATTATGTTTTGAGAAGTATCTGCAAAAACGGACACTGTCGTATTTAGAATAGTTCATATAAGTACTTTACACTTTTAAAACACCTTCCCCTGATTCCTTTTAAATCTCTAGTTAAAAAAAAAAAGTGTTTTACTTATAGATCTCCATTTTCCGGGCAGATGCCAGTGCAAAGAGCATTAAGCTATTTGTCAAACCTATCAACCAGCAATAAAAAGGAATGGCTTTTCCAAATCCCAGAGGAAAGAACACACTTTTAAAGAAAAATATCTGCCTAGCTTAAAATTTATTCCATAGACATAATACATTTTCATGAACAACATAGATGACTGGATAAGTTTTGCACATTTTTAGTTTAACCTAAAGTTTGATTCCATACTACCTGTTCTGAGAACTTTATGAAGGATGAATTGATTTTCAAGAGTCTGCTTGGCTTTTATCAGCTCATTGATCTAACACTGTTATTATGGTAGTAGTTTTAACCAAATCAAATTGTCAATATGCAACAAATTTTTTTTTTTAACCTATGAAATGAGAATTCCATATACTGCAACCAGTGGTGTGCTGATAAATGTTTCCTAATTGGCTCTAGAGTGTTAGGGAGAGAAAAGACAGCTTTCCTGTATAAAAGTTAACATTTTTTGGTAGTATTTGCTCACTTTTGTGTTGTCAATACTGTCATTGTGGCTGATTTCAAGCTACCAACATGACGAACGTCGCCGAATTACGGCTCTCAGAACTCGTACACCAGCAGGCTCCATCACACCGCTGGGCAACATCTAACAGAAATCAGTGACAGCATTTTACCCACAAACTTCCAGTGAAAAATCTATGGCATGGCGTAGATTTCCCACCATGCATGGCATGAGATCAAGTTTTAGGTTGTCCATCAAGATTAAAGTCTGGCTCTTCAAAGCTTGTCTCCTTGTCTTTGTGTTTGTGTATCAGAGGACATATTTATTTATCAATAACTCTCATTAAAGAAGTATTGATGAGGTCCAGACCTATTTGGAACTAGATTTTCGGGCACTACAGGAATATCAATTTTAATTAGAATTCAGGAGGCTGTTCCAATACCATAAATGCGACCATGAGTATGGGGTCAGAAAACCCAATGCCTCAGAAGTAAAAGGCATTTCAAGTGAGAGGACAGCTTAAAAAATAAATATGCAGGGTATTTTCCCCATCAAAACCTAACCCTGGGAGGTCTCGCAGGGCAAAAGAAGATGTGGTTTTCTTCGATGTCTCCAGGTGTCTAAATCTGGGAGGTAGCCTGGTGGAGCAGAAAGAAGGTGGGGCTTGGAGGTGAATTACCTGAAACTGTATTCTCGTCCAAGCTTTGCCATTACCAACTGTGTGACCTCAGATGTGTCATTTCTTGACTCAAGCCTCAGCTTCCTTACTTATAAAATAAATAGGGGCAGTAATACCTGCAACTCTGTGAGACAAAGCCGCTGCAAGGGTCAGGTGAGAATGCATATTCAGCACAGTGCCCAGCACACAGCAGTGAGTGCTTCAAATGGCTTTGGCGTTTGAACCAGAAGCTCAGGGTACAGAGTAGAAGTCATCCCTCTCCATTGTCACCATTAACCTGGATGCCTTTTTCACCTTATGCTTGAATTATAAATGTCTATTTTTAGTTCTTATTTTTATCAAAATTACAAAAATATATGGTTTAAGGAGTCAAATAATTCTCTAACACGTGTTAGAAAAGCCTCTGTTCCTCTTGTCCTATAACTTTCTTCAGGGGCAAGACCTTAGATCTTTATTTTTTATTTATTTTTTTTTACCTGTTTTTTGTTTTTTAAACTTCTATCTCTAAAAATTATGCTTGTATTTGCTATTTCTTAGTTTTTTAGTTTCAGTAGAAGATGAGGATTGAATCCTTTGATTCTCTCCTCTCCCAATCCTATAAACACACATGACTCTCTCACGTACTCACCTACCCCATATAGTTATATTGTAGTAACAGACAGATAAATATTTAATGTTTACCTTATTATGAGCCAAAATTTTAGTATTTTTCCTTTCTTGAAAACTTTCTGTTTTCTCTAGTTACTTTTTTCTTTTCTTTCTTTTTTTTTTCTTTTTGGCATAATTTTCCATGCATGTCTCATGTGTATGACTCCAAACCACCACTATGCTCTCTAGGTTATTTGGAGGATGAAATAACAGTAAGTGTGAATATCCTTTAAAAGCTGACTCATTGTACAAATACAAAAAAGGCTGAAAGGTTAGAAAGCTGGTGTTGGTGCTTCTCAACTACGGCAAGTTAGCAACATTTTAGAGATCAAAAAGCAGTACCCATATTCTCAAAAGCCTTCTTCAAGTTCACAAAGGAAGTCCTATAAATTTATAAGAATATACATTTTCCTGTCTTGAGACAGAAATTATTTAATTCTTAAAAAGTACTCACTACTCACTGCAAAAGTTAAAATGAAACAGAAGTAAATGAAATAGAAAGCAAAGCTTTTTTCCATTCCCATATTCTAGTTATCTTCATTTTAAGGAAAAATACAATGCAGCTCAAAAATATCTTAATTTTTTTGAATTAGGTCTTGTGTCAAAAAGCTTCCCTGTCACTGTCCTAAAGGCCACCCAGTCTCTCCATCCTCTAATTTGCCCTCCCAATCATAAGTTATTTTTTAAAAGTCAAAATTTGATTTTGCATTCTCATGATTAAAAACTCTCAGCCCCTGAAAGGAAGGCCTTAAAGTCACCAGCTCTCCAATCTCATTTCCAATCTCTTTTCCATCTTAATCTCCAACAACATGGCAGCCATGCCTCTGCACAGGCTGGTCTCTCTTCCCCTACGAGCTCACTTGATTTATCTAGTGAGAACCTACACATCTACAAAATCCTGGCTCAAGAGTCATCTGCTTTGGACTCAATTAAGGGCTACAGGACAAAATTAATCAAGCGTTTTGTGCTTTGCTGAACACTAAACATGTCTCCTGTTACACTTAACACAGAATTCTACCATTACTTGTCTACATAACTGTTTCTCCTATTATACAGTGGCTCTCTCGAGAGCATACCCTGTTGAGTAATCTTTGTTTCCCCAGTGTCTAGTGCTGTTCTGATACCTTACTGGTGCTTACTAAGCACTTGCAACACTGACTCTTCTTTGCACACAGTTTATTCTCTCAATACAAGAAGTTAGCCGTTGTTTGAACTCTAGTTGGTGATGGTAATATGCACATTTCCCAGCAGCCACCGATGCAGGGCCACTCACTCCTGGGCTCACCAATGACAGATGGGGTAGAATCAAGAAAAGAGAAGTGGATTTCAGGTTATTCTAAACACTGGTCCCAGAATTTCAGTGAGGCAGGGGTTAGTGTGGTACCTGATGAAGGCAAAGTGGAAGGGCTCTTGAATCCAGCTGCTCAACTTCACCTCGGATGAGCGAGAACAGAGACTGCAGAGCCAGCGCTGGGGCTTCTGGCTGATCATTAGCATTCACTTCAGCAGATTCCTCATCACCGACAGCACATGTGGCTGCACTTAGTAGGTTTTCTTGCATTACAGATGCAGAATCTCCTGAAGAAAGCCCTTTCAGAAGTAAACAAAATGCCTATGTTAGAATAAAAATGACTGTGTGGAATACCTTAAAAAGATAATGCCTGCTAACCATAAGATTTTCAAATAAAACTAGTTCTGTGAAAAAAACCCACCAGAAACCACAAGTGATTGTCCCAATTAAGATTACAATCATAGCTGAATGCTTCTATTAGCACATACATAAACCATTTTCTTGCAGAATTATAATGAAGAATATTAGTTAAAAGAGATTACTTGAAACTAATAATAAAATAAAATGCTAAAAAAAAAAAAAAACATGAGAAAGGGCTAAAGAACAGTGCGAAAGTTAAAACCTGACCCAAAACTTGACTCTCCTAAAGGGAAAATGGATCAGCCATTATTTGAGGACCTCGCTTCCCCAAATAAAGCAGAACTGAACAAAAAGATAAATGTGTTTATCATATGAATGGCTAACGCAGTTAAGGCTTCCGTTTTAAACTCTGGTCTGATAACTTTAGAACTACTTCTGGATCCCAGAAGAGCAGGAGGAGTTCACATGCAGAGCTACCGAAACCTTTTTCCTAATAAAAACAAGTAACACGAACTTCAACAAAACAAAACAAAACAAAAACATCAGTGAGTAACTGCTGGCCCCACAGCTCCTGAAATAATGCACAAAACTGAACAAATTTAATCATTATACATGGTAACTTCATCCTTCACTGAAATCTCAGCATCAGTTCTAATGATCATATTCAAATTGAAGAGACTGTCGCATCTGTACATACCTTCAGCTAGTGTGCCTCAGCAAGGCCCTTCCTCAGTAAGTTAGTGAGTGCGCACCAGGGCTGAGGATGCCTTCCCAGCACTCTAGAATGTGTCCAGACCCTGTCTTCTACCGTCTTCTAAACAAACCCACTGCTCTGGCCAGGCTGGTCAATTCATCATCTAATAAACTCTGCCTTCCTGAGCAATTACAGATTCTAACAGATGGAATCTCTTCCTCTCATCTGTGCCTATTTATGTTCTACGCTAACAAAATCCATGTATTTCCCTATGACAGAGGCCTGAAGTAAACTTATTTTCCTCTGACTCCTCTGTAAGGCCTTATATTATGCTGGGTTGCATTATAAGAATTGGTGAAAGGTCTCATCTTTCTTACATCATAACTCCTGCTGCATGGGGATTAATTTGTCTAGCACAGCATCCCAGTATACCCAGCTTTAAATACGAAGAGTAAGGAGGGGAAGGAAAATCTGAACTAGGCTCTGATGGATCATTCCAGATGGGTTCAGAGATCAGAGAAACTTGCAAGACTCATACCACAAAAGGATTATCTCTTGGGGCTTGAAGATCATGAGCTTCAGGAACGACTTGAATCTTACTTCTTGAGACCAGAGTGAGAGACTCCAGGCCTGTGATTATTTTCTAAGTGACTGTGGAAGAGACATTTTATGCTCTGTACTATGGTTTCCTCAATTTTAAGATGAAGGAATTGGCTGAGTGAGATCTCAGGTCTCTCCTAGATCTGACCATTTTAAATATTCAAAACCCCGGCTGTGATTCTGGTATTTAAGAAGTGTAGACAGGATGGCTCCTGTGGCCCTAGCCTCCAGGTCAGCTCTAACGGACCTAGGCTCCTGGCCTTATCTAGGGCCAGACCAAGCCTTGCAGATTGGCACTCCTGGCCTCAGGCTCCACGTTCACTCTCACACCAAGCTACCCCTGCTAACCCAGGCTCCAGGCTGGGTCCTTTGGACACAGACTCCCAGCCTACCCCAGAACCAGGCTGGTACTCATGGAACGATTTGTTGGGCTTATCCCAAGGGTCCCCAAAACCTGATTGGCCCCCTAGGACCCAGGACCAAAGCTCTCCCACAGACTCAAATCCCAGACGCATCAATGTAAGGTTGGGTGCAAGGCTTGCCCCAGTAGACCCAGGCATCAGACTGGCCCTTGTGCACCAAGGCACTAAGCCTGCCCACCTACTGACCCAGGCGCCAGACTTGTTTGCTTAAGGAGTCCAGCCTACCTATGGACACCACCAGATGGAACACCCAGAATCTCTGGACAGGCTGACGAGTGAAAGACTTTCCCTGCCCAGGCCATTCTGTAAATGCTTCCTCAAATGTGCAGATACCAGTACAAGACCACAAGGATTATTAATAATCAAGAAAACATGATACCACCAAAGGACACTAATAAAGCTCTAATAAGCTAATAAACTAAAAAAGCTTAACCCATCTGGGATAACTGGCCCTAAAGATCTATGAACTGACAATGAATTCAGAATAATCCTCTTCAAGAAATTCAGTGAACTAAGATGACATAAATAGACAAATAAATGGAATTAGGAAGACAATGCATGAGCAAAATAAGAAGTTCAACAAAGAAATTGAAGTGGGAACAGGCACTCAAACATTTCCTGGGAAGAAAAGTCGATTGGCTATTAGTGTGCATCATGGAGTATACTACAAAACCATATACACTGTCACTGGATTCTCACAACACTATAAAGCGAGTATCAGAAATCACAGATGATGCAGCTGAAATTCCTCAGAGACTAAATGAGAGCCTGGGCTTGGAGTCAGGCTGCCTGGGTTTAAACCCTAAATCGACTGTTTTCTAGTTCTGTGACTCTGGGTAAGCCAATCTCCTTAATCCTTAATATCTCCATCTGCTTAATGGGGATGGATATTGCCTATTTCCATATGGACTCTCTTAAGAAATCACATTTAGAGAAGAAATGAAGTAAGAGGCACTGCTATTTTCCTCTCTTCTTTCAAATAAGATCGCTGAATTTTTGGAAGAAAGGCATCAGGAAACAGAAGTGCATGCACTGCTCTGGTAAAAATGCTTCCTTAACCTGTGTGTTAAGTTCCCTTTTACCACACTGAGGCCACAGCAAATAAAAACTGGGAGGGAGAGTCATAGCTGGAATTCAGAAGAAACGGCTGAAACAAACCCAACTCCACCACTTCCCTTCAGGGTGAACCTTCCACCCTTCCTCGGATCACGTTTTGTCTTGCTGAGGATGGCGGGCAGGAACGGTTCTGCAGAAGCCTGGCTGTCAGCTCGCTCTGAGGAGAGGCGTGTGTGATCATGGTTCTGTCAGGTTATGCTAAGTCAAACATGAAACATGACTCTTTTTCCAAAAGCACTTTCAATTCAGAACATGTGCGGGGCATGGTGCAACAGACAGGTCTGGCCTTAAGTCAGGCTGCCCCAGATCAAATCCTGACAGTGTCACTTACTAGAAATAGGATCCTGGGCGAGGTAACTACCCTCTCTCTGTGCTTCAGCTTCCTCATCTATAAACTGAGGCTAATTGTAGTACTTAGGGAGTCTATGGAGGAGAGGAAATGAAACATTCCATACAAAGCATGTATCATGGTGGCTGGCACAGCATAAAGTACCCAGTAACTGCTCTGAAGTTTTGTTTAAAAATTCAGCAAGTGCAGTTGAATTAGCCTGTGTATCCCTAACAGTGAGCTTGGAGCTCTATCGACTTTTTTTGATTAAAAAATAAATAAATAAACAAAATTTACCATTTTAACCATTTTGAAGTGTTGAATTCATGACATTAATTGTATTCACGATACAAGGATCACCACTATCCATTTCCAGAACTTTTTCATCACTCCAAATAGAAACTCTGTCCCCACCAAACTCCTCCCTCTTCAGCCCCCGGAATCCTCAGTTCTACTTTCTATCTCTATGAATTTACCTATTCTAAGTACCTCATGTAAAGGAAACCACACAGTATTTACCCCTTTTGCATCTGGCTTATTCTACTTTGTGAGGAGCCACCAAACTATTTTCCTGGAGCGCTATAAGATTTTAACTTTATTTCAACTGCTGTATCCTTATGTGGCTTCAATATTTATGCTTCTTTATTCTCCATCTCTAAAACAGAGATAATATCACTTCACAGAAATTTGGTGCTTCTAAATCAAAATATGTTATCTAAAATATGTTATCATACAAAATATGAAACAGTACTTTTCAGAGCTCTTCACTTTAATTTCATGCCTCTGGGCATAGCTCCTGTAATTGGAAAACTGTAAAATTAAAAAGCCTTGAGTGATAAAAAGCAAAATCATGGACTAGGATGTTCCAAACTCCTGTTCCTCCACAGAAACAAAGAAACAAATAAATAAACAAAAAACCCAGACTACCAAAATCAGTTTTGTCAGAACTCTGTTACATGGTACACATGAGCGTTCCGGAGAGAAGAAAGAGCTAAAAGGGCAGAAAGACTACTTGAAGAAATAATGACTGAAGATGAACCAAAGTTGAGGAAAAATATGACTTACACATCCAAGAAGCTCAACAAACTCCAAGTATAATAAACTCAAAGAGAACCGCATTTGGACACATTACAGTCAAATGATCAAAACCCAGAGAGAAAGCATTTTGAAAGCAGAAAGAGAGAAACATCATGAAGAGAATCTCAATAAGATAAACAACCCATTTCTCTTTAGAAACCGTGGAAGTCAGAAGGTTGTGGGATGACACAGTCAAAGTAATGAAAGAAAAAGACAGTTAAAACCAAAGAGTCTATATCCAACAAAACTACCCTTCAAAAATGAAGAAGAAATTGAGAAATTCTTAGATGAACAAAAGCTAAGGGAGTTTGCTACTTACTTGCAAATCTGCCCTACGGTAAATGCTGGAGGGAGTCCTTCAGAACAAAATGAAAGGACACTGGACAGCAACTTAAAACTACATCGGAAGTAAAGAACACTGGTAAAAAGAACAACACAGGTAAACACAAAGCCAGCATGACCGAATTTTTTGGTAATTCCAGCTTTGTTCCTATATGGTTCAGAAGGTAAATACATAAAACATAATAACTCTGTATTAATAGGCACATAACATGTGAAGTTGGAATCTGTGACAATAACACTAAAAAGGGGGAGAGACAGATGTGCTGGTATACTATTGAAAGTAAGCATTGGTATTATTCAAATTAAGGTGGAAACTGCAATCTCCGAGAAAATCACTAAGAAAATAACTTATAAAAATACAGAAAACAAAAGAATCAAAACGGCACACTACAAAAAACCATCTTAATATAAGGAAAAAACAGGCAGTAACTGAGAAAATACGTAAGGCCTACAGAAAACAAACAGCTAGATGGCAGAATTCCTTTCTCAAACTCTTCAAGTAAAGGCAGATATTAGCAGAATGGATGGCTTCACTGGTGAATTCTATCAAACATTTAAAGAATGAACACTAACCATTTTCAAACTCTTCCCAAAAACTGAAGAGGAAGAAACGCTTCCTAACTCATCCTATGAGGCCAGCACTACCCCGATGCCAAAGCCAAACACAGACACTACCGAAGAAGAAAACTGCTGACCCACATCCCTTATGAACACAGATGCCAAAATGCTCAACAAAATACTAGCAAACCGAATTCAGCATATTAAAATGACCACATGATACTACTAAACTGGATTTCTCCTGGGAACTCAAGGGTGGTTCGACATCAGAAACCGGTATGATAAACTACGTTCATAGAAAGGAGAAAACTCCCACACAACCACCTAAAATAATACATAAAAAATGTCTGATGATGTCCAACACCACAGAACCTATCCAGGGCCTGGATAACTGACCCTTTGATCACTTGCTTATCCCTTACTGAGCTTTAATTCCCATTCTTATGTTTTAATTCATGAATAAACAGTGAACCTAGGAAACCTAAGGCACTCCACCCTCAACCCTCATAAAAGCAGAACCCCACCTAAGTTCTTCTCTGGCCCTCCCAGAACCTTGCTGTGTGGTCTTGGTGTGCTATGTACCCTCCAGGAGCTATGAGTAAGAAATCATTTTTTTCAAAGTTCACTGATGGCTGCTGCTGAGACGGGTCGTGCAATTATAACAAAAGCCACAAGGGCTGGTCCCGCCTCACCTTTGGCTGTGGTCGGCGAATGTCTGTGCAGGCGTGCCTCACCTCAAGTAGTATGGGCCCAGATGAAAGCCCCCAGGAATTTCCAGCCCATAGCATCAATATAGGCTGAAAATGACCCAAAACAATGGGTCAGTTATCAGACCCATTATCAGAAAGACAGAAAATTAGTGGTAGAGAGGATGTGAAGAAACTAGAGCCCTTGTGCATTGATCATGGGAATGTAAAAGGGTGCAGCTGCTGTGGAAACAGGCAGTTCCTCAAAAAGATAAACATTGAATTACCATACTAATTCTGCGATTCCAGTTCTAGGTATATACACAACACAGGTATATTTCTAGGTATATGAGGACTCAAGCAGATACATGTACACGATGCTCACAGCAGCATTGCTCACATTAGCCAAAAGGTAGAAATGACCCAAACAGCCATCAAGGGATGAATGAATATGCAGAATGGAATACACGCTGCAACTTGGAGGAAGCTTGACAACACTGTGCTCAGTGAAAAATGCCAGTCACTAAATATCATATTCCATTTATACGAAATATCTGGGACGGGCATATTCATACAGACAGAAAGTAAAACAGAGGTCACCAGGGGTTCGGGGAGGAAAGATGGGGAGGTTCGCTTAATACTCGCTGAGTTGCTGTTTGAGGTGATACGAAGTTTAGAAACAGATAGTGGTGATGGTTAAACAACATGTAATTAATGCCACTGAACTGTAGACTCAAAATGGCAAACTAATGTTGTATTACATACTGTACCGCAATAAAAATAGAAAAAATGCTTTCATGTCTGTGATTTCGTGTTGTGATGCTCTGAGTAACGGAATTCCTCAACCCGTCCTACTTGTTTATGCTGAGGCATATCTTGGCCACAAGCTTGGAAGATGGATCAGAACTAAATTGCAATACCTGTTTTAGGTAGCGTCTATGTTAGACTCTGCATGCTTTGCTCCTTTTCTTCCTCTCACATTTCATCACTCTAAGGTCCTAAATATCTTCAATCCTTGGCTAAACATATTTAAGTGGTAAAAAGGAAATAATCCTTCCTTTTCCTCAACTAGTATTAATCCGACCTGACCTGAGATCAGAGCATCTTCCGTAATTATGGCATGATTACCATTTGCACCACGCGGCACAGGCTTCCGTGCCATCAGGTGGCAGCCTATGTCTTAGGAGGGAGCAGCTGTGGTTAGGAGGGCCCGCTGCAGTCAAGCTGCCTTGTGATCTACGGTTAAGTGACGAGACTTCTCTCAAGCTGGTTCCTTATAAATCAATGGCTAACAATTAAGTGACATACTAGGTGTACCAGGCACTTAGTAGGCATCCAAAGTGGTAACACTGTTTTCTCGGCTGAGTGTTAGCTAGGTGATTTCAATGTCAAAAAAGGATGGAAAGACTTAAAAAACAGCCACTGCTTTTATTTTAAGCAGCATCTCAAAAATCACGTTACCTCCTTCAGGACTGTTTGGAGGGAAAGGAATTAAACTAGGCTGAAAGACCATCCTTCACTAGCTGATCACCTACACGTTGATGTGCCATCATAGCAGACTCTGAAGGACAACAGCATACGAACCTTCAAAAGAATGGTCTTATTTTATTCTCAAGTAGAGGCCACAAAAGGCATTCTTCTCCAGCAGAAAGTGCAGCCCTATTTCCAGCTTGTTTGCTTTGTTGAGCTCTTAACGAAGCAGAGCTCTAATTATTCATTAGGAATTTTAATGAGCACCGCCAAACCACCATCGTGATCTCTATGCCTACCTTAGTATTTAAGCTCTGCCTCCAGCCAGACGGTCTTGAACTGAAAAAGCACTATTTATTTTCTCCTTTCACATAAAAGGCCTAGTTACGATACGCACACTTGTCTGGGGGCTGTTTAAGGCCAGAGGCTCCGTGTCCAGTGACTCTGAGTTCGTGAAAGCAGGTGCTCTGGTGGCAGGTGCACCCTATCCCAGCGCTGAGAGCTAGTCCCTCCAGTTCCACACTTTCTAGAGTTTGCCCTAGGCTGCTTTCAATTCACATGGAAGGCATAACTAGGCCACATTAATACTGCCGGGATTTAGACTCTGAATTATGTATAATTTGCCAACTCGCACCAACGTTTGCATTCCCTAAGTTGCCTCATAGAAGTCTGATTTGACACTTCAACGTGTTTTATTAAAACTAAAAATGTGCAAGGAACTTCTGTAAGCATGCCATTAATCATGCTAATTAAAAAATTTTAATTTCTTATCTAGGTCTAGAGGCAACTCAAGCATCAAAGGTTCAAAGGCAATTATACATTATTTTTTCCGTTAGAAGTCTGTTAACAGCTTGGGTAATACCAAAATGGCTACATTTTACTCTATTTTCCTGTTTATGCCAAGCACAGTGATTTTATCAGCTGTCATATATAAAATATGTTTTGGTTCTCCAGGATAAAAAAGGATAAATAAAATTCTCAAATTTTATGTGACCGTATGTAAAATATATGATCCTCCTGTAGGTCTACAATAGAAACGTGTCATTTCTCAAGCAAACACAAAGGCATATATTTAAGTTCAAAACTTAGAAACAGTATCTGTGGAAGAAGAGTGATAACCTAAATATCCAAAGAAAACCAAACTGCTAAATTTTCCTTCCAGGGGTCCCTCCTCACCGTAGGATTCTGTAGTTCTCTAAAAACTACTGACACAGAGATCCTCTTTGCATTAATGGAGTCATGTGAGAAAGGAAGATTTAGAACACCGCGAGTTAATAAGAGAGAAGCACAGAGAAACATGTTGACAGGCATTTCACTGTTAAGTGGTTTTCGAAGAAGTCTTTTCTTTTCTTTTTTTATTGCAGCCTTTTGCTTGATCATGTTCCTACAAAAAGTAGATGTATTCTTCTTATCTTTATTTATTTAAACTAATAGTTTCTAAATATCACTTATGGGGTCAAAACTGCAGTTGATTATAAGGGTTTTGTTGTTTTTTAACAAGGTCATTAATTTTGACTAATTTTGCAAAAAGCACACAAGCATTTGAAAAATGCAGCCACACAGATCAGAAGCAGGTGGAGGGTGTATGTATGTATGTAGGTATGATCAAGCAAAAGGCTGCAATAAAAAAAGAAAACAAAAGACGACTTAGAAAACTACTTAACATTGGCAAGTTTTACTTTAACAGTAGAAAATTGAGAAGTCAAAGTCCCCAAGCATCTTACCTATATTTATGCCTCCATCAAGGTGAGTTTTGTGAAGTCAGTAACAAAATAATTAGTAAAATAAAGACAAATGTCTTCATTCATGCCTTTAATATATATATATATATATATAGTCGTATACTCACACGAACTTGGAGGTATAAATTTATTAATTTTTCTTTGTATAACTATCACGTTACTGAGACTTGATGGAGAATTCTGGTTTCTGGACAGGTTTTGAAAAGCTGTATTGAGAGTAGTTCTCTTCTTTTTCGGCCTCTTGCTATCCAGATATCACATTTTAAGAGCATAACTGAAGTTACGAAATGATAACTAGACAAGGAGTAGAAAACTGACTGGCCTGTCTGTACCACCATATATCCTGGGTCCTACCAGCAATCTCAGAGGAAGGTGCTCAGAAAAGAATGTGACTAGACCCACTGTTACCTTCTCTTGGGGCTCCTGCCACACTCTGAGACACGTTCTCTGGGCAGACTGTGGCAGGCAACCGCTAAGATGGTCCCCACTGATCCCCACTTCTTGGTATTCATGCTCCTGTACGATCCCCTCCCAGTAACTACAGGCCACACCTCGGTGTCCGGCTTCTAATGAATGGGATACAGCAGAAGTGATGGACTGTCACTTTTATAATTAGGTCGCTACTGGGGTGGTCTCTCCTGGACTGCTAACCCTGGGAGAAGCCAGCTGTCATGTGGTAAGGCGACCTGTGGGGTAAAACACGTGGGGAGGAGATGAGGCCTGTCAAGCCCCTCGTAAGTGAGCTTGGAAGCAGATCTCCAGCCCCAGTCCAAG
Organism: Cynopterus sphinx; assembly: GCA_030015415.1. Lineage (NCBI taxonomy): Eukaryota > Metazoa > Chordata > Mammalia > Chiroptera > Pteropodidae > Cynopterus > Cynopterus sphinx. The sequence continues at coordinate 16,898,240 of CM057394.1, forward strand.
CCCGAGCTGACTGCAGGCCTTGCGGACAGCTTGTCTACTACCCCATGGGAGACTGGAGCCAGGGCACCAGACTAAGCCACGTCCAGATTCCTGATCCATGGAAACCATGTTGTTTTCAGCTGCTAAATTTTGGGGAAATTCATTATGCAACAACAGATAACTAATACAGAGACTATGCAAAATTCCTTAATTTTCTGTTTTTATTATATTTAGTCATTCCCTTCCCCTACATGTTTGTGTTTTCAGTGGCAATCAAGACCATTCCCACGGCTCCTGGGAATGCAGCAGTCTGTTGGACAGAGCTGGGGGATGGCAGGGGGTGCACATCTCCACCATTCTAGAAGCAGGTGGTCTGTTACCCCACGAGCAGCACCTAACTGAGCTTCCCAGGAAAGGTTTTCATTAGCAGCCAGAGTACCCAGGGGATCATACTTCCCGGTCGCCTTCTACCACCCTTCAAATCGCTCCCTCCAACACACACTGAACTTGCATGAGTTCCCTAAGCGAGGGGTGCTCCCTGCTGCCCCAAGGCACAGCCCCCAGAACCGACTGGACGCACCATGCACTCCGGTGACAGTTATGTAATGCCTGCCTTCCTGCTCTCTCCAGGAGGTGTCCGAGAGGGCAAGGGCGAGTCCTGTCTCGTCATGACCGTAGACACTGCTAGAGCCTGGCAAGTATTTACACAGCGGAAAATAAACCAAAGTTGGCGAATCACCATTACTATTATTAACCCTATCAGGAGAGCTCCGTGTTTGGCAGGAGAAGCAGGACTGTGGTGCACAGAAGTGGCTGGGAACTCAGGAGCATGGGATGCACGTCCTAGTTCTGCCTCTTTCTCCTGCAAAGACGGGTGAGGTACTTTCTGAATTAAACCTTACGTTCCTCGTTTGTAAAAATTAAGGTGTTAGAGTAGGTTATTTTTAGGATCCCTTCTTGTTCTCCCAAATCTGTATCTCTAGCCAGGACCACAGCCCTGAGATCTAGGCTAACTGCCTGTTCTACACGTCCACTAGACGACTAAGGAACCCCAAATCGCCACACTGCCTGCCTTTACACTCCTCTCCCCACACTGCTCCTGTCTCCCCATACTCCTATCCCCAGAAAGAGGCATTATCATGCCTGTGGTGCCTAAGCCAGAAAACGGGGGATTATCCTGGACTCTTTTTTCATACGGAATCTATGATCCAATCAATTCACCCCCTTAATAACTTTGAATCTATTTACTTCTTTCCAGCCCCACAGCTGCTGGCTCCGCACAGATTGCCAGCATCCCCTGCTTAAACTGTTGCAAAAAACCCTTAACTGGTCGCACTGCTTCTAATCTTACCCAGTTCTAACCTACTCTCCACACTGCAGGGTGAGCATCTTTCTAAAAAATATAATTTATGTGATATCATCAGTCTCTTGTTTAAACCTGTAGGAAGTCCCAGACTGGGTATTATAACACAAAAAATCCTTTATAATCTGGACCTTGCTAATCTTCTGAATCTTAACCTCTTTATTGCTCTGCTATTTCCCCTAGATTCATTCTTCCCTTTTCTTCTGCTCCAGCCAAACTCAGTATCGTCTCTTCTTGTCTTCTGGGCTTTAGTCCATTGATGTGCCTGATACCTCTGACGTCCTTCCCCTTAAACCCCATCTCCTTTATCTAGCTAGCACTTACGTGTCCTATCTCAGTTTAGATATCAATTCCTCGTGGAAACTTTCCAAAGCCCTCCTAGGACAGTGTATGTACCCGGCCATGTCCTTACTTAGCCCCAGTCATGACTCCCAACTTGCTGGAGTGAGCTTGTTAGTTACTGGCTCCCACACTCAAGCATAAAAAACTCGAAGGCAGGTTCGCCAAGTTTTATAATGCCTGGCACACAAGGCTCAGTGAGTATCTGTTGACTAAGAACTGTGTACGGTTACACAAAATAAGGTAAACATTTTTTTACAAAGGGAAGAATTCTTCTGTTATGTAAAGTCATCATCTAGTCTTTTAAAATCTTTAATTAAAATCTTTTTTGTGGTATGCAGGAAAATGGACCCCAAAGACATCCATGTCCCAATACTCAGTCTATAACGTTACACTGCATTGCACCAGGGAATTAAGGCTGCAGATGGAATGAAGTTTGCTAATCAGTTGACCTTAAAAAGGGGAGATGATCCTGGTTCGTCTGGGTGGGCCCAATGTAATCTCAACATGGACGGTAGAGGCAGAGAAAGCCTGGACACGCCAGGTGCTGTTGCTGACTTTGCAGGTGGAGGAAGGACACCAGAAGCTGAGGAATGCAGAAGTCTCGAGAAGCTGGAAAAGGCAAGGAAGCTGATTCTCCCCCTGGAGTCTCCAGAACGGAACTCGGCCCTGCTGACACCTTGGTTTCAGCCCAGTGAGACCTGGGTCAGATCCCTGACCTACAGAACCGTAAGGTAATAAATCCGTGTTGGTTTTACACCGACAGAAAACTAACATTGGCGCTTGCCTTATTGAGGGAATTTGTGAGTAACCTTAAAGTCCCTTCTGATTCTAAAATGACTGAAATCTGTACAAACCAGGAACTTTTATTCTGTTCCCACACAGGGAATGGCTGCCTTCCAGAAGAGAATGATCTGTCTTCACTGACCAACCCCTTTAATGAGGAAAGAGTAAGAAGAGAGGCTACTGCTTCTGCAGGTCACTTTCCAGAAACACTTTTGTTTTGAGGAGCTGGGATACCTACTAGGGGCAGAGATAAGGGAAACCAGGACTTCAGAATTATGGACGTTGAGCCTACAGTCTGAAAGAGAGTTAAAGTGCCCATTTGCCTACCTAATGAACAGAGTGGGTTACGATTCCAAAGCATCGACCCCAGTGCCTATCATTCCTCTCATAGTAGTTTAGCCGATTCGGTTTTTAAATGTGAATGCACTTAGGTAGGGTGTGCACACGGCTGTTCTCCACAGTCCACATCAGTCTCGATGATGGCAATCCTGGCCAGAACCACCAGCGTATACATTCTTTGGCTCCACTAGGTATGTGAGTTTGAAGGCTGCTTACAAAGGTATGGTTGACGGCAGATATGTGAAATGCAAATACGTCTTGAAGGTTCCTATTTTTTGACATTACCAGTTATTACTTTAGATAGGAGTTAGCATGCCAGTTGGTGTGTTATCTCTACCATTAAACTAGGATGCCACTGAAAATATGCTTTTAGGAATACAAATTAGGGAACCGAGGAGCAGGTTTAGGTGAATCTAAAAAAGAAGAATTAAAAAGACCCCAAAAGATACTGACAAAAGAAGATGGATTCAGTCAAATTAAATCAATCTCTTAATTTTGCTGAATGTTGCTCTTAGTCACGCCACTCAAAACTCATCTTGTGACCCACATAAAGACAACAACGACCATTTAGAAGCACCTGTTTTATGCTGGGTACTTTAGAGTGCTTTATACTCAGGATTTTCCTTATAATGACAGTCCTTCAAGACATGCAGGTGAGAAAAGAGGCTCAGGGGAATGAGCTAACTGCTTTCCTAGAGTTACACAGGAACAGGTGGAGCCCATCAATATTCAAACCCAAAGTCTTTGTTCTTCTCTCTACACAAGCCTGACTTCAGGCCACAGGTTCATTTCTAAGGTTTACTGTCCTCCAGCTTCCAGGCCCTCCTCTTCACCTCCCAGCTGCCACATTTGAGGGCCTCAGTGGAACAAGTCAGGGCACTGAACAGCAGTGGCAACTCAGTCTGGAAGGGCCTTCCTTTCTCAATTTCCATCTGCTGCCATCTCTGGCTTCCTGCCTTTTGCTCAATTGTTTTGTCAAATGTTTAGATACTATGGTGACTGAGTAAATGACTAACGTTATGTTGTCATGGCAATGATCGGACACTTAATCTGAATTTGTACCTTACAACCATGTAAAATTTATGCGCCAGTGGTTGCCAGGGGCTGGGTAGGCTGTAGGGATGGAGGAATGGGGAGTGACTGCTTATGGGTGGGTTTGGGGTTTCCTTTTAGGGGGATAAAATGTTCTAGAATTAGGCGGTTGTACGATCTTGTGAATATACTAAAACCACTAAGTTGTACACTTTATAAAGGTGAATTTGATGACATATAAATAACATCTCAATAAAATAACTGTGGCTATAATCAAGAGTCAGATATTACCAAGTATTGGAGAGGATGTGGAGAAATTATAACCCTCAACTATTGCTGGTGGGAATGTAAAGTGGTGCAGCCACTTTGGAAAACAGTTTGGAAGGTCCTCAAAAGTTAAACAGAGTGACTTTATGACCTAGCAATTCTACTCCCATGCATATATAACCCCCACAAATGGAAGCATGTTCACACAAAAACTCGTATGTAAATGTTCGTTGGGGCATATTTCATAATAGCCCAAAAGTAGAAATACCCTCAAATACCCAGAAGCTGACAAATAAATAAAATGTGATGTATCCATGCGATGGAGTATTATTTGACCATTAAAGAAATAAAATACTGATCCATGCTACAACGTGGGTGAATCATTACGCAAAGTGAAAGAAGCCAGTCATAAAAAAGCCATAGAGTGTATGATTCCACTTAAATAAAATGTCAAGAGTAGGTGAGTCTATAGAGAAAGAAAGTAGATCCGTGGTAGCCTAGAGCTGGGATGGCTCAAGGATACATGGGGACTGACTGCTAACAGGTATGGGGTTTCCGTGTGGTGATGCAAACGCTCTAAAACTGACTCTAATAACGGCTGCACAGCGTTTGAATATACTGAAAATCACTGAGTCGTGCACTTTAGGGGCATAAATTATAGGGTGTGTGAATTCTACTTTGATAAAAAGCTGTTAAAAATGAACAGGCTCATGTTCATTGACTTTTAGAATATTATTTACCTAAAACTATGCAGGTGAAAATTTGATGGAATACAGCTTATAAACCTGCTTAGTGACTGTGTCAAGGGATTCAGTTCTCTTAAGGAGAAAATAAGCCCACGTTATGACAACTGGACTTACGTGAGGCCACGTTCAAGGTTTTATCAGGTCTATAGAAATGCTGCCTTTGGGAAACTTATAATGACATGTCTCCTAATACTATTTTTTTTTTACAAATGAGATAAATGAAAAATTATTACAAATTAAACTAAGTAAGGGAGCAAAGAGTGAATAAATTTACCTTAACGTATGTTTCCAAAAAAGTGTTGGGAGAGTACTTACTTACGATAAAGTTATCACGCTTTATATATCATTTCACACTTGAGAAGCTATTCTTCTATTAGAAAAATACCTGCACAATTTTGAAACTTTATTTAGGATATGAAAATTTCACAGTAAAAAGAATAAACACACTGATATTTAGCAAAAACTATCTGCATTGTTAGTTTTGAGAGAGAGCGGATGATACAGAAACAAATGGGAGACATCTTTGTGGGGGTTTGCAATACTCCAGCTAAGAACACGATGCTGAACCGTGGCAGTGAAGATGGAAAGTGACAGACCAACAAGAGAGATCACTGGAAGTTACGGTCACTTGGACTTGGTGACTGGATCTGCACTGAGAGAGGACAGGCTTCAGGGATTTCTTAGGGTAAACTGAGGAAAGCTCCCACGTAATCCTAAAGCTTTCCATTCGAGATCCCTTCCAGGTTAGAAAGAGACGACTCAATCCTTAAAAAGTATCCTTTCATTCAGTTTAAAATTCTTTTGCCCACCCAAACTTACCTTCTTTTAATTTAACAAAACTTAGAGTACAAATAAAAACGTACCCCTCACATGTAAAAAAACTAAAGATGCATTAGAGGTAAAATTTGGTGCTTTACTACATTTTAATCAGGTTTAGACTATACCATCTATTTAGAAAGATAAGAAATTCACTCCTCAGCAGAAATTTTATAGGTGTATGTAGCTGACTGTCATTATACAGATGAGGAAACTATGGCACTAAATCATTAAGTCTCACCAAGTAACTGAGAGCCAGAAGTAAGAGTTGAACTTAGGTTTTACAGCTCTTAATTCAGTTTTCTTATATGCTTAAATTCATTTCATATAAGACATATAAAATAATCTGTATAAAGATGATTCATAAGTTTTATAAATTATTCCATATTATTTCAAATGCATTATAGGATAGTGATTCTACATATATATGCTCACTGAATAATAACTTTAAATTATACAGTCACCCTAGGGAAACTAGAATGAGGTCATGATAGAAAGGAATAAAAGGAGCCATGATCTTGAAGCTGTGACTGACCTTTATACATATACAACTAGGGCTCAGTTCTTAAAAATACCGCAAGATCAGGTTAGAGAGACACAGTCAAAATGCTCTTGAATTATATAGGATAAATCAATTTATATACAAATAGCTGTATAAATCATCTGTTTACCCTATGTCTTTCAAAAAATGCTTTCACATCTCTTGTCAAAACTATTTTTGCTTTAAGTCTACCAAGGAAAAGCAAAGACAAAGGAACCAATTAACTGGAAAGGCAAATTATGAGAAACATTAAAAAGTTACCAAATTACCTTACAGAGTAAATAAGGATTGACTTGTAGAAACTGGTAAGTTTCATCTTTTATGAAAAATACAAAGAAAAGATGATGTGCATAAATTGACTGTATCTCTTTTATAATCAATCAATCAATTTATTTTTTATGGGGACATTGGTTAACGAAATCCAAAAAGTTTCATCTGCACACTTTAACAGTAAAGCTTATAAATATTTACACTGTGTGTTCACCTCCCATAGTCAGATTTCTTTCTGTCACCACATGTTTGACCCCCCTTACCCTGTCTACCTCCCCCATCTGCCCACCCTCTGGTGACCACTAGTCTATATGACTGTATTTCTACTTAGCCAAAGAAGAGAGCAGAAGATGAGAGGACACACTGCACTTCGCTGGAGCTTTATGCAAAGACTGGGTGAAGTGCTGCTACACTAGAGAGTCTTAGGCTGGGCTGAGCCAGAACTCTCCAGTCCCACGTTTCTGATCACAAATCCCTAGAGGCTGCCTTTTCCCAAAGCTGCCCTGTGATTCAGGCTTGAAAAAGCCCATAGCTCCCAACTTTAACTGCCAAACCACACACCCAATAAGAAATACCCTGAATTACTCTGTAACCAAAGTGGTTATAGATAATTAAAGCTAGACGTCTTATTCAACATTGGTATAAGATATATATTAATATATGTTAATGAATGTTATTCACCTCCTGAGATGAAAAGATTCTGTAAAGAGGCTGAGTAAGATTGGACTAGCATATAAACTCACAGGTTAGAGAGCAAAGCCATAGTGATAACAGAGAGAAAATTTTAAGAGCGATATTAGTAGAAAATACTCTGATTTATAAAGGACTACACACACAGTTAAAGTACCTAGTGTAAAAACATGTACAAAGAATGTCAATTTTAACATTTATTATAGCAAAATACTGGGAATAGCAATAAAGAAGTAGTGAAATAAATGGTGGTCCATGTAGTGCAGCGATGCGGGAGCATGTGACATGCGTGGCCCACCACACAGGTGGATCTGTGTGTGCGAGCACAGAACGAGCTCAGGAATGTACTAAGAGAACTGAGATGCAGCACAGCATCAACAGTATGGGGTGGGAAGACGACTTATTTTCAAGGAATGGTATAAATTAAAAAAAAAAATACCTTGTGGTGTCTTCTTTGCAGCGCCTCTTTTGTTTCTTGAACTTCTTTTTCCAGGTATTCTTTTGTCCTTTCCCAAGAAGTCCTGCCCGTCTTTGGGGCCTTCACAAGGAGGGTTTTCCAAGTTCTCACTTGCAGCCACCTCGCAGCTTGGCGTGCAACGTTCATTGTTGTTAAGACTGTCCTGCTCAGACGCTTCCGGTTTGCCCATTGCGCTGTCACCGCTGGTCAGACGCGCATGCCCATCTGTGTCCAGTTGATTTTCATTCTCGTCTGCTGCAGAAGGCAAGTGTGTTACTGTACTTTCCACACTGTCACCAGGATGACATCCATCTTGTGGTTCTATCTGCAGATTACATGTAGGAGTTTCACTGTCATCCATTAGAGCATCTTTTGTTGAACCATTTAAGTTTCATTAAAGTCCTCCCATGTCTACAATGACAAAAACAGAAAAGCTACTTCATTTTCTAAACTCTGCATTTTCAGGGACTTTTCATTTCCCCTCCTCTTGAGTTGTCTGTAACTAGGGAAGAAAAGGAAATGGTTGAAGCTCATTCCCACTACCTCTTCCCCACTCACAATCCCACCCTGTCTCACCTCATCTAGTTCTCACTTGAATACAGTTGTCCTCAACCATGACCGCATGTTAATTACTTGTGGAGCTTGTCGAATTCTATACTGGACCCATTAAATCAGAATGTCTGTAACTATGTATGGTGCCAGATGGGCACTAAACATTTCGGAGTGATCCCTTTGTAAGGTGGCTAAATGTCTCATTATGCTGGACACCTGAAACTAACATAATATTGTATGCCACTTGTAACTGAAAAGTCAAAAAAAACTTTAAATCATAATGTCTGAGGATCTGAGCCCAGGTGCTGATATGTGTTTTTGAGTTCTCTAGGTGATTCTAATGCTCATCATGTGGAGAGCACTGCCTTCGTAGAATAAGTTACTGGTTAAATGAGGTTATCTGCCCCAAATTATTCACTCATGTTATCCCAGGACAGTTAACCAGACAAGTGAAAGCTGCATATAAGTCCTTGTCTGGCCGAAGAGCAGCAGTATTTGTAAATAAAAAACAGCTGAGCATGTTTTTAACATTAAGTGACAAAAGGCATGGGAGGGGGAATTAAGGTAACATATTTACGCTATATTCTCCTTACATCTTTTATTTCCTGAAAATAAGCCCTGAAAAAGTACTTTAGAGTTGTCAGTAATTTCCTTTTATATAATTAAAAAATAAAATAAATAAGGGCTTTGGTTAACTCTAGGCTATCTAGTTTAGAGTTGGAAAAATCTAAATCTGTTCTGAGGATCCTGTTAACATTTTAAAGAATTACAAAATGGATTGTGATCTCTTTATCAGTTATATTTTAATCTGCTTTTATCATCCAAAAGTACTTTTTAAGAAAAATGATGCCAGCCAGATTTATTTTTATTCTTACCAACCATTATTTTGGGTTTGGGTTAAATATAATAGTCATGTAATTCTGGAAAAAAAACCTTAGTGATAGGAATTTTAAAAAATCATTCTAATCAATAAACAGAAATGCTTACTCTTCAGAAGCATGTAAAGTATAATTGTTTAAAAACACTAAAAGGAAATATAAAATATAACATTAACTCTACACTGATTGTATCATATGCTTTCAACATTTAGCAACTGAAATGTTTGATTTGGACATAAAAGTTCTGCTTGGCAAATATAAAAATAACTAAATCAGGGTGATATCATTTTCCTTAAAATATATATTACATATCCCCAGGTTTGCAACATAAAAAGTAAAATGATTTAACCTGACTAGAATAATTTAGTGTAAACCTAAAAGACTTTCTAGATTATAATTTTTACTTTAAAAAGTTATTGTTTTAATAAAGTGCCTTCAAGGTCATTATCATGAGAGAATTCAAACTCAAATGAGTTTTAAAGTATTTATCTAAAAAAGTGGAAACAACCATAAATGAATGAATAGAAAAACAAAATGTGGCAATTTGTACGTATTATTAATACTATTATTTGGCCATAGAAATGAAGGAAGTTTTGATAAATGCCACAACATAGACGAATCTTGAAAACACTGTGCTAAAGTGAAATAAGCCAAGACTCAAAAGGAAAAATATGGCCCGAGGCCACTTACATGAAAGACTAGACCAGGCAAATTCATAGAGACAGAAAGCGGGTTAGAGGTGAGGAGGGACTGAGGGCAGGGAAATGGGAGTTACTGCTTACAGGTTAGAGTTTTGCTTAGGGTGAGGGGAAAGATTTGGAAAAGATAGTGGTGGTGGTTGTATGGCAGCATGAATGTAATCCACGTCACTCAACTGCACACTTCCAACGGGTTAAAATGGAACATTTCATGTTACACGTATGATCACAGTAAAAACAGTGACATTTATATGGTTATGTAAGACAAGGGAAATGTCAGCTCTTAAAACCGGTAATAGCCTCAGCTGGTTTTTAATTTAAATATACTGAATCACATTCTGACACGTATTTGCAGTTGCAAGTATAAAGTTTTTACCTGAACGAGACACAGAGATCACAGCCAAGGGGGGCAGTGGGAGGCAGAAAGGAGTCTAGAGAGTCCAACACAGTAACTATCATCTCTTACTGAGTCCCTAGCATATGTCAGAAACTGTGCCAGGCACTTCACATACCTTATTTCTAATCTTCCAAAGAATCCTACATGGGGTGGGTTCATTCTGTGTCTTAGATGAAGAATCTGAGGCTTGGAGAGGCCAAAACAACTTGTTTCAGATATTCCTAGAAAGTGGAATTGGGTCTGAAACCAGGTCTTCCTGATTTGAATCTCGTGCAGTACCTCACAAAGGCTGAGAGCAGAGGCAGACCAAGGCTCAAGTTCTGGCTCTGCCTGTTAACAAACTGTGTATGACCTTGGGAAGTTACCTTGCACCTCCCAGCTTCAATTTTCTCATGTGTAAAAGTGGAGAACTTTAATACTCAGTTGAAGAGTCATTTTTAGAGGCTTAGACAACACAGCAGGTAAAGCACTCAGCAGAATGCTTGGCCCACAGTAAAGGCTCAGTGCAAGGTAGCCATTATCACTTGCCAAGAAATCTCACAGGCTGGCATTAAACACGGGTAGGCGTACCCAGGCAGGTCCACAGCCTTGCTGCAGGGACAGAAACAGCGCTTTTCCAAACCTCCCAGGAATGAGTCAGTTCCTGATGCCAGACTAATGGTAACCAACACCATAAATCCCTTGAGAATGCTGGGAAGTATTCATTCAGGTGGGGATATCTCATGCAGTGCCCGGATTACTGAAGCATCTGTTCTGTATACCCTGTTTCAGATGATTAAGATATCTAGATATTAGCGATGGAAGCTCCTCGGTGAGTATAAAATTACAGATCACGTTCACAGCTTTGTTGCGTGTCATGTCCCAGGCCTCGAGTAACACTCTTCAGATCAATACTTTTATTCAATTCTCACAATTACCTAAGCAGATACATAATTTTCATCCCATTATATTAATGAAGAGACCAAGTATTATATATTATCAAGAGTCATTCGGTTAGCAAGTTTAGAAATGCAGTTTGGGTGAATTATGATCCCGAGGCCATAGTCTTAATTATTATACTCTTTGGACAATGTGGAGAAAGTAACCGAAAGAATATTCCACTTCAGCTGAGGCAGACCCCAGTGAGGAATGTCCACCCTGCAGCAGAGGGCAGACACATCTTTGACAACCAAAAAGTTCAAGTTCATGGACATTCTCTCTTTCCCTGGCCAGTGCTGTATCCATGCACTGTTTCCTATATGGCCTACCTTCTTTCATTGAGAACTTTTTTCATATATACTAATATACTATTTAAGTTAAGAAGCTATTACCAGTAAAGTAGGTATTCCCTCCTTTGGGCTTCAAGACATTTGCCTCCTGTGATTTTGTGATGATGTAATTAGTTTAATTCTCAAAAGGTAACTTTTAAACTACTATTTTTTTTTAAACACGAATTCTTACAGTCTTTCCAAGGTGTGAATGTCCTATAACTAACTATTCTTAAAAAATACCTACTGATCCTTCCAGTCCTGCACCAAAAGTCACCCCAAGTGGCCTGCTCTGACCTCTCCATTCCAAAGACCCACATGATAATATGCTCCTTGAGAGTGGTCTGTACCACCACAGTCCTTCCCCAGTGCTGCCCTAAGTATAGTTTCACATATGCGTCCTACTGGATTTAAGCCATTTGAATACCCATAACCCAGCCACAAATAATTTTCATTCTTTGCAATGTCTAGCGCTGGGCCTTGTACTTATCAGCAACATGAAGGAGTAAGGGACAATTTCCTACAGGTCCTCTGAAAAGGAAGAAGTCATGCATGTGGAGTGCCATCACTTCATGCCCCTGACAGGTAAAGGGACATACTAGTACACAAGATTAGGCTTCTGTCAGCAATCCGACACATTTCAACTAGAATATTTTAATCCAAGCCATAGGATAACTTTCTTAATGAAATTTCTATCAGTATAGTCCTACTATCTTTGGAAACAGTTATAAATAAGTTTATTTTTGTCTCTTCTTCCTGTCTTTCCTCTCCCTCAATGGTACACTCACATCATTTTGATCAGCATTAAAAAAAAATAATAGTACAAAAAATAGAAAATATGAAAAGTATGACAAAGTCAAAAGGCTGTTGTTCCGATGCATCTGTATCTCACTATAAGAAAGCACTGAGGCAAGGGAACACCTCCAGGAGAAAAAGAGCCTGTTGATTCACAGTATTTTAAAATATGTTCTAATGTTATACGGGACCTAGAGGTTAGAAGTAAACTTGACATGGCATCCAAGGTTATTTGCTGCATCTAAACGGTATGTCTACCCTGTAGGAGTCCCTATGTCTACAACCAGTCCTCACAAAAGAGACAGTGACACACTGTGATCCCTGCATAGCACTGACTCAGGCATATTTTGCCTTTTAAAAGCATGACAGTGAGTGCTGCCCAAATTTCCAGCCTCTTGTGGCAAAATAGTATTCCAAATATGTCCATCGTATAAAAGTTATTTGACACGTTGACTCTGCAGTCCTGAAGAATTTCAAGCAAATATAATCAAGTGAGGCTTATACAAAACTTGAAAAACCACAAAACTTTGAGGAAGCTTTAAATAAACAAATAATACAGAGTAACGGACTAAAAAGAAAAACTACATTTTGTCAAAAATATCATCTCAATCCCAGTATGATTTGACGTCATTTTTGATGCATCTTATTGGATATCTGATGAGAATAAACATCAGGTGCTACTAATTTAAAAATTATAGGAATAGTTAAATATGTAATACTGCTCAACTATTTTAATTAAATGTTTTAAGAAGAACTTAGGTGCCATTTTTTTGTAATCCATACAATGTTTTTACTTTTGAAAGAAGCCACGATTCTTGAGAATTAAGATGCGACCCCAAGTTTAAATGTGAAGATTTCTAGTCAAACCAAAATTGACAAGAAGATAGTTACCAAACCAATAAGGTATTCCATTAACCCCAAATTCAAAACTGGCTACTCCCAAGTCAACTGAGGAAGAAAGTCACCCACACACATATAATTGGGTTTATATTTATTAATATTGTGCTTATAATGGAGATTTTATATCACTTGACGTTTTCCCATCTTATTCACTAGGCATGTTTTAATGCCACCTTATATCTCATTGCTAAACAGTTTTCTGTGAGTAATGCTTTGTTTAGAAGTACATACCATTTGTGTGACTATGCAATATTTGGTATACTAGCAATTAAAAATATGCCTAAAGAAATGAGTCTCAAAAATTTGCAGCCAACAATAGACTCATTTTTCATTGCGATCCTGTACACACAAAACAGGTATCTTGAAACCTAATACAAATGAAGCCATTCTATTTAATACTATTTTGTATTTTTTTTAAAATGCTGATCAATATTCATGAGGTTAATTTCACAGCCCACACTGACCACAGCAATATGGTAAAAGGCAGTTTCTGAGAATTAACAGCATCACGACCTGAGGAGTCTGCAAATGCCTCCAAACTGTCTTCTGAAACGATGCAGACCATATAAACTTCAGATATAAATTTCACTTAAAATGTGTCTCCATAATTTCAATGTAGTAATTTTTACTAATTTATATCATTCCTCTTATATTAAACATTAAGTGAACTATTAACCTTGATTCTAGGTGCCTTAGTTGTCACATTCTTCTGCACCTGTGCTATCCATCATGATGGCCACCAACTACATACGGCTGCTGAGTACTTGAAATACGAACAGTGAGACTAAAGAACTACATTTTTACTTTTATTAAATTTTAATTAATTTAAAATTATAACATATCAATGTGGTTTGGAAAACCATATATATCTGGAACAAACTGGGTATGTGAATGCTTTTTCACTTATAAATTTTACGAAATCTAAATACAGACCAAGCGTTTCCAATGAAAAACGTGTCCATGTTGAGATGTGCTATGTTGTAAAATACACACATTTCAGATACTTACTCGGAATATAATGTAAAATAGCTCATTAATAATTTACAATATTGATTACTTATGGAAATAATATTGTGATCTATTGGGTTAAATAAACTCTGTTGTTAAAATTAAGTTCAACTTTTAAAAGCTTTTTAAATGTGGTTACTAGGAAACAGAATTTCACACTCAGCTTACGTTGCATTTCTAACGGGTAACGTTGCTCCTCCACGTATCACCTTGACGGTGCCCCAGTAGCCGAGTCATGGCTTATAGTGAATCACTCCATCCTGGATTCTTTCTTGCTAATACAGGTTATATTGCAAGCATTTCCTGGCTTTAGTCATTAATGTCAGCATAACTTAAACAAGGTAAATACTTAGTGAGGGAAATAAGTCCTATATGCTTTTAGAAGTAGTTTGTAAGTACTTGCTTATCTTCTATTTTCAGATGTAAACCCCGGAATCATGCCATCCCATTTTTTGGTACTTCCCATATTCAAAATGTTCCTGGCACTTCATAAATATGGAATAGAAATTACAACTAATAAGACAGTCTTACAATAATCTTTCTAAATATTTCAATTTCTATATAATAGTACAGTACAAGTAAATCAGATTGTATTAATATTTTTTAAATAATAAAAACAATTTCATGATAATGAATTCATTCTTCTTATAGAAAAAAGGTCATAGAAAAGTTATACCGTAAGAAGGATAGAAATGTGAAAAAGTATATAATAAAATTCAAATGTGAAGGTAGTGATTCTAAGGGAGAAAACAACAAACACAAACTTTTATTTATGCCGAGAAGACACTCTTAAAATATGAAAAACTGAATTAACTGAATTCAGTTTTCAATTACCTGAAATAACTGAAACTATGTGACTCATAAACCCAAAACCACCTTGGGGCAGATAAATTGAGTGAAAGGAAGCATAATTTGTATTATTTTCCTTAGTCCTCTCTTTCATAATGGGGCTCAATTCAGGATAAGTGTCCATGTCACCAGAGCCCTTGAGTTCAGAACCTGTTACACGCATGGAAACGACAAGTCCGAGGCCTTGCCATGAGAATATCCAAGCAGTGTGAAAACAGAGAGCCCTCCCTTTCCTCTTCCTTCTCTCTTACATATAGACACGTACAAGTTTTACTTAAAGGAACGAAATAGAAGCAAATCTCTAAAACAGTTTGAGCTCAAGGACATCTTTGGACATCCAGAAACAACGTTTACAGCAATAAATTCTTCTTTTTTTCCCCATTTAACAATCATTAATTAGAAATTCTGACAACTGGGGTGACTGAATTCATGACTCAGGATGTTCCTAGAAACTGACTTCTATGTCCCTTGAAGACAAAGGTGGGCAAATTGTAGCATATGAGATGACTAGTTAGCAACGCAAGCGTTTTTAGTTAGTGTTAGCTACTACCGCATATGCAGACGGAAACACAGTTTAGAGGAAGGAGGCACTTCCCTAGTTTCACACGTAAGTTGTGTTTATTTGGTTTTCAATGCTTCTTTGTTATAAGACATATTGTAACCATACTTTAAAGCTGCAAACAGCAGGATCTTAAGAATCTGAAAATACTTTTTGGTTTAGACCATAACCACCCCTTTTAAAACAAAAATTATGTTTATTGCTATATAACTACTACGTCTTTTCCTGGAAACTGCTCTACTAATTTTCAAACTTTGAGCACTTTGCTACATAAGTAGTGATATAAAGCAATCTAGCTACACTTTAATCATTAAATGTATACATAAATCTATTTTGCTTTAAAATGATAATTCTTGCTAATTCTTGGCAAGAGCAAAGAGTTCATTAGATCCTTATCTTAAGAGGCCTAACGAAACAGTTATAGTTAGCATTGTCTGAATAAACTTTCGATTATTAACAGTAATCATTACTGAAGTATCTGGCAGTATGTATATATATGTGTGTGTGTGTATATATATATTTTAATCTTCCCACAAGTCCTACAAAGCCGATTTATAATTCTATCCACAGTACAGAGAAGAAACTAGCAACAGAAAGACTAAATGAACAGGCCAAGGTCATGTAGCTATCACGTGGCAAAGTCCAAATTCAAACTAAAAGAATCTGACTCCAAAGCCTATATCCTGAACCACTATAATCACTTTTATATTAATTTAAAAAAAAATTGACTAAACTCGGAAGCATATTTTGCTTGCTTTAAGGAGACAGCCACACAAACCATTTCTAGCATCTTGACATGTTTTCAGATATAGAGTTTAGAAAATATGCTGAGGCAAAAATAAAACCCACTAATAAGGCTATTTAGTTGCTGTACTCCTTAAATGTGATCTAATTTCTTTAGGTTTACACATTAATCTCTGTTATATATATAAACATCATCAAAAATTAAACATTAAAAATTAAACCCTTGAACAGACAGAATAATTTCTACTAGGCAGATCACAGTTATCTACTGAATCCACAGCACAGCTAAAGAACGGGAAATGAAGTGCAAGTCTCTAAACTTTGACAGTGGTTCCCCTGATGAAAAAAGAAATTATTATGCTTATGCACCCACTGTATGTACACGTGCTCATAAATCATAGGCACTGTACTACCACATATGTGTATGTCTACCTCAAAACATGCAAAAAGAAACATTAAGAAAGGATAAAAGGGTTCTACTTCTGGCAAGGGCAGACTGGCTCATTTCAGAAAAACCCTCCTGATGGTAATGACTGGAGAAGCTGGCAGAAAGCTTCAGTCTGGAGGCCAGAAAAGCTGAGCAGAGCTGTCAGCACTTACAGAGCTGGCCTGCCAAGAGGAGGGAAGCCTGAGGTTTTCAGTGGGACCTGAAAGGGCTGCTCCCTAGAGAAAAGGTGAGCCTGAAATAGATCAGACCTCACAGGGACCGAAGCCCAGGAGAATCGCTTGCAGCTCTGGCTGAATTAAGGCAATTTGTGCTAACTTGGTTAGACAACATAAATAGATTCTCTTTGGAATAAGAAATCCAATAATGGCTCAAATTATCGCCCACGTTTTCATCTATAATGCCCAACATATAATACAAAATAACCAAGCATACCGATCAAGATTTGACAAAAAAGTGGGAGGAAGAGCAGTTAGCAGAAATAGACTCACAGGAGATCCATATATTGAAGAACTTTAAAATAACCATTATTACAATGTTCAAGGGTTTAGATAAGAGAGAAAATTTCAGAAGAGAACTAGAGTTGGTAATGATATAATGGCAAAAGCAAATAGTTTATCACTCGACTTGATTTTTGAAAAACCAGATGGATACTCTAGATCTAAAAATATAATTGAAATTGCTACCGATATGGAACCCTAAGGTAACATTTATTAATTTCTAAAATATTTCACTGAAAAGCACGAGGCCTGGCTGAGCACACTTTACTATCATGAATAAGTCTTTGTCTACAATATCTACTCCTTGTTTACACCAATTTATGAATGTTTTCTCTCTGTGGTGGTTTTAGAATGTATACAAGATGGAATGAGAACTTACATTCCTAATCTTTTAAGTTATAACTAAAGTAATGTGAACGTCAGATGATAATCAAATACTATGCTTTACATAAGTACACCAAACTACACATTTGAGCTGCCGTTAACAATCCTGGGTAACTTAGGAGCTGATCTACTACTTAAAAGGCTCGGCTGTTTACTTCTGCAAATCAGATCTCTTCAATACTTAATAAATGCTATCACTGAGTCCCCTGGTTTGTTTTGTAGCTACTAACAGAAAGAATAGAACTGACACTGAATTCAATGATAGCAACAGATAACAGGCAATTACATTCAAAACACCTGAGATAAGTTGTCACTGCGTAGTTCCAGATCATTCATCCTTAGTGGGGATTGTTAAATGTAGCAGTAGGGAACCGCTGGAAGATTTTTCATCAGAGCGACATGGTCAGGTTTAAATAGTAGAAAACTCACTTGTGCCGACCTTTAATACTATGAGGTTTCTTTTCCTTCTTTCAGGACTACAGATGGGAAGCTGAGAGGAAAGGGCCAGGTGAGCAGCACATGTTGGGGGTAAGAGAGACAGAGCGCTGAGCAAATGGTGGAGCCAAGGCTGAGGAGCTGGGATGCATCCAGGGCACAGGACAAGCCTTGGAGAGGAGGAAAAGTCACAGGGGGACAGGTGGAAGGGCATTCCACTGGGGTTAAGTAGGAGGCATTCCCATCTCATGGTTTAGCTTTCTGGGGAAACAGGGAGTAGGATATCTGCTGAAGGCGGGGTGGAGGGTTGCCGGGGACAGGGGCTTGGGGAGCAGTGAGAAGGTTTAAAGTCGTCAGTGGACCATTGCAGGGCTGCTGACGGCCCACTGGAATGGGTTCCACTCCAAATCCATAGTCTCCATTCTACTTGGTCACATACACTGTCTTCAAATTATTCTCATGGTTGCAACCCTCCCCACAAAACAGCAGCTAAAAGGGGACTCCCTGGCTCCATCCTTCTACGTGCATGCCAAGCATCGACAGAAATGCTGAATTCTCCCACTGTGATGGAGAGAGATTTCTTCAGTCCGTCTCCCACCAATTTTCATTTGCACGGTCTTTATTCTGTACATCTCCGCTGCTCCTCTTCTTCACGGGGACGGCTGAATGCAGTTTGTAAAATTATTTCATTGCAAGAAAAGGAATTGTTAAAATTCTTACCTATGTTAGAATTGTACTCAAATGTACACCAGAATTTTGTTTAAAAAGTGACACCACCTCATTTTAAACC
Source organism: Cynopterus sphinx (assembly GCA_030015415.1). Taxonomy (NCBI): domain Eukaryota; kingdom Metazoa; phylum Chordata; class Mammalia; order Chiroptera; family Pteropodidae; genus Cynopterus; species Cynopterus sphinx. The sequence goes on from CM057394.1 coordinate 16,917,046, forward strand.
AGAAATCTTGAGTTCTGATATTATCTCATTTCTTGGGACTTAAGTTTCCTCTGAAATGTCTCCTAAGTTTAACATTTGATTCTTCTCGTTATTACTTTCCAAGCTCTCTGTTATTTGTCTTTTACTGCTTCAAGTCTAAAACAAATATCACTTTCTAGTTCCTTATAATGTGACTGCAACACCTGTTATTTACTTAAAAAGTATAATACAGGCAAGCTCACTCATTTTCTTCTCCACCTTATTTTGTCCACCTTTCCTTACTTATCTTGAAAAACAGTGATATAAGGTTGTTTTTGAATGGGAATGTGATGCTCCTGTCCCACATCCCTGAGAATACTTAACTGTTTACGCAGTCGAGGTGCTAACCCTTTTTCACCCAGGGCTCTTAGAAGTCAAAGACACATTTGGCCAGCACAAAGGTTTGGTATGAGGACAGGGAACAAAATAAATAAATCTCCACGTGGAGACTGAACTCTGACCTCAGCACTGGAGCGTTGAGGTAACCGGATGTTAGCATAATCGAGGCAACTGTCTACTATGAATAAGACACACATACTAGATACAGGAAGAGAGAGACAGATGAGACACAACCTGCCCTTTAGAGTCCACACTCTAATAGGAAAGGGCTAAAACCTTGTCCTAACCTTCCTTTTCCCCAAAGAACCTCTGCCACAGAGGATGTGATGAATGACTGGCAAGTTTTTGATAATTCAAAGGAAGGTAAAATTTACTGGTGGGGAGGGTGCAATGTGTGAATATTTAAGAATATTTAATAATATGACAGAAAATAGTAGGAATGAGGAAGAGAGATGAAACTAAAAATAGAATCAAACATCTCGACATCTTAGAAATAGAAAAACTAAGCGTGTACATGTGCTAAAACATAGGCCAGAAGACATAAAAGCAGCAAAGACCACCGAATATTTATCATACCATACAGGAGACACCAAAGAACCAGGAAGGGATGGATATTCACGAGTTATTGAGTCAGCCACCCACTGGTGACGCCCACTTTAGATCTATACACCCTCACCCGCCCCAGCACCCACGGACCGCATAGCTGCTCGTGCACAGCTGCTGGAGCACACAGCTCCAGCCCTCCACCTGCTCAGCTGCCCTTCAGTTCCGATCCACACCACAGCTGGGAGGGCTGACACCCCAGAGCGAGGACAGGGCACGTGGACACTGCCCTGGGAGGTGTGCTCCTTCCCCCCTACCTGCAGCTTACCCTAAGTGCACAGAGAAGCAATCTAAGAGAAGAAACAAACACGTGCAAAAGAAAAGGTGAGCAAACACAGGGTGTGTTTCATGAGCAGCAAACGGCTGGACCATGGCACAGGGTGCTGAGGAAGGTGATGAGCAGTTAGACTGCCAGGAACTGAGGCGGGGCTCTGGCATGACAAAGGGATTCCAGCTAGGGCTTCCCACACCACCTGCCGTGGAAGCCCAGCCTTTTTTCTTCTGGGAGGCCAGGAGTCCTTTATTAGAAAAAAGGAGAGGAGGGGGAAATAGAAAACGCATCCAATTTTTAAGGTTATTTCAGATGAAACTGCCCTGTTGAAATGCCATGGAAGTTTCTGAACTCTCACTTTCTGTAATGATTGTACTGCAGACAGGGGGCAAACTATCCTGTGGACAGTCAGCAGGCCAAAAAGCATAATCTGAGCAGCACTGATGGGCTTGAGAAGCCATTACAGGCTCTGATAAGGGGGCCCGGGTATCAGACTGTGCTCCACGCAGACTAATCCGGTGGTGATGTACACGGTGGGTCAGAAGGAGGAGCTTGGGTTGGAGGTGAGAGGAGCGATGAGATCCTGACTTAGGATGGCAGTGGTGGGAAAACAAACACAGCAGACTCTGGGGTGGCATGAACAGCGCCGGAGTGTAGGGAATCCAGGATTCCTTCAGACTCTGGTCCCAGAGGCCTGGGCGGCAGCAGCGGAGGAGGGATGCTTCCATTTACCACGAACCTTGCCAGCCACGGCTCCCCTGGCTGCCTACCCCGTCACCTCCGGATGCAGGTCCCTCTTTCCTCAGGCTGTCGGTAGGGGCTGCTCAGAGAAGGCAGATGAAAGACAAACAGCAACAGCAAAGCTGTCCTTAAGCCATCGATTTTCATGAAGGTCGTTATTTTGATGAAGTCAGGAAGGTTGACAATTCTTAGCACATGTCTCTAAAAGTTTTGCGCCACTAAAATTGAGTGCTCATAAGATGTTACCAATTTCATACCTGACTGATACGTACAAGAGTTTACAACTATCTTCTAAGTTTTAACCGAAGAACACCTCTACAAATTCAAAAGATATTCAATTATCCTGGATACCATTAAAATTATGAGAATGCATATCGAAAAAATACTTTGGCTCATGATATTAGCAGATATAACATTTTACTTGCAAAACATTTCTTCTTCCTAAAGAACTGGTTCAGACACAGGAAGGAAAGTAACACCCAGTGGGCGCTGCTGAAAGGAATAAGCCAACAGCCACGTAACATTTCTTCACAGTCGTGAAGAAGAGCTTATCACCTACCAGAACTAAAGGCCACGTTTATTAATATCGTTTCATGAAAGCTAAGAAGAAATGTGAAACTACAAAATGCAATGTCCTTTAGGGACTGCAACAGAAAAACAGATCTTGAAAACTGAAGAAATTGGTAAAGGTGAAATGCTACTTTATGAGGGCTTTCTCTGGATCATCCTAGTTGGTTGGTTTTCCTGCATTGCTATTTTTATTTAACTCTCCCTTTCGGCCCTTTTGTACTTCATGTGCTTTTTTTTCTTTTTTTCCTGGATAGGTTTCTCTGTATTTTACAATTCTACCATAATATAAAAATAGTATTTAAAATTTGCTTCATGATCTGCTCTCAACAAAATCTGAAATGAATTTATTCATGTTAATTATACCGTCTCTTGTCTGATACCAAATTTCTATCAAAATGAAATCATCATGATTCTAGATTATTTCTGTTATCTGTTTCTTTATCCCATTTCTCTATCATATCTTTTCTCTCACCATTATCTTTATTATTCTATAAGTTAATAAGAATTTTCTAACTTCTAAAAGGTTAGAGAAAAACATATTAAACAATAATTTACACCTAAGACCCAAAACCTCAATCTTAGTATGAAATGCTACTTATAACTGAGATGTCTACAACTAACCTCTAAGTGGAACCAATTCATGTATTATGGACTATGAAGTAGAAAGATATTTTGTGAAAAGAGCATTCGACAAGAATGAAAGAAGAACGTACAGGTATTTCTATACCACTTAGTTAAATACTATGAATAGTGAGTACTTACTAGACAATTCGATGTGCCATATATTTTATTTTATAACCTTTGCACTATACCTTACATCACTAGCTCATTAAAGCCTCTATTGCTCTATGAAGAACGTAAAATCATTCTCATTTTTCAGATACAGAAACAGAGGCAAAGAAACTTAAGTAACTTGATCAAAGTCACAGGGCTAGCAAGTGACTAAGCCAGCATTCAAAGCCAGGTTTCAGAGCTCACGCTTTAAATCTCTACCCTACAGCTACCGAAGAGGAGAAATTGTGCAGTGAACAGCATACTGTAGAGGGTTGTGTGTTCTGGTTAAATAAAAAATTCTTTATCTTATATTTTTGGCTCTGATTTGTAATTAAGGATAACCCAGATATGTATCTAAGGATAGGGTGAAAAGTTAGAAATAATCTTCAACTGTGTTCCTATACCATCTGTACACATTAAATAACCATCTGACAAGCTCAATAGATAGATTTTCATAATAGTTTCTATTTGCATTAAAAATCATTCAACTATTAAGACTCTAGAAAATCAAAGTATCTTAACAATAATTATTTAAAAAGTTATCTATATGTGGCCTTCAATAATTTAAATAAAGCCACAGTTATAATTAAATATAAGACCAAAAACTCCCTCCATATTAAGCGGGGGGAATCTTAGATTGAAATTCAAGGTACGAGTGAGAACTCGTGGTTTTTAAGATAAACAGGTTTAGAAATGGACATGTGCGTAGCATATGTGTATATGTATATAATACACACATCTATTTCCTAGCTCTGTGCACTACGAAAACCTAGAAGCAATGACGTAGCAGCTGTCGGCATACCTAGCACTCAGATCTTGGTTTCTAGAGAATATCCTTCACTAAAAAGAACCATGGATCCTTTGAGAAATGGCTGATTCTAAGCCTGGGAGGAAAAGAAAGCACCAGATGAACTTGCCAGAGTGAAGAAGGGCGAAAAGATGGGGAAATGTCAACACAGTAGGAAATCGCCTGGAGGGGCTCCCACTGGTAAAACATGGAGCGATTTGAGCTTGAGTATAGAAGTAATAGATTCTAACCCACTGATAAAATGGAAATCCATGAGTTTACAGTGACATAACTGAATAAAAAATAAATGAGGAGGGAAACTCTTCCTTCAATAGAACGCCGACTAATAAACGCAGAAAGAATTACAGAACAATCACCACTTTGTAACCATCAAAGAAATAACTGATTCAGGCAAGAATCATTACTGGATATCAAAACTAGTGGCTACAAATTTAACCTGACAAGCGCCACCCTAACCAAATGATTAAAGTTAGGGTCACCAATAATAGGACAAACTAGCATGTGCCTCCCTGAAGAGACTAACAAGGACATAACTCCACGTCTTTGGTGTTCCTGGCAAAAGATGCACAACCTAAATTTAATCATTAGGAAAATGCTTCAAAACAACTGCCCTGTCCTCAAAAATATCAGGATCAATAAAGAAAGACTGAGGATTGATCCAAATTAAAGAAGGCTAGGAAAACATGACTGCTGAATGCAATGTGTGATCTTGTGTTAGACCCCTGACTGGTAAAAATAGGACAATTCTTTACACTATTGCAACTTCTCTATATAAAGTTGAAACCATATGAAAATGTCACTCCCCAAATATTCATTTCTCTCATTTCTTATTTTACTGGCAAGCTTTAAAAAAGATTTTTGAATTAGTGACAAAATCTTGTTTATAATCTTCAGTGTTAAAAATGCATTTTAAAGTCTATGCTGCATCATTTCTGAAAGTATACAGAAATGACCTACTTTTTCTGAGAATATTTAATTTGTTAATTGTTAATATTATTTCAGAATTATTTCTCAAGTGAGAGTACATACCTTAAACATATGTATAGCTAGTGTTTATCTAATTAAAAAAATTTTATCTTTCCACAACTCCAAATTCTACTTAGAAAATTCTATTCCCAGAAAAGATTTTAGAAAAATGTTAACATAGCACAATCATTTCCTATATAAAATCTTCCTTGAATTATTTTCATATTAAAAAAATCTTTAGAAGGTCTGACAGAAATTTGGCAAGGGAAATTTAGTTTTTAAGGAGTGCATGTGGCATTTATGTGGTGGGGGAGAAAACGTGTGAGGAAAATTGGTGGTATGGTGGGGGATGTTTTTTATCTGCTGATTTTGAAAGTTGAAGCCACCTTCCTTACCATCAAGGAGTTTGTAGCTGTAACGAAATACATTCAAACAACCACGTACTTTACAAGGAACCAGAATATGTTTGTGTGTTTTTTAAAATTATTTATTTAAAAATTTTTTTAGATGAGGCAACCCTTGGGGGACATCACAGATTGCAAGGCCCTTGTCAGTTTACAATCCCTTATTATTTTTTTTATTTTTTCTGCCTACAGCATCTGGTCTTCCTAGGTGGTCTCGCATCCAAGTACTAACCAGGCCTGACCCTGCTTAGCTTCCAAATACAGACTTATTTGGGCTTGTTCTGGGTAGCATGCCCGTAGACTCAGAATATGTTCTTTGAAAGACTGATGAGTGGGGATATCTATGCAGATGCTGATAAATATTTAACCCATGAGGTTATTACAATATCCATATATGGGAGCAGTTGAAAAAGGGTACAATTACAAGCAAAAAACAGAACAGAAATAGCACCCAAAGGCAGATTATTTAGGGAAGTTTCAGGATGTGAGTGGATGCATCGAAAGATGCATTAAAATTTTTAAAAAATGCTATAATAAAACCTTCAGAAAGACACCAATGTTCTCAAAATTAAATCCAAATATGCTCAATCTTTAAAAAATTCTATTTCAATAACAGGACTAAATAGTACTAATAATAGACACAGTAATAATAGGATTAAAAACAATAGTTCCTTTTTGCATAAAGTGAATCAAATACTTGAAAGCCTACTATGTGCAGAGTACTATAAAAGCTTTTTGCCCCCCATTTTTTTTTTTTTGCTAGCCTGTGAGAACTCTGGTCTGCACATTGAGTATCTTATATTCGATAAATTGCTAAATGTTCTTTTCCATCTAGTAGTTTGTTTATAGATACTCTTGGGCTTTTTGCAAAGACAGTATTATCACTTAAGAACAATTTCCTTTCTAGTCTTTATACTTATTGTTTAGTGCTTTATTGCACTGGATTTCTGAGATATAGTTGAATAGGAACAATGAGAGGAGGCAACTATGTCTTATTCCTAAAGAAATTGCTCCTAATAATTCCATGTTAAGTATGCTGTTTGCTATAGGGTTTTTGAAATTGTAGTAAATTATAAAATTTACCATAGTAACTATTTTTAAGTGTATAATTCAAGGGCATTAAGAACATTCAAATTGTTGTGCAACCATAACTATTACGCATTTCCCAAACTGATAGAGGTTTTTGGTAGTTAAGCATTTATTAAGTTAAAGAAAATCTCATTAAGAGTGTCTGCTGCTGTTATTATTTAAAAGTTGAATGAATGTTAAATTTTATCAGAAAAATTTTTCTAAATCCATTACTAAGATAATTTAAATTTGTTAATATGTCGGATTAGATGGAAAAATGTTAAAAACATTTTTAGTCATGCATATGCTTACACTATATATGTATACATATGTGTGCGTATATACTATAATGTATAGATACACACATATAGATATAATTATATATAAGTATATAAATTGTACACATATAGATAGATACACTAGAAGTATCTTTAGTAGTAGATGGGTTGTCTACTGTGAAAACACACTTGCTTTCCCAGGATGGACTTCCATTGTCATGGTTACAAAAACAGACACAAAGACCATATTTCAGGATTTAGTTGCTCATGTTAAATTGTGAACTTTAGCATCTGTGGTCAAAAAAGTGAGATATACTTTATTTTTTTTGTCCTGTCATTTGGTTTGCTATTAAAGTCATTTTATTCTCACAAAATTACTTGAGAGCTTTCCCTGTTTCTCTACTATCTTAACATTTTGTGTAAAAACAAATTACCTGTTATTTGTAGGTTTGGTAAAACCCATAGACTATATCAGTAACTGATGAGTTTTTTTTTGTTTGTTTCTGAGTGAGTAAAAGTCCAACTACTGATTTAGTTTCCTTAGAGTTTAGATATCTCTTTGGAATTTCTATTTTATAAAATGATTTTTGTGATTTCTTAGACAATTGCCATTTTCATCTCACTTTTCAAGTTTATTGTATGCATTCGTTAATAGTGTTCTCTTTTGATTATACTTTTAAAATAAGTTTTAGTTTTTTCATTCTTTGAAGTTCTTGGGAGTCTAAATCTGTTTTTCTGTCCACTCTTGCTCATGGTGGATTACTCTGTAATCTGCAGGAAGGGGTTTCATTTTTGGCGATCTTGCACAGGCTAATTTAAGGATCACTTCTTCCAGAATGCTTTGGCTTTTTCCAGGTATCCGGGTTGTGTTACCAGCCAGGGCCCGTTTTTACAATAATTCTCATCTAAGAAAAGCATTAATATGAACCCCAAACCTCAGGGTTAAGAGACTCATAGTTACGAATTCTCAGGGAAGCCCCTCTCTTCAACAGAATGTAAAGGCAGAGACAGAAAAACTTAGTCCTTTGCTGCTGGGCAGACTCCCCCTTCCTCTCCCCTCAAACCCATCACTTTTGAGAAGACAGATCTTCAAGGGTCCTGGCTACACGGGGAGCTCTCAGTTCCAATGCCCTATTCAGGTTCCTTGGCTCAGTCTTAGGGCCCTCTTTTCTGTCCCAATGTGGCAATTAAATTCCAGCCCACCTGACAACTGTCCCCCTTGTTCTCCTAAAATAATTGTTGATGATATGTAATATTTATTGAACATTTAATGAATGCCAGGTACTGAACTAACGTTTTACACACCTTATTTCATATCCTTCTCTTAGAAACCCTACTATTGTCCCCATCTCACGATAAGGAAACAGAGATAAGTAACTTGCTCAATCTATGCAGCAAGTAGCAGAACTGAGTTTTGAACCCAGATCTATGTGAATGTGGAACATATACCATTACCATACACTGTTACGTTTTACAGTTTTTTCCTCGTGTCCAGGCTAGTGCTTGCTGCATAGTCACTCGAGGATTGTCTGAATGAACTATTCTCCTTCAATGTATAAGTTTGCTAAGGAAAACCCTGAGAATTAAGTATCTGGTAGATTTTTAAGAGTAGAAATAATATTAAATGGCACTTCTGGTCATGTTTTATACTTGAATTACAATATTAAAATGTCTTATTGACTTATTTATGAATCATAAATTTTCTAGTGATAACAAGATACATGACATTCAATGCTCAATAACTGTCGCATTTGTCACCATCACTGAAACAGAATTCCTCCCTTAGAAGAATTTATTAACTAGTAGAGAGCACACGTACAGAACCTAGTAGACAGCAAGGCACAATGACTAACAGAGAAAGTAAAGAGGAAGAGTAAAAGCTGACCAAGGATCTGCAAAGTCACTGGGTGATAAATGCACATTTTCTGCTAACATCAATTCACTCCAAAAATTGAGGAAGAAAGGCAGACACTATTTTTATGTTAAAACAGATGTTACAGAGCAGGATATAAAAAATATAAAATTCCAAGGAATCTTTGGGTTCAAATAGATGTCTTAAAAAAATGTTTAAGCTTGTTCTTAGGAATAACAGTAATAACACAGTATAAAAATAATAGCAAACATCTGTCAAGTGCTTACTTACTCTGTGCCATGCACATATTAACCCATTTATCCTCACAACAATTCTGGGTAGTTATTATCAGCACCTTCATTTTAAGGGTAAGCAAACTGAGGCACTGAACAGGTAGGTTAAGAAACTCATCCGAAGTCAAACAGCTGTTGGACGGGGCCTTAAACCCAGGCTGGCTGGCTCCAGAGGCTATACCATCTCTGATGGCCATACACAACGTGGAATTTGAGTTAGGGAATGAACATGAAGAGTCTGGACAAGTTAGGAGAAGAAGCAAAGGAAACTGCAAGGATCTTTATTATTTGGCCTAAGAAAAATCCCCTCCAAGTTTGAGGCCACAGCTAATACAGAATCTAAATAAAACATTTCAAGAACTTATTTTTTAAAATGAAGTAAACACTGTAATTTTTAAAGTAGCGAGTGGACACTGTCTCGAGCTTGCTTATTTATTGCTATAGCCTTTTTCACAAGTTATTTCATGTGTGCATAGTGTTTGCCAGGTAGAATTCAAGTGCCTGACGCAAAAGAATGTGTTACTCCTTTTGATACCCTTATCACAACAGAGCCCCAGGCACATAATCGTGCGTAATAAATGCTTGTTCAGTTAAACTGAAGTCTGCTTTTCACTACATCTAACCTAAGAAAATAGATTTAGAACAATGATTTCATGACTTAAGATGATGTTTAAAATTTACTTCACAACAAAACCCCACAAATATTATCTGATAGGAAACAGAAATAGAGGGGAAACTCCAAAGCAGAGTATTCTTGTTATTGAAAGATTAAATATAAGGGCAAGTCAGCAAATTCCAAAAAAGAAGCATGACTTAGTTAAAAAAAAAAAAGCCAATGAATTAAATGAAATGGACCCATACTACTTTCTGACCTAGAAAATTCTGAGTTTGTAATCAACAAATCCTTGCTGCTCATGCTATGAAAGTTAAAGGATAAAGTTTAAATATTCAAAAAAAAAATAGAACTGTTTTAAGTTCTTTTTAAAAATAAAGATGAGACAAATGGAATTAGACTAAGGTCAAATTTATTTTAACCTAGCCACTCCATTTTTTTGTTTTCTTCAACTACAATTTTACTTGGATGGTTAACCTCACATTCTAGAGTGGATTTCTTCACTATAGAAAAACATGAAAGAGAATCCTATGACTATTTAAAAGGTAAAATAAAAACCTATGAAACAAATGAATGCAACTGGCTCCAATAAGAATTATGACCACTTTTACTAAAATTGGGAAAATACTTTTTTATTTTGTAAAGTATTTTACAAGTAATTTGTAAATTATTTTATAAATAGGACTCTCCTGAAATTTTGAAAGTAAAAGACTAAAATAATAGTACTGTAACCTCAGAGGTTACACTAAAACATTTGCATCCCAATGATTTCCTTAGTACATGTCCTTTTCCTTACTAAAAGGAAGATGTCCACCTTAACCATCTCCGGAAATGCTATAACTTGGCTTGTCTCGTCCAAAACCAGAGGTCATGATAGATTCTAAAAAGGTAAAACCTAAATTCATATCTAAAACTTTGGAAAGTAAAAGTGTTACCTTACTGTTCTATGTGAGAACGAGACTTCCAAATATTTCATCTCTGGTGCTTTTCTAAATTTTGAAGGCCAAGTTTCTGTGGCTAACTAAAGGCAAAGTCAATGTTCTTTATTAACATTTATGGATCACCCACCTACTAGCACATACCACCAGGCTCAGGGCACTGTATGTGGGGAGGCAAGCTGGGGAAGGGGAATAGGAAGAAAAGGATGAAGAGCTGTAATCTGTGCCCAAGACTACTCAATTTGAGGGGACAAAGCACATGTAAACAATAATAGTAAAAATCAAGGTATTAGTAATTACTGAGAGTAAGTTGAAAAAAAGAGATAAAGCACAAGAGGAAAAAAAAAAAAAGAACAATGGGCTGCAAATACTAAAATCTGCATTCTATCCCAACAGGTTAGTAACTTGTTTGAAAAGCTTGGGCAAGACACAACTCTGAGCCTGAATTTCTTCAGCAATAAAACCGTGGGACTGGATCAATATCTTTAAGGGCCCTTTCAATTCTAACCATTTATGCCACTATTTCTCTTGACTCTGTGGCTCTATTAAAAGGAATAATTACAATGGTCCTTAAACATGACGTATTATTTTTACTTATAATCTCAGAGATGTAAAAACAGAATGTTTAATGTGCTTCTAACTCCAATACAACTATTAAACTGAAACAAATTTAATACAAGCAATTAAAACAGCAATAAAATCAAAATTACATTAATTTAATATGATGCATGACTTAGTCTATAAAAATTAAACTTTTGTTCATAACTTGAATATGGCATCAACTGGGTTGACATAGGTTCTTTAAGTTCAGCATTCTACTTACCATGAGTGTCTGAGGACTCACCTCTCCTACCACTTTTCTCTACTAACCACTGAAAAACCTTTGTTCTTACAACACAATGTGATGTTGCCCCAAAGGCATAATTTATTAATTTTACCCTCATGGTTATAAACAGAATTGCAAATCTGGGCATTGAAATCCCATGTTAGAATGTTGTTTTAAGGTGTTGGTCATGGTGATCTTGAATAAGCTTCTATCATTTTCTTTTAACTCATCAATCACCAAAATGGAAATAGGGAATTTAAAACTTCTAATATATTATTTTTTTCTTCTTGCATTTCTATGTATTTCATACATTTTCTAAGATAAACATGAATTTTTTAACTGAGTGTATGAAATGACAGCTTTATTCAGACTTAATGCACATACCAATTCACACATTTAAAATAGACAATTTAACAGTTTTTAGTATGTATATTCACAAAGTTGTGCAACTAGGCCACATCAATTTTAGAACATTTTCACCACCCCTAAAAGCAGCTCACTTTTCCCTGCTCCCTCATTACCCACATACCCAGCAGTAGTCACTTTCTCCTCCCCTCATCCACAGGCTACTACTCAACCACTAATCTACTTTCAGTCTCTCTGGATTTGCCTAGCCTGGATAGTTATTATCAGTATGATCATACAACATGTGGCTTTTTGTGACTGGTTTCTTTCATTAAGCATGTTTTCTAGGTATATCCAGGTTGCAGCATATATCAACACTTTCTTTTCTTGCCAAATAATATTCTATTGTATGAATAAACCACACTCCATTTATCCATTCATCTGCTGGCGGACATTTAGGTTGTTTATACCTTTTGGTTATTATGAATAATGTTGCTATAAACATTCTTGTATGGGTTTTTTTGAACACCTGTTTTCAGATGAATTGCTGGGTCATGTGCTAAATCAGTGTTAACTTACTGAGAAGCCAACATACTATTTCCTCAGTGGTCATGGCACTTTATATTCCCATCAGCAACATATGAGGGTTCCAAGTTCTCTATCTCCAGGTATGACGTGGCATCTCATTGTGGTTTTGATTTGCATTTCCTTGATGGCTAACGATGTTGGGCACCTTTTCATGTGTTTATTAGCCATTTGTATAACTTCTTTGAAAAAATATCTATTCAGATCCATTACCCATTTTTTAATTGGGTTATCTGTCTTTTCATTTATTGAGTCATAAGTTACATTATTTTTATACTCAGAAAAACCTTTTAAAAAGTATTGAATATATGCTTATGTGTTTTTTTAAATCACTAAGAATGTGGCTGAGCGTTAATATAAATATTGAGGACTGTGCTAGTGGAGACGCTTTCCTCATTCTTGATGTACTTCCTTTACTCACCTCTGGGGAGGTGGACTGATTTGTCTGCTTGGCACATTTGGTAATACCTAAGCGTGACTGGTTTGTCCACCTTCTTTCTTCCTTGAGTGAGCATGCCATCAGAGCACACACTCCCTGCTGTTTTGCTGGGCAGGCCTCCAGAACAGGAAAAGAAACAGAGGCGGCAAGATTGAATCAAAATAAGAAGAGAAGATGGGACAGGTATTTTGGTACAGAAACAAAGACAATGGGTTTTTAGAGAGAAACTGAGTGTGACAGCCGTCTGGATGGGAAAAAGTGTAAGAAGTAGCTGGAGGCCATCAGGAGTTGTTGCCTTTCAACGTGCCCATGCTGCTACTCCAGTTCGAATTCCAACTCTTAATCCTTTTTACAATCTCTCAGCAACCCATCTCTCTAACTTTATTCCCTATTACTCCCCTATAAAACCTCCTTTCTAAGTGAAATGGGCAATTCATTTGCCTCTCAAAATAACAAGGATTTTTAAAAAATGAGAATATGTAATGCTGGTGAGGATTCAATGAAATATGAATTTTCACAGGCTGCTCAATTTGAATGTAAATTGGCATAATTTACCAGAAAACAATTTCACAACAGCAACAATATTGAAACAATTAAGAACTAGTAGCTGTATTTCTGGAGATCTATGCTGAATAAGAAATATTCTGAATACAAAAAAAAAAAAAAGGGAAATTCTTTATGCATAAAGATGAACACAAAGGCATTATTTTAAAGGCTTATTTTGTTCTTGGGACTGTTCTATATATCTTGTACACATGATCTCAGTTAACACTTATAATTCCTATGAAGTGTTACTTCCCCCATTTACAAATAGAAAATCTAAAGGATAAATTAGTTTGTCCAAGGTCACTGTAGCACTGACAAACTGGAAACAACCTAAATGTTCAATAACAGGGGAATGATAAGTAAACTAACTCATACCTCAAATGTTACTATGTATGTTATGAATCTATAATAAAATGAGGGAAGGAGAACCTAAAACAAATCACAAATATGATCTCAACTATGTTTACACACACTCCAAAGAGACTGAAAGTAAATATCAAAAACTGTTAACAGTTCTTGTTCTTAGTTGATGGGAGTACAAGTGATTTTTTTTGCACTTTTCTGTATTTTGCATATTTAAACTTATTTTTATACTCCAAAAACCTTTTAAAAATGGTTGAATCGAGGACACAATAACGTTCCTTTAAAAATCACTAGGAATGCTACAGAGTTAATCTATTAATATTGCTCACCCCTTTAAAAATAAATTAATCCAAATAAATACAAGGTTATCACAACAGTTTAGCAAATTAAAAACAAAATGTCCCATTAATAAGTGCTTTCTGTGTGCCAAACCCTGTGGAAGGTAATCACATTGACACGTGTGATCTTGTGTATTTAATGAGATCATTTGGAAAGTGTTTATCCACCGTTTCTGTGGACACCCACTACCTTAGGTCCCAAACCATTTTGGAGTATCAAAGAGTCACTTGATACAGCTGCCAATTACCTAGAGAAGCAGGAGTTCCTACAAAGCCAGGTCTTAAGGGCACAGAGTAGAGACCCTCCATGCAGAACTCTACAGATCTTAGAAAAGAACTCATTTGAATTGCTACAGAACTTTTCCCTACAAGTTTGCCAGACCTCAAGTCAAAAAAAAGTAGCATTTAAAATTCTAGTAAAAATGAAGAAATAAAATTCTACACAACATTTGCTGGGTTAATTATAAATTACACTAATAAAAAAGTATATTTCCTTTTTTAAAAAATTAAAATGAATTTACATAAAGCCACTGATGACATTAAGAAATATAATTATGTATATATATTTGGGAGTATATTTTTCACCAAATGTTTTGGTGAAAGGGCTCACTTCCTACAGTACTTAGTACCACGTTGATAATCTACGCGCTCAAACATTAACCATTAAGCTGATAGGAACTAGTGCTAGGTTCAGAGTCATTCGCAAGCCACCACATTTCAAAATATTCACTAAAATGTATATGGATGTTGTAATATGCACATACACACGCATATTGTAATGTGTAGGTTCATACAGATCAGCAGTAAATTAACTTATGAATTCAACCTGGATAAAGAACATGATCCATAGGCCATCAAACCCAATTTTAACACTTTTCAAATCATAAACCCTCTAGCTTTCTCTCTACTCTTCCTTTGAACAAAAACTTCTTAATTCTATCATTTCATAAGTTATGACATTTCAAATTAGTTTTGTGTTTACCTTGAATTAAGGCTCTCCTCATCTCACATAGTTCTTTCAATCCATCCTGCATATCAGAGGCAGATTCCTCTTCAGAAAACAACACCTCTGTGTTTCACATACTAAAAGCAGTGACGTGACACACTTGTGGAATGAATATTTCTTCAAATCTCAAGATCTGTAATGGCATCTTATCTCCTGGTCAACTTAATCAGCACCACCCAGCCCTACACTTCCACTGAACGTCAAAACAGTCCATCCATCTCGGATGAGTCAACATCAACCTCCCACTACCGATATCCTATCCCCGGCTCCAAACTCCCCTTGTTTTTACTTTCAATTCCTTCCTGTCATTTTCTCTGCTGCCACTTCCCAGTTCAAGCACATCAAGAGCTCCAGATTCCTGACTTGTTTTTTCATCAGCCTCCTCCTGACATTACTTTCCTATGTAGCATTGAATCCATATATTATCTCTAGGTACTTTCTCAGCCCTCGTACTTCTACCGCACCCACCCTATGAAACCCGAGTGCTGATCAGTCTAACCACTATCTCTGCTCTTATGTCAAACTGCTTTCTGTTACTAAAGAAAGCCATAACTACACAGACTGCTAACTCCATAAAAGCCGTACCACCCAACCTCAGGCGGAGCCTCACTGTTGGCCATCCTCATAGAGCTCCCAGGGCTGTATCCTCCAAAGCTACACTAGACCTTTACCATTGGTTTCTCGTCCCCTTCCTACCCCCAGCTCAGCAGACAGTCTCACCTGGACCACAAGGAAACACGGGTTACCAGATTTTAGTGGTGACCCGTATTTCTCCTCTTATCTAAGTAGAAGAATGTCTCTATCTGCCGTGCAAGGATCATCTTTCGACCTGGACCCACGTTCTCACCCTCTTTCACCTCGTCAGGGAGCATGTCTATGTAATCCACCTATCTACAGACTCATCTCTCTCACTGGGTTGGGCACCCTTATAAAACACAGGTCCCTTTTACCCTGATTCCAAATCTGTAAACAACTCTTTGGACTTCCAGGGAAAATTCCAACATAAGAATTAATCATCTTCCTGTAAAACACACAGAGGACAAACAATAAAAAACGAAGTATCTGTATGGTACTAGAGAAATATAAAGAGTAACTGCTAAAGGTATAAAAGATAAAAGGTCACATATTTGAGGGGGATTTATTTTTTTAAAAGAATCATTATGACTTTTCTTATGAAATCTATTAAATTATTTTGGTATTAAATAAACAACTACTATAAATGAAGCTTATATACACGGATCTTTACAAAACTACAGATTCTTATGACAGGTAGAGATTTATAACTAACTAAATTCATATTAATTTTGTGGCACCTATCCTTTCTTAGGTCATGGACCCTTTGAAGAATCTGATGAAAGCTAAGAATTCTGAGAAATCCACATGTACGTTCACTAAGCTATATATTTTATTTCAGGGGCCTTCAGATCCCTTGAAGCCTATCCTTGGGCCCCAGGTTCGAAACTCTGATTATTCCTAATAAATTATATTCTATCCATGTCATATAGGTGGCTACTGTTTTCCATTTCTACAATAAAATATCTAAATAAATATATGACATTAATCTTTATCCTGATATTTGACACAATGATGACAATACTGATTCATATGTCTATCACAAAGACAGACAGGAAGGGAGATAGGTGGAAAAATAAATGCGCTTTCTTGTAATTAGTCATTCAAGAAATGGATTTTGATGGGCTTTGAGGAAAAGAAAAAATTTCAGAGTAAGGCAGTTTATGCTAGGTTTGAAAGTCTAAGAAAAGAATAAAACAATAGAAAAAAAAAAAAACTGTCCCAGAGGAGGCTAACTTCCAATGCTTTGGTAGATAGCCAGTAGAATATTATTTTTTTTCTCAAAAGATGTTTTATTTCAGTAGAGGACATTCCCGAAACATATATGAGAAAAAAAGACAATTATAGCTTAGCATAGTCCAGTATCAGTGCATTCAAAGTTTCCTTACATTCAAGGTTTCTTCTTGGCAAATTCATCAGACACAATAAGAAAGGTGAGAAAGATAATGGATTCTGAATGCTAAATTAAAATTCCTGTTTAACTTTCATTATACAAAACCCACTAATTCTGGAATAAACATGTTTTCCTGAAGTTAAAAGTTATTTACCTTTTTTCTCTTTGGAGCATTATTATTTTTGTAATAGAAAAGGAAAGAGGAAACAGGGAAGGGATAAGACTTGTACTCCTGACGTTCAAGTTTATAATAAACCATTTGTCCTGACTTTTTAGCTTTCCATGGAAGACAGAACGGGAAGCGGGGAAGGTTGGTGGAAGGCAGAGGGGCATTCTGGATATCCTTTCATACTCTGTGAGGAGCTAGAGCAAAATGGACACCCCAGCAAAGGCTATACAAAATACAGAGTTTTATACAAAGTATTACACAAGTACATGAAAGCTTCAGTTATAAGACAGGTATTATTAGAATATCTGTTTCCTCAGCCTAGATAAGTGTGCCTGGAGCAGAATTTTTGTTTATAGGTTTTTTCACACACATAGGTAAACTCTTTGGTGTCTGTCAGTAAAGGCACATAATATATATACATGAAGGTCAAAGCCCTGCTGGGGTTCCCTAGAACACCCCTAGGTTTTCCTCAGTCATGCAGCTGAGAAAAGACAAGAGGCCTGCAGACATCAAAATCCACAAAGTTATGAGTAACCAAGAGGCCACCTAATATAAGAAAAACTACCCCCTGAACTGAATGAAATGAAACACTTTTTTTTTTTTACTTTAGGTTAATTTGAAATAGATCTTTCTCTGGCTTTGGTCAAATATAAGTCCTATAGATCCATTTTAAATCTAAAGTTCAAAAGTAAGACTAGTAAGACAATCTTTACTCTCTTCATTCACCAATCATTTGGTAAGTCATTTACCAAATGATTCAGATAAGGAAGTCATAACACTACTTCTAATTCTGGCTCTTTACAGGGCTTACCCAACGCTGGAGGTTTAACTAATTGTCATGACAAAGAACTCCACAGCAAAGACAAACAAACAAACAAACAAACAACACTATTGGAGCAAAAGGAATGTAGTGATTATTTCGTAAACTGTTAAAGAAAATAAAGCCTGATTACTGAATTTGAATTAAGAAGTCACAAATTGGTATAAATAAAGTCTTTTCCAGGAGACTAACTTTCATAATTTTCTAATCAGCATAGTTTCTACAAACTTCCAGTGCTCTTTTCTTCTGAGCTGAACTTGAGGGAGGAAATCAGGTCATTTACATGGGATGAATCCTTTTAAAACCTGATTTAAGTAAAACTTTTTCATTCTCTAAAAATGAAAAAAAAACAAAAAACAAAAACAAAAACAAAAAGGTATTCTTTGGTGCTTCAAAAAGTTAATTCTGCTAGACTTCAATAAATTAAATATATCTTCACAAATGTAAGTTCTCATTAAAAAATCTTAAGCAATGTGTTTCAGTTCACTTAAATTTTTTTAAAGATTTAGTTGTATAGTGGTAATACCTACAAAAGAGAAAATAAGTAAAAAAAAAAAAAACAACGTATGCATAAAATAAAAACGTAAGTGGTATGCTCTCAAATGCCCAGGAACAATAGCCTTCTTTATCTTACCATAAAGCTCACATATTTTAAAGAAATTATTTCAAAACCTATAGTATAAAATCTTTTAAAATGTTAGTTTGCCTTCAAATTAGAAAACCACAGCCACCTAATTCACTGGGTTTTCAAAGTGCAGCTTACCAGAAAAAAATAATTATTTAATCAAGTAGCAATTTTTCAGGAAAAATAGTCTAACTATCCTCATAAGAGAACTTAATACATATAACAATTACAAAGCATTGTTAATTCCTAAAATCTCCCAGGTACTATCAAATAAATTGTCAAATGCCCAAATGTCAAATCTGTCACTTACTACTTCATAATTCTTCCTACAATTAAAAGGGAAAAATAATCATGATTTGTCAGCATTTTGACAGACACACACTGTGTTTCCATTCTACATGGCTAATGATGATGAAAAACAAGAAGTCCTAAGGGATGGCAGGGAGGAATGGCTTGATGGCAAAAAGTTTCCATCTCTGAATACGCTAAAGAGTAGAATCTCAAAACTGTGACAAAACAATTAAAAAAATCTCAAGCTATTGTAAGATTCAGAATTTTCTAATGATGTATTTTTTTCTTTTTTGAATTGGTCAGACACGGTGTTTATTTATCTTTACTTTTTATTGCAGTATAATTGATCAATGATGGATTTCTAAAAGAATATTACAAATGAATTATTTCAAGTGCATGAAAAACAAAAGTATTCCCTAGTTAAAAGGAAATATAATTTTCCCCAAAGGAATAATTCCTAAATAAAGAAAAGCCTGAATTCGTGTGAATCTTAAAGGCCATAAATTGGAGAGAATGCTCCATCACAGTATCAAGATATAAATGTATTAAATGTATAATTTATCAAGAAAAAAACCCTTGTAGAAGCCACTTAAATCATATTAGAGCTCTTTTTAAAAACTGAAAATTCCCAGACTATCAATTATTCTTCCTGAAATAAGTAAAAAAAAAAATTGCTAAGACTAATGTATAGGTACAAAACAATGCGTTCTCTTTCTTTATCCAATGAGCATGGTGTCAATGAATAGCCATTTGGATTTAAATACAAATAAAAACATTATATTTTCCTACATGACATACATGTATCCCTCTGGGGACAAACAACATCCAGTAACTACCCTCTTCCCAAATTCTTTGATCCTCTAATACTCCGCTCACTGCCAACACTGTGCCAGGTCTACAAGACTACACTTTACCAGGGAATTTAAGATTTCTTTATACCATAAAGGTTGGGGAGGGGGCATGTTTCTTATATTAAATTACACTGAATACTAATTAGGCCTTCAGATGAATTCTGACATTAAGTGTAGATGTAAAACAATGTAGCTAAAGCAACATTTAGGAAAGTTTATTAGAGTAAAGATGTCAAGATAAGAACAATAGTCCCATTGAGGTCAGTAACCTGTAGGGTTACCTTTCCAACAGGGTTATCTTTCACTTATAACAGCTCTAAACAAGAGAAGTTTCCATGAAAATAACCACCTTTCTTGCAAAAACAACTTAAAGCACATATACTGACAATATGTCAGTCGCTTTCTAAAAACTGCCATATTTCCTTTTAAATTTACCTAAATCACCTAACATGTGTTACTCTTCTGCTACTATTCAGGCTCCCAGTTTTTAAAGCCAAAAATCATACCCTCTCCCTTTCTAAATTTTGCATTAAACATTATTTTATCTTTCCTTTGATGAGAAACACCATCATACAGAGAGGCACATTTATGAAACCCTTAGCCATACCTGAAACTGATTCAGAAAGTAAGTCTACAACAGCAGGTACGACCAGTTCACGATGAGGTTCCACCTTCCTGTAGGTCGTCAGATTCTCCTATTTAACACCAACAGATATGGTAGCCAAAGACTCATATGGTGCCTTGACAGACTGTTGACAGGAGGATGTAAATAATTGTAAGAATGACACCTCAGGAAATGACTGAGCACTTTATCATCTTATGACCCTCAGTAAACATGCACTGGGCATCTGTTCATCCTCCTCAGTGTTAACACACTCAACACTGACAGAAAGAAACTTCTTTGGAACCTTCTTTCCACACAGAAACTTCTCAATCTGACTATGGCAGCACTTTAGAAAAAAAAAAAAATTAGTTTACCCCATAGAATTTACCCCAGATTCTCAGGGTAAAAATATTAGTAAAATTTAATTTCATTTGTTTCTTTTTTACTTTGTTAACACAACTAGGAAACTTTGCATTACTTTTGTGGCTTGTACTATCTTTTCATTAGACAGTACCTATAGCCCTACAGCCTTAATTCTCACAGCAAACAAGAACTATCACTTGACGTTTCCCAGTTACAATTGCAGTTTAAAAGCCAAAAAGAATAAGTGGTCATTTTACCTTCTCTACCAATTAAGATAGGAATAAAAATAACTTAATAAGAATGCAAAAATAATCAGAATCACTGTGCCCTGACACCATTTTAAAGAAAGATTACCTCAAAAAGACAAAAAATAGCACAGGATGTAAGAACCACACCTCTTAAGAAAGACTGAAGTACACAAACCAAGTTTTTCTAATAAAGGAGCTCTAAAAGCGGATGATTAGTGAAAAGTGAAAAGGACATTTCGTTCATTTCCAGCACCTGGAGTCTCAAACAAGACTTACAAGACTTTGTCTCTATTATTCAAGCACTTTCAACCACAAGCAAGCCATTAATTCTATGAAAAGGGAAATAATTATCAGAATGTAATTCTTTTTTCCAAAACCAAAAGAAAATAATACCACTCAAAGGCAAAACAACAAACTACCTCAGTTTCTCTAAGGCTGAGGAGGCTACCTTTGGTCCACAAATATTATGGACCAGAAAAGCATATTTTAAATAAGTGTTTTTTAACCACAATTTTGTATATTTTAAAACTGAGAAATTCAACAATACATTCCTATGAATAAACCGTCTCATCCTCTACCATAACACCTCATTCTGCTTTATTTGATTTAAAAATATTTAGGCCTCCAGGGCTCTTGGAAAAGACAAACCTAAATATTTCCAAATCTATGTAAAACATTTTTTTTTTAAGGGGAAAGAGGGTGACAGCTTAGTAAAGGTTGGGGGTGGTAAGCTTTCTCAGGTGTTCAGAGGATGCAATAGTCACTTACAGAAAACGGTCAACGGGGATACTGTAGCAGAAAAATTAAGGAAATTTAGATCAACGCGTCCCTGTGGCTTCCACAACAGCTGATCTGATACTTTCCATGGTGTCTTAACAAATTTATAGCCCATAAAGGGCCATATGTGACTGTCAATTCTTTATCCATTTGAGATTCACCAGCTGAGTATAACCTTCAGATCTCTATATGCTACACGATGCATTCCTTAGATGCCTTTTCCTTGTGCATTTAAATGCTTAGCTCAATTGCACAGCCAACAGAGTAAGCAGAAAGGATTGTGCATGTTTCTAAATGGGGAGCAGAGTGGCTGCAGTTTCCTGCCTCGGTGGAAAGGGCCATGGGTAGGGTAAGGCTCTGCGTGAATTCCTTAAACAACCGAAATCCCTCGCGAAGAACCGCGTCTTCTAACAGCGCCCAGCAGGCAGAAAAGACTGCCAACCCTCCCATCAGAGAGCATCCTATTTTTAGTCTCGGGAGCTGGTCTTTCCAATCGCATTCCACGGTACAGTGTGTTTGCCTAACTTTATGCAGGGGACCGAATAAACTTCCTAACTTCGTAATCCTTTCTGAGCTCCGAGAGGCATGCTAAGCTTTTCCAACGAATCTGGATTTTTTTCTTTTTTTTAAATCCTAACTTTCAATCTTTCAAACGTGACCAATTTAAGCCCACGTTGGCCCAGAGGGAGGAAAGGAGGGGAGACACCAGGCGGGTCTTGACAGCCGAAGTGTGCACGGGGTGGGGAAGGGGGGACAGGTAGGAAGGAGAATAGGCATCATGCACCAGGGGGGAGCGCCGGGGGCTGGGGGCAGCGGGGCAGAAGGAAATCGAGGCACCGTGGAAGCCGCAGGCTCCTGGGGGGAGGGTCGGGGGGAGAAGAGCTTCTGGCGCGGGTGCCCTGGGGAGGCGACGCGGGCGCGATGCGCGGGCACAGACCGCACCGGCTGGCGACAGACAGGAGAGCGGGGGATCGCAGCGGGGGCGGCGGTGCGGGAGCCGGGGCACACCTCCCCCCCAGCGGGCGGGGGCGGGGCGACGGCTTCCAGGCGCTTCTGCACCCCGGCCGCGAGCCGGCCGGCCCCGGTGCACCGGCTCCCCCTCTGCTCACCTGGGGACGCGACGCGAAGGAGCGCTACCGCGGGGCGCCGGGGCTGCCTCTGGCCCCGCTGGCGGACATGGCGGCCGACGAGCTGTCACGGAGGGCGCTCGGGTCTCCCGCCGCCCGGGTGGAGGAGCCTCCCCTGCCCGCCCGCTCGCCCGCCCCGCCTCCCTCCGCGCGCCCCTCCCGGCCGGGCCGCCCGCGGCCGCGGAGCATAGAGCGCGGGCGGCTAGAGAGGCGGCGCCGAGGGCGGACGACCATAGAGTCTGCAGCCTAGACGGCCCGCCCCCTCTCGTCCAGCCACTCACAGTCCTCCTCCCGCGGCCGGAAGTGAGGGCCGCGCGCGGGGCTGTGCGCCTGCGCGGTGCGTCGCGTTCACTTCCGCCCGGCCTCCCCGACGGCGGCGGCGGTGTAGACTCCGCGGCACGTGGGCGTCCCTGCGTGGAGGTCGCTCGCGATGTCGTGACCGTGCGCGACGCTGGGACAGACCCCGACAGGGGCGCGATGTGGGTGCCCGTGGCGCGGCTTCCCCCGCGCCTGGCGCCGTCGGCCTTTGGCGTTTGGAGGAGCGGCGCGGCGCGGAGCTGGGACGGCCCGGCGGCGCGCGGCCGCGCTCGCTCGGACTTCCAGCCGCAGCTGCTGCCCAGCCAGGGCTTGGGAGAGTCGCCCTCGTGGGTGTCCAAGGGCCGCGCGGAGCCCAGGCGTTACATAACCAGCCCGAGGCTGGCTGAGGCCGTGGGGCAGCTCCTGCGGGAAGGACGCGACGCTTGCCAGCTGTTCCTGGAGTGCAATCCAGGTGAGTTTCCTAACCCCCCAAGAACTTTTATCTTGACCCTTCCGTGCATCTCCTATCAGCGGTCAGCAGGATGCCGAGAACGCGAGATTTATAGACGGTTTGAAAAAATAACTTTTTAAAACACCATTTCCTGTCGCGCGGAGTCAGTTCTATTCAGGAATCCCCAACTTTTTGGCACCAGAGACCTGTGCTCCTAAGAGAATATAACACCTGACTGAGGTGGTGCTGAGGCGATGATGCTAGCCTAGTGCTAGGGAGCCGCTGCAGACTGTGTAGCCGGGTTCGTAACAGGCCAGGGACGGGAGCCTGGAGGTTGGGGACCCCTGGGTTAGACAGTGACTTTGATGATGATAATATCTGGATACTCTGTGAGTAGGCTAGAGGCAACCTTTTTTAAAATTTTTTTTCTTGAGAAGAGGTGAAGCACTGTGGTTAAGAGTGCAGGTTTTGCAGTCTTTGGAAGAATGGGTTCAATGCCAAGCAGTTAGAGTCAAGTAACTGTATCTAATCTCTGTTCCTTATATGGAAACAAGGAATGTAAATCGACTTTGGGGATGTTGTAAGAATTAAAATTAGATAATACATGTAGCACATCTGATTTTTTTTTGATATTGACAAATTATGTTGTTTCTATTGTAAATAACCTTTTCTTTGTGTTAATATACTAGGTCCTGGAATATTGACTCAAGCATTACTTGAAAGAGGTGCCAGAGTGATTGCCCTTGAAAGTGACAGAACTTTTATTCCACATTTGGAGGTATATTTTTAGTTTATAAAAATAACTCGTCAGTCAGTTCCCTTAGCAGTGGTTTAGGGAAGTAAAATTAAGCATGCTATTTTTGTCAGATCACTTTTAGGGGCCATCCTCAGTGAACAGACACACTAAGTATCGATGCTTGTTGAATGACTAGAAGATTGGAGTTTTGAGACTTGTTTTCTGCTTCTATCTCTGTTACAGACTATTTGAGTGTCTTTGAACAAAGTGTACAACTGGTATCTCAAGGTTTATTTTCTTGTCTCCAGTAGGCTGTGCTCTGCCCTTGCTTTCTGTGAGCTTACAATCTAAGTGAAATAGTAAGATCAGGTTAATGGGACTGTATTAACTTGGGACTTAGTGTTTCAGGGGCAGGAAAGGTTTGGTATGATCAGATACAATTGCACGAAGTGAAAGCGTTGTCCAAATGGATTTTTTCAGTGAATTCTGCTTCTGATATAGCAGACAAGTTCACATAACAGTAAACTGGAACTTTCTTGCATCATTGCCAACCTCTTTTTCTTCCTCTTTCTCTTCCTCCCTTTATAAATCTCTAGATTCAGTTTAGGACTCATACCTCTTTATGTTAACTTCCTGAAATCATGTAAAATAGTGTTCTCTAAAACTGCAGGATGTCAATAAATAATTGTGGGAATGTCTACCAAACATAGCTGTTTGCTTATTTGTTTATTAATAAAACTATGTGGATTATTCTATGACAGACTGCTTTGAAAAGAATTCAAGGTTTTAGCAAGGTTATTTAATTGATGCAAAAATCTGCTAGAATTCCAGAATCCTGAAGAGGAAAAGAACATAAGTTATTCATGTATTCAAGATCATGAAATGTGATTTAGTAAACATAGCCATCTGTAATTTCAACTTGGAAATTAAAAACAAGATAGGTTTAATCTTGATTTTTTTTAAAAGGCCTATTTTTGAAAATGAATCTATATGTTCACATATTTAGATGGCATTAAGATCTCTTCATTTACAGTTTGTTATCCTGTTAACACAATAGTTGCTTTTCTATAAGATCAAGACAACAGTTTAAAAACAACTGATTTAATGAAAAAAGGAGGGGTAAGGGGCTAGAAAATTCTTGACATAATATTTCTTACAGAAATATCAGTTATAAAATGTTTATGAAACTATAAATGTAAGCACAAAATCTAAACATCATTGACTAAATCCAGTCTGATTTGAGCTAGTTTTTGTTACAGTTATGGTTTTTATTTTTTTCTAATTCCACAGTTCCTCCACCTTTCAGTTCTAACTAGAGCTCAGCCCTTAGTAAATGTTCTTCCACTTATTAACCATCGTAGGGACAAAGTAAAAAGCAGTTCAAATAAAGTTTTGTGTGAATTCGTGTGTTTGCCAAGATGAAGAGAAGAAACCATTTAACTAGAACCTTTGTGGCCCTAAATCAAGGCCTTAAAGTAGTGCTCTTAGCACACAATGCTGCTTCTAGCCTCTCAAAGGTTCTCAAGTTTAATCCTAAAAGCTGAAAGGATTTTCAGAGATGATGCTTGACTTCTGATTCTTATCTAACTTTAGAATCCCTCCTGCTTCCTCCATTGGCCAGATAAAATTTAGGGGGCTCCCCATTAACAATGTTTCAAGCAGGAACTGTTTGTTTTCCTAACCGGATGTACTAGAGATACATTTATTACAAATTGTGTTCTCTAATGACAAATCACAGTATATCCCATTTGAATCATGAAACTGGGGCTCCACATTAACAATGTTTCGAGCAGGAACTGTTTGTTTTTCTAACTGGATGTACTAGAGATACACTTGTTAAAATTGTGTTCTCTAATGACAAATCACAGCATATCCCATTTGAATCATGGAAACTATTGTTTCAGAGAGACCAGCTTTTGTGGATCTTGATGCAATTTACATAAGATAAACTAAAGTGCTTAATGTAACGATTAGTGGAAACTCAAGAGTTACTTCTCTTTTCTTTGTCCTTTTTTCTTTCTGTTTTTGAATCCAAAATATAGTCAAGTTTTAAAATGTGATTTCACTATTTTGTGAATCAAATGATTTATTCTGCAGTTTTGACTGTTACCATGTTTGAATTGAATGGTAAGTAAGTGACAGGTGCTAAAAAAAATCTGTGCCCTCTTAGGGTGCAAGTATAATAGAGTCATAAAGTATACATTCTTTTTACATTCCCATCAAGCCAAAATTCATTAGCTTTCCTTAATTAGATTAAAATCTGACAAATTGTGAGATTATTTTATTACTATACATATGGAATGATTTGGAAGTGTTTAACCAATTTTTAAGGTACCCATTATATGGCTGCTTTTTTTTATAGGGTTCATAATACCACACTCTTCTGGTTTTCTTCTTTACTTCTTGACTTAGTCTCAGCTTCTTGTCATGAGACTCTGGAGTTGCTCCATCCAGTGTACTTGTCCCTAGAGATCTCATCTCCCTGGATTTAATTACTTACCTTCAACAAGCCAAATCCTTATAAATTTATATCTTCAGCCTGGACCACTCCACCGACCAGCTCTACAGCTTCCTACCTGGCATCTTCCCTTGGATCACCTAATCAATATCTCAAAATTAACACAACCAAAAATAGGTGATTTCCACTCCCCATCTGTTCCTTCTACTAGTCTTTCCAGGGTCCCTTTGAAAGTGATCACTGAAATTTATTAGATTTATAAATTTAGTAATATTTATTAGTTGAACTCAAAGCTTAAGAAAAAAGTTTAATTCATAACATTGAATTGCAAATTTATTGAAACCTTGATAAATACTAGTACAATTTTCTATGTATGAAAACCTAAATGTGCACATGAAAACATATTGCCTTCTAAATGATTTCTTGTAATTTCAAATTAAGTGTATGGAGTCTGTAGCTAATACTCTCAGTTCTAAGTTCTCCAGCGCTCCTGCTAGATGAGAAAACCAAGGCTTTGAAAAGATTGAGGTATCTTGGACCTCTTCCAGCAGACCAGGAGCTTTCCTTCAAGAATTGCCTGTCTTTAGAAAAAGTAAATGAAAAATCAAGGGGAAAATGGAGAGTGAACTACACAGTGAGTTAAGTTCATTTGGTGAAGAACTAATGAAACTCTTCCAGAAAAAAAGAATACTCTCTTGAATCATCTACCTTTTGCTTTAATATTTTGTTTGTTTGTTTGTTTTTCTCTACTGTGAAACATCTTTCCGCTCTAGGCAGCTACTACTAAAGAATTAGAGATTAGTATGAAGCTTTTTGAACAACCGATGATGCCATTGACATAAAGTAAAAGGATAAGTAAAAATTTGTTGAAGGCTTTTTTTTTTTTTCTTGATAAGATTGTTGTATTTTAGTTATTTTTCAGGCATTAATTGATTTGTATTAACGGTTAAAGTTTAGTGTATATTAGTAATGGTTTCTTTACATCTTTGTTGAGGTACTAATATTTTTATAAGAATTTTTTTTTGAAGTAGATCTTTAAATTGTTACAAAGTCTGTATAACACAGAAATTTCTTAATGTTTTATCTCTCTCTTTAGTCCTTAGGAAGAAATCTGAGTGGAAAACTAGATATAGTCCACTGTGACTTCTTTAAACTGGATCCTAGAAATTATGGAACAGCAAAATCTCCTAATGTGACTTCTGAGTTGCTTTTTCAGAATTTGGGAATAGAAGCATTGCCTTGGTCAAAAGGTAATTTTTGTCACTCACTAAAGCAAATACCTTATAATTTGCCTGCTTTCTCTAGTAGTACTCCTGGTTTGTTGAACAGATTTGTGTACAGCTTATATTATAAATTTATAAGATGATGATCTTAAGTTGAATATTGTTCTCCCTTCACCTAGCCACAAATGATCAGAGCAGTTGTGCCGAGACCAAGTTCCATATCAAGGAAACCTGCCTGGGGCTTAGTTTTAATCGAAAGAAAATTAGTAGTAATATAGTTTGTTAACTTAGTTTGACTCAGTAAAATATGGTCACAGGAAAAGTGTTAAGAATTTATTCAAATATATTTGCTTGTATTCTTAACAGGTATCCCTTTAAAGGTAGTTGGAATCTTCCCAACTAAAAACGAGAAAAAGACACTTTGGAAACTTTTACATGACATATATTCCTGTACTTCCATATATAGATATGGACGAGTAGAACTAAATTTGTTTATTAATGAAATGGAATGCCAAGTAAGTTATTAACAAATACTTGATTAATTTTTGGTTTTGAAAGAGTTCTGCAGGTTTTCTCTGAGTAGTCTTAATTTGGGCTCATGATATTTGAGAGTACTAAGATTGTTTTTATATTTCTGTAGAGCAATCTTTAGATTCAAGCTTTTTATATATTTTTTTAATCATGGTAAATTATACACAGAATTTACCATTTTAACTACTGTTCAGTGTACAGTTCAGTGGCATTAGTACATTTACATTGTGGTACAACTATTACCACCATCTGCCTCTTCTCAGAACTTCATTCATACTGAAACTCTGTACCCATTAAAAACTAACTACCTTTTTTCCCCTCCCATGAGCCCCTGGTAACTATTCTACTTTCTATCTCTATGAACTTGACTATTCTAGGTAACTCATATAAGTGGAATCATACAATATTTCACTGTGTGTCTGGCCTGTTTCACTTAGTATAATGTCTTTAGGGTTCACCCAAGTTGTAACGTGTCAGAATTTCTTTTTTTTTTTTAAGACTGAAGACACAAATAACTCTTTGAGTCCCTGTTTTCAATTTCTTCTGGGTATATACCCAGAAGTGGAATTGCTGGATCATATGATAATTCTATTTTTAATTTTTTGAGGAACCACCACACTGGTTTTCATAGTGGCTGCACCATTTTGTAATTCTACCAGTAGGGCTCAGGAGATCCAGTTTCTCCATATTTTCTCCAACACTTGTAGTTTTCTGTTTCTTGGATGATACCCATCCTAATGGTGTAAAGCGGTATTTTATTGTGGTTTTGGATTTGATTTTCCTAAGGATTAGTGATGTTGAACATCTTCTTGTTTGTATATCTTCTGTGGAGTAGTTAATTGAGTTGTCTGTCTTTTTTTTTGTTGTTGAGTTTTAGGAATTCTTATATGTTCTTAGGTATGTGATTTGAAGATGTTTTTCTCCCCTTTTATGTGTTGCCTTTTCACATTGTTGATGGTATCCTTTGATTCTGAGAGTTTTTAATTTTGAGGTCTAATTTGTCTTTTTTCTTTTTTGTTGCTCTGCCTTGGTGTCATATCTCAGAAATCATTGCCAAATCCAATGTCATGAAGATTTTCCCATTTTATTTTGAGTTTTATAGTTTTAGCTCTTATGTTTAGGTCTCTGATTCATTTTGAATTACTTTTTTTAAAATATGATATTAGGTAAGGGTCCAACTTCATTCTTTTGCATGTGGGTACGCACTTTTCCCAGCACCTTTGTTGAAAGACTGTCCTTTCCCCATTGGTGCCCTTTTTGAAAAACTACTTGACCATATTCATGAGGGTTCATTTCTGGACTCTGTTTTAGTTCATTTTTCTATGTGTTTATTTTCATGCCTGTACCACACTATTTTGATTACTGTAACTTTGTAGTAAATTTTGAAATTAGGAATTGTGAGTTCTCCAATTTTGTTCTTTCTAAAGGTTAGTTTGGCTGTTTGGTGTCTGCTGAGATTTCATATGAATTTTAGGGTGAATTTTTCTATTTCTGCAAAAAAAGTCTTTTGGGATTTTCATAGGGATTGCATTGAATTTGTTGATCACTTGGGTTTTATTGACACCTTAACAATATTAAGTCCTCCAAATGATGAACACAGGATATGTTTTTATTTATTTGTGTCTTCTTTAATTTATTTCAACAGTGTTTGTAGTTGTTAGTGTACACATCTTTCCTTGGTTGATTCCTTACTATTTTATTATTTTTGATGCTTTTGTAAATGGAATTGTTTTCTTAATTTTTTTTTCAGATTGTTCATTGTTAGTGTATGGAAATACAACTGACTTTTGTGTTAATTTGTGTCCTCCAACTTTGCTGAATTCCTTTATGCTAAGTTTTTTTGTGGAATCTTTAGAGTTTCAGACTTTACTTTTGAGTTGCTAAGCCTCCTGAAGTCATTAGTGTTGCCTTAAGAGTCATGTTTCTTTTCTGCCCAGAATGCCTCATGTTATTAGTCTTTTAGTCCAGTATAACAGGAGAGGCTTATTTGTACATAATGGAGCTATGGGTTAGGTAGTGGGTCAAGAAGAGAAAGGATGACCTGGATAGTAAGACCTGGATAGTAAGTAAATAGTGACTGTCTATGGAAGGAGAGCAAGGAGCTCAGAACCTTGAGGCTGTACATACAGTAAATACATGAAAGAGTGAAAGGAAGAGAAATAGGAAACTTTCACTTTATCAGGTTTCATCTTGCTGCTAGGAAAATGTTCTAATGCTTCTTCACTGTGGGTCTTTTCACATGTGGTTTCCTCTCTGTAGTGCCTTCTCATCCCCTGAGGGAACCTCTTTTCTTTCAAGTCTCAGCTAAACAACTCTTGACTCAAAATTTAATAGCTCACCTGGTACATATTCTAATACACCTGTCCTCTGTGGTAATTATACATTTTTGTTTCATTTTTTTCTTTGATGAGATTATTACCCCAATGGGTTAGATATGATTAAAGGAACTAAGTCTCAAATATGTTCTTTTAAAGTGTACATAATAATATATTTCAGTATTAAAGTTTAAAAGACCTTTCTCTTTTTTGAAATGGTTGCAGTTAAGATTTTGCATTTAATTCTAATTTTCTTTAATTGCTACACACTGTTGTTACTATTAAGATCCAAGATTTGGTTTTGATTGATTATGCTTTGTAAAAAATATACTTTCTGTGTCTGTCTTACTAGAAGCTAATGGCAGATCCGCAGAACCCACACCTGTACCAGGCACTCAGTGTTCTCTGGCAAGTAGCTTGTGAAATTAAGCTTCTGCATAGGGTGAGTAAAACTGTTCTAAATTTCAGCAGAGAACTTAGTTGTTTTCAGAGAGGCTTACATTTCTGTGACCAGTAAATGGAGAAAAAATTCGAGATAGATTTTATTATTTTTCCCAGCTATTGAAGATAAGAGAGTGAGGTAACTTTGCTGCTGTTTTTATCACGAATATTTATATTTTTCTCTGATTATGAAAATAATTTATTGATCATTCTAAAAATGTAAGATGTTAATGAAAGGAAAGAATTAAACAATCACCACTACAATTCTACCACCCAGAGGTTACTGACATTTGTGACGTATTTTTAGTCTTATTTTTCCTATGCTATTTTTTTCTTTATGTAGTGAAGAAACTATAAGTTTCTTCCCTTGTCACTGAATATTTTTTCTTAAGTTTTTAATGGCTGCTTAATATTTTATTATAGAGCATTCCCCATTTCAGTTTATTTCCTTAGGCAAGATCAGAGCTATAGAAATACAGTATAAGCCACATATGCAAATTTACATTTTTTTAGTAACCACATTATAAATAAAAAGTAAAAAAGAAACAGATGAAATTAATTTTAATGTTATATTTTGTTAAACCATCTCAATTCAAAATATTTTAGTATGTAATCAATCTTTTAGAATTAGTTATTACATAATTACATTCTTTTTGTGTATGAGGGCTTTGAAATCTAGTGCATATTTTACAACATGTCTCAATTCAGACTAGACACATTTCAAGTGTTTAATAGCCACTGGTGACTGCCACAAATTATATATAGCAGAGAGCTAGAGTAAAAAATAAATATTTTATACTATTTGCATATTTTTTAGTAGATAGAGTATATATCAAGTTTTTATAGGGTGTGTTTGTATATTTTTATGAGCCCTGTTCTTTGAAGGATGTATTGGTTTAATTTTTAAATTTTGCAATATGTGACTTCATTGCTTTTGTCCAGGAACACATGAAACCCTTTAATTTGTATACTTGTTAGAATAGTCTCATTTGATTTTAGCTTTGGTTGCTATTATGATTTTTTCCCCTCCAAAACATATGATGAGGTTCTTAGGTTGGATCTCTGTTGCTTGTCTTTTGTATCTGTCACACTCATCATTTTCCTGTATTTCCAGAAATCTTTTCACTTAGTCTTCCCAGCACTGACCCTGCTTTCTGCGTGCATTGTATATTGTCATCTTGGTATGCAGTTCTTGATTTCCCTAAAATCCTTTTTTACTGCACTGATTTCCCCTCATTCTCTGGGCTCTTCATCTCAGCCTCCTCTGTCCTGTGGCTTCCAGCTAGTTTCTTCATAGAGGTCCCCTGAGGACTTCAGCTTTCAGTTGTTTTCTTGTTCTGCATATTTGTCTTCAAAGGCCCTATGTTGATTTTCGTCTTTTATTAACTTCCAGAAAGGAGAGGTCTTTGTGAACCCAACTTTTTTTTTTAACATTTGTCCATTATATATCTATAGCTGGAGGATCAGTTGTGCAACTAAGTTCCCAGGGTCTTACAGGTTTTCCTCTCCTGTGGCTTTGGTAGATGGGGGTGAGGTCTCCTGGGCACCTAATGCTATGCCCCAGCTGCTCTGAATAGATTCGAGTGGGGGGAATTGCAATGCCCACTGCATGTTGCTGCCCGGCCTTCCCCCACTTACTGACATTCTTGGAACCGCTAGAAATGGGCAAGAATTGTATTTTTTATGCCACTGCAGTTGCCACTGTAGTTAGTAATAAATTACCATTTTTGACCATTCAAACCTATGTTCAATATTACAGATTTTAGTCTTTTAAGTCTGTCAGATGCTGTTTTAACTTACTCTTATTTTGGAATTTAATCTGTGTGTATATTATATTTTTTGATAATTATTTTGGTTGGGTCATCTTTTAAAATTGCTTTACTAACAAAATTGTGTGTACAAAAATTAGATACAAAAAAAGTAACGACCTTTTTTTTAAAATTGACACAGTATCTTTATTTGTATATCTCTTTACATGTCTCAACATATTCAAATGAGTTTGATGAGTAGTTTTTTTCCACTAAAGTAAGGCAAATATATCCTCAGTAGTGATCTAATAGCTCCTAAACTGACTGTGACTCTAACATGGAAATGTTGGCTGTTAAAAATTATAACTTGGGAACCTATTTG
The DNA here is from genome assembly GCA_030015415.1 of Cynopterus sphinx. NCBI lineage: Eukaryota > Metazoa > Chordata > Mammalia > Chiroptera > Pteropodidae > Cynopterus > Cynopterus sphinx. Next base: position 16,950,453 of record CM057394.1, read on the forward strand.
TATAATTTCGTTTAGGGTAACTTTCTTTTATCTAAATAATAGTTACCAATATTGGGATGGACCTTTGATTCTCCTTTTCTTTATCAAAACAAAAAACAAAAAAAGAGTGATGTATGTGATTTAACTTTCACATGTTTTTCTTAAATCCAGTTAGACTGGTGACTTGGGTTCTTTTTGTTTAGGGAGGGTTTTTTTGAAGGCAGCATTATAATTTGGGACACGTGGACCACAGAGAACTAAAAGAAATGTTTTTGTTTATCTTCCCTCAAGGAGCCTTGGTCATCATTTGACATGTACACCCAAAACGGGCAACTGGGAAAGTCAAAGTATAGGGTAAGAATGAACAGATACCTTTCTCTGTTTTTCCTCTGAGTGGAACATCTTTGTTTTCTTTAAGATTATCTGGTATTCTGTATTTTAATTTAGAATATCTGTAAATGTTCTTTAAACATGTCATTGCTTTTAATAAATTAAAATTATTTTGGAAGAGAATTGTATTTTTCAGCTATTTATATAGTGGAAGCTAGCATAGTAATAGACTACCATTTTTATCTCTTGAAAATGAAGGTACATCTCAAATTTGGAAAATTTAATCATTTAAATATTCTAATGTGGCAAATTAAAAACAATAATTTATACCTTAATAATAACTCAGAAATTTGCAATATTAACACAGTGGTTGAATTCACCAGTAGATGCATCTGTTTCCTACCCAGGGAGTGCGGGCTTTTGTTTTTTGTTTTTTTCACCTTTCTACAGTTACAAAGTAATGATGTTATAAAGTGATCCTCTATTTAGTTTGTATCAAGGTACATGTGCAACTGTAATAAAGTAGGTGGTTTCAAAAATAATATTTGAACTCAAGAGTTCTGCTTTAGGATTAAATGCTAATGATGTCCGAATTCCATCATATTAGCTCATTCTGAAATTTCCGTTTACTGTTTTGCCCTTACTCTTAAACTTATCAGTTTCGAAATGGGCTTGATTTTAGAGTGACAATCTTTATTGTGATCATTGTGATTTTAGTTCTCTTTCATTCTAAATAAGCATAATTTATATAGCCTCACAAAATAGGAAGGATACATTTTGACCAGATACCATTAGGAACTTATCCAAGTGTCCTCAAAATGAACAACTTTGTATATAAGGCACTTTCTCATTTTCTCAATGATAAGATCAAAAGCTACATATTATTTTTGGCCAACTTAAATAAATAAACTTTTAGATATAAAGATGAAATAATACAATTTATTTTCCCTTCTTTCCAGGAATCGTTAGAACAAATACAACAAAACCTGTGTTTTATTCGATTGACTCCTCGTAGAAATTTATTTACAAAAAACTTAACACCTATTAACTATGATGTATTTTTTCACATGTTAAAGCAGTGCTTTATGAAGCGCAATGCCAAGTTAATAGACCACTTACAGTAAGTAAGAATAAAAGCAAGTATTAAAGTAGCAATTTAATGTGAGAATTATACTGTCATGTCACAGGTCTAAATGTTATATCTTGTCTATCTTGATTAATGGAGTGAGGTACCACATTTTCACTCATATTCAAAATACTTCCTTCTCCCTGGTGGTGCACATTTTGAGAAAAATATATTTTCCACATAATCTCCTGAGCTTAATTTTTTTTCCTTTGGAAAAATGACCTGGGATGCCTACAGTTTGTTTTACCTATGTCAGAGAGTGAGCTCAGGATTACCTTCATGAAGAACTAGCTGCTTATTACTGGCCAGGGTAGAAAAAGTCAACATTAGTGGTACCACACCCAGTAGGGGTGGATCATTGTATCACCCTAGTTTTCCTACCCTGGACCAAATTTTTGTTTTCATCTAAAGCTTTATAAAAGATTACAGCAATACCTCCTTCATATCTACATAAGTATAATTTTTATACTTATATATGGGACTGATGTGTATAGTTCTGAATTATGCATTATACCTTATAATCAGCATCCCATAGTCATTCAAAGTATTGTCAGAAGATAGGCAGAATGTTAAAATAATCATTTTAATTAATTTGATCATTAAATGTATTAACTGAGCTGTTGGTTGAACAATATTTATGTAAATGTAAAAAGTGACAATAGACTAGTAAAAGTAATCCACCATTTTGTCACCTTGTAATGGCTATTTTGAATGAAAATACCAATAATATAGGAAATTAAGGAATAAATATGGTAAACTGGTACAAAATGTTCAAAATTACCTTTGAGATCTCTATGAATTGAAAGCATGGTTATATCTGTGACCAGGATTCTATTCAAAATCAAAAAGTATTGGAAATATTTTCTACCAAAATATTTTAATGCAGTTGTTTACTTCTTATTGTCAGAGGCTTGCTGATGGTTTCTTGCTAGGCTAACATAAAAGGCAGTTTTCTGCTTTATAGTTTATTCACCAGTAATTGTTACAAATAAAAATGTGCACGATTATTCTCTCTTTGAAAACTGCCAGATAGCAGCTTCTGCAGTTTGAACTTAACTGAACTTTTACATGAACTTAAATAGAGTTAAGAATATTTTTGCAAAGAGAGTTAAAAGACAAAAGAAGTGGGTAGAAGAGTGGTTTTAAAGGGCAATGTTAAAGTACAATTTTGTGTAGGAATTGATTAGAACATGTTGCAATTTTAGTATAGTTGCTGCCAAAAAGTGAGCACAGATTAGAACATGTTAAAGTCTAAATCTCCTCTTTTTCATTACAGGTAAGCCATGAAACTAGGAATATAGTTAAAGCTATATAGTATATGCAAGCTCTTAAACTGAATAAGATTAATTGCATGTAATAGGCATTTTAAATTTGGTTTAGACTCTGTTTGTCAATATTAACTGACAGCCCTTATGAAAAAGAATTAAACAGATCTGCTTTGTATTTCTTTTGCAGTTCATTGAGTCCAGTTGATGCAAGGGATATATTGAAGCAAACAAAAAAAAATGAAAAAACAAAAATAACAAATATGTATCCTCAAGATTTTAAACGCCTTTTTGAAACTATAGAGTGTTCCAAAGATTATACTTGTAAGTGGCTATATGATGACTTCATGGAAGAAATAGTCACATAGGGAACTGGACTGCTAAGACAGGAGCTGGAGGTATTTATTTTATTTGGAAATATGACACAAATGGAAAAATACTAGGCTGGAAAAGCTCACATCCTTTTATTGGAAGGTAACTTATCTTTGTTTTGCACAAATTAGGCAGATAATTTTTTCTGAAGTTGATCCCATTAGTACATTGGATAAAATAACGACTTCTATTTTATTTACAACTGAATAAAGTGAAAACTTCAGTTAATTGTGGATTTGATCAGATTGGATTTGTTTCAAATTTCTACTGTCAACATACTGGTAGTTGTGGTATTACCAGATGAAACTTAGTTTTAAAAATCCTTTTGGTCAAATATATTGTATTATTTTAAATACTTTCACTATTGATTTTTGTAGCCTCCTGGGGGGCAAAGAGTTTCTATATTTTTAAGCTGAGAAAGTAAATAAAACTGATTTAAGTGGTTTGTTTCAGTTGGTTGAACTGTAAGTACTGTGTAATGAAATTATTTAAATTTTAATATGGTTTAAACCTTTTAAAAATTAAAATATTTTAAGTAATATGGTTTTGTGATTTTTTTTATCTAACGAAACATAAAATTGACCCTAACTTAACTCACTTTAAATTCTGTCATGTATAGTCAGTGTAATCTGTGTTATTCAAAAGTCTCTTGCATTTTTGTTCTATCAAGAAAGTTTATTTGAAGTTAGACCTTTACATGAACCTAAATGAAATTAAGGATATCTTCTTAACTCTTTGAAGAAGCTACTGGATTTTAGCTGAGACATATCTAAATCTCCTCAGTTAGATTTGCTTATAATACCTAAGGCATATTATTAGTAACTCTTTGTAGGGCATGTTCTTAATAACACTTAGCCAAACCAGTTCTTCCCAACTTTCATTTACAAATCAGTCTGGCTGGAGACTCTCAATTTGTATCCTGCCGGTACATAATCTGCCTAATTGTAATGTCATTCAGTTTCCTTCTTCTCTGTTTCTTTCCTAGTCCTATGCTTTAAGCTTAAATTCTTCCTGAAGCTTTTTAAGTACCTCTATTTTATGTTCCAGTCCATCTTATTATTGCCTTATTAATCTTTCTAAAACATCCATTTCACCATAGACTCTTCTTTGGTTTCCAAATGGTTCATAGTGGTATGTCTCTTAAGATATTGTCAGGAGTAAATGAGTTAAGCAGAGAAGGTGACAAGAATGGTGGCTATTCAAATTAGTGTAATGTTATCATCTTCCCCCACTTGCTCCTATACAGGTAGCCAAAGGCCTCTGTGTTTTCTTCATTCTGCATTCAAAAAACTAGAATTTTTAAAAAAGAATTTTACAATTATCTAAGCACTAAAATATGTAAACAGTTAATGGAGGTTAATACATGGAGTTAGTTGCTCACAGTAGCATTAAGGGACTCCACGTTTGGAATTAAGGTTAGCCTTCTTGTTACATAGTGAAAACCCAGAGGAGTCAATAGTGTCCAAAACCTCTGGAGAGATCAACTAAATTAACTAAAAATTTACAGTCCCTTAGTGGTAGCAATTAGGAGGTCAGTTTTAGACAAGTGGTGGAGACAACCCTGATGGCTGAGGGCAGTTTCTCTTGTGACAACCTTGGCTGTGTAAAGAAAGAAAAGGGAGAATGCAGCGTTTGAGGTGGCTTCCTGTATTTCTTAATTTTTAAAAGAAGACATTTAAATTTAAGCATGTTACTAGGTTACAAGAATGTCAGCAGAGAAAAACTTTAAATATAGCTCAGAGGCATTGACTGATGGTTTTCCAGAAAGGGAATGGGTTCAAAAGATCAAAGAAGCACATTTTGCTCTTTGCCTAAACAGAGTATGGATTCTAATATATGGAGGGGTCAGAAGATGAATTAATGCCTTGCTAGTGGTATATGCACTGAGAAATATCAGGCAGTGTCACCTTAGACAAAATGGAAGAGGGGGCTAGGGAATGACAGATTTATTAACTGCTGTGGGCAATCAAAAAGGGAGTTAAGGAGACACTTAACCATACAGAGTCTAGCTAAGGATGGAAACCAAATTTATAGTGGTATCATTCTATACTATTGTGTCATTTTAGGACTGGAGCAATAGAGTGGACAATTATACTAATAAAAGTTGTATATTCAGATTAGCCTTTAAGTTTGCCTGTGAGTGATTTCCATTACTTATGGAGAAATTAGTCTGATATTTGACATCTTTCAGGTGGGATGGATGCTTTCTAAAGGCAGTGGGGTATGCCCAGATCTCCTGGTGGGGAGAGCACAGTTGACTGATGTCCCTAGCTTCTACCCTTGAATGCACCAACCTGTTTATGCCAAGGTTACACTTCCTGCAGGCTGTTCCCAGGTGATGACTAAGCATGGTGGAGGTACTAAGGTGAGCCCCTCTGGTGACAACTCCAACGGGCAATTTTGGCTCCAGGACTGAATTCCAGTTGGCCTGGCTTAACCTTTTTTCGAATTTTGCTATGGTTCAGAGCTCCCCATGCAACGTTCCTTCTTTCCCATAATCAGACCTGTAATCACTATCTAAAACATGTCATGCCTTTTGCTCTCTTCTCTAAAAACCTTTTGCATGTTTAATCTTGTCTTATCATCTGCTTCTCTGGAGATGCAAACTAACACAGGAATTGAGGAATGTGAAAGTAACACAAAATCGCCGAAATAACGAAGCAAGTGTTAGAAAGTCAGTTTTAAGTCATTTAAACTCTGATATTAACATCCCAGAGGTGGAGTGATTCCTGGTGATGACAAGGTCCAGGTCCGGTACCAAGCAATTCAGGATTAAGCACTTACCAAGATATTTTGCCAAAAGTCCTTTTAGTTTTGCTGGTAGCTGATGACAAAGGATGGTTGTCTGGTCTATTCATTCACAGAACAAAATGGGGTGATTGAAACAAGTCTCATGGAAATGTCCAACCAAGTGAACAACCAGGGCTGTAGGGCTCTTTCATCTCATTTTCTGGAATATTGCTTTTTTCTTCATGGTAGGAGATAGTACACCACCAGCCATACATCCAAGTTCCAACTAGTGGGAAATGAAAAACATATGTATAGGGTAAGGGAAAGTTAGGCTGAAGGAATGGGACAGTCTAAAATTTGGGGCCGTTGGCTTTCTGTGTCAGCGGGAAGAGGAACAAGACACTTTAGGGGAAATGGCTCATGTCTGGGTAGCTAGAATCACATGCCAGAATAGGAAAGCCTGACCATTCCATCTCTTAGTATGGAGTCCAGCATAAAGTTTTCCCTGAGAACTCTTCTCACACTCTTTAGTACCTCCGAATGTTCTGTCGAATTAGTCCCTAGTTCTCTGGAATGCCTTATGACATGTTTAGTTCAGTGAACAATTTTTGATTTCCTTCTAGGTATCACGCTCAATGCTGAGCAGTAGTATGAGTTGATTATACTAGTAGTGCTGGTAGAATGCTGGATGCAGGCATTATCCTATACTTACAGACTTCAAAGTTTAAACTCATTAATTCCTTATAGTTGTATGGTGCTTTACAGTTTTTTCAAAATACCTTCATAGGATTTATTCTTGCCACTCTGTCAGGTAATAGCATCTTCACTGTAAAGTTAATAGGCTTGGAAAAGTTACCCAAGGTCACATGGCAGAACTGGGTTTCAAATCCACATCTTTGAAATCCTCAGCCACTACTCTTCACTACCCCATCGCCGCTTCTAGACGACTTCAGGAAGCGTCTAAAGTCTACCTGTCCAGGCTGCAGAAATCAGGCTATCACAGCGCCAGAGTGTGCCCCCGACAGATTACTAATTGCAAAGATAAAATGTACCTTTATAGTGAATTCTAGCAGCTACAATTTTAACTGACTAATCAAATTTAATTTTATTAATAGTGGGACAAGCTGACATGCACATTCAAACGTGATGTGGCGCAATACGAAGTGAATAGTGTAATTTGTAGTGTGTTTTTGCTAAAAAAGCCAGAAAACAAAACACTTGAATCAAATTAAGTCTCTAGACTCGAGCAGCTAGGTCTAGCCTGCGGTTTACAGGAAACACAGGGAACAGAAGAACAAGCTGAAGGACACTATTAGAAAAAAGTCAGGCAAATACAGAATATGGAACGTTTCACAAGACCCAACAGCTCGGACTCGAGAGTGAACGTCGTGAAAAAGAAACTGATCCCGGTTTTCTTTTTTTTTAAAGTTACAAAAGCCGCTCCTAGAGTGAGTGTGGTGTTTGCTGCCAGCACAGAAGTAGCCTTCGGCGCGGTAGCGTTGCCGGGTCTAGGATCCCGGTCTCATCCTGAAGAAATGCACGTTGCGGGGTGGAATCCCGAAGCGTCACGATGCGTTCGCGAGGAGACGCGATAGCTTGCTTTCCGGGGGTTCGGCGGCTCCGCACCCGCGCACGACGAGAACGAGCACGGGGCGGGGGCACCTGCTACCAGCACCCGCCGGGCCCCGGAGTCGGGTGCGGAGGGGTTCTCCGCGGCGGCGTCTTCGCTCTCAGCTTCGCGGCGGCACTAGCACTCACGAGGAAACATTAACGGGGAGAAAGTGTCGCCTCTCCCTGGGGCGGCGCCTTGGACGACAGCGACCCAGAAAGCATCGGAGCATCCTGCGGCTCCCGCTGGGTCCGCTGCATCCACTTCCGCCCGGCCACCCGGCCCCCTCGGGGCCCCGTCTGCGCACGCGCGGCCCCGCCCCCGCCGCGGCCGCCCCGCCCCTCGGCGTGCGTGCGTCGTGCGTGCGCGCGCGCGGAGGGCGCAGGCGCGCGCCTCCAAGCCGCCCGCGGAGTGAGGAGGGGGGCGGCGCTGCCCCGGGAGAGGATGGAGCCGCCGAAGGTGGAGAAGTTCGGCTCCGCGGCCCGGGGCAACGCGCTGCGCGCCCTGGCGCCGCTGCGCCCCGGGGAGCTGCTGTTCCGCGGCGATCCCCTGGCGTACACCGTGTGCAAGCGGAGCCGCGGCGTCGTGTGCGATCGCTGCCTGCTCGGGTAGGTGCGGGCGCCCTCGGGGCGCGGGGGGCGTGTGTGTGTGTGTCGGGGGGTGGGGAAGGGGGAAGGGGGTCAGCCCGTCCCGGGGCTGCTCCCCACGTGGCAGTGAGCGTGTCCCGGGCTGCGTCCCCGCACCTCTCAGGGCGGAGCCGGACCCGCTGACACCTGCCCGGGGCTGCGGGGGGACCGGGGGGCTGGGGGGGACCCGTGGGAAAGGCCGGTGCCCCGCCGGGAAGAGGGCTGGGCTGGCGGGAGCGCACGGCCCGTGGCTGCTCGGACGGCGCAGTCCGGGGTCCCGGTTCCGAGAGGTTCGGGGCGTCCGGGGGGAGCCCGCGCGGGAGGGAGGCGGCGCGGGGCGAGGCCGCACGTGCGGGACGGACCGCGCTTTGCGTGGGGCGGGAGGGTGGGCACGGGGGGGCGGAGCCCAGCTCGTCGCAGCCACCTGTCGCCGACAGGTGCGGACTCCCGCGATCGCGTCCTGGGCTCGGGTGCAGCGCCGTGCGAAAGCGGTGCGTGGGAATGTGGGACGTGTACGCGCACCTGGGATGTGTACGCGCACCTGGGGCTGTGTTCAGGCAGCACGTGTCCTGGAGCTCCGGCTACCTGCTCGGGAAACGCGCTCCCATCGCGATGGGGGGATGGTTGGTTTGTTTTTGTTTTGTCCACGAGGAATCTGCCAGATTGGGATTTGGGGTGAGTGGAGGCAAAAAGAGGTAAATTCAAAGCTCAAACCTGTAGTTCGGCCATTAATCTTACCACCTCCTTATTGGATTTTTATTCGAGGAACTTATTTTAAGTTTGTGTTGTAAAGTTTCCAAGGAATAACTAAGTAACCATAGGCAGGACCACAGAAATTCTGTTGAGAGGACACCTAGAAGTTTCTGTAAGCAGTGTACTTGAAAACTATTCGTTCAAGACTTGACTTTGTGCCGAAGGCGCTGATATTGAAAGTCATAGATCTTTGATTCTCATTCAAATTAGAGAAGGCTGGGCCCTTCATCCTGTTGAAACCCTTTGGGGGGTACATCTAGCCTTTGAATGCAGTCCAAAGTAGAGAACTTTCTGCTTCTTACGTCCTGTGGTATTAATTGATGGAGAAGACGTGGGTCATCGTGCAGGTAAAATCACACTGCCCAGTTATTCAGTAGTAGTTGGGAAGGTTTTGGAATGACTACATGAGGACAAATTACTGAATTATCAGAGCTGGCCTTGAGTCATATGACACACGGAGTTGTCCATTTTCCAAGACTGACCACACAAACCCAGTCCTTTGTGCGTGGGATGCTTCTTGATTTATCATATTCTTTCATTACTACTGTCTACCACTCATTTTATTAGCAAGAACTGAAGAAAAAAGAAAAAGAAAAGGAACTTCATGGAAGAATATTGGGGGATTCTTAGCATTCCTTTGAAGTCTGGAGGAAACCCAGCTCTGAAAATGGGCAGGAGCCAAGGAAAGTTCCCCAGTCAGAGTTGTCCTTTAGAAGTAGCTGAGGTTGGGACCAGGGGGCTATGTCATTTCTGATGCTCCCTGGTAATACCGGGTTATGCAGCACGGACCCCCAGCACCGTGACACTGGATCCTGCTGCTGGTACTCTTGCTGCTACCACTGCTGCTTGGGAAACTAGTTATTGCTGGAAAGTTCCTTTCTTAACCATGCACTATTTACTTCTGATTCAGATTCCTAGTAGGTGTCTTGGATTGGTTGAGCTTAGGTCACTGCCTGTACCCTAGCTGCAAGGAAAGTTGAGGTGAGTTTTTGGCCTTTTTGGCTTATAAGAATGGAGGCAGTCTCACATTCCCACCAATGTTCACATAGTGGGGAAATCAGGACACATAAACGGGAAAAGGGATGTAAGTAATTGCCAAACTTATAAACAAATGAATTTTTCGTAATGACTAACGTGTTTATTAGCACTTTACACACGAAATATATTTGCACTTCTTTTATATTGCTAGGCCATAGTTGACTTGTGCAGTGTTAGTGGGTTTTTTTTTATGCCAGTTTATTATTTTTTTCGTACTATATATACATAATTTTTTTTGACATTTTATTAATTTATTTTCCTCCTCCCTTCTCCACCCAGCATCCTGTTGAATGCTTCCACTTCAGCGGTTGTTGTGTTTCTGAAGTGCCCAGTTGGGAGATACTGCAGCCTGGAAATAGTGGTAGAGAAATCAGACTTTGGTGCATTTTTTAATGCAGTTTTCAACCTCACTGAAAGTGTGTCATTATGGGATACAGTTCCTGTGTTTCTTATCACCTTGTAAGTGAAATTTGTTTGAAGATATTACACCTTTCAATATTTGTAGCCCCAAGGCCTGGCACCTAGTAAGCTCTTAGTTTGTAATGTGAAAGTCTGGCAGGTTTTATGTGTGGAGTTATACCTATTGATTTTATGGCATAAAAATTAATGTTTTGAAAACATGCATTTAAACATAATCAACTAATTCACTTTAGCAAAGTTTTTAATGAAACAAACTATATTTTCCAAAGAAAGAAAACTTACTGTGAAAAATTGCTTGCTTTAAATATTTTCATATCTCTTTAATGTCTAGTTTAGTAGAAGACCCTTAAAATTCTCAAAACTGCTTCTGCGTTCAGTGTATTACAAAATCACAACATACTGCCTTTAGAAAACTGCACTTTACATTTGTTAATGAGAATGGAAAAGGCAAAAAAAAAGTCTTAGTATTATTAGAATAGTTTTAACTTTTTGGGCCCCCTGAAAGGGCTTTGAGGCTTCCCAGGGGTCCCTGGACCATACTTTGAGAACCATTGTTGTAAAACACTGGACATGCCTTTTGTATCATTTTGAGAAGCGGGGGTTTGTTCTCTAGTATATGTTGTTCAAATGTAGACGATATTTGCTTCTGGTTTTCTCATAACCTGCCAGGATATGGGTGTGGAGCTCGAGACTCAGGATGATCCACTCAGGTTTTGCTTCCCATCCTCTAACTGTGGGCTGCTTCTGTTAAAGGTCTAGAGATGTCCCACTGAGTTGGATGTGGCCACCTATGGGATAGTGATTAGCCTTGATTATCAAGAGAAAGTGAGAGCTGCTTTTCATTTACTTGTTACCTCAGTATATGACGATTGTCTGTTACTGTTCAGTATTATTCTCTTTTTATTATCTCTTTTTATCTCTTTATTATCTCTTACCGAGTAATGCCAGGCATGGTTTGAAGTGCTTTACTTTGTGTGCTCCTTCACTTAATCCTCATAAAAGCCCTAAAAAAGTGTCCCTTATGTTCCTGATAAACACTGGTATGGACTGGAGAACGTTCATACACTTGTCATAGGAGTGTAAATTGGTACTTGCTTCTTTGGAGGGCAGTTTGGTCATACTTGTCACAGTTGAGCACTGTCTTTTCTTGACCCTACATTTGTGATTCTTATGGAAATATACATAACAATGGAACTGCAAGGATACTTAGCACAACATTTTGGTAATTTAAAAAAAAGGGAGAGAATTTTAATGTCCATTTAAAGGGGACTGGTTAAATGATGGTGCAACCATGTTGTAGAATACAGTTTAACTGTTAAGTCTGAAGTGAACCTGTTTGTATAGATGTGAATGGGTGTCCACGACATTGCTGGGTGAATGAAGTTGTAGAACAATGTATGTATCTAAATAAAATCTTTGTGTATTCATTTATGTACTTATGTGTATAGAAGAGGTCTGCAAGGACATCCCAGAATCCTAATGATTACTTCTGGAGAATGGGACTTGGAGGGATTTGGGGAGATATCCCTCTACAATTGATATATTTTGTATTTCCCCCAAGTCAAGCTTGTGGCATTTTTTTGGTAATTACAGATTTAAATAAACTTTCGGAAAATCTTTCTTAGACTTTGTTTCCTTTGGAATTGTATAAATGGGATGAAAACACCTTTGAAATGCTTGCCAGTTTATGTCCACTTTTTTTTTTTTTTGAATTGCCAGGTGATTAGACCAAGAATGATAATAAGTGCAAGGTTATTCATTACAGCATTATTCACAATTGTAAAATACTGGAAATTACCTAAATGTCCAAGCATAGGAAATTAGAAACTGTGGTACATATAAAGAATAAAGTATTCTGGTCTTATTTAAAAAAAAAAAAGAATAAAAGATCTCTATAGACAGCTAATGGAATGATTCCCAGTAAATACTGTCAGTGAAGAATTCAAGTGCAAAAGAGCAAATTTGTACATTAAGGGAAAACAACCCCCCCCCAAAAAAAAAACACATATATTTGCTTATCTTCACAAAGGAGAGATGAAATGGGTAAAGGGGATCAAATATATGGTAGCGGAAGGAAACTGGACTCTGGGTGGTAATCACAAAATAAAATATAAAGATGTCAAATTATAATGTACACCTGAAAATTATATAATTGTATTAATGTTACCCCAATAAACTTAAAAAAAAAAAAAAGAATAGGTGTTGAATCCGCAGAAGGCAACTTTATCACCTATGGAGAGTCATATAATACCCCCCCAGACTTATTAATATCCTACCATAAATATACTTGGAACCATAGAACCAAGTTTAATTTAAGTCTCCTTGTATTTCAGGCTTGCTTAAGTAAAGAGCACTGTTAAATGTTTCAATGTTGTGAAATTTTTATCAGTGTGCTTATATCAGTTAAGGTTTGATCAGAGAAGCAGAGTCATTGAGTGACAAAGGATAAGGATTAGAGAGATTAGACTTTGCCTAACTGAGATTTGGGAACGATGCTGTTGGCTCTGTATTGTGTGGTGGGCCTGAAGACACTGAGTCAGCAGAGCTTCCAGAAAGATGTTGATGTCAAGCAGGGGAAGGCAAGAACAAGTTCAAGTCTCACTGGAATTAATCAAGACAACCTGGAACCTGTGTCCGTCATGGCCCGCCCCCTCAGTGACACAGATGGCGTGCAGAAATTGCTAATGCCCTTTGCCACAGAACTGTTTATTTACTGTGCTCTGCGACCTGGAGGGGGTTCAGGAAGAGATACAGGGGAGCTGTAGGAGCAGAGCTTGAAGGCTGTTGCCTCAGGCCAACTGTGACAGCGTATACAGCTGCAGCGGTTCCTAGCACGCTCCACAGACCTTCAGGATACAGTGATAGTTGCTTCGCTTCTCCCTTCTAAATCCCAGCCGTCTTTTGTGGCCAACCTTAACCTAGAATCATAGAGAGGGGGAATTCTGCACCAAAATTCATCCCTTGTCAACTATACACACCTCATTTAACTTTACTTACCCTTAATTTAGGGTGCTTCTTACCAGCCATTCCCTAACTTTATGTCAGAGTTAGAGATAGGAGTTTGGCAATTGTCATTCAGTTCTTGCTACACCAAGTGGGGTCTGTGGATCGGCAGCAGCAGCATCAACTGGGAGCTTCTTAGCAGTGCCAGAGTTCCAAGCTGCCCCACAGACTGACTGAATTAGAAAATCCGTTTTCTGGATGTGATTTCAAGATAGCTGCATCCCTTGTATTTACTTTAAACGGATTTCTGTAAGTATTTTTAAACTTAAAGTTCTCCATAGTCCAGTAATTTGATAAACATTTCCTGCGAGATTATTCTGGGGTCGTCTTATTTGATTGGACATTTTAATTGGACGTTTAATTCTCTATATGCTGCATCTAAAATGTTTGCATTTTAAAAAGTTTTACATGATTTCCCATTAGCCATGGAGAGTTCCCGATGAAGTCTTAGTTAGATACGATGCTCCCTCTGGTGGGGGAAGCGGGGAAAAGCGCACATTTTTCAGAGGTGACTTGGCTTTCAGCTATTAAAACTTAATAATATTCCTAAGTGAACCTCCTTTCCAAACATTTACCATAACTTTTGCTTTGAATTTGACCCAAACTGGCAAACAAGTCAAATTTTGTCGTAAACGTTTATGTGAAACTCACTGTAAGCACAGAACACTGGTCAAGTTGATACGGTAACAGTGTTTTATTAATAATGACCGTGTTATTCACATTAGGAACCCAAACTCATGTCTGAAACTGGCAGTCTTGCTTGAATTTGTGATGATCTGGGGGAGAAATTATGTCTGTTCATCTACTTACAATGGGATTTATTATTGTGGTAGATTTTGTGCAAATGATTTCCGCACCTAATTTTTGCTATAATTGCTTGGTAGGATGGATGAAAATTATAAATGCGACTCTGTGGAATAATCTTTTTAAAATATCTCATTTTAATCTTAGAACTCGAATGGTTTCTTTCCAGCAACAGTTATATTTCTGAACAGTTCCTGAAAAGGCACATAACCCATGTGATAAGCATCTTTTGACATTTTATTTTGAAGGTAAAAATTGACAACTATAAAGTCATTATTTTACTTGTTAAAATATATAGTAAATTTAGGAATTTTTTATTTTTAAAGTTAACTTGTTTCCTGTTGACTGTTTAACATGGCCTACTCATGTTTAATTTTAAACATTTAAGACATTATTGTAGGTTAATGCTGATTTTAAGTTCATTACTTTGATCAAGATTTATATTTAGCAAGTCCTCTGTTAGCTTTTGAGGCAAAAATAAAAAGAGAAACCACATAAGGGGGAAAATAGATAAATGGACAGATTTAACTTCATAAAAGTTAAAAACATCTATGTCAAAGAACTGTTTTATAATAGAAAATATTTGCAACACAAAAGCACGTATCCATAATATATAGAGTCATTTATAAATAATAAGAGAAAGCAGTTAACCTGCGTCCTGGGACTTTTTTCTCTTTGTCTCTGCTTTGGAACAGTTCTCATCTTTAGATTTCTCTCTGAGAGACTCTCCTTTGATTCATTGGTTCTCAACATCGGCTCTGCAGTGGAAGCACCTGGGGGCTTTAACAAATCCTCATGGGTCCCACCCCCGAGATCCTGATTTAATTGGTTTAGAGTGTGGCTCCAGCAGGGCAATTTTAAAAGCTCCCCAGGTTGTTTTAGTGTACGGTCTGGGTTGACAACTACTATCTTTCTTTTTCATCTTTCCTGACTCCCCTGTCTGCATATTTATATTCAAGGGCTAAGGTGAAATTGCCACAGCTGGTTCAGACAAGCTCCTTATCATATCCATAAATAATTCTGCAAGTTGAATTGCAAACTGGACATTTATATTAGCATGTTCTGTTTACATTTAAATGATTGTCATAGGTAGGACAAGCACGTATTAAATTGAATTTTTAATTTGAATGCTTGTGATGTTTCTCAAACGAATTTGATGAGTATATTAAACTTTAATTGTTGTTGGCATTTTTCGGTTACTGTGTTTACTTCCTTTTAGGAAGATGTTAATTAGAAAGATTTATGTGATACAGGTGACCACGAAAAGGGTGTGTGGATATTTAGGTAACAGTTTCTCTGGGAAGTTTAATTTTTTATTTTTTTGACTGTATAATATTAGATACTCCATTTAGGTGCTGAAAATTTAAGCATCTTATAAAAGACTGTAAAGTCTATGAATCATTTGTTTTTACTCCTTTTGTAAATTTGCCTGGAGAATTTTGAAAATGTCCAGCTGTCTGGGCCACATCCTTAAGGATCCTTTTAAAGCTCCACAGGTAATGCTGATGCATCATATCCTGAGCTGAGAGCATTTGGGAAGTTAAGAAAAAAAGTAAAAATAAGTGGTATAGATAATAATTGCAGGGGAATAACGAATAGTGAATTCTGTGATGAGGGAGAGATGTGGGAAAACTGGAGATGAGGATTCCAGTTAAGAGAAAGTTTGCTTTACTCTGGGTGGGAAGTAATGAAGCCTGAGTTAGGAGGTGGCGAGGAGCCTGGGAGAAGGGTTGACCTAATTTATTGACTTGATTTTTACGGTGGGGAAGGAGAAGAGGATGGTGCAGGATTTTGAGCTTGGTTTGTTGAATTAATGGTGATGCAACTGCCAGTTGAAGTCATTAGTGTGGGAGAGAGCACCAAGTCAATTATGCAGCAAAAGACAGTGCTGCTGAGGACCAAGCTTAAGAAAAGTTACTTCTCAGGATTGGGAGATAAGAGACTTTTGAATAAGTTAATAGTTCCTTCTTTTGGCCTGGGTTTCACTGTCTAGGTGAATAGGGAAAGCAGTTTAATCCTCTGGACCTCACGGCTCTGCCATACCATCCACCTATGTAAAGTTATAGAAAGTAAGAAAATTTGCCACTTTATCTATTTTGAAGTGTTCAATTCAGTGACGTTCAATACATTTAAAATGTCTGCAAGCATCACCACAACCAACTTCAGAACATTTTCCTTGCCCTCCCCCCTCCGCCCCCATAAAGAAACCCTGTGCCTTAAGCCCATCTTCTCCAGATAACCGGAGGACAACGTTAGACTAAACCGTTGCATTTAGACTCCTTATCACCTTCCTTGTAGTCAGAAGGAGTTCACAGCCACCCAGAAATCCCTTCCAGCTCAAATCGGTCCCTTGCCGTCCCGAGCCACCTGATGGCAGTGTGGGAACACCAGAGAGGAACGGTGGCTCGGCGAATCCACTGCTGCACGCGATCACGCAGGCCCGGAACAGTCTCGTCTATCTATGTGTGGTCCTAGTTGTGGTTGTTATGGCAGTGGCCTCAGAGGACC
Organism: Cynopterus sphinx; assembly: GCA_030015415.1. NCBI lineage: Eukaryota > Metazoa > Chordata > Mammalia > Chiroptera > Pteropodidae > Cynopterus > Cynopterus sphinx. The sequence continues at coordinate 16,967,016 of CM057394.1, forward strand.
GAAAGTCTCTTCTCGAAGATTTTGCTAATGCAGAGCATTGTCTTTACAGGTCGACCATGTTTCCCAGCCATCTAAACCCGTCTCCCCATCAGGTCTGGTTTCTGTCATCTGTTAAGTGCAGCGGCCTCTGCATCATTGTCACTACTCCCGCTGTATCTGGAACCCTGTCCAGCCTTCAAGCTCGTTTTGTCATTTTAGCCTGTTGCCCCAGTAGTTCCTTGGGTCTCGGGGATGCTCTGGGCTAGCGATTCTCAGCTCTGGCTGCACGTTGGACCTGCCCGGGCCTTTCAAAGATCCTGATGCCCAGGCTACATCCGGTAACTCAGAATCTTGGGAGCTGGGGCCCAGATGTCATTGTTCTTTAATCTCTAAATTGCCTACTAAATATTTTTATCGTTTCTGCAGCTTGTAAAAAAGGAACTAGATTTACTCTTAAGTTCCACTCGCCCGAGGGGTTCATGAGTCTTGACTCTTTAATTGTCTGATACTAGTTCTTTTCATTCTAACCTGGAAATGTTTCTTTCTTTCCCCCAGTCCCTCGGCCACCAGCCCTAGTACAGGTTCTCACTTCTGTTTGTGACCTTCAGCCAGACTGCCAAGAACACACTTGTCGTTGAACAAAGTTGGGTTTATTACCTCATTGCAATGCGAAAACTCACACACCATGGGAATTGTGGGGTGACTCAGAGGATGCTCGAAGGGATTTATTATAGGATTTGGCTTGTGTCAGATGATTTAGGGAGGGTTCAGGGAAGTGGGGCTTTGCTCTGTCTGGCTTGGTGTCAAGAAGTGGGGATAGTTCCTTGAGTGGGTGTTTTAATTACAGAGGTCCTGTTTTTGTCTTGACTTACCTGGGCCACAGAGTGGCTTTGTCTGACATTGTTGTTATGTGAAATTACTTTCAGCAGGAGAACACCACTGCCTAGCTGTGTCATCCAGTTTTGAGTGAGACCAAAGCACAGCTGACAGTGCCAGCTCCGGCAGTCAGGAACAGCTCCTTGCCACAGCTGTTTCGTATCGATTGATGACATCTTCTTATAGATCTTTCCTACTTGAGTCTGTTCTGTGAAGTACTGCCATAGTGGTCTCCCTTAAATATTCCTTTAGTGACTGATTCTTATCCCATCGAACTTAAACAGTGGTTCCTTTCTAATCTGGGCCAACTCTGGCCAGCTTTATGTCCCAGGGTACTGTCTCAGTCAGACTGCTTTCCGCAGAGCCTTGTGAACCTTTGCTTTGGCTTTTCCCTCGTGCTACCTAGCTCTGTGAGCGGGCAAGCTACTTAACTGCTCTGAACTTAGTTTTCCTCGTCCTGAACCTCGCCCCTCAGTGTTACTCTTAGGAGTAAAAGAAAACACCTGTGAGTATTTGGTATATAAGAGGCAGGCATACTTAACGATGGCCTTTCCTTGCTCTGCAGCAGGGGTTCCCAAGCCCCTGGTGGAAGACCAGTGTGGTCTGTGACTTGTTAGGAACTCGGAGGCACAGCAGGAGGTGAGCGGTGGGCCGGTGGGCGGTGGGCAAGTGAAGGCACCAAAGTTTGAGAACACTGGGGCCAAGTAAATCCTACCTGAATGAGAATATTTGTAGCATTTCTCAGAAATCGCCATAAGACAGTCTTTGCTAGTTTTTCATACTTTTTCTTAGCTAGTTTCACTTTCTTTGTCTTAACTTTGCTTTTTGCCTTATTTTCCTGAACTTGAGCTTTTATAGCAAAGATCTATAAGAAGGTCCTTATTTTTGTTGTTTCTAGTCAAGATATACAACTCAAAATGGCAGATGATTCTAGAAGTCTATCTTAAAATGCCGAGACTTATTTTGAATAAGATTATCCACACAATAACTATCTTTAATAATGATCAGTTACAGATCAAATAAATTGATTTAATTAGAATTTAGAGCACAACCCTTAATAAGCAGGATTTAATGAGCAATGCAGTGTGGAAGATCAATTTATTGAGAGGCCAAATAATTCCTGTAACTCCTTTGCATAGGAAATGGTAAAAGATGAATACGTGGAGCCTGAGTTAGAAACCAAGAATGGTTTTCTTCAGCAGACTGACACCTCCTGTAACTACTTGTTTTGTATTTGGGGGCATCTTCTATTTTTTTCTTTTTCTGTATGTAGATGAACAAATTATTCGATTAGCTCCTGTTTTGTTTAGAGTAGTCCTCTCTCTTCCATGCACTCGTAGCATATATCTTTTGTCCTATTTACCACATTATATTTTATTATTTGAACAAATATTTATTAAAAAATTTTCTATCTCCCCTGGAGGTTCTGGGTGCAGTAACTCTCTTACATTGCCACTAATATGTACCCATTTTGGGTTTTCTCCCTTACGTAAATTAAATTCCTCAGTATAGTTCTTAGCCATATTTTCTTTTCTTTTAGTACAGGTAGATAATTTTATTTATTTTGTTATCTTGGAGACTGATCCTGTGCCTTATAGGTCCAGTAGCTCTTCTTTTAAACTGTATTATGCTCTTCTAAATCTCTTCTCCTTTTTTAAATATTGTAGTTTGGAGAATTATAACATTGCTTTTTCTCTTGGCTTTGATCATTGATGAGAATGAGTATGATGTGTGACTGACTTTTTTATTGTCGTTGGGGGAGAGATTACTTTTTTAAAGATTAGTTTTAAATTAGTACTTATTTATTCTTGTTTGTCTACATGGAATGGTGAAAAAGAGCTCTGTACTTGGACAAGAAGAGTCAGGTTTGCATTCTTCTTCCATTATTTGTCAGATTTGTGACCTTTCATTTTCCTCACCTACAAAATGGAGATGATAATTCCTACCTATACATGTGGGATTGTAGTGAAGAACAAATTAATTAATGTACCAAAGCATTTTATAAATGTAATGTATTGTCATCACCCTCATCCCTGAAATAAAGTTGTTAGAAATTGAAAGATTAACTAATAAATCAAGAGTTGGAGTTGGGTTTTGGTTTCTCCCTTTTTGGCTGAAATGTTTAGAAGTCAGTGAAGTTACTCATAGATGAACATCACCTGTAATGTCTTCTATTCCCCATTCTGGGGGATTTGAACCTGTTAAAACTCATTTCATATCCGTTAAGGAAGTTTGTCGTCAGGTTCCAGTCATGCCATTTACTTGTGTGAACCTGGAAAATTGCCAGTCGAACCTAGTTTCCTCATTGATAAAATCTGGTTAATAATGATGATGATAATTATACTCTTACCTTTCAGAGTTGCTGAAAGGAGTAAATGAAAAACATGTTTTAAAATAGTGAAAAACAATTTTAAACTAAAATATGAAACATTATTTGGAATTAACCACAAAACTACGTGGACTGCATTGAGTCCTACTTTCCTTTATGAGAAAGGCCCAAAACAGCAGAGTGGATGAAAGAGGGAGAGAGAGGTGCCAGTTACTGTGTTTTCTGTTAATGCTCACTGCTGTTTTTTTTCTATGTAGTACCATCTTAATCACTCCATGCTCTGTGAGAAAGCTGATGTGAGCGTCACAGTTGTATGAGAGAACATAATTATGTAATTACACAATCCCCTTTCCCATAAAGGGGCCCTTAAGCCTTCAGGTCAGCAACAGAGGTAACTTAGTGACTGTTCTTCCAAAACAGTTCTTTACTTCTTTTTTGGAGAAAAAATTCTTTGTATTTGCATACAACGGCGTTTTGCTAAATGTTGTGTATTTAAGGGGGAGAACAGAGCACCTTTGGGGACTTGGGTAAGTATTTTGAAGTTAGTCTTAAAACATATTTTCATGCCGTCAATGATAACTTGTGATAACTGGTGCTTTGGGTGTCTTAATGGTGGTTCTTTTCATTGCCATTTTAGTATGACTCATTAGGTAATGCTCTTTCATGTTTTGCTTGAATTAATGTGAATGTTTTATGAGAATACCAGATCTCAAGGACTTATCAACAGCTTAATTCCAAGTTTAATGTTAAAGCACATCAACTAAGGTATACATATCATCAACGGGGGACGTCCTCCCTTGATTACCTTAACTTTGGTAACTTAAAAAAGAACATTAAAAAAAGTCATTTGGGTGTAGTAAAAAATCAGTTTTGTTGCTCTGAACAGTAAATCCTTTCTAAATGTGCCACTGGGTTTTGGCTGGGTTCAAGAGAGAGGCAGGTGAGGTCAACCTGGTAGTATAAGAACAGGTGGTCTAGGTCAGAAGAATCCTGAAATTTGGGATAACTAGTTTCTCTCTCTGGGAATCTACTTAGAACCGTAGATGCTTGGGAATCTTAGGGGTTCCCTGGTCCATGCTTGCTGGTGGATCAATGTTCTCTTCGTCCCTGACCAGCAGTTTAGGATCTTAATGGACGTTTCTCCTGCTAGGAAGTAGAGGGCTTTGATTTGCCTGCAGCTGAATTTGGATCAATGTTTGTTCCTCACAATATTCTAAGTTATTGTGTTTATAAAATGTGTGGGACACTTGTTCCTTTAATTTTATTGGCTAAAGTTATATATCCATTAGTACAGGAGTTGGCCACTTTTTAGGGAAAAAGTGCTGTACTGAAATTGGGTAGCTCCTGATGTGTGAGAGCCACTTGTGCCCTTTGAGTGAGGGCTGTGGAGGGCCCAACATTACGTGTGTTTTTATACCTAATCCACAGTGCCCAGCATAGTGCCAGTTGGCTTGGGATGCCTTCAGTAAAAGTATTAAATGAGTAGCCTCATAGAGTAAGGGCTGTTTTTATCCCCGTTTGACAGTTGAGGTGACTGAGGCTTGAAGTGGTTGCTGGACTAAACTCACACAGCTGTAAGTGACAGAGCTGGGTACTGAGCTCAGGTTTTTATGATCACGAGCCCAGGCTGCAAACCGTGACTCTGGGTGGCCTCGAGGATAGAGGCCAGCTGTGCGCTTGCATGTGCATAGACACGCACACTGACACTTGTATTCAGAGTATCCTTGCAGGTGAATGTCCTGAGAGGCAATTAAATTAAATCTTCTATCATTGAAAGCATCTGTTATTAGATACTCTTAATGTGATTTAGGTTAGTTTATTTTTCTAGTTTTAAGTTGTCCTGATTTGTAGTTACAATGTTTGGTAAAATATAACTTAGTATCCAGCACCGTATTTTCATAGTAGGTCTTCAGCAGATGTTTGTTAGAATGAACCACTGGAAGTGGAAAACTGGGAGGGCCCGAATAGCCAGTTTTCTCAAACGTCTTTGTCCTTGTCTGTGTATGTATTAGGTTACTTGAGATTGACTTTTATGTTTTTTTTCTGCAGCTAGTTGATATTTAATAATTGATTATCTGAGTACCAATAGTATAGATGTAGGTGGTTTTTGTGCTCCAGAACAGGTATGGGCCTGTAACAATGAAAGATCCATTCTTAGTATGTGAGAAATACTTATCTCAGTTGAGCGATCAATAACTCCTCGTCAGAAATGCAGTACTGCATGGTCAGAGGAGAAATCCTGGGCTTTGGGCTCAGGCAGAGCTGGACGTATCCAGCTTTTTCAGTTGTTATGTGTCCTTCAGCAAGTTGCATAAATTCCTTGAGCTTCAATTTTCTCTTTTATGAAAAGGGTTCTGTAATGCTCGTTGCAATAATAACTATGTAGTTGAGTGTTTATGCAAAACAAAGAATTATGACATAGTGAGTTTAGATAAACCTGGTTACACAGTCACTAAGGCTGTCACCCAGAACGTTACCCAGGTCCACCTTATTGCCAAGCCTTGCTTACTTTCTGGTAGGCATGAATAACAGCTCCCATCTACCCTTTTCTTCAAGTAGTTTCTGTAGGTTTCAAAAAGAGAATATGTTCTTTTTAGAATATATGCATGTTAAGAGATTATTTTAGAATATGGGAATTTTTTGAAGTGTGGTACCTGTTAGAGAAAGCTGTAGTAGTTATTTGGTCAATAAGACTAAATTTTAATTTTGGAATTTAATAAATTCCTTGATTGCATTTATTCAGGTATCACGAAAGGAGGAAGAAGAGAAGGCACAAACAAAGAAAACTCTGACTAGTCTGTAAAAGAGACTTTACAGGATTATTTTTAGAAACACAGTGATTTTTTTGGAAGAGAAATGAGGTTTAAGTATATTAGGTATTAACTGTATTTTAACGTTGGTCTAGATTCAAAGAAGCAAATGGGTTTCAGTTGATGCCAGAGGTGTCTTTAAATGTAAAGGCCTAAAGCACGTTGTTGGTAATAGAGAGGCGTGACTAGTTGGAACACTTTCTTTCTGTAATCCGTTCTTTAAAAAGTTGCTGAGCTGGAGTAATCCAGAGACAAGATGTCTTTTGTAGCTTTTTGTGACATATTTGAGAACTGAGTAGTCAAAGAGTTTTGTGTCTTAATGATATGTCTGTTTTTACATGTAATTTTCTGTCAGATGCCAAGTTGAAAAGCTTGTCTGCTCCCCACCTCACCCCAGGAAAAAAAGAGTTGTTTTTCTGTATAGTTGCATGGATAGAAGGAGAAATGGGTTTTTGTCCTGAGTGTAGAAAAAAGGACGTTGCACAAATCGAGTGTATTTTAGATGGGTCTTAAACTTCACTGTAAACTGAAACTCTAAACATGGCTTGAAAATAGCACCTCGGTTCAGGACTTGCAGTTAGGTTAGAAATGCCTCTTTGCTCAGGTCACCAGGTTCTTGGTTAAACATCACCTTCCCCTTGATGCCAGTTGGTTTAGAATCTCGTTACTAGAAGTGTGTTCTGTGGACCGGCAGCATGGGTGTTAGTCACTACACGCGTTTGGGAAATGTAAAATCTCAGGCCCAACCCTGGGCCAGCTTAGAAAGTACATTTTAACATCTCCTCGTGGTCTGTGCGCATCGTAAAGTCTGAGAAGCACCAGGGGAACATGAACTGTGGAGCCAGACTGAGTTTCAATCCTGAAGCTAACACTTGCTAGCTTTTTGATCCTGGGAAAGTAATTTAATTGTCTGTATCTCACTTTTTTTTTTTATCTGTAAAACAGGATTCATAATGATATATCTGCTTAGAGGAGTGAAGTTTATCAGATGTGCTCCATTAGAGTTAGCAAGATAGTTTTAAAATGTCGTATACACTGTATACAGTAGGTGTGTAATTGCAGAATAAGTGCCCATTTCATCAGCATGACCCCCACCATTTATCGATAAAAGTTTATAAAAATTGCTAAGGATCATATTACAGTATTTTATTTCTGTATCATATTTCTGTATGATTTGTCATAGAATAACAAAGTGAAATCTAGATAACATGACTTCTGGGCATGAATAAAATCAATTTAAGTTATTTCTTCAAAGTAAAAACTTTTGATGCACCATAAATCACTGTAAGGTTAATAGTTGAAGATTTGACCATCTTTGCCAAAAATATCAAAGGGAACATCTCAGTTATTCTGATAGTCCAGACAGGACCAATTTTCTTCTCTGTTGCCAGCGCTAGCCTTGGCTCAGCGCCTTCCCCTTCCAGATCCTTGACTGAATTGCTTCATACAACAGGACCTTCTTGGAAAGGGAATGGGGGAAAGGAGAAGAGGGGAACAGGGGAGAATGGCCTGAGACAACATTCCCCCAACCCCATCACCTCTCCCTGTCTTTTTCTTTCCATTAACCTCGAAGATGGCTTTTCTCTGCTCTAACTGTTGGCACTCTCTCTCCATATTAGAGATTAAAACAAACCCCAATGCCTGCATTTTATAATTCTCTCTATATAATTAAGTTTTGCTGTTAATAATTGTTTAGTACCAGTTTTTAAAAACAATCAAGCCTCATTACTCCTGACTTTCTATAGGAAGTATATAAAACTGAACGTCTTCCTTGTCTACAGGGGAAAATGACAGACTTCAAAGTTTAGATAAAAGCTGACAAAACCCTGATGTAGAATTAGACTATTTTGTATCCTATTCCAGTTATTTTAATTTAGGTGTTAATTGTGATTAAGTATACATGGGATTAGGTTAAAAATAAGCATTTGGTAACTTTTGGTAGGCCTAAGGTTTATTAAGTTTGAGTGGCCATGTGATTTTGTTTTGTTTTGTCTTTATTTTTTAAATTTATTTTTTATAGTGACATTGGTTAGTGAAATCCAATAAGTTTCAGCTGATACTTTAACAGTAAGGCATCTACTTATTTACACTGTGTGTTCACCTCCCATAGTTAGATTTCTTTCTGTCACCACGTGTCTGACCCCCTTGACCGCATCAACCTCCCCCCTTATTTTGTCTTGATCAAAATCTCAGCTTTGTTAGTGATAGAGCATTTGGGAAACGTGGCTTTGGCGTGTGGCAGCAGTCAGCTGCCATGGGATTGGGCAGCAAGAGCGAACCTGCTCAGTCTCTTGCCGGTGCTAGACAACCACCGGCTTCCCCTCGAGGGCCAGAACTTCCCTCTCTGAAACTTGTGACCTGGAGGAGTTGCCCCACAACGCTGAAAGCCAGGTGTGGCCAGCTTCCCAGTCACCAGTCATGTAAATCATAAGTAGCTTTTGGATTGCCCATGCGTGGTGTCTGTCTGCTATGGGAGTGAGGGAGATTTTAATACAGAAAAAAGGCTTTTGAAACCCTACAAGACCTATTACAAAGTCAACAATATTCCTAGCTAAAGGCAACTGAACTTGTAAAACAATGCTTTTAGAAAAATGTTCTGAAATAAGCCCAGAGCACATTTATAGAGGTAGTCATAAAAGGCTGTTCTTCTCTGAGATGAACAGAATACCCAACAGCAAAAGGAGCCTGTGCTTTTTCCAGTTTAAAAAAATAAATGATAAATAATAACATAAATCAGATGTACTCTAAATATAATGTGGACCTAAACTGCTAAATAACTATTTATCTCCAAGATATAAAACAAGTTAGGCCTAGTTTACTGGTTTTTCTATTGCCAGAACCTAAGCCATGAAAAAAGATTCACTGAAAAATTAAGATACATACTAAATGAAGGAGTGAAAATCATTCATCAGAGAAGACCAAATCGACCAGAAAGTCTTGTATAAATCTTTAGCAGGAGTCAGGCTGTTGAAAGCATGGAAACTCTTTAAAGGGAACTTCCCATTTGATATTTTGAGTCTTGTTTGATATTTTAAAAACTGTAACTTGAATTGGTACATTTCTGTTTTCACGGCAGCCAGCCTCATCCAAGCACACACACACGTCCCACACGCACACCTGCAGAGAGCCATGTGTATGTATGTACCCAAACAGACACGATTATATCCGCATACATGTGTGTGTTTGTGGTATGCTTGGACGGGGGGGGTGTGTGTGTGTGTGTGTGTGTGTGTGTGTGTGTGTGTGTGTGTGTGTGTGTGTGTGTGTGTGTGAGTGTGAGTGAGTGTGTGTGTGTGTGTGTGTGCGTGTGCATGTGCATGTGCATGTGCATGTGTTTTAAGAGGAGAAATGGTCCCACAGAGCTACATGCACTGTGTTTGAGAACTGAATAGAAATGCAGGCTCTGGTGATACCCCAGACCTCCAGGCGAGGTCCGCAGTCGGCGTTTCAACCAGTTTGCCGGGTGATTCGGCTGCTCATCGCTGTTCAAGAGCTGCTGCTGTGGGCGGCGCGTGGAAGGCCTACTTCATGACGGCCGCGTGACGGAATGCGTATCTGAAATCTGGACAGTGTGCAAAGAGAGAGCAGCTGACAGAAGTTGGGAGAGATGTAGAAGAACGGGTGCAGGTTCGATAGCTTGATTTTGTGCGGGGAGAGTCAAGATATTTTGTAGTTGATAGAACCAAAAAGTGAACCTGGAAGTATGTCTTAAAAGTAACCAACAGAAGGACTCAACTTAGAGATAGACAATGAGAGGAAGGGACAGGAGTTTCGTGTAAAGTAGACTTTGCCTAAAGCATCATGTCCGCACAGGTAATGTTTCACAGACATAAGGTGATAAGTGAAAAACTAGTGGAAAACGTTTATGTAGAGAATTGAGAGTAACTGCCAGGTGAAATGGTTAAATATGATTGCCTCTGGGGGAGCAGGACAAGGGAGCCCTTCGGTCCTCTGACTTTTTAACTGTGTGCTATCTGTTACTTCGATTAAAAATGTAAAAACAAAGTAAGATGTGCTTCAGTCTGTTGTGGAGGAATATCTGTTTATTAAATTGCAGAAAGGGCTGCCTGTCACTACTCTGGGTTCTTTTTGACAAGAGTGAAAACTTCTGATTTTTCTAACCACATATTGCACTTTCTGTATGGGATCTAGGTGAGTGGGTTTGTAGAAATGTGTCTGTGTTTTTGAGGCTCTTGGTGGATTGTGCTGAGTGATTAACCTTCAGTTTGTATTCTCATATTTTTATTACTTAAAGAACATTAGGAATCTTTGGAAAACGAAACAGTATTTGGGTTGAATGCTTACATATTTTTTTATAGAGTCATTCATAGGCTAAGACATAATAAGTAACACCTTCTTTAGCTTTTCGTTTTCCCAAGATTGGTCTAACGTCTTCCACTTTCTATATTTGAATCGAACTTCCTGCTTATTAGCTTTTAAAGCTATGGAGATCATGAGCCCAGTTTGTTACCTGGGCACTTCTTATCCACCTTGGCACGTCTTAAGCAAGTTGACTTTAGGAGCAGTCTTCCTACATTTGTAGAGAACTTATTTTTATTCAAATGTAACAGTCTGTTTATAGATAAGAGATAAAGTGTTTTAATCTTACTCAGGGGATCCCTGACGAGCCCAAAACGAAATCCAAGTGGAGCAAGAAGCTGAGCACCAGTGCAGAATTGCTGTGCCAGCTGACGCCTTAATCCTCTCATAAAATATTTATCTATGCTGAATGTCATATTGATTTTTAGATCTTTTCCATCGGAAAAAATATTTTCTTAGCGACTAATTATTGTTGAAATTAACTATGAAGTATAAATGCATTCTTATTTTCAAATGTTTTAAAGTTGGTCAAACCACTTAACAATGCTTTATTTTGGAATAATTTCAGAATTATAGAGAAGTTGAAGGACTAGTACCAAGACCTTTCATGTGCTCTTTAGCCAAATTCAGCAAATTTTAACATTTTGCCATTTTTGATTTATCATATTTATTTTTTCCATATCTACATGCTCACTGTTTTTCCTAAACTGTTTGAGAGTAGACTGCACACATAATGTCCCTTTAACACCGTAGAGAGGTTTCCTAAGAACAAGGACATTGTCTTACATAACCGCCACACACTTACTCAAATCTAGGAAATTTAACGTTCACACAGTATGGATATTATTCATCAGGTTATAACCCATTATGGTTCATTTTATTTTGTTGCTGAAATTGTCACAGGTTTGACTCACTGGAGCGCCTTGGAGCTGGCTCAGATATTTTTTGATCCGCTTCCATCACTTTTTGGAACACTTTCTTGCTCTGTGGTACAAGATGCTCCAGGTTTGTCTCATATCTTCCCTCCTCAGCCGCTGTTCTAAATTTCTTTAGCTTCTACTGAGGCTAACATCGAAGCGTGGACTAGGAGATAGTGAAATTTACAATAACTTAGAGTTTTTCCAACAAAGGGAAATTGTGGGAAGAGGAAGAAGACCCAGTTAGAAGAAGCAGTTGGCGAGACTTCCCCTGTCTGGGAGGTGCATTGGACAGGTGGCGGTGGAGAGCAGATGGCCAGCAGCAGTGGCCACTCCAGTGAGTGGCCTAGCAGGTCAGCTGAATATGACATGCTCTGGGTTCTTCATGGCATGCTTTTGTCGTGCTGGGATTCCAGAGGTTCCCTTTTGCTGTAGTGATGGCTGGGGGTAGGCTAGGGCCTGAGTTTAGGGTGAAGAGGCTGCCATGTATAGAGACTTAATGACCAAAGGCAAATGACTGGTCGTGGACCCCAGGAACATGGGCTAGCACAGTGTCCCCAAAGCCATTTGGCAGGGATAGGGGGTTGGGGAGAGGTTGACTACAGAAAAGTATCACAAAGGAATTTGGGGGATGATGGAACTGTTCTGTTTCTGTAACTGTTCTGTTTCTAAATTCAAAAACATGAATTTAGCTGTATGAGAATTTTAAAAAGAAGCATTTTGGGTAGTTTTTGACATGATAATCTAGATTATTTGGTAGAATACCATCTTCTGCCATGTCCACTGGGTTTGATGAAACAGATTTGATAAGAAACCATCGATTCCCCCTCCCTCCCAGTTATTGATATATAATTGACATATTGTTAATTTTAAAGTGTACATAATGGTGATTTGATCCATGTGCATACTATGAAATGCTTACCACAATAAGGTTAGTTTATGTATCCTTCACTTCACATAATTGTCATTTTTTTGGTTATTGTTGAGGGTATATTTCCATCTAATTACTCTCTGAGAGGGTAATAGTGTCTGAACAACAATAATAAGAGGTTTAGCTGAGAGATTTTTGTTTTATTTATATTTTATCCCTGCATTTTGTGCTCCTCAGCTTTGAGGAATTTATTTTCTAAAGCAAGATATACCAAATGACAATCTTAAATCCCTTAAATCAAGCTAAAAAAAAAAAGATTATATAGCAAAACCATTATCTTTCTTTCTTCGCTTTAACATACGGCCTAAGTAAGATGTTACTAATAATAAATAAACATTCACTGTTCCCTGAAAAAAAAAACAAAAACCAGTTCACACAGGGCCATTTGTTCCTTAGTGGAATCTGGAGGATGCTTGTGGCTCGGTGCCTGCTTCCTCAGCCACCACCCTAAAGGCACACAAACTGTCATTTAACCAGACTCCATCTTGGAGAGGAGGGGTGAAGCCCACCAGGTAGGTGCTGGATCCGATATTCGTCATTCTTCTTGAAATTCATACTAACAAGTATCATCTCTCTCTCAGATCGTCAACCTTTCTCTCTCTACCAACTCATTCCTGTCCGCGCTTAAGCACGTCATATTGTCTTCCATCCAAAATAAGAAAAACGGCACCACCACTCTCCCTTAGCCTCATCCTTCCTCTTTAGGCTGCTTCCTGGATTATCTCCTTTTCTCCACAACCAAATTTCTCGCAAGCTCTGTTTACAGTCGGAGCCTTCACTTCAGTTTCCTTTGCGGGCTCATCTTTCCCTGCATCTAAAGTTTAGTTTTAGACCTTTTTAGTGCCTGTTCCTGGTTCCCTCTTTTTGGTCCATATTGTTTCTCTTCCTCTGGGGATCTCATGCATGGTTGTGGTTAAGTATATACTAGTGATGCCCCAGATTACATTTTTTTAGTGTGAACAGGCCTCTCTTTTGAATTCCAGACCTTTATACTCAATTGTCTACTTGATATCTTTACTTGGATGCTTCAGGTACTTGAAATTCAATGTTTAAAACACTGTATTCTCAGTCTTGCTCCTTAAATCTACTTCTCCCACTCTCGTTATTTCAGGAATTGGTACCATCATTTTGCCCTTGTGAGAAACCTGAGAGGCATCCGTGACATCTTCCCTCCCTCCCTCTGCCCGATCAGCCTGATGATCAGCAAAGCCTGCTGATTTGAGCAATGAAATATTTCACAATATCTCTCCCCTGTCACCACTCTAGTCAAACCAGGATGCCATCACCTCTTGCATACATTTCTCTAATCTTCTAACCTGTCACCTGGTACCCGTTCTTATTCCACTCTTAGCTATTGTTCTTGGTTTAGGGCTTACAGCTTTTGCCCACATGTCCTTCCCTGCCTTATTGAACCACTTCTGGACCTTTTTACTTTTCTCTCCTCTCATTCCGATCAATCAAATCCAGCTAATTTGACTTTGTACAGTACGAAGTTGTTCTCGAATCCTCCGTCTCTGTGCCCTACCACTGTCAATAGTTCAGGCTTCCGTTATCTCCCCGGGATGCCATCCTGGCCACGGTCTCCCAGACGTGGAGTTGCTGCCTCCTGATCTCTGGTTCGCCAGCTCATCCTGTTGAGCCACCAGAACACACTGTCCGGAATTTCTCTGGATCCCCATCTTCTGCGACATAAAGTCCAGAGTCCTTAGTGTGTTTATAAAGCCCAGCAGTCTGCGTGTGCATCTTCACCTGGTTACCTTCTGCCCTTCGTCTTAGATTCGCTTCTTTCATGGAAGCTTCCCGTGCTCTCCTGCCATACCATACTGCGATGCGTAGCCTCCTCCTTAGCAGTTTCCAAATTAAATTAGCTAGGTTTATGTGCTTGCTCCCTTTATGATTTGTGAGTGCCTTCACCGTCATGTTCCTAGAATTCAACAGACATACACTGAATTTAGAATAAATGCGAATGAGTGCATCAGCATTGGTGTTCTGTGAGGTAGGAGCATGTGCCACTGTGAAAAGCAAATCATGGCCGTGCTTACCCTGCATCACAAAAAACAGATTCATAAATATATTTTCTTAATTTTAATTTTTTTACGTGTGTTGTTTTTAGCCTTTAGCTACATGCTTCTTTTTAACAAAACAAATGCGAATGTAGCAGGTGAACAAGCATATGTTTTTGAAAACTCATGGGCATAGATTGCTGTGCTTTTTATAAGTTTTTTTTTCTACAGAAACATGCTTGTGACATGATCCGTTTTGACACACTAAAGCTGTGCTTAGTTCTTATGATGGCTTTTCACGTGTCAGCATCCCATGACTCTCCCTGTTTGCGGTGATCTGCATCGCACTGCAGCAGCATGTACTGCTGTTCAGCAAGCACTCTCGCCGACTAACCAAGAGTATCCACTATCTGATGGAGATAGGCAGCCTTTAAATTAGGGAATAAATATGTTTGAATTCATTTTCCTTAAAATGAAATCAGATCCGTAGGCACAAGGAATTCTGAGGCTCCAGAAAATGCCAGAGCTCATTTGACGTATCATCCTTACATTCTCTTCCGTTGTGTGCTTTTCAGAAGTCCCTGTAAACAATTTAGAACCGTGGTTTGCCTTTGATATACTTGAAGACAGCTGTCTTCTGCCTCGTGGTCTCCTTTTCTCCAGGCCCATTTGTAATCTCTTGTAGGATGACGGTTACCCTGAGGATTGGGGTTTCGCCTGGCCAGCATTTATTGTAGTATGGCAGAAACTTCCTGCATTTATATTTAGCTAATTAAGAGTTTATGATAATTCTGACATGCTGACTTGAACTTTCTCTGTACTATTTAAGGCAAAGAGTAAAGGATTTGCTTAGCTAATTAAAACTAAACAAGAAGCAATGTTTCATCTCCTTGAGGCAGACCAATAATTGTTTTGAAGCACTTGTAAAGTCAACACAGCCTAAGGCTCTGTCAATTAAAATTATTTTTTTATTAATTGAAGGGCTAACCAATTCTCTAGACATAACTTTTGACCATCCTCTTCCCTTGTTTGTTGAGATTATGAGGAAGTAGAGACCCACTGATATTTTTCGAACTCTTTGTTCGCCACTCACAGTAAGAAATCCAAACACATGTAACTGAAACAAAAGCTATAGAAAAACATACTTAACCATATCTCTTGCCATGTATTTTATTTTTATTCTCTTACGCTTTAAATTGTAAAAACTGCTTCTTGGGACCAACTACATTGAGTTTCACAAATTGATCCTGATCCGTATTTTGAAAACAGTGCTGCCCTAGATTTTGAACTTGAGTGTAGAGACCGTGGCTTCACCGTCTTTCTGTTGCCAGGTGCTGAAAGTGCCTGGCTTGAAGCAGGTGCTCAGTAGATGTTATCGCACGAACTGGTGGCTGGAAAGAGCAGTAAGAAATGAAATAGTTATCAGAGGAGTAGATGTTTTTGACAATGAGGTTCTTGAGTATAATCCAGGCAGCAAGGCCAAGGACTTCTGGCATTTATGTTTGGTGCAAGATTTTTGTTTTTAGGTAACAGAAACCAGCTTCTGCCAGCTAAGCAAAGAAGAATACATTAAAAGGATTCAGAGTGTCTCACAGAACTGAAGGGCAGGGCTGCGTTTTGCAACTTGGAGAGGGATTTAAAGTAGGGGCTGGAAAGCCTTCAAGAGCCCAGGCATGTTATCCTGCATTTTTTCCTCTCTGCTTCTCTTTGCTTGGCTGCTTTTCTTTCTTTCTTTTTCTTGCAGAATGATTTCCTCTGATACTCAGTCCACGTGACAGGCAATTTATGTTCAAAATTCAGTCCAGCCTTTAGCAGTTCTTGTGACTTGCATACGGTAGAATAAATTAGACGTTTGATGTGCACTGTTTGCTAGTTATCTCAACTCACTCGTTTTAGATTAGGCCTCCTCTGATGTCCTGCTCAAGGATTTAGTGTTTCCAATGGCTTTGTGTTGCCTTTTGTGTCATATGAATATACACTGTGCACATGTGTGTATGTGTAATCATTGCTTGCAAAAATGTTAATTAATTCAGCACTTTCGCAGCGTTCATTTCTAGTACTAGGCGAGGCTGTAGGCTTGTTACGAAGGTAAATATGGTGTAGTTTTAGGATGGTTTTGCCCTTGAAGGTTATGGCCTTGTTCTAGCAGAGTGTACCAAGTCAACACAGATGAACTAGGTACATGATGTTAGTTCAAGATTAGTCTTCAGTTTTTCCGTACCTCAGTTTCATCTGTTTTCCCTGTTTGTTACTTCTGCCTCTATCCTTCTTCTTTGGGATGAAGACTTGCTTTGCCCGTCTTTACTTGTTGATTCGCTATTTGTGTTCGATATGTGGGCTCCAGCCTTTATCCCAATGTCCACTATCCTTGGGCCCCCAAGATAGGAACTTCCCTCAAGGAAGTTTGGCTAGGCATTGCCCGGCATCCTGGTTCCCTCTTGGACCCAAGTCAGAAAAACGAGAGGCTGGACCAGAAAATACAGTTCTTCAAGAAATATATAGACTGATGGAGAAGGTAAATTCACAAATGTTTTTAAATACATTATAACTGTCATAACTCAAGTTTGAACAAAGTGCTGTGGGAATACTTATTTCAGTGACCTCCAGAAAAACTTTGGAAAGAATCAGTAATGACTGGGAGTGTTCACCTGCTGTGGCCTCACTGAAGAGGTGACATCTGAGCTGACTTGTACAGGATCTATGTAATTTAGATCAATGAATTGGGCACTTTTACTGTAAGAATAGCTTGCACATAGGAACTGAGTTGCGAACTGGTCGAGGACAGTTGAGCATGAATGTAGCATTGTGAGACTAGTTGAAGGACTGGTTAGAGCCAGGTTGAGGGGCCCTACAGGCCACGGTGGAGAATTTAGACTTCATTCTTGAAGATCTGCGTGAGAATTTCCAATGAAGGGGTAAGGGGAGGAGAGTCGTTCTCTGAAAAGTGTCTCTGTGGTCTGGCTTAGACTGCAGTGGCAAGGAATGGGCAGTACGGACTGAATTAAGATGCTGCTTTAGAAGTCTAGGCAAAGATGATGAAGTTTCCACTTAAATGCAGCAGAAATTAGCATGAAAAGAACTTAAATTTGATATACGCTGGGGAGATAGACTTTTCAGGACTGTATGTTCCAACACAGGGCTGGATTTAATCAGTCTGGTTCTTTCAGTGAATGGGGTGGAGGCTAATAGAGCTGAGCCTCAGGCGCCTCATCCCCTTCCCCATGTCCCCTTTCACGACTCTGATCTTGTGTCCACCTGCTTAATCATCCCTTAGCTGTGTCTCCAGTTTTCTAATCTTGCAGCTACTTCTTAGACCTGACTGTGGAAATTTGGTGAGTCTCTTTGGCTTTTGGCTGTCAGTCATCACCCTCTGTTGCTACCCATTTGTGGAGGCTTTGGATACTAACGTTAAAATAAACAAACAAATCCAGTCTTATGGAGATGGATGTATACACAGTCAGTCACAGTAAACCGTAATAAATACTTTGATGGAGTCGTGGACAGAAGCTACGAGGAAGGACTGCCTCATGTTCCTGGGGTCCATGGAGGAAGAGGAGGAGATGGTCTAGGTCAGTGTGGTAGGTGAGTGTCAGGTAGGAGAGGAGTTTGAAGGGACTGTGGAATGGTCAGGTGGAGGTGGTGAGGAGAGGGCTGGAGTGATGGACCTGGAAGAGCAGGAGGTCTGGGCCTTGACTGCTCATGAGGGGAATGAAACAGCACCACACCCTGGTCCATTCATAGGGATTCAGGGGTGATGAACCTGGGACAGATGGGTAGGTTTTAAAGGCGACTTAGGTGGTGCCGATGTGCACTTCGCGTTGACAATTCGAGAGAGAAGTTTTCCTAGAGGTGGTGGAGCAGAGATGATAGCTGAAGCCTCCGGCACAGATTGCTTTGGGAACAGGGAGACTTAGAAGAAAACAAAACCATATAAAAATGCTAATTAGGGAACAGCAGCGTTATGGTAGAGGGGAAGGAGATGTCAGCCAAGGAGAACTTGCCAACGTCATTCCTAATCTTAGCCGCACCGTTTTCATTTAGATTTTTATACACCTGACACTTGCTGGATTTCATTAACCAATGTCACCATAAAAAATGGATTTTTAATGTATATTTAGCATAATTCTTCCCTTTCCTGACCTAGAGTGGATTGGATATCAGGATACACTTAAAATGCCTGATGCACCTATATCTTGTTGATTGACTTAGTGATGCGACTGAGAAACGTTAATCCATTTATCGCTGATGTAGAAAATCAGGACCTTTGATTCCTATCAGCAGCAAATACCTCTGTCTGCCTCCAAGTTTATTTAAAGAAGAATGCATGAAAGTAACAGTTTCCGAGAATCAATTTTATTTTCTGAATTCAAAGTCACCTGTCATTTTTTGCCATAAATTCTTTGAGGCATGAAATAGCCTGCCAGTTGTCTATTGCTCTGAAGTTAATGAATGGTTATCAATTTATCATGGGTAATAACCTAGCTGCACATTGTGAAGAAGGCATTCTATCACTTCCTCGCATTTTTGCCTCAAGGCTGTCTCTGCCTTTTCTAGAGGATTTGGGGGGCTCAGCGTCCCCAAAGCTTGTAGCAGCACATTCCTAACTTGGAAATCTTTTACATTTGGTAGGAACGTAATGGAATATTAGCCGCCCAGATCTTGCTCTGTGCAATAGATTTTGCATAAATAAAATTTCTTGATGTAGAATGTTATAGTTTTACATTGAACCTTTATAGTTTGAGGGATATTTAATTTTTACTTCTGATTCATTTCCCATTTACTTTTGACACGTAAAGGGGTGTGGTTTTCCAGCTCTCTAGCCTCTT
Source organism: Cynopterus sphinx (assembly GCA_030015415.1). Lineage (NCBI taxonomy): Eukaryota > Metazoa > Chordata > Mammalia > Chiroptera > Pteropodidae > Cynopterus > Cynopterus sphinx. Next base: position 16,986,007 of record CM057394.1, read on the forward strand.
GGGTAGGCCGCTCATGCCTGGGAAAGCAGGACAGATTCAGGGACCCTGACTTCTTCAAGGCACGCCTTTTCTAGCCCCAGTGAAGAGAACTCTGACACGAGCTCTTTCCCATCAAGAGCTCGGATCCATGTCTTACTCAAGTTCACATTTCTGTGCACTGAGCACAGGATAACTCGGCCCACATTTGCTGCATTGAATTCATGTGAACTGCCGCCCGCACTGCCTCACTTAGAAGAGTGTGATACTGTAGGGTGGGTTATCTTAGGGATAGGACAACGTTTACTGAGCCCCGTGTGGGGTTTTTAGTTTGGCAGGACCCACAGAGGTGACTACACAGCTACCTGTGCTTGTTTTACGTCACTGACTTAAGAATGTAGGAATTTCGGTCCCAGGTCTTTCATCGTCAAATCCCTTCAGCTTCTGAAAATTGGGGGACATAGAATTCTGTTCTGATTGACTGCTTCTTGTGTTCTTACTCCTAAAACGTATATGGGAAGGCAGAGAGAAGTTGTTGCATAATTAATTTGCCACGTTCACTTAATGTATGGCTTTGTGTTCTCTTCGTGTTTTTATTCTATTTCCTCAACTGCATAGTATTTCTCTTAGTGGGAGTATATCTTACATTTTATTATAACTGCTCCAGAGTTGTGCACTTAGTAGGAACTTTATAAATTGTTGATTGGCTGCTTGGCTGACTGGTTTCGACAGAGGGCTAACTCTGACAGCAAAGCCTTCCCCCCTTTCAGTGATTAGCAGCTTCTCTGTGGATGCACATCTGTCCCGTAAAAACGTTTCCTAGAGAGAATCCCAGTTTCCCTTCTTAACTCATTTTATTGTTGAATGACCCTTGCTTTTCAAGAAGAGCATCTCTCTGTATTTACCCTGGATTTATCATGTTGCAGTGTGAACCATTTCCTGTGAGACTAGAGTGGAGAAATGAAATGGAGTTGCAACAGTTAAGCTGCTCAATTAGTAAAAACAGCTAGGTCGAGGCATGAGGAAATGCTTTTATTCTTGTTTTAACCAGCCTGGGAACTTAAACTTTTGAACTTTCCAGTCTTGTCTTAATGCCTGGATGTACATCAGACCTCCCGATAACCCTCTGATTACTCACTGAAGGACTGAGGCAGCGATTGTTTACTATCTGGACCACCTGAGATCCATTACCCAGACCAGCCATCTATAGGATTGTGGTTTCAGACCAACCCAGAGGTTAACAAAAACGCAGAGCTGCTCCTCAAGAATGTACTTTCCACTCTAAGAACCCTTAGCTTCTCTCTCTCTTGTGGTACACTCTGGGTACTGCCTCGTTGTGTTTCTGGTTTGCAAACAGTAAGATCCTCGAATAAATCGTTATCATTTATTTCTAGCCAAAGCTTCTGGACTCTTTGAGTTCGTAGAACTCACATAGGATCTGATGTGAGTCCGGTCAGAAGCAGCTGCTCAACCTTCGCCAGGCCTCGAACTGGGATAGGAGCCACTGGGATGAGCGTGTTCTATCGGATTCCCTCCTCCCTCTCATTGTTCACAGCTGGTCGTTTAGATGGTAAAAATGTGAACTGTGGCGTGAACACGGCTGAGAGTTACTAATACTTTGCCAAAAAGCTACTCTATATCCTGCCTGTGCCCCTGGGCCGGTAACACAAGATGCCATTCATCGAAGTTTAGCTTAAGAGTTTGGGCATAAATAGATTATGTGACAAACTCACATGCTTTCCATCGTGCTCACCTGATCCAAGGAGGTGGGCCTTTTTAGGGTTGGTTTTCTTCTCACTCTGACAACTTAGGTGTTTGAGGGGCCCTTTGAACCAGTCCTTTGACTACCTCACTTCCTATCAATTTGGAGTTCATCTTCACTTGTAAACTAGCAGAGCTGTAAATCTCTATTCAGATAGGAATTGTATTATGTTTACTGATAAAATAAGAGTTGTAGATTTCAAATTAAAAAATCTATTTTTTAAAATTTTTAGTTAGCTTTTTTTTGTAGTGTAAATGGCCTTTTTGTTAAAAAAATATATTTCTGAGTTTTTATTGTTAACATGTAGAAACACTATTGGTTTTTTTTATATGATCTGGTAATCAACCACTCTTCTAAATTGTCATTTCTAATAACATTTCAGCTTTATTCCTCTTGGGTTTTTTAGCTACAGACATATCATCTATATGGACACCTTTGCCTTCTTTCCAGTGTGGAGTTGCATATAGCATAGTGGTGACGTGCACTATTTAATCTCATCTCCACTGACTTGTAGCTGTGTGACTTTGGGCAAGTTATTTATGTTGGATCTCCCCGTCTGCGAAACGAGATAATAATACTACCTCATAGGATTGTGGTGAAGATAATACGAATTAAATGATTTAAAATTTATAAAGTCCTTAGGATGATGTCTGACACAGCAAGCACCATGTAAGTGCTTGATAAATAATAAAAACTTTTCCCCTTGCATCGGCTAGTACTTCTAGATCAATTTTAAATAATGGTATGCTTTCTTTTTTCCTTCCAGACTTTAACAGAAATGTGTCTAATGTTTAATTGTTTTAGTATTTCAATAATGTTTCAACAAAACATTAGAAAGTTGTGAATTGATATCAAATATTGCATTTTTCAGTTATATTAAGGAAATAGTCATCTATTGCTATTTTGCTAAGGGTTAAAAATCAGGAATTATTTTAAAATTTTGTCACATCCTTTTTGGCATATACTTAGATGGTCATTGACTTTTTTGACCTATTTACATAATTACTTATATAAGTAAATTTCCTAATATTTAACTATCCTTGCATCACTGGAGTGAGCACTTTGCATGCATAACTATCTTTCATTTAGAGCTCCTGAGTTCATTTTGTATTACTTTAAAAATTTTTGCATTAATATTCATTAGTGAGATCTGACAGTACTTTTTAATGTGCTCTTTGTCAGGTTTTGGTGTCAGTGTGATGTTGTACATACATGACATTTTTCTTTTTTCTCTATACCCTAGGAAAGTTTAAATTGATTTTTTTTAAATTAAAAGAATGTTACATTGGGAAGGAAACTGAAAGATTTAATGTAGCTATCTTAATTTTATCAACGAAGAAACTGGCTTGTTTATAGTTACTTAATGATAGCTACTGGGCTTGGGGTTGTGCCACTGGAGGTGAGGAAATAACATTTATTGAGCATTTACTTAGATGTTTAAAAACAGTATCATGCTTTTGATATACTCATTAGATGTAGGTTTGCTTGTTTGGATATCTAAAGTCAGAATAAAAAAATAGTGATTTTTTAAAAATAGTTTTTTTTTAAAGAGCAATTTTAGATTCATAGCAAAATTGAGTGGTAAGTACACAGAGTTCCCATGCTCCCTTCACACGAACAGCTTTGCCGTCATAAACATCCCCCACCAGAGTGGTACATTTACTACAATGGGTGAACCTCCTTTGACACCTCATTATCACCCCAGATCTATAGTTTACATTAGGATTCCTTCACGGTATTGTACATTCTAAGGGTTTTGACAAATGTATGATAACAGCATCCACCAATATAGTATCACATAAAATAGTTGTACTGCCTTAAAAATTCAGTACTCTACCATTTTATCCCTCTTTTTCCTCGATCTTGGCAACCACTGATCTCAATATTGTCTCCATAGTTTTCCCTTTTCCAGAATGTCTCAGAGTTAGAATCATCTAGTATGCGCCTTTTCACTTAGAACTAGGCATTTAAGCTTCCTCTGGGTCTATTTGTGGCTTGGGAGCTCATTTTTAAAGTGCTGAATAATATTCCAATGTCTGGGTAAAATCTTGTTGGTTTTGGATGACTTGATGTCTTTCCCGAGAATCCTATCTCGGTCTCCTTTAACTCCAGATTCTAGTCAGTCAGCTAACAAATATTTATTGAGAGCCAGCAAAGCGCTTTGTCACTCTGGTGATACAGCACTGATCCCAACAGACATGAGCTGTGCTTGTCCTCATGGAGCCTGGCATAATTTCTAGAACTTAACAGTTGCTGGTGCATGTGTTTGTGATGTGTTTGCTCATGGTCTATCATTTGGAGATTCTTTTGTCTTTAAGGGGTTTCCAGAAATGGTAATATGTATTTATTCCCACCAGGTGGTGGTAGAGTCACGTACCCCAAACAGGTTGCACCATAATTAAGACACTAATTGTTTGCTTATAAATACAGTTCTCTGTATAATAAGTACAATTTAAATGTTTATATTAATTCACTAGAATGTCATCACTAATTAAAATGAGGACTTTTAACACATCTATCAGAGTGAATCTTAAGTAAAATTTCTTAAATTCTCAAGTTGGTCTTGAGCAAGTTGGTCTAAGCAGCAAGGTTCTTGTTCCCTCAGCAGGAACATCAAAGAGATAACAGAATGTGCGGAAGATCAGAGCTAGTGGAGTGAGATTTTGAAACCCAGGTCTCTCTGGTTCCAAAGCAGCCCACTGTCAGAGCAAAAACAAAAAGTGAGGATTTTTAACTTACTGTGTCCTAGATGTGGAAGTAAATGAAGCCCATCCCAAAGGGGACACCCGATGGTGGCTGTTTATTCAGAGCTTGCCTATTGCAAGGGAGTCAAGCCATTGTCACTTGCCTTTGGCAGAGACTTAAAGACAAGCAGAGGAATGGGAAAACTTGATAGTAGCAAAAAGAGCAGGCTTCAGGTGTGCCTGTTTGGAGGCTGTTTTTATGGGGAAGCTGTAGGCAGACCACTTAGAATCAGGACATCCTGTGATTGGTTTGGGGTGCATTTTTGGTTTTCTCTGTTGCTCCTAAGTTGAAGTAGGGCCAAAAATGAGGGAAGCTGTCCCTTATAAATCCAGTCCTGGCCATTTGGGGCCAGTTGTTACCGAAGTTATTGTTTGGTTTCCTGGATTGGTTGTTAGAGATTGCAGTCTGACTTCCTGGGCTGGTTACTGTACATAATGCGTTGGCTCCATAGGCTTGTTGTTGTAAGTTGTGGGTCAGGGTTGTGTTTTTATATTTGGTCTGGCCACTGTTCATTTGGGTATTTTCTCAGTAGATCTGTTGGGGATGGTTATTTCTTGCTAAAGGATTGATTATATAATACATATTCAAGTATATTTTATTTTCATGAGATAATGACAGTCTGACTCCTGGAAAGGGCGGAGTGGAGGGAGCGGAGAGGAGCATTTACCGAGCATCTGTTTTATCCCAGTCTCTGTGCCTTGGTTCTCAGAATGTGGTCTCGGGAGCAGCAGCTTCAGCATCATTGTGGAACTTATTAGCGATGCAAGTTGCCTCACCCCAGACCCACAGCAGATGATGTCTACACAAGCCCTGCAGGTGGCTCTGATGCATGTTACAGGAGAGAACCACTGCTTTATTTCAGGGAATCCTAGTAATCCCGAGGCAGGTTAGACTATATTTATATTCTTATTTTATAGGTCAGGAAATGAGGTTCAGATTGGCCGTTTGCTCTGGTCAGTGCAGGAAGTGATAGATGTAGGAGTGGACTCCAGGCCAGTCTGGCTATAAAGCCCATGATCAGGTCAGCTTCACGCTAGGTGAATTCTACCTCAATAAAAACCGACTAAGCAAGCAACAACAACAACACTGTGCTGGTTTCCTAGGCCTGTCTTAACAAATTAGCACACATTTGGTGGTTTAAAGGAGAGATTTCTTCTCCGATGGCTCCTGAGGCCAGAAGACTAACATCAAGGTGTTGCCGGGGCTTTCTTTAAAGGCTGCAGGGGAGGAGAATTCTTCCTTGGCTCTTCTGAGCTTCTGGTGATGCCCAGACATGCCTGGCATTTCTTGGCTTGTAGTTACATGACTGCAGTCTCTGCCTCTGTTGTCACCTGGCTTTCTTCCTGGGTGTCTGTGTCTCTTTGTGTCTTCTCTGTGTGTTCTTTCTTATAAGGACACCAAATCCGGCATCAGCTCATCTTAACTAATTCCATCTGCAAAGATCTTATTTCTAAATAAAGTTCCATTGTGAGGTTCTGGGTGGACATGAACTCTGGGGCCACACTGTTCAATCCACTCTAGCATCTTTGTAGAAAACCATTTGGCAAATTACGAGAATCTGTTTTTGGACACTCTACTCTGTTCCACTGATGTATGTATCTGTCTTCATGTCACTGCTACAGTCTTACTGTAGCTTTATGTAAGTGTTGACATCAGATAGTGTGAGTTCTTTGGTTTTGTTCCTTAGCTATTTCGGGTCCTTTGCTTTCTGTGTAAATTTTAGAATCGGTTTGTCAAATTGCTACCTCCTAGGATTTTGATTGGGATTGCTTCAACCGTCTTGATCAAATTTATTTTTCAATATTGAGTTTTATATTCATTGATTTGGGTCTACCTTTCACGAGTATGTGATAGTGGCTTGAGATGTTCCTTGGCTTGTGGTTGCATAACTCCAGTCTGTCTCCATTTTCACATGGCCTTCCCTTCTCTCTGCGTCTTCTCTTCTTCCACCTCTTATAAGGACAGCTGTCACTAGAGTTAACCCCATATAATCCAGGATGACCTTGTCTTGACATCCTTAACTTAATCTGCAAATATTCTTTTTCTACATGAGGTCATAGTCACGAGTTCCTGGGGTTAGGACACGTTTGTATCTTTTGGAGGGCCACCATTTAACTCATGCCCTCCTAGAAAAATAGTCATTTTATGGTAAAATACAAAAAAACCAAAAAACAAAAAACAAAAAAAACCATGTTTACACACTGAGTATCTGAGGATGTTAGGATCCATTCTTCTCTGACCTTGTCTCCTGCAACTGCCTCCTTCTCACTGGACTCCAGGCAGGGCCTTTGCCCACTTCCCATTGCCTGGCTTGCTCATCCTGCAGATGCGACAAGCATCTCCTTCAAATTCATTCGGGTCTCTGCCCAATGCCATCTTATCAGAGGGCTCTCTCTACCCCATATAAAATGTCAACTCTGTCATTCTACATCCCCTACACTTTTTACTTTCTTCTAGAACTTAACCACTGTCTGATATATTCCATAATTATTCCTCTATTTTTTTTTGTCTCCACAAACTATAATGTAAGCCAATGATAGGAAGGACTCTTGATCATTAATATAGTCCCAACACCTAAAAAAGCATCTGACACGTGGTAAATTCCTAGCAGATATTTTGAATTGATTGAATGAGTGAGTGATTTTCTTTAGTAGAGAAATAACCTTTAAAAAAAGGGATGACTTTAATCTCATTGTATTAAAACCAGGTTTTAAAAATCAACAGCCTAAAGAAGCTTCTGATTTTCAGATTTGGAACAATTTGAGTATTGAGAAAGAATAATAAGTCTAATTAATTGTAACATTTTGAATAAGTAAAAATCCATTAGTTCATAGTGGTACTTGAAAACGGTAGTGTGGCGAGGGAGAGAAAACCAGAAAACAAAGCTCAATCTTGAAGAAGAATGGCTTCTGATAAATATAGTTGAATGACAGAAAATCATCATTTTGAAGTACTCTTGAAAAAATATTTAACTTGGATCAAATCAAGTTCTTACCATCCTTCAAGACTTTAGAAAACAAAGAGGGTAGAGAAACAAGGTAAATGGTCCTAAAAGGAATACAGTCACATAAGTTCAAAACGCATGATGTTTAATAAGATAATTTTCTGGGACTTCTCCAAAAGTCATTGTTGTAAAAAACAGTGAGTGTGCATGTGTGTGTGTGTGTGTGTGTGAGAGAGAGACAAAGAGACAGAGAAACTGTTCTCTAGTCTCGAGGAAACTAAGGGGATGTAACTTATGAACCTATGAGGTATGATCCAGGTTGAAGAGAAAAGTTATAGCAGACATCCTCTCACCAACTGGAGAAATTTGAGCACAGACTGCAGACTAGACAACATACTGTAATCACTGTTTATTTTCCTGGGTAGGGTAACAGTATGTGGCCATATAAGAGATGTTATTCTTAGGAATGACGTGCCGAAGATTTTAGGGATGAGTTCTTATTTCTGTAACTGAAACCGATGAGGAAAGGAACGTATGCATCTGTGCACTGTAAACAGGGGAAGCAGACATGGCCGATGGTGAACAAATGTCGAATCTGGGGAAAGGGTATATTCATGATCATTGTATTTTTCTCCCCCAACTTGTCTATTCGAAAAAAGTGGGAGGAAAACAAGAAAAGCAGTTCTTTTAAAAAGTTGGATGTGAAAGAGTACAGCTCAGTAATCCCGGTGATGAGTACATGGCAATTAATCCCCCAGAGGAGATGGGGCTGCTTTGAACTGGGAAAGGACGTCGAATGAAGAATTGACTAAGCATGACGCTGACCTGTCCACTGTGATTTATGGTGTGTGTGTGTCCTTCTAGGTCTCCTTAGGTGGGTATTTCTGTAGACTAGCAGGTTGAAAAAGAAATATTGGAAAGAATCATCCTTATATTGAGAGAATCAATCTTAAAAGACAAGTGAAACAACTTTAGGTGTGTGGCCTGTGAGTCTGGGTCTCAGCCCTCCCTTCCTCCCACTCCCCCCTCTTTCTTTCACACTATTTTTTTCTTATTTGGGAGAGAATAAGGGGGTTAGGTTTGTTTTCAAATATCAAATAGTTTTGGTATTTTCCTTTTGTCAGACTAAATATTTCGTATGGCTTTTATTGTCAATAATCGATTTTCTGTCTTGAAGCAATCAGGATTTGTGTTATGGTATTGATTTTACAAGTAATTTTTTTTTCATACTGCATTGTTATTCAAAATTAAGAAAGTTAATGGGACTAAAAAAAATATAGTGCACACCCAATTTCTCAGAAAAGGCAAAACATCACTGATTACAATTACACCTTACAATTAAATCTAGTTTCCGAAAGAAATGTTATGATGATATTCATGCATTTAAGACTTTAATTTTCATCTGTAGGATTCGGAATTGCTTCTTGAAACCTACATCACTTCAAATATAGAGCTTGTTCTATGGTGCGATAAAATTAGGCTGCAATTTCTTAGTTGCTGTGTTTCTGCAGAAATAGCAAATTCCTTGTAATAATGCAGTGTCATCAGATGCCTCCACTTACAGACGCTCATAAAACTTATCCGCAGATGGTACTCATCTAAGTCATAGATGAGTTTTAATTGAATTTTTAGAAATGAAACCTCTCCTAGCCAGAGATCCTGTTACAAGCTCAAAGAGCTAGCTAGCTAGATGTGGTTTAGAAGAAAGGCACCTGATTTAGATAACATCTCTAAATGTGAAAGTTCCATTTCCTAAAGATTAGTACATTTTTCCCTCTCATATCACAGAATTGATTGGATAAGAGAGCCTTTTTACGTTTGACGTTCTTAAAAGGATTATGTTGTTTATAATAAATTATCACACCTTTTCTCATTTGAGGAATCGAATTATTTCTAGAGTTTTCTTTTGGACAAGCGAGGTAACACATCTGACAGCTGTAGTAGCATTGTGTTGTCTTGATTCTCTGCTTACTTGCTATTTGCTGCATTTGTTGAAATACTCTATTTTATAGTTTCTCCAAGAGTGTAACAAGCCATGATTTAGGGCTGTACTGCCACAAAAGCATTCGTAAACTATGCAGTACCCTCTTCACTATTTCAGCACCCGGGCTTTGCTTTTAGAGGCAATTGATAGAATTATTTCCCAGGTCTTCTGATTTACCTTAGTAAATGGGGAGGTAAAGACAAAAAGTCAGACTAGTTCTAGCCAAGTTCTGAAAGTGTGAAGTGGAATTAACTGCTTGTGATCTTGAATGAACTTGGTCTGTGAGGAAATTCATTAGTTATGTGTTCACATGTTTGTTAAGTCTTAGCAGATGTCTGGGAATGCCTTACTTTTTGTGAGTCATTGCTTCCTTCATTTCCAGGATTTTTTTTTTTTTTTTTGGATGTCCACTCAAAGGCAAAGCTCTAGGCCCGTTTCAGAAGTGAGAATGTTTGTGACCTTAAGTCTAGGTCATTCAGGCAAATGAAGTTCTTATCTGCACTAAGCCCTCCCAGACAAATGACTGGAAGTCCCCTCCATCCTTGCACAAATTGAATTCCTAATCTCTTGGTTTGCAAAGGACTCCGTCTTAACACCTGTAGGGGTTTTCTAACTCAGGTCTCTTCAGTTCATTTTCTTTGTTGTTAACTGTGTCGTATGCTATTAGACTCTGGTCACCTTAAACCCACTTTGACATTGAGATAAAAATTTGAGAGTGGCTTAAAAAATGGCAGAATCTTATTGGTGCTGTTTATCGCTTAGGTCAGTGGTAAGAAGGGAAAACTCTTATGTTTTCCCTAAACCGTTCTCTGATTGGGGTTGGATTCATGGAAGGTAATTTTAGCCGTTATAGGACAGGACGTAACTGAAAATGTCTCCATTTTGTCTGAGTTGACTTGATGCTGTTAATCGTTCTCTTCTTACTCAGCCCGAGCTGCTGGCTGTTAGCATTTTTTGAATGTTAACCTCATGCTAGTTTGGGGCCTAAATGCCTCATGTTATCTCATATAATCCTCACAATTCAGTGAAGTACAGTTGCTTATTACATTGTCGTCATATCCTCATCATTATCATGACATCATCATTATCATGACATCATCATCATCACTCCTGTTTTATAGATGAGAACACTGAGCCTTAGAAGCTAAAGGACTTGTCATATATGGCCTTTTTTAATATTGTCATATATGGCCTTTTTAAATATTGAGATATATTCCTTTTTTACTCAATTTGTGGAGAGTTTTTATCATGAGTGGATGCTGAATCTTGTCAAATGCTTTTTCTGTATCGAGATGATCATGATTTGGATCTTTCATTCTATTAATATGATGTATCACATTTATTGACCTGTATGTTGAACGTCATACTCAAATGGTGAAATGTTGAAAGCTTTTCCTCTAATATCAGGAACAAGACAAGAGTGTCCACCCTCACCACTGCTTTTCAGCATGGCGCTGCAGGTCCTGGCCAGAGCAATCAGGCAAGAAAAGGCGGAAAAGGCATGTGAAGGAGAAAGGAGGAAGTAAAATGGTCCCTGTTTGCAGATGATATGCTCTTCTGCATAGAAAATCCTAAAGAATCTGTTAAAAAATTGTCAGAACTAATAAACAAATTTAGTAGCGTTGCAGGACACAAAATCTAATCTAATGTATAGCCTGGTGACTGTAGTTAACAGTTCTATATTGTTCATTTGAAAGTGGCTGAGGGAGTAGGTCTTAAAAGTTCTCACCATACTAAACAGCTGTAATGATTTGAGGCTGCAGACGTGTTAACTAGCCTTATCACGACAATCATTTTGCAATATATGCATGTGTATTAAATTATTGTGTTGTACATCTTAAACTTATACAATGTTGTATGCCAGTTGTATCTTAGTAAAGCTGAACAAAGGGATGTGATGGACTTTTTTCAAAGCCACATGGCTCATAACCGGTAGAGCGGGAATCCAAACCCTGGACTTCATGATCCAGGATTCAGGCTCTGCCCCTCGAGCTGGCACCATGTTGCCCTGTATCTTGATTCTGCTTCTATGGTTAGGACCTTGTGATTGACAGGTTTTGTGGTCTGGGTGCCTGGCTTCCAGTTTGGAGTTCAGCCCTGGAGCTGTTTCTTAGGTCAGGAGTCTTCGTCCTGGAGTGTTTGTGTGCCTAGGGCTTCATGGAAACTTTCCAGGGATTTTAATGATATTTAGATGGTCAGTGTATATATTTACTTTCCTGAGATTGGCTGCCCCAGAGCTCTTGTGGCCCATCCTCCCTTCCTACCTTTCCATTCACAAATTGCTTTTCTCTCACTTGACAAAGACAGTCAACCATGGTTCTCACTCAGCGTGACTCTTTCAGCAGTCGATTGCCTGGGGGAGTAGAAACCTCTGGTTCATCCTGTCAAGGAACCATTTAAGAATTCTTAGCTCCTGAGTGAGAATTTTTAAATAGCAAAGCAAAGAGAGCTTTGGTTGGAATCATGGATGGGGCAGAGCCTTATTAAATCTTGGTAAGAAACGCATGGCCATGGCCGGATTCCATGCCTTCCTTCTGTTAGAATTGGACTTGATCGTGTGTGTGTAGGGGGTGGGATATAGGGGAGGCACATTAGCCCATTCTTTTGAATTGAAAAATGAAGTCGGGCTTTTTTGGCAGAAAGTAAGTTTGATTTGACAATGAGGAAAGGCTTAGCAATTCGATTGTCTGGTGGACATATTTCATCAAGTAAATGAGCTTCTGGGTTGCAACAATAATATATTTATAACACATGCTGTGGTATTTATGTGTGTGTGTGTATTACTTAACCACAGAAAAGAAGGAAATCCTGTCCCTTGAGACAACCTTGACGAACCTGGAAAACAACATGTTGAGTGAAAGAAGCCAGATACAGAAAGACAAATACTGTATGATATCATTACTGTGTGAAATCTGAAAAAGTCTAACTCTATTCCTGGGGAGTGGAATAGTGGTTGCTAGGGGTTGAGAAGTGTGGGAAGTGGGGAGATGTCGGTCCAAGGGTACACGTTTTTCAGTTATAAGGTGAATAAGTCCTGGGGATTTAATGCGCAGCATTAAATGGTGTGCTTGTTATTTGCTAAGAGAAAAAAAGATGACTGTGAGGGGATGGATGTGTTAGTTTGCTTGATGTGGAAATCATTTCACAATGTGTGTGTATATTAAATCATGTTGCATACCGTGAATACACATTATTGGGAATATATATAATTGACAATAATATATAATAATCTACCATGCTTAGAATGATACCCTCTGCCTCCATTCAATTGATGATAAAAATTTAAAATGCAACCTGAAATCGTCAGAGGAGTACAAGAGTCTTTCAGAAGGTGCAAAGCAAAGACAGTGAATCACATAGTGTTAGATCGCTGTGCCCATCTTAAGTCCCCCGACACCAGCCGAACCTTCCCTCGTCCAAGGCTGGCTGGAACTCGTTTGTCTGAGAAAGGAGTTAGGACTTCCTTCTCCCAAGTGTTTTAAAGTTAGATTATCTGCTTCCAGCACTGTCATTAGTCTCAGCTACCAAGTCTTTTTCCTTAGAGGCTGCTGCTTAATATTGCACGTGTGCTGATTCTCTAGGAGACTGTTGTTTGAGGGGTTCTGTTCTAGAGCTTTCTCAGATTCAGATTCAACTAATATTTATTGATGTCCAACTGTGTATCAAGCTAGAGAGGTTGGTGTACATTATACTATACTTGCAGTGGATGGAGAAATGCCCAATTTGAGGATCAAATTCACAAGTGTTAAAAAGAGTTGAGCTTTTATTATGATTGTTCCTTGATGAAACATAGAACTGATTGGTGAGAGGAAGCGGAACAAATTGGTATGAGGAATTCGTGCCAAAATATGTATAGGTGAACCAAACTGCTAATGCAAGAGGCAAGAGGGTAAAAAGCAAAAACAGCTATCAGGGGTACACAAAACCCAAAGTAGGCGGCGCGACCACACCTTTTTCATGTATCAGGGCATTTAAACTCAGGAGCATGACAAGTCTGCAGTCGTGGGCTTGGAGCACTCTGCATGGGGAGTCTGTAGGCAAGAATTAGAAGCTGGAAAAGGTAGCCGGAGGTTAGGTGGGTGCAGTGGTTAGGTGCAGAGAGTGGGGAAGGCTTTAGATCCCTACCCATGGCCCCCCATCCATTTCCTCTTAGTCCTGCTTCATCTCCCCAAAGCGCTGAGGGGCTGGAACCAGCGTTTGCCTTAATGGTTCTCCTGCACAGTGAACTGCAGCAGGTAATCATTTGGAAACTACCAACTTCTAGCTTAGGTCAAAAATAAAATTTTTTAACTTACTCCAGTTTCACATCAATATATTTTTTTTTATCATACATTTTTTTTTCTCATTTTCTGTGATTCCTTTTACTCTTTTGAAGTCTTCTCACTAAACCTTTTCAGTAGTCTTTCACTGAAAAATTCTCCTTGAGGGTTCCTTATTTTTGTTCCCTGTGCTCTAGCTCTGATGGATTATTATTACATTCTCCTTCCTTGCCTGAGGAGAGGCACTTCGTGGCATGACTCAGATACCACCTCCACTGTGCTCCCATGTCACTTGTGCATTATAGAACTCATCGTATAGCACAGGACGTGGGTGTACAAAGTGGATTCCCCAGTTGAGTCGTGAGAGGCTGAGAGTACATTATCTGGGCTTCTGCCACGCTTTCCACAGAGGCTGTCGGATGGTAGGCGTTTTATGCTTGTTGACTGCATGAATGGATATAGGAACATGGAAGACATTAGGAGAAAAAGGTGGGAAAAAAAAGACTAATAGCATTAGTCAATATTTATAGTGTTTATAGTGTTTATATGTCCTAATAAGTGCTTTGTGTGTTCTCACTCATGGAATCCTCACAGCCACTCCACAATTATTCGTCAAATTTTATTTTATAGGTTAAAATCAAGTGAACATGGCTTAGAACCTAAGCTTTAATTCATTCGTAAATGAAAATACAAAGCAAGAGAGAAGGTAGATGGGGTAGAGGTCAAATATGTGGCGACAGAAAGAACTCTAACTATGGGAGGTGAACACCCAGTGTACATAAGTGCCTGACTGTTAAAGTGTACAGCTGAAACTTGGTGGATTTCGTTAACCAATGTCACCATAAAAAGTAAATAAAAAAAAACAAAAACAAAGTAAGCTTTTGTAGTCTATTTGACCCACTCTAGGTGGCATTATCGCACTGTGGTTAAGACTGTGTGCTCTAGAGCCAGGCTGCCTGGATTCAAATTCTGGCTCTCACTTTACCTGTGCAAATTACTGGGCAAGTGTGCCTTCATTTGCTCATCATCAAAGAAAGATGACAATGTGTCCTTGAGCAGAACATATACTAAAAAACAAGAGATGACAACAAAGTGTATTTTGTATGATCTTTGTGGACACCAGTTTGTCATGCAACGTAAGGAGTACAGCAAAAGCAAAAAACCACTACCTCTTAAGCATTATTATTTCAGAAATGACTATATTAACACTGAACACAAATGTCTTAAATAAATGCCAGACTTCTGGCTTTCTTCTCTGTTTACTTTTTCCGATGAGAAGATTTTTTAGGAGTATATTCTCTATATGATTTAAAAGTTACTTAGACCCTAAGACGTCCGTGCTGTTCATTTAGGAAAATGAGGAACCATTATTTGTCCTTGTTTCAGTGCTTCTGGTGAGCCAGTAGAATGTTTTCCAGTTTCCTGAAGATTTTACAGTGCCGGTGGTATTGGAAGAGAAGTGACCTGGCCAGTTCTCACATAAGGATCATTAGTAAGAAGTCGTATCAGCTTACTGGTTTTCGGTTAGCGTTTGTGTGCCCATCAGGGTTACAGACCAGTATGAATTTTTCTCACAGGATTCGCGTGAGGGTGAAAGGAGATAATTTGGAGTCCTCGTGATCACAAATTCTGCATCATTTCTTTGCATCATGACTGTGCCTTGTAGGTGAAGTGACCTTGAAACAAAAGTATTTTGGTACTTTATATAAATAAACATCCGTGAATGAGATTTAAGAAAGAACTGCCTTAGACTGATGTGCCTTAGGATCTTCCTGGGAGCTTCCTAGCCAGCTCTTGCAAAGTCCTGGGGAAAATATCTGGAACATGTACGTGCTTACGAATGACAGGCCGAGAGGAGAGGCACAGAACGGAGATTAAGGATCACCTATAATTTGCTTCTGCATCACATGACCACACGTGAGGACCAGTTTGCTCCCCACCGACAGGTGCGTATAATCCCCAGAGGCCTTCAACCAGGCAACAGGTGTAGATAGCCTTACACCACATGGCACCGAGTGCATTGTTCCATTCAGGGAGGGATTTCTCCCTCTCCTTGCAAAATACAAAGGAAGGGGTACACCAGGACAGCCAGGAAGATGGTCACAGAGGAGAAATCCCAACCCTGTAATTACGCAAGGGGCTTTGTGAACCGTTCCTCTGAAAGCTCACGTTGCTGCTGCAACTCGTTTGAATCGCTGTTCTCCTGTCTAGCAGTCAGA
Organism: Cynopterus sphinx; assembly: GCA_030015415.1. Lineage (NCBI taxonomy): Eukaryota > Metazoa > Chordata > Mammalia > Chiroptera > Pteropodidae > Cynopterus > Cynopterus sphinx. The sequence continues at coordinate 17,001,896 of CM057394.1, forward strand.
GCCAAGTCAGGATCTTTTGACTTCACTTTAAGTATGTTTGTGCGCGACTTTAATTTAGATTTTGCACCCCCAGCCTCCTTCTTTCCCCATAGACATGTTCGTGTTGATCTCAGGAGAGAGTTCCTACATCACGAGGTTCTGCCTAAAAAAACTTCTATAAATTTGACTTTGTAATTAAAAAAAAAAATACTATCGTGATTATTTGGTTGTGACCCTAAATGTCACTACTAGTTTTTTCATTGGTAGAATGAGTGTGATGAAACTTTCCTCACTAGTATTGTGTGAGGATGAAAGAACTTAGGTCTAAGCCTAGCGTTTGGCGCATGATAAGTACTCAACATGTGGTAGGTGTCTTTTATTATTATTCATTTTTAATGAAATTTAGTGACACGGGGCAAATAAACCTACTGAGTGATAAAAATATATTATATAATGGTATCCCAGGTCTTAAAAAATAAAATTGTGTATGTATTTTGTGTGTGTACTGCTTTAACAGTGGTGGTTTCTGTGATGGCATCATTTTCTTCTATTTTTCTCGTTATTTTACAATTTAGAAAACCCTCACAAACATGACTGTTTATCTGAGTGAAACCATCGTTTTTTAAAAGAATGCTGTTGAAAACTGTCATAACTGCCTGGAGAAATAATGTTTAACTTTTTTTCAGCTAGAGGGTAAATGAGGATCACCACCCCCTACCCCATTTTGAGATAGGAGCTTTTGCAGGGCATATGGGTGACATTTTGTGTTTTGGGGCACTGATGGTATTGGTGGAAAAAATGCAGAATTGTAGGCTGGCTCATGATCGTAAACCTCTCCCAAAGTCTATTTTGACTTTTTGAAAAAAATTTGAATTATGTTTTTACCTGTCTGAGGTAATAATAGATGATCTGCCAATCAAATTTTTATTCCTTATATATTACATTTGGGTTAAAAGAAGATAAAACCCTGACTGATCCTATAGTGATTAAATTTCTGGTAGAGTTATAAAAAGCAGAAGATAGTAATCACTGTCTTCATGTAAAGATATTAAACATACTAGTCATTTCATTTTTAGCATTTGTTAGTGTATCTTCAAGAAAATACAAACTGGACTCAGTAACAAGAGTGGGAAACTATGCATTGTTGCTGGAATAACTTAAAAAGTGTGTGGAGAGATAAAATTTAAGGTAAAAGTCAATCTATTCTTTTTTACTCCCATAACATAATTCAAGACATGGTGGTTGCAGATTCTGAGACTAGAATCCTAATACATGTGCTGGCAGTGCTTAAGAAGTTGAATCTCTTTAGTGGTTACATATATTCCCTGTGTATCAGTAAACTCTTTCTTTATAGGTAGAGAATTTGGGCAGCCTGAAGTTTTGCCTTGGGTTATTATGAATTCCAAATTAGCAGAACTGGAGAAAAGGAAGCCTTCTTAGACCCGTGACTTCATATTTGAGCCCATCCCTGGCTCTCTGTCTCGTGGTGCTAAGGACAGTGGCCTGGCAGTCAGAGGGCCTAGGCTGCCTCTTCCACCAACATCAGCTGTGTAACCAATGCCTTTGTAATTGAGGGTAAAATACACGTAACGTCAGGTTTATTATCTTAACCATGCAAGCACAGTTCAGGGGCGTTAAATGCATTCACATTGTTGTGCAACCATCACTGCCATCCATTTTCAAAATTCTTTTCATCTTGCAAAGCTGAGACTTTATATTCATTACCAGTCTCTTCCTCTACCCCCACCTTCCTGTCTCTATGAAGTTGACTAAGTTTTGTACCTTATGTAAGTAGAATTATAGAATTTGTCCTTTTGTGACTGGTTTATTTCACTTAGCGTCATGTCCTCAAGGTCCATCCCTGTTGCCACATGTGTCATCATTTCCTTTTTAAGGCCGAATAATATTACATTGTAGATATACATTTTGTTTATCCATCTGTAGATGGACACTTAGAGCACTTCTGCCTTTTGTCTGTTGTGTGTAATACAGTTGTGAACGTGGAAGTACAAATATCTGTTCAAGACCCTGCTTTAAACTTTTTGATAAGTATATCCAGAAATGTAAATTACTGGATGATATGGTAATTTTAATTTTTAATTTTTGGAGGATCTGCCATATTGTTTTCGGAAGTGGCTGCCCCATTTTACATTCACACCTATGGAGCAAAATGTTCCCGTTTGCCCACATCTTTGTTGATACCTTTTAATTTCTTTTTTTATGCACTCTGATTGCATGGACGTGTGATGATCAGTGTGAATTTGTATGCATATATATTGCTTCAGATTTTTTTGGATACCCTGAAAGAACTAGATCAGTATTTCATAAACTTGCTGAACCACCAGACTTAACGTGGAAAAAGATTCCTTTCCTCACATCTTGAATCAAAGTCTCCAGTCCTGGAAATATACATATTTTTAACAAGGACTCTGGGTGATTTGATTCTTATGACCAAGGAAATCTGAGAAATATTGATAAGACCTTTATTTTTCATAATTTTTCTTCAGCTAGGTTTAAAAACCTTGCATAATCTCCCTCTTAGAAATTCACAGTGAACATTAGTTTTTTAGAGGATATGTAAAAACCTCCCCAAGAAAAGGGAGATTTTGTTATATCTCTGTTTAATCCCGCATTTACCAGCTTAGTGATGAGCACTCCCAGTGGCATACTTCATTTCTTATACTGTGCTATTTTTCCATAGTTTGGTAAATACCGACTTAGAAAAATGTTTCTTAACTCTCGTTTCATGGGGAAGTTTTACCATCTGAAAGTTTGACTGCAGAAGGATCTTATTAGACGTGATGATTTGCAACCTTACTGAACATATTCAGGCCTCGGCTCTCAGTGCGTTCCCCGTGTGAAAGAGGTCTTTTGTTTTCTCTGTACATGCTACATTATAAGCAGCCTGTCTGCTCGTAGTTAGTGGAGCTGTTCTTTTTCCGTGATTTCTCTAGGGGGTTTTAATTATTTTAGTCTTAAATTTATACTGATTTATGTTAGTCTTTTAATACTAATGAAAAAAAGGTGATTTTCAAATGTGGAGGGAGAAATACCCAGAGATCCTTGTTGCTTGTGGCTGTAGTAGTCACATGAGTCAGGTACTTCATTCTATAACTAACAGAAATGGAGTACAGTTAAATGTCTGCAAAACAGAAAAATGCTTCGCGAGCTGCACGTCTGGTACAATAGCTACTGGCCACTAGTGATTATTTAAATGCCTTTTTATGGCTATATAATATTCCACCGTATGGCTTTACTACCACACTTTGTTTATTTATTCATCAGTTGATGGACATTTGGCTTTTTTTTTCTTCTTTCTGATTATTTTGAATAATGCTGCTGTGAATATTTGTGAACAAATTTTTGAGTGGACATATTTTTATTTTTCTTGGGTCTGTGCTTAGGAGTAGAATGGCTGGGTCACTTTGTAACTCTATCTTTTTAGGAACTGCCAAATTGTTTTCCACAGTGGCTGCACCATTTTAGACTAGCAATGTGTGAAGGTTCCAATTCTCAATAATACTTCTTATTTTTATTAAAAAAAGTTACTATAGCCATCCTAGTGTAGGTATAAAGTGGTATCTTGTTGTGGTTTGATTTGCATCTCCCTAAAGATAAATGATGTTGAGCACCTTTTTATGTGCTTCTTGACCATTTTATCTCTTATCTGGAGAAATGTTCAAATCCTTTGTCCATTTTTTAAATTCGGTTCTTTGTCCCTTTATTGTTGAATTGTATGAGTTCTTTATGTATTCTGGATATTAGACCTTTATCAGATATATGGTTTTTCAGGTATTCTCTCCAATTTTGTGGGTTGTCTTTCCACTTTATTATTTTTTTAAATTTTATATTATTATTAGTTTCAAGTATACTTTCTTGATAGTGTCCTTTGATGCATAGAAGTTTTTAATTTGGTGAAGTCCAACTTATGTAAATTTTCTTTTGTTATTTGTGTTTGGCATCATACTTTCAGAAATTGTTGTGTAATGCCAGGTCACTAAAATTTATATCTATGTTCCTTCTGAGAGTTTTAGTTCTTTGATCCATTTTGAGTTAATTTTCATAGATGAGGTAGGGGTTTGAATTCATTCTATTGCATACAGCTATTCAGTTGTCCTCATACCGTTTATTTAAATGACTATTCCCTCTTTTTTTGAGACCTATCTACACCTTTGTATATAGGAAGGAGAATGGAAATTATTTGTGGATTCACTCATTGATTCAGCAGAGGATCCAGTATTATTTCTTTTTTTCTTAATACTTTATTAAAGTATCATGTAAATATCACAGAATTCACTTGTTTCAAGTGTACAACTCAATGATTGTGAGAGGAGAGAGGATGTGAAGGCACACTAAGGAAAGAAGCAGACCCCATTCTAAAACACTTTGATGGATGGATACTAAAGGCCTTAATTATCGGCATGCCTATAAGTGTTTGTCTTGGGAGATAAAAAAGTGCTCCTTCTGTTCAAAAAAATGTGTCATATCATTTGCCTTCTGGGAATTTCTCGATTATTTCCAAGGTGAAGATATAAGACAGGGTTTCGAGGTTTTTACATAAAAGAAAGTGTGGGGGAAACTCATGAATTGTTGGCTTATACCAGCAAGGTAATTTCTCTGGGCCGGAATTAACTACATTTTTTCCTTGTCTTGCTCCAGCTGTCTCTCATCATTTACTCATAAGCTTGTGCTTATAAAGTTCTCTTGATGGTTTGAAAATTCATTTACCATGTGCGGTTTTATAATAGAAATCTGATCATGTGATATATTTACAGGAAGAAAGATATATAAATAAAAGACAGTACTTTAGTGGCTCGATTTTATTTTCCTGTTGATATTGTTTAGATTTTGGCAAAAGGGAGTTGGAGCTCATATAGAACAAGTTCCTCTGGATGTTTGCCAGAATCAGTTTACTGTCATTTTTAGTTAAAAAGGCTTTCTTTTTTCAAACTTAACATACACCTCCTTTTTGCATAGCAGATGGGAAAGATCAATGAGCTGCTATAGAGAATTACAGGTTTTTTTTTCCCTCTTGTTTGATCTTTGATCTTAAGACAGCTTTTAGTTCTATGGTAATCGCCCAAGAGATTTGAGGAAATATTTTGTAAAACAAAATTATGGGGACCATGAACACATAATTGATGTTCTCAAAGCATTCTGTCAAATGTAAAGTAAATGCTTTTAAGAAATCATTATCAGCTGTTATGAGCTTTTATTATAGCTGAATTCTCAGTGTAGTTTATATCCAAGTGCATTATTGCAGTTTAGTTTTGAATTCATTTTATCATTAGGAAATATGAGACTTTTCTTGATATATCAACAGCTGGGAAAAATCACACCAATGAACAGCCAAAACTCTTTAATTAGGTTTTAAAACTAAAAATTATATTAGAATATTTTAATGTGGAGTTTGGAATGTTGCTTTAAAGTTGACTTTTCAAAAAGTTTTAAATTTGTTTTTATAGTCTTACCTTTGAGCAAACAAGTTCTTTTATTAATGAAAACAAAATCATGATTCAGAAAGAGCGTTGCTTCTACCCTTAAAACATGACAGAACAAATAAAAGCAGCTGGAAAACAAGTTTATGACTTCTTTTTGAACTCACCAGAGAGCTTAGTTTACAGGGGGCCAGCTAGCTTGAGGAGTAAGGAGAAACAGGTGCCTGCAGAGACAGGCGAGCACTTGCTTACCTGGGGCAGGTATGCTGGGCATGGTAAAAGAAACTGGTGGATGCTGAACGTGGCCGGCAGGAGAATGTGAAGTCCCTGGAGGCTGCTCATTCATATAAGAGGAGTTTATATCTACTTGCAGGCTTTTTCTCTACCAGCTGTACCAGGTAGTCCCCAAAGAGACAGGTGAGATTCCTGAGAAAGCATCCTTTGGTGGTGCAGGGCTCGGGGAGAAGAGCAGCTGTTATAAATGGAGCAAGCAATTCTGCCAGGACCCTTCTTTCCTTTCCCTTCTACTGAGTGGCAGCAGAGGGGCAGGGCCGAAAAACCACTGCTGCCTGTAGGACACTGGTAAAAACCCATCACACCTGGAGGTAGGGCATAAAATCAAACACCCTTGGGTGGCGTGTTGGGTCCAGAAGCACAGTTGGATGAGTCCCAAGGATACAGTGCTAAGGTTGGTGCTTAATCACAGCAGTGGAAAATCCCAGTTCTTGTCTCCTAGCCCCAGAGTGATAAGCATCAAGCAACAAGTAACAGTGGAATTCTGCTGGGCGAGTGGCCGGGTCAGCCAGACACACTGGCCCTGAGGTGCTGCACACAGGGAGGATCTAAATTGAGAGTGCAGCAGACACCGAGAAGAAGCCTCAGTAGGCCAGTCTCCACTCTACACACACGTTGCAGTGCTGCAGCCAAGGTAGCCATATCACATGATGAACGTCAAGCCCAGCCTGACTGCTGACTAGATTAAGTTAAACCCCCACCCTAGAGGCATAGCAAAAGGAAAGGCATATTTATGCCCATTTGTAGGCATAATAACTTTTACCCCAGTTCCCGCTCTCCTTCATAAGATGTTCGACTTTCAGGAAAAAACTAGGCATATAAAAAAGCAGCAAAACCTGCCACACATGGCCAAGAGACAAAACCATCAACAGAACAGATTCAGACACGACACAGGTGTTGGAACAATCAGGTAGAGAATTTAAAGTAACTATGATGTATTTCTGTATTGAGATCTCTAATGAAAAATTGTTAACAGTGTGATCAATTAGATGGGTGGTTTTCGTAGAAGGATAGAAACTACGAGAAAGGTTTAAATAGAAATGCTAGAAGTGAGAAGAAAGCAGAAATCGAGCATGCCTCTTGATTTCTTACCAGTAGTCCTGACACAGCCAAAGCAAGAATTAGTGGATTTCTCATTTCAATAGAAATTACTGAAAAAGAGGAAAAAAAAGGTGACAAAACAGAACGGAGCCTGTGTGTGCCATGGAGCAATACCAACAGATCTGACATGGGCACAGTTGGAATACTGTCAACCTCTAGAAAATTAAACTGGGAAAGGCAAAACCATAGAGAGGGAAAACAGATCGGGAGTTCCCGGGGTTGAGGGTGGGGAATGGATTGATTCTGAGGGGCAACCTGAGGGACTTTGGGGGGTAATGAAGCTATGTCCTGCGCCATGAATGCGATGGTGGCTACATGACTCTGCATTTGTCAAAACCCAGAGAGCTCTGCGCTTCAGAGTGAATTTCATCGTCTGTAAGTTAAGGCAGCAACAGTGACACCAGCCAGGGTGGGAGGGGAAACCAAAATGCAATACGGACGATGATTCATGAACCTCACTCACTGCATTACAAATGGATAACGTCACTGAAGGGGCTGGGGCTGAAGAGAGCTGGCCTGGTTAATGTCAGAAAACAGTATTTTAATTGGATACTATAAGCTAGAGGCAGAAGAGCTGTGCACAAGTATTGTGCACTCGTTAGTAAAGTTGTTTTTCACAGAATAGTGGATTCCTCTGAAACTACATGTTTATTAGGGTTGAAAAAATAGCCAGGTTGCTGACTGCCATGAAACTGAATACTCCCGGTTAGTATACATACGTGTCTTTCCTACCTCCGCCTGCTGAGAGGGCCTGGAGGCAGGGACACCCCAGTGACAGTGCACGCACTGGGTTTCCATATCTCGTTTTCTAAATCCCATCACCTAGTGAAAAGAACCAGCGTTCCTTGAAGAAGTAGTTGATTCAGGGACGGGGTTAGGGAAAATACAAGATGAGCATGGAGCATCTTGTGGTGCCAGAACTAAGGAAGTCCTTAAAAACTTGATTTTAAAACGACAAGTTCAAGGGAAAAACTTGTAGGCTTAAAAAAAAAAAGAGGCCTGATGCCTGAGGTCGTCTGTGAAAATAGCTCCTTCCCCCAGCTGCCGGAGATTTAAGTCTGTAGGTTTCAGTTTGCTTTAGTAAATTAGGATCTTTTTTTCAGTTCCCCACTGTTGTCATGTGGTTTTATTAAAACAAGAGAGGGTTTCATAAATGCATTTTCTCCTGAAATATTTTATGGCCTTTACATTTTCTCTCAGGTGGGTGGGAAGGAAATTTGAACATGCGTCTGTTACTGCGAGCTTCAGCCTTAAAATCTTTTAAATTTGGCACCTGCTTCCAACCCTTACTTGTGTTACTGATTCACAAAATGTTGAGTAACAACTGTGTGACAGTGCTGAGCTGGGACCCGTGGTACAAAGGCTGTTAAGGTACGTCTCTCCCCTGTATGGACTTGTGGTTACTTGGAGAAAGCAGAAAAAAATGGCAGTAAAAAGGCAAGTTCAGTGTCAGGTGGGACATCCTAGAGAATGTGGTTTTACTGAGAATGTTTTCTCCACCTTCCCCGTACTTGCCTCTCGGAATCCTGTCATTTAGAACCTCAGCACTCTGCCTCTGCCTCTCTCTCACCCCTCTTCCCCCCAGGCCTGACAAAGGAACGAAAGTCTGATCACAGGGCAACAGGGATTAACCTTGAAGACATTATGCTAAATGAAACAAACCAGACACAAAAGACAATATTATATGATTCTACTTACATGACGTGCCTAGAGCAGGCAAATTTGCAGAGACAGGGAATAGTGGCTTCCAGGGGTTGGGGGAGGAGCCGTGGGGAGTTATGTTTAGCACAGAGTGGTTTAGGATGATGGCTGGGTTCTGGAGATGGATGTTGCTAATGGATATCGGTTGTATGGCAGTGTGACTGCGCTTCCTGTGCACGCACTGGGCTGTAGACTTAAACACGGTTAAAATGGTAACTTTCATGTACACTTTACCAGGATAAAAAACCGAAGAATAGTTCCTGGTGGTTTTCCTAACTTAGGGAAGAGGCCTCGTTCCTATCCCGGCTGTACAGTTACTCCGCAAACCTCCTCCCTCAACACACCACTCTTACAAAGAAGCTTCGGAAGATACATAAAAGGCCTTCATCTGAAGTCCAGCTGTTTTATTTCACTTACTCCATGGTCTGTTCATGGAATAAAGAAAGAACTTACGAAACCTGTGGCCCCTCTTTGTAGAAAAGGTTCCGATGCACATTTGGCAGTAATTTTAGATAATCAGATTTCATCGAACCTATTCATTTGCCTGACCCTAAGTAAAGAAAGAAAGAACCATGTTTTGGGGCAAAAATAAAATACCAATTTATCTGGATACTTGTTTGGTTCTTATCACATCAGTAAATAATTTTGGGGGGATGTAATTATGGTAGCTCAAACAGTGGACAGTTGCCTCCAACCTCCCTCCCCCCCAAAAAAAACAGAAAAAAAGAAAAAGAAGAAAAAGACCATGGAATACCTTATAATGGAGACCGTGAAGCCACACAGTAGGGCTAGTGTAAAATAGGAAGCTACCTTAGAGGAGGAATATGACTTAGAAAATAGTCTGCCGTCAATTAGGCAGCCGAGGCCAGGCAAGTGAGGGCCCTTTTCTTTTTGCTTCAGTGAGACGAGCAGGGAACATAGATCTGGGAGCCTTTGATGTCAGCCTTGTGTCGCCCCTGGCATTCCGGCGTGAGGTCAGACGCTTTTCCTCCTTCCTGCTCTCCACCTTGATGTGTCCCGCTTGTCCTCATGCTCTTGCTGTGACATGGGTCTAATTTGATTTTTAAACGAGACCTTCTAGCTCGTAATGTCTTGGTGGCAGCAGGGTTGTGTGAACCCAGATTCCGAGGGTTTATTGAATGTCTACTACGTGGCAGACTGGGCAGAACCCACTTTCACGGGCCTTACGCCATTTGATTTTATTTAATGAAATGAGGTGGTGAAGTATAGCTAAGGCCCAGTACTGTTTCTCGTGTGGGCTGAATGGTCTTGGGGGAAGTAGGTGGGAAACCCGAACTGGTATTTGAAGAGTTACTAATGCAGTTATGGAAGGTAGTGGGACAATGGCACGGCATTTGCATAAAGTAACATACGTGAAGGCCAGTGAGACTGTGGAAGATGAGGTGTGTGTGTGTTTTGAAAGTCACCTCTAATACGGAATGTTAGAGGTGACACAGTTGCCTACGTAAAACCAAGGTGACTTTACACTTTAAGATGGAGTCCTCATTCACAGAAGTAAGTTGCTTTATTATTAATGCATCGGGGGATGGAAATGTATTCCTCAGTAGGAGCATGTGATTTATTTGCCGATGAGTGATACAGATTCTATTATGTAAAACTTTCTCATTTACAGTTTAAGTTGGAGCATACTTGAACTGATTTTGAGCTTTGTTAGTTAGAGATTATGAATTTGTTTACCTTTGGTCTCAGAAACAGTCTAAGAAAGATTCTGGCGTAGTCATTTTACCATGTAGTGGAATCTCACAGCGTTTTGAAAACTCAACCTGACAGAGTGAAGGGGAAATTTTCTTTTCAAGGGAACGGGAATAAGCTGATTAAATAGGATCTCATGCTATTTCTCGACTATTCAGATGACGCAGTTGGAGTTTTTGATAAACTGTTTCCTAGATGGGTGATCTCTCTTACTGGGTGCCCCCTAATTAACTTTTTAAAGAGCCCCAAACACTACCACCCCCTACCTCCTTTAAAGTCTTCTCGTGAGAACAAGGAGAATGATTAACTTTCTAACTGATGTGTGGTGGCATAGCTACCTGAAACACTTTCACTAAAGCAACTTCAGTTTTTCAAGCTAGCCGAGTTAAATGTGTAATCATCCTCCAGAGTAATTAAAACAAATGAATAGATGTAATCAGAAATTGTGTCTGTCTATTTATAACTGGTAGTCCTGCTCTGTACATGCAGTTGGTAACAAATGGTTCTGACGGTTTCCATGGAGAAGTGTTAAGAGAGGGAGGGCTTTGCACTTGTAGTCCAACCTGAGTTTGACACAACTTTTGCTTGGCTCTTGTGTTGCAGCTGCGATTCCGCAGGGAGGTCAAAGGCACGCGTGCATGTTGTGCTGTTTTCCTCCTCCCACACTAGTAGCCCAAAAGGTGGGTTTTTAGGAACTGGTTGACTGTCTCAGTTCCAATAAGTAAAAGGAAATTTAACTTTGTAAATGGCTTTTTCTGTTTAAAATACTAAGTCCTTCTTCAGGAAGGAGGAACTGAGTGGACGTGAAGTTTAAGACTGACGGTCGGTTGCCCCGATCCGCTGGCACAGGCCGCGGCAGCACTGGGCAGCACCGTGTATAGCTGATGCACACAGATTCGCTCCTTCCAGAAAGCACTCCCACTAAAGTCGTGCCCTCATTTACGTACCTTTTCATAAAACTTTGCGGAGCGGTGTGTTTGCCGGATTTTCCACTGGTTTCTTTTTCTCGGGAAGTTGGCATTGTGATGAGAGATCAGTTCGCTCAAAATATAACAACTGAGCTATGCTTGTTAAATCTGAGAATTTTTCTTCTGTGTGCTTGGTAGCTTTTTGTGTGTTTAGGATGAACAGCTTGGGATGGGACTCAGCTCGTCCTCTGCCTTTTGTTCCCTTTCCTGCCGTGTGATGACTCCCCTGTCCATCTGGGGACTTCAGCTCAGCTCCAGAGTGGCCTCTCCTGCCCTCCCTGTGTGTGCTCCACCTCCATCCTGTCACTCCACTTCCACGCCGAAGTCTCAGGGGGTGTTTCTCACCCCATCTTGCTGTGAAATTGGTCAGAACTGACTTTTTTCCTAAACACTCTTTTCCTGTCTCCTCACACTCTTCCTGCTTATCTGACTGCTGCATGCTTTGTGAGTTCCTCTTCTGCTCATTCCACTTTTTAAGCCAGCTCATACAAGTAGAGTCTGCAATCTTCTCTCCTGTTTTTTAAGTTGCTGTCTGTTCAGGCATCCTCTCCCCTCCCCCTTTAAAAATATTTTCTCTGCTATTGTAAAGGAATTGTGAGAGAGAGACCATTTTTCACTGTAAACTCACCCACAACCTTTTCACTGCGGTTTCAGATGTCTCTCTGGGTCGTCGTTGGTGCTGCTGGGTCCGTGCCAACCAGCACTGTCTGACAAACCTTTTCTTTGCCCAGACACTTAACCCTTCCTTACTCATACGCCGAGTCCCTTTTATATTCCACACTCTGAGAGTACAGAGGTGGATATGACCCAGTGCTCGTCTTTTGAGCGTCTCCAGGTCTAGTGGAGACAGAAGACTTACAGACACAAAAAGGAACACATGGCAGTAGATGCTCTTGGAGCACAGAGGAGGCTGCTGTCTACCTTTCTCAGGCAACGGGTCTTAAGTGGTCTTCTTCCACTGCATCTCTGCCCCCCCCCCTTTTTTTAATTTGTTGTTTTTAGCATTGCTTGTCTTCTCTCTCTTATTTTTACTTTAAATTTGCAAATTTTTATCTCATTCTCCTACTCTGAGTCAGTCAACTCCTTTCCCAACTCACAGTGTCTCAGAAGTTCTTCCCTCTTAGGTTCTTCTGCCCACTTGACCCGCCTCACAGATCTCCAGCATCATGCACGGACAAGGCTTACTCATGGGCAGAGCGTGTACCCGGGGCTAGTGGTGTGAACTGCTACTGTCTGTGAAGTCAGTTATGTTCTTAATTCAGACATGGAAGAAAAGTTTAAATTTTCATCCCAATAAGTTATATGTTCTTAAAGTTGAGGATGTGTGTGTGTGTGTGTGTGTGTGTATACACACATACACATATATATAAAATGTAAAAATTTGCCCTTTCAACGATTTTTAAGTACAATTAATTCAGTGCTTGTAATTACATTCCCAGTGTTTGTAGGTATCATTCCTGTCTATTTTTCAAAATTTTTAATTACCCCAAATAAAAACTCTGTAACCATTAAGCAATAAGTTCCCATTCCCTTCTCTCTTCCACCCCCAGTAATTACCCCTAAACTATTTTCTCTGAATTTATCTGTTATAGATATTTCATGTAAGGGGAATCATGCCATATTGTTCTTGTGAGCCTGGCTTATTTCACTTAGCCTAAAGTTTTCAAAGTTTATCCACATCGTAATACATACATACATATACACACACATACATATATATGTATATATATTTATTTATTTATCAGAATGTCAGCTATTGGTTTTTTGATCTTGGTAATCATTTTCTCTTGAAGCAGTTTGGTTTTTAATGTAAAAATGAATTTTTTATGTTTCTTCTGTTTCTTCTTTTTCTTTCATATTATATGACCTTAGCAATAACTCTTTTTTTTTGTTTTTTGACTTTTCCTTGTGAATACTATTATACCTGTGGGCTTGTCGATTCATGATGAGGAATAATAATTTCTTGTTAGACTGGCATTTGGGTTCATTTTTTGTGTGATCTTCATAAAAATGGTGGTGGGGAATATTAAGGAATCATGCAGATTTGAATGCTAAGTCCAAAGAAAGCTTAATTAGAATACACGTCGCAATACGACAAAGAGCTAGTTCTTTGAAAGGATTAATGAAATTGACAAACCTCTGGCTAGCCTTAATGAGGAGAAAAGAAAAAAGACTCAAGTAAACAAAATCGGAAATCAAAGAGAAGTTACGACAGATACCACAGAAACACAAAGGATCATACAAGAAAACTAGAAAAGGCTATATGCCCCCAAAGTCAACAACCTGGGAGAAATGGGAAAGTTCTTAGAAATATATAACCTTCTTAGACTGAGTCGTGAACTGGAAAGTCTAAATAGACTGATCAACAGGAGGGACCTTGAAACGATCATCAAAACCCTCTGCAAAAGTAAAAGTCCAGGGCCAGTTAGTTTCACTAATGAATTCTACCCAACATTCAGAGAAGATTTAATACCTTTTCTGCTCAAACCCTTCAAAAAATTGCAGAAGAAACAATGCTTCCTTGCTCACTCACAAGGGCAACATTACGCTGGCACGAAAACCTGGTAAGGATAACACACCCACACACACACACTCCTCTACATACCAATAGCTGATGAATACAGATGCAAAAATCTCAAACAAAATACTGGCATACCGAATACAATACTACTTTAAAAATAATGCTTTCAATACCTTAAATAATACTTTAAAAAATAACACAGCACAATTACACAATGTACGGTACAGGTGATCTGGGGAATTTTAAGCCTACAGACAAATGCTATCTGAGTTTAGAAAAGATCATTTAAACTGGCATGGGAGTTTTTCGCCAAAAATTACTAAGAGTTTATCTGTGTTAACAGTCCCAAGGGTTTATTAGTTTTATTATCCTCTTTTGGCTATTAGCCTCATTAGTATAACATGAAATAGGCCAAAATAGCTCTAAATCAAGACAGCATTTTGTAAGAAATATTATGCTGCTCACCAGGAACCGTCTATTGGGGTTTAAACTTACAAACTCACAGATAAAATGTGTACATGAAAGCCTTCAGAATGGTGGCACTGAGAACCATTTATGTCTTACCACACGTTAGACATCTTTTGGGTCTTCTAGCAGACTTGTACCGAACCTTATCGGGGTGGAGCAGACAATGCTGCTCTTCTTTTTAGCAATAATTATCAATACTTTATTTTTTATTTTTTAAATTCATTTTAAAGTTATAGTCGACATGGTTTCATTCTCATCTGGATCTTTCTCTGTGCCCTGCCTGGCCAAGTTGGGATATCGGATTCTTGCTCCAGGGCTTGGTTAACTTACCAGATGTTTTTGGGTTTTCCATACATATTTTTTCAAGACCAATCTTTAAATGCCATTAAAAACTCAATTTATTTAGAACTTTGGGTTTTTTCTAATATACTAATATATCCTTCCCATACTTCACTGCTGGCTTAATTTGTAAATAACTGTGTGTGATCCCCTCGGCCTTGGCGTTTTCTCTTGAAAGACTATCTGCTCTGTTTTCTTATTCTTAATTAATTATTTTTTTTTATGGTGACATTGGTTAACGAAATCTAATACGTTTCAGCTGCACACTTTAACAGTAAGGCATATATATGTTTACACTGTGTGTTCGCCTCCCATAGTTAGATTTCTTTCTGTCGCCACATATTTGACCCCCTTTACTCCATCTCCCTCCCCCGTCCCCCCGTCCCCCTCTCTTCTGGTAACCACTAGTCTGTTTGTCCTGTTCGTTTGTTGCTTTTAGGTTTATATATTTGCTCTGTTTTACATTTGGTAGCTACTTCTCTCTAAATATTCTAGAGGGAGGCGGGGCCTGGAGTTCAAGGAGAAAAATGGATTTCCAACTGGGCAGATGATAGGGAGGATTTTATTGTTGTTGCAACATTAAACACCCCCCTACGTTTCCACCAGTAAATAGCAATTACAGGGAATTATTCTTTAACCACTCCATGTTCAGTATTTACATTAGCACATCAAAAGAGGATGTTTAATTCTTATGTTTTTTTTGTGAGTTTTGATAATTTGTGGACGAGGAAAACATGCTACTCTGATTTACTAATGCATCTTCATGAAGATAGCTACTGTTAAAATAAACCATTGTGCTGATAATCGAGCTATTATAATTTCATCAGTAACCTTCACTGATAAAAATTAAGTATTTAGTTTTTGCCTAGTGAGTATTAGCCCTGGGCCCAATGATTAAGAGCATGGGTTCTGGAGTCTGCGGGCCTCCAGAACATAAATTACATTAGGCAGCCTAGTGACTCGGGCAACCTGACTTAGGTTCTCTCTAGTCTCAGTTTCCTTCACTGTTAAATGGGCTAAATTTGGTACCTGCTTCATAGTGTTATTGTGAAGACTAAATGAGATACTTAGCACAACTTTTGGTATATTGTTAGCGTTTGTTATAATAATTATAATAATACAATAATTATTGTCGAGGGGCAACATGGTGTAATAGGATTAGACAGACCTGGTTTATAATCCTAGCACTGAGGGGGGTGGAGAGGGTTGAGGGACCTTTATACATGATGTTGAAAAGCCGTCTAACCTCTCTGCGTTGATTTCTTCAACTGTAAACTGTGAGTAACCTTCTTTCTCAGGTAATTGAATTGGGAAGATCTGGTACATAGCGAAATTGAAAAACTGCCAGTATACTATTCTCTTTTTTTGTTTCTAGTTCGTAGTTTAGGAATGCTGCAAATTTAGAAAACCTGTAATTCTTTGAAAAAAATCTAGCTAATATTTTTATTGCACATGTTAAATAGCTGTCATTCAGTAAGTTTAGTTTTATTGGGATTTTTTATTAATGCCTGCCCTATTTTTTATTTTTTTGGCTGAATTGCAGAAAACAAATAGAAGACACTGAAAAGACATTATTAAAAACTTAAAAATTTTTGTATATAAAGAATAATTAGAAAGTAAAAGAATAGGCAAAGAAGTTTTGTTTTTCTTAGAAACTCTGAAGTAAAAACTAGAGATATGCCACTGAGGTCGCCGAGTCACCTGCTTCGTGTGGTGGCTGAGGCTCCTGGACACACACTGTGTGGCAGAGAGACGTGTGGGAAGAGTGGACAGGGAAGGACAGGCTTTTTCAAGGTGAGAAAGGAAATGATTAAATTATAAATAGACAGTGCAGAAAATTAAGAAGGCCTTGTATTTTGATTTTCTCTCATAGCAAGTCTTCACCAGAGCTCTAAATAGATTTTAATGGGTAAAATTCATCATCATTCTTCCCTTTACCTCGCTCTTGGCAGGGATAATAATGGTTAATAGCTACCAATTACGGAGCTCTTAGTGTGTGCCAAGCATGGCACTAATGGGTTTGCAAGTATTGTATCATTTAATTTTTAAACAAACCTCTGAGGTTGTTACTACTATTATCCCCATTTTCACATACAGAAAAATGAGACGGCTTGAGCAGCTCACTCGGAGGGTCACAGGGTCGAGCCAGACTCAAAGCATCCAACTCCAGAGTTTATTCTCCTAATCACTGGGCGTCGCCAAGCAGTGAAATGGGCAGCTCAAGGCACCCCTTGAGAGAAGCCTTCACCATCCACGCCTGCGAGCAGTCTTCGGTTAACTGTGCTGGGGGGCTCATCCTCGACGTTTTCTGGTTAACTCTAGGCCTTGATGTCCAGGACGCTCGTGGAGGCTTTGGTTTTGCTTTAAAAGTGGGTTGATGTCTCGATGAGGACTGTGCAGGAGCACCTTCTGGAATGAGGGGAACGTCACTTCTTTGCTCTGCCCAGTACCGTAACCAGCCACGAGCCGCATGCAACGTGGCTAGTGTGACTGAGGAAGAAGTCACTTTTAAACTTTGGTTGAAATTTAATTAGTTTAAGTATGCACAAGCACATGTGGCTAGTATTGCACAGCACAGGTCTAGATGAGAAAAGGGGGTGCAGAGAGAAGATGCTTGCAGGGGACTGACTTCTCCCTTTTTAGACATGGGGACCTTCGGGCCATGTCTTCGGAAGCGTCCTTTGTCTAGCAGGTGGGTGCCCCGCGTGCAAGCCATGGCTGTGCTCCCGTTCCCGGTTCTGCTGACCTGGCTCAAGAAAGCGATCATTAGTGCAGCATATGTTTTAGTTTTCGGGCTGGGGAGATTGATTCCCCCAGCCTGAAGCGAGCACAGATGGGGTCTCGAGCCGAGGCTCCAACGCGAAAGAACTAAATTGCTATCCCTTCATAGCCGCCGTGACGCTCTGACCTCGACAGCTGCGGTTGCCATAGTAAGTGGAAACCTGTCACAGCCAAAAGCAAAAATTTCCGTTGGTGGCCGTCGTGGTGATTTGAATTCAAGGTAGCTAAGTGAAGAGTGGCGTATGTGTCACTGTGCACATTCCAGTTCAGGTCTGGATCCAAACTTGAATGAATTTCTGTGAAAATGTTGACCTGGAGTCAGAGTGTCTGAGATGTTTCAGTGAATGTATGTATGCTTAGACATAGACATGTATTTCTTCTTGCTTTTTGAGTTTATGAAATGGCATCGTTGCTGGATGTAGTCTTCAGGGATTTTTTTTTTTACTCAACATTACATTTTTGAGAGGCATCTGTGCTATTACAGGTAGCCATCGTCCGTTCATTTTCGCTGCTGCATGACATTACAGTGTATAGAACATGCAACCCATTCTCCTGTCAGTGGACTTGTGGGTTTTCTAGTTAAATGTTCTCTTAGTTTTTTATAATTTCTGTTGGATTATTGTTTGAAGGTGGCAACGATGGGGCATAGATTACCCACATCTCAGAAGGAGGGAACAGGAAAGAGAGGGATCAGGAATATAGGATACATTTAAAACAGGGAGGAGAGAAGGGAACTGACGTATTATTTTCTGGGTACCTGGACCTGTCACGTATGACATCTCATTCAGTTCTCCTGTTAGAGCTTTTATTGTCTCCATTTAATAAGCGAAGAAATGGACTCACAGAGAGGAAGAGTAACTTTTCTAAGAGCCTCCGCATAGTAAGAGATGGAGCTGAAGGGTCAACCTGAGCTCTTCTGACCCACGCGTCCTTCATTCTCTCTGTACACGAGGCTGACTAGAGCAGTCAGGGTTTCATGACCACGAGAGGAGACCAGGCATAGGTGGAAAGAGGTTACAGCTCAGGCTCTGCCACTAAAAGAACAAAGTCGACATAGCACCAGGGTGATCTGAATTCACCTTGTGAGGTGGACAAGTGAAGGAAAACAGACAGAAGGAGCTTCACGCTCAAGGCCCCTGGGTACTGCTGTCCGCACAGATCATTCCGGCACCGCATTCTGACCTGGGCTGTGACTTACCCCGCCAGCGCTGCGGTCCTTACTCTTCTAGTAATTTACCGTCTGTCAGGGGGGAATTAGAAACCACAAGCAGAATAAGATGACTCTGATTTATTAGCAATCTGTGACATGAGGCTTTTTTTTTTTTTTTAATGGTGAATGAGACAACTTTCTTCTTTTCAGTCGGCAGCATTTTTGACGGCTACACGTGTAGCCCGTCGTAGCATGCAAGTACATATTCAAAATTTATTTCCATGATTTTAAATTATTGACAGCTACTGCCGTCCCAGAGCTCATAAAACCCGAGCGATTGCGCAGCTGAAGAGAGAAAAAATCTCTTTTGATCAGCAGAGGCCGGAAATGGAAATTGCTCTTTGCAGGTGGTTATTGTACTTGTTCATGTTTTATTTAGGTGTTTAGCGGCGCCATTTGAGTGTCTAATTAAAGTTGTGTCAGCACTTTAATTGTTTATGAAGCCTCACATAGATTTAGCCATCAGAGCAGCTTGATGGGGATGTGCAGGGGGAAGCTTTATGGCTTCACACAGTGGCTTCTGTCCCCTCTCTTGAAAGTGAAGGCAGCGTTGATTCATAAGAACATTGCAAACAGCTCGGTGATCATGGGAGTATGTTGAGTCGAGAATGAAAGGCAGAAGTCTATTACAGCTACTCTGTCTCTATTAACCTTTCTCACCCTTCTCTTTAGTTTGATGGATAGAGGGATTTGTGCCCTGAAATCGCAGAGGCATCATGTGGGATCGTCTTTGAGATCGTGTTGTTAATCATTTTAGCAGATCAAGACGCAGTTAAACTAGTTTTGAACAGTTTTTGCTTTACATTTTATTATGGCACTGAAAAAATTTTGGAAAATAGGTAATCAGCAAATCTAATCTTGAATTTATTCATTAGAACGAATAAACATGTCTATTTTGATCTTGATTTTGTATTTTGGTATGTTAACCCCACGTTTCTATTGAATTAATGTTCCTATGATTACAACAAAAATAATGCAGTTCTCTTTTTGGACATTTTGTTGGAAAAGGGAATGATGAAAGCAATATATTTAGAGAGATTGTTCTTATTCTAGGCTAGAAGACATTATAATAATAATCTTAAAAAGCATTTAAGTTACTGGGCTTGAAAAACATTGTTCCTGGGATGTTTTAAGACTTTATATTTGTATTGGTCATTTTTTCCCTTAGATCTGTTACTTGCAATTTATCTATCTTGAGACTGGGTGCATTTCTTCCTAGGTACCTACCACGTGGTGATCGGCATCTTTTATCATTGCTTATTCACCTTTATCTCTAATTACATCTTTAACCCTAAAGTCTTTTGTTTCCTTCTGATATTGATACAGTTATACAGACTTTTATTCGAATTATTTGGCTCGTATAGTCTTTTCATTTTTATGAACTTTTTCTTTTGAAGTATGGCCTATGGGTAGATTTTGTTTTTTTTTTTAATCCAGTTTTATACAAGCGTGGTGGCACAGTATAATGGTTAAAAAGCAAGCACCGTAGGGCGAGATTGCTTGGTTTTGGGTTGTTGTCTGGGGTGTTGGTATCTGGCAGCCACAGCTCTATACTTGGAGATAGGAGGCATTTTGACTTTGCTTTATTTAAGCTTTTAACCTCTCCCCATGTTTTATCCTGCTCTCCCAGGGGGGAGGTACTTGGTATATTTAAGTTCTGATTCTGTATTAAATTCTGTCCTTAACCCTTTCAGTATCACCTGCCATGTGCACTTTCTGGTGTGTTTCCTTAGTCAGTTTTCACTTTTCCATCTACTTTTCTTTGTCTTTTGAAAATGTATTGAAGGATCTCCAAAAGTGGGTATATAAGACTGCTTAGTTATAGGACTATTTGAAGTTGAGTGTGAGTCAATAGACATAAACAACTTGGAAGAGTACCTGGTATATCAGAAGTGCTTAGGAAAATTTTTCTTGTTTTGTCATTGATGTTCTGAAGATCTTCACCATCCTGTTTATTGTCACTATTAATTTGTCATCAGATTTATTTTGATTTTATAACTTAAGGTTTTCTCCATTTCTGCCTTTTTCTTATTCAGGCGATTCGGAGAAACATAACTTTGGAGCATCCCAATTCAGCATGCCTGAAGTAGTATTTGAATTTAATGGAATTTAAAAATCATTTCCCAGAAAGAGCATATTCATAATTAAGTTATATGATAAGTAAACACTTATAAAATTTTGTATTTGAAGGTTATAGGATACTTTCAGCTATTTGACGAACTGGATTCTGAATTTTACATCAAAAGATTTAAGTCTCAATGAAGTGATTTTTTTTGTCTTAATGTGAACTTTTGTATTTTAAATAAACTTATGCAAAAAATGGACATTAGCGGTGGTAATGGTCGCACAGTACGTGAACGTATTTAAGGCCCCTTGTTAAAAAACGAAATTCAACTGAATAAGTTTGAAGACCTTATTGGCTTTATTCAATGACTCATGAACTAGCAGCATCTAATCTAGTAGATAGAAAAGAGCTCCAAGGAGCTGTAAAATCAAAGACTTTTCTAGAAGGAAGGAAGCAGGAACAAGGAAGCTGTAGTAAGTGGAAAAGTGGGTTGGATATTGCAGGTCACTTTCCTTTAGGTGATGGCGGGGGTCTGTCAGGTGGATTACCCAGCAAGTGCTGATCACACAATTGCTAAGGGATATTAGAAACTGGAGAGCCGCAACTGTAATTACGGTTTTGTTTGATGATGGGGAGCTTAGCATAAATGACTCCATTTTGACCCTTGAATTGTGTTTTCAATACACCGATCTGTACACTTAAAAATGGTTAAAGTGGCACATTTTATGTTATGTATATTTCATCACAAGAGACGAACATCAGTGCTTATGTACACGTCTCACGCTGAAGGTGAAGAATGTTCATCCGTATTAAATCTAGTCTTACGGGACCACACAGATGGAGTGAGCAGAACATGTTGGCATCGGTATGTTGATCTGTGTTTTCGTTTTCAGTCATATGTGGTTCTCATTTCATAACGTGAAATTAATTTTTTGAACAGGAAGGAAAAGCTGATGCGATGCTCTCAGTGCCGGGTTGCCAGATACTGCAGTGCCAAGTGCCAGGTAAGAACGTTCAGCTGGACACAGTGACTCCCTCAGTTCTCCGATGCTTAGATTTGTCCTCCAAATCTAGTTCCATTTCTCCACCATCTTCGATTCATTTTAACTTGTTATTTACCTTCAGTTTTAAAATAATACATGGATATGGCAAAAAAATACAAATACATATTTAATATATAAAGTTATACATATATATATATTATATATATAGCAAAAAAAGGTAAATGTTTACTCTCCTCACGTTCTTGTCCTCCTGACCTCAATCTTATTTCCCAGAGATAACCCCTGATTTCTTGTGTTTTCACAGCATTTTCTCTTTTCTTGTGCAAACATATTTATATGTCTCTATCCTTTGTTTTTTTTAAAAAAAAAGCATATAAAGATGATTTTGGCACAAATTCTTGTATACTTTTAATGCACCACGTATCTTTTCTGCACGTTTTTGCAGACTTCTGTAAATTAATTGTGTGATAATTTCTTCTCAGTTGTATCGATTATCACAAGGATATATGCATTTTGAATTTTTAAAGAGAATGCCAAATTGGCGTCCAAGAGTTTGAGTTAATTTACAACAACTGACAGTCTGTGAGAGGACTGCTGTTAATATCATTGAAATTCTTTAAAGGGTGTATAATTAGCATTCAACGTGACCTTTTCTTCTAACCTTCTGATTAATCATCTAATAAGAAATGTAATTATGCTCTAATGAATTGTGTCATAATAAAAAGTCTAATTGGAGGTTTTCTGTCTATGTCATTGGCCCCCTCCACCTCCATCCTTTCGTGTGTGTGTGTGTGTGCATGCGTGTTCACACACATGCACACGTACCATTTCCAACAAAGTCCTTCTTATCCATCTTTTAAATCTAGGTCCTGTTTATCTGAGGGATATTTTGCTATCTCACTTTCTCCCTTGCAAGTAGTCTCTCCAAGGTACAAATAGGGTGAGTGATTTTAATAGAAAAAAAAAACAAATCACACAAAACAGTCAGAGCACCCCAGTTTTAGTGACAGCACTACCATTAGCTAGTTAAAGTAGCCCAGAGAAAACAGGTAAAATTTCTGGGCCTTGGTTTTCTAATCTGCACTACTAATATAAGAGCTAATACTTATTGGACATCTACTATGTGCCAGACACTATTTTATTCTATTTACTCTTACAAAAATCTTGAGAGGTAGGTACTTATATTATTCTTGTTTCACTAATAAAGAAACTGAATGGCAATGGTGTGGAGCAGCAAATGACTTGCCAGCCATCCTGTAGCTAGTAGGTTCCGGGGTTCAGGAAATGAACCCAGGTAGTCGGAATTCGGACTTCTCATTTCTCTTCTAAGCCTACGTTTGTTCTTGCTCTAACGTTCTGATTAGGTGTCGTTTTCCTTTTTGTATTGAATTCTCCCCCCACTCCCCTTTCGGATTTTGTTTTATTTTTAATAAAGATGCACTCTGTCCCCAAGGAACACGAAACAAAAATACAAAAATAGAAGGTTAGGAGTAATGCTTTCTTCATAAAATAGGGAATGTGAAAAATAATCGAATTATTTTTACCTAATTTTGTAAACCAGAAATTCCATCTAAGTTAAAAAGATATGTAATTTATGTAAGATCACTAGCAATAATAATAACAAAAAAAACGAAAATAAACTTAGACTTTTTCTCTACAATACATTCTAGAAAGACTGCGTTAGGGTGATGTTTTAGCTAATTAATTCACGTGAAACAGAGCTTTGTGTTTTGGAGACCTTCAGGCTAAGACTAAATACAGAATCTACTATTTAAAGTGTTTCTTGACACACACCTCACAGATGTACTTTCTGTTCTCCATGACTTCAACATTTACTTTTATTTCCCCCCCCCCCGTTTTTATGAATGATCCCCCCCCCCCGCCCCATGCTCACTTTCTCCTTTTGTAGTACAAGGGGGAAAAGAACAAACGAACTCATTATCTGATTAGATTGAGCAGAGGGAGTGTGGTGGGCGGATATGTCATTTTGATGCATTGTAGGGCTTGTAGTTTTGCCACATACATTAGCTGTTTACTGTAGCATCGATAATCATGTCACCCTTAGATATACTGTAGGAGGTAATGGGAAAATACCTAGTACGGTGAAAGATGTCATATATAACACCAGCTAGTGCACATGCTCACATGTGTGTGGGGGTGGGGTGTGCGTGTAGAGGCGGCATTGGGAGTCCAAGACTGGCCAGAACATATGCATTTAAACTGCTCTGCTTAACTCGGCCTTAAGGTGCAGCATTAAACATGGTAATGATCATGGATACCTACAAGGCAGCACACAGTTAAATTGACAAACTGGACTATGAGCAGTAATGAACAGGAGGCTAAAGAACTTGGAATGGAAATTGATATTGAAGATGTGAATCTGCAGCATAAAATCTATAAGACGTTGACCCTAGGGGGACATAACTTTGCTTCCCGGGCTTAGCGTTTGATGTGTGGTGCTCTGCCATCAACGAGCTGTTTATGAGAGGCTCTCGAGGTATTAACGGATACTGTCCTCTGTGCCCATATGGATGGTATCAGTGCCATTGGTTTTCACATTTTATTTTTAAACGTGAGCAATACAAGGATCCATTTTCATTATGAAAATCAGCACAACATAAAATAGTAGAGTCAAAAATGAAATTTTTCTCCAGCTCCCATTCCCATTTCTGTTTTCCCGAGGTCGTCTCTGTGTGTGTGTGTGTGTGTGTGTGTGTGTGTGTGTGTGGTGGTGGGGGGTACACACCAAACCAAGTCTGTGCTTCACATACAGTGCACATCATATACAGATGTGTTTACTGCTGTGTGTAGTCCTGTTTCGGATGATGGCCAAAATAATTTCTCATCCGTGGCTTTGTATTTCTCTTCGTATACCTTGTTATGAGTTGTCATATAACAAAATAGAGGGATCATATACGGGAACCAGTCTTATTTTGTTGTTGTCATAATCATAGCATCACAGATGATTATGAGATCAAAGGGGAGGAGCAGGCTAAGTTTTCTTATAAAAAAAGCATTCTTATGATTTGCAATATTATAGCAAGTATTTCAGTTTCAAGTAAATTCACCAATTATTCTTTCACCTCTGCTGGATTTAATTTGATTTATAATATGCACATTTCTAATTGAATTAATTGCTGAGCAAAATAAGCAGCTGGGTACTGCATCAAACTGCAGTTTATGTACTTTAAAAAAGTACGATATGAGCGGAGAGGCTCTTTTATGTTGATAATTACAGGCCTCTTTAAAAATGTGGATCGTGTTTTTGAGTTTATGCTTACTTAGCTGTAGAATGATTTGATTTTTGATGACTCCCACCCTAGTAACAGGCTGATTTAATGAGCTGGTTTCTAGAATATCATACCCGAAATGGTGGTGGTGAAGAGAACCAAGTTCTTTATTGCATAAATAGCTCTTTGCCAGGCTTCAGACTGATAGGATATACAGACTACTGTGCGGAGAAGTTGGCTCCATATCTAATTGTAACTGAAGAGAGAATATTCTATAAAGGTAACAATTCCCTGACTGTATTTATTTTTTGACTTCTAGAAGTGTCTGGGCCCTGATTTCTCTTTTCTCACTCTCCCTTCTCCTGGTGAGTGATCCCATCCAGTCTCATGATTTCCGTTGGCACCTGTGCATTACTCATTCTCAGAGCCCCATCTCCAGCCGCCTCCTTTCTCCTGCGCACCAGACCCATATCTGGCAGGGCACCTGCACTGGGGTATTGCACAGGTAGGGCAAATGCCATACGTATAAACCTGAGTGCGTTATCTTTCCCCCCAAACCTCCATGTTTTCAACCTCGGTGGATAATTGCATCAACCGCACAGCACTCCGAGTTGCCAGGGTGTCATTATTTCTGATTTACATCCTCTCCTGGTTCCTCCTCCAGTTGATCACCACGGTCCTCTCGGTTTTACCACCTAGAGATCCGAATTGGTTCACTTCTTTGTAGCTTCTCAATCACTACTCCTGTGTGTGTGACCATTTCTTTCCTGGAATAACTGTAGTCTTTTGCTCTTGCTAGCCTCTTTTCTGTTTTCTACATAGAAGCCGGAGTGATTATTTTATTTTAGGACGTAAACACGATTGGTCGCTGAGCCACTTAAAGTCCTGGGCCACTTAAAACCTTCAGAATGGAATTCGAACTTGAGGACTTTGCCGGGCTTTTACTCCTGGGCCTTTGGCAGTGTAAGTCCTGGGGCCTGGACCCAGACCTCTCCTCTTAACTGCTGAACTGCTATACAGCCTTTTCTGCCACTTTTCAGTCCCTTTCCCTCTCTGCCTGTCTTCAATTCTAGGTCCTTGTTGGGGTTCTGTGTGGCACATTGGCTCCCTTCTCAGAAAAGACTTAGAAGATAGCTGTCCTTCAGGGAACCTCCTTGCCCTGTTCCTGCACTCTGTCCTCTTGCCCCATTTTTACAGAAACGAGGGTAAACCACTTACCCATTGATAGCCTTTGTAGTTCACTTTGGGAGTTAAAAACTTGGTCATTACTTTCGCTGGGGACAGAAAATGCACGCACCTCCCCTTCCATGTTCAACTAGAACCTGGCGTTGACATTTTGACTAATGTAGCATCGAAGTTTCTTTCAAAGAAGATGGGAAGTCTGTAGAAGTGAAGGATATATTTTGCTCTTCTAACTAAAACACATCGATTAGGTCATTCCATCTTGACAGGATTTCTCACTAGGTGAGAGAGATGGCAAAGTTTCTGTAGCGGGCTAGATGATAAACATTTTAGGCTCCGTGGACCATAGGATTTTTAGTCCCAACTTCTCAACTCCGTTGTCATAGGATGAAGTCAGTGAGTGTAAACTGTGAGTATGTTTCAGTAAAACTTTGCAAAAACTAGTGGCAGAATGGATTTGACCTGTACCCGACACGCCTCAGGATTGATGTTGGGACGCTAATGTTATTTCTCACTATATGGTTCCTCAGTTAACCAGGAGACCGTAATTCTCATTTCCTAAGAAGTGTTAATTCTTAGGAAATCACAAATGGAATTGTTGAATAAGCTGGCTTAAAAGAATTTTTTAAAAAATATATATTTTAGGTCAATTAATTCTTAGTGATCCCCTATCTGAGGAAAATACTGTTCCAAAATTTCAGTTCTATGTAAGCGTATTGTGGGCAGGTTTCAAACCTATTTTCACATAATTCAGATATTTGGTTATTGAAAAATCACAGATTTTATCATTGAGATTCTGACTTTGAGATCACTGAATCCCGTCCTCTTACTGAATGTCTGCTGAGCCCAGGTCATGAATGAGATGTTACCCAAACCAGGCTCCATACATGTTGACCCTTCTAACGTTTCATCCCCAGCAATAAGCTGCTCTGAAATGAGTATTTTCTCCAGCCAAAATAGAATGTTTAGCAGTATTTAAGTGAATTATTGTCCTATAGTCACTCTGTATCCAAGGAGGGGAGGGAAATGTTATGATAACAGTACCAAGGTTATTTTAAGTAAGAATGGAGTAAGTTGATTTTCTGTTGTAACATCTCATCAGTCCTCTCCTTTTGTAGTCAAGCACGGAAGAACACCTCACACTGGTCAAAAAAGAATTGTTAGTGGTTTTACTGGCCTTTGTTCTTTTTGGATGGCATTAATTTTAAATAATCAGTGATGAACATATAGCAAATTGTATCTCCTGAATGTTGCTAGTTTTAGAGTAAATCATGAGCTATCTATTGAACACATGATGAATGCAAGATGCTCCTAATTGGTAGTACACTTATTTAAGAAAATTAGACACAACAAAGCAAAATTGATAAAAGTTTCTTGAGTGAGTCTTTGCATTACAAAAGATTTGATAAATATTACAAAAGAATTCGCTGAAGTGTTTTTTAGCATTTAGGAATTAAGGCATTTAAACCATTCTTTGAGCTACAACCACGTTTTCCTAAATAAACATTAAAAAGGTAAGTAAGTGTTCATTAAACAGTGCTGTTAAGACTGTAGAAACAAGCCTTTTGTTTTTATATACAAGAGGAGGTTCAGTTCTAGGCTCAGATGATTACAAACAAGTTTGGTACCTTTATAGGATGCCCGGTTGGACATTTAAAATTTGCGTTGTGTTTGGAACAGTTCCTCACTCAGCATGTCCAGCATCTCTGGTTCCCAGCCGCTAGTGCCAACGGTGCTTCCCCAGCATCGTGACAGACGAAAATGCCACTGTAAATCCCCCAGACAACTCTCAAGATTAGGGTTGTCCCCATTGAGGACTATTGATTTAGTTAATTAGCTTATGGTCTGAATCAATAGAAATGCTGTAAAACACGACACTGTAGAAATTCTGAAGTTGCTTTTTGGCATGCGTGTACTGAAAAACGGAACTGAGTCACAGACATCTTCATTTCCTTTTTTCCCATCTAAAACTCTTGTTTTCCATTGTCTTGTTCCTCAACACAGTATTTTCATTTCCTTTGTCTTTTATGCTGATTTGTCCTTATTGCACATCGTTGTTAATTTTCAGCTCCAAGAACAGAAAACATTACAATCAGTATTGCGAACAGAACCTTAATTATATCTTGTATTTGCAATAATGAAAGAAAACAGGAAAAAGTAAATCAAGAAGTTTGTGTTTGAGGAACTGGCAGATATGTAATGTGCCACTGAAATCTAGGCCAGGATTAAAGTTGGTAGCGTGAAGATAACGCCTAAAGTTTTTGTATGCTTGTGGGGTTTTGCTTCAAAGTCAAATGCAGTTACTCAAAGATTTTGGTTAAGCCTTTTCTTGGTATGCGTATACCGATATGGCTTATACGATGTGATAGGTGAAGCTGGACAATAAATCCTAACGATTAATGTTTTAAAAGCATGGATTTTACTATCATGGTAAGAAATGGGGTGGCCTGCCAAGTTGATACTGTATCACAGACCAGTCTCAAGTCATGTGATTGCTTTCCATATTTACATAGACCTGATTTGGTTTTTAGATGAAAAGAATAAACATCTTTTTTGCTGAAGCAAATGGTAAGATAAGTCTGTCGTCTGATGCTTTCACGCAGTGACCTAGGGATAGTTTTGAGAAACATCTTGTGTAGTTTCTAATTACTGCTGAGAAAACAGAGCTCAATGTAAAGTATGTTACAGTCCTAAAATCACTTTTGACAAGGATTTTCCAACATTTGGATGTTTAAATACTGCCATCTAACAGGTTAGTCGATGCAGTACCTAGGGGTACATTTGTAGTTGCTTCACTCTGGTGAGCTGCCAGGAGGATGAGCTGCTCAAAACTGGAGGTTTCAACAAAGGGGTAACGGGCGATCTTTTGTGGTTGAGATAAGTATTGGTTCGAATCTGCCCTGAATATCTCTTGGTCAAAATGGTGTCAGCCTTATTTCAGGAGGTGCAGTTCTTTTTCCGCTGGCCACCTCCTCAGGCTTTGAGCAGAGCCGGAGGAGCTTTCTCAGAGACTCGCTGGTGCTGAAGTTCATTCCCGCTCACAGCTGGTGCATGGAGGGCACCTGTCAGGCCTCTCAACTTTTAATACCAAATGAAAGCTCTTCCTCCCAAGTTGTGGTTCTCCCTTCAGTCAGTGATCGCGAATGGCAACACTCTCGTTTCCTGTCAGCATGAAATGACGGAGAATTTGTCTCCTTAACCCAGTCTCATCCAAAGACCAGATGCAGGGAAGAGAGTGTGTGTGAGGACCTGAGTCAGCATGTGCCAGCCTCACCTCCCACAGGATGGCAGTTACAGTCATGGGAAATGGTGTGAACTCATCTGTATGAGGTTCTTTAAGGCAGGGCCTTCTAGAATTTCTGGTTAGCTAAATATATCCCGAATCTCCAGGCAGGGTCTGTATCACGTAGTGTTCTTCAAACGTGTTGGACAGTGGAACCATGTTTCTTTAGGGATCTCATTCATGTTGGTGACTGCTCATTTCTGTTCCGTGACTAGCCTCCCGAACCATAGAGACAGTCCCCCACCAATGAGTTAGATTTTAATACTGTGCCTTTTAGGGAGTGCTGACATTGGGAGTGGCTGAAAGGCCATCACAGTTGTAAACTGTTGCTGAAGACATTGTCCAGCATGTTGATTAGCATTCTCACAATCCGATCCTCCTGGTAAAACTATGTGTTTTTCTTTCTGTCAGATGAGAATTATATAAGCCATCACCCTTTTTTTTTTTTTTTGCCTTGCCTTCCCTGTAAGGCAGTTTAAATAAATGCAGCACACAACACAGTAATTATTTAGCTCTCACGTGTAGCATACTAAGTGGAATTTTTACTCTCCTCTTTTATATTTATGTAGCTTAGAGGTTAGATCTCTGCACTTGAGGCTTCCTTTCTTCATCCTTAATATAAGGATAATCTCTACCGTTTGCATTGTTGTGAAAACCAAATAAAATATTCTTTTTAATTGCTTAGTCATGTGTCCGACGCATGATAGAATGTTAAGTAAATGCTAGAGGACTTTTTTTCATAATTTCAGCATCTTCTGTTTTTAATTTTACAGCCTTGTTTCATACACATCTTTAATTTGAAGCACCTTAGGCTTGTTTAGAAGTGAGTGAAGTATAAATACTGAAAACCATATTATAAACATCACATTAAGAACACTGCCATAGTGGATATGAAAGAATGAAGTGAGGTAACCCTGGGCGGGGATGAGAAAAGAAGTGATGTGCTTACCCCTTGTAATGCTGTCTTCAGGATTTGGGTTATTAGGTAGCAGCAGATAAACCCTGCCTTCACTCAGCAACTTGAAACAGGTAAATATTTCTGAGCAAAATGCTGGCTTAAACTTGAACCTGAGTCACAATTTCAAAGCAGCTGCAGCTCTTTAGAAATTTTCGGTTGTGCTGCACATTTGTGCCGTAAGTGGAAAAGAGAGAGTTCTTCCGAGGGGGATTTTATAGGCCCAGAAGTTGGGAGGCAGATTTACAATTTCTGAAATAAGAAGTGGCGTGAGCATCAGGCGTTTCAGCGATGGATCTCCCAGCTCTCCGTTGGAACAGGACCTATAAGGCATTTGGTCTTGCTGTCTGACTCGGCAGGACTAAATACCAGATACTCTGGATTTAATTTTAAAAGAAAGTAATCCTATATGAAGGGAGCCATGGCATTTCTGACCCAAGACTCAGGGAGAAAATGGCCTTCCCTTTAGTCCTCTTACCCCTGGTCTTGCAGGAGCAGTGACTGGCTCATTGGTTTCTTCAAGCCACACCACCAGCACATGGCTAGGGTCATGGGTTAAGTGACCATATAATTTGTCATCTAAACTGCATTTTTTTTTTCCTGAATGAAAAAGGGCACTGTGAATAATTAGGCCAGGACAACGTAAATAACAAGACAGTCCTGAGCAAACTGGACGTTTCATCACTTTAGCTAATAACCCCTTTCTCTGTTATCTTCGAAAACAAGATTTTATATTTTTTGTTGCGTCAGCACTTCGGATATTTCTCTACTCACTGTCGTAGATGGAAATTCAGAAATCTATCTGCCCTGTTTTGATTTTCCTAAATCATGTGTTTTATTTTCTAATTTGGAGCGTATTTTGTTTTTGTATTCAAAATCACTGTCTATTATTGAATCCTATTTAATCAGATAAAAGACTGTCTTATAAATTATTAAACAAGCATAATGAGTTTTTCTTTGGATTCCACCAGCCAGGTAATAACTAGGGGGCAATTTAAAGGACAGAGGTAAAGTGGAAGCTGGCAATGTCCAGACCTGGTAACTGCATACTTGGCAAAGACTGAATCCTGGATCATTAATGGTATTAGAAAATGGCTTTCATTTTCTATTTTTTAGTTATAGTTAGGCTGCTGAAATGAAATTAAAGTTGATAACTCTCAATGTTCAAAACCAGCACAAATGCAAGTTAAATTTTATGTCTTGTTTGTTCACTCTTAACAGAAACAAGATTGGCAGGACCACAAGCGGGAATGCAGATGCCTTAAAAGCTGCAAACCCAAGTATCCTCCGGATTCCGTCCGACTTCTTGGCAGAGCTGTTGTCAGACTCGTGAGTATAAAACTTGTGAAGTACGCCTGGGTTTTCATTTAACAAGAGCACTCACCGTTGCCTTTATTATTTTTATTTAAGGCTGAATTTTAAACCCACGTGAAGGCAGAAGGTGGGTTATTCCAGGGAGTATCTTGAGACAAACACTTGCTGTTTTCCTATTAAGCGTGGCATCGGAGGCAGTGATGAAGTGCATGGCCCCTTTTCGAAGGCCCTGCGTGATCTTCTGGGGATGGAGACATCAGGTCCTGTACATTTGGGCCATGAGATGTTAGTAATGTCTGTTACAGTGACTCTTTTTTACCGTGAACTAATGTACAGGGCAAGTATATAATTTTTTAGTTGCCTCTGCAAGTGGGATTTTAATTAGGTAATTAATCTTATGTGGAAGAGTGCTTATTTTTTAATTTATAGCCTAGATTCGATGAAATTGTTTCTTTAGTTGTTTTTCTTACTCTGCCGAAACAGCTCGTGGATTCTGTGAAATCCCCTCTGGTGACACCTTCCAGAGATTTTTTGGGTTTAGCTCTTCAGGCTTTAGATATTCAGGCGTTAGCATAAATATCTCTTTCTCAGTTATTGCAGGCTCCAGTTCTGTTCTGCCCTGTTGTTTATCAAGTCTTTTTGGCTATAAAATTGTATACTGGCTTTCAACAATATACAAGTATCATCGTATACCTAAAACTGATACGATGTTATATGTCAAGTATGTCTCAATTTTGAAAAATGGGTTTGGAATACCAAATGGGCATCATCTTTGGACTGAATATAAAATATCTGTCCCAATACTTACCACTATTTTTAAATGTGTACTTTGTGTTGAACTAAGAAATACAAATTTAGTTCAAAGCGCTAGTAAATTCAGACCAGCTTTGTCATTATGCATTTCTGTAATCACTGAATATGAAAAGTATAATTACTATGGCATTTGAGTCTGAGCGTTTTTGCTGCTTTATTAATATAGAAAAGAAATGAGTTGCTTCAGAGTCACCCGAGGCACTAGTTGTCAGTCCCTACCCCTGACCTACTGAATCAAGATCTAATAGAAAAGAATTTTAATAATAGTTACTTTCTATTGAGCTTACTATTTCCAGGCCCTGTGGTAATTGAACCATGATATACCTCACTCCGTCCCCACAACACCCAGTGAACAGTTATTACTCCTTTGTTTCAGATAAGGAGATTGATGACTCTGAACTCAAGATTAGATAATTTGCTCAAGATTGTATAGTTTGTAGTAAATTATTATTTTTATTCATCTTTGCTTTTTTATGATAATTAATAATAAAATCCTTAAAATACTACAAGTCTGTAGGTAGATTCGGATTAAACATAAACTTATGAAAACTTCTTGTAAAAGAGTTTTGCCTTTAGAAATTAAACCGGTGGTGAAGTCACAACTTTTATTTTATTTTAACTGTTACTGATCAAATAATTCAACGCGAAGAAAGTGAGGGGAAGGAATATACTATATAGAAAATTGCCTTTGTAAGAGACTTTCTTTAAAAATCTAAAGATACTCAAACATTTTCATTTATATATTAGAGCACTTGAAATTAATTTGGGTGTGTTTTCCCCTTTATTTCATAGATGGAAGAAACCCCCTCCGAATCGGAGAAACTTTACTCATTTTATGATCTGGAGTCAAGTAAGTGATTATCTATCAGCATCTAAAAAAAAATTCCTATCATTTATTTGTCGAGCTGGTCAATTGCTTCATTTTTAACTTTTTTTTTTGTCTCTCCATTATGTGAGGCAAACCTAACATTAGTTTATTTAATTTACTCCAGGATAGCTTTGGCCAGTAGGAGTTTATAAAGATCCAGCTTAGGCAATAAGGGGAGTGTAACCCTTAGTCCAGTTGAGAAAATAAATTTTCTTCTGTTTCTGCCTCATTCTGTTCACCCTCTTGGTTTCTTTTTAATGTCAGGGAACAGTGATGTGAACAGGAGTAGGGGGCCTGGGGGGAGTTCCAGGGAACATTTAGGGTCACTGGTCCTTTAGGTTATAGGAAAGTAGAAGGTACAGGTGACATGGGCTCTCTGACAGCAGTGAGCATTGTTCCCCTCCTGAACTACCACTCATAGAGTATGTTTGCTGCGCAGTTGAATATTTCTGGATGGAGACAAAGAAGATGATCTAGTACAGAGTTTACGGTTATGGGATCCTAAGTGCCAATGATAAGTTATTATTTAAGAATCACCAATCATTAGAGAAATGCAGATCAAAACTACAGTGAGATACCACCTCACACCCCCCAAATAAAAAGAATAATAAGTGTCGATGAGGATGTGGAGGAATTGGAATCCTAGTGCACTGTTTGGTGTGGATGTAAAATGGTGTGGCTGCTGTGGAAGTCTGTAGGGAGGCGCCCTAAAAGCTCAAAAGCAAAATTAGCATCTGACCCTAGATTCTGGTTATATACTCAAAAGAACTGAAAGCAGGGTCTTGAAGTGATATTTATTCATCCATATTTGTAGCAGTATTATTCGCAGGGGCTAAAGTGTGGAAGCAATACGTGTCCATCCATGGATGAATGTGGTATGTGTATGCAATGGAGGATTATTCAGCGTTAACAAAGGAAGGACACTCTGGCACGTGCTACAACAACATGGATGAACCTTGAGGACATTATGCAAAATGAAAGAAGGCAGTCATAAAGAGACAAATACTAGTCAAAATCATAAAAACAGAAAGTAAAATGGTGGTTACCAGGGGCTGGGGAGAGAGAGGAATGGGAAATCATTGTTTAATGCCTATAGAATTTTGGTTTTACACGATGAAAAGAGTTATGGAGATGGATGGTGGTGATGGCTGCGCAGCAATTTGAGTGTGTTTAATATCACTGAGCTGCATACTTACAAGTGGTGGCTAAAGTAAATTTTATATTATGTGTATTTTTGCACAATTTAAAAAAGAAAAATATAATTGGGATAATTGTTCGGTTGAACAAGTAATTTGAAGAAAATGTGTGGACTTGACATGAGCAGCAGAGTCACGCTGTCGTCCAATGTGATGTATTATTTCAAGTTTTAATACAGATAATCGGTCATTTTTTCCTGGTTATATTACTGCGAAGTAATTAACATGTTGCGTAGTGTTTCACTGTGAACACTAGCCCTGCTCAGAAGCAGTGTCACATTCACTGTCTTCAGTGAAATTCTCTCAAATGTTATCCTCAGACTGTTCACCCTTAGCCCCAACACCCCTTTGTGGGGCAAATTACACTGAGTTTTTAAAAAGGTGACGTTGGCTTTGGAGCTTTCTCCTTCTACTGGGGCTGAAGCAGCAGCATCTCTCGTTTATTCAACCAGAAAATAGCTTGAAGTTGGGATTTCTTTGGTTGATCCATCTTTTTTTCCTGATGTCCTTTATGTGGACAGATTTCACCAGTTTGAACTTTAGGTAAACTTTTCAGTCCTCATTTTGTTTTTTTCCTTCTTGCCTTTGAAATGGTACTGTTTACCAGTTAGCCATGACCTGGTTATAAATTCTTTCAGGGAAAAGTCTGCTTAAATTCACTGACCTAATCTGCATTTGTCATGGTTGGAGCATGTATACAGGATGATGTAGAAAATCTGGAAACAGACATCTTGACTGATTTTGTTTTTAATGTTTTTTCATCTCTAGGTGTATGTATTTTGTTTTGACAGGTGGCTGATCTTATGTCGTAGATGAACTTTGGCAGAATTTAATTGATAATGTATGTATTATGATTTGTTGTTGTAAAAAAAAAAGAAAAGCTATGCATTTGCGCTCTGTCAGGATGGAATCTAGGGCAGGAAATAGCTAGTTTAACAGCTACCACTGAACACCTGAAAATTATTCAGTAAAAGTTCCTGGTGTGATCGGACTATTTATTTTTCTTTAAAAAAAGATATTAACAAACTGACTGAAGATAAGAAAGAGGGCCTCAGGCAACTGGCAGTGACCTTTCAGCACTTCATGAGAGAAGAAATACAGGACGCTTCTCAGCTGCCACCTTCCTTTGACGTTTTTGAAGCCTTTGCGAAAGTAAGTGTGAAGTTTGACATCCTTGCTAATGTCATGAGTCAGCTCTTTACCCTTTATTTTGTAGCGGATCCATGAAAATCTGGATCCCTTCATGTCTCATCTCATGCCCCCACCTTAATGACTAGAGAATGAGAGAACATTGCTTACACTGAAAAAGGTGGTACTTTTCCTGTTTTATCAGTATTCTTGTTAATGGCCTGAGTATGTTCATTGTCTACTCTCACAGCCTTTTCTCCAAAGAAAGAGTATGTTTTCTCTTCTCAAAAGTCAGGAGGAGCACATGACATTATTTTTAGCTAAAGGGTTGAAGTTTGCCGTTGCATTCGTCTGGATTTCTGCTGGTGTTTCCGTAGCAGGCCCTGTCTCTTACTGGAAGGCATTTCTTGATTAAGTGAATTCTCAATGATGTGAAAATCTAACTGTTTCTGATTTAAAAATAATCGCCTAAAAATCTGTTTAAATGTTTCAGGCCGCTAACATTCTAAGTTAGGGCTGGAACATAGGTTTAATTTCATATTTGATTGTGGTCTCTTGGTAGTGACTACCTGAAGCGCTCTTTTGGGAAATGGTTCTGAGGGTTTTTAGGGTGTCTAGGGAGAAAGAATGCACTGATGAATATGACCTACCTTGTTGAGAAGAAATTCTGCCAACAGGAAACAGTACTTTTTCCCTAGTAGCTGACTTGGTTCCAGCACACAGCTACTGCGGACAGAAATCATAAGAACGCCATGCTTTCGGAGTAGTTCCTTCGGATGTCATGCAAGAAATGGAAAAGTAAGCTTCTTGGGATGAATGAAATGTTTCTCACACACGCATCTTGAAAGGGTGGAATTAAATTATGAGTTCTTTAATCGCTACAGTATAATTCACTGAAATGGAATAATAGAATGCATAGGATTGCTCAGGCACTCCCTTGACGCATACATTGGTAATTACTGGTACTAGTTATTACTAACCTAAACTTGATATCCGTAGAACTGGTTTTGAGCTTGTTTTCTGTGCACAGAATAGATTTTTATAGTGGCTTCTAGAAAAATATACTTAATTTTTTTCTGGATTTATAACTTCCTTTTCTAACAACGCATTGGGTAGAGTAGACTGATTAGAAATGTGACATGATCAGAACAATGAAGTGGAAAAGGACTAGCTGCATACAACATTTCAGAAGCAGCAAGAAAAAGTGACCTTCCTGACCACAAAACATGTAATTGTTGGTGTTTCCTGAGCTCTGCAAAGAACTTTTTAACTTCATAAAATTCCGCAACTGCTACAGAATTTTTTGATTAGCAATTCCACATCTGTTTGAGAAGATGTTCCCTCCCCTTTCTTTTCAAACAAAATAATAATTCTGGTAGCATGTTATTTTTATTCTTTAGGACACATATGTGACCCCAGAACTCGCCTTTACAAGCTCTGGTTTTTAGTGCTATTAGTGACAGCTGGTTTTGCGGTATGTACCGTGATTCTATAGATTTGAAAGACAGGATTTTATTTTTTGTTTTTTTATTTTTTTGGAAGTGAGGATTTTAGAAGGTGGTTTTTTTTATTTTTTATTTTATTTTTTTTTTTGTGATAAATTACAGTACAAATAGTTACTAATAACCTAAACTTAGTAGACCTGGTTTTGAGCTTGTTTTATGTTCCATTTTATTCTAAATAAGTTGTTTTTTATTTGAGAATTGCTTTTTTTTAGAGAAACAATGGAGAATGCATTAAAATAAGAATCCTGCTAATTCATAATAGGAGAAAAAAAGAGTTATTTAATATTTTTTGCTTGTATTTTAGAAATAAGACAAAAAAACAATAATGATTTTATATTCAAGATTACGTACTTGCACTTGGCTGGTATGCCATTAGACGTAAAGTGTTAATAGATAATCTATGTGATATCCTGCTATAACCTCATAATTTTAATAGAGTGTATAACTCAGCATAGAGGAAGAATTAATAACCCCTGACCTTTCAAAATAACTGTTTTTTTTTGTCCTTTTTATTTGCTGAAGAATGAATGAAAAAGCAGAAACAAAGTTGTTAATGAGATATTCAGTTTTTATCTCACATTTTCAGTTCTCTTGGTCCTCTCATTCTAAACGTGCAGGTGCTTTATTTTGTCAGTGTTGCTGGTGGGCTAATTTGTGGGGAGACTGTTACCTCTGTTGTTCTGAAAGGTCAGGAGTGTGTGTTTGCCGCTGGAGGGTCTCCAGTTCATATAGGACCAAATTTTAGAGCTTTTTTGTTGATCAGCTCAGTTGGGTTTCACCACTGTAGCATGCTAGAGAGTAGAAAAGAAAGCAGTCTTTTGAATTAATAAAGTGATGAATTATCTAATTACAAATTTGATGTGAAATGGCAGTATGATAACTTTCTCGGCATTACTAAATGATCCCAGTGACTGATCAGATGTGCCTGGCTGCCATTAAGGAAAAATATGCCATTAAATATTCAGCACTAAAAGCGAGCAGACTCACCAGGGTTGCTAACCTCGTCACCAGGGTGCATGTGTCTATTTATTTGGAGGTAGCCGGTAGGTGAGCATCTCTGCTGTCTGTTCAGCACAGCTGCTAGAAGACTTGGTTATTGGGATTGTTCTTCTCTTCTGGTTTTAAGGAAAGCAGGCAAACAGCCAGGATACGTAACTGCATGCAGATTCTGACATTCTAATTATGAAATGCTGATGCATTTTTGATTTATATGTTTTTCTTTATTATAATAGGTTGAATCTCTGAATCGATTCAGGAGACGATTATTCTCACAAATGCTCTAAGTTAAGTGAAATTTGTAGGACATTTGGACTTTCTAAACAAAACAAGCCACGTGTTTTTAATGGTCCTATTTATTATCATGTTTTTCTTTTTCAGCCATTTAGTTAGTATTGCTCTTCACTTATGTGTAAATAGCCTATGATGAGTTAATGTATGTTTATCCTAGTTAAAGACCAGATGCCAGCTAACTCCTGAAGTAGGGAAGGATGATTAGTAAATGCTTGATCAGCAGTTTTATTTGTACCTGTGGTGGTCAAGGTTAATTACTTCTGTAAGGCTAACGCTTTGATTAGGACTATTGATGGATAAGCATGTTTGCCAAGCCCTGTTGCCTTATCTGTTTGAGTGTCTAACTTGCCATGAATTCAGACAGAGGTGATATTTTTAAAACGATAACAGGTCATCGTGAGATGGTAGAGGTTACTTTCGTTGCTTTGGCTTTCCTTCTTGTGACTAAAACGTCTAGAAGGTTACTGTGTCTGCCTACTGGAGTGTTACTTTCTCAGAGCCAAGAACTACATTTTAGTTTTCTGAATCCTTAGCAATCTTCATGGCGTACAGTAGATATTTCATTACCTGAATGAAAGGATGCATGAAAACGGTCTCTTTTCAGCTATATGAGTATACTTTGGTAAACACACTTAAAAATGAATACATTACTGTAAATGTAATGCCAGGCAAAAAGAAATCTTTACTGTGGTAAAATTCAAGACTTCTTTAAACTAGTTCATGGCTCAGAATCACAGGGGCTGCCATTTTCTTAAATTCTTCAGGAAATGATGTATCATGATCTTAATTATTCCAGAGGTCAGCAGACCTTTTCTGTACAAACCCACATAGTCATCCACAGAGGCTTTCGGCCGCAATGGCAGAGCTAAGGAGTTGCCACGGAGCCCACTGTGCACTATAAACAACGCAGACGTACTTCAGTCTTGCCTCCGGGCCTACGAAGCCTAAAATGTTGACTCTGTGGGTTTTTACAGAAAAGGTACTGTTAATGCAGCTGTTTCATTAGGATCAGCTGAGTTAGGATCAGTATTAAAAATACCTATCACTACACTTTCTTTCCTACCTTACTTATCCCCATGGGTGGCAGCATTTTGTTGAAATAGCAGAGCCAACTCAGCATTTGTGGAGGCCCCTGTGGCTTGCTGGTTGATGTCCGGGGACCTGTTTTATCCTTCACAACCTTCCAGGGACTCTTGGTGTTTCAGGTTTAGAGCAGAAATTGGCATATTGTTATGGCGCCTCAGGAGTCTTTTGTTTTCTTATTTTCTATTTGTCCAAGATGCCATGGAACAGAACTCACTTAAACCTCAAGCACACAGACCTGAACTTGTAGAAATCTGGTTCTTTGGCACTACCTGCTCCTGGTCTCCTTCTACCTTTATCACTATTTTTTTTTTAAAATGATCATTTGCTGTTTTTTTTTTTAACCTGGTGAGTGACAATGTTCCACGACTATGGCTTGATGTGCCTGCCTGTTTGCTGAGAATACTCAAAGCTTCATCTCCAGCCTTGTTCCTTCTTCTGATTTCTCCTTACTAGTAACAATCATCACTGGCATGACCTGTTTCAACCTCATATTCACTGTGAACAGTACTTAAGCCCCATGTTTTCCTCAGCAAGATGTGTGGCTTCTCCCCTGTTCCTTTCCCTTCTTCTGGGCGTTTCAGCCTCCTGAGTCAGCCGCCCCAGAACCCTCAGGGGTGCCTGTGCTTCCTCCTCCTCCTTGCCTTCCTTCTCTGCCTTGCTGCTGCTGCTTTGGAAACATCTCTTAACTCTGTTCTTTGCTTTTTATAGTTTTTACCACTGACTTAGTTCAGGCCCTTTTTATCTTGCCGAAGTGGCTCTAGCTAATCTCCTTGCTTCTCGCTCTTTCCCTGCACCTCGATTCGTATGCACTGCCACTCATGATATCTGTACTTAAAAAGCAGATCTGATTGTTTCAATCCCCTGCATAAAAATGTCTGTCGATTGCTACTGCCTATGGTGTAAAATCAGGGTTTTAAAATACAGCATTTGAGGATGCTGCTAGCCTCATCTCATGCGACTTTTCTGGAGCTGGATGGCTGCTCAGAGAGAAGGTAAATAGCTTGAGGGATATAGCTGTTCCCCTCGCACTTGGCATAGTGACCAGTCAGTTGCAGATATTCAACCAGCGTATACTTCTGCTCCTTTACATTTTACTCCTTTACATGGTTGTACTGTCACTTGTATTATATTTTTACTCCTCCACATACTCGCGTTGTCACTGCATTTTTCTTCAAACTACTGAAACTTCATGATATCTGAAGTATTGTTACTATGATGGCAATAATCAACGTAGGCAGGCCGGGGACGTGTGCTGGACAGGGAATGATTTTTGACAGGGTGAGGGATTTTTTAGCTAATTTACAAAGCTGCCCACGTGTATGAGAACACACCAGAAGTGACACGTCAGCAAGGTCTGGTTCTAGCTGCTGCTGCTGTGTGTGTGTGTGCACGTGCATGTGTGTGTGTGCACGTGCATGTGCGTGTGTGCGTGTGTGTGTAAACGTAGCAGCAGGGAGGTGGAAATCGTGGTGCCCCTCTGACTCCTCAGGGGGAGTGCTTTTATGCCCTCCTGTTTCCACAGAGGAAGTCGAGCTTCACATCAGCAGCAGCAGCAGTGATTGAGTGGGCTCTGCCCTGACAACACTGCTGGCTGTGATCATCAGTTACAAGGATGGGACCAGATTCGGGATATCTGTTCCTGGAACAGACCCACGTGTGTTTGCTAGAGGCTGTCAGGCAGGCTTCCGGCCCTTCCTTAGAGCAGTGATGACGGCGGCAAAGACATGTTTTGTGTGTATGCTGAAAACGGTTTCCCATCTGAGCGAGGTTTGGAGGATCTTCGTTACTTTTTACCTCCTCAAAGTCAGCAAAGAGAAGCTTGGAAAGTTCTTTGCATTTCGTGAAAGTAAGTAATCATGTTCTATAGTTTAAGATGATCTTGTAGGAGTAGAAGGTTATTCTCCACATGATAAGGAGTGTTTAGACTTGGATGTTCTTTGGAAAACAACTTTGTGTTTTCAGATACAAAATATTATGATTTCCCAATGAGGGTGATCATTCAGGTAGTTGCTAGTAGTTGTCAGCATTAGTCGAGCAGGATGTGAAGCACTCTGAAGCCTTGTTCTTTGTCATTTCCACGAATGGTCAAGATTCCTTCCTTTCCTGCAAACTTTGCATGTGCGGTTCCTCCCATTCTTCCTGGTAAATTCTTTTTTTTTTTCTTTTCATCTTTTAAAAAAATTATTTTTTTACTATTTAAAAATTTTTTCAATTACACTTGACATTCAGGATTACATTAGTTTCAGGCGTACAGCACGGCGCTTAGACATTTATATAACTTCCAAACGACGGCCCTGAAAAGTCCAGTGCCCCCCTGGCACTACACATGGCCATTCCAGTCTCATTGACTGTATCCCCTCTGCTGTACTTTACGTCCCTGTGACTATTTTGTAACTTCCAGCTTACAAATTCTTCTGCATCCTCCAAGATTCAGCCCGAAGGCGTCGTTTTCTAGGAAGCCTTCCTCAGCTCCCTGAGACACGTCCCGCTATGGCAGGAATGGGAGAGCAAGCATATGAAATACAAGCAGAGAAAAATGAGAGCAGGCCCTTCTGCTGGTACCTCCCGCCAGCCAGGTAGGTGCTGGTGTCATGCGCTGGCCAGTTCCTGACAAAAGGGAAGAGCAGGGACATCCGGTCCCTCAGGGCCCAACAGCCGCTGAAGGCTAATGGCAGAGTCTTGCATCCAGACGTTTTTTTGGAAATCTCAGATATTTTGGAAATCTTTCCTTCCAGTCCGTTCCCGTCAGCCTCTCTGGTCAGGCAGTTTGGCCTCCGATCGATTCTCGTTCCCTGTGAAGCATCCAAGGAGTCACGGTTTTTGAAAAAGCTGCCAGGTCACTCATTCCTTCTCATTCTCTG
This sequence comes from Cynopterus sphinx, assembly GCA_030015415.1. NCBI lineage: Eukaryota > Metazoa > Chordata > Mammalia > Chiroptera > Pteropodidae > Cynopterus > Cynopterus sphinx. The sequence continues at coordinate 17,044,189 of CM057394.1, forward strand.
TATAGCAGAATAATCAAGTCGGGGATTGAACGGTGTGTCTTACTGCATACTTTGTCCTAAAAGATTTTGCCTGTGAGTTTCATCTCTATCAATCATATATCAGGTTCTGTGCCCTGGGAAGATTTGGAGATTATCAGGGTCCTGTGTTCAATCTTTTACTGGAGGAGGATTTTTTCTTATGAGGCCAATGTTTCTTTAATGGATTTCACAAAATTCTTGGAGCCCATTGACACTTACACTTCTAGAATCGGGTGGGATCCGCCTTGCTAAGTTGTAATTCATAGGAAACGTGCTGCGGGATCAGATTTAAAGCCTGTGGCCGGGAAGCCACTCAGCAGGTGACTTCCTCTCTTCCGAAACCTGATCAGCATCCCCGGGACCATTTCCACGTGAAGTGTCTGTTCCACAGTCCAGCTTGCTCTTTTCTGAGTGGAATTTGAAAGCGCAATGACTTCACCAGGAGTTTAGATTGACCACAGTAGACGCAGAGAATGAGAATCAGAATAGAAGCCTGAAAAGTTTCTCCCTGGAAAGTTGAGGAAATAAGGACATTAGTCACACTGCCGTTTCTCCCCAGGCAGCCGTTCCGGTCAGTGCTGATGAGTTTGATGGATTTGAGCTTTGGGCGATTTTATTTCCTTTTACGACAGACTGGCCAGTACACTGTACTGATGATGCCCGACTGGAGCAATATCATCGAGCGCCTTTTCTTAGGTTTGTGTCTTACACGTATTTTATGCTTTGGCTTTTCCATTCAAGTCATAATGTAGTAACATTTTTTGATGAGTGCATTGTTTTACTAGAATTTGGGCTTGTTCTGTGAACTGGAGAGCCTGGATGAAGAGTTCAGGCCAATAACTTGTTAACATTAAATATTCTTGAATGATTTAAAAATACTTATCGATTTGAGAAACAACTCGGACTTTCTCTCAATTATATTAATAAGAGTGAATGCTTTAAAAACTTTTTCATAAAATCAAGCTTTGAAAATCTTAGACAAATAAGTAATTTACATTTTTCTAGATGGATACTAGTTTGGGGGCTTATTTGTATGTTATTTTTTAGAATTTTGACAGTATAGTCCTTTTCATTTTTATTTTCAAGTGACAGCAGAATCCCAAGTGTAAGAAGATGTGATGAATTCTCTCACATTGAAGTCATTTAATCGTCCTTTGCCCAACAGCTGCTTTCTATTCAGTACATTGATCATAAAATTCTAGAGTGTCCTTGTGGTATCATAAATTTTAAATGGGAACCATTCTTCCTCATAAGTATCACATGCTATTGTTGTTTTGAATTTGGCAGTTTGGTGGGTGGTTTTCCTGGAGGTTGCTATTGTGGTCGGCTAGGAGGGTATTCTTCCCTAGCTCTGTATGTCACTACAGTATTTAGCATTGTGTATTGGCAACAAAGAAGTAAGGGGACAATTGGTCTGAGTTGTCATGAGCTCCTTTTATTTCTAGAGCATATTGGAGAACAAAGCAGTGGGACTCTTACTCGGATATTTTAGGTCGGAAAGAACCAGTAAATAAATTTTAGCTCAGCAAATTTGTATTGACTTTTATCCATGGCACGAAGTGGAAAAAAGATAGTTTCTGCCCTGTCTGGTAGGAGACATAAAAGCAATAATAAATAACTTAAATATAATTATAGCAAAAGTTCCTTGACAGCAGCATTGTGCCTTATTCCTTCTTTCTTTTTTAAATGGTGCGTGCCAAACTCAGTATGTTGTATGTGCTCAGAATATTCTACCGCGGCCCGTGTCACTGTGAGAGTGGCCTTGTGATAGAGATTTGGTGTGGGGACGTCACTGTGTCTGGGTCTTTAATGAAAGACATTCCAGGTGAAGGGCCAGGGCTAACTTCCCAGAATTTAGCAGCCACTGTTCCCAGTAGGCCACTGGGGAGCTTAGAACTAAGGATTAGATCGTTATGACTCTGGACGGCAAAGGAGGAAGCAGCTTAAGGATTGTTTTGCTCCTGGTTTATGCTTGATGAGCGTGGCTGTTTCTGATTAGGAGCAGTTGACTGGAGATGGTCCTAGAAATTTATGCCCGAGGCTGTTCCCGTGCCTCACCGCCCTGCGGTGGCCCTCCACATGCCCCTCGCTCTTCTGATTCTGACTCTGACGGGATCTACTACGCCGGAGAGCACTGTTTTCAAGGGAAATTTGGCTCTAGGCTGTTGTTTGTTTGTTCATATGCTGTTTGTTTTCTGTTTTCCAATATCAACTGAGCAGGCTCTATAAAAAGATATGAAGAGAAAAAGTAGGATCTAGGGTTTCAGCTCGTTTGGGATCCACCAAAGAAGAGAGTTTCTAGAGGAGATGGCCAACAGAGAAGAGTTCAGTGACGTTAAGGAGGAGCAGAGTGAGCACTGAATTTTAGCATTAGACATTCACTGGTGCTTCTTAAATTTTTCATGTGGATGAAAAGGGTGAGACTTATTTTTCTGCTTCGGAATAGAAGTTGAGTTGTGAGGCTTTTAGTATTTTTACCAAAATGATAAATTGTTTCTCAGAATCTGTTGCTTCTAATGAAAAGCCGCGTTGTACTTTTTCGTTCTTAGAAACACCCTCCTTCCCTCCCCCAACTTCTCCTGTGAATTTGAACTCGAAATCGCTTCTGTCTGAATTGATATATTAGTCCATTGGTCTGAAAATCAGCCTGTACAATGTGAAGTATTTCATGATGAGCTACAGGGTCCCAGTGATGTAGGATTCGGCAAACTTGGCAACTGTTTCGTGTCACGTAATGAAAGCATCCAGAATAGGACAGTCAAAATAGCCTTATCTGAGCAATCAGTTGCTTCAATTAATCCTTCATTAAGCGTAGTTTTATAATACTGACCTTGAAAATGGTATACAAATTTAATTTGGGGATTACTTACGCATTAGGAAATTGAAAGTGGAGGTATATTTTATGTATGTTGCGTGATCTTTTAAGTATTGAACGAGGCACTAACTCAAATGATTATCCAGTGAAAAGCCGGACCTGCCAGTGGCTCTATCCTGCCGTTTAAGTGTCACTCACCAGCAGGTGATGGGTGGGATATGGAACTGAAACTGTGCTGTTTTGAATAGAGACCTGCTCGAATGACTAGAAATGTTCATATTTGCATATAGGGAGTATAGTTTTTCTCAGGAGCATTAACAATAAAATGTATCTGTTTCATTTTAAATTTAAAAAATATTTTAAAGGAAAATAAAAGTAAAACTTGAAGATATATTCTGTTGAATGTTTTTAACTCAACTCAGAATTTGTGTGAATCTTTACTTTTCATCTGTAATGAAGGCAGGAACAGAAATATATTTTGCTGTGTGACTAAGGGTCCACAGGTCAGTGGTGTGAGTGTCTGCCTGGCTCACGTATGGAGCCTAGCCCTCCGCAAGCTTGGAGGGAATGAGAACTTGTAGCGCAGATGATGCAAAGAGGACAAAATTTGGTCGGTCCTGGTTGAATGATGCCATTAGGTATCAGGAGGAGCACATTAAGAGGAGTGATGGGTAGTTAAGTGTCACACTAAGACAAGATAATGCAGGTGCTCCTTGACTTACGATGGAGTTATGCTCTGATCAACCCATCGTAAGTTGAAGATATCATAAGTGGAAGATGCACTGAATACAGCCGAGCACCATGCTGTAGCCGAGCCTGCTTTCCGTGTGTGCTCAGCACCCAGCTTTGTGAAAGACCACCGCCCTGCATGTCGCCAGCCTGGGAAAAGATCAAAATTCGAAATTCAAAGTATGGTTTCTACTGAGTGCATACCGACTGCACATCGTTGTTAGGTCAAAAAGTTGTAAATTGACCATTGTTAAGTCGGGGGGCGGGGGCATCTGTAGTTGAAAAATAGTAGGACAAGCTAACCTGGTATACTTTTTAAAGAAAGAAAACTTAAAGGAGTTTTGATCCTTCATATAAGATTTTCTAATTAAAAATTCTGTGGTAATTGATAAAAAGTCAAACTTCAGTTAGCATTTTCTTTCGTAATATGACTATGGAAGCTTATCTGTTGTTTTCAAATTATCTTCTTGAAATGGCTGTATTTCCTTTATCAGCCTACTTAACATTCATTTTTTACCATATTTATGAGAAAGTAGCCCTTATCTGCATATTATAAAATGGAAGCAGCCTGACTGGACCATTAAAATTCTCTCTAATGTAATAAAGCTGTGAAATTACCATGACCCATAGTATTTTATGTTAAAAGTACAATTTGTGCTATATTGAAGATAACAAGGAAGCTTATGCCGAGATTTGTGCTGAAATGAAGTTTTTTATAATTCTATTAAATTGTTGTTTGAGTTTAACAGCTTTCTTGAGGGAATTTTGTGTCTTGTAAGATTTTAGAATCAAATGTGAAACAGAATCCTTAATCACTGTTTCACTAAATGCAGTCTACGCTCCTTAAAATGCGAGTTCTGAACCTTTTGGACTCAGCAATTAGAGTGAGAGATTTATAAGCTTCTCATACAAGCTTGAGGCAACCTCAGGAAAAGTGAATTACGTTAGGCAGTAGAGGTGTCTGTAAAGTGACACATGTTCCTTGCCCCAAATGATTGTGTCAGAATTTATCCCCCATCTTAAATGCCTATTATGGGAATCAAAGCAGATGTGTGCTAATGGTTCTGGGTGAGCTGCAGCAAGGCTGCTATAAGTAGTGGAACCCAGGAATACAGTAATTTTCGACTAAGACAAAAGTTTCACATCTCATTGGTAGTTTAAAAACAAACAAGCCTCAACCCGCAGAGGTTTACCTCAGGGCTCATTCATGTTATTTCAGATACGAATTTATTGGTAGCCCATGGCTCAGAAGCGACAGAGGCATTGGCAAAGCATGAAGTTCAAGCTTCATGTCCCAGATTTCTGCAGTGACCGTGCTACAAAGTAATAACGTATCGCCGACTTTTTGAAAGTTTGTGTTAACACCACTTTGCTTTTTTATGAAAGGCCCGTGTTAGAACACCTGCAAAGCCGAGACATGAAAAAAATCCCCCAAACATACCTTGCCACCCGTGCCCCACCTCACCCCCTGCCAATATCATCTTTGTTCTGATCATTCATTAAACATTTGCGGGGCTAATTCCCTCACCCATATTCCCAATAAGGCACTTTTGTGTATTTTTAAAATTTCTTTTGTAATAACAACAGTAGACTATAGATAGCCACCACATTACCTTTCGTACCTCTAATTATCTTTAATCCTCCAACACGAACAACAACTATTGTCTATAATACATGCAAATCTGTATTTTAAAAATGTGCTAATACATTTCATCGTTTATTTTAAACATTTATTCAGGTACATTATAAAAAATTAAAATAATAAAATTATAGAGCGGAAATTCAGGTGAATTTTTTTTTCTGATAAAGCCTAGAGAATGATTCTTTTTCTCTGTGGTATTTTTGAGGCTATGACAATTGTAAGCAGGCCTAGACATTTCTGTGGTCCTTTAAAAGTGGAGATGTCTCTTCCTTCTTTATATGATAGAGTGTGATATAGAAGGGATGTCGTGTACTCTTGATGGTCCAGTCATTATCAATACGTAATCATAACTTTTTGTACAGCCTTATTTTTAAAGTCATTAGGTCCCAAAAGTTTTAACCTGGTGAAGGTATAGTTTTTACTTTAAGAACAAAACCGTGAAGGATTCTTGGCACCAAATGTGGCAGCTCCTATATATCTGGAATTGCATTGCAGATGCAGGAGAGCCCCCTATACTGTAAACAGCTTTCTTTTTTATATTCAAATACTTTGAATTAAAATCAGCCCATTAGGCATTAGTTGAGTTTTACTACGCTTTACTATGCCTTTTGGATGTAAAAAAACCCATTAATATCCCATATTTAGATTTTTTTTCTACTTACTACCTTTGTAGTGCTTGATATTACATGCAGCTATGTTTTAACTCCCCTCCCCACTTTTTTGCCTGCTGTAACAGGTACTAATTATATTTTTACCTCGATAAACATATTTTAATCTTTTATGAATACTTCTTCTCCTAGAAGTTCTTATCTCTCTTTGGCTGTTGACAAAACTGTCTCTGAATCCACAGGTTTAAGTGGACAAAGGAAAAAGCCTATGTTGCTTATTGTCTTTCCAGAAGCGGGTGTAGCAAGACAGGAAAAGAGCAACCAACCATACTGCCCCATCCCTCTTTATATTAAGCCTCTCTTAAAAATGAAGGATGATGGAGTATTCGTCATACTGAACAGTTATCATTCATAAATAATATTGGCAATGAAACCCAAGATGTCCTTTAATGGGAACCAAAAGCAAAACTGTCTACAAAATATGGCAACTATTGCCCTGTGAGACAAAGATAAATAGAGATACCACATATTTAGGCCTGAAATGGAAGTCTTGGCAGGCAAACTTTTAATTTAATTAAAAAGCATCACATTCCGGATTGATCAAAGCATCCACTGATCAATGCAGTGGCTCTATGGTATTTACACATCAGAAAAAATAAATGAATTTTTGACATTTGATGCATGAGAAAATATTTTTGCGGAGCATGTTATTTATACTGCTGGGACAAAAAAGAAAAATGCATTGCTGTGCTTCTTGGTACAAGTCAGAAATATCAAGTTCTTGACTTTAAAAACAAATACTGCTATTGTTTCTTTCACATAAGAAAGATTTTTAGGTAATTTAAATTAAAATACTTGATTTTATGGGCTCTGCTATAATCTTAAAAATGTGTTTTAAAAAATGTCTTCATCTAGTCTTTTTCAGGGGTCCAGGGGACAGTCTATGATTTTATAATGAAAGTAGAAGGAAAGCTTGACCTTTTATGTAGAAAATTTGATTATACATAGTTTTCTGGAATATATTTCAGAAAATAAGCTAGTTATTTATTATAACTTTATAAAACAGTATATTATATTGACAAATATAATTTTGTAATATTATCTAATACAAATATGTATTATCAAACTGAAGTTATTTACATTTAAATCTGTACTGGCTGCGTAAGTTAAGAGCTGGCCAGTGAAGAAAAAAATTATTTTCTTACAAAGCCAGTTCATTGCTGAAGTAGAAGGAGTGCAACGTCCTCACGGTTGCCTGTGAGGACATGGAGCATGCATGTGCTGTTCTGTGAAATCATTACAAATAGAAATGACTTGTTCACAGCTAAATTTGTGAGGACAATGTCAGTTACCGTTTCTTGGATAGTTGTAGAAACAAGTGCAGGAGAGAAACTCCGTATGATTTTCACAGTCATGAGCGAGGCTTTGCTGATGATGTAGAAATCGTTCTTGTCTCTGTAAGCAGCCTACGTGTCCAGACTTCAGCGTGGCCTAATTAATAACAAAAACTCCCTCCCTTTTTTGTTTAGAATCAATTTATTTTAAATATGTCTTTCTGATATTTTCTAGATAAAAGCAGGTTAAATCACCCTAGGATGTCCTGGAGTTCACCCACACACAGACACACACACACACACAAAACAAAACACTAAATTGAAACCTTTGAGCTTTCTGGGGGAAATTTAGTCTTTATAATTCACACTTCCTTTGAGGATTGATTTTGTTCTCCTTTTGATGAATTCCGACTTCTTGTTCCATGGCTGTCATCTCAGTTGTTTAATGATTTATTTTTCTTGCTCAGGGAATTGAGTTTTCCCGATCACATGGCTCTACCTTGTGTTGGTGTCAAGGTCAGAATCTTCTAATTTCGTTGAGGAGACTGCTGTTGTAACCTGAGGGTCTCCCGCTGTATATTTAAATCCTGTCATACTGTCTAAAAGCAGCCCTGTCTTGGCTTTTGGTCCAGCAGATACTTTTATTAAATTCCTTGGCTACATCTAGTTTACTTTTCCTTAAGAGAAACAGAACAGAACACCACCGGCACCGCGATTGCAAATAGATTGTTGCCATGGCAACCCAACAGGTTTTCATATCAGAATTTTCTTGTTCAAGCTAAACTTATGACATTGGGATCTTTCCCTGACTGTGAAAACTTTATGTTGTCTCTTATAGTTGGCATCACCCTAGAAGTTTGCCACCTCCCAACTGCACGAGTGGTCTCAGGCAAATTGCTTAGGTTTCCGGGGACTAGTTTTACAAATTATAAGTAGGAGTGCCAGTCCCTATATTATTTATTTCGTGGACTTGTTTTAATAAAGTAGCACATAAAATATTTATCACTGGTTTTTATTCACTGTGGATAACAGGAACAACTAATATTTATGCACTACGTTGGGTTTATATGTTACATCCTTTAACCCCTACAATCATCCTGTGAAACAGATATATTATTCTCACTTTATATATGAAGACATTTATAGGCAGAGGGCTTAACTGGTTTGCCTAGGACACGTAACTTGGTAGTCCTGGAACCAGAGTGGTCTATTTCTATTTTTAGTGCTTTTCTTACTAATTCTAGTGCCTGCCATGGTAGCTGGCACATAGAAGGCACTGGATATTTGTTGAATAAATGAGTCCCGCACCTCATACTTCCAGGAAATGGTAGTTTGCCCTTAGTAAGACTGACCACTTGTAGACAGGCTGAATCTGGACTAGTCAAGAAGTTAGAAATCACAAATTCTGCAACAGGGCGTGTGCTCATTGTTTCTATATTTTTCTTCATAATCACTCACTTATCAGACCTTTATGAAGCCTTACTGAGTGAGTACTATGTGCCGGGGACTTGGGCATCAAGGATGAGTATGATAGTCTCAGCCAGTGCCTGGCTGACAAATTGGGTAGCCAGAGCCTTTTGCGGGTACATGGATTCTTTAAGTGTATATAATGTTATATTACACGTTTCCTTCATCATTCAGGGAACTTCGTTATTAAGGCCTAGAGAATGCTTCATCTGCTGATCCTTTATTAGTATTAAAAACCGCAAGAAACTTGTTACTCAGAAGTTCTGAATAAGTTCAGTCTGATGTAGACAGCTCAGGTGCTGCAGACCTTATACCAGATACAAGCTTCAAGCTAAATCATTAGTTGTTGATCTTCTAGTCTTTGAATGCAAGTTTTTGGGTGTCTGTTATGCTAGCCGCTTGTATTTGGTTATAATCTTCATATAAAAATTATTAACTGTAGGTTCCTTTCCTCAAGTACGGCAGTCACAGTACTGTTAATCACAGGGGGCTCCTTAGAGCCCCTGGGTGTCTGGGACAGGACCTCTTCGCCACATCTCAAAGCCTTTGCACGTGAATGGAGTTGGGACGGGAATATGTAAGAGGCCAGCTGAAAAAGAGAGCGGCCAGCAATGATGAGAAAACGAGAGAAATCAGAGGAGATCCTGGAGAGGAAGGTGTCACAGAGACCAAGGAAGAAGAAGCATTTCAAGGAGGAGGTCGGCAGTTTCACACGACAGGGAGGTCAGTTAAGACGCGGACTGAGAAGTCTTCACTGGTTTCGTAACGAAGAATCCTGTAGTGCGAACTCTGCCAGGGTCCCTTAGTTAGAGTGACGAGTTCTAGGTCCTTTTAGGAACTTTGGCCATGAGTAAGAGGAGAACGGGCTGGCACTTAGAGGGGGCATGTAGATTTTGGTTGGTTGGTTGCTTTACAGATATTTGAGTTTGGAGTCCAGTCAGGGTGCCAATGTAGAGATAAATGGGGGAGTGGGTTGTTAATAACCAAGGGAGATTCCCAAGAAGGCCGGGACAAAGGAATTCTCCTCGCGTCCCCACGGCAGACAGTGTTCCCCTGGGCAGGCCCCAGCATTCCCTGGAGTGGTCTCCCTCGTAGCAGGGCCTCAAAGTGCCCCGTGCCCTCAAAAGAGAAAGCACCTGTGTGCTTGCCAGTGTGTGCGTTGTACCAGTGTGAGGTCAGAGTCTTCTAGTTTTAAACGAACCTCCTGAAAATGGCTTAAAATGAGTCCATTTCGTAGGAAGGGTACATTCACCAGACTTGTGTTAAGGCAGCTTTCTAGAAGTTCCAGGGGTGAGTACGTAAATATATAGAGAGATGAGCCGGAGGAAGCGAATGCTTTGTTGTACGAGCTGCACAAGCAGCCCAGCTCAGGCGTGGCCTGCCCAGGCCGGGCCCTAGGATGAGCTCGCCCGTGACGCCATGGGCCCGTCATTATCCTTCAGGGCCGATACGGTGCAGTGGCTACCTGCTGCCTTTTTCCCCTTTTGTTCGCCTTTCCTGGACTCCCTGCCTAACCCCCCTCTTCCACTTGCTCAGCAGTTTATGCTGCTTTGGATTGCAGAGACTTCTGTTTCAGCGTGACCTTTTCACCCCAGAATACTGTCGAGTGGTAAGTTGACAGGACTTTAGGGAGAACTTGTAACACGTATCATGCCTTTTGCTGTGTCACGTGGCTTGCTGCAGCATACACCTACAAGTTTACACTGTGCTCTGCTGGAGTGGCCGGTATGTTGGAGGGGATTTTTATTAGCGACGTATTTGCCCCTACAGCGGTCACGTCTGCTTTAATAGGTGGCAGCGATTGGGAGCTTAAGGACATATTGGATTGGTTGGGGGAGGTAGTAACCCTCCTTTCCTCTCTCCCTATATAATAATCAAATTCATTTTTCCCAAGACCAGAATTTTGTTCTTTCTGTTGTAATTAGGTTTCTCATTCTGCAAGTTAACTATGATAATAAATACTGAACACTTGGCATGTTTTCTCAAGTATGAAAATAAAAGCCCATACTTAGTGTGTAAATTACAGCCGAACACAGGTCCAGGCGTATGGGTATTAGTGTTGTTTAAATCACTAGGACTCCGTGTCACCGCCGTTGCAAATGTTCTCACAGGGCCTTCACGTTGCTTCCTTTCCTGTCCCGTGTTTTAAAAAAACACATTTTTAATGCGTGAATTTCAAATTTATTTGGCCCGTTTTCGGAGGTCCACGTAGAACAGCAGCCGCCAGAATTGAGAATTCCAGATGCACGGGGCCTGCTTAGGTGCCCTGTGGTCTCTAAACATTTGGTCTAGTGTTTCTGGCTAAAAGCCAGCAGCAAATTAGACTTTGCCTGCAACTCTTAGCTCACGCTCTCCCTTCTCAGAGCATGAGCTGCGAAGTGTACTCGTAAGACACTGAATTGGAATTGCAAATGTGCGTGTGAATATTATTTTACAAGTAGTCGGAAAAGAAAGCAAAGGAACGTTTCCCTAATTTGTTAGCAAGCGGTACACATAATTCATAGCTGATCCTCATCCTGACCATATAGTCATCGGTGTTCTGCAGGACTTGGAAATGCCAATATTCTTGAACCTTTTCCTTTTTTAACTTTAATGTATGTCTTTTCTGTTGAATGTAAAAGCTTGTTTGATTATACCAACACAGTGTATAACAAACGGTCTTAGTTTTTCAACAGGGAAAATGAGAATATTATTTTAACATGTGGCAAGTCGTGTTTTAAATTGCCCAAGGTATGTGCTCGGAAATTTGATTATTAATTATTTTCTTTCAACTGCTTTGTATTTGTTGATGGAAAGTTGATAATGAAGATGTCAGTGTGGTAAATTATGATGATCGTATGTCTAATTATGTGTTTGCTTTAGAATAACGCCAGATTATTATTATTTCTTTTGTTGCTTGGGCAAGGGAAAAGAAAATGGAGTGAGAAAAAAGAATACAGAGTTTTCCCCCTTCATTTTATAAGGCTTATGTGCTTTTATTTCTTCTGTCTTACCAGTCATGGTATAGCTTACTGATATCAGGAAAAATAAACTCTAGATACTTGAAAGAAAAGCAGTGAAATGAAGGATCACCAGATAGCTGTGGCCTTGACAGTGTGCTGATGTGCCCAAAGCTCTCACCCTCTACGTCAAGTCGAAGTCAAAGACAAGCCTTGAAGTTTCTTAAAAGCCCCGTTTTGAGGTTGACAAGTTATTGTTTTTACAGGTGCATGTCGTTCGTGGAGAAACTTCCTCCAGAGAAGTGATACCTCTGGAGTTTATAATTTAAGAAATTAACCATATAGTGATTTTTCGTGATAGATTTTGCTTCTTCCTTGGCTGTTTCCTCTGTTCGCATGTGAACATAGTTTACTGTATCGCGTTCACTCGTGCAGCCAGAAGCGATCACAGAGGTTTTGAACACCTTCCAAGCATCCCTGTAAAGTACGGAGGAGCATGCTTTTGGTCATGAGAAGACAACTTCTTTTTGATCAGGGTACTTGATTTTGCGGGGTTAGGATCATTTTCTCCCTGCAGGCCCGCAGACTTCTTGTGACAAATCTACAAGTGATTCTCACCATCTGCGTTGATCATTTGGGAATTATTTTGAGCAGAGTGGTTCCCTGTGTTCATAATATTTGCAAATGGCTCCTGAGAGAGCCTTCCATTTAGCTGCTGGCCTGGGCTGACTCTGGTTATTTCTGTGGGGCCCTGTTGCTGAGTTCATAGCCACGGTGAGGGGGCAGGTAAAATCCCCTCTAGCTCTAGCCACTAGCAGCTACAAATGATAGTATGTTCACTGAGCATTTACTATGTGTGTGCACTTGAATTATCTTGTGTAATATCCATTTCTGATCAGTGTCAGTAGGTGGTAAATTTATCTACACTGTTAGATCTGCAAAGAAAATATAGTATCAAAGTATAATTTCCAAAAAGTTAGACTCTGACTCTCATAGAAATACAGAATGAAATGTGTTAATGGTTTATTAATGAGGGAACCGGAAGGGGTTAATGCTGGTTCCAAAAGTGTTTAGGCATTAAAAAAAAAAAGCAGCAAAACCACGGCTTATTTAGGATTATGCTCTTAATGGGACAGAAGCCAGTTAACAAGTAGGCCCACAGTGTCTGCAGTCTAATGGAATAATATGGAAAGTCAAACGCAGGGACGTGTGTCTAGAGAATCAAATAGACCTTGGGCAAGATGGTACCCCAGCATGACACTGCAAGGGCAGGTGGCTCTCTCACCTTTTATTTTTTCCGTGTTTCGGATAATTTTAATAACAATGGCTTGTTTACGTTCTGTAACTGAGTGACTTTCTCACACAGGCCTCCCTCCACCTGGCTGGGGGAGAGGGCAAAGGGAGGAATGTGCAAGACTAGGCAACACTTGCCCATTGATGCACCTCTGTTCCTTCTAGTTTAAGCAGATTTTCTTGGGGAGCTCAGCTTTTTTCAGGAAAATGCTCAACTCTTTGCATTTTCTCTTTTTATTTGCTTTCTGTGACAGTGAGAGCAAGGCTGTTTTCTGGTCCTTTTTTTCCTGCCTCAGGTGGTTTATCTCGTCTGGCCCCTCGCTTGTCGCCTTGGTCTTCGTTCTTGTGTCCTCTTCACCTTGGCCTCACCAGTCTTTCTGTTCGTTCCCACTGGGTACCAGGGAAGTTTAGGGTCCCCTGCCCATCATACTCCATGGCGCCAGGAGGCCACTACTGGGTTTTGCTTCCTATTCCGTGTTGATTACAGTTTTGAACCAAATGGAGGCTTCTCTTACAGCTGCTCTAAATCAGGGTACACGTTAGGATCACCTGGTGGCAAATTAGAAAATTACCAGTGCCAGGGAGCCTCACCCCAGACCAGTCAGACTGTCCCGGGGTGGGGCCAGGTGTTGGGAAGTTCCAGAGGCTTCCAGGTGATTCTAACGAGCAGCTGCCCTCCTCATCCCTAAATGTTAAAACGGATGTTTCAAGGGTTCAGGAAACTCATTTTCTCCTGACAAGACTTGGTTTTTAAAAATGTTCTTTTGCTGTTGAATTAACATAGTAATTTCTGGCTGTCAGAACTAAGTACTGAGCCTTTTTCTTTGTAAAACTGTTTCAACAAACTCAAATATCCCTTAGGCATATGGATGCCTCTGGGAACATATAGACAGGGTCAAGTATAAGGAAACACAAGTGAAGCTAATTAATATATTTCAAGACTAATGTTCCCATAAGTTAGTGTCGTTGTATCCATCTTAGAGGTGAGGTAACTGAAGCAAAGAAAGTTTTAGTATAACTTGATGAACCTGAAATTTAAACCAAGTCTGTTTCATTTCAGCCCTTTTGGACCTGGAGGTAAGTTCTTCTGGCTTCTTGACTTAACAGATAAAATGCCAAATACAGTTTTAGAAAATATAAACTGTTAAATAGTGATTGTATTCATGAGCTTCTACCACAAAAGCGTTTAAACTTGGATTAAACTGTAAATTGAAATCTTTAGCTTATGTGAACTGATCATTATTCAAGATACCATGTGTATGAGAAAATGTGTTCTGAGTTTAGAACAGCTTTGGACTTTAAATGTCAGACTTTTGGGGATTGACTTTATTAATATTTTCTTATTGATTAGTAGTCATGAAGTTCTAAAATGATTCTGGTTTTTAAAATGTTATTTTTATTATATTATGTCTTGGAGTCGGATACTTTCTAAAGATCCACTTTTATGATGAAATTCAATGTGAGACAATTTTTCTATTTGAATCTGAAATTCAAAAATCTCATTATCAAACATTAGAGAGGGAAAAAAAATCTGTTCTTAGGTAAAAACATGGCGCTGAAAATTCAGAGATGAACAGAAACATTGTCTTTTGTGTTCACAGTTATATTGGTAAATTATTAGCACATACAGATTTCAGTGTTACAGCTTTTAGTTTTTGTCAGACGTTCAGGGAATTGGTAGGAACCAAGTAGTAATTTTCTCAGAATGTGAGTACAGAACCTTTGTCATTCTGTGTCATATTCAAAAGCTCCGGTTTTGCTCGCCCATTGAGCAAAAACTTGGGGAAATAATTTATGTGGTGAATTTTATATACGTTTGGACTCTCTAAGACCATGGAAAATGTTTGCTCGTAACAGGCATCGATAGGGGCAAGGTCTGTGCGTGTCACATTACGAAGAAAGGGCTGCCCAGTGCCGGCAGGTGAGGTTTTATTACCCCTCATTAAGGTTTCGGGGCCTTGAGGCTTTGCTTTGGAGTCAGAAACCTCAGAGGACAGAAATTCCGCTCCCATTTCACGACCCTGGGAGGAGGCACCTCCTAGACCAGGTGCCCGCTGGACCCTAGGTGTGCTGACGACCTGCCCGTAGGGAAGGAGGGCTGAGCGGCATCTCGATCCGCCGGGCTCTTTGTTCTGCTTTGCCGCGCAGCAGCAGATGCTGGGTGCACAAGTGCTGCAGCCCTCGCCTGCCGGGAAGTCTTCCTCCAGCAGCTGACAGCTGCATGGGGTGTCAGGGAGCACTTGCTGTTGGCTCCGAGGAAGTCCTTCGGGGTGCAGGTGACGTGGGATGCGCCTTTGCAGTCTTTCTTCAAGACCAGTTCACGTTCAGTTTCCTGCTGGCTGGTTCGCTGTTTTACCTCAATATGGACGTGTGAAATTCACGCATGTAGCATCCACCTGATGTAGATGTGGCCTTTTGTTATTTCCTAATCACTTGTCGGCAGCTGGACTGTTGTGGATGGTGTATCTTTGTGGTCAGCAGTGAGAAGAGTGCGAGATACCAATCCTAAAGATTTAGCAAGCAGCGGTCCGGGTGGATTCCTGAGTGCTGTAGGTTCTGTGCACCAATGACCTTGTGTTTTCGGTGGCACAGTCCTAGCAATTCGATTTTTTCCTGGCCTCGCACAAACAAGTGTTCATAAGGGACCAGTGGAGTGGAATATTTGAAATTTGGACTTTATTGGTTTATATTAGACCCCTAGTTACCAAAATAAGACATTCACAAGTACTCCAGGATGTGTGGATGGGGGCTTCATTTATGCATGAGAAAGCTTTCCTGTGGCGCCTGTTCCTGGTGGGAACCGGAGGAAAGAAGGCAAATGAACACATTTTAAACCCTCGTTAGCTAGAGGAAGTATTCTGAGGTCCCGTCGCTGTTCAGATTGTGAGCTGAGAACCAGACTGGGGGGGAGGTCATACAGGGCTTGAAATAATGGTCATCGCTCATGTTTAGCGAACACTTAGGTGCCACGTAATACGCTCAGCTCCTTGCAGGCGACAGCTCGGTTTTATAATTTTTGATTTAGAAAGGTAGGTGACTTACCCAAGATGACAGTTGTACAACGTCAGTCTGAACCCAAGCAGTGTGAATCCAGAGCCCAGAGGCTCGACCACGGCTGTATTTCCTATGGGGCCACCTGTTTCCTCGGTGAACTTCAGATTTGCGTGGCCATCGTTGAGCAGAAGAATCCTGCTTCTCTCGTCTCGTAGTCTTACTGTTCCAGGGAAGGTGCAGGACGAGGAGGCAAACGTCCAGCCCCTCTGCGGGAATGACTTTGCAGCAGTGTCTGCCATGGGATCTTCGACAGAGAGAGTCTCCGCAATCCTGAGAATCTGGCTTTATTCATTCCTGTTCGGGGAGAGAGGCCACATCTTCATTTCTGCCTTAGGTAGTTAGCACCACCACAAGCCAGACTCATTTCTACTCTTTGCGAGGCAGTTTTTGTTGACTGTTTAGTCATGTTAGTCATGACTACATTTTTATCATTTTTTCCCATAACATATGTCGAAGCAGAAGTCTCATCTGGTGGAAGCAATATTAAAAGTGCTTACATAGCAGTCATGTTGATACCAAGGACCGTTTGTATCCAAACAAAGGAGTTTTAACTACTGTACTTCATTTATCTTCATCTGTCTGGAGTGGCAAGAAAAGCAATGTTGAAAAATACGGGGAAGTCAGGAAAAGAAAAACACGTTAGCTTTTTGGGGAGGTAACAGAAATTAGGGTCTCTACATTATTTTTGTCTTCATGGTTTGTTTTCTTCTTTTCATGATTCTTTTTTCTTCCTTTTTCTACTCCCCCCGCCCCACCCCCCTTCACAGTTTTCTGGTGCCAATAAAGTCCAGCACTTGCGTGTCATTATCCTTGATGTAGGAGTCTTTTTTTTTTTTTAAATTTGAGTTTCAGCTGACTAGTGTTAAGCTGTACCATTCTGTTCACTCATGTCTTGGGACTTCTTTTCTGGCCAAAGTTAGGTGAGGATGTCCGTATCCAGGAATCAAACCTGCCCTCTTCTCTTTTCCTCTGCTACTTTCTCAGGGCTTAAGTGTAGGCCGTGCACATAACGTACATTTAAAAGCTACCTTTATTCAACACTGTATTCATTTATATGTTCTGCATACATTTTTTGACTACCTGCTATGTGCCAAAGATTGGAGATGAGCTAGGTTCTAGGGATAGAAAGATGACAGTGATATCATCCCCTATGCCTAAGATGCTCATTCTCGTGTAGAGGAGAAATGTTTTTTTAAGAGAAAAACATTGTAGTGTAGTATGATCAGTATCAGAATAGAGCTTTTGTCCTGCATGAGATCAGCATAAAAATACGTACTCATAGAGTTATTGAGTGGGGGTAAATATGACAGTATCTGGACATCACCAAGCCATAGTCCCTGACACATTATAGGTCATCAGTAGGGGCAGCTGTTATTACTTATGAAGTGCAGTGGGTTCACAAAGAGGAAAGAGACCAGAGTTCTCTGAGTTGGTCCAGTGAAGAATCTCAAATGAACTGAGGCTGAAAGAAGGAATATCCCACTAACTTCGCGGTAGCCCTGCTTCCTTCCACCTTTGTGACAGCCAGTCACGTGCCAAAATTTAAATCTCAGACGTATCTTTGCAATGACTTACAAGTGCCCCTGAGTATAGAGGGAAAGCAGTTGCTGTGATTCTCTGTGGCCTTTCAGAAATGTTTGTGGAATGCATTAACTTACAGAATGAAATGGTAGGCCCTAGGAAACACTCCTCTGGCCTGTTAGCATAATTTCTGATTGCTAGCCTTCGCGAATAGAACAGCCAAAGCTCTGAGGATGGGACTTGCAGTAGTGGGGCTGACCATTTTTTTTTTTCTATATTGTGTTTTGATTTGGCAGGCTGATCAAAGGCAAGTTCAACTGCAAGGGGCAGGTAGGTGTTATAGCATTTGAGCAATGCAGAAACAGAAAGGATGAGGCCAGCAGGGGTCAGCTGAATACCGGCTTAAGATACACGCACAGCAATTTTTACTTCTCTGTAAAGTGGAATGAGAATAGAAACTGAAGTGTAGTATAGCCCAAACACAAGCCTTTTAATTTTTAAGTGAGAGTGTGGAGCTGCCAAAAATTGAGGTAGAAATCTTTAACCATTTTTAATGGATAATAAAGACTGAATGTCAGAATATAATTTATAGAAAGTAGGTGGGCTAGCTCTCTGTTCTCTGACATTCGGCCAGGCACATTTTCAGCCAAACTTAATTTCTTCAGTGACTATTTTGCATTGACGTGTGCTGTAGGAAGCCTGAAAGTATGATGTGCATTTCTGTGATCTTATTGACTTGGTAAGCTTCCTCACATACGGTTTAATGCCTGTTTTCTCTGGTAGCTGGTTATTCAGACGAACTAGTGCTCATCATAGCTTGCATATGAAATGTCAGCATTTCACAGAGTTATATGTACAAGAAACTGGACATGAAATGATTACCTCTGGGCACTAAACTTTGAGTAAAATAACAAACATACACATATTTTAGCTGGCAGTTACCTTAGAGGATTCAAATGGCCTTTGCTTTGCAACCTGGATGTATGAAATTGACATTTATAAAACTAGGCTCCCGAATGCTCAGAATACAACGTACGCTGAGACTGGGAATCCTGCATGCTAACCGTAGTTACCGGGAATAAGTCCTCCTAGCAGATGGAATAATGGTTTCCTTAATGTCTTAGTTTACCGCTTTTTTTCAAGGTAGTAACTCCTTGTTAGTTACTATAATCATTGAACAAAAGGTTCTTATGTGAAGACTGGAGAATGATGGACTACTGGACCTGCAAGGTACCTTAAGGGTCATGAGCCCCTGGTTTGGTAGGAAGCTGTGTGATGCGTCGTGGACAAGGTCGTTGCTGGCAGAGCCCTGTAGACTTCTTATAGGGTTCTTTTCCCATGCTATCACAGCCTTTTTTCCTTTTTTTCTCACCTTACAACATCTTTAATGAAACAGTGAATTTTTAAAAATTTATTTGAGCATAGGTGATATACGTCTTACGTTGGTTGTATTACTTTCCGGTGTACAATATAGTGATTTGGCATTTTTATCCCTTACAGTGTGATCACTCCGCTAATGC
This sequence comes from Cynopterus sphinx, assembly GCA_030015415.1. Taxonomy (NCBI): domain Eukaryota; kingdom Metazoa; phylum Chordata; class Mammalia; order Chiroptera; family Pteropodidae; genus Cynopterus; species Cynopterus sphinx. The sequence goes on from CM057394.1 coordinate 17,063,129, forward strand.
TAGTAATTATCTTTCACTGTGCAAACTGATCACAATACTATATTGTTATTTTTAATTTTATATTAGTTTCAGGTATACATACAATGTTTAGACATTTATGTGAGTTATAAAGCAATTCCTCCAATTACTCTAGCGACCGTCTGGCACTACACCAAGCCATGACAGTAGTACTGACTGTGTTCTGTGTGCTGTGCTCTGCATCCCAGCACCACAGTCTTTTTTCCTCTCCATACTGTGTGTTTGCCTGTTTGCTATTCTGCAGATTTGACTATAATGCTAAATGTATTACAGAGGTTGGGAACCGACCTTTGTTTTGCACCCACTTCTTTAGCTGTGGAGCAGCACCCCACACACCCAAGGACTCGTTACAGCAATCTTCCATCCTGGCATTAGCGACTCTTTGGGTTTGCTGTGCTCCATGCTCACTGGGGCCACATATCGCCAAGACAGTGTGTCACCTTAGAAGAGAACAGGACACTGGCTTGAAAAGACGGTAGGGAATGTGCTTCCTGCCCCACTCTTAGGGGTTGCTGTGAGGCCTGTGATCATCTGTAGTAACTCTGTAGGGCCTGGAGATGGTGCACTAATGTGGTGTTGGGGGGAACACAGAGCAGTGCTACTGGTTGAACCAAGAAGTGACTAAATGGTCTGGCCTGGACAAATGCTCTGCCTGGCACTCGGGTTCTGAAAAAGCCTGCTTTCTTGGGTAAATTAAGTTTTTTCTTTTAAACCATTTAAGTATCTCCTGCGTCTATATTAGTTTTCTGTTGTGAGTGACAAATTGCCACACACTTTGTGGCTTAAAACAGTGTATATATATTAATTTTATCTTACAATTTCTGTGATTTCAGTAGTTACTTCCATATTATCTAAACTTGCAATCCTCTCATATAGTCTTCCTTTGGTTTTAGTCTAAGTTTAACATCTGGGCTTCTTATAATACCTGACTTGTCTAGAAGGACTGTAGTCATATAATAAAACAACACTGAGGTGAACACATCAGCTTCAACCTGGTGGTTTATCCTGGGCCTCTTGCTTTGGGCCACTGATGCTGGATGCTTGGGTCTTTATTCTCCAAATGTGCATGTTTATTTTCTGCTTCAAAATAGCTGCATCACTATATATAATTGAAAGCACTACAGTGACTTTTAAAAGTTCTTTGAGGATTTTTACTAATTCAGGCTGAGAGTCTTTCTATCCAGTCTATGTTCATCCAAATTTTATTGACTGGCCCTTAAACTTGTGAAATAAATGCCTCCCCACAGATATAGGTAGTCGGGGAGCTTATCAGATCCTATGGGAACACAACATAAAGCATCAAAATGTCAAGCCAACATTTTAGGGTCATTCAGGAATAGTACTTGGTAGAATAAATTCAAGAATCACACAGTAGTGTGGGAGAAAGAATCTGAATTAAAAAATTAGACTGATCTGGATTCTAATTCTACTTCTTTCACTTATCACCAATAATTTAACTTCTGAGCTTGTTTTCTGATCTAGAAAATGAGACTATGGCATCAACATCACAATATTAAGAGGATTAAATTCTTATAGTGATAATATAGAAGTCATTCAATTTAATATTTATCGAGCTGTTAATATAGGCTATTGGTATGTTATTAAATATCTCTACAATGTGTAGTGGCAGATCTGGTAAGGGTGATGCCAGTCACGGGGCAAACAGAGGAAACTCAGGCTTCATGAAGGAGCTAGGATTTGACCCTGGGCCTGGAAGGGTATGATTTAGATTGGTGTTCAGTGGGGACACTGGCATTTAGCTCAGTGGACAAAGGGAAGATTTTATTTTTTAATTCAGTTCAGACACATATACTTGTTGGTCTTTATTTTAATTTAGTAAAAAACTTGTAAATTTTTATTCTTCAGCTACTTCGGATTAACCAAGTTATCAGATTAATAGTGATGTTAATTCGGGTTCAGACCATTTTATTAACTATAATGTGATTCCCAATTGATAATCAATACCTCAATAAAGCATGTGAGAATGACAGAGAAAAAGAAGCTTCCAAAACCTGAAAGATACCTGGAGAGAAATCTGAGCATGTGCATGTTATACAGCCTCATACCTGGGAATGGTGAAATATGGGCGGCCTGCCCTCTTCTGCTCATAGGAAGGCAGGAGGGTCTGACGGGGCAAAGACAAGACCTTAGCCTTGTTCTGGGGATGGAAGCCTGGTGAAACGAGGCTTTGGGATTGAAGCTCACTATCCATTCAGCAGGTGTCGTTGAACATGTGACTCTGCGCTCAGAACCCTAAGGTGCAGTCTCTGCCTTTGGGTTACATTCCGGGAAGAATATCTCAAACATTGTAAGACAGACGCAGAGAAAGTGGTCTGAGGATGTGCAGGCATAATGTCTAGTTGGATAGCGAAGAGAATTAGGGATGCTTAAAAGGCTGTGACATTGGAGCTGGTCCTTAAAGAATGAGTGAGATTTCAGTGGGCAGGAGAGGAGGCAAACAGTGAGTTCTTTCATGAGAGCCTCTGCTCCTATACATGAACCAGGCAGTTTGCTGGCACGAGAAGTACAACTAGGATGTTCAAATGAAAATCTGAAAATGTTTCCTCAAAGCGTTATTCATATAAGATTTTGGGGATAATCAACTGGGAATAATCAAATAACATAAACCATATTTTTTCCTATTTTTTTTGAAGTGGATCCTGAATATAGATTTACAGTTATTTTATTCACTGATAGAACTCAAATTCTTTGACTTCGATTCATACGTTAACACACGATTATTAGCTTTGTAGGTCATCAAGGTTGGTTTGTATGTAGGCTATGCAGATTTATTTTAATATTGCTCTGTCTTTGAAAGGCAGGCAGATATTCTGATAAAAAGTTGCAGTGTGAATGTTGTATTATTTAATATTTTGTAACTTTGGGGCAAGACATTCGTAAAATTCATAAAACTAGATATTACTGTTCATAAATAAAATTGCCCCAAGAGACGTTTCATGGAAGAGAATTAAGAAACCATGGAAAATGAATGAGAAAAGGAAAATGTTTTCTGCAATTTATTTTTTACTTGGGATTATACTGCATGTTGAGTTTTTACTTAAAAGTATAATTTATTTTTCTTATTACTGTTTCAAAGACTAATAATATTTCCCCTAAAGTAAAATTATTACAAAAGATTTTGAGTTGCATTAATAAAATTATTCAACAACAAACTTAATGAATATCCTGTGTCAGGTCCTTTTTGGACACATAAAGGTGAGTAGGTAATGTTTTCTGTCTTCATAGACATTCTTATCTGGCATATAAACAATTCACATTAACAAACCTATTAGTACTCTAATAGTAGTATGAACAAAATAGTTTGGCAATGCAGAGGAATGAACTGTTCATTTTTTTAGGGTCGTTTGGAAATGACATTTGAACTGGTTCTTGCAGGATGAACATAAAGTTGCCCAATGGAGAAAAGAAGATGGGTAGAAAGGGAACAACGTGGCAATTCTGGTAGAGTTCTCCCCCATCCTTTAAAAAAGTCCTGAGCTTTTTAGGGATTTTAGGCTTTGACATCTGATGAGCAAAAAAGTTTATTAATTGACTATTAGAGATGGACTAAAACGCAGCAGTTGTTATAGGGGATTTGAGTGATTCCCTTTGGGAATCAGTTGGTGGTGTCTCAAGGAACAAGCTCAAAATTCTGAAGAGGTGAGCCAGTTGCACCTGCTTTTTTATAAATACAAATACGTCAGCCTTAAGTGTTGAAGACACGTGTGAAAGATTAGCTAATGAAGAACAGAAGATTCTTGGACCCAGTCCCTTAGGGAAAAAATGCATTATTTCATTAACTGGAAGATTGTCAGTGTAAGCGGATGGGAGTAATGCGCACTTTCACACAACCCTCCTTAAAAAAGCAAGTGCTGTGGGAGTATTTCCTGTTGGTCCACTGTTTCTTCAAGATGCCCCTGTCGAAGGCGGCTTACATACGGACAGTGAGCTCGTTTATTAAGGGATGTGATGGTCACTGAATGCCGCCACGTTTTTGACATGTTTGTTCCTCCTGCTGACATGCCGGGTTTTCATCGTTGTTTCATATTTACATTGAGACCGGCTGACATGCGGATTTCCCAAGAGCTAACATCTCTGAAAGAGGTGTTCTTAAAGAGTGAGACCTGCAGGTCCGTCTCTTGTTCCTTTCTGCTGGCTCATGTTCATGGAGAGTTTATTTTAAAAAAAGAAAAAGATGTAAATACTATATGTTGAGCCGACAGAGGCCTTGGACTGATCCGTTGTCAGTAAAGACCTATGCGAAAGCAATTAGCGGGCGTTGAGTTAATGTTTCACAAAATTGGGGAAAACAATGTCCCTCACAGCTAATATAGAAGAGTAGCCAGCTCCGTCTCAGATCTCAGGAATTTAAGCATCCCTTCAGGCTGGGGACAGGAAGGCTTCGGTCCAGGCTGCCTGCGCCTGGTCTGTGAGGACAGTACGTGCCATCCCCATAGAGTGGCTTTGCATACACCACTCCATTGTATTAGAGATCGTGGCATTAAAAACTATCCCATGAAAGACATGGTCTTAGAATCTTGTTGAGGTCTGAGAATGAAATCCCACTGAAAAAAAAAAACATAGAAAAGTCATCGTATTTCATCCATTCTAAAACACAGAATTTTCCCCCCACATTTTTTATGTCTGCAATCAGTGTGCGTTTTAAAGTCCGTGGCATGTTACAAGCGGATGGACAACATGTTTGCTTTCGTAGGGATGCATAAATATGCGTGCATCTTCAAGCTCAGTGGCATTTTAGATTCGACGAAATCTGGGAAATGCTTAACCACGTGGTGGTACTCATGAGCAGGGTAGCGAGAGAGTCTGGAAGAAGAAGAATCAGGACAAGACTTGTGAGGAAGTGATGGGACTTGGATAAAATAGGTCAGCCCCACTGGGGCCCAGCCCTCTGGCGTTGTTGCCCCGACGTGGCTCAAGTTCACATTCATCTGCCGCACAGTCCAAGCCGCTCCTGTTGTTCCAGGCCCAGGTGTCTCACCAGGATCACTTTGCTGATCTGCTAACTCTCTTCCTTCTCTCACCTATCCCTTGAAATACCCTAAGGTCCCCTTTAAAAATGGTTCAAATCTTGTGACTGCTCTGAAAAGCCTCGGAAAGTTGCCTCCCCGCTCCCATTTTTTTTGTAGCAGCGCATGATATGGAAGCATGATCCGGTCCCAGGTCTGCATCTGCCACCCACCAGTCACGTATCTCTGGGAAGGCTTCCACTTCTTTGAACTTCTTTTAATCACTGCAAGACTGAGGTGATGGTAATTCTTCACCTCAGAAAGTCATAGTATTTGCCAGTCACCTTGCCAAGGCCTAGGCACGCACTGATAGCTCATAAACACGAGTGCTCTTGCCTATCTCAGTTTCCGCATCTGTAAAATGGGGTCGATAATTTTTGCCCTGCTAACTTGGTTGGGTCGCTGTGATGATCAACGGAAAGAATTTGTGTGCAAGTATAAATTATTTATTATGATTTAAAATTATATCTTTATGCTTTGTGTTACTGTTGTGTAAACCATAAAGTGGTTTAAGAATTATTGTAAAATTAGGGGTTATTTTTATTAAAGCGTTCTAGACCTTTAGCGAACAGATTCCAAAGTTTCTTATAATTCTTCATTCATCCTGCTTGAGCCACATACCTGCCTGTACATCCCCAGAATATGCCAGGCACTCTGACATGTGTTTTGCTTTTATATGTTTATGCTACAGGGATTTTACTCTTCGCCATATTTTATATTTACATTCATGAAGATATAGTTCCTCATCTTTTTTGATTTCCCTACAAAAAATTGCTATTTTTCACCTTTTCCCTCAGAAGATGTTTTAATGTTGATTTTATTCTGCTTTATTTTGAATTAATTATTTTGTCTGTTGTATTATCCGCCTAATTGAAAACTATGTAAAAGAAGGGACAGGTCTAATTTGACAGAGCATTTTGTCTTCAGGAATTTTATAGAAAATGTTGACTTGAACAGGGCACATGGATTAAACAAAAAGGCATCCTCGACAGCAGGGCTAATGGCTGACCAGGTCATACACGTGGGAACTCGTAGAGCCCCGCTGTACTGATCGGCATGGCCAGAGCATTCGGGAACGTGGTGGCAAGTGGGTTTGAAAGGCGAGGTGGTTATGGAAGTCTCTGACACCAGCCAGAGGCGTGGGAACCCATCGTGTCAAGACAGCCGTCGTCAGCCCTTATTTACCACTGGAATTTCACCCTCACATTTTACACGCAAAGCCTCGTGTATAAGAAAGAGAAAAATAGAGTTGCTTTGGTTGGCACAGACACTGGATTCTCACTCTTCTTGGATGCCCCCCCCACTTATGCCATCTTGGCATCTCAGCAGAGGTTTCGTGGGGTTTCATGAAGCCAGGTTAAAACTCCAGGGTACTGCAGCTGAGCTTGCTAGCACCCTGTGGGGAGAATGAGATGATGAGAGCTGTGCTTCTCGTTTGGGAGCAATGGAGAATGTGGGGTGGAGAGGGGGGTGTTCGACTTCTTTGTGACTTGCTTTGTTTTCTTCCTGTACCACCTCGGAACAACGGCCGGTCTTCAAGGATGGTCGTGGTGAACGGTTTTTGTAGGGAGCAATATTAGGTTTTAGCCTGACATAGCTTATCTTTGTTCCAGTCTACTGCTTATTCAAAAAGAGACCTAAAACAGGCCCTTGGGAAGAGGACTGTGTTGAATTCTTGTATGCAGAACAGTGGATAAAAAAGAGATGACTATCCAGGTGACACTGTTGGTCAGGATACGGTTGTTTTTGCTTCCGAAAGGAAATGTTTTTGTCTCTTTGGCTTCCCCCAGAAGCCTGCATTCGAAACCTCAGTTTCCACATTCCTATATGTAAGTTATACATTTATAGAACAAAATAAAGTATTTATTTGTGTTTTACTGGGGTAATATGGTCTTTTGGCCAAGACCGAGGAGTTAAAGGCTTAATAGATATGTTGGTTGTCTGGGCATCTTACATCTAAATAATTCACTTGGCTTAAAGTAGTTTGGAGATAAAAGATTAATCGTGTACCACCTAATAAGGAGGAATATAATTATTTAAGCCAATTACAATCTCATGCATTTTTCATTTAAGATATGAATAAATGGTTGATATAATTTCTTTTCTGAGACTTTTTTTTAAATGTTGAGATTTATCACTGCTCTTTGGGTTTGATCGAGCCTTTGGAAGGAACTGGCATTTTCCTTTTAGAATGAAAAGGCATAATTTGTTTAGGGAGTATGACTCATACAGGAGGAAATCAGTAATTTTCTCATTTTTACTATTAAGTTATCAGTAGTAATTCTGAATGGCTGTATGAGAAAGCATGCGTGTTTTAAGCAGGATGTTGTTAAATGAAGAAAAAGAAATAAGGTGTTATTTTTGGAATTCTACGTCATGGAGGTCAGCTGATTCAGGAGCAGGCATTTTCCTGTGTACTAAGGTTTAAAGGTTCGACACTAGAAGGAAGCTGATCAGTGTCTAGTCTGCTCAGCCTCACGCTCACCAGGAAATTTATCTCCCAACCTCCCTTGTTTCTGCTCCAGTATAAAGCTAACATTTACTGCGCCTTGGGCCTGTGCTTAATTTAATGACTTGGGCACCTGCTAAGTATTTTACATGTGCCATGTTATTTAGTCCTCACGATAATCCCCGAAGGGTAGGCCAGGTGTGGTTATAATCATCTGCATTTTCTAACACAGCAGCTGAGGCTCAGGGAAGTGCAGTAACTTGCCCAAGATGCAGTAGCTTGTGAGCGGCAGAGGTCACATCCGAACCCCATCCAAATCTGACTGCAAAGGAATCTAGGCGTTGATCTTCGGTCGCGTGGCTTCCTTATGTTGCTTTTTTTGGGGGGCCAGCACTAGACATTATTATGTCTTGAGCCTGTGAAAATGCATTCGAAGGCCATGCCCATGTGATGTCTGTAGCTGAATTGGGTGTTCACCTCTCAGACTCTTGAAACAATTAGAAAACGTGCGGTAGTCTATTTACACACTGAGATGCAGAGATGTGCACCATGCTGCTCCACGCTTCCTCTCTGCGACTGTGTTAGTTCGATGTGCAGGTATTCTGGGTGTGCAGTGAAATAATTTCCATTTTAAACAATTATTTTTAAGTATACGCTTTAGTGTTGAATGGAAAGATGCTTCAAGATGATGTAGGCCTGGAGACAAATACCTATTGAAATGTTATTTTGTGGAGACAAAGAACTTCACCAAATAAGTCAGGGAGCCTTCCCCAAGAGCCTAACATGTCCTAGGCTCTGCTGGGTGTTGGGGACTGGCTGCACAGGGCGGTCGTGGAGAGGTGGACTCGTTGGCTCGACACCGTGCTGAGCATGGGGCTGGCACGTACAGAAAGTCCTTATGAAATATTTCCTGATGAAGGGCGGCCCAGCACTGAAGCTGTGGTCTACCTAAAGTGGGCAACTTGGCAGTGGCTCTACATTTCTTCCTCTGAAATAAAGGGCCATAAAATCCACATCGATGGGACTGCTGTCGAGATGAAATGAGTTAAAATATGAGAGCCCACATTAAATGGTTAATGATGTTAGTCAAATAGTGAGAAATGAAGACCATGTGATCCCTGTTCTCGAGGAGTGTCAGCGCTGGGAACCGGAGATTCCCACGCACTGCGAGGTTGGCCTCTGGTTGTCATGTCCTGTGTTTGCTTTACAGTTCTGGCTGAGCTTTGCTGACAACCCAGAGGGCTTTACAGTCTAAGAAGAAAACACACATGCGCAAGCACACCCCCCTCTGCCTTTGCACTCGTATTTAATTCTTCTCGTTCTGGGAGAAGCACATCTTCACGAAGCTATTGCTCAATACCATCAGCTACTTTTTTTTCACATGTAGACGCCCTCTGGAATCACAAGAGATCATGGGAAATGAGCAGACGCGGCAGAACGATCTTATCGTGTAAAACTAGGCACAGAAAGAGATGTGTAGGTATGGAAATTTCAGCAGCTTATTTTTCACTCACTTTGTCTCCGCACAATATGGTTCTCGCAAACAGATTTATTGCATTTCCCCCTAATTGAAAATTGACTAATCCTCAGAAATAAAGCTGAGTGATACCAAAGGGATGTGATGCACATGGGACACAGGCTGCTGTTTCTGCCTGTCTGGACAGAGTGCCATTTGTCTGAAAGAGCTTTTTCCTCTTTCCAAACAGGAAGACGAAATGATCTGTTTTTTTTTTTTTTTCCTGCCAGACACCAGTGAACTGATCTGTTTTAGTCCCTGTTGTTTTTGTGAAAAATTGCTCCTCTGAAGTATCTTACATGCAAAGCTGGATTTTCACTTGCTAAGGTTAATTCATGTTTTAATGATGTGCTTTGTCTGTCTTCAGAGTTAGCCATTTAAAAAAAAATTTGAGCTCTAAACCAATCATTTTGTATATAATTGTCTAAATCCCATAGGGCAGAGTGATGACCTTTCTATATTTTTGAATCTCTTTGTTTGAAGATGATCATATCTGTAATGCTAAAACCTCCCACAATTTCTGAAATTGGATTTGTATCATCATTAAAGGGTAAAATGGTGTGACTCTAAAGTGGCATTAAAAAGCCAGGACATTTATTAAATTTAAACTACGACTTCCAGGCACACATTTTCAACCCTTTTAGAAATACTTTTGAGTTCAAATTGAAATGTCAGACAACGTAAAATTTAAAATCCGCATTAGGTTTCGTATGGCCGTCACGCAGTATTAAATATTAAACATTAATTTATTTCCTGCTGCCGGCCGGTCATAATGATTCAGTGTTTAATGAAAAAAATATTGTCTGCTTGATGACTTCTAGGTTTTGTAACAGGACTGTGTGTGTTTATTTACTATGGATTGATAGGCCTTGCTCCGCTAGTGCATACTCAAATATGATTTATGTCGTGTATGGCTACACCTATTTCAGGCCCAATCTAGAACTGAAATCCACAAGTTCTGTCACTTTGGGCAAATATGTCTTTGTTTACGCTGTGAAGGAAATATTTGTGATGCCTGTATCTCATCATATACAGCATTCCTCACACTAACCAAGGCAGGCCTCGGTAGAACCAGATGCTTTGTACCCAGTGATAAGTTCAGTATGTATAGTGAGAGCTTGCTGTAAGTGAATCTCAGAAGAAAGCTGCTTTAAGTAGAGAGAATGAATCCAAAACAACAGAATGGACTACTTGGAGCAGAATTGGAGAGAAATCTGTAAAAGAGAATAAGTTTATCTCCTTACATTTTAGGTGCAGCTGTATGTTACCAGTTCCTTCCTGATATCAGTGTGCCTGGAATTGTGCCTGGCACTTTGCAAATACTACAAAAGTGTCACTTTTGGTTGTTATTCTATGTGATATATATAGTTACTTTTACAGTAGTGTAGAGAAGCGGAAATACAAGGATGAATCATTTAGAATCCACCGAAGTAGCACACTGTTTGAGGGGCAGGCTAGGGATGCGGGCTGGATGTGGTTGCACTTGAGATGAACCCCAGTCGCAATGACACTCTGTGGAAGCGGTTTTGGATCAAAAACTTACCTTTGATATCCCAAGGATGATACTGCCATTTGAAGTCAGCTTAGTTACTTCCATTATCAGAACAAGTATTACCCTGTGAAGCCCGCTCACCCTACCCTCCAGATCCCAATCCGGCAACACGATTCCCACCTCCGACTCAGAGAGCCTACCTGCCCCTCCCACCCAGCCAGATTTCTGTTGGTTCTACCTATTGGCTTTTTTTTTTTTAAATTAAGAAATCACATCTGAAACGGACTTCCAAACCTACATGTGAGCTGTATTTAATTTTTGAAGAGCTAAGGTAGTTGGTGTTCAGGTTTTTGTTTCTGTTTACTGATCTCTTAAAGGGATTAACTGTCATTGAAAAGTGATAGGTTTGCTTTTTAAAAAATTGAGGTACAATTGACATAAGACACTGTTTTAATTTCAGGTGCACAGCATAAGGATTTGATATTTCTGTGTAGCATGAAGTGACCACCGCAGTAGGTCTAGGAAACATCCATCACACATGTAGTTACAGTTTTTTTTTTCTTATAATGAGAGCTTTTAAGAGTTACTCTCTTAGCAATTTTTAGATATGCAATACGGTATTATTAACTACAGTCACCATGCTGTACATTACATCCCTTTGACTTACTTATTTTATAATTGAAAATTTGTGCCTTTCGACCCTCTTTATCCATTTTGCCCTGTCCCTATTCCCTGCCTCTGAGAACTGCCAATCTGTTCTCTGTTTATGAGCTTGTTTATTTTTATTTTATTTTGTTTTATTTTTAAGACTCTACATATAAGAGAGATCATAAAGTATTTGTCTTTCTCTGACTAAATCACTTAACATAATGCCCTAAATGTCATCAAGGTTTCTTCTTTCTTAACGGCTGAATAATATTCCATTGTATCTGAGCACAGGACCTGGTGCATACTTAGGAAAGAAACACTTATTGGTAGAAGGGAAGGCCAAAGTTGAAATCATGGTCTGTCTAAACTGGGCAAATTAGTTAATGTCTACCAAATTTCAGCTATCCATCCATCAGCGGGTACTTGGATTCTTTCTACATCTTGGCTGTTGTGAATAATGCTGCAATGCTTATGGGGGCTCATATTTTTTTGAGTTAGTGTTTCTTTTGTCTTCAGATAAATACTGGTAAGAGGAATTGCTAGATTATATGGTAGTTCTGTTTTTAATTATTTTTTAGGAACCTCCATATTGTTTCCCATAGTGGCTGCACCAATTTATATTCCCACTGCACAAGGGTTCCTTTTCCTCCACGTTCTTGCCAACACTTATTTCTTGTCTTTTTAATGTTACCCCTTTAACAGGTGTGAGGTGATATTGTCATTTTGATTTGCATTTTCCTGATGATGAGTAATGTTGAGCACCTGTTTATGTATGTCTTCTTTCCAGAATGTTTATTCATATCTTCTGCCCATTTTCAAAATCAGATTGTCTGTCTGTCTGTTTTTGCTGTGGAATTGCATAAGTTCTTCTTCTTATATTTTGGATATTAATCCCTTCAAAAAAATACATGGTTTATATACATTTTCTCCCATTCCGATAGTTTGCCTTTTAATTTTGTTGATAATTTCTTTTACTGGGCAGACACTTTTTAGTTTGCTGTAGGCCCACTTGTTTGTTTTTGCTTTTGTTGCCTTTGCTTTTTGGTGTCAGATGGCTGCTTTTTTAAAGTTTAATTTAGGAGAATTGTATTTACAGTCCAGTGTCATAGTCATCTTTAAAACTCTATCTTCAACTTACCTTTTTCTTGTCTTGTTTTGGTAGAATTCTAAATGCATGAAAATAGCTTTAAGAAGTGGAACTTCAGTGTAATTTAATTTGTAGCTCAGCAGATACACAATACTTCGCTGCCACTTCGGCAGCACTGTAAGCTGATGGACCATTTCTGATGTTATCAGTGGACTACTTTTGAATTATTCCAGGTGTTAGATAATGTAATGATATCTTACTAGTTTTTTTGTAAACTTATGTGTTTGATCGGGTGACGATTTCTTTTTTGAAATAAAATAGTCTCTTATGAAGTGTGAATATTATCTGTCTTTACACCTAGTTTATGTGAAAAATTGTCTGCATTGTGCGCTCTAGTTTCACAGTCACAGAAAATAGTGTTCTGAGCTTGGTTGCTTTTCTTTAAGTAGATATAACATGACAACCAAATATGTCAAGAAACAGTTGAAGATGTGGATATTACACTATGAAAATGAGGTTTCAAAGGAGTCACAGTAGACGTGGGTGAGAATAGATTAGATAGTGCTGCCAAATTTGTGGAGAAGAGAGTGTTAGGCTGGAGGATCAGTAAGAGGAGCGTATGAATATAGAAAAGTCCGTTTCTTAATTTTAGATTTCAAAATGAGGTTTTTGAGATACTTTTATAGATATGTATAAAGAGAGAAAGAAGAGTTGGTGAAGGAAAAGAGGAAGAAGGAAGGATGAATTCTAATTCTCTCCGGAAGCACTTTCCCTTATTAGGGGACCCCATAATGGTATTATGCCAGAGGGGACCCACTTTGAAAGTAAGCTAGCAAAGAGATCGCTTTTTTCATCAGAAAAGAGACAAAGCTTAATGTAGAAAGGTCAAGATCACTTATCCGAAGGGGAAATAACTTGAGAGTTCACAGGACATTGAATCTAAGAAACAGTTGCCAAACAGTGCAATGTTAAGGGCGACAGACTTAATGTGACCTTGCCTTATTGACCTGACTGCAAAGCATCACGTAAGGATGAGAGAGCAGGAGCACAAGGAAGCTCAAGGGCAGCTTTGACCTAGGAGAAGGAGGCGTTTAAATACTGATCAGTAGCTAAGGGTGGAACAGATGACTCAGGCTAAGCTTTGTCAGGAAAACCATGCAGAAGAGGCAGCCTTTGTGAACTAGGGAAGGCCATACGTTTCAGAATTAAGTGAGTTCCTGTATACTGATTTGGCCAAATTTCCTTTCCAATAAAATATCATGTCTGTGTTTAGAGACCTTTCAAGTTGGAAAGAAGAGCAGTCTTTGCGTAAGACAGGAAGATTTTGTGCAATTTTGTGCAATCTTTTTAAATCTCAGAATCAGCGTGTCAGAGCCCAGCATCTGTTTTGTGAGCAGACTTTCCTGTTGTATGGCATCGGTCAGAGGGCCTGATTCGATTATGTGGTCAGTCTTGGTGAAATTATTAAATCATCATTTTTTTTTGTCTTATCGGCCCAAGTCTCACTTTCTTGGGGCTGTTTTTCAGTTCTGTGACACAGTTTCCTCCCAAACACCTCCCCAGTGACCCAATGTCTCACTCCTTTACTCCCTAATCTATTTTCACAAAAGATACCCCTGTTCCATATTGAGACCCAAACCTATGTCAACAGAATGAATCTTTCTGAAACGTTGGGTTTTAGCAAGTTGCTGGGAGGGATTTTGGTGAGGAGGGACAATCAAAGCAGGGACCGGTGTGTTCCCTTTACCCCTGAAAATGTAGTATGATTCTGAGGTAGCGTTAATCAGCGACAGCTTCTCAATCCCAACAATAATTATCTAGATTCTAGTGCTACCTGGTTTCTTTGGATTCTCTTAGGAGGAAAAGACGACCACAGATTTTCAAAGCGAACGTTGGTAACCCAGTGAGATAATTTACTTTTGTGAAGAAAATGGGTGACACTTGGCTAGAAAATAAAAAGTGTTGCTACAGTTTTTGTTTGCTTTAGGAAGTGTTTTGTTAAACAAAGGTCACGTATTTAATCGAAAGAAACCATACTCGAGTTTTTAACATCATACTTGCAACACAGAACCTTCGAGACCTGGGGCCTGAGGTATTTCCTCCCGAGCTGCACTTGTCCCTTGAAGTGCCATTACCTGCTTGAGTCCAGTACCTGGCAATTTCTTATTCCAGGCAGCTAATTTTTCAATGCGGTTCCTCTGGGGCTCAGAGCAAAGTCGTACAAAACGACTGACACACCGAGCAGCAGCTGGAATTCAGATCAGGTGCCAAGTGAGTTTACCGCTCTGTAACCTCCAGGCCCAAAAAAGAAGTCGTCTGTATAAGAGCATTTGGTCTATGTATTTATTTAATCTGAGTATTTTAACATCCGTGCCTAATCAACAGATATGTTCAATGCTATTTTATCCTTAAAAATATTTGAATTATCTGAAGAATTGGAATGTAGACGTCTTTGCCCCGATTTCAGGTTATACAATCACATTCAACAGTGTAAACGCTGTAATCAGGCAAATATGGCTTGAGTTTTGGCAGAAACACTGTGTCATTTGGGCATTTTCTCTGTGCCTCAGTTTCCACATCTGTAAAATGAGGTTGCTAAAAGCAGCAACTTCATAGGGCTTGTATGCAGATTAAATAAAATTACAGAAATGCTATGAATGCACATTATAAAGTACCTAAGAAGTGGTGTTCTTATTGCATTTGATATGATTCACTCGTGAACACGAAGCTTCTTTGGTCGTAGCAAATGCAAACATAACACTCTACATAAGTTACACTTGCTCTGAGATGACCCGAAATATTGATTGAACTTCGCCGCTTAGAATAGTAAGTAGCTCCACTTAGGAACCTCATTACTTGGGATTGGTGCCCTTTTCACTGTGACAGGAACCTCAGCTACTCAGACAGATTCACTTGGACTGGCCATTCGAAAAGTGTGTATTTACACCGCAGGTGGACCCTCATTTGCAGAACTAGGGCGATGACCAGTTCCACATAATAAGCAAATGTCCATGGCTACAGTTACATTAATAAGCTTTCTTCAACATAAAGAAGACTACCAAATAAGACATTTTATGGAATACGCTTAAAATTCTCTATTTCTCTTGATGTGCACAGTGAATATTGGAAGCAGAGTTGACTCTTGAACAACACAGGTTTCCCTGGGCGGGTCCGCTCAATCACAGTGTTTTTCAATAAATGGGTAGTCGGCTCTCCATCTCCCCGTTTCACCTCCTCAGATCCAACCACCCGTGTATGGAAAACAGTATTTTCAGTCCAGAGCTGGAAATCCAGGTTGGCAGAGAGCCGATTTCAGTTATGCACAGATTTTCAACACATGGGGGTCAGCAACCCCCACTGTCACTCAAGGGTCAGCTGAATTTGAATATACGATGTTAAATATGTTTTTGTATAAAAAGCATTGCGAATCGTAATTGTAGGCTGGGGACTGTGTGCTGGAGATGCATGCTTTTTGGATTAAGTGCCGTGGTTACCAAGGAATCAGCTTCTTTCCACTAGATCAGTGGGGCTCCTTCAAGTTCTGCACCTCCTCGCTGATTGTAGTCTTGGTCTTGGCCTCTCCTCCTCCTCCTCTGCTGGTGGCTGCCTGGTTTTGGGCACATTCGTTTTGGGTATGCCACTCAAAACCTGGTACCACCCTGGTCATGCTGGGGCTCAGCATCAGAAAGGTAATTGGATCAGGAAAAATTAAAAGGACCTATTTACCCAATCTAGTTTCCACCCACACTCGAGGTCTCAGGTGAGCATCACAGCCTGATTTGTTGTCTTTTTTTAAAATTAATATTTTTATGCTGTTGATGAATAAATTACTTGGATTTCATGCCACAGTTCTCTCTTGGGTCAGGACATCTCATCAATATTAATGCTCAAATGCAAATGAGAATGCTATGCTGGTGCCTAATTCCTGCTGGGAACAGGTGGCGATGCGATCTTAAGAAAGTGAAGGCCCTCAGTCCCTTAGGTCATTAAACAGAAACCCCCCATTCTCTCGTTATTTAGCCATTTGTTGCCTGCATGTTGGAAAAGATTGCTCTTCGGTTCAGTCTGATCCCTCACGTTTCGTCAAAAGGTCACCAGCCAGTTATGTTGCCGTGGATGAAGCTATTCCTCTGATTCGTCATCCCCCACTCCCCAGTTTCAGTTTTTGGGACCCTCTCAGGCTTTGTCATCCTCGAATTGCTCGTTCTTTTTTACGTGCTGTATTTGTGCTTGGTTCCCGTGTGACCTGGGTCAGCCGGGCTCCATGGCCACAGACTTTCCTGGAGTAAACCTTTTGTTACAAATCATGGATTTTGTGATGACCAAACATCATCAGGGGGAGAGATGGCCTTCATTTCTCTCTTTTTACAGCCTGGCCCAGTGATGAGTTCATTAGATGGGACTTGGTGTGTAGAAATTTCCGGCTAGAAAAGATTCTTATTCACAAAAATCCTTGACTTAGAAAATGAATTCAGGGAGTGATTATTTGTGATGCAGGAGGATGCAACATGGCATTCCTTTACATCAGAAACCTTACTGAGACTTTGAAGATGTTTCAGCTGTGAAGGGAAGGGAAGGGGAAGAGAGGCTGAAACACATCTACCCCAAAGTGCAGTGTGACTGGGTCGTCCCGAGTGCCGCGGCTCTGGGCTGCACACTTGGATTTCAGTTTAAAAGAAATCCAAGGTCTCTTTCTTTGCAGTCAAGATAGATGCTCTGGGATAAGTGAAACCAAACGCCCCGTGTTCATGGATTCAGCTTAGATTAAACCCAGCTCATACAATCAGAGCTTCGTTCTGCACCTTGGACTCCCGTGGCTCACCTCGATCCCACATTCAAGGCCTCAAGCAGTTCTTGCCACATGACTTCTCTCTCCTTCCAATCCAGCCACAAACATTTTCCCGACAGAGTATGTTAATTAAGAAACTTGGGTTGAAAGTAATAGAAACCAACTCTGGGCATCTTAAGAAGAAGGGGAATTAGTTGGCTGGATCCTGGAATATTTCACAAGGTCAAAGGACGTCCTTGGCAGCCAAGCCAGTGCGCGTGGACTCGCGCCTTCTCTAGAATGCTACCTTAGGTGTGACCGCTCCCACCCCACCAACGTCCCGTTCTGGGTGTCTTCGTTTCAAATCTTGTGACCTAGAATGGGATGGGTTTGGACCATGGCATCAGTCAGCAGGGTCACGTAGCTCGGAAATGAGCATTAGTAAGTGTTTCCAGAGAAGGAGAAACAGTTCAACGAGAGCAGTTGTTGCATGGCATGACTGCCATGTGCCAGGTGCTGTCCCGTCTTCATCTTGGTACTCATGTTCCTTCTGCTTGGTCCTCCTTGCTGGTCCAAATCTTCTCAGTGCAGCTATAGTCTGCCTCCTCCTGGAGCCATTCCTGACCATCTTGTCAGAGTCACAGCTTTCTCCTGCTTTCCTGCAGCCCGTTCTTCTTGAAAGTCAGCCCGCGTTGTTCTGCCTCGTGCACTTAGCTTTGCCCATTTGTGTCCTCTCTTCGCTCCAGCCTACGCCGTCGGACTGTATAGTGCATTGCCCCGAGGAGATGACAGTAAATGGCAGGTCGAACTGATAATTGAATCATTCCGTTAATGACCATTTAATGATTTGGTTATGCCCGGTGATTCCCAATTGCTGTAAGTGGACTGCCCATACACGAGCGACATGACCACACTCAGGTGACTTTAAGACTGTGGATTTGTAGAAAGTGAAAAGAATAATACCAGTGTGGGGGCATTTGCACTTCTGATGTCAGGAAAAGGGAGCCCTGGGATAGGATTAGGGGTGAAGGCCTTGGCACCTGGGCTTAGTCCCTTTCCACAGGTCTCAGCCCCTGCCAGCCCCCAGATTCACAGCACGTCCTCCCGGGCTGTGCACCGGAGAAGTGCAGCACCTCGCAGCCACGTGCGACCCCGGAATTAGGGGAGCGCTGTGTTAGGGTTCCTCCCTTCTAACTTACAGTGAGACTGCAGGTGCAGTGAGGTCAAGGGTCACACCACAAGGACAAAGACAAAAGCCAGGTAGTAAAGGGGAAGGGAGGAGAAAAGTTAGGTTAAAGATTTTTTTTTCTGATTAAGCAAAGTCATAATTATCAAATGTAAACATTGGCTTTCATTTTCCTAACACCTAGAAAGGAAGTGGGATCATTGTCTGGTAGCAGCCAGCATCTCGTTTATCAGAACAAAATACTTGATGAACTTCAGATCTTTGAGCTTTGGGGTTTCCTCTGGTCTCAGTTTCCTGTTCCAATTCTGTTTTCTTTGTCCTGGATGTGTTTACTACATCACATGTGATTTTTCAGATGTAAGATTTGAAAAACCCTTCATGGAATAAACAGGAGCACAGATATAGTTAAGCAAATGAAAAGCAAATAAATGTAAGAGAAAGTTTTGTTATTACCATCTCCAAAAACAAATTCACGTCCTGGAAAACATGGCCAAGTGAGCAGTTGACCGGGAACTGGGCTTTCTGCGTTGCGGATGGCTGCGTTCCTACGGAACTCGCACTTAGACGCGGTGAAAGAAACGTAGCTATACTTTTTCATGCAGTGTGGAGTATTCATGACAAAGTTCGAACATGAAAGAGTTACCTTTGCAGACTTGAGGAATCAGCTGGTGTGGAGCGAATGCTAATTCGGGGAAATCGGTCTTTGCCCGAGAGTAATGCAGAAGAGTCATCGTAGGCCTATTCAGAATCACAACATTTTTCAAACATTTTCTACTTTAAATCTGAAATTTTAATTTCTTACGTAAAAGTCTATTATTTTAATGAGATATTTTAACTCTCATTTTTTATTTGTAAAATGTCTGTTTCACTTCTCTCTCCCTTTATTCTGAGTGTGTTGAGTGTCTGCTCCTCTCTTAATATCCTAGAAACTGTATATTCCAGCATGTTCCAAACTATTTTTGTTCCCAGTTCCTCTTCTTTAAACTTCACTGTTTTGAAATGAAGGTAAGAGGGAAAACAAAAGCTGGTAGCTGCTTAAATTCCACCAGGAACTTGGCAGAGTTCAGGGTCTTGGTCTGATTGGCCACAGCAGAATTTATGAAAATCTGAAACATTAATGATGCCTGAAAGGCAGGCTGTCAGTGCGGTGAGATGAATGCATTGCTTGGTCTGATGGCAGAATTGGAGAAACTTGAAACCTCAGCATTTCAGAGATCATTGAGATATCATGTTTGTGTGTGTGCAGAATATTCCATAAATAATGTTGAGATGGAGTCCGTGTGAACCCACTCTGTATTGGAACTGAAATATTGTTTTCTGTACAGAAAACTGTTGTCGCCAGAAAGTAAAAGAAGACATGTTAAAACGTTTATAGCAGGCAGCAGAAAGTGTTGGAGAGAAATCCAGTAAAAGCAGTATCAGAGGTGCTTCCCGTTCCTTTTATGGTACCAAAAAAATATGAAGCAAAAGGAATTTTTGGGGCATACATGCAGAAGATCTTCTCTTGTCGTGTGAGTTTTATTTCTGCCATTATAGGCCCAGGTAGCATCTTTCACTGTCACACTCAGTCAGCCGTGGTACTGTCATGGACGACTTTAAAGCTCTTTTTCGCCATCAGTAATAAGGCATTTAAAAACGTGAAGATAAATGATTGGAGTGTATAGCACTGGTGCCTTCCGTTTGCTGTTTTGCGTGAATTAAGTCCTGTTTGTGAGGGGGCATTGTCCAAGATGAATGAGGGAGAATGATCCAGAAAATCAGGGCTTCTTTCACCTGTGCAAGCTGGATCTTCATCTTCTGCAATGAAGTGAGTCAGAGTTAAAAATTCTCACACGTAGATAGACGGTCCCCAGGTGTATTTGAAAATGAGGTCGTTCAAGAAAGTGAAAAACGCAACGAACACATTTGCGTGTCAGTGTCCTTGACTCTTTCAGGTGTTGGAGATGAGTGATGAGTAGCTAATTCGTGAATGGTAGCTTTTATTGTGTATTTTAGAGCCCAATACAAAAAAGGGGGGGGGAGTGTTTTGTGTTAGTGTTTCTCACGTGTAAGATATGACAGAGAAATAAGATATTTTTTTAAAACATGAGATTAAGTTAGCAGGGACTCTTTTAATGTATGTTTTTTTTCTTTTTTTCCTATAATTATCCTTCTAAACCACAGGGCTGGGCAAAATTTGTCACAGTGCTTGGTTGGATCTGTGGTTGCTTGGGAGACTGGCTTTATACTTAAAAAAAAAAATAGTCTTCTGCCTCCAAAGAGGAGGAAAAAAGACACTAAAAAACACTCCAAAATGTTTCTTTCTGTAAAACTCTCAATCTATTGTGTTCTTTTTCTACTAAGAATTATTTCTTCACTAATCTTTCAAAGTAGGAATCAAAACAATCCTGAAATAGCTAAAACTTTTTCCAAGAATGGCAGTATGATTTCAAAAATACAAAAATTAATGTAGGGACCAGCTAATGCAATCGATATAAGCAAAGACTGATTTTGAAAGTAAAGTTCAGGAAAACTCCCAGGATGCGTAGGAAAAGAAGAAAGACTACGTAACAGACAATTTGGGAAACAAAAGGTTGACCTCTGTCTAGGAAGATCAACACCTTTCGCGTTTGCAGAAGCAGATCTTAGTCAAAACAGAGGTGAGGAAATAATCAATGAAACCGTAGAAGAAATCTTCAGAAAGCTGAAAAAGCCGCACCAGCTTCAGACTGGAGGCTCAAGATGCGTCTACTATTCAGCTTTTCCTATTCTCAGAACTTCACGGACTGAAAACACATTTATACCTATTTATTTATACCTATTTATTATACACGTTTATTCCAGAGAGGAAGAGTTACGAAAGGCACAGGAACTAGGAGGTGGCAAGCGAACAAGGCCTCGAACGGGGGCATGGTTTCTGCCAGGCCACCCTGAGCAGAGCTGTGGCCTGTACTCCAGGTAGTGCAAGGGGTACGGACAGAGAGCTCGTGTGTCAAACACGGTCTTTTCTGTCACTATTCGTACTTCTACTCTAGAATTGATTCACACACCTGGGAGGGAAATGATGTTGACTTAATAGGACAGCCTCTTCGGTTCGTCAGTATTGTTCTCGGCCTGGTCATGAGTTTTGTCACCAGTTAAAGGAGCAGCTGGACCCAAAGTACGGGACGTACGAACCCAGCCCAGCCTCTAGTTTGGCTTCTGCAGCAGGGCTGGGCTGTTCGGTCAAATCCTCTGTGAATAGAAATGTTTTCTGTCTGGCTTCTAAGGTAGCCACCAGCCACATGTGGCTTTTTAATTTTCATTTCATTAAATTCAGTACAAAATTCGGTTCCTCAGCTGTCCTAGCCGTACTTCAAGGGCTCAGTAGCCACTCTGTCCACTCTTGCCATGTTGTGCAGTGTGGTTAGGGAGCACGTCAGAGTCTGTGAACCCCTTGTAAGGACTCCAAGCACTTTCCTCAGCAATCCCCTGCCTTGAGGCTCGGCTTCCTCTAGAAGAGAAATTCAAGTAGAGATTCTGGACAATGGGAGGCACGTGGGACCCCGGGCGTGGGGAGGCTCTGGTGGGAGGTGGCACTGCCTGGCAGTGCCCCTGGGCTGACGATGGCTCACTCTGGATGTATTGGCCCCAGGGCCTTGCTGTTGCCCAGCTGAGGGCCACAGCTGTACTTAATTCGCTTATCCGGTTCTGCGCGGTTTTGTATCCCTAACCAGATCATAATTTATAGAGAGCAGGGATTGGATTTTTTAAGTCTGCACCTTCCCCAGTAACTAACACTTTTTAGTAATATATCGGAATGGCATCATTATCTAGCTTGGAGACAACGTGTTATGCATATTTCAGGAAAAATTGAGTATAATTCTTCACTTTGAGAGGCCGGAAAGGATAATGTAACAGGATGATTAGGACAGAAACTAGTGAAGGGCTTGTGACACCTTACAATGCAGAAAACAGTGTTAACTTGTTTTTTCTTCTGCGATTGCGTACTTTCTGCCTCAGTATTACACTAAAGAGACCGTCTGTTAATGAGATGTTTGACCTTTAATTTTTCTTCCCAAGTTCGTAGTTTAAAAGACTCACTATTTTTAGACTAGGGGACTAGGAACCTAATGCAAAGTGAACTATAAGTCTGCGTTGTAAGGTCATCTTCGATGTCCTGCTTTTCACTGGGAGGTGCTCTGCGCCTGCAGCACCACCCCCCCTGCCACCTTCCGCCTTTGAACTTGATTAGTCTCATAGGTAAAGACCGATTTTCCCTTCGTTGTTTGGGCTTCATCAGTTCTTATGCTACTTTTACATGTTTAAAGAGACATGCAATTCAAACAGAATTCCAACCTCCGATTTTATAGTTACAGAGGTCTCTGGAACAAGTTTTAACTGACTTACAGCATTCTCTATTTTTAGCTTTTACAGAGCAGCATGGCTCACCATGGCAGCTATTTAGCTTTCATCAGCTTGCAAGTTAAGTGCAGTGTTCGGTGATGTGAGCTAATGCAAGGTACTAAAATTTGAAGCACATCGAGGTGTGGAGGCCGGAAAGCACCGCAGTGTGGATTGCAGGGGTGCTTTTCCTCTGCGTAGCATGTGCTCTCTAAAGGAGCAGCCACTGCCTTCTGCCTCATTGTCATTCACGCTGCATCCAGCGCCACTGGAAAACTAATGAAAACGCTGAGACTACAAGGCTTTATTTTACTGTTGAGAATTCTCAGTGGTTACAGTATTATGTAGTGCCTAATTCTCCTGGTGCCACGTTTTTTTTTTAATAGAGATTTTTATTTTTAGGCCAGCGATCCATTTCATTCGTTAACCCCCTAACCACTGTGTAAGCTTCAGGTCACAAAAGAGCTTCTTCCAGAGGAATAGGCATTGGGTTTATTCTCAATGTAAATGTTCTAATGATTCCTAACTCTCAATCTATGTATTCTCATTGGCATTAAAAACTATGGCTTCTAAGTCAAACTCTGAGAAAACCAAAGTGCCGGAAAAAGACAGGCAATGCTGTGTTTCTTCTGGAGTATGACCTCAAGTGATGCAACTGTTGCCATAGCAAAGTTAGGTCAAATTGAATAAAATCTGCTCTGTTGCTCTTAAGGAAGAACTAAACGAGGGCAAAAGGATTTTCACGTCACTCGTTCTCCTTTCATTTGACTTCCCATCCTTAACGCAAACTAAACACTGAGCGTACCCTTCATTTGGGAAAATTGATTTGCTATGGCAAGTTGACTGATATTGGATCTTGAGTGTGATCTGTACAGATTTGTATCCCAAACACTACTTGTCATTCATGCCATGCTTTTGTGTGTCAAGTGCTGTATCGGATGAACAAGTGGTACCCAGGTGACTGAGGTGGTTTTGAAATGTAGGGGTATCATCTCTAGGATATCATGAAAGGCCTTATCTTATTTTAATGCTTTCCTCTTGCAATTTAAAGCAGCGCTCTCTGAAAGCGGTACTATAGATCAGTGTGCGTGTGTGTGTATGAGTGTGTGCGTGTGCATTTTAGAACCGGTTTTTAATGTGGAGTGTAGAACTACTGAGTTGATGCATGTCTGAGCACTGCACTTTGTATGTTACACTGTTCCCTGCAGTCGGGATACATATTTACTTATTTTAATAAATTCAAGTATGGCTGATGCCGATGTCAGTTGCCCAGTGCCTTCAGAAGCTGTGTTCTGGACAGCATCTTTCTTGCACTCTGCATGTGTGCGCAAGCCATATCAGAAAAGCAGGAGAGGAAACACACCTCTTTGAAAGTGGAATGTCAGCTGGAGTGAGAGACGGATAAGAATGATTGATAGCTCAAGGGAATGAAAGACGGCTTTCAGGAATGAATGGAAACCTGGATCTGAGTACATCAGATATCGTGCTGAGCAACAACCCAGGGAGCTCGCTGGGCTAGAGAATACTGACTCCATAATTTCAAAAATTCTCTTCAATAAAGTGCATTAGTTGAAAACTTAACTAAAAGTGTTTAGGTGAAAATATATGTCATGAAAAATAGCTTCGTCTGAGTTAGGAAGTTGAGTAACTGAACGGTACCACCATGGAAAATTTATACGCAAACACCTGTACGTTAGAACTATTTAAGATGAAATTAAATTAAATTAAATTAAATTAAAAACTAGTTTTTTTCAGTTGCACTAACCATATTTCAACAGCCGTGTGTGGCCACCTCCTGGTTCCCTGTTTCCTGTTTTGCTCAGGTTGTCATTTTTTTATGTGCCTTTCTAAAAATTGGCATTAGCTTATTGTATTGAATATGTTCATGTAAACTACTTTAAATCTTTCTGGGAGGGTGCCTGTGTGTGAATTAGAAATGACCCATTCTTTCTTTTGATCTTGGTTTCCTTACTTGTTAAAACAAAAAGGATTGTTATTACAAACCCAGAGATCATAAGCAGTGTGAGAATGAATGAATCGATCATTGGGAACCATTGGGAAAATGGAAAACATTATATACAGAGTGGCAAAGTTATCTGGAGAAGACCATGGAGGAAGAGCAATGGTTCTTAAAGTGTTGGTGAATTATCAAATTAAAGAATCCTAAGGCATTCCTCGAATTAGTGTTTAGATACTATTATACTGATTTTTTTTTTTATGTGTTTGGATAATGACTATGAATTTAATGTCTCATTTTCGGCATTCATCTGTTTGAGCACCTGAAAAACCTACAAGGCCCAAATTTTTAGGGCTGAAGATATATCCATCCATCCATCCATCCAATCTATCTATCAATCATTTATCATCTCTTTCTCTCTCTCTTTTAATCAGCTGTCATTTTACACCAAGATTTCTGAATGTATGTTGGGATTCTGTGAACACTTCTACCTGCAACAGTTGATATTTTAATGATTTGTTAGATTTCTCGTGGTTATGTTTGGGTTTCTTCGAGACTGAGTTTTACACCCTTCCAATTGTTGGCAAATATTCATGCTGGAGGAAGAGCTATCCATCTGTTCAGCTGGTAGCCACAACATCCCAGTCAAGTAGCAGCTTCAGCCGTAACGAATCACGATGAGACAGTGTAGCACAGACTATTAGGCACGTCCTGGTTGACAGACGTGGAAAGAGGTAACATCGGTCTGGGAACACTTAAGATTTTCATCATATAAAGTTAAGGCTGGGTTTAGAAGATGTAAGAAATGCCAGAAATTGCATTTACAGGTGTTAGAATAGTAGTGGGAGGGGAAAACGTCACTCATTAGGTAGGTTAAGGCCACACAGCAGCCGACAGAGCAGATGGGCTTGACGACCCTAAGGAAGGGGGTTGGTGCTCCATGGGATGGAGGTCTGCTTGGGGACATTAGTCGTTTGCTCACCGCAGTGGCCCATGTAATCGTGAAGCTCATGGATGTTTTGCCATGATCATCCTGAATGGCTCTCGCTTCCTTTTCTCTAAGGCATGTTTCTTGCGTGCAGAACTAGCATAACCTTTACGCTTTTTGGCTAGGATCCATGTATGTTATCGCTTTTTTGTTTTGTTAAATCATTTTTATCATTGAACACATAGGGAAAATGTTTATAATAAGTATCACACACAAATAACAGTAAATAAAATCACATGTAGCTGTGCTTTTAACTTTTATGTAAGCGAAGTCAGGTTGTGCTCATCCTTTTCCCACTTCCTTTCCTGACTGAGCATTCTGAGATTGATCTGTGAGGATGTGGCTGCCGTTAGCTCTTTCAGCCTCACTGCTGTGTGGTTTTCTATTATGTGAAGTGAATACATCACGGTTTATTTGCTTTTTATTTTTAACTATCACACACTTCATTGTCATGAACATTCATAAAATTATCTACTGTTGAACATATAGGAGATTTTGTAGGGTATGTCAGTGGTAATGGGATTGTTGTGCCATGACTGTGCTTATTTCAGCTTCACCAGATAACGTCAAATTGTTTTCCAGGAGGACTGAATGCATTTATTCTGGACCATTTATGTGTCAGTATCGTTGTTTCATACCTTTGCCAACATTTGACATTGTAGGATTTAGGATTGATGCCAATTTTCAAATTAGCATTTTAAATAATATTTTGCAGTTCCAGAAGTTTTTTTTTTTTTGTCTTAGACATTAAGAAAGGCTTTCTTTATTTCCCCTCATGTTTTCTTTCTTTTTAAAAAACCTTCTTCAGTTTTTTTTTAATTTTAACCTAAAATCTAGTTAATTAAAAAAAAAGACTCAGTCATAAACTTCAGTCACAGGCATTTTCCACATGGTTTAAGGATTGATTGTATGTTTAAAATCTATAGATATTTTACTCTCTCAAAAAATTTTTATTTATTTATTTATTCATCCGTTTGTTTGTTTGTTTGTTTATTTATCTATCTATCTATTTATTTATTTATTTATTTATTTATTTATTTATTTCACATTTTTTCCCCTCCCTTCTGGTAACCACTGGTTTATTGTTCATGGCCATGAGTCTCTGTTTGTCTTGTTCATTTGTTGCTTTTAGGTTTATATCCCCACATATAAGTGATATCATGTGATTTTCAACCTTTCCTGTCTGGCTTATTTTGCTTAGTGTGATTGTTTCAGGGTCCATCCATGTTGTTGCAAATGGCAGTGTTTCATCTCTTCTTGTGGCTGAGTCATATTCCACTGTGTTTATGCAGCACAGCAGCTTTAGCCAGTCGTCCATCATAGGACACTTCGGTTGCTTCCACGTCCTGGCCACTGTGAATAGTGCTGCTGTGAACGTCGGTGTGCAAATACATTTTCGGATATGAGTTTTCAAGTCTTTTCTCCCTTGTGTTTTCAATCTCTTCTTTCTTTAAGCATGTTAAACATTTATTAAATTCTGACATTGCATCCAAATGTTGAGATCTTCGTGAGTTTGGCTCAGTTATATGAAATTTCTGCTGAGTCTTGCTCAAGTTGAGTCTTTGTTTCCTTGTTTTATTCATGGTATTTATGAAAGCCACAAGCTCATGTTTTTTGAAATTCTTTGAGTTCTGAATTGAAGTTGTGTTCATTCAGGGTGAATTCCATGTTTGTTCTGGTGGCTATTTGAAGCACTAATAGCCCTCGATCCCTCTAAGGTTAATCTCTGTGCTTGAGGCTTCTTTGACCAGAAGATGATGTGAATTAAGATTGCAAGCTTGGTCAATTGCCAAGTTTTGTTTATGAATTCTCTCTCAAAAAACAAATTATGCCTTCCTAGTTAGTGCAAACCTTCTTGCTGTCCTTCTGTGAAATAGGTTTATTCTAACTCACACTAACGATATAAGTGTGGGGACTGTCCAGGAGTTTGGTTTTGGGTTTCCAGGTCTGGGCCTGGCTCAGGCACAGTCTCTAGTAATTTGTGTCCAGGTGGGTGTCAGAATGGGAGTTTAGAGTCCCAGGGTTAGCTAAATGTCTCCACTAAGCAGGTTAGCTTGAGAGTTTACTCACCTCTCTGGTTTGCTGCTTTTACTTCAGTGTAATCATCTAAGATATATATTTTCCCTGTCATCTGAATGATAAATTTTATTTTTCAGTTTTTCTCTTTTTTAATAGAACTCTTTATGTGCTTTCATTTTTCCTGACGTCTTTTTATTGTAAAAATTTCCAATCATGCAGAAAAAAATGAAGAGGTAGGATAGGAGATATATCACCCTGATTTCTTAATTGTTCGTATTTTTGCCGTATTTGCTTCTGTGTGTGTTTCAGTGTGTGTATGTGTTTCATGAACCATCTGGAAATTAGTTGCAGACATCATGACACCTGACCCCAGATGATTTGTTGTGCATCTTCTACAAATAAGAACGTTCTTCTCTATAACCACAATGCCATATCGCGCTATAGACAACGAATGCGAATTCTCTAATATTTTATCTAATACCTAGTCAATATTCAAATCCCGATTTGTTCCAAAATAGCTTTAATATGTTTTTCTCCCAAAAGGAGAATGAAAGTAATGCGGTGATGCATTTTAAAAGATATTTGTCAACAGGGGTATTTGGGTTATTTGGTTCACCATACTCTCATCTTTTGCCTTGTGTTCACTTTCGTTTTGATCTGCAGTTAAAGGACTAGAGAGCAGGTCCTCCAATAATGTTTTGTTATACAGTTGATGTGATGCCTTAGGAATTTAACTCTAATTTATAGCAATTAGCCTCTGGTGAAATTTGTTTCATTATATGTTTTGCTTAATGTCACAGAACCTATCCATGACGCTAAGTGAAAACTTTCTATAATTTAGTTGAAAAAATATTTTTAGGTACATTTTAAAGAATGGTGCCTCTCACGT
The DNA here is from genome assembly GCA_030015415.1 of Cynopterus sphinx. NCBI lineage: Eukaryota > Metazoa > Chordata > Mammalia > Chiroptera > Pteropodidae > Cynopterus > Cynopterus sphinx. The sequence continues at coordinate 17,091,535 of CM057394.1, forward strand.
GGAAGATCCAAAGGTGGTTGGCTCATCGAGTTTCTTCCAGATAGTTATAAATGTTAAGTTTTATTAGGTAAGTGGACTATCCTCACACAAAATTTCATCCCTGAATATCCTTTTCTAAAAAATGACATTTATAGAACAAACCCAGTTTGTCCTTGAACTTTACTTTGGGCAGCTGAATTATGCTCACATTATGCTCACCCCTGTTGTGTCCTGTCGTTGGTCAACTTGGCTGCATGAAGATAGGACAGAGAATGATGAAGAGGGACCTTTTTTTTTTTAATGGGAGAAGACAAATGGATAAGGATTTCTTCCTAAATGCACAGCTAACCTAACATTGCTGCTCGTTACCAGTAACTTTCTTGTAGGCCTTAAGACTTGATGAATTTAGTGTTGCCTGACGTATTTTTAAGATGGCTCAGGATTGTAAAAATATATTGCTGTTGAATAATAATAAGCATCAAGTAAGAAATATGGATGCACTTCTTTTTGATGACTTCATAGTGATTTATGTATGTAGCTATACACATAAAGCCCCCATGTTTATATTTTTCTTTGTCACTGACTTCACAGCAGCTCAGTAAGATTTTAAATATTTATATTTTATATTTTCCTGCACCTGCCCCATAACAATGTACATAGACCCTGCAAACAAAGATGTATTTAGTGAAGAGATTGTGAAACTGCTTTATTCCTGTCCTGATCTCCATTGGAAATGAAGCTGCCTTTGCAGACGTTGTTTAGGCATGCTATCTGGCAGTCAGTCACTGTGCAGATTATAATCATGAGTTTCTGTTCAACATGTGTATGGCTATTGTCATAAAACTGATGAATCATTGCATTTTAATTTGTATGAATAAAAAATGAAAAGCTCAGCAGAAGCATTCTTTAAAGAGGTAAAGTCTGAAAAAAAAAAAAAGAGAAAATAAGGTGTATCCATAAATTTTAACTTACTAGGTAGTGGAAAAATGACTTTGATAATAGAATGTGTATATGTTTGTGTCTGTTACTGTGAACATAAACATTAATAAATAATTTAGGGGGTTTAGTTAATTCAGCTGTAAAATGACTTTTCTTTACCCTTTTTTGTTTTTTAAATTTCATTCCTCAGCAATCAGAAGGTTCTGTTTGTTGGTTTTTAGACCAAAACATCCCACTAGCTATCCTTGGGAAGGTTTTAGAAACATTTTCAGTGACCGTCGTGGAAAACATGGACCAGAACAGAACCGTCTCTTTGCATGACCGGACCCAGTGGTCTGAAACACTTTCTATCTTAGTCTTACTTACTGGGGGCATGTTATTGTGTGTTTGTTTACTTCAGCATGCTAAGTTTTTTAATTTCTTGGGTTTTATCTTTATTCTTTAATATATCTCATTCATCCTACAACAAATAAGCTGAAATTGTAAACTTTAATGTATTGATTTCAAACCTCATCATTTTGTCTTTTCCCTTTGTTTTACCACACATACAGTCACTTGAGAATTCTGCCTGGTTTTCCTTTCAGATATATTGCCATGCTTGGTTTAACACCAAATGGATACTTTCTAGGCAGATTGCTGTGACATTTGACACTGTCTCTTTCCTCTTCAGTCCATCTTGCATGTTTTTATTAAAGAGATCTTCTAAAAATATATTGCCTCCCTACTGATTAGTGACCCAGCATGTGAAAGCTAACCTCTGACTGCATTTCAAGAGCCCTCCCCTGGCTTTCTCAATATCACGATTCACAATTTGGCATCATGGAGACCTGTGTTCCACTTAGGTCACTACTGTCGCTTCTTTAGGGGGAAAAAAACAAAACATAACAAAAGAAAATAAAACACCTCTGGCCAATTCTGGAAGTGGGGAGAAGAGGAGGAGAGTATGTGTTTTCTTCATCACTTGGAAGATTAAACCATGCCCGATTAACTGCCTCCTTTGGTTCCTGGTGTTAGAAAGGGGGTTTTGGTATTTCGAGAGAGCCATCAAGCAAGGCAGCTTATGGGAGCCAGTTCTGCAGAGCTTTTGGTAGCAGGAGTTCAGAAAGTAGGATTCTCAGGGCACTACCTCGCGGCATTTCCTAAAGGAAGAGAACTATGTTAGAGAAAGCTGCAGGATAGAAGCACTTAATTCACGGATTGATTTAAGACTGGCTTTACTCGAAGCCAGTGGCCATTACCACTGTTTCCACAGTCCCAGGGGTTATGGGAAGATCATCAAGCTGGAGGGAGGCTAGAGCCAGGGAGGGGGGCATCAGAGTGGGACTCATCTTGACCTTCAACATGGCCACTTTCCTGGCCTGGAAGTGCAGTAGATAGGGCAGGTCTGACATAAGCCAGGAAACGCAGGGTTCTGCTGCCCTTGGTCTAGCAGCCTGGGGGTTGCGGGGCCTGAGAACACCTGCTCATTTCTGCCTCCTTGTTTTGCCCACATTTGAAATGGATACCCAAACGTCACATGTGCTGTAATGGAGGGAGCAAGGACTTGGGAGATAAGCTGACCTAGGCTTAAGTTTTATCTTCTTAATGATTAGCTGGATGCCCTGACAAGTTACTTCACCATTCAACTCCAGTTTCCTCCTGTGATAATGGAGATATCGCTGTGTACTCTGTCGGTCTAAGGATCCAAAAGTCTGTCCTTCAGTACTGGGGCTTAGAAAACTGCTTTTGTCAGCACCCACATTTCACTGAGAAAAAGAATATGTGAAGTCTTGCATATCCGTACATAGATAATGAAATTTAGCAGAAAATTCAAAGAAAGAACTAATTTCCATCAACAAGGATCTATTAATTTTATTTATTTCTCTTTATCCTTAACCCCTCAGTCTCTCCAGTGATAGAGGTGACTGGTTTAGATAGCTTGGTACTGCCTAGATGGTACTAGAAACGCCCTTTCTTGACAGTACTTTCTGATGTGAGAGAAATGCCATACCTGGAGGCCCTGTATCTTTTGGAAGGTCATCAAAGGAGAGCAAATTACCGAAACCTGTTCCCAGTGTCTCAGGAGGATCCTATGCATATCTGTATGCCTTGAGATTGGTGCGTATTTGTTGAGTCATTAAAGAATAATTTTCTTTAGATTGAGTTAAATTATATGCTTTTATTATAACTGTCTTCCGAAAACACTGACTAAATTTATCGGATATTTTTGGAAATGCAAAACAATCTAAAAATACACATGAAACTGTGAAACTTAACTAATTTATCATTCAACTTGTTAGTACTTAGGAGACCAATGAGGGCTGAAATTGAGTTGGAATTCAAAAATCTGTTAATAGAGATTTGAATAAGATTCTGATATTTTATTTATTAGGATAGTTTTTATTACAAAAAACATAATAGTTAATATAAAAATTTGGAAGATGTAGAAAAAGTAAAGAAGGAAAATAAAAATCACCCCTAATTACTAATATTTTGATATTAGTAATTTTCTTCCACTGTGTTTTTATCCATTTCTTATTGGTTATTTTGTTTCATTGTTTTTCCTGTTAACATTGTAAGAGCTTCTTCTTCTTATAACATGTTCTTGAAAATATTTAAGCAGTTCTCATATAGCTGTATCATTATTCATTTAATTATTTTTCTAATGTTGGGTGGTTAAACAATGATTATTTTAATACAGCTGAAATAAGAATCTTTCATTGGCGTCTTGCATTACTTCCTTAAAATAGTTCCTTAGACATAAATTCCTATATCAAAAATGTAAATAAGCATATCTTAAAAAGTTCTGTTACATGTTGCCAATATTTTTTAGAAAAGTTGATTTATTTTACCAGCCAAATGCCTTTTGGGTGCATGATGGTACATTTATCTCACTGCTAGGCCCTTACCAACACTGGATGCTCTGTCTGAATTCATCTAGTTTGTGTTGCAGATATAATCCACATTAAGTAGGACATTTGTTCTAACTAAACAAATACCTGAGGTAATATCTATATTCTTCTGTCATAGTTTTTGATGGTTGCTACCACAAGACTGTACAGGGATCACATTTTACTCACCTTCATGCTGTCCACAGAGATTTGTACCTAGTAGGGGCTCAATAAACATGAGAAATAATGATCACATAATACCCACCTCGATGGTTTCTGCCCCTAACATCTCTATGCATATACATTAAGCAATTATCAACTCTCTTTATTGGAAAATGTCACCTAAAGCTCCTGGGTCTCTTGTTCTTGTTTTTTTTGTATGAAGGTCCCATTCATTGGTAGGACATATTCAAGGAAGACTTTTTATTCCCTGTTCCTGATGTTGTTATTGTGTGTATTGTATGTACTTCAGCTTGTAAGAGTCGCCCACCTGAAAGAAGCCTACTCTGTACTATCAGTGGAGAGATACTGGCACATGTTGCTGGTGGTTAGCAAGAATGTGACCAAGACAGTCTTGAACAGAGATGTGAGATGTGTATTAAACCCGTTTCCGAAGATCATTTGCTTTCTGTGTTATCTGGCAGTACCTTGTGGATTTGCATTTAGAAAGATAATTCATGCTAATGGCTTTCGTCTCCCGTGAGGTCTAGAAATCAGTTCTAAAATGGCAGAATGAAAGGGGATAGCAAATAAAGTCAATGAGCTGTCAAAGAATTTTTCTTCATCAAACAAGTCCCGAAGCCCCCTGTTAACCTGACCTTCTCTCACTCTCCTTTCTTGGATTCTTATGCTGATTTGGTTCGTGGCTTTTTTTCATAATAGAAAAATTAGCAAACATGTTTGGTCAGTGAAACAGAAGGTATTTTAAAGTAATACGTGGGAGCAGTGTCTCAATCTTCAGGAAAATGGTGAAGAGGAAATACAGCATCGATTGCTGTTGCTAGGCAACAGCTTTCGCAGCAGATGTGCGTGGGACATTGGTGGTGTCTGCCAGCGCGCCGTGCAGGGTAGGAAGCATGCCGCCCTGTGATGTTTCCAGGAAGCCAGAATCAGACCCCTGCCTTTCCTCTTTCCTCCCAGTTTGCTGGGATCAGTATTCGGGAAGTTCAGATCGTACTGTCAGAAAGATAGGCTGAAAAATTTGGAGCACTTGAAGGGTTTTTAGAGAGCTGTGAATGGATTTGTAGAGCCAACAAGAAGGGAATCAGAACCCCTGTTTTATTTCAGAAATACTGTTCATTTCGAATTCATACATGGATCCATCCATTCCTGCATATGCTCACACATTTAGCCAGTATTCAAGGCACTGTGCTGCCCTTACGAGCCTGGTATCTCTGGTATTGCTGACACGGGCGCTGTAGGCGTGACTGTAGGAAATTAGAGGTGCCATCGCAGCAGTGCAGATGGGGCATAGTGAAGAGCCCCTTGGGCCTTCCGCCTAGCACCGTGGCTGTCAACGTTAGGGCCCATGAGAACCTCCGGGGCGTCTTGTTAAGATTTCTCAGCCCCATTCCTGGTGATCCCATTACCAGAGGTCTGGAAGGTAATTTAGGAATGTGCATTTTAAACAAGCTCCCTGGGTAATTCCAATGCCGGTGGTGTGAGGGCCACTCTTGAGAAATACTGAAGTAGGCCGATGAGTGAAGATTTCATCACTGCTACAGGCAAGATGTCGTTTGCCAGTTTTAATTCAGTAACAGGGAACCCACTCACTCTGGTTTTATTTGTTCAATCTGTGCCTCTTCCTGCTTGATCCTTAAGTCTCTTCATGTCAGAACTGCTTTGGATTCAGGAACATTAGACCAGTTCAGGTTTCTTCCAGAATTTGCTCTGTGGATATTCCTCAGGAGGATAGTGAGGTGCAGTCCCCCCCATCACTGCTCATCATTCACTCAAGAGCAAGAAAGGGGTGTACAGACATAAAGTACGCACACCTGACCCAAATAATCTATAGTATAGGCCCGGAAGGCTAATTTTTTCATTTACTTCTTGTTGAAAGCAATAAACATTTAAACAAGCACATTTCTGAACCCACTGATCACCTGTTTTTTTTTACCCCAAAGTTGATAAACTTTCAGTGTTCTGTCAATTGTGAACATGTCCAGTCCTTTAATTTATGCTTATATATGGTTTGCATAAATTAATGCGTAATTATTGCTTATATAGTCTTTTGATAAGGTGATTCTTTTTTCCTTCTCTTGTTATATATGCTCCAAATCCCCATTTTCATCTTAATTAGACCATGTTTGAGATCTTGCCCTAACGCCATGTAGTAGTACAGACTAACACATGGTTCTCATTAGTTTATATAGCTCATTAACTATTCATCTATCAAGCTAAATGACTTCTAGATGACGTGTACATTTAAAACTGTTCAAAAGTTATTAAGGTCTGTAATTTATCATCACTAACATTTCTGACCTTGTGCTTGGTCCCTCACAAGAATGACGTTCATTGAATGTATACGACACAATAGGAAGAAAATTAAGTCGTGCTACAGGCATTGCCAATATGAGTGGGGAGGTTTCAAATGTCGGCAGTAATCAATAGTGGAATTTAATTTATATGTTTTATAATGGAGACATTTTTCATTACATTTATATTTTCCAAATTGCTTCCATTTTTAAATTAGTTGCCCTCATTTCAGGCCAGACTCAGCAGCGAAATAATGTATTTTCTGAATCTGAACCACTGTATATGATTTGACCTTTAGCTGAATCAAGTAGTAAAGATGAAAATGAATTATACTTGAGTGGAAAGGGATTTCAGTGTTGCTCTGCACGGTGTTTTCCCTCATCCCACATGCTGTTTAATATTATTAATTCAGCTTGAACGATGATGAGTCCAAAAACGACTTCAGTTGGTTTAGCTAATGCATTCTTGGATGTTATAGAAGTGCCAGCAACACCTGAGTGAATCCACATAAATAGCAAGGCATTTTTATTCTGTCCACGAGAGAAAAATGCAGCGTGATTGCCTCTAAGCCGCGGAGAAAGGTTTCTAGATTCACGCTCGTGGTGCAAATATCTAGCTTCCATTAGTGCTAATAGGGCCTGTGTATCTGCATCGAGGAATTCGGTATTTAGACTCTGACAAGCAATGAATATTTGAGGAGTTATTACTAAACCTTTTAAATAAGTTGAAAGACATAACTGCCTTTGAGTGCTGGAGAAGTGTGCGGTGATCCCCAGGAAATGAACTGTTCAGGGTATTTAACTGCATTCTCAATGAGGTGTTAGTAAAAAGGGAACTATCACAGGTTTAGATCCACTTCAATAGCATCTGGGTGCATTTTACAGTCAGATCAGCTCCCTGGTAATGCACTTTATTTATCACATGAAGTCCGAGGAACAGTCTCAGCCGCTCACAGTACCCGAGCCTCTCAAATTCCCCCTGTTTAATTTGCTGGTGTTAGAATGGCCGTTGGAGCAGCTCTGCTGCAGAAACAAAGTGCCCACAGGGAGATAGCGAGGCTTGCAATTACTCTATGAGGTTAAGATAACCATCATCCTGGAATCAGGTCCTATAGACACAACACAAAAACGTGTAATCGTACTTTATAGAACAGATGCTTGCCAAAAGTTCCTCGTCACCCGGATTTTTGTGTACTGACTTAGTTTTCCTTCATGTTTCCTTGCTAGAGAGATACTTTTCTAGATAAAAAGCCATTACACCAAGATGTTGCCACTATTACATTTAAGACTTTGGAAGTTACAGATTTATAGTGAAATAATAATTTTTCTAATAAAACACCATGGCTTCCGAGTAGCTGGGCTTATTTTCACATTTGGCATCTTGAAGGGGAAAAAAATAACTCCATGAGCTGGATTGCAGTCACTTGGGGAGTCTGGACTGCATAGCTCTTTGTGAGAGCCAGTGTCACGGACAAATGTACAGGTTTAACTGGGTTTAGCTGCGACAGTGGTTTGAAATGCAGCATCGACTTTACAAAGAGGTGCAGGACAGTTATTGATCACTCATCTCAGAAAACTTGAAAATGACATGTTTATTTTTCTGTAAATTACTCAAGTGCAATTTTGTTTTTACTGCTATACTTGTGTAGTTTAAAAATGCCTCAATGTTTTCTAAATGTACAAGCGTAATTAATAGTACTCAAAACAGAAATTTGAACTTGAATAGAGTTAGTATGAAAGGTGATTGCTGCATAGGTACAGAGAACGGATAGGGGATTGTCAGATTGGGTTGAAATGAGTGAAATGGGTCAAATTCAGTCTTCAAATAAATAAATCATGGGATGTAGTGTACAGCATGGTGACTGTAATTAATAATACTGTATTGCATATTTGAAAGTTGCTAAAATGATAGATCTTACAAGTCCTTATCATAAGAAAAAAATTTTTTGTATAGAGACATAGATATTAACTAGACTTATTGTGGGGATCATTTCTCAATATATACAAAGGCTAAGTCCTTATGTTGTCCACCTGAAATAGTAAATGTTATATGTCATTCCTACCACAACAATACCACAATAATACAATTCAAAATGTAATAATAATAATAATAATAATAAAGTAGAGATTTATTAATGAGTATATTAAAATTTTGGGGGAGAGAGAACTCTTTGCTTAATTGGGGTCTAAAGTTCCTTATCATAAATTGCAAATGTTCACCTATAAAAACTATTTTTACTTTGCAGGACATAAAAAATACAGGTGGCAGGCCAGAGTTGGCTTTCTTACCGATGACCACAGTTCCAGTGTCTTAGAGAATTTCTCAGATTTGTCTTTTTACTCTTCAGAACTGATTTTCTGTATTGTCCATTTTGCTTTCTATTATCTTTGAAGTGAATTTTAAATTTACATTTTTTCTTTTAATGTCTCAGCCATCTTCCTTTACACGTCAACCTCTTGACTTTTCATATTGTATTCATTTCTGATTTTCGTTCTTTTTGGAGCCATGTTTTTTATATTTCATTGAGAATCCAAAGCAGAAGCCTTCTCAAAATAGTCACAGTACATCGTTTTCAGATTTTTCTATGCACCTCCGGAGGAATGAGTACTTTACCCTAAAGCTTGCAGTTTTCATTGGCTCGTACGATGTTTTCTAGTTTATTTTCATCTTTCCATAAGGACAAATTTAAGAACAGTCTTTTTCAAAATTTAAACAGATATGTGGCGTGCCATTTGTCCCCTCACTATTTACGTAGTCTTCTCATATTTTAAGCCAAGAGTGTGTTGTTTCTTCTAGCTTCCCATGGATTTCTCCAACTCTTTCTCCTAGTGTGATTTTGCGAGAATGAAGCATATGTTTTCCCGTCACTCGTCATTTTTGCAGTCCCGAGAATGCAAATTTACTTCTGTATTATCAGAGGTAGTTTGTGCATCTTCTTTAACTTGACCAGTTGATGCCAGACAGTTACCCACATCGTCTGCTGCTTCCTGGGATCTGTGGTGTCCAGTCCTTGTCTCTGTCTTATTAGTGTGATTCCTGTGAGAACTTGAGATTGAATGACAGATACAGTTTTAAAAGTGCCTGTCAACCCCCAAAGGCAAATCTAAAATGAAAAGCTTTCTTAAGTAAGGCTTCCCCACTGAGTATATGTCATTTATTTTTCTTTCTTCTACTTAGAAATTAAAAAAAAAAATATGTTTTATATCCCATAGTTGTCAATTTGTAGATTTCAGAGCTTCTTCTATTTTATTTTCTTTTGCAATTTTTTATATTCTTCAACCTTTCTTTGGGTGCTCTCTCTGTTTACTCTTCATATAAGTGTCCTTGGTAGACATGACCATAAATCGCGGTCCTATGACACGATTTGTTTTCCCATCAGCTTTATATCTTAGCACCCAATCCATCGTCCTTTTCCATTCCTTATTCTGTATTTTAGATGGAAATAAGAGGATACATGCTTAGGTTTTCCATTTTGGAGCTCTGGGAGATCTTAAGGTACAGAATATAAGATTAACGTACTAACATGGGCCTAAGAGAAACATGAAAACATGGGAGAAGGTACAGTGTAAATGAGAGAAATATGCTTCCAGATAATAAGTAATAAGAACCTGATGGTGGCAAAGAATAATTTAAAAGAGGGGAGTAAACATACAAATGGCTTATTCCCAGGAATTTAGATTTTGTGATGTTTTACGTAAAACATTTATCCATATAGCCTGGGTATGGCAACTAATAGAAATCCAATTTTTATGTCCAGAGTCCATTATGCATGTGTATGGAAGTGACCTCTTATTATGTTCAGTTTAGGTAATCTGAAGTCTTAATACCTTCCTTGTGTGCTGTGGCATGGAATAGCATTCCCTGATAATGACCGGTAATGAAATGTTCGGGAAACTCAGTCTGATTTCTTTGGAAAGTTTCTGTGTCTGCCAGCAATTTTGGCAAATCATTGCTTCTGAAAACGGAATTGAAAAATTAATACGGATTATATTGCTATGATTTTAACTTTTTATAGTTGTTAAATCAGCCGAATGATATAATTTTTAGACCGATATTAAAATATAATATGCTTTTTCTAAAGCAGCTAACGTTTTAAGTTTTTTCCAGCCTTTTTCTGAGTTTTATTAAAGCATTAAATATATAGTGTTCTCTTTGCTACTGTATGAATAGGTATGTATTGGTCAAATGACAAATTTACTTGTCTGAGAAGACGCTGAGTTAGGAGTCATGTACAGGTATTGCTGAGATTGCCTTTATGCACTACAGTGGATAAAAATCTAGCTATAAAATTGGTTATTGATTCTGTTTGTTTTATATTTGTAGCAAGAGAAAAATAATGCTTGCAATCTTTCTTTTACGCATACAAGTTCTGGGTGGAATTTTCCTGTTGGTTTTGTGTGGCTTTTTGTGCCCCTGGAATTTTCTGTATTAACTCAATTTCTTGTATGTCTCTTTATTCAGCTACTTCATTTACACACAGAATTCATGTGCTTTTACTTAAGAGATAATTCAGAATTCTTATTTCCTTCTTAAAAAGATTTTCACATTAGTTTATAGTGAAGTATTGACTTCAATGTAGATCCCCCCCATTTTTATGTTTAGTTATATATCATCTGGACTAATTTTTGTTTTTTAATTCATGATAGTTGTTTTATAGTAGTTTCAGTAAACAATCGTTTTCAGATTTTTTTTGAGTGTTTCTAAACATTAGAGGACAACATAATTCAGATTTCTAGGAAGGCCCAACATTAAAAAGAAAAAAAAGGGACACATAAAATTAGGTGTTTTCTTTCTTTTTTTTTTTTTGCCATGTTTAACTTTTTTCTTTTTATTCATTTTAGATTTAAGTTGTTTACAGTTACTTATAGAATATAGTTTGCGTGTTCTTTTTTCCCTCTTACTTCCATATATAATTGGAATTGTCCTAAGAATTGATTGAAATTGTTCTGAGAAGAGTTAAAGAATATTATTTCATGCAAGATTTTCAATAGTCAGTCTGAGTCTTACCATTCTTACCGGGGGTTAATGAAGGCAGTTTCCCAGTCTGATAGGAAAACCTTAGCATAGATGGTAATTCTAATATGCAGGAGCCTGGGTTTTCCTTTTGAAATTAAAGTGAAGTTAAGGTATTAGGTAACTCATCATATCACTTAAAATAAATATTTTCTCAACCTTTATAGGTTTAAATTTAACATTATGATCCCCATTTTACAGTAGAGAAAACTGAGACAGAAAAGTACTGTGGCTCAGCACAGTGGTAGAGCTGGGGGAATTTTAATCGAGTTTTTTCTGATTTCTGTTATACAGGAAATGAGCTGAGTGTGTGTAGTGTCACTCATATTCCCTATTTCCTACAGACAGATGTGCTTAGGCTGGATATTAGAGGATAGATGTCCACTAATAGGACCACCTCCCTTTAAATGCAAAAACTTCTTTATTTTAATCCTCATGGGTGGTAAATTCAGTCTAATCCAGAGGAGGCTCAAAGACACCCCCACAAAACAAGAAACTGATTGATATCTCAGGAATTAAGACTAGCTTTCAGGCTAATCTAGTAGAAGATAGTCTGGCCAGATATATTTTCCCTCCAAATAAAATCATGTTTGAAAATAAGCAGCCGGTAGCTTCTGAATGAAGGCCTGGAAGGTTCGCGTGTGAATGAAGATAATGAACATGTACCATCTATTTTGAAACTCGTAGAACTTTTTATCTCCTGATGTTTGACTATGTTCCAAAATGTTAAACATGTAGATAAATGACCTTTTGAATAAGTGAGATAGAATTATATCAGAATGTCCCTTTTTAAGAAGCTACGTTTTGTCATCTGGAAGAAAAGTGGGCATTTAAGCTCTTGTGTCATGCAGAAGCATGTGCATGACGTGGCACTCAGGAATCTTGCTAACGGGGAAGCAGATAGTTGAGCCTTGACAACATTATTCAACAGAGGATTCTACGATTTACAGTTTCTCCGGTGCATTTGGGTCATTCTAATAGATAAGCCGGTCATTTATTTAGCTCTCATTTATTGAGTCCACAGTCTGTGCTGGACACAGTGCTAAGCATTTGAAACAAAGAGATAAAATGCACACCCTCTTCCAGGAGTTTATATTCGAGAGAGGGAGGATGACAGGTTAGCTGTGGGAACGTTAGCGATAGCGATTTCAGTGGAGGGTGGGGAAAGGAATCGGTGCAAAGAAACCTGATTTCAGAAACGTGAGAAATGAATTACAGGTAGGAAATGGGAAAGTGAAAGATTCTAGGAAAAGGAACAAATAATTAGGGAGACTGTGCGTGGGTTTAATGCTTCACATCTTGGTAGTCTGATTGCAGAGAGGCGATGAGTTAGAGGTATTGAGGAAAGGGGGGCACCTTTGGCACAGGCTCTGAGGAAAAGGGGAAGGAGTTGACTGGGTTCCCACAGAACTCTTGCAGGCATGGCCAAGGCCAGGCTGGGATTTGCAACAACGGGAGTCCATTAACAGGGCCTGAAGAGGAACTCGGCACTGAGAGAGCAGAAGGCTTCATAGGCCAGTTGGGGAGGTCAGATAAATGTAAAAAAAAAAAAAGAATTTTTTGTTTATATGAAAAATGAATTTATAAACAGTGTTTCAGGAACTCAGATACTATCTTGAAAGATGTACAAGTCATTGTTTTTTTAACTTAGAATACATTGTTTTTAAAATTAAAATCATAAAACTACATTGTAGAAAATACTAATAAAAGAAAAAAAAATTGCCCATAAGGTCACCATCTAGAAATAACAGTCATTAATATTTTGAAGTGCATATTTTCAGAGTTTGTCCTATGTAGATATCCATGTAAATCATTAAAAAATAGTTTTTAATGAACCCAGGGTGCCTGAAGGTGAACATTGTGCACCAGATTGCTCTGCCCGGGCTGACATTTCTGAGCTTGCACGGTGGCAGAGTAAGAGCAGCTGATGTTTTCATAAACAGGCTCCATTTCTGGGTTTTGTCTGAACACTGTCATCCTCGTTTCGCTGATATCTCCTCCTTCACCAAGGTCAGCAGGCCAGAACAGCTGGTACCGCCACATTCCTGATGGCCTAATTAAATATTTCACATAGAACGCATATACCATCTGCTTCGGTCACAGATAGAGTGACCCAAATAATAAACTGAGTTGCATGTGTGTGCTTAAGCTCCTCTAGAGATGAACCCACGTTTTCCACGTAGTGGGAAAGTGCTGGGCTGGCACGGATTTAAAAACTGCTCCTGCTTCTGACCCCCTGTTAATGGGGCTCCTGTTTGCCGCGCGGGATGAGTGATTTTTGTTTATGTGCTTGGGGTTTCACCTGGCATCCCTCGTTATCAGGGCCTGAGAGAGTCAGGGAGGCATTCTGAACTCGTAGAGATGAGCAGATTCACTCCTTGGTTCTAAGAATCGTGCTTTTTAACGTTGGCATCGCCATATTCTGTCATTAGTTTGGAAACTGCAGGTTTATACAGAAGCGAATAACATGTTCTTATTGAATGAAGAGGATCCTGTCTACACTATGTGAGAAAACCTGGATAATATGAAGGCAAGGAGCCCTTTAGTCAGGATCTGCTGTTTCCAAGAAAGACTCACATTTCTGAGACTGGAAATGAATTCAATGTTTCACACATTGAAACTTTGATGAAAAAAGCTTCTGTGTCCGTTGAGAGGTATAAGAGTATGGAAATACCTAGGCTTCATTCTTAGACACTGTGAACGTCAACTTCAGTCCTAGTAAAGTGGGTCTGATCACACCCAGCTCACATGGTTGTTGGAAGGAGTGAATCAGGTGCGTGAAAAGCAAAATGCCTGCCACAGTTCCCAGACTGGTCGGTGACTCCCACCCGCTGCTCCTTTGCCATCGCAGTGGGCACCTGTGCTCATGCCCGCCCAGCACCCGCCCTCCCTCTTCCAGAAAGGGCACCTGCACCTTTGTTTGGACACCTTCTCCTCCACTTTTGGGGAGAGTCTTGGTGTCGTCAGTCACGAATCAGCCCAAGCCAGCCCATCTGACATGCCCTTCTGAGTTTTGAGCTCTGCGACATGATGCTACACACGTGTAGAACGGTGTCCCAAGGGAAGGACTCGGCAGCAGTTGGTAATGTTTGCAGCTCTGCAAGGTCTGTGGTCCCTTGAGTACATCCTTAAAACAAGAACAAAAAACAAAACACTTGGATCAGCTGGGTCGTTTGAAGTGCTTACACCCAAAGGCCCGGCTTGCACTTGATTGGGAATAATTTCACAAGCAGACAAGTTAATTTGCCCTGGTAACTTTCTTCTCTGTACGCCCAGTGCTAGGTGCTAGGGTGCAGTTAAAGAAGAGACAGGTTTCCTGTACCCTCTGTGCTCACTGCTTCGCAGAGGGAATGTGGTCCCAGCACAGTAGCTCCTGTGGAGCACAGCCGAAGGCACAATCCCACATTAAACTGGGTATCAGGCCTAGAGATGGTTAATCTAACTCTGAAAACGTAATTAAGAAGTTTCAAATTACAAAGAAGTCTCTTCTACTCACTAGTTAATGACAGTCTTTTAAAAGAGTAGCTATTACTCTCAGCCTTTTCATTTTATTAGTTTAACTTAATGTCATCTTTTTATTTATTCAGTCTGGCCAAGAAAAAAGTCGTAATGGTGGAATATTAAAAAGTAGATGACACTAGAAAATTTTGAGCTTTTGCTGAAAATCGTGATCTGTGATTATTCATCCTGGTAATTTATTTCAGTTTTATGTTGCTCTCACAGCATTCAAAGCTGGAGCATAAGATCTAATAATTCAGAAGCACCAGAGGCATTGCTGGACCAAGATGACGAGCCTTTAATGACTATCTCAGATGGTAAAAGCCACGGCCATTGCTGCATGAATATTCATTTGAGATGCGTTCATTGGGAGGAAGGAAGTTGTAAATCTTATACGTTTTACATGTAAGCATTTTTCCCCCCCAAAACAAATAACACTATAAATCCTGGCCATTTTTTATTAAAAGTATCTTCGAATATTTTCATTAAACTCATTTGGCTCCTTTTTCTTACCGTAATCTCTGTGTATGGAAAGAAAATAGGATTTCATTAGCCTCCTCTGAATGGTAGAAGTAAACAGGTGGTGTTCACATCATGTGAAACTGCTGAAGTTCTTAAAATCAGCCCTACACTTTGCTCAGAGGCAGTAATCCTCTTGCTGGCTGCCTCCGTCCTTCGGTGAGGCACCCTGCCTCGGCTGCGAATGGGGACCAGGCTGCCGAAGGCTCGTTCCTAGTGTTATTCAGGGCAACACGTTGGCCTGGTCATTACTAGACGAAGCTACCCCGTGAGAAGAAGGTCACTGCTGATTGGGCCTTGTTTGTCTCATTTTCTCCCGCTGGGGAAGCAGAGATTGTGCTGAATGTAACTGAAGCTGTGTCGGGACCGAGTCAGCTGGTTTATGTCTACAAGGCAAGCACGTAGCTCCTGAAACTCACTGTAGACAGCTGAGTGGGATTCAGACCCAAGCAGTTAGACCCCATGCACACCCTTCACCACGACCGCAGGGTCAAACAGGTATTTTAAAAGCAAAGCAGAAATGGTGTAGACTACGATTCAGGGTTGGAAAGACCGTATAAAATGGTGAGGATCACACAGAGTTCCCCTCTATGTCTTGCAGCAATTTCCACTGTTATGAACGTTTACATTAGGATGGTCCATTTGCTACAACCCATGGACCAGTCTGATGCACTATTACTAACTCAGGTCCTCATTCAGATCGCCTTTCTTTGTTCCCCGTGTTCTCTCTCTGTACCGAGCTCCCTCCCGGGTACCAGTTACTCTTAATTCCTACAGTGCATCAGGCCTCTCTGTGACAATTGATCGAATTTTCGTTTTCGACCATCTCGACAGTTTTTCAGAGTACTAGGCAGGTGTCTTAGAGAAGGTCCCTTAAGTCAGGGGTCCCCAACCCCCAGGCCATGGACGATTAGGAACCCGGCCGCACGGCAGGAGGTGAGCGGCGAGGGAGCAGCTGCTCCCCAGCACTAGCATCATCGCCTCCGATCACTGGGCATCAGATTCTCATAGGAGCATGGGTCCCCGGGGCCAAAAAGCTCGAGGAATCGCTGCCTTACGTGGAAAGAAAGTAAGATTGGCCTGAGTTTTCTCGTGATTAGAGTGGAGTTTGGGGTTTTGGAGAAGAACACAGAGGGAGAGTGCCATTTGTGCCATATCCTACGAAGGGTGTGAACTATCGGCATGACTCATTGTCAGTTTTGACCTTGATCACCTGGCTGAGGCAGTGTTTCTGAGGTTTCTCTGCTGCCTAGTTATTCTTTTCCCTCCTTCCATAGTGTCCTCTCTGAAAGGAGGTCACCGTGTGCAGCCCACACAGTGGGGAGTCACGGTCCGTCTCCTTGAAGTAGGATTATTTATGTAAACTATTTGGGATTCTTCTGCACAGACACTTGTCGCTTCTCCCAAAAGCTTATTTACTTATTTATTTGGTCACCTATTTATACCACCTGGGCTCATGGGTATTTATTTAACTTTAGGCTGTAATTCTTTATGTTGTTCAAAGAGCCCTAGCTCTGGCCATTGGCAGCTCTTTCAGTTGGTTCCTGTGTTCCTTTGACATAGCCCCATGTTTGTGGAGTTTTTGGGCTGTTTTTATCACATTTCTTATTTTCTGGCACTACAGAATGCTCCAGGCTTACCTTGTGTATTTTCTGCCCTAGTCTAAGAATCAGCCCTTTCTGTGTCGAGTCCTGGTTTCTTTTATTATAAAATGGTATAGAAACCAGGAGCTGGGTGCTAGCTGTGCTTGTGGCTACTGGTGAGTGTTTGCTGTATTTAAGTTTTAATTCTGAGTTTTCAAGGTGCCTGAGTCTCTACATTGAGCAGTGCCATTTGTTTTCAGTGTCAGTAACCAATGTTTAGTTTTTCATTTGCTTTTCTTTGGAGCAAGAGCATCGTATGGTAGCTACAGTGAAGAATTGCCAAAAGTAAAATTTAAGAAGAACACATACGTCAGAGGAGTACCTTTGTCTTAGATCTGCATGATCGTCTCTGCAAATCTGCTTTCATAATTTTGCAGGGTAACTTCTGCTGATCTCACACGAGGCGGGGATTCCCGGGGAGCGGCTGCAGAGATCCGTTGTACTTTTCGTTCGTAGTGGGCTTTCCATTTACCTAATTTGGATTAGAATTGGAAATGCAGACAGGTCGGCAGTTGAACTGCGCACTTGGAAGCTGGACATTTACTCTCCTCGTTACACGATGGAAAAAGACAAAACTTTAGTATCTGTGCCCAGGAGAGATTTTGAGTCTGTTGAATAGCTAGTACTGCTCAAGCATTGATCAGTCGGAACAGGAGGGCTGAAACCAATCGGGAAACGAGGTCAGGTCCATTCAGGACAAGCATCGCCATGCCCAGGCCTCAGGAAGTGCAAAGGCCTGAGAGTGTTCGGCTTACAAAAATGTTAAGTAATTATTTTTTAAAACTCAGTGATATTTCGGGGAAGCTTTTTTAAAAACAGAAATGATGACAACATTTATTTTCACCAGCTTTTGAGACAGTGTTGTCCTCTGTGTTGTAGCGTTTTACTCTGAGAAAACTCATTCTTCCAGGGTCAAAAGCAGCCAGTGATCGCAGGCAGCCAACCCCCACAGCGGCGGACGTGGACACAGGCTCTGAATCCTTTGGTTAAGGTTTTCTAGAAACCGTAGCCCAACCTGCTGTTGAGCTATACAGAACCATTCCACCATGATAACAATCCCGGCCTGTGCCAACGTAGTGCGGTGACCCTCAGGGTAATAACTTCGGGAGAGGAGTTCTTTGTCACCGCAGGGAAAGCCTGATGCCCAAAAGTAAAATTTAGAAGAAAGGGGGACGATTACAGTATTGTTTTAGTTTTGGTTTCTTTGGGTATGTGTGTGTGTGTATTTTTTTTTTCTTGAACTCTGTGTCATTCGGTCTAGGGATTTCTGGGTGTGGTAGGATGGAAATGCACCTGTGCATATGTTACCTGCAGCTCGCTGGAATGGAGTCCAGGTGTGCTCAAGTGTCTGTGAAAATGTCCCTGTTGTTGCAGAGCCCTGTGTGGGCCAGCACTAGAGTCCTGCTGCTTTTGCCGTTGTGGTATGTACCGCTCCCCTTGCATATCAGGGGTAAGTTTGGAAAGGGACACAGAGGTATGAAGGAAAGAAGCGGCCCAGCCACTTCCTCCTTGTCCAGGCACCTCGGTCAGGACCGTGCAGAGCGTAGGTTTCTACCTGGGGACACATTTAAAAATATCTCCCACGTAAACACACTCTGAAGGCCTCTAAACCAGGATAGTCCAGTTGTAAGCTCCAAACAGCTGGAAATTTAACTGTTTTTGGACGAATCTTTTTATTAGTTATTTCTATTCCCGTGTGATTTTATTTTATTTTAAGTGATAATTTATTCTTTGCATCTGTTCCTCCTCCTCCTCTTTCTGTTTCATTTACTTCAGACATGTGTATTGTTAGCAGTGTGGCTCTTCAAGTTGCCTTCAATCTGTCAGGGCTGCAGTGGTGGATTCCCTTAACTAGAGGGAATAAATGAGATATGAAAATAAATATAAGCTGGGAATATTTCTAATAAAGGGATATTTTTGTTTAACACGTTTCATTGGGCTTAATTAGAATGTAGACTGAAGAAATAATCTTAACACCACCTCTCGATTTTCTTCCCATATTTGGTTTCTAATTTCGTTCCACTTATTAGAACGCAGAGACTTCCTATAATTACCACATTAAAAGCCTCCATTGTGAGTTGAAGTGCATCCTTTGTAACCACCTTCTTTTGTGACTTCACGGTTTACCTTTTCAGTAAAAGCGATGAATGCCGTGCTCTTGTCAAGAAAATGTAAAGTTCCCAGTAAGATTTATTCCCCTCCTTGCCCCAGGAGAGAGTTCATCTCAGATTCATTCTTTAATGTGTTAATAACTGGAGTTAAATCAGTTTAGTCTAATATTTACTCTTTTAAAGAATACGTAATAATGATTAATTTGATTTATTTTCCCCAGTCCTTTTGAAGCTGTAACTAAGTAATAGTACATTTGAACATTGCTAGGTGCTATAATTTCAGATTTCATTTTATTTGAGAGTAACATTTCCTAAACTGATGGGATGCGAATCTGACCCTAACACACACAGAGACCTGTTCAGTTATGTGTAAAAGGAAGTTCCTAAAAATCCTCAAATGTTAGGTTCTTATTTTTTACATAATAGCAACTCTATAATTAGCATTTTAAGCTTAAAAAGGTTTTGAATACGTTTTTGCAGTGGTTCTCAGACTTTGGGGTGTGTCAGAATTACAGCTCGTTGGAGTGTGTGGCTGAGTGGGGCTCGGGCTGTAGCTCGAGTCTGCATTTTGAAGTCCCCAGGCTGCTGGTAACTGCTGGTGTGGACACCAGGCTTCAGGAATGACTGGTCTTATGCTTGATCCTCGCAAGAACCCACCATGGTCTTGAGCATCTGTAAGTGAGGACACTGAGGCTTGGAGACATTTGTGATGTTCCCAGCGGCACGTAGTGAATTAGTGGTTGAACAGAGACGAGAAGCAGTGGAGGCCCCTGCAGGGTTTCTCCTGCTCAGGGCGAGAGTTCACTTCCCCAAAAAGCTTCTTGACTTCATATGATTGTTAGTTTTGTCCCATTTCTTTTCACGGCTCTTTTTGTATTTAGATACCTCCTCCTCCAACACTCACATTTAATAACTATGTGTTTAAATTGTTGTCCCTTTTAAAGATACAACTGATTTTTGCGCCTCAAGATGTTCTGGAAATGCATCGTCCTCCTGTAGAGACCAAAGCTTACGTAAATTGGTACGGCCGCCCAAGGTTAGTCCCGAGGGAAAATGTTGATTTTTTTTTTTTTTTCATCCATTAGCCTAGTGCCTGGGCATTTTTTCACCCTAACTTCTGGTGATGGTTTTAGGCAGAACCTGTATTTGTGGGTCCAGCAAATGAGGGTGGATCACGAATGGTCCAGCACGAGGAACCTGGAAAACACAGCACCGGAACGTGCCAGAAGGCCCAGCGCTGATTTCACGGGCGTTATCTGCGGCAGCTTCACGGAGAGCTGATGGCTTGTCTTTCTTTTGCTGGTACCAAGCCACTTAGATTCTTGTGTGCAAAGCCGCGGCCTTCAGAATGAACCGTGGGGCATGCTCTCTTGCTCTTCCCCACACTCTCTCTCATAAGTTCAGGGCCTTCAGTGTCTAGGGTGGGATTATCGCGACCCCGGCATCATCCCGTGTCCAGCGCTTACCTTCGTGTACCGTATGAGATTGCTTTTTCTAGCTCCTACTTTCTATTTTCCATGGCTTCCTCCTTTTGTTCTACTTTGATCTCGAAATACCTTAATCTAAAAAAAAAAAAAGAAAAGTGGAGGCAAATAAGGACTGCAAAGCAAGTTGAAAATGATGACCTTGACTGTCTCCTATTGCTATTTATTATTTCTGTTATCTTCTAAAAAATGTTTTCGTAGGACTAAGAAAGCCTCGACAGATTTTAGCCTTGTTGGCTATTAACTTAAATAAATAAATATTTTTTTCACCCTGGAAACTAATTCTGTGCTTCAACTCCTCCTCCCTTCTTCCCACTGTTTTATAAAGTTTATATTAAGCTTTTAGTAATTGCGCTGGGCTCTCTGTGCTGCTTTATAGGTATTATTTCATTTATCCTCACTCCAGCCTCCTGAGGTGTCATTTTGAGGAAGCCACTTCACAGGTTATTTAACTTGGCCAAGCCCTCACGCTTAGGAAGTGGTGGAACTGGGACCTGAATTCGGGCCTTTTGGACTCCAGAACTCAGGCGTTTGCAAACCAGTCTACATTACCTCTCCTGTGAGACCATCACTCCGTGGGAGCTGTAGTTGAGAACGTCTCACTTAAAAAGAGAGAAGTTGATCTACATGGTATCTACTCTGCGATTCTGTGATCTCGTGATTCATGACTCTGTGACTTAATATTCTCTAAACCCAAAGTGTACTGTCCTAAATTCATTACTATCCAGGTAAACTGACATAGAATCACAGAATTTAAGTATCTTACTTCCATTAAAATCGCAGCAGAAATTCTTTGTAGTGTTTTTAGCACGCTGTACACACGAATTAGACATTTTATTTTTGTTCCTGTTTCCCGAAACGGAGTACTACTACTTAAACTGCTATTGAAAATTTTCAGTAGTAAGTGAAGAACGGGTGAACGTTCTGCAGTCTGCTTTTTAATAAGGAGAAAAATTTGTTTTACCTGCAAAAATGATGGCTTGGCTGATCACACTATCAGAGTTGATGGAAAATTTTGAGTATCATTGTGACGGGGGGTTGTTTTTAAACCATCATCATGTTCATAATGCATTTCTGGGGCACCCGGCCTCACAGAGTATTGCATTAGGAAATGTAGGAAACAAATTAAAATTCTCATTTCTTGTCTGGGAAGTCACTGTTACACACTGATAGAGGAGGCATGTCTAGTCATCTCAGGCTCCTGTCACAAAACACCACACACTGGTGGCTTAAACAACAGAAATTTTTTTTCTCACAGGCTTGGGGCCTCGAAGTCCAAGCTCAGGTTTCCAGCCCATCTGATTTCTGGTGAGGACTCTATTTTTGACATGTAGTTGGCCACCTTTTTGCTATAGCCTCACATGGCCTTTCCTTTCTGTGGAGAGAGAGGGAGAGGGAGAGGGAGAAGAGAGACAGGAGGGAGGAAAGGAGGGAAGGAAGGAGAGAGAGCTCTCTGATGTCTCCTTATGAGGACACTAATCCTACTGGGCTTATGTCATTTAACCCCAATTATGTCTTTGGAGGCACCTACCTTAATTAGAACCACCTTGGGGGGTAGGGCTTCAACATATGAGTCTTGTAGGGAGCCCAAATATTCAGTTTGTAACAAGGAGTGATTTTGAGAAGCAGAAACCCTACCTTTAGGGTAAAGATTGGGGGATGAGGACGGGAAGTGCTGTTCTCAGAGGAGGCCAGGTCAGGGTTGAGGACATCAGCTGAGTCTTGGTGACTCTGATGCTGCCAGTGCGTGTGCTGACTTGGAAGACGCTGGTTATACTGATCTGTTATTCTTACTCATCTATTTCAATTTTTCAACTGTTATCTCCTGAGTATTTCCCAAGAGGAAGAAAAGGGCAACGCACGTGCTTTTTGAATTGAAATTCCGGGCCCTCTTCGGGTCAAGGTGTGACTTTAGATTCCTTTCAGCATGGGCCCTAGTATCTCAGAAAGGGCAGGTTCTATATTCTTCTCCCCCTTAGTTTTCCCACCGAACTGCCTTTCCTGCTCTGATGCAGTGGGAATTCTTCCCATCAGGGAGTAGTAAAACACGGTCCTTCATGGCTCTTGGGGAGGCTTACTGGGTTTGAAGTAATCTAGTGTGTGTGTGTAGATGGAGTTATTTCGAGTCCTCCGGCCTCCCTTCCATGCCTAGTGCTTCTTGTCGTCACTTTTTAAAGCCAGCCTTCTCGACTTTGACGTGTGTCATGTTAGCACGTTATAAATCCCTTTAGCGATACCTTTTTATTACTAAGGTGTAAACACTGTTGTTTCTACCCCATTTTCTTCTCCGCCTCTGTCGTTTTCATAGGCCTCTTTAACCTGCTAACGTTCCAGGATGTGAATTTAAAACAGCCAGCCAACTAAGGGAAGCTTCCTCCTCGCCTCTGATGGGTTGACCTCTTTTTTACCTGTTTCCTTTTCAAATTCAGTTTGGAAAGCTCCATTTTCATAATCTTCTGAGCTAGTGCTTCACCTCCCTGATGCTTGCAGTTTAGCAGTGTTATTATTTTCAAGACTTTATCCCAAGCGTACACACCCAACTACTATCTTTTTTTCTGAACTTACTCCCCTAGCTCAGTCGGAATCTTTATTTAATTTATTATTTTTTTTTACCTTGTCGGAAATGGAGTGCCTATTTGCATTTTCTGTAATTCACTCACCTTCTTTCTTAAATTTGTTCTGTCAGTGTTTAAAGGATTTTGCTTGGCCATTTCGGCCTTTATCTCTCAGGCCAGCCTTTCTCTGTTTAGCTGTCTGGTCAGAGCTGCCAAGTGAAAGGATATCTGATGAACTGTACTTGAGTTTTCGCTTGAAACTATTTTTAAGACTCATTTGTTGTTTTCTCCTTGCTTTCTGGTTATTCCTCTAGTTTACAAGTTAGCCTGTCTAAAAAGGGCCATTGTCATGAATATTGCCTCATTTGCATCGAGATTTCATTGACTGTCCTTGATTATTTAGACAGACTTGCTCACACTTTGGTCCATGGCATGTCTCTATTAAGGCCTCCATCTACCTGTCCTTCGTTCCAGACTCTAGCTTTCAAAAAGCAGCTTGGACAATTTGAAGGGGCCTCATGCAAAACCCCAAACTATAATTGAAAGACTGATACAGAGGCCACGGTTACTTAGCCTGCTAAAGGTAAGGCCGTGGACAGATTTAGCCAGGTGCTTTTTCGAAGGGCCCTTGCATTCTCTGTGTAACTCCTGCCCTCTTGCACGTAGGGAACTGCAGAGTGCCTTTTCAACCAGAGCTGGAAAATCTTGTGCTTCATTCACAATTAAGTATCAAGGGCTGTTTTTTACATCAGGAAGGAGTATTCAGGTTTGACCATGGACGGTTTTCCTCCAGGGATGCTGAACACCGGAGGAAATGAGCATGAGCAGGTCATGGTCGAATCAGCTCTCTCGAATCTTAATCCCCTGATGAGATGGATGAAGGGTGAGGAAAGTTGAATCTTGGAGGTGTCTTCCAGAAACAGGATCCTTATTTAATTGCTGTGCTCAGTTTTATCTTATTTTTTTTTTTAATTGTGCATCAACCAGCTCCTTGAATCTGTGTCTTGGGTCAGAGTGGCGAATAGGGCCAGGTAGGAGGTAGTGTGGAGCAGCGGAAAGAGCGCTGCGCTGGGAGTCAGATGTCTAGCTGGGGACGCAGCTTTGCAAATACTGCCATTGACTGCGTGACCCTGAGCTTGTCACTTCATCACCTCAGGCCTCAGCTTTCCGTTTTCACTATGCACGAGCTCGATTAGAAGAATTCTGAGGTCACCCTTCAGATCAGTCCTGTAAGAGAAAGGGGGGGCTTATAAGTGTCGAGGGGGGACAGACTGTGGCAGGGAGGCAAAGAGGATGGAGGAGCGAAGCGATCCGAGGGTTCTGCAGGAGCAGGCTGTGGAGGTGGGAGAAAGGGCTGGAAGGAAATGCACAGGACAGGCAAGGAGGTCTCCCTTCCCTGAAGAGCTGATAAGCAAGACCGTGTTTGCGGCACTGGTGATGGATGTTCCCCAGGTGAGAAGTTGATCTCCCCGTCTCTTTTTAGATGTGGATTAATTGGGCCGGATTGGAGACAGTTTGCTCAAGTTTCTTTCTGTTTTTTTTTTTCATAATTAGATTAAAATTGTGCTTTTTAAAAAAAAAAAGAAAAAAGATTGCCAAGCATCCTTTTTGTCATTCAAAAAATCCCCTGCAAAATCAACAGTCGTAACTATTTCTACTTTATAAAGCGAAGAAATGAAGATTCAGGGTGGTCGGACAATTTGTTTGTTAGGCTGCTCAGCTTTCAGTTGTGTGTGTGTGTGTCTGGAGGATATAATGTTTAGACCACTCGTGCTTGGCACACAGGCAGCCGAAGTAATAGTCTGTCTCAGAGGCAAGTATCTTCCATCCTCTTGAACCTACACTGGGGAATGGATCCGAAACCAGACTCCCCGAGTCTATATACCTGTTTCGTAATTCAGTAACTTGGATTCTATCCCTCATAAATAAAATTAGACAAATGTCCTGTGTTTGTGGGGATAGAGGGGTCTTTGGTTGCCCAAAGTGCCATTCACGAAACGATAGAATTCATAATGTTTTCTTTGACTTTCCTGAGGCCTGTGTGTGACAAACTGGACTCAGATGCATTGTTATTACTGAGCAGCCTGAGCTCTGGAGGGGGGAGAGCCTGCCCGGCGATAGTCTGAAATACTTTTTATTAATTTTGTAAGTAGACAGATCTCTTATCACTGCTGCATACCAGATCCAGGGCACGTCTCCTTTTCGCTGAAGTGGAGGTTGGATGCAGGGAGAGTACAGGAAAGCTTCTTCCCCCACTGCACTGCGTTATAACTTTTAATCGTACACCAGGCGAGGCACTCGTGGGCCTTGCTCTCTTGAGGCTCCGCTTTGCGCAGCCCTTCTGCTCAGTGGAGTGAAATCTCCAGCAGCTTCTCCGTTCACAAGAGCATTTGTTTGCACACCACGTAAGCCCTCTTTTCCGGGACGGGAAGGCATGCGGAGAGATGGGTGATCGTCATTTTCTTAGCTTAAGTGATCATTTTATCTCGAGGAAAAAACCGGACCCACGTGCAGTACACACTGCAGTAGGCTGGGTTCCTTGCCTGGAATCTGGTTGCTTTTAAAGTGGATCAAATCTCTGTATGGCTCTTTACATCTCACGCCCTGCGTGTGTCAGTTCTGGGAGGGCACGGAAGGCATCTGGTGCCGGACACTGGCTGTGGGGGCTGCTGCCCATTTTCTTCTGCTCTTCAGGGTTGGGAGATCAGGTGACAGCATCTGCACGCTGACTTAGAGAGGAAGGTGTTAGACATTTGCTCTTCTTAAATAAAGACCAAATTTTCCGTGAATCACAACTTCCTTACTTGGGGATGTTCAAATTAAGAAGAAAGGTCTGACGGCTGCAGAGGCCGTATGAGGGAGAAGGAGGAGCTCTGAAGCACGTTGTGTCTTTCCTTATTCCTGACCCCAACCGTACTTAGGTAGTGTCCAATTTTGAATTTCTGACACCAAAGTGGGAGCGGTCCCCTCAAGGAAATTTCAGAGTTAAACATAAAACCCTTATTGGCCATTTTTTTTTTAGGTGATATGAGGGAATCAGCTTATTATTTTTGAAAACCGGTCAGCAAAGGGAAAGAATCAAGTATTTCACTGACTTTCTTTCCTCTATAAGTGTCACCTCAGATTAACCGAATAGTTGACGAGGGAGTCTCTCTTTAGAGAGAAATAGTCTGGCTCACAGATGAAGAGGGATTCAGAAAGTCAGGATTTATCACGTCACAACCCCAGTGAGTTAATGGGTTTAAGTGGCGAGCGTCGCTGGCTGCCGTTGTCCCCCAGAGACAACCCAAGGCCGTGTCTCCTGACGAAATGCAGCCGATGAAGTCGTCTTTCCAGAATACCCGACTACGATCTGATCTGACCTCTGCTTCTGACTGTCAGTCGGTAGGAAGGACAGAGGACAGGGGAAGGGCGTGAATGAAACACTGTGGAGACTCAACCTAAAAAGTCCAGCCTGGGCGCCTCTACAGAACAGATGACTTTGTTTCATTAGCAGCAGCGACCACCACAAATGCAACTGAAGGAAAAAGAGACGGAGAAGGAAAGCAATCGGTTAAAAGGGTTTAAGAGAGAGATCAGCTAACCCTGATGTCTGGACAGGTTTTCGGACACTAAGGCGTGCAGACTGTAAAACATCATAACATAATTGAGGGCAAGGTTTATTACCTGAATAGTGGATGATATTCAGGAATTCTTGTAAATGTATTTAAGGAATCATAGCATGGAAGTTTCAAAAAAAGAGCCCTGTAAGTCCGGACAGATGTAATGATGTGGTATCTGAGATTTGCTTCAGGAAAATGCAGGAGGGCCAACGACACAGGGCATACACGAAGAAAGACTGGCCATCGTCACTGGTGCTGGGCGATGGGTACATGGGAGTGTTTCCTCTGCTTACGTACGTGTTTGACATCATCTGTCAAAGAGTGTTTTAAAGAGAATTTCAGGTAAAGCTATGTAACGAGGCTTTGGACACAGTGAAAAGGAATTGGCAGAGGAGGACAAGGGCTGTAAGGTGCTTAGTACTTTATCCGATATATTCTGTATTTTGAGCACTTATTGGCTATCATATTGCCAAGCCAGGCATGCACCCATTCGTTTATCTATTGAATCTTTCATTTGCTTATTTTCATAAATATTTATGGAGCGTGCATGAGATGCCAAGCACCACAATGCTCCCACAAATCCAGGAACATGAGTAGAGCCCTTAACGCTCAGTGCTGTTTGGGGCCTACACGCCTGCCGGGGAGTCTCTGAACCGCATGTAAGCAGTTCCCAGTCGGGAGCCACAGTGGCACTGGGCGTTGTCGTTCCTGGATCCATTCAAGGTTAGTCTTTCACCTTCTTCTCAGGGTCGCTCTCACCATCCGCTGGGGCTTTGCCTGCCTTCGGAGTCATCCAGGCCGTAAAGGTCGTGGGTGTCACCGACTTGGCTCCAGAAGGGACAGCTCTGATTCCTGCTCATCCAGGTGACTGCCGCTTGAACAGCCAGCCGCAGATTCATAGCCGAGACCCCATGGGACAGCTCCCTCCCCTTGCCATCTCACCTTCGGAACTGTTGTGACACCCGGGAAGATTTTCCAATTACGACATCTAATTACAAGGGAGAATAAATTACTGAAGCAAGTGAAATTATCTCGTGTGTCATAACAGTAATTAACATTCAAATAGGAAACTGCTGCCATTTCTGTCAACATCGCTAAGCGGAGGCAGCATCCCCTTAGGAGCGGGGAGCAAGAGGGTGCTCTCTCCCTGAAGCCTGACAGGACCTGGTCTGAGTGTTTAGAACGTCTCCCTGGGTGAGGTCGCTGTCGTTGGATGAGCTGTCTTTTGAATTGCCTCATTTTTATCTAAATCCCTAGAAACTGCAGCTTTTTAATGCATTTATCATCTACTTTCTCCTCATGACCCTACATGTTTTTCTTATCTTTCTTCCACGTTTCAAGTATATAATGGACACCAGGCTTGTCACCAAGATGTTTTGTGGACCAGGCTTTACTCGGAAAGAGGCCCACAGCCTTTTCAGATACCGCTTTTTGAGAATTCTGTGTCCATTCATGTTCTCCTGCCATGGAAGTGCTTATTCGTCTGTGTTGTCTCTTGATCTTATGCAGCGCCTTTGAGGTCTTCCTGGAGTGAACACGCTTTTCTTGCTCAGTAGAGGTTTTAGCATTAATTTATATAGTAATTCAGTCCTTTTTGATGGCAGTGCTGAAGGGATAAACTCAGAGTGAAGTAGGAGCACCTAAAAATTATGTGATGACAGCATAGAGAACTAATGAAACGTGGTGCGTAGCTACTTTCATCCTCGCTTGGTGAGCAGTGTGCGGGCAGTTAAAACTCAACAGGTTTGGGAGGATCAGTTTACTCTGCCCTTGGTAGCTGAGATTCTGCATGGCTTTTTATGAGGCCACGACTGTGTTGAGAATTTGTTTTGACAGTGGACGTGGCAACGCTGGGTCCAGCTGCCTTTGATGATAATGAGTTGTTATGGTTTTTATTCTTGTTTTTTTTTTTTTTTAATTTACAGACTCTTAAGTATTGTAAGTATTGTGAGTAATGGGATCTAATTTCAGAAAGCAGTGAAATAGTAAATCGCTTCTAACCCAGAAGTTGCTCTTGTATACCCTTACACTTTTCTGTTGAGAAGAACAGCACGTTAGCGAGTGTGGGAAGGTTTAAATCCCCTTTCTTCTTACTGTCCTGCACCAGCGACTCTGGTGTTTTGCAGAGATGTGACTGAGTCCTGAATAAAGGCACAGGTCTTTGTACCATCAGGCCAAGTGGAGATAACAATGGTTCTTAGAATATTCAAATGGCAAGTCTGAAAACAAATTTCAAATATTCTCTTCCTTTTACTTTACATTTGGATAGAAGTATATTTCTACTAGTTTTGGTTAAAGAAATGCATTTCCACCAATTTTCATTAAATCTGGGGGATTCTTGCATTGGGTTTGTCCATGACGCTTGTGTTCTCTTACCTCAAGGATGGCTAACCTTGAGCTAACTGTCTAAGGGGAAGAGTCAGCGTTTTACCAGCATCGATGACAAAAGGCCAATATGTGTCATTCTCATTCCTGGATATGCATGTCATTTCTGTTTTTAAGAAAAAAATATTGCTTCGTAGTCACCGTATCAGTTCAGTTTTAAATGATGCTTTTAAAAACCTGTTTTTTTTTTTTTCTACCAAGGCTCTTAAGTGCCATGTGTGGCCCCCAAATTTGGTCCCCATTTTAGATCTGGACAGCAATGGGAGGGAGGGGGAGTGGCCTTTACGCACTGGTGCTCATCGTGTCGTCAGGGAGGATGATTTGTTTACTGATCTCCCGTTCTGCAACTCCACTTTGTTTCCGAGACTCAGTGTCGTGTAAACAATATACATTATCTTGGGGTTATTGGTGAGGGGGCTTGTGTTGGGGTCGGGAGGAGACGATGGAAAGGAGAGGAGGATCTGGAATGGAATAAAAAATTATGCCCTTAGTTATTTTGTGTCACATTTGCTTAGACTAGAAGACTAGTTTCCTGTTGCTGCTTCGAATACATATCTGTCCTAAAAGGACTAGGCAGTATGTGGTAACTTGGGTCAATACAAATTGCTTTTCATGGAAAATGTATTTAGGATAGGAAACTCACAGGAGTTTCTTAATTACAGTGAAAAAAGGCTTTAAGAGGTAGAGGAAAGTGCATGCCATTACAGAGTACGGAAACAAACGTACGTGCAAAAATTAAAAGAAAGAAAAAAGATTCTGTTCTGTGTTTCAGAAGATATAATGTATTCGGAATCCGTGGGTAATTTACACGTTTCATCCACAACGTACTTCAAAGCCCTCTTCAATGAATGGTTGGTAATTAGGTGATTGGCACATTCTCCCACGCGATCATCACACGGACTAGTAAATGGCCCTCTATTTTCCAGGAGCATCTTCCATAAATGAGGGAAACTTTCCCGACAAATGCTGTTCAGTAAAATTACAAGGGACTGAAGCATACGTGATTTCTGTAAACTGAGTGAATTCTCACGTGGGAAGGTGCCTGTCTCCCTGGCGGGCTCAGGCGTTGCTCCCGGGTCTGTGCTGGGCAATGTGCGTCACCTTCAGTGGTTAGACATGAAGTTTAAAAATTTTTAACCCTCGGGTAGTGAAAGAATTTTAAAACTTAAAGTACCTCTATACTGAAAAGATTAGTTACATAAAAACATAACTTTTTTTTTTTGCTTGTTTAATATCTGGGTAATTATTATTCTAAACCTCCAAGACCAAAGCAGTTATTTTCCTTGGATGTTAACTTCTCCCTGGGACACCTTTTGTTTTGTTTTATCTCATACATCACTAGGAAAATACTCAGTTTATTATCATAATTTATGTAAACATCATCTTGAAGCCTAACTTCAGTGATGCAATAAGGAAACATTTACAATAGCATTTTGTCCTGACATGATTTTATAAACAAAATTAATGTTGATGTCTACGACACCCATATCCCTTCTTGTGGGGCAGAGGTAAAGCTACTCTTTGAGCCACACTAGGATTTTTCCCTCTAATACTCTTTTTCAAATTGAGTTATAATTTGTAAACAATAAAATGTATAGATTTAGGTGTAATTTGATGAGATACGAACAGTGAGAGATACTCATGTAACCCGCTCTTCTGTGCATAACATATTTCCATGACCTTAGAAAGTATTACAATATTTTAAGTTTTTCTAATTTTAAGAGTAGCAGAGATTCATGGACTGACTGGTGATCAGAGGAAACCTCGGTTCCGTGTGTCGGATGAGTACGTGATAAAGTATGAGGGAGAAAGGCAGATAGTAATAATGAACAACGTGATAATTGTTGAGACTCTGTTCCGTCCCAGCTGCTTTTATGGCTGCTGGAATGGAGCCACTATTAATAAGTAAATACCCTCAAATAAATACGCCACACCAAAAAAGTGATTCAAGATTTGTGATGAAAGTAAAATGACAGGCAAGGTGAATCAGGCGGATTAAAACTCAAAGAAAGGGATTACAGTATCCGTGACGAATAAATAGAATTCACGATGAAAAGCATTAAATGGAATAAACTTTGTATTTTTCATAAAGGAAATACCCCTTTGTTTCAATTATCCTTCAGTTTACCAAGACTGATTCCTCGTTGGGCGCTGGCAGCATCAGTTCAGCTCCAAGCATTGCTTGGGGACTTAGACTCTGTAGCTATTGGACCAAAGTAGAAATCAGAACTTTTTCGAAAACAAGAAAAGAGAACCACAGGCTTATAGAAAGCAAGCCGAATTGTACTTAGAAATTCATAATCTTAAAGTAGGAAGTCCTGTGCCATGACCTTAAAAGTTTTCCTGGTTTAACAGAAAACGGGTCAGGGATACATTTGGAAAATGCCACGTATTTTGCAGATAAAAAACTTTGGGAAGCCTTGCAGTAAAGTCGGTAGAAGCCACAGATACCAAAAGGGATCTACAAGCTTTAGGAAACATGGACAATTCATCCAGACAATGCACAGAGAATCAAAAAATTAGTTAGCTTGCAAGTATATGCAAAATATTGTAGCCTTCTTAATTGCTAAAGAAAGGCAAATGGTGAGGTGCCATTTGGCAGAAACGAGCAAGAAATCCTAATGCTCAGAGGTTAGCAGGCGCTCCCATGTTGCTATGGCTGTTGTGTAATCAGATTCATATTTTTGGGACAGAGCAAACTTAGAAATATTTATCAAGTCTATAACTATTCATTAATGATCCTTGTTTGGTGAAACTAGTAAATGTAAGTTTTTTTTAATAGCAAAAAAAAAAATAAAGTTCAGTAATATAGAAGTGGTTAAATTTATGAATAAAAATAAAGAGGTTACGTGGAAACCGCTAAGCATATTTATAAATATGAGAAAGTAACGATGCAGTGTTAGTTGAATGATGCACGTACAACACCGTTCTGATATTTGTGAATTGCACATATTTCTGGGAGGGAGGAAATCGCAGTATGTTAATTGCTTAATTTTAGGTTAATGCAAGATGTATTATTTAATTCTTGTCATTGATAATCAGGAAACACACCAAAAATATTTCTCAAGTTGTAGTGTGTCAGATTCCCTTTGTTTTCCCCCTTGTATAATTCTCTGATTTCTCTGTTTTCTTTAATGGCCAGAAAATTAAAAACAGGTGCAGTACTCAGAATCAGGCCGCGACAGATTCTAGTTGTCACCAGACTTGAAAACCAAACGTATCTCCGTCAGCTGTGACAAAAGAGCTTCTAGGAACATTTTAGACCTGAAGTTTCTTGCCCCATCTTCCGAGTTGAAACTCCAGCCTGGGACTCCCAGTGCCGCGGGATCGAGCATTCTCTCTTTTAAATGATCTGGGACAAGCAGAAGCATTTTGAGGACACATCTCTGTTCGTTTCTGTTTACTTGCCTTTTCAGGAACAAGACTTTGTTTCAGAGAAAGTTCGTTTACTAAGCTTGCCCATGTCATATGTAATATTACCAGAGATTTTTCAGAGAAAGTAAGTTTTTTGTTTTTTGGCTTCGTACAGCCTTTTCACTAATTTTTCTCCTTGCTGCTTGGTAATCACCTGGCACTTTCCCTGTGGACTTATTAATTTTTGACCTCTTTCCTCGTACCCGTTTGTTCTAGCATTGAGAGTCAACACACACTTATCCGTGACTCCAGTTCCTCGGCAGCCGTTCTTTGCAGAGCTCGCGGCTTGCTGTCCAGGTTGATTAGTACGTCAGGGTTGAAATTTGCTGGGGGAGGGGAGTCGGGAAGGACACAGCTTGTAGCAAATCCCCGCTCCCTGAGGAATTTGCGTGAAGAGGGGACTTCATCCCTGAGGAACGCAGTGTAAGGTGACAGGGGAAACTGCGGGTATGAAGTTGGGGATGACAAACCAAAATTTCAGTTGGGACAGAGTGTGTCGTCGGTGGTACTGAACTCGAACACCGAAGGAGCCTGCGTCAAGTGAAGGATAAAGCTGGAGCGCAGGGGCCTCCAGCTTCTCTCCAGGGACTGTGCGAAGCTCCATGGCAGCCACACGGACCAGGCAGTGCGATTCGTGGGACTCGTGGACCCAAGCAGGTGAATTGCTTGACGTCCTTCTGGGTGCAGAGAAGTATCTCTCTGTGCAGACAGGAGGCTGCGGTTATTATCCCTGCAGCAATAGCCAGGCGTTTCAGAGAAATCTCAGGTATCAAAGCAGCAGGCTGCCGGCGTCCTCCATCCTTTTCATTCCAAGGCGCGCGATGGGCAGAAGGTTTGGCCCCCACTTGGAGTTTGTGTCGCCAGACGTTGTTCACAGAGGTGAGTTCGACCTTCTGTGCCACATGTAAGATTGCTTTCCCTGCGTTGGTGAAAAGACACGAAGAACAATATTCTGTGTGATGCTTTTCATCGTTCTGAGACCATCTTAATCTTCACCTGGGGGCAAACTGCTGGGACGTCTCCCCTGAAGTTCCTGTGCCCTCACGTGGCGGACTCGGGCAGAGGCTCGTGCATTGCCCCCATCCCTAAGGGACCACCTACGTAGTCACCTGGAGGCACCGTCTCTGCAGACTTTATAGATTCGTGAATCGTTCTGTTCGTCTTGCTTAGACTCCGACAGCAGCGCAAGCTTGTTGCACTGATTAAATTATTTAATGCTTTTCACACATTCATGAAGTTTACTATTAATTTCCCCATAAGATGAGGATCGCGTGGCTCAAAGAGGTCACTTCATTAAGGTCACGTAGCTATGACGCTGCAGGAGGGGCCCAAGCAGCCCGTCTGGTTGCAGGGCGTAACCTCGGCTGGTATCATCCTGCTTGGCATCTTGTCTCCTTGGAACAGGGTGTGTAGGGACTCCTGGAGTGCCTTGCAAAAAAGTGGCTAAAAGATAAACAGCCCAATTTCAAAAAGGGGCAAAAGGTTTGAAAAGACATTTTTTTTTTTTCAGAGAAGACATACAGGTGGCCAACAAACACGTGAAAAGATGCTTGGCGTCATTAGTCATCGGGGAAATGAAAATCGGGACCCCAGGGAGGTACCACTCGCCAACACGAACTAATGAAGGACTGGGCCCCCAGGAGGACCTTGGAGCCGGGACAAGTCCCCTGTGAGCCTGGCTTCTCTCTGTCCACGTGTGCTCCTCGTGGGCATCGCGGAGAGCCACGGTTTCTGGGCTCTCTTCACACCGGTCTCCTGCCAATGTTAAATAGAAAGTTCGGCTCTTTTCTAAGAAATCTCCCTCCCTTCCTCCCTCCCTCCTTCCCTCCCTCCTTCCCTTCCCCTTCCCTTCGTTTCCTTCCCTCTCCTCCTCTGCCTTCCTTTTTTGACATAGAAAGAAGAAAGGAGTAAGCGTAGAGGATTTTGCTCCCTGGCGGGGCTTGATGGAGCTTAGAAACGTCAGATCTCTAGAGTGTCCCCTCACCCCTGAGAGCAGCCTCACTCTGTACCGTCTTCCTTCAAGCCCCTTTCGCAGGGGCCTGTTGGGAGAAACCAGCTGCACTTTGAGCGCAGCTAGACTCTGGGATGCGAACAGACTCTGCTGGAGTGGGTGCAGAAGGGGAGACCCGACGGCGAACCTGAACCCAACTCCGAATGGTGCCTCCTCCCCTGAGTGTTCCTCGTATTAGGAGGACCTCTTCTGTAGGTCTGAGGATTTGGTCTTCCCCTCCTGGAGAGTCTGACTTTCCTAGGACCTCCCTTAGCATCCTCCACCCTGAGGTCCTAAGGTGCGTCGTCTGGGTGTGACTTTGCCCGGCTTTTTCCCACACTGCAGGGCCTGATGGGCCTGATAGCATCTCGGGCTCATATGGATTTTCTTTCTGTCTCATTTTCTATTTTTTATTTTTTGTGCATTTGTTATTTTTATAAAGTGACAGCAGCTAAATTTATCAAGATGTTTACATGTTCTCTTTTACAGAGCCTCTGAATTAATAAACACTGCACACAGAAAGCTCATCTGAATTTGTATTTTTACTAAGAGCATCTTAATTAAACACAGGCTGGAAAAAAAAAAAATCAACCAGACCCTCATGCCTCTTGCAAAACTATTTTTTTTTCTCTGTCTCACGGGCTGAGGCCCGATTGCCTTCATTTCCAAATTCAGAGGGATACAGGTCAACAAAGCTTAGAATGGCCTGGCAGTGAACGTGCATCAACCTGTAAAAGACAAACATGAATTGGTTAAAGAGCGATAAAAATATTTCTATTTCGTGAACGCTCAGCAGTTATAGAGACAAACACATTGTCATTTCAGTGAGCTGCCGTCTTGCCACTGCCATGCTTGTCTGCAAGGTCATTTCTTTTTCTAAAACCAGGGCAAGCCGGGAAATGTCAAGCAGCCCGCAAATACAGCACGAACTGTTTCCCTTGTCGTTTTATCGTCAGTCACAGATCGTTGTGGCCTCGCGTTTCCAAGTGACAACCGGTCCTTGACTGTCAAAGGCACAATAATTGATAAGATTAGAAACATGGCGTCCGCGGTCTCCCCAACCGTTAATGCCCCAAACGAAAGAACGGCAGCAAATGATCCACCTGGGAGTGAGAATATTTACAGCGTCAGGTGAACAATACAGATGAAGACGGTTAACGGTGCAAGGGGTAGTAGCTCCAATAAGATAGATGTGATTGGGGCTGAAGGGATTATGCACTGAGCCCCTAAGCTTCTTAGGATATATATTTAATAAGCTGCTCGCTCCCTGCCATTTCAGCTGAAAGTGATTTTTCCTTGCATAAAGCGGATACTAGTGAGACCTTCAGTATTAAGCTATAATTATGCACTTAAACGGGTGAGCTAAGTTTCTCATTGTGTGGGGGTGCGGAGTAGTAGTTCATATGCTTTCATGGGAGTCCTGACGTGCCAGTGATCTCTGCACGTGGGGAATAGCCCTCCTGTGTGATTGTGCTTTCGTGCTGGAGCAGATGCTTAGCTGAGGATCGCAACTCTGAAGTCCGATCCCCAGATCCAGATTTTGGCTGCCACCAGCTGTTAGGAAGCGCTCGTCAGTTTTAAACGCCTGGAAACCGTAGACGCTTCGTCATCCTGTCGCTTTGGGTTCAGAGGTAATAGAAACGAAAATTCCACGTTCTTGTACACAGGAGACAAGCATTTAAAATGGCCCACCAGCTTGGGCGTTCGTTCTATGACTTGAGAAATTATAAACGTGCCTGGGATGGCAGTCGCGTTCGGGTTCGCTGGCTACCGTCTTCGGAAATGCTTCTCTGTGTAGCATCTCAGGCAAAGCCTAGCTGCCACTGGTGCCCGGCTCGGGCAGGCGTTTCCTCATCCCCATACACTTATTTTGATTAGCTTTAGCCACTTCTGAGTGTCCCGTTGGAGCCACCGAGGTAAGCACCTCCCTTCATTTAGCCAACGTGGAGATGCTGGCTTTTGGATCGACGAGCGTTTCCGTCTAGTGTTACTTACCCGGATGCCGCTTTTGCAGTTTGGAAACGTTGCTCCGACAGGCGCAGCCCCCGTGGTTAGGTCGTCCTTCTCGGATGGATTCACCAGAGTTGGAGCTTAGCCCGCCAGATCCATCGTGGCATGGTTCAACCTCACTCACTCGCACTGGGCACTCATAGCCTCACGGTCCTCTTCTCTGTTCCTGGACCTCTCCGCGCCCCTGCAGGCCGCCGCAGGCCCTCATCTCTCTCTGCTTGCGGGACTCCTCTTTTCACACATGCACGTGCACACACTCATGCGCACACGCACGCACAGTTGCTGGCCAACTTCGCAAAGGACGCTCCCCTAGTTCACACGCACTCGTACCGGCCGGCCAACCAGCCGCCTATCCCCGACCCAGACTCTATTGGGTCCCCTGCTAGCTGTCATGCCGTCCCTGATCCCCTGTCGTTTTTTATCATCAAGCACTTATCACCATCGAAACGTCCTGGATATTTACTCATTGGCTGGATTCCCTTCAGGTAGCAGGGATGCCCGTTCTGTTGACCAGCGTGTCACGGGGCTTAGCACGTGCTCCTGTGTGAAGCGCATGGCGAATGGTCGCTGAATGGCAGAACCTCAGCATTTCACAATTAGTTCTTGTGTTTTTGTTCTGAAGGCAGCTGTGGACTTAGCGGGGAAAGAGTCGTGTGGGGGCCTGGACATAGGTCAAGAGCGTCATAGTTATGCATCGAAGGGAAAGACTGGCATTTGGGGTGACACAGTCTTGTCTGCAGTCATTCGACACAGGCTCTTCTTTGGCAGATCCGTATTGGATTATCTCTTCAGGCTTTGGAATAAGAGCTTTTAGGTCATTGATTTATTGTCAAGAACTTCTTGAGCAATTGCTGTGTTGTAAGCACAGTGCTGGGCTCTGTGTACGCATCTACGTATTGGGGAGGCAGAGAAGTGAGTTACTGAGTCCTATGGGTGATGATGCGCTGGGATAGGGAATACGGTCACAGGAGACCATAAAGGAGGCCGTCCGGTCGGAGGCGACAGGAGGCTTTCTGGAAGCGCTGTTGTTGCCTGACATGCGTGTTGAAATCCTCGTCGAATACAGTTTAATGAGAGCAGGTGCAGTGTGGAAGAGAGGACAGTAAGATGGCCGGAACAGTGCGTGTGAAGACAGAGGAATCTGAATGGCGCGGCGCACGGAGGACCCTGACAGTAGCTTGGTCCTGCTGGGGGGAGTGGCACAGGTGAGACTCGGGTGTAGGCGCAGGACAGTCAGGAGCACTTTAACCCACGACTGAATGAGTCTGGAGTTTACGCTGAAAGCCACTGGGACCCCAGAGAAGAAGAGGCCTTTTTAACAGCGAGAACTGTCCTGCCTGGCGGCCTGGCCTGTACTTGAACTAGGCCAGGTGTGCCCTGCCAGTTGCATTTGCATTCTCCGATGACTCTGCTGCGAGGTGCTGGGAAAGGGGGTGCTGAGGAGTGGGGGAGGGACAACGTGGGGGCGTGAGGTTAGACGGCCACCTTCATAGCTACCTGCTTTCTCCATCTCCCTAGACCTCTTTATTCTTGGATTCCTCTGGAACCTCAGTTATTTTATCCGTTATGCAGAGCAGTTTAACTCAAACATCCTGAGGCTCTGCACCCACCTGGAAGCTCGTTAACGTTTCTCAGCACCCAGGAAGAGCCCGCAAGAGCTTTGAAACCCCAGCCTCCTCTTTTCTCCCTCTGCGGGCATCTCAGAGTGAATAGGAGCCGTGAATATGGAGATTTATTTGCTCGTAATATGGGTTCCACGCCCCCAAACGTCAGCTACAGAGAGAGATACATCAGTTTTGATTTTAAGAATTTTTTTCTTCCCATACGTACTAAAGAGGTTTTAAAGAACCGCACTGAGGTCGCTCTATCTAGAATTTCATGAGAAAAACGAGAGCAAATGAAGCAGTCCGTCTCACAAATGTGAGCGACTGGTGCAGGGGGCAATAACCGGAATGGATTTGGAGGAGCAGTCAGTCCTGTCAGTCCAGTATTCAGTTCTGTCGTCACACAGGGACGCGAAGGCCGTGGGGAGGACACAGACGCTGCTGCCTCCAGGGGTCACATCAGTTTGGGGTGTAACAGTATTATCTGGATCGAAGAGCCGCTTTTGGATTATGCCAATAGTTTGTTGGAGAGGGAACATAAAATGGAATTAATGGTATTGCACTGATCACACATCGATATGCTTACATGTTCCGTGCCCGTGTGTCTACTTATATAATTCAGATCGGTACGTTGAGCTCTATGCGCCAGGAATCGCTTTTCATATTTTTCAGAAAGTGGTTTGTATGGAAAAGAAAACGTAAAAATTTATACCTCCCCTCTCCCGGGGATTTCTAAAAAAATAGAAGAAAAGCCGACTTCTTCTCTTCATCGTGGTATGTTCGTTTATCCGAACACGTTTGCTCAACGCGAAGTTGGAAATGTGTGGGCAACTTCCAAGCAGACCTGCTTTTCCGTCCTCGTAAGAGATGCCCTTGCACGTCTGTCCCAGTGGCTGCAGGTCACAAGGGGCTGTTTTGCACGTCAGGACCCGCTTCTCCCCTTCCTGTGCGTTTCAAAGGACGGCAGTGCATGGGATGAGATTTCAGTGCCGGGCGCGTCGGTTATAAACGGAGCGCTTTCATTTGTCACCCGTGAGGGAGAAGGGAAGTCGGGGGCATAACGAGCCTATTTTTATCTTCAAAGTGGCAGCATCCAGGATAAGATGTCTTCACCTAGGAGCCCGTCAGACCTGCTTTAAGAATTCGTTCCGAAACCGGCGCTTCCCTGGTTACCGCTCGTCCAGGGGTCTGCTTACCTCTCTGTCTGTACCTGCAACTGTCCCCTCAGTCTCTGGGTCTCTCAAGTGGCAGGTGAACACACTGACCAGCATAATTTAAGCATCTCAGGGTT
This sequence comes from Cynopterus sphinx, assembly GCA_030015415.1. NCBI lineage: Eukaryota > Metazoa > Chordata > Mammalia > Chiroptera > Pteropodidae > Cynopterus > Cynopterus sphinx. The sequence continues at coordinate 17,130,917 of CM057394.1, forward strand.
TTTTTTGGCAAACTTCGACCTCCTGGGATCTCACTGGCAACGTATTTTTATATATTTCACATCCATCTTAGCCCGGGGTCCAGATCTTTAATGCGGTGGCCAGAAACATGTGGTTCTGTGACACTTGAGAACTGAGAAGCCCGAGTATATACACAGCCTGGTTTGCAGATTCTCAGAGCAGTTTCACTGGGATTGGTATAGTCACCCCAGCCTCTTTCATAATTAATCACAACAGGCTGTCGCAGAATGCCGAAGAAGGAAACGAGAACTGTGAAAAAGAGACAAAGCTTACTGTTTCGGCCAGGGGAGATGCCGTCCCTTTAGGACGGGCTACCCAGGAGCCCTACTATGCTAAAGTTGGCCTTTTGCATGTAGCAAAGACCATGATTCAGGGGCACATCTTGAGAGCGGGTGCCTCGAAGCATCCCTTTCCTGGGTGATCGACACCAGGAGCCTGCCTTGGAGAGCAGCCGGCGTGAGAACTGCATCTCAGGGTGGCCGCTGTTCCTTAGCCCAGGCAGTGAGTGCTGCAGGCAAGGGCCCCGGTCCCGGGGTCAGTCGGCCATGGCCCGTTGTCTGCCCCTGGGCAGGTCCTTTACCGCTGTAAACTGCGGCTGGCCAGCGCCTCCCGAGGCGCACTCTCCTGACAGAGCCGAAGCACAAGCTGCAAACAGAGGCAGAAACGGGGAGACGGGACTCCTTAGGGTGGGCTCCGTAGGTACATGCCGTGTAGGTGCAGCGGTGCCTGGGGCAGCATCTGCCCTTCGTCTTACGCCATGTGACTCAGGGCTGCTGGCGCCGGCCCTGACCAGAGCTCTCTTGCCATTCCAGGCGGGCGTAAGGCCAGGTGTAGACGTTGTGTGGCCTGCATATGCGCCTTTCATCTTTGCCCCATGTTAGCTACGACCTTGCTCTGTGAACCGTGCCCACGTTCAGTCACCCACCCACATCAGACAGCTGAGTGGTTCTAGGCTCCTTCGTGCCACCCCTTCCATCAGCCAGTCAGCCATCAGCCAGCAAGTCCGGCTGGTTCTGCCTTTTTACCGTTGCAGTGTAGCTGGATCCTACTGGGCCTCCACATCCAGCCGAGCCCAGCCTCGCCTCCTGCGTGGAGGCGTCCTGTGGCTCTCCCTTTCTCAGCCTGATCCCGGGGCCCCTTTACTTCGCGCCCCACGGCACCTCGTGAATAGTCTAGAAAACGCCACTTGCACTATCCTGTAAACATGAATTTTGTTTTCTCCACTCGACGCCTTTGACTTTATGTTCCTGACTCCTGGCACAATGCCTCACAGGCGTTTACGATTTATGGAAGAAATCAAAGAATTGCGTTTTTAGGAGTTAACCTTGGGTCCTAGCCGTGATGTAGAACTTACGTCGTGGTAAAATGTGGTCCAGCCTTCCAAATAACCGAGAATTATAAGCACTAGAGTATTAGCAGGAGTCCAAAAGTCCCTCTGTTTAGAGTCTACATTTTAAAAAATTTGAATTCCGTGCAGTGGTGAATTGCTGTCCTCTGTCCTCAACAACAACATCCCAGTGGCCAGATTTTCCAGGCCCTTTTCCTGTTGCTCTTTTATTTTCTTTCACTGTTTTGTTGCCGGTTTCTCAGGTTTCTGAGACGAGAGGCTGTCTCACGAAAGGGCATTAGCTAAATCTACTTGAAGCAACGAGTAGGTGGAAGAAGGTCCTTTTGAGTGTGGGAAATGCACAGTAATTAAATTTGATGTTGGAAAGTGAGAGCCAAGGCAGCTCTCCCAGGCCTTAACAGTAATTTAAACAATTCTGCCTCCAGAACGGCTGTAACCGAGGCTGCATAAATTTCTGTTATACTTTGGGTTCTGCTTCTCCTACTGACGGAAAATCTTGATGGCGGACACTGGATCTTATTTATTACTGTATCGCCAGCCTCTGGCGCAATAAATCTTTCATGAGGGACGAATCAGTAAATGAAGGGTTATATTTCCTTCTCATCTTTCATGTGAGATTATTTCATGATCAGATTTTTGGTTGGGTAACTTTTTTTCTTCATCGCGAAGGTAGTTTTTTGATTACTGTAGAAGAGGGCTTGTTGATGGTTTTGAAATTTTGTATTTTCATTTAATCAAAGTACGTAGAAACTATCAGTGGACCATTTCTACTGGGATGCTGTTTTGAAACAAGAAAACTATGGAATGAAAGAGGTGAAAATTACTTTTATATTTTTTACATCCTCAATGATTTCGCATATGCAGAGGAAAAAACTAAAGATCAAGCAATCATCTTTTCTTTTTTTAACGTAATACCAGTCTTATTTTCAGAATTATTATTAAATTTCTCCGTTCCATTTAACCTCTTCGTCAAATACTTGGCTGGTTTAGGGCAAAGGAGTTTGGAAATGAAGAAAACTAATTCATTAATTCATTATTGGCATAAACCAGTGATGTGCAGAAACAATAAAGCGAGAGCTTTCAGGTTCAGGAAATCTTCCCGCGTAACGGCTTTGATAATTACAAAAGGGTAGGTATGCGCCTATGGTTTTTAAAAGAAAGGAGAGGAGCAAGACTTTGGGCCTGAGACCATATTAAAAGCTTACCATGAGGGCTGTTGGCTTTAGCCTCGCAGAGCCTTGTAACTCCGCTGGCTGACGGAGCTGGGTGGCCTGCAAGTGTGCGCTGGGCGTCCTGCTGTGAGTGACGGTTTGAGGACGTAAGCCCCGAATCCCTTTACCAGTACAAGATTTCTCCCCGGAGCAACCCGCGGAGCCGCATGGAGTTGCATCAGGCAGAATCCTGACTCCTCCATACCTCACTTTGCTGAAGAACTGGTTTACCATACGACTTTTTACGTCGTTAGTGAACAGTGGGTAGCTCTGGAGCCACCAGGACTGGTCATTTCCATTGATTCAGTGAACACAGGCTAGGTTCTTACATCCTGGGTGACAGAGACACAGCCATGCCCGTGTTTGCTACGGTGAAGCCACAGAAATGTAGAGGAGGGGATAACTCAAGGATGGGAGAAGCAGCAAAACCAGGGATTTTTAGTCCTTGTTTGGCTTTGCATGAATAGGTCACTGGACACCAAAGTAAGATTAGATTTCGTGCTTAGCGATGCCGTAGGGCGTATTATAATGCAGAGAGAAACACAGCTTGGTGGGGGAAAGCGAAAGAAGATGGGACTTGTGTTCCCTGATCTTTGTAGAAAATTGGGTTTCAAATTATGCCCGGCGAGGTCGCCATGACTCGGGGTTGAGTCACCCCATTTCTTGGTATTTCTCCTAGAGTTAGGAGGAGGAGAAAACGATCTACGATGGGTGCTAACGATTCTCAAGCATTATTTTTAATGCTGGGACATTATTTTTAAAAAGCCTTTGTTTATTAAGCAGGACACGGGATGAGGAAATAAGCCACTGTGGCGTAACCATGGTAACGTGGGTAGAGAGCTTTGGTTCTGTCTCTCTGGCATCGTCCCTGTGTCTCCCCCTTACTGTCTTCTGTAGTTGGGTCTTTAGTTTCTTGGCCAAAAAGTCTCCGTGTGTCCCTTCCGTGGCTGCAAAGGAGAAACCGTGGGTTCAGGTCCCAGTTTTTCCATGAGTTCTCATACTTCATGCAGACAGAAATATCAGTATGTCCAGAATTAGCAATACAGTAAGCAGTCAATCATTTTAATCAATAGGTGTCAAGCAGGCCTCATCAGACCTTCCACTAGACCTTCTTACAAGGTGTGGCTGGTCCGTTTCCCTTATTCCACTGGAAACTCAACCGTAGACAATCAGGTACGAACCGGAGGACCAAGGAAGTGACCAACCAGCGAGTCGATCTCTAGCTACAAAAGGCTCCATTCCCAGTTCCCGCATTCGTTTAATTTAATAATGTTCGGATTACTTTCGAAGCTTGTGCTATCTTCTGTTACAGCTTTTGGGTAGAGGAGATTTTGACTAATCGATGTCCTGTATTCTAGACTGGGTTGTGAGTGGGCGTTGGGGGTTGTTCAACGCGGCGTCATCGTTTTCTGACAGCTGGGGCACGATTTCGGAAGAATTTAGAGCGACTGGTCCTAATCGACAATCTGTAGGAAGAGGAAGCGAACTCTTCTTCCAAGTTGAACTACAACTCGTGCTGTGCTGTCCCTGAAATTGAAGCCGAACTTGCGATCGGTGACTTAGGTTTTTGTCGGAATAATGTGTTCAGCGTGAGTGAGCAAAATTTTTTTAAAAATCCCTCAAAATAAGTGAAACGCAATGAAGTTGGCTTTATCAAAGTCGTTAGTGCTAATATTCAAACTTGACGTGTCAAGATAGTAGCAGATGGTGCTGGGATCCTAATAGCCAAGAAATGTGATGTAGTTTGAGAAAGAAGGGGGGGGCACTATCGTAGGTGTCTCAATGTCAGACTTTTCTTTGGGGAACGTTTATTTTTTTAGCATTCACGTCGTTGGGGAAAGAAAGGATTTTGATGTCTGTGTCTGACACTTACAAGATGTGATGTTTGCGTAGCAAATTTATGTTTATGCTCAAAGTTCCTGCGATGTTTTCTTCTGTAGAATCCATCCCAGCGAAGCGACTCAGACGCTGAATTTCCTTTTCCGTAACCGTCGATGCGAGAGAACAGACAGGTTAAATGGGCTTCCTTATACACGGAAGGAAATGGTCGATTCGGATTAGAAAAGCCCAGAGGGTCATACATTTCTTAGGACAGGGAGTAAATGGCAGGCAGAGGAACCTCTGCACTAAATTGTAGACAGAAGGACCGTCTTCGCGCATCTGGAAGCTTCTCGTGTCACAGGTGGCACTTTCAGCGATGGCCCATAGACTCGTGATCTCTATTCTGAAGATGCCCAGCATCTGAAGTTCATTTTAATGTTCTGTCTACTTGGCACATTTTGGATGTTGCCTGATGTCGCAGAAAAATTCCTAAACAGAATAATTTTCAAAACACGACGACGTTGGGTTAGAGCAACGAACACGTTGCTCATCTCAGGAACGCTTCCCGCTTTTGAATTCATTAAAATAAGAGAAGCTTTTCTTCATCTGTCTCATTTTTAACGTAGTTCTGTGACGGAGCAGACTTCAAATCCCTTTGTTGGTGAAAGTAGTTAAAACTTTCCTTCTGAAAGGAGAAACAGAATCCCTTCTAGTTAATCTGATACCTTCAGTAAAAACCATAATACCCAAACCGAAACTGCGGATCAGTCAGAGGAGGTGTCTCTCCTCGTGGACGCTACCCTTTGGCCTCCCATTTTTTTCTTAAACTCATTCCACCCCCCTTTAGTTCCCACCCCTCTCCTCGGGGCTCTTGTCGAGGAATGGTGTTGATAAACCCAGTACATGTCATCGGGACCCGCCATGCCGTGCAGTTTCTTTGCTACCCGCCGGGGAGCACTAAGCCAGGCCTCCAGGTGCCCTTCGCTGGTTCGACGGCGCAGGACCTGTGCAGTAGCTTCATCCAGTTTTGTGCCCCCCAAGGCCCCTGTTTCAGAAATAGCCACGTATGAACACGGCAGGGGGAAGGAATTTCACGTCCCCAGTCTTCGGTGAAGTGGGCGCATAGTGACTGCGTCCAGATGTTTTGTGTCTTTCTGTAAGCTGTCCAGGGGTCTCGTTTATGGAGACTGTTGGTCCTGCAAAGTCTGCCTTTATGGATAGCTCTAGGGAAAGGTTCCCATGAAAAAGAAGTGGAGAGATTGCCAGTCAGTGTCAGCCGATTAGATCATGGTGTGCTTCTGTCGTCAACAGAGCCGGAGACGAGAAAAAGGCAAAGATTCTTGAAATTCGTTGATAGGGAGGGCTTATGACTCGGTCCGTTCTTAGATCATTAGAAGAATAAAGCAGTAGCTTCTCTTCAGGTATTTAGAATCGAGAAGTCGGTTTCTGCTCTCTTCTCGGGTGTGATTAATCCATTTCAGACGCAGCATTTTAGATGTTACGGTGAAAGAGAGTTTTATTCAAACCCGGAGCTTAGTGATAACGGGACAACCAAACCGACCCGACTGGGAACCTGAACACGAGCTTCAAACACTAAAAACAGTTGCTGCTTTAACGTTGCCCAGGGAAGAAACTGAACTGAGAAGGATTTAGGTCAGAATTTGCGGGCTGGTTCCAGCTCAGAATTTCCCTGCCCACGAGGAGAAAGGCTGCATGCGGCCCTCGGGCTTGCTGCGCCCAGGATTGCCGGGGACGTGGCCGGAGCAGCCCCTCGGATCCTCAGTCACACTCCTGGCTGCTGTGCAGGGTCCCTCAGCTCTCGCCAGCGCGGCGGGGGCTGGCGGCCCAGGCGAGCAGAGCCTTGCAGGCCTGCAGTAAGTAGCTTATAAGTGCCGTCAGGGAAGGAGAAGGAAAATCTCCAGCTTTTCTTCCAGCGAAGGCTATGGATCTTTCAGGAGCTTCCAGCAGCGGTTTGTTAACTGTGTGGCTGCTCTGCGAGGAAGAAAACGCCCGACGGGAGAGCGCAAAAGGCTCTGGCCACGTTGCCTTTTCTGCATTTCATCAAATTTCAGTGTCTCGATCCAGTACCCCCCCTGTGTGGCTGTGTGGTTGGACGGTCGTGTAGATAGGGGATGTTGACTTACTCAGCAGATGAGGGGTTCCGGGCGGCTTCGGGAGGTGCCGTGGCTGGGGCATTCTTTATGGGCTCCCAGGCATAAGCAAGCCAAAGCTCGAGAATTTAGGCTTCACTCGTTTGACAGGTGTGACGCTTCACACAGGGCCGCTGTGGCTTTCCATCCTTGAAAACGTGTTGTGAAGGGGTCTCCCTTGGAATGCCATTACGTAACCAAGACTGAAAGGAGGCTGTTTAAACCTACCGAGCAAGCCAGTGTGTGTTTGTAGATGTTCAGAAAACAAGAAGTACTTACGAGGACTCCACTGCGACTAAGTTTCAGCCGCTTGCTCACTGAAACCGAGGCATGCGGTCACTGATAGGGTGGACCTGGCTTCAGTACTGAGAAAGAGGGAGCATCCTCCTGGTGTTAAAGGAGAACAAAGGATATGGTGGCACGAAGGCTCGAGGGTGGCAATACCTGGTCGCTCGCAGCTACTATCTCCCAAGCATTTCTTTTTTTGCTTAAAGGTAAATTCTTAGAGAGTGAGGAGGAAAGAAAACTTTGGAAAAGAAGAAGAAAAATAGACATAAGCGTAATTTTTCTTCTTTATAAGACACTTAACTTTGTCACCAGTTACACCTGACAGTAGCGACTCGTCTTCAAGACGGCCCTGAATCGCCAAGGAGGGTGCTGTCCACTCTGCTAAGTCCAGGCCCATGATGTGCACTTAAAAAGCAGTTCTCTCCAAGTGGTAGCAATAAGAAAAAAATCGATGCCTGAAAGTATGAGCTTTAATGAGCAGGAAAATAACCCACCGTGGGGCGGTTTGTCCAGGGAGGAGGGTGGATTCGGGAGGCGTTAGGGTGCCACGCCTCAGCTCTCTGCTGCCCTAGCTGCTTGTGGAGTGACCACTGCGAGTACCAGTAACAGCGGCTCACACTTCCTGAGCTCATGTTGTTGCTGGAAAATGTGTTTAAGTCTTTTCCATAGTCATATTTCTTCTTAGACTCCCAGAGCAGTTGTACGAAATGAGTCCCGTCCACGCCTTCCCGGGTGGGGTGACTGAGGCTGGAGAGATGTTTCTTGCCTGGGATGATGCATGTCGAAAGCCGTGGAGCTGGGATGTGAGGCCAAGGCTCTTGGTCCCCAAGCCCACCCTCTCACCTCTTTTCCCGAGCATTTCAGAAGAGTCTGGTGCTTGTGGCTCATCGGCCGTTGTTGACTGTGGTCTTATTTTGTACGTGTGTGTATTCTTCATGCCCTTTAGAAGGGACCCTGGCTTGGGATATTATCCTTTTGGAGTTAAAGAGTGATTTATTTATTTGTACATTTGATTTGTTTTCTGACCAACTGATAAATAATGAAAAGGCTACCAGGGCTTAGCGAAAGGAAGAGCTGTGCTTCGCCAAGGGATGGAGACAGGTAATTCTTCCATATTTTGGGGTTGGTTCTCCATAGCACATTTAAAAGCCTTGATCAGCAGCTACTCTTCACTTTCCAGTTTGATTCCTGGCCTCCTCTCTCCTCAGGGTGAGCTGGAAAATTCAAATTTGTGTGAACATCAGCTTGAATAATACAAAATGAGGGAAATAAACCTATCTTTAAGGTCTTTAAAAACCTGCCATTGGTAACCATTTCAGATTTTCTATGCAAAGTTCTCTGCTGGAACATAACCAGAATTTTGAATTTAAAGTCATTGCTGGATAATCATAAATCAGAATTTATTGTTTTTGTTTAATGAGTATGTTTCACATGCAGCCACTCTGGTGCTTACGGCATGTGGCTTGGTTGTTTTGCTATCAATGGACAAGGGGAATTGCTAGAAAAGGCGAAATAGGGTACAGAGTGCTCCAAATTCTTTTTCTTGAATATAGGGAGTTGGCAGTTGAAAAATAAAAACATATTTTAAAGCCCCTGTAACACAGTCTTGAAAACAATCATTAAATGTGTGAACAAAATCTCAGAATGTTGCAGGTACGTGTGAGGTAAACCGAGTTCTAATTCTGTGTTTCTGTGTGATCTCGAGCCAGTCTCCTAGGTATTGAAATATTCATTTTAGCCTCCTGTTTTCATTAAAAATGTTTTTTAAAACATTTTTTGTGCCCTTGGGAAAGGTCCTTTATAAACATAAGGTTAAAAGGTTAATTTTAGGCCTGTGGCCTATGAAAAATTAAATTGTCCCAGGAAGTTCCATCAAATATTAACATAACACCAGTCAGGCTTCCTGGACCTGCTGTGAGTTTTGAGGGGACTGCTTATTGATTAGAGCTTGTTCTTTCTGCTGCTCCTGAATTATTGATGAAAGATCCCCTTAGGCTTTCCAGGCACTGTGATGGGAGAAGATAAAAACCTCTTCCCTGAATGGCTCAGGCTAGGCAGGGGCCTGGTGGCTGCTGTGCTGGTGAAGGCCAGCTCCCCTAGGGCCCCGTTGTCGAAACCATTGCAGCCCTGCACCGTCTGGGGTGCTGAGAGGGGATACAGAACGGCTGAGACCGTGCCCGGCCAACTGGATGGATCTGAGCCCTTTAGAAAAGGTGTCTTTTGAGAGCCGTTCAAAGAAATGTAGGCACTACAAGTAGTATTTAAACTTAAGAAAAATTAGATTCTCAAAAAATAGCTAACAGGAGAAGGTAAACTGACCAAAACACATTTTTTATCATTTTTAATTTGGGCTTTATTTTTTTCAATCCCAGAAGCTGAATATCATTAAAACAATCGTTTTAATGCTAACATCTTCAATGATGGTGTGTGGACATGTGTTGGTCCTCAGAGTGCAGCACGTGGGGGCAGAGCGGGCATGGGGCAGATGAGGAGAACTGTGTACATCTGTCCTGTTGGTACATCCCGTCTCTTGGGCCATATTCATAGAATAAGGAAAGTAAGTAAGACATGTCATTTTTGTTCAGCCTGATTTCATTAATTGGATGAATATCTTTAAAAAATAAAGATATTTTGCCTTTTTAAAGGAATACAAATAGAAAAGGAATGTGCCTGTGTGGCCGGGGAGAAGCATATAAAACCAAATAAGATTTCCCCCCTAAATTTAGGGTAAGAATAATCTATGAAAAAAAATTTGGAGATTCACTTATTTTAAAATGTGCTGCCAGATACCAACGAACAATCCTCAGACCCAGCAGTGGAATTATATGTAAAATGGAATGGAGGGACATTCTTCGTTGACCTTAAAATGGGAAGAAGATGAACTCAATTCGTAATCCACTACTCGCATCTCAGGACTCGGAGAGAAATATCTGTGCATTCTCGGGCAGAACTTTCGTTCCACTCTGTGGCTTGGAAGAAAAATCAATTATGATTTAAGGTTGTGATTGCCGGACTAAGTTGCCCCCATCTGCTTGAAGCAGCTTTTGATCTGGCTTCTATTTTTAGGTGGTTATGATATCCAAAGGAGAAAAAAATGTAAATTTGCGCCATCGAGAAACTAAGCGATTCTTTAAAAACTTAATGAGCCTTGGAAATTGCTACTTACCCAGTGAAAGTAAAAATGCCACATCAGATCGGTGGAAGACCGTCTTCTTTGTTACTTCCTGAGTTTGGCAGTTTTTCTGCGGGAAACGATCGTTTCTGTTCTCCTGGCACTGTGCTACGTGCAAATGTCCAAACGGGCACTCGGGGAGACATAAAAAAATCCGTTTTAAGATCAAAGTGTGTTCATTTCATGGGCTGGAGGGAGTGAGGATGGGAGAATGAGGAGTGACTGCTGCTGTGGTCCGTGAGTTTGTTTTTGGGGTGACAGAAATGCTCTGGAATTACAGAGCAGCGATGGTCATACAACTTCGTGAATATCCCAAAACCGCTCAACCATCCACTTTCAAAGCATGGATGGTATGGTACGTGGATGCTATCACAATTTTTCAGAAAGGTCATTAATTCCAAAATTTTCGTTTCCATGTGCCCATGATGTTGGTGTCCTGCCCTCAAAAGTGGGAGCTCAGCTCGTGGTACCTGCTGTGAGGCTTCTGCTCATTTATTTATTTATTTATTTATTTATTTATTTATTTATTTATTTTTAATTTGTTTAAATTTATTATCTTTTTAAAAACCTATTTAAATTAGTTTCAAGTATTCGGGACATTGGTTAGACATCTATATAGCTCATAAAACGACTCCCCCCAATTGTTCCCTCTCTCCCCTGGCCCTCCTCCACCTAATGCTAACTGCATTCCCTCTGCCGTGCTCCCCATCCCCGTGACCAACTATCAACTACTGATCTGTCCTTCTTCAACCCTTCACCCCATTCTCCCAGCCCCCAGACCCCCCTCCCCTCTGCCCAGCACCAGATCGTCCACCACATTTTACTGACTGCTTCCCAATTAATCTTCCTCGATCACTCATTTCATAGTAGTGAGGCCTTGCAGTGACCTCCCCTTGCTTTTAGGCAAGGGGGCACCCAGCTTGTAGGCGCCTTCCCCCTTGTGATGTCTAGGGTGGGTCCAAGCGCATTGTTTGTCATTTAGGACTATCTGCACCTGAGTCCCAGTTTGCCATTCTTTGAGCCTCTTTACAGCCGTATTCACGCACAGGCTTCATTGTTTTATTTGTTCATTGGTTCACTCATTCAATAACTCGATTCCTTATCTAGGAATTGCCCACTGGTTGCTCTGTTCCGTCTGCCCATCTGCAAAGCCTGCGCTTTCCTTCCCAACCGTCACCCCATCGTCTTCCTCTAACGCCCAGATATCCCTGCTTGCATCTCACCCCTTCTGGGCAGCTTTTCGTTGCCATTGAAGAGTCTCCCTGTACTCCCCCTCTGTCCATGCCTCACGAAGGACACGAGGAGAACTTGCTCAGAGCAAGCATCGAGGTGACAGGACATTCATTCTCTGCGACCATTTCTGGGCCCCTCCATGAGGTGTCCAAAGCGTCTGCCATCCTTTCAGCTTCCAGGGATGAGCACAAGGGACCTGTGCTTTCGAAATCGATAATGGACATCAAACCGAAAACCCGAGGAGTGACTCCTGGCGAGGATGGTGAGTCTCTATGCCGTTGGGAGGCAGCGACTCCACCTCCGGGAAGAGTGGCATGAAGCACCGGCCTGCGGGCTGCGCTGCGTGTGGCGGTTCACGCCGCGCGCTGAGCTGTGTTGGGGTGGTGATTTGGGAGCACGTGCAGCTCCTCCCCTACCCGAGAGGAGTTCAGACATCGGTGAGAGAGAAACCGGTACCAGAGCCTCTTCCTGACAGTCTCGAGTTCTGTTATCGCTGGGCACTGCCAGACTCGGGGACCCTTTTCTGTCTCGCATCCGGTTCTCCTTTCTGTCCGCGTAAGTGAACAAAGGATGATTTGGGGAAGCTTTACATTCAATACTGTAACCCTAGAGGCCTTTAAAAACAGGACAAAAAACTTGCTGGGAATAATAAACGGCCGGATTAGAGTTTGGAGTAGGTGACTCCTAGCAATTCCTTCTCCTTTTGTGATCTTATATGCTTCTCTTTTATTTAAAATTTTATTTTGGCTCAAACATGAAGAGAATTTCAACTTTATATTTCTACTCTGAATGAAAGTATATGTGTGTGTGTGTGTATGTATATATATATGTATATATATGTATATATGTATATGTATATACGAATATATACATATTTACATTTGGTGAGAATTGCCCCATTTGCTTAATTAAGAATTAAGAATCTTTAGGGTGATTGATATTGGGATGACTTGTTGTCTCTGTGTTTGAGGAAAATTTACGTTCTTCGGCCAATTACTTCTGTGTTGATTAGCAATGACTTGTCATGAAAGGACTCAAGGAACGTTGCAGGAAGTTCTGTGCAAGAATTTGACACGTTTCCCGAAGATGGCTTGAGTGATTTGTGACCTTTCGTTGTTTTAGAGCATGCTCAAGCTGTCCAAATTGGGATAGCTTCTAAAAGTTCGACTTACAGGATTTTGTCGGTACCAGTCAGTAAAAACCATGTGAATTGCCGTGTGTCTGATCCTAGGGGTAGAAGCATGAATGGGACAAAGGCCCCCACTCTAGTCTGAGCGGCCGACCAAGGCCTCACAAAGTTGGAACTGAAAGCTTTTAGGCAGGTGACTGAACCATTATGCTCTTCAGCATAGCAAAGCAGAGAGAAGATTTACTTTCTGGATTTTTATGTGAGTGCATTAAGAGTTTTAAATAATAGTAATTTCGTTTGCACTGAAATATTGATTTAGTCTTAGGTCAGAAAAGCTCATTTATGTTTCTAGCTCGTATTGCCAACTTCAACACTAAACAGGGACCAAAGAGCCACCTTTCCAGCCTATGTGCCCAGTTCTCCTTGTGGTTTGACTATGAATATTTTCTCGGGGACATGATTTTTAGGCGGGCTTAACTTCCAAGCAGAAATCCTTTGAAAGTAGCTATTATTTAGTACTTGAGGAGAAATTTAAAATGAGTCGTTGAGAGTAAGTGGGGAAAAGAGAAAATTTGAGAAATCCATTTCGTTTGCATATATGTGTGAAAGTAAATGGTGGTTCCTTAAACCCTTTTTAAAAGCCAAAGGGCTTTATGTCTCCTGTTCTGAGATGCTGCTTATAGGTGAATAATACAATGACCATCTGCAAATAACCCAGTAATTCTTAACTTTTTTTGGTTCACAGGTTTGTTTTTTTTTGAGAAACTGTTAAAAGCTAAGCACATATATATGCACATACAACATCTGCATGTAACTTCAAAGCGTTCGTGGATCCTGAAGTACCTTAGTGGACATGCTAGGATCCACCATTTTTATAAGTGTGTTAATGGACCTTATAAAAATTATATTATAGGCATATAATTTAAATTTTGCCTATAAAATATATCTAGGTTATTTATTATCTAGGTTATTTATAGATTATATAAGTGACATAGCTGAGCTGAATTCATAGATGCTTATCAGATGCTTTATATGAAAAACAACAATTTAAATTATGTGTTAATGGAGTTTGGGTTGGGATATACTTTTGGAGTACTGCTTCTGAAAGAAAATGTTTTCAAGTCAAGGCTGTTCCTCTTGAAATGTCAGTCACATGCCACTTCTAGAAGGGAAGGTGAGAAAATAAAAACATTCTCCTTAATAGAATACAGCAAGTGACAAAGTGAGATGACATGCTTACGAGACCAGGCAGGGGATGGAGTTTGTAAAGGAAGATTAAAATGTCATTTTATCTGCAAGTTTTAGTCATTCCCCCCGGCCGTCTTCGCCTGTGTGTGGAAATGGCTTCTTCTGGTCCAGATATAATGCATTTTTAAAGAGTTTATCATAACAATAATAGCTTCCTTTTGAAGGACTTTTAGCCTCTGGATGGCACTGGTTTAATTATGGAGTTTAAAGTGAAAACTTAAGTTCGGGTATAATTTTAATCATAATAACCATAGCAGTGTGAATTGCTAACTTAGCTATGGCTGTTATTAAAATAGTGCAATAGTTTCAAGCATTATTTTGATGGTAGTTGAGTTTTTTATGTTCTGTCTCTTTGCTGTTCATGAAAAAGAGAGGAAGTTTTAATTTCCTTTTGAGGATGTTTTCTCCTGCTGCTCCCAAATTAGCATGCCGCCTCCTTTCCCCATTAGTAGTTCCAGTAGTGATGATATGAATCAAGAATCATGGATTTAGATGAAGTTAATAGTTTTAACAGATGGGTCCCTTAGGCCCTTCTTTTCATATAAATTCTCAACTAAGCAAAACAAAACTAAAATTAAAATTGCCGAAGGCCAATTAGATACTATCATCAGATAGCAAGTTTAATGACATTCAGGTCATTGGAAGGTATTTATTTTGCTTTAAAAAGAAAATGCTCTTTCTAGTTTCTTTAGTACCCTTGTCCCCCCTACCCCACCCCCCGCCCCTTATCTGAGGTTTCCGTGTCCCTGGTTTCAGTTACCTGCAGTCCAAAAATATTGAGTGGAAAATTCCAGAAAAAATTCCTAAGTTTTAAATTTCATGCTGTTCTGAGTCGTGTGATGAAATTTCACATCGTCCAGCTCTGTCCCACACAAGATATGAATCATCCCTTTTTCCAGCGCCTCCAAGCTCCACGTGGCCACTTTGGTCACCAGGTCAGCTGGCCTGGTGCCTGGTGCTTGAGTTCAGGTCGCCATTATTTGACTTAATAATGGCTGCAAAGCGTAAGGGTAGTGATGCTGGCAATTCAGATATGCCGAAGAGAAGCTGTGCAGACACAGTGCGTATGCGGTTGGGTACCATCCGAGGTGTCAGGCATCCTCTGGGGTCTTGGAACGTATCACCCAAGATGAAGGGGAAGCACCGTACGGAGAGTTGCTGTGCAGAATCTTTCACCTTTTCCTGACTTGACGGGCGTTGGGCCCGTTCACAGTTTCAGTAACTCCAGCGTCTAGGAGTAGACGTGATGCCCTTCTCTTCCTTCAGTCGTGCCACATGAGCTCCCTTTTCTGCTTTAAATTAGTATTCGATTGTGCACACACCGTTGAGTTTGGAGAGCACTTTATTCGTTCTAAATTCTTGTCCTTGATCAGGTACATGGTCTGCTCATACCACTGAAGACATGAGGGTTTGGGACCCAACGACATGGAAGGGCAGACAAGCCTGAGTCCTTTAGGTGACAGCTTGTCTAGATATTAAGCATTAAAGCCTTAGTCTTAAATGGTAGCCCCCCCCAAAGTGACGCGCGCCATCCATTCATAAGTGTGATGAATTCTGGGGTGCTAGAAAAAAACAGAGAACACACGAGTCACTGTGCGGTGACTTGCTGTGGTTGCCTGCTTCTGGAGAAAGATGCTCTCTTTTCCTCTTTTTCTTTTTTCTTTTCTTTTCTTTTCTTTTTTTTTTTTTTGCACTTTCAGCTCATCTGGGGATTATGGCATCTCTTAATGTTCTTAGTTTTCTATTCTCTGAGCCTTTAAATAGGAAGTCGGCACAGCTCCGGTTGTATATCTGACTTCCCAGAACTTTAAGTTTTAAAAATACTTGAGGTAATTCAGCCGAAGTAGTATTTTCTGCCAGGGGATCACGATTATTTATAGGTCAAGAATTTAGTTAGGACATTCTCTGCCTTACCCGCTCCCACGTGCTCTGAATCGTTATCTCCATTTTCATCTGAAAGAAGAGAAAGAAATACGTTCAGAACATCCTCAGCCCTGACCGAGAGATTGCTCATGTGGACAGAGGAGGTTTCTCTGGCAGCCTCTTCCCGGAACCTCTTGTGACACATTTGCCTTTCCTTAGGCGCACAAGCCCTTCGTTCAGGTTTGATTAAACAGCAAAATCACAGCTGCAGACTGTCATTGTTCCCTTTGGTCTCGTTTAAACAGTGAACATAGAGCAGAAGATGCAGTGAGTTGAAAGGAAATAGCACTGAATGTCAAAAGGTCAGTCTTTTAAAGATGGTTTGACCAAATGAGAAAATAGAAAATGTCACTTCTGCAGGTTGAGATCAACCAGGCTCCGCTCGGTCCTTAATTTTCATGGTTACGGCATTCAGTGAATAGGCTTCCTTTTGTCTCAGAGCGTGTTTCCGAGCAAGTCTCCCTTTGTTTTAAAGGTGCTGAGTCAACAGTGACCTCTTAAAGCTTCCATGACTGCAAAATGGAGGTGTTCAGAAATCTGGGGGCACGGGCACGTTATTTTTCACCGGGCATGTTTTGCTGAGGGCCCCAGTGAGCAAAGCTGAGACCACCTTTGGGGCTGACTAATCTAGAGATCCCTTTCATCCTCAGAAGGGAGGAGGACAGGGCCTCGGCTCCAAGGTCTGCTGTGTTGATGATGCAGTGAGATTTCAAGCCAGCCGCCTGGGCCTACCTCGAATGCCGGTTCCACTGCTCATTGCGCCGTAGTGCACGGCCTTCTCAATTTCTCCAAACTCCAGTTGGCCCGTCTCTGAAATGAAGATGAGTAAGTCCGACCTTCCGTGTAGAGTACTTCACCTTGCTTCTGACACGTAGAAAACAGTCAGTCAATGGTGGGTGCTGTTGTTCATTCTTTCCACGAATACGTGCTGCCCTCCTGCTTTGCTGCAGGCGCGTTCTAGCTGCTGGATATGAAGCGAACTAAACAGGCAACGACTTCTCCCCTCGCAGAGCTTATGTTTTACTAACAGGCAACAAGAACGATGATAAATAAGCAAATTATGTAGCAGGATAGAAGTTGATCGGAGCTAGGGGAGAAAACGAAGATCTTTAGAAGGTGTGCGAGTGCAGGATTCTGGAGTTAATTTCAGTTTTAAATAGGGAGTCACTTTAGGCCTCATTGAAGATGATATCTGAACAAAGCCTTGAAGATATTTGATTGTTAGAATTACTAATTCTACCAAAAAGAGATTTGCTTCGTGTCTGCATTTCTGCCCTTATACCACAACCTGACAAAAGTAACAAATTAACAATTAATATTAATTTAACCCTAACGATCGAAATCGTCTATAATAAACTACATATCCACCCACTTTAGCCATGTCGTCTCCTCCCCCCGCCACGTCTCCTGTCTTCACGTCTCTGCCCAACTGCAGTGAATTTACGGATCAGACTGGTGGAGGAATGACTTCTGTAAACACAAAATAAAACGGAAAGTGGAGAATTGTTCTGCAGATTCAGGGCTTCCCAGCTGTCTTTCGTCAAGTGCTTTCCAACAGAGCGAGATCACACCGAAATAGCAATATTTCTGCAAACACTTGAGCCCGTCTCAGCTGCACTTGGTGGTGGAAGGCCTCGTACCTTCTCTGTGGACCAGAAGCAGCAGGAAGTCCGGAGAGCGGCCCTTCAGTGCATGGACCTGTCGGTGTCTCTCTTTCCCGGTCACGATCAGGTGATCTTTTCTTTCCCAGATTGCACCAGCTTTTGGTCCTTCTGCTGTTTGCCTTTCTCTACAAGAATATCAAGACCCACCCTGTGGCTTCCTCTGATGTACCCGAAGCAGCAGTTACAACCCTGTCAGATTCAGTGGCCCCGCTTCCTAACACATTGCAAATGTCCCCCTTAATTTCTAAAATGAAATTTATAGCTAATATAACCACGTATACATAGAATTTTAAAATTAAAATAATGTTATAATTATAAATAGAAAAGGAAGATAATAATGCACTTTGCTATGTGAGTACTTGCTCGTGGGTATTCTAGATGTGAGGAAGTAAGCAGGTGTTTGAGCTCCTTGTAGTGAGTGAGTCTGGATGAAAGAAAAGCAAAACAGCATTCAGCTGAGTGTTGGCAAAAGTCCTTTATATTCGAAATTTGAAATGAAGACTAAGTACACAGAAACACACAGCAGCTCCATAAATGCCACTCTCACCGAGGGCTCCAGGTCACACGCTCTTCTGTGCTGTCGTGCCCACGTGGGTCCTGTCCAGGCTGCAGTGCTCCTTGCTTTATGACCTCGCTTGGCACCCCACGGCACCTCGGGTGTCCCTTCCGGCTCCGGGGCTGTTCTACTTGAAGCGCTTTCTGGGTAGCTGGCTGCTAGCTTCTGGGGAAGCTGGAATGGTTTCCGGCGGCTTCTAGTTCTCCGGGCCCTTTGTCCAGATACGTCTTCCGCTCTTCAAATGTTATTGTGCGTGATGCGACTGAGTGGAGTGGTAATCGTCACTCCTCTTTTCCTTTTTTTCAGCAGCCTTTCTGATTTAGAACTGCTGTTTTGTTGTTGTTGGGGATTTATTGATTGATCGGCCCTCTTCGTTTCCATCATCCTCTAAGTGCCTTGGCCGTGTCCTGATACTTGTCTGCTCTTCAGGACTCCTGTCACCTCTTCCAATCGTGATCATCGTCACAAAGAAAGATCACTGCTGTTCTCTTTCTTTGATTCTTCTTAGGCTTGCCAGAGTATCTTTTATGACACATCACCACGCCATCAGAATATTTCTTTCCTTCTAACTCATCGATCCGTCCGCGTCTTCAGCTGTAATTTTAAAGTTGTCGTATGCGCCGTGGTTGCTTCCTTAAGATTAGTTCTTTAAAAAAAAATTTTTTTTTATTTACTTCTTTTTTGGTCTGTGTATACCAGAAGCAAGAGAGACCTGAGAAAGGCCTCATTTCTTTGTCACACAGCCTGTCGTACGTAGTACGGTTACCATGTTTGCCACTCAAGTATGTTGGGACCTTGTCTTTAATTTGATATGAAGACTCAGTTCCTATTCTTAAGAGTAAAATGATTAAAATTGTATTCTAATGACTTAAATTGATTTTATTATACAGCTTTTTTTTTTTTTGAGAGGAATTCGATGAGGATTCTACTTCAATATGTAGAGTACTAAGGAAAATTATTCAAGGTTTTAAATCTGCTGTCATCAACGTGTTTATCAATTAGGATATAGTTGCATAATTGTAGACATATCAGCCATTCTTTACGGGAAATAGGATCAGATTTTATTTTTAGATCATGTTCTATTGCAGGGTCATGGGTGGCCCAGGGTGAGTCTGTCTAGGTCTCCGTGTATGACCGTAGTTGTATTCTAGCCTGATACATCACAGTCAGTTGTTTTCTTTTTTAAAGCATGCTATTTTGGGCTCTCTCTAGCAGTTATGTCATCTGTCTTATATTACAGGTAGTCTTTTACTTAACCATCTCTCCCATTAGACTGAAAGCCCTAGGGGGAGTCTTGTGCATTTTCTTGCACTTACACTGCCTGGAACAATGTGTCACACTTAATAGATGATCAATACATGTTAGGAAATTGGCTCTGCTCAAACTTCACCTCGTTATCTGCAACAGCATTTTTGAATTTTATGCCATTTCTTTACCTTAAAATACTTTTAGGCATAGAAAAAAAATAATATTTAAAAAATAAATGTTTAAAAACTTTTTTAAGAGAAAAAAGGCAAGGAAAAGAACCTCGCAGAATGATAGATTTAAGCTGGAAAGAAGGTTTCTTTTAAAGTCACCTTCACCAACTTGACATTTAACAGATGGGAAAACAGAAACTGAGGGAGGTTTGTGACTTGCCCCAAATCAATAGCTAGTTAGTAGCAGTACTAAGACAAGAATACAGGTTAAAGTACCTTAGAAAAAGATTACTTTCATTTATTAAGACTGCTTTCACATTGATAGTAGGGTAAGCAATTCATCACTAATTCAACAAATATTTATTGACTATTTGTCATGCACAAAGTATGGTATTAAGGCCCAGCAGTGAGATCCATACAATGACAAATAAAATTTCATTCTGAAAAGGATCTTAAACGGAAAGAACTGAAAATAAAGACAACGTAGACATTTAGAAACGAGCAGAGTGACCGAGGATAGAGGCAGGGCCAGCGGAGGTGACCTGAACGAAGCACTGATAGGAAGAAAGGCTGACTGCAACGTGGAGAACTAGTTCCAGCCTTTGGTGCTGGGGGTGCTATTACTTTGATAGTTCCTTTGATGGTTGCTAGTTCCTCTATAAAATCAAACATTTCTCCAAAAACAAAAACAAAACAAAAGGGAGAATTTGTCAGTGTGCATTTCTGTGTGACTGTTTAATTTGGACTTAACATACTACCTTATGTTAAACAATAAAAACTTGTAATGCAATTTTGATAGTCTCAGTTTTTAAAAACAGACTTAATTCACTTTATTTTCCTTATATAAAATCATGTAGCTTTAGTTTTATTAGGAGCAAAAATATAAAGATGCAAACCAAGGACTGCCCAGCATTAGGAAATGCGTAATTTCGTAACACAGGATGCCTTAGGCCACTGCCACAGACGGCCCTGCTGTCCCTAGGGCCCTCAGATGCCTCCACCATGAAGTTCTTTTTAATTGTGGATTTCTTTGAACATGTTCAGCTCCACTTATCCTCTGTTCTGGTACTTCAAAATTTCAGATTTCTGTGGTTTTCCACCCCAGCATTGCTTAAAGCGACTCCGTTTTTGGTGGGAGAACAAAGGAAGGAGAATCGATTGTGGACGACAGTCCCTTACCTCCCCTTTAGTCTTGCTCTTGAACTGCACGTCACTAAGTTTCTCGAGACGACGTTCCCTGGAAATGAAAGTAAGAGCCAAACAAAGTCAAAGCGTGTTCTCCTTTAATACAGCCTGCCTGGGCATACATTTCATGGTCCGCAGGTTTAAAATTAGGCCTGGTTTGGGAAGCATAGGGTTTGCTTGAAGTTATGACTGCTGTGCTCCACCTTGCGTTTTCCGGAGCAGGTATGGAAGGGGTCCTGTACAGCAGGGCGGCTTGCTTGCTTGATTTCCTTGTTTAGAGCATCTGATGAGTTTGGCCCCGTTGCCACACATGGCTGCCATCCCGGTTCCTGAGCTCCAGCTGTGTCAGAAAGTCGGCCTTAGGAGAATAGGCACCTCCAGCGCAATGACAAGGTTCAGCTAAGAGTTAAGTGAAACATGTCCTTTAGACAAGTATGTGACTTTTTTCTTTCATGAGTTGGTGCCTTTTTAAAAATTACTTGGCAACTGGGGATACTTTATTAACATGTAATAAGATTAATATTCAGTGAATCATTTTTGAAGTACATGACAGGTGTTTGGAGCCTTAGCAATTTGTCATTTGGCAGCAGGAATAATTTTCAGAATTCTTAGTGCCATCAGGTGGGAATACACTTCCATAAGGATCTGTGTGGTTGATATTGTGTCTGCTTTATTCAATAAATATGGAAATTCTTCTTCTTTCTTCCTATGGTATCAATCTTTCCTAAACATTCTACACAGTAGAATGTTTATTTTTGAAATTTGAGAGAATAAAAGGGCATTGGAAATATGTTTAAATATCGCTGTAACTCATTTGAGGTGGTAGACATTACAATAAAAAAAGACATAGGTATTAAGTGGATTTTCATTCTGGAAAATCTTATACATAACTGGAAATTTTTAAATTCGTTTGTGTTATTTCGTTTCATTAGAAATCCTTTGGTGCATCTCTTTGTTGTGTTGTGATGCTCCTGCCATGGGCGATATTCCCAGATGTCCTCATCCACACTGTGTTCTTTATCCCAGAATGACGTCATCGATTACTCATTTCAGGGCCAGTTTGCAGAATGCATGCTTCCTACGGCAGTCATTTCGTAGTTACTGCCCTTGGGGCAAGCTTTTATCCTTTATTAAAAGAGTCTGATATTGGCTGCTGCTAATTTTAAGATATAAGAGAAAAATAATAGTGGTACTTGTCTGAGAATGAGCTGAAAATTAAATATTGAGACCAAAAAGTACATTGTATCTCAAGTCACCCTCTATTTATTTTAACTGACATATTTGGATGAATTTTGTGCTCTTTCATTTTTAAAAGATTGCAATTACTATGAACAATAATTTGGAAAACAGTTGTTTTGGCAAAATGGGAGGCATTTCCAAATTCATGATAATCTGCCATCCTAGGTCACATGGTCTGGTAGGAGAGGCAAATATTTAAAGAGCTGCTAACCCCAGCACATTCAGTGGTATGTACAGAATGTTCTGGAGACACACAGGAGGGAGAGGTTGAGTTGAGGATAATGATTTTACAGAACAAGTCACTTTCAAGCTTGCCTGGCCTGTGCCCCATTATTTATAAATCAAAACGTTAGCCATCCAGTCAAGGTCATGAGCCAGGCGCTGTGCCAAATGCTAAGGAAATGGAGATGAACGTGACATACTCCCTGCTCTCAGGAAGAGTGGTTTGTAGAAGACAGACTCATTCAGATGTTTAAAATTCAACAAATAGAGTTCCAAATGGGATACGAGTGGGGGGAGAGGAGGGAGACAGAAGAGAAGGCCCTCACCTGGGCTGGGGAAGAGGGGGCCCGCAAAGACCACGCAGAAATGACCTTTCAGTTTAGTTTGGGGGACTAGGAAGTTGTAAGCCAGACGTGGGTGGGTTCAGGCAGGGGAACGTGATCTATGAAAATTTAGGGCGTCGTAGGGACTAGCATTCAAAAAGAGTGGTGTGGTGTGTGACCAGAGATGAGGCTGGAAGGGCAGCAGGGTTTGGAGCATCTGATGGGTGATGGAGAGCCATTCGAGAGTGAGTTTTAGTGAGAGCAAGTATTTAGCTGCAGGAAACAGCCCCGACTAGCGTGGTGTACAGTGCGGGCGTTGACGCTCCTGTGTAAAAGAAGCCTGGAGGTAGGAATTCCAAGGGCTGGAGTAGCAGGACTTTTCTCCTTAACTTGGGATTTAAGGTAGGCTTCTGGGGTGTCTCTGTGAGTCTTCAGCATGTTTGTGATGCGTGATGGAGTGGAATCGCATCTCCTGTGATTTCATTTTTTGGAAGGCCTTCTACTTGGAAAAAATCCTATCATCTGTGTTTAAGCTACTTCTTACCCTTTGAATGGCCTTCAAGGTAGTACTTATGATGTCTTCTCCTGCTTCTTATTTATTTTTAACATTTTGTCTAACCTTTGAATTTTGGAAAAATAAACGAGATGGCAGAGTTCTGTTCAGCTACTCCTCCCTCCCTTAAATTTCTCCTCTATTGTGTATTTAAAATAATTATACATAAAATTTTATAGTGCTTTGGGTTTATGCACTTGGATATTGATAATACACAGGCATTTCCAGAACCACTTACTGTTCTTGTTCTCTCTGTTCTTTAAAAGTTCATTATCAGAATTACACAGTTATTGTTGGTCACCTCCTAGGAATTTATATTGTTTGTACTACATCGTGATGATGGTGAGATAGACAGACACATCGACGTTCACATTTTTACCATTAGCCTACAAATTCTTAGCAGAAGGAATTCTTGTCAGAGAGAATATGTACATTTATGTGTACACAATGTACAGTGATGAGAAATACTATTCTTCCATTGTTTTTGGGAATAAAGGAACCCGATTTTTAAAGTAGCAATGTTGTGACTGTAAGACATGGGAATAAAATTGTGGCTCCCTGCGTGACAAGATGGGTTTCTAAGTTGCTTCCTACTTTGCTGAATAAGTTTGAGGGAGGGAGAGCCCTTCCTTGTCACTGGGTTTTCACAATGGATCAGATTTCAAGATGCACACGAAATGATTTCTGTTGCAAAATGAAAGACTCCTTTAAAAAAGAGAGAGAGAGATAATCAGTTTCGATGCCACCCTGGATTCTGCATTCCGTTCACGTGGCGCTCAGGTGTTTTGGACATCTGGGCAACCTGCTTCCTGTGTCCTGTTTAAGCAGGAGAGGGCAGCAGATGAATCAGCTGAAAAGCCAGCATCTTGGTTTGCTCCCTTCTCACCCGAGCGGTGGTGCACTAGTAAAAGGAAAGGAAAATTGAAAAATAATATCTTTTATTTATTTCAACATAAAAATTACTACAAAAATTTAAAATAACATTTAATAAATTAAAATAACGTGTCAGTTTTAGCTTAGTGGTACAGATGCTGCAAAGATGTTGAAGTTATAATCTTTGTGGGTTTTGTTGTTATTCTGAGGTCTGACAAGCCAATGCGGATTATTTAATATGGTTCAGCTTTCGATGGGGCAAACTCTCCGCAAGGTATCATCTGTGTGTTTGTAGAAAAACAGATGTTCCAGTGAGTTTTTGCAGTTTATTTTAACATGTTGATCCATTGGAGTTAGAATGGCTAAGGAAAACCATTTCCCTTCTTGTTAAAACAAAGGGATCTTACTGTCTTTTGGCTGAATTTTGGTTTTGGAGTCAGTGAGTGGTCTATTTTTCAAAAAAATATTGCCTGTGTAATTTTTTTTTTCCTTTTTGTTGAAAGGAAGGGAGTCTAAGAAGGCTGATTGGCTTTATGCCCTTGACCTTTGAAAGTGTGCTACCCAATTAATGGAAGCAACATTATTTTGCTGTAAAAGATGGCTTAAGTCACGTCGATGAGGCTGGCTGACTTGTTTTCTTGACGATACATAAAAGCTATTCTGTTTCTCCTTCATATTCTGTGTTTCTTTCTCCGTGGTTAAGACAGTGAAAGGACACAGCTAAGGGCTTCTCTCCGAAAGCCAACCTGGTATTTCGATATATTCTGTGTTTAAGGTAAAGAACAACGTGGGGTGCTTAACAGGTTCACCAGTGAAAGGAGGAATCCTAAAGGTGTGTGGCGTCTTCTCTGCACGGGAACCAGGGAAGATAGAGCTGCAGTTCTGTCCTAAACCTGCTGTGTGTGTTGTTTTATGTCGTGGCAAACTTGACCTCTCTATTTCCTTGTTAGAACGCTATTTTATAAGTTAAAGTGTGATTGACACAGTGAGAAGTTGAGTGTTAGTCGCACTGCAATGGTAAGGACGTAGAGCACGGCCTAGTGTTTGTAGAAAGTGTGTGTGTGTGCGTGTGCACGTGCACATGTGTGAGTGGGTGTTCCAATCTCAAGGTGCTTCACACGTAGAAATACAGTTTGTCCTCATTTGCAGCCCACAGCGGCTCATCTAGTCTATCGCCTGGTTACCCGGGCCCTTTTCCTCGTCTTGTAGGTGTTACTGGCCTCGATCAGGACGCAGTTGCCTTTGCTGCCACCTGCATCCAGACCACGTACATCCCCGTCTGCATTATGATGGCACATTCCCCAGTGAAAACGTGCTAAACCCAAGCTCCTCTTTCCCTTCGGGTATGTTTTCCCTCTAGAAGTTGTGCCGTAAGTCACTGATGCTCTTTCTCTTTTTATAAACATTTTTTTTCTGTCTGTTTTATCTTAAATATTTTCCACTGCTATGTCTTCAATTTTCTAATCTTTTTTATGTCATCTTACCTGTTGTGCATTCCATCCAGTGCATTTTTCATCTCAGACATTGTGGTTTTCATCTCTAGAAGTTTGATTTGGGTTTTTTCTTTTTTAAATATCTTCCATGTCTCCAACTTTTTGAACATATGGGATACAATGAAAATAACCCTTAAAGTTCTTTTGTGTTTATTCTAACCCCTGTGTCAGCTCTGGATCAGTTTCAATCGACCGATTCTTCTCTTCACCAGGGATTGTATTTTCCTGTTTTATTTCTGCCTAATAATATTCGACTGAATGCTGGACATTGTTATTTTACCTTTTTGGGTGCCGGATATTTTTGTATTCCCTAGAATTATTCTTGAGCTTGTCAGTTGCCGCACCTTAAAAGTCTCTCCACGTGTCACTCGTGTCACGCAGATGCTGAAGATACAGGGTGAGTGAGATGCATTTGACCGTTTCCTGTAGGGAGCTCACTGTCTATGGAAGAAACAAAGGTGCAGTAGGAAACTCCTACTACGTAGTAAGTGATGTTGAAAGACTTTTAGGAGCCAGAGACATCCTCTTTCACTGCTCGTATCATTTAAAAGCAGAACGATTCTATTCTGGTGCTTTTTTGTACGTTGGATTTCTTGGCGAAAACAAAGTTATGTATTTTATTGTCCATCAACAAGCCAATGAAGAACAACAACAATAAAAACTTTAAACGTTTCTTTTTACCGAGATTGACTTTATTCCCAAGTGACACTTTTAAAAAATCAATTTATCTAGTTTGTAGCCACCTAAATAGAATTTGCTGTTTGTTTTGATAGTTTTTCAGGTTGGTGATGGGTTTCATTCTGTTCAACATGTGGAGAGCAGTTCTGAGCCTTGAATTTTATGATCCATATTCCCTTTAGCAGCAATCCTAATGGAAAATAGGATTGTCTCTTTTTAATAAATTTCTTCTGTTACAAAACAATTGTGAAAAAGTTTGATCTTCATTAGTGCTTTTACCAATGTTCTAAGAAGCAGAATTATTTCTAGATATTAAAGCATTGCTGTTCTCTGCATTAAATGAGTTTCTTTTGCAGGTATATTTGGAAAAGTAGATTAGTATACCTGGCTTTTTTATTTTTTTTGTTTTATCTTTTAGTACAAAATCAAACAAAACATTACTTCTCAAAGCTTGAGTGTTCAAAGCACACGCGATTCACAATGTAAATTTTTCAGAAACTTTGCCTTATGTAGGAAGAAAAACTATACCCGTCTATCTCTGCTCCCCCTTTTGGTAGCAATCTATGCGTATGGTCTTCGACTTCTCTTAAAGAAATCTGATTATGCCCTAACTTAGGAGACTCTAGTACAGGGTTGGTATGGAAGAAATCAGAGTAATCCAAATACAATCATAATAGAGCCAAAAATTAAACATAGATTTGTCAGAACATTTGGCCACTTTTAAATTTCTTCTGAAATTGACAAATACTGATTTTTTTTTTTATAACAGTCAATAGAAATCCCAGAGAAAACAGCCCAAATTTTGGCAACAACAAGAACGTGGGAGTTGGCCCTTCTCTCTGCCTGATTGATCTTATGTTTTGAAGGTTAACCCAGAAGTGTAGATGTGAGCGTGTTTGTAGCATTCAGGCCAGCCTCAACCCCAGAAGGACGTGGCAGTTAGCAGCTTCAGTGCGTACAGAGTACGCAGACCCCTCATCCAGGGGAATCGCCCCTCGCGGAAAACAGCAGAATCCTTTGCCAGGTTAAGCATAGCACGATACAAGTAACATTCCTCGGACACCACTTTCTGTGCAGTCTTTACAAATTCACAGATCAGTCAGAGCTGGTTAATCAGCGGCTCACGGAGGTCGGTCTTCTGCAGGGGCTTGTGTGAAGCATAGACTGAGCAGACGTGTTGCTGACTAAACTGTCCACCCTCCGTGGCAAAGTGACGTGGGGAAAAGTGCTGCCGTCGGTCCACTCCGGCAGGTGGCTGTGACTGTGCGACGATGCATCAGGTCGCAGAGTGCTCTGGGGCGCAAAGGGGACGCGACCACCGCTTGCCATCTGGCCAGAACGTAATTAAACATCACACACATACTGACACACACGCCTCATAAGGAAAATAGCCAGTTAGTGCTGTTTTGATAAGTAGCGTTATATTGTAAGTAGCATTATATTGTGTGTGTGTATATATATGTCCCTAACATTCTTATTTTTACTTACTCGTGTGTCTTAAATATCTTCCCATGTTTATTTCATACAGAGCTACTGCGTTTGATATTCTCTACTCCAGTGTTTCTGCAGATACAGTTAATTTGGCCTATTGTGATCTCCTAGGAAACCTTCCACTCATATTTTCAATTTAAGCAGTGAAGCCTCATGGTTTTGGAGTCTGCTCACTTGAAATCTGTTACGATTAGACCAAGAATAGAATTAAAATTTATGGTTGCTAATTAATGATTTCAAAGAACCTTTTTGCTAACTAAGAGATAAATAGCTTTTAAGCACTGGTTAGAAATGTACCAATTATACATAAATTCTGATCTATTTTTCATTATCTAACAAAGTAGTAGCTTGTTCGGCTTATTCTGTGCATTTGAAGGCAATAAGCCCATGCCATTAAAATAATTCCACAATCAGGTTTGTCAGTAATTAGGGCCCTGCCTTGTCAATTTAAACACAGTCATTACCGTCCCGTTTTATCCCACTGCCTTCCCTTGGTCCTGTTACTCTCTGATTAGAGTTGGGACAGGTCCAGGTGAGGTCTTAGCCGTAGGTGGAGAGCACACCCTCTGCTGGTCCCTAGGCCGTTAGGGGATGCCGGGCTTTCTCTTTCGGTGCTCTCATAGCCTGAAGCTTTTGGTCATTTTGGATGTCACTTTCAGAAGATGGAATGGATAAAAGGCGTGCCAGAGACTTACAGTTAAAGCCCGTCATTTTGAAATGGGCACAGTTATAGAGTTTGCTACAGAAATGCCCAGATGTGTTTCTGGTTAAACACCAAGAAAGTATGATTGGACCCAATAAATATCAAATAGTACTTTCTCTTTCTTCTTTGAGGATCAAACTCACTTATGGCATCTTTTCTCACCTTACACAAAGAGGTAAGGTAAATGTCATTGGTCCAGCCTCAGGTTGAGGAGCTGAGAGATTTGCTGTTACCTTGGGCTTATGAATTGCCAGCTCCCACCTTGCTGGGTTTCTTGTCTGTTTGGTGGCCTTGAAGACCCTCCACGTCCTTGTAGCCTCTCAGCCTTAGAAACGGATCAGGAAGGCAAGGATGAGTACCTCTCAACGCATGGGTCTTCCCAGAGCACAGGTACAGGCCTGAGAAGTGCCCACCACAGCTGCTGCATGCTTCATGGAGGGAGCAGGCTCAGGATGTTGTGAATCCCTTCTCCTCACGGCTGAGCTACGCGCAGTGGGGACTGATGGTGTCTGAGGCAGTACCCCGCCTGCCTAAGCCTGCTTGCTGCCTGCATAGGCATCCCCGGTAGAAGGGTTCCACTGGTTCCCGCCCAACGCTAACTCCAAGTGGAATCCAGCCTTCACAGGCGTCTGGAGCAGTGAGAAGATGCTGCTACCTCTGATTCAGGAATGAGCTCGCGGAGAATATTGAATTCTTGTTCAGAAGCAAAAGTTACTACATACCTTTGGGGTTGGATACAGATGAGTTTGAAAACAGCATGATGTAGAGCTTGATGTGATATCTTTTGGGCTTAAAAATGCCATTTCTTTCTTTTATCTTCGCTTTGTTTCTTGATTTGAGATTATGTTTGTTTGGCTTATGAACATTAAAATGATTGGGGAAATAATCCATGCATTTAGGAACTTGTCTTTTGTTGAATTTCTGGCAACATTTTTTGTTCTTAACTAGTTATTTTGTACGGCTTATTTGCAAAAACAAATACAGTGCATCATTGTAAGTTAGCAGATTAACATCTGCAGATCCACCTGCTTTCAGGGTTTTTATCTAATTTTAGGAGCATGATTACCATGACAGTGTTCTTGTGTGTGTGTGTGTGTGTGTGTGTGTGAGAGAGAGAGAGAGAGAGAGAGAGAGAGAGAGAGAGAGAGAGAGAGAGGTTGTGGATATTAATGTCGAGGTGAAGGCATCTGGCACGAAACTTCCCTTAAACAGAAGAAAATTTTCACAACTCTGGCAAATTCTCATAGTTCGTTTTCTTCTGTTACGTATTAAAACATTTTGGTTTCGACTTTTCTGTTTCATAACCTTTATTTTCGTGGTTGAACATGAATGCGACAGTTACAATGTCATGATTAAGAACCCCAGACCCCGAGCCGGACTGACCTGCTGTGTGACGTTGGGCCGGTCGCTTATCATCTCTGTGCCTCAGAGGCGGTATCTAAAGAGACAGCCGTCTGAACGGTGTCCTGTGTGGTTGATCCACGTCTATTTTATTGCCAGGAGCTACCGTGCTTCCTCTTCAAACATATTCTAGTCGGCGATCCTTCTTCCTCCCGTGTTGGTTTCGGTGGCTTCACTTCTGCTAGGGACGTCGTCTTTTCGTTCTCTTTTCAGGTAGAGGCAGTGGGAGCGACTAGGCACGCCGGGCGTTGGTTCTTTGCCTGCTGGAGTGATGTGTGGTGATTCTGGATGGATAACTTGGCACACGTGTGGCTTTACGCCAGCGAAACCAGCTCCCCAGTAAGGGCCGTTTACACTGATTTCGGAGGAGAGTTTTCTTGACTTGTTGCCATTTATTACTGTGGTTTTTACTAGTACAATAGTAACAAACGCTTGTGTGGTTTATTACTGTTGACAAGATGCTTCTGTGCATTATTACACTTCGGGTAGAGATGAGACGGCGGCTTGGGACTTGACGGGCTGACAGGTACTCGGGTAGCAGGTAGCTGACGCACTGGGCCCTGTCCCCTCCGCTCGGCCCTTCTGCAGCCTTTCAGCTCCCTTCCCCATTATACCTTCCTCCTGAGCATTGCATTGATCAGGAGGCATTTAGTTTTGTGTTGTTATTACTTTTGATTTTTCTTTTTCAATTGTGTCGTGAGAGATTTTGTTATAAAAAATAATTATAAAACAGAGATTCGGAGGGAGCAAATTATATTCCTTTACTAAAAGCAAAGTGACATGTCAGCCTTTTACCACTTGGGTGTTCTCTTTTTGCTGACCTGCAGCTTGATTTCCAGTGTCTAGACTTCCTAGTCTGGATTTAAATGCAGGACATATAAACAAGATCATCTGGAACCGATTTTTTCACACTAAACACTTCTTTGCAATTCTGGTTTCCAGGAGGCCCCTTTCTCTGACCACACCTCCAGATGAAAAGCACTTTATTAGCTGAGAAAGATCTAACTGTCCTTAACTGGCTTTCTAAACACTCACCCATATTGGATTCGCTTATGTTGAAAAGTGACCAGCCATTTCCAAACCACAAATTCATTCTCGTCAACCCTCTGCACAATCTCGTGTTCCCCGCAGACAGTCTCGCTGAGGACCGTTTGCTCCTCTTCCCGCAGCACCAGCTCAGTCAACACCGGCCTGGATGGCCTTTCTAGTTATTTGTGGTTTTCCTGCACGTGGGGTGCTGGCTGAGCTAGGTCTCTCTTGGGCATGGAGCACACACAGTAATGTGCATGGAAAAGCTCCAGGCGCCCTTCCAGAATGTTGTATGCCCGTGCTTTTCCTTCACATGAAATAATAGAACAGATTTAAATCGAGTGATCTAGAAAATGATGTGTCCAAGGAAAACAATGTTGCTTGCTAGGTTCATGCCCAGGAGCAGCTTGTCCTGAGTGATGGCGCCGAGTTCTGCGGCCCTCGGAGGGCCCCAGGCCTGTGGCCAAGGGAGGGCACGCGAGTGGAGGAGCCTCTCCTCTCGGTACCAGGAAGCACAAGTCTGCCGAGCAACTCTGAGATTTGGGATTCGAAGAAACTTTGCAAATCCTAACACACCAGGTGATAAGCCCCAGCTGTTTCCCCCAGCCCACACCCAGCCTCCACACGGACTAGGTTTTTCTCTTTTTCTCTAGGAGACAGGGAAGAGGAGAACGATAGGGGGAGTAGGAATGAGGGAGGAAGGGGTGAGAGAATCCTTGGATCACTTGCCAGGTAGTTCCACTTCAGAATAGCGTGCTAATTAGGAAAAACCTGTCCTCCCCCGTTGGCTGTCAAATATATCTACAAAGTTGAAGATGTGTAAAAACAATAGCTACGTTGGAGCTTGGTGTATTTTAGCACTGATGAAAAATGAGCGAAACCCTTCATTTTTATCACTGGTGATAGTCGTGATCTTTTATACACACACACAGCGCTCCTTATTCTTCGAGTTCTTTCTTAATTGAACTGTACCGCCTTCAGGTTAGTATGACAGTGATCTCAGAACGACTCTGCTAACTTATTCACCAGAACGTTCAGTTTTGTTGACTCTCCCCCAAAGTTTACTAATTCAAAGGAAGATTTTCCTACTGACGTATGAAATTCTGCCATTCTCCCCTCCCATCCCAGACTTTAATTATAAAACCGCTCTCCCGTCAGAGAGTAAACCTTAAATATTTTAACATTCTTCACAGCAGGGAGACGGCAGCACAAAAGTAGCCTGCAATTATAGCAAAAGATTTATTCGTCTCTGACCCAGGAAGCCACGCATCAGCGCTTTACGGTAATCAAGTCAGCCCTGCCCGGCCTGTGGGAGCTAATGAATTAGCGTGAATGCCTGTGAGTAGGTCAAATGCGCACAGTGTGACAGGTAACAACATTAACAAGGATTTTAAAACACTGATCTATCAGATGTTCTAGAAAATTCTTGCTTTTTAAGTTAGTGTGCAGCTCAAACTTTATTGAGCGGCTTCTTTTCCTTTAAGTCACGGATCATCGCCCACATCACTACAAGGTAGATTCAGTCTGATCATAGTTACTTAGAAGTTGTGATCATTTGGGACACGAGTCGGCTAAAATTTACCGCTTCTCTGTTTGTAAAAAGCGATTTAAAGAAAAACATAGTTACTGTAAACAGGTTGCATGACTGGTTCTTAACTTACATGAAAGAACGGTTTTCAGATGCTTTCTAAAATGTCTCGTTTACATTCAGATTGTTGATGGGCAAATTATACATCTATTAATTAATTAAAATTAAATCTCCTAGCATGTCCGCTATGCCACCTTTGATTAGTCCAGCTGTACTTGAGATCAGTTAAACTGAATTGCTTTAACGATACAAATCTATCATTAATTCAGACAGAATTTTCACCCAGTGATTCAAATGGAGTGATGAGCTTTATACCTTTTTTTTTTTCCATCTCCGCACGTCCTGTCTTTCCTCTGTGTTCCCCGTCGTCATTAGGAATTTCATAAAGCAAATTAACGAAAATTGCCTCCTGTCTAGCACTTTCTAAAAACAAAAGCAGATGTAAAGGAGAAACAAATAAAATAAAAACTCTAACTAAAGAAGGAAAACAGATCTTATGTCCGTAATAGGTAGATATTCTGTAATAATGAAGAGAAGGAAAGGAACAGGATGAGGTTGCTCACTAAGGAAGCGAGAACTACCTAAATTACATCAAATCCCCCTTGACGCCCAGGGCAGTTTTTGCTTAGGATGTCAGGGGGCTGGGCATCAGCAAGGCTCCGAGAACATTCTCACCTTTGGGGTGCTAATCATCTCTGGTGTGGATTTGGGGATCTCAGCGTGTCAGTATTTAACACGAGTTTCATTTTCCTGGCTGAGTTGGAACTCGGGTGCATTTAGACGCGATGAGACAAGCTAAGGGGGTCGTGTGTTTGCATAGCGGACTCTGAGCAGGCTTTCCCAGCGGTGTACGTGTTTAAAGGCCTCACTTTGTACATCTGGGGTCACAGATTACTTCATGGCTTCGCCGCAGCGTCTTTTAAATAGTGAGCCTCTCAAGGACGTTTAAAGTTTGGTCCTGATTACTCAGCTCGTGCACGCATAGCTCTTCCTCCACCGCGCACGATGAGTCCGTGTTTTCCCGTCTCTTGGGCTCTGTGTACATTTGTTTACTCTGACTTATTCCAGAAAGAGTCTAAGTTAGAAAAAGCAAGTTAGAGTGGTGTCTGGGAAATGACCAGGATGAGAGGTTAAGGAAAGCCAGTGGAAGTCAGAAGTGGGATTGGTGCACAGGCTCTGAGGACCTGCACAGCACGCTTTTGGGCTCTTAGTTTTTGAACGAAGTCGGTGCCAAGAGGATAACAGAGCGGACGCAACACTGCGACTAGGACAGAGGGTTCAGCTTTATGATGTGTTCTCTCCTGTAAATGCTAAGAACTCTTAACTGAACTGCTCACATGAAATATTTCTATGTGGCAGATCATCCCAGCTCTACGGTGTTTAAAAAACTTTTTAAAAAATATGTATTCAGTGGTCTCTGAAGTGGCTCTATCGTTAACCTGCTCAATGTGAAATTACAGCCGAAGTCTTGTGTACCGTCTCCTCTATTTTGACTTTTGTGTTGATGCTCGAATGCCTTCAGTTCCAACGTAAATGGATTTTGCTGAACAAATATTGCGAGTAATTAGGCTCTTAACAATTTAAGCCGGCTTTTGCAATCAGGGGACATATTTCTTCTTCATTAGTTCTCCTAATTGAGCTACAGAAAATGAAATATTATTATGCCACGGAATAATGGTCTTATTTGCCTTTTTCTTGAAGCTTGTTATAAATGTTTGCGACCTTTCAAAAAGAAAGGAACAATTTTTTTTTTTCTTAAATCACCATCCCTTGGCCTCACATCTAAAACTGGTTCTCAAAACTTCTGAAAGATACCGCTTTCACTTTGGTTCTCAAGGCTGCGTGACGTTCTGATGCGACAAAGGTCAGCTCAACACACTGGCTAATACGGTAGGAGGGGCTTGTCCTGAGGCCAGGGGCGCCGCAGATGAAACACCTGCAGTTGGTCTCATATCTGGTTACTTTTAGGAACAGTGAATTTAACTACTTTGAATTTAAAAGTTCTGTATTATAGAATATTGACATTCATTGTAATTCTAATGGTCTTTTTTTTTTCTTTAATGACTGTGTTTTATTATCCCTGACTCTGCAATATTATGCCACCCACCTTGGATAGGACATCGTCCCCGAAGAGTCTGTTCCCTTTCTCTTTTACTTTAAACGCGAGTGAATTAGGAGACTATTAGGGGTGTGGATTTGAGTAGAAAGATGGGCACCTTTGTCAACTCTAAGAAATGTTATCTGCACATTATTTTTATTACACTACACACCCTTTTCTATTCTATAGGATTTTTAAAAATTTCCAACAATTTTTTATTGTTTCGCTAATAAAGATGGTTTTGTTGTTGTGAGCTGCTGCAGCTGAAGTTCTGTAGAACGGCCAATGTTTTTATACGACCCCGCATGACTGTCACGGCTCTGCGTCTCACCCCTTCCCCTCCCGTATGTAGGATCTTGCTCATGCGCCTCACAGGTTCAGGCCCGGAGAGATCTCAGATAGGGAGCGCATCTGTGAAGACTTTGAACCGCAGACAGTGGTTGGACATTCAGTTCTACTGTTTACTGTGCGTGCGACCTAGACAAACTACTTTACCATGCCAGACCTTAAGTTTCCTCGCCCACGATCCTGTAATACTACGTGTTACTGCAGTAACAGATGAATAAATGCTCCTAAAATCCTAGTTGAGTAAATGAAATTTTCCTCTTTACTCCCTTTTCCTCCTGTTTCCCATCAGGAGAGAAAACCCCATAGACATGGCAGAATGAAATCACGGAAGGCACGGAAGGAAGGCATAAATTAGAGTCTTGCTAATTAGTTGGTGCTTTTTTTCCCCCTTATCAACTTTATTGAGCAATAATTTTTTTATGATTAAATGAATCTATTTAATTGGATGAGTTTTGACAGTTTCACCCACCCATGAAACCACAATCACGCTCAAGACATCGAATATTTTCATTACTATCAAAAGATTCCCTGTGTCCCTTTTCTCTTTATACGATTGACCCTCGAGCAATACAAATTTGAACGACACGGTCCACTGACATGCACTGGTAAATACCTGCACTGATTTTGATCTGAGGTTCGGGCTCTGCGGCTGTGGAGGGCATTGATCCGTGCTACTTTATATCGGGGACCCGAGCATCTAGATTTTGCTATCAGCCTGGGTCATGGAACCAATCCCCCTCAGATACCAAGGGGCATCATAAGTTGGGGGCATCAGGAGTTGTTCACAGATTTCCAGCTGCCTGGAGTTGGCATCCCTAACCCCAGCGTTGTTCAGGGGTCAACTGTACTTAGAAATGAGTGTTGTTTTCCGTTCTGATAGTCAGCGATTTTCTAGCTTTCAGACATGGGTCGGCCTTGGTTAGCATTAGAAAGTCATGTCAGGATTACTTCTGAAATACGTTTTAATTAGCCTGGAGTTTTTTCTCTCTTGTTTATCTCATCTAGACATTATCAAGCAGAACGTAAGTCTTGTACTTTCAGTATCACACACGGGATCACCAGAATTCTCCCGAGTTGTCTAACCACATGCCATCCCGTTGACGCGTTGGTCGCCTTACGCCGTTGTCACACCCCACACGTGGAGTCTTGGAATATGGCAGGTTCGGAGTTCACTTGTGAAAAACTGTCTGAAACCTCAGTTGTGTCTAATGGTTTCTTCTTCCTCTTTTCAAAAGACAAGAAAAACGAATGGGCTTCTTTACAACCCCTTTTCAGTCTCTCATCTTCAGAGAGGAAGATGCTGAAAGGCGCGGTGCAGCTGTTTTATGTCGCAGCTTATAATCTAATTACATGTGTTTTATCCAGATCATTATGGACTTCATTAGAGCTGGGCTTCGTACAAAAAAAAGATGCTGAGTTCGGTTTATGCAGACTCATCTGGGCCTTTTAAACTTTGCGATGACGCCGGCAGTGCCTGATGAAGTAGAATTCAGATCTGCCTGTCTGATGTTCTTGGTCATCTAATTTTCGCAAAGTTCTTGCATCTAATTCTGCCGACTTCTTTTTTGTGTGTGTGAGCATACAGTTTTCAGAATGATTAATAAGTGAAGCTTGTTATTTCAGAGAGAGTCACATTTGGGGATGATATATGGTCCTCTTAGAAGCCTGTGTGTCATGTATCGTTTGAACATCCTGGTGCATGTGGGAAATAAAACATCTCAAGTCGGTGCCAAAATCTAGGTCAAAGAGAGATGAAATCACATTTTGTTTGCTGGGTTTTCTGTGCTGGAGAAGACCGTAGCCTGATGGTCTTCAGTTTAATAGCTAAAGTTTTCCAACGTCGGGGAGAAGTACATAAGCTAGAAATGATTTGAAAAGGCAGAGTACCTCATGTGTGTCTTCCATAATTTTTATCTAAGATTTGAGAGTATTTTTAACCTGTTTGTTGTAGATATGACCAACTTCTGTGTGACTCCCTAACCTAACTTATTCAAGAAAGAAATTGGTATTCACTTGTGCTTAACGAAATTTCGCTATCCCAAAGAATGGTCTTTGGGGTGTCTTTACCTTCATAATTTTATGTTTTCTGAATCAATGTGTGTCTGTGGCCTTGAATTTGCCTGTTTTTTTTTTTTTAACTCTAATTATGTGATTCTAATATCATTCATAGCTCTTCCCTCCTTGGATAATGTATCAGTTTAACTGTTGTTGGTCCCAAGCAATCCTGAACTGTCAGTTAGCAAAGGACCGTATTGAAACGTAATTTGATGGTTAGAATTCAGTTGGAACATGGGCCTTGCCCAACGTCTTTAAGCCACGAAACCTGCACTTCTCTCACTTTCTCGGGGTTTGGGTGTACGTGTGTGTGGGTATGTGTGAGCTCCCAAACTCTCCGTGCAACTGGCACAGTGTAACAAACCCCCCAGCAACCTCTCGGTATTCACAATTTTAGTTCTGAACTGCTTACAAAGACCCAACTTCTGTTCTGCACACCCTTTAACTCCCGATCTTCTTCCTCATGTCTGGCCTAGGAATTCCTTTTACTTTTTATGACGTCATCATGTACATTGCTTCCTTCCTCAGCAGTGATGAGGACCGTTCCTCCAGGCAGACTCCCTTTGATTATTATTCTAAGTGAACAGGTACCCAGGTTGGCCTGGCCACGAGACCCTCCTGTGTACACGACCCTCCCCTTAGTTTACCTGGAAGGCATCACTTAACTATATTGTACATTGGAGCTCTTAGATTCATAGTTGGCTAAGGTTATAACCATTAAATTTTTTCGTGTGTGGAACTGGGCCTACCTGGCAAGAGACCAGCATGGAGCTACGGCTTTTTGATGATCTCCTTAATGGAAGAAAAGTGTAAAAATTCTAGACATGACAATGGGTCTAATGAAGGCCTACAGCAAACCTCTAGTGGTTCACTTGAAAGTGAAAAAGAACATTAGTTTGTAGTGTGTGGCCCTAATCTCTTTGCATTTTGTGCAAAGGTGACATTGGTTGTGTTAATACGATTGCTGCTTCCTCTCTAATAGTAAGTTGTATTCCTTATTGATATTTCTCCACGTAAGTCTTATTTTTGTTGTTAAACTTATTCTTGTATCATCTGAAT
Source organism: Cynopterus sphinx (assembly GCA_030015415.1). Classification (NCBI taxonomy): domain Eukaryota; kingdom Metazoa; phylum Chordata; class Mammalia; order Chiroptera; family Pteropodidae; genus Cynopterus; species Cynopterus sphinx. The sequence continues at coordinate 17,168,435 of CM057394.1, forward strand.
GCATGGCTACCTTTTTGTGTAATATTTTTTATTAAATTTCTTGCTGTTTATTTCTAGTGTAGTAAAAGATTGGGGGTTTTTTTTGGTATATTTATCCTGGATCTATGCATCTTGGTAAATATTTTATTAGTTTAAGTATATTTTTTATTAGAGTTGGATTTTTAAAGTATGGAACCTTATCATCTCTAGGTAAAGACTGTTTCATCATCAGCCAGGATGTTCAAAGCAGCATTTTGCGAGTTAATGACAGCCATCCTTGTTGGGTTTCTTAATTTAATAAAAATGGCTTTCCACCATTTAGCATTAATTTTGCCATTCAATTTTACTAAATTGTCTTTATCACATTTATTTTCATCTTTCCTGTTTACATATTTTTAACACACTTGTTTGCTGACCTAATTTGTTGTATATATACTGTTCTCCCTAAGGGGTCTCTTTACCTGTGTTACAGCCTTGGTTAGAATAGAGAATTCTTCATCCTGAGGTGGTGTGCCTGGTGAAGAGGGATGGAAATCAGTTTACTTGATTTTTTACTTTTTCAGACATGTGACTCCTAACCTCCCTGCCAAACGTGTGACAGAGCCTGCATCATCTCTGAATGAGTTCTAGCGTTATGTCCCCACGTAAGGTCTACCCTAAAGAATTCATTTATATGAGATTCTGTGCACATTTCTCTGAAGGTAAAATAGACATCACGTAATATCTCCGATTTACACAGAGTTCTGATTTTTACTGTGGCATGCATACTTATGTGTTCATTCAGAACATGTTATTCTGGTGTGTATGGGCGTGGACTCAGTTAAGCTATTTCCTATCAATTGAGCCATGAATCCTTATAATTTGCACTAAGAACTGGACCTAAGCAATGAATGATGACTGCACAGTGAACTGCCCCTCATTTAGAAAAATATACTGTGAATCGATCCAAGTTAGATCTGTGTTTAATTATTTACAAGACTATCGATTAGAAGAAAATTAGAATGCATAGTATTTTGTGGAACGATTTAGTTCTATTTCTAAATACAAGTCTTGGACAAAAGAGGCTGCAAGAGGACTTCATTGAGACACTGGAGGGAAATGAACACACCCAGAGTCTGTCCTTCCACAGGGGGGGACGCTGCGGCAGTCACAGGAAACCCTGAATGGTCCTAGACCGAATGTTCCAGCAGGTTTCCCTTCCCCCAGAGATCCTGGAAATCGTTGGCGAGAGTCATCATGCTGCCCACTCCCTGCAGTCGGGAGTTTTGCCTCTGGCAGAGCTGCAACCCCAGCGTTTCTGAGGAAGGGAAGAATGCACTGGGAGAGCTTTGCGAAGCTGCCAGGGAAAAACTCCCCCCTCAGACAATGGTGCTGTGTTACCCTTTGCTGCACGTATGATGCATTATTCGTCATTTTCTAAGCACGTTCATTACACATGCTGCTTAATCACATTTTAAAGATCAACAGCGTTTATCAAATTCTCATCCGTATCCCGCTCCAAGGCGGCCCCGGTTCTTCACCGCAGACCTACGCCCTGCAGGCGAGCGTGTGTGTGTATTTTGTGTCCCTTTCTGTGTCCAAAGGCTGTGAGCCACACCCATTGAGTTAGTCCTTGTGTTTCAGGCCGTCCCACATATTAGAGTCCTCATCTTGCTTTGGTAGTGTTGGTTTTATGCCAAGACATGTTTTAATTGCGTAAGTAATTAATTGCACTCTTCTGGACGTAATATTGTGAGCCTTCTGTGTCCAAGGATATGTGAGTGCCTTCACTGGTTGCTCTTAGTGCCTTGCCTAGTCGTATGTGCTCAGCAAACACTGGTTTAATTGAATGCAGCAATACATGGTGAGACTGGTTGCTGATGCGGTTTTGTGGGGTTTTCAGAAATTCTTAGAATTCTTGATTCCTTTTTGCCTGTTTCTGACATTAATGGTCACGGGTGAGGCAGTATTAGTCCACAGAGGAGATGGAATGAATGATGGTGATGATTATATTTTTATTTGTTTACGTGTCTGTGTACCTGTGGGCACATGTTGGCCTGATGTATTTATTTGTGTGTAGATAAGAATGAGGACAAAGAAGTAGTGAGAATGGATGAGAAGACTGACAAAAAAACCTACTGTGTTCTGGAAATCGTTTTAGGACATTCAGGCCATTGGATTTTTTATTTATTCCCCCAGGATCTATTTCTTAAGCATCTACTAACAGCTGGTCCCATCCAGAGCCCTGGAGGTCATCTGAAAGAACTTAGTCCAGTGGAAGAGATAATGGTGAAGGTGAATGGAGAGTCCCCAGGCGGGGGACCAAACAGGACATCTCCACGAGAATGGAGGTTTAAAAAGTTTGCGAGAAGTGAGTCTTGGGCTCAGTCTTGAACATTAAGAAGGAGGACATTGCAAAGGGAGGAAAGGGGGCCCCACATAAAGGAAACACACGCAGATGAGGAAGACAGCTTTAATTTTTCTTGGGGAGAAACTTGAACGTAAGATGTCACACCAGGTACTTGTCTTAGAATTGGTTCATTAGTCATGTTAAGTCCTTTAATGTGGATAGATAATCACATAACAACACCCAGAAAAAGCAGACTATGGCCATGGAACGTTCTGGGGTTTGGAGTGTGTGTCACGTGAAGCTACCATGCTCCTCATTGCTTAATTTGCGATTAGGAATTCATAGACAGTCTGAGTCTATGGTTCATGAATTATGATTATTTTTCAACACATTTACCATGGATTCCTCCGGTATTTTCTCGTAATATTAATTTGTTTCTAATCTTAATTTTTCTTTATTATTATAACATATATATCTATGAATCCGGAGGAACATATAAATACTAATTAACATTGAAAAACACCAGAAGTTCAAAGGATGCCCTGCATGAAGATAGAGTTCACGGGGAAATAGTTGGCTATCCATGGTCTTTCTGGCTGTGCATTACAGAACATACAATCAGTCTCCGCAGCCTGTCGTAGTTGCAGGCTCGTGGGCATTTGAATCAGGTGGACCTGGAGTCACATCCTCAAAACAGCGCTTATCCGCCGTATGGCCCAGAACACGTTCCTTAATTTATGTGATTCTGTTTCTTCAGCTATAAAACGAATACGCCATGAAGCTAACTTTGTAGGGGAGAGCACTGGAGAAGGTGATACAGGATGTCCCCGAAGGGCTTAAGAATTAGTTACCTTCTTATTGGTAGCTTCATCTGGGAATACAAGCTACTAAAGCCTATATGTTTGCTCAGACCTTTTTATAAGAAAGATATTATACCGTCTGAATTGAGCTGGGTTGAATGCCTTCTGCATCCATTGTCAAAGAGATTATGACACCTCGAATTATATTCCCAAACCAGAAATTATGGTTTTTCTAACATACGCAGTGTAGTGGATTGCTCTGGCCATGCGTGTTTTGCGCTCTCTGCCTTTAAGAGTATAATTATTGCTGAATTACCCATTAGGCAGATTTTGGGCTTATTGTGTCCATGTGTAGACCCCCGGCAACACTGGGATACGTGCACAGCCACACACGTGTCTACACTTTGCTTTCACACACACACAAATTGCAAGTTAACCAAAAATTGACTATTGGAAACTCTAGAAAGATGTGACGTTAATTTTGGCAAATGCAACCTTTTGTCTTTTGAGGTTTAGCATTGTTCCTATTTAGAAATCCACACTGGGGGAGAGAGTGAAGAATACCAAATCTTCCACTGCGTGGGGACTCACCCTCAGGATGATAGTAAATCAGAACTAGAAGGTAGTTCCCAGCATATCGTTCTTCGGCAATTCTGTGTCCGAGATGGAAAAAGCACAGCCATCTGTCTTGCAGTGATTTGCCATTTGTGCAATATTTAACATAATTTTCAAACAATATTCCAAACAGCGATTATCAAGATGCAGTGGGATCAGTGAAGTGTAGACCACAGAATGTTAGCACAATGTAAGAACTGGCTAGCAGAGGCGTTGTCAAAATATTTTAGCCTAAACCTCCCCCCCCCTTTTTTTCTTTCAAATGAAAAAGGACACAGGAGGCACTAAGCTATTTTGATGAGAGTGTACAGATGCCTGCTGAAGGGAGTCTGAGTGCAGGGGGAGCCGCTGGGGCCCCTTCCTTGGTTGCCCCCCACTCGGCCTGTTGGACCTGGAACCACCGGTTTAACACAAGCCGCCGCTGAGGACCTGACAGCCAGGAGGGTTCACCCCCCTGGGGCTGAACTCAGATGGCTGCTGTCTTTGGGAGCTGCGTTTTGAACTAATTTGGCAACTTCCTATCGGAAAGCAACGTTCAGACAGCAGCATCAGCTCTGCTGGGGTATGTCACCTGAGAGAAGCAAAACGTTGTGCCTGAGCCATCCCCAGCCCGAGCTCGTGTTTGTGTAGGAGACAGACAAGATGAGCAGCGGCTGCGAGGGCCAGGCGCAGGGCGCTGGCTTACGAAAAAGCGGAGGTGGCACCTGGCAGTGCCGGGAAGTTTTCATCCTGGCGGTTCTGGTACTTCTTTAGGTCTCAACCAGACCTAAGTACATCCTCTCCCATTTTACTCTCTGCATGTCAGTCATGCTCAGGTCGTGTATGTGATGCAGCTGTATCCACATCAGCCCCTGTAAGCCAGAACATTAGGATATTTCCGTTTACTGATCCACTTTGACTTAAACATGTTAGCTTTCTAGCACCTGGAATGACTTTGGACTCAGCCACTCGCTTTTCCTCCCAAATCTCTTTTCATCTGGTGGGAAGAGGTGGAGAGGCTCTCAGGCCTGGTTGGTGTCTTTGAAATACAATCAAGGCACCTGGCAAAGAGAGGATTGATCCTGTGACCTCGCCTCTGTTACAGCAAAACCTCATCGATTGAGAAAACGCCTATCCACAGCTTTTCTTCTGAGGATTCTCCTCTCTCTATTACCAGGTAATAGAGAGATGTTTGTCGTCTCGTGACTCAACTCAATTGTCACCAATTACCCTTAGCATTTTGATCCCACGTGGGGTCCTTGTACATTAGGCGCTCAGTAAAAGCTATAGAGACAATTAGTAAATGGAGACATGGGGTCTCTACCCACCTGCTAAACATCCGTTATTCCTTTGAGGAATTTACTGACATTATGGTCACATTTCAGAGGCGGCCTCAGGTCGCCCTAGGTATTGTACTTCCAATCGAGCTGTGTCTTTCCTGTTCCCCAAAGCCTATATTTACCTTGGCCATTTTGGTTTTGAGTGTCGGCCCTTGTAAATGTACATTTTCTAATATGCATTTTGTAGGCCATATAATGAAAAGGGGTCGGTACATGTCCGCATATAGTTACGTTTATGTCCAGATGAAGATATGCATAAAATATCCATCTGTACAATCACATACACGTAGGGAAGAGCACGGAAATATCAACACATGTTTTCTGCCATGGGCAGGGCAGCCAATTACAATTTCAAGGATTATTTTAATCAGGCAACTGAGAAATTTTAAATTGCTATTTCCCGTTGCCAGTATTGCAAATCTACGTTGAAACCTCAGAATTTCCATGGTCTCTGTTTCGTTCCTTCACCTAGAACCCTTTGCTTCTTTGTGGTAAGAGAAAGTAAGCAAAGCTAATTGTGGCTTTACAATAATAAACCCCAGTAGAGACTTAATGTCCTGTGTTTTTTCCTAAGAGGAAAGCCTGGCTTAGTTTATGCAAATAACAAGTATTAAAATTGGCAGCGTGTCTTACCGTCCCTCTGTTTCTACTTGCAAAATTTCCCTAATGATGTTTGTTTTTTAATTTGTGGAAGGAAACAAGTAAATTCACTACCCATTAAGTCTAGGAGCCTTTATGCTTGGAGCAAAACCGTGTGGGAAGGAAGGTGTAGATGTGAAATGGAAGCAGATCCATCAGTGGTGAGAACTGCAGAGATGTCACCACATCACCACTTAGGAGAAGTCGTTGGGGCGGGCAGGTCAGTCTGGCTCTCTCCCTGGAGGAATGGAAAATTCCTGGAATTTCTATGTGGACAAGAAGCAGGAAACTCTTTTCTGATTTCTAGAGCTGCTGGAATCCATGGGGAGAAGTGGTTCGGAAGGGCTAGAAGCCGTGGGCCCGCAGGTCCTTGAGGCACTCGCGGGAGGGGCCTTTGCCTCAGCCAGGGCGCTCGCTCTGTTTGATGCTTCAGCCTGCCACGGACGATTTTATCTGGAAATAAGTTCCACCACATGAAACCTGCTGGAAACACCACTGGCCGTAGAAGGCTGAGTGCTCTTCTCACTGACAAGTCTCTTGATGGTGGCAGCGGCTGCCCGATTCAGCCTCAGGTGCTCTGTCCGCCTTGTGTTCCTTGTTTTCCTAACTTTTCATTCTCGAAGTACAGTAGGGAAATCTGAAGCCGTAAATAGCAGAAACATGTCACTCTGATTAGATAAGATTTTCAAGTTCTGCATGGCGGAACCCCCATCAGAACAGTGAAAAGCCGAACTGGGAGAGAGATCTGTGTCCCTGGTTATCTCAGAGAAAGGGCTGTTTCCTTAGTGCCGGGGTCAGCAGCCATGGCCCCAGGGCTGCGTCTGGCCTGCTGCCTGGTTTGTAAATCCAGTTTTATTAGAATAGAGCCACACTCGTTGTGTGGTTTGAGTCTGTTTTCATCTTGTGGAGGCAGAACTGAGTAGTTGCCACAAAGGCCTTACGGCCTGCAAAGCCAAAAAGAGTTCCTGTCTGGTTCTCTACTGAAAAAGATCAACCACCCAATGAAAACGTAGCAAGAGTTACGTGTTTCAGTGTCTCAGCAAAATAAAGCAACGACAGACAGGTTTCTTCTCCCAAGTGTAACGAAGAGACGTAAACGAAAGGGGAGGATTGGGGACAAACGAGAGATGGTGGGACACTCAGAGACTGGCAAGGGCAGGAGGAAGCCTTTACCACCCCTGGGGTTGAGAGCACAAAGAGAGAAGACAGTGTTTCTGGGCCGAGCCAGAGCTGGAGCAGGGAGGACGGATCGTCCGAAGGCAGGTGTCGTCACGTAGGGATGTGGCCTCTGAGAACTGTGGCCATGGGACCAGACAGCAGCGGGCAAGAAGTGCCCTGACATCTCTCTCCCCACTGCCTCCCGGTCACTGGCCCTGCCCAGAGGCTACCAGGCGAGGGTGCCCAGGTGACATTGTCCTCTGTGGTCAGCCTCCCAGAACTCAGATGAAAAGATCTTCAGCCTCATTGGTAATAAAAGCAGGGCCAATGAGGATGATACTAAAATGTCATGTTTACCAACCTAATGAAAAAGAACCAGGTGTTTGATAGCACCTTGTCCTGCCAGGGAACAGGAGGACAGGCTGAGTGTGAGTGTGTGTCTAACGCGTTCGCTCTCAGAGTTAGAAATGCAGGTGCCCTTTGACTTCGCGGTCATACTCCTAGGAATTCATCCTACAGATGCTTTCGTAAATACATGAAGTTTCATAGGAGTGAGGCTATTTTTTTTTTGTAATATGAAAAACCTTATTTGCAATATGAAAAGAATAGAAATAACCTAAATGTCCATCAATAGGGGACTAATTATGTCAACCATGCTACATCTATTCAGTGGAATACTATGAAGCCATAAAAAAGGAGGAGGAAGCTCTTTATGTCCTCATAGAAAATTAACTATTAAGTTATATTGTTGAGTGCAGAGAAAATAAAAATAAGTGTATCCCATGTAACCACTTGTGTAAAAAAAAATAGGGAAAAGGATAGATAAATATTTCCTCGTTTCTGCATAAAATAGAAAACTCATGAAATGATAAGATCAGATGTCTCTGTAGATGGGGCCTGAGACAGAGAAATTTTTTTTTATCTTCTTAAAACCTTCAAATTGGATTCATGTCCTATTTAAAATTAAAGAAAAGCAAGAATAATCTTACAGGCCGGTTAGTTGTAGTCTTAAACAGGTAGCTTTTGTCTGAAAGTTCAATTAGGAGAATCTGAAAATTCTCGTCTCTGGCTTGTGACTTCTAGTGACTTCACCAAGATCTGAGGGGCTGATGGGCGGGTGCGTGGTGGTGTGGCGGCTCAGATGCCTCAGTGAGCCTGTGCTGCCTCGTCTTTCTTCAGACTTGGCCCGATGGTGGTGGTTCCATGTACAGCCTCCTCAAACTCTGCTTGCTGGAACATTCTTGAAATCAAAAACACCTTTTGAAAGTATTTTCTACGATTTGGGTTTTCAGCGACTCTCGCCCGCCCCCATGTATGGGTCTGATTTATTGAAACTTCTCTCTACATGTGTCATTCCTCCTTTTCCCTTGCGATAGGTACACGCTTTCGTTACCAGGAGCTGGGTCTTGGGCACATTCTTTTTTTTTTTTTTTTTGATGTGGAGCAAATTGCGGATTATCAACACGTCAGCAAAGGGATGATCAGAGGATCACACTGTGGAAACAAATCCGGATTTCTCAAATCCGTGTCCTCTTACTTTTCCTTGTTTTTTTCTGGGCACTATTTGCCCAACGTAGAAAGAACTGCATATGGATGCGCGCGTGTTGCAAACTGATTTTTCAACCGTAATTGCTTTGCCGTGCGAAAATGGGCAGCAGAAGGAGATTGGGAATCTCGGCAACCAGAGATGAGATTCCTGCACCTGCCGGATACCGCGTGCCGCGCGCAGAGAAATCGAAATGCTGCTGTCTTGTGACAGGAGGTTCCAAGGAATGTGATTCGAGTGCATCAGTCCGCCCACAGCTCCCCGATGGAATGACAGTGCCCGTCCTGATGCCGCAGTCGGTCCGAAGACTGCCTTAGCGAGGGGCTCAGAAGTGGTCCCGGCAACTTTGCTCTGGGGCCGGGACCTTCCTTCCTGTCCACTTACTTCCACTCGGGAGTGCGGTTTGCAGGGCACTCGTCAGGTTGGAGGGCTCAGAATGAGACAGCGTGTAGGTGCCATCTGCAAGCGTGCGTCTCTCAGAGCCACGGCTGGGGAGTGAGGGTTTGACCCAGCACACTGCCAGGTTCTGACCCCTGAAAGGAAGGAACAGTTGCCCTCTTAATTCTGGCACGAAAAAGATTTGGACGGTGTACGTCCCACTTCAGGTCCTAGTTTCTAACTGAAAAGTGTCAACAAGGCCCCTGGTAATTACGTATCCTGAAGCAGTGACCTGGAGGACCAGGGGATGGCACTGTTTGTGCTGCCAAAGGCTGCTCCTAGTTTTATTTTTAAGGCCACAACGTTAGGCTGTTTCATCGTGTGTGTGTGTGTGTGTGCGTGTGCGTGCTCATTTGCTGGTGGTGTAACTAGAAGCTTCCTAACGAGCTAATTTGTGCAGCAAGGGGATGGGGACCAGCAGAGCCCTGAGGATTGCTGCAGTCCTGCAGGTCAAGGTCATGTACCAGCCAACAGCACCAGGACTGGTGCTATGCGAAGTCATACCCGCCCCCTCCCCGCCTCATGCCGGGACCCCCAGCCCGTCCCTTCTCACCTGTCCCTTCTCTGCCGGCTCTGACGGTCCGCTCTCGCCTGTTTGTCCTCTGACTCTCCGAATCCGAGACTTCTTAACTACGTGTGAACTCTTGAGCACATGCCACCAGCTTTTATTCTTTCCATCTCCTTCCTTCAGAGTCTCTAACAGAATGCACTGGTTCATTTTTGGCCAGGGTTTTCCTCTTTTGGCTGGGGCTCTTGGCCAGCTGAGTCACAAACCACTATAGCCTCTTCACGTTTTGGATAAAATGCGGTGGTATCTGAATTGTACAGTTTGGGCACAGGAATTGGACTGAGGCTGTTTAGTATGTAATAATAATAATTTCCCCCACAGTTAGGATTTACTGGAAAAAAAAAAGTCTGCATGGGCAGAGAAGCATTTGTATTCTCATCAAACCCTTTTCATGGCCTTACATTTCCTTTTGATCCACACACAAAAGTCCACTGAACACACTCTGTGTACAACTTCTTCGAGGAAAGAGATGCACATTCAGGGAGCCTCTGTGCCTGCCGTGAACAGATTGTGCCAAGTGATTTTCCACATAACGCTTAATAATTAATTATTGCAAATCCCATGTGTTATTTAATCCTCATAGTGAACTTTGGAAACATGCATTATTTTTTATTTCTTTTATCTAAACCTTTTTTCTTTTCAGATCATTATGAGTTCACATGCAGTTAGAACAAATAATAGAGATCTCTGTGTCCTCTACCCAGTTGCCTCCTATAGTAACATTTTTCGAAAATTCAGTACGGTGTCACGACCCGAACGCTGACATTGCTGTGGTCACCACACATCCCTCAGGCCGCCCTTTCATAGCTACGTCCACTTTCTCCCCCCCCCCACCTCCTCCTCCCCCATGCAACCACTGATCTGTTCTCCACGTCTGGGTCGCTTCCAGTTTGGGGCTGTTGCAAATAAAGTTGCTACCAACATTCACGTCCAGGCTTGTGCGGGAACACATGCTTTCATTTCTCCGGGTTAAATGCTCAGGCGTGCCATCGCTGGCTTGGGTAGTAGTTTTTACATTGAGCATGCAACTTGCCGTGATTCTCTAAGGGCTGGATTGTCATTATGAATTGTTGCTCTTCATAGATGGAGAAACTGAGTCGCAGGCGAGTAGTTGACGTGCCTAAGATTGCATAGCTAGTGAGGAGGAGGGCTCCGGCTCGAGCTCAAGTCTGTCTGACGCCCCAAATCCGTGTTTTCTTTCAGCTGAGGCCTCTGTTAGAGCGTGTTCACCCTCTCCTGTAGCAGTGTTTGGAAAGGAAAGCAGGCTGCTGTTTCCACCTGACCTTGGATCACTGAAAATGAGGTGGTGATTTCTGGTCATCTACATCATATATTTTTAGCTCAAAGAGCAGAAAGCAAGGGCATCAGAGTCCATGATAGACATGATCAAACCGGGACTCGTGGCACTTTAATAGAAAGTCAGCAAGATTTATGCTCCCGTCTTTGCTGAGAGATTGAAGGGCTAAAGCCGCTTGCTTGCCCAGCGAAGCAAGGGCAGAGCCAGGACCCCGATGGACCAGCTTCTCCATCCCCCTTTCCTCTGGTTGCCGTCCATCCTTCAGCTCAGACGGCCTCAGTGCCGGGGCAGGCAGCTGGTGACTGACGTGCCTTAGAAAGGCAGATGCCATCCAGTACGGCTGTGTTTGTGGGAAGGACGGGGGCAGGAGTGAGACAGTCCCAGGTGCTGGCTGATCAGATCGTGGCAGGTCCTGACACCCTGCAGGGACTTGCAGCCCCTTCCTGTAATCTAAAGGGTTATTTCTCCGTGACACCTTGACAGGAAGCTGGCCTTTGGGGGAGCAGAGCTCACTCGCTGTGCCTGAACAACCGTCCATTATTAATGCTTTACGTCCTGATAAGTAGGGCGGTGTTACCTGGACATCTACGATGGAGCTATTACTTTTTTCCTCCTCCTTTTCAGTCGAAAGGAGAAGGTGTTAAAAGCAGTTTGAGAAAATTGCAACCACGAAATTGCACAAAGCTGCCAGAGTGAACCCGCCTTTCCCACATAACTTTAGAGCCTGTGTAATTTGCGCCATTATAGGAAATATCCCTCATGTTTCAGAGGTTTTAAACAAAGGCAGGGTGGTTCTCACCGCTCCCCGCAGCCTAAATATTGTTTCGGAATTAAAATGACTGATTCTGGTTTCGTCCCTGCAGACTACGATAAAGCTGGAATGAAAATGACCTGATTTCATGCTCATAGCAGTGAATGAAGCCTTTGGAAATCAGCTTCTGCCATAATTTTACATCTTTTTAACCCGAAATGCTGTTTCTTTCTAGGGGTTTGTATTATTTCTATCATAGTGATGGATTTTCCCAGTTAACACTTCACTCAATTTCTGATTTCAATATTGAAAATATTATATATTTAATAGATGCATAATAAATTCCAGAAGTGATCTGATTGAGCTCTCACCCCTCCTTTTCTTGACAGAAAATTTGCTCCCAGGGTGGTTTGCGACGATCCGTGGTAAGGATTATCATGTCCAAGATCCTCTCTCTGTCTCTGTGACCCTAGATCTGTGACCCTCTATATGCAGACCCCTGATATTTGAGTCACACAATATTATTGCTAGAAGTAGGTAGGAAAAAGGTGAGCCCAGACCCCACATTTTGGGGTATAAGGTAGTTCCTCATCAGTTTAGTCTGGGAGCGAGCAAGCTTCAAGCACCGTCGGGGGCAGCGGCCCACTGTCCCCTCACAAACACGACATGCTCGCTCACCCCTCTCCAAACACAGACCCGTGTCTTTCTTCTGCCACATCAGAACACTTTGATTTGGGGATCCTGTATTTAGGAGTTTATGTAGCATATTGTCTGTTTTAATTATTCCACTGCAAAAAAATATATATTTTTTAAACTATTGTCAAGATGCTTCCTAAGGCTTCTTAGGGCTCTGTCCTCAGCAATGCGTAGTGAATGGCACATAATTTGTGTGTGGGTTTGCATTGATGAGCTGTGTGACGAGTGTGGCGACACGAAACTTTGGGGAAGCTTCGATCAGATTTTTTTAATGCTGCTTCAGTGACTTGGCTACCTACGATGGGATGCAGAGTGCTCTGAGTACCTGCTTGGCTTCGCATGTCTCGTAGGATCCTGGTGTTTATCTCCGCGATTCATATCGATATCCTGTACAAGGCCAAGCTGTCTTCTCCTAAAGACAAACAGAAAAACTGCAGTTTTCGTAGGGGAGTGTGTGTTTCAGGGTTTTGTGATTAGACTATCTGTGGAATTGTAGATAAACAGGCAGTTGTTTATCAGGCACGGACCTAAATGCGAGCACTTGGTTCCAAGAGTTTGATTCTCTTCTGCAGGCCTTACACCTACTCTTGACAAAGAGAGAAGAGACTGTATTCACTGTGTTTATCAAGATGGCATGTTGCTAACCTTAAGTTTCAAGGCCCTCTCTCTCCGAATGCCCTGAGCCTTAGAAAGTCGGTGTCCGCCTTGCGCTGAGGCCAGCGAGGGTACGGGACAGCCAGCCAGCTTTAATCAGCCCAGCTGCTTGTAAGCACTGTATATGTATGAATTCACACGATCCTCCAGACAGCCCTGTGAAGGGAATTCTAATCGTTTCTTCGTTTAACTGACGAAGAAGCTTAGCTTCAGAGAAGTCGAGCAACTTGCCCAACGTAAATGGCCGAAAAGTGGGACGGGGATTTGAACTCGTGTGCTGAGCCCCTGAGCCTGCTCCCTCTTTCCTCCTGCGCATCTGCCTCTCTCTGTCTAAGCCGAAGATCCACGGCTCCATTCTCTAAACAAGACTAGGACCCAGAGTGAAGCAGTTCATTCTCAGCATCACTTACGCACTGAAAAAAAAAAGAGAAAAAATACATGTGTCCTGTTTTTCTAGACAATCCTAAAACGGTACTGATTTTGGAAGATGACAAGGCATGACCCTTTCCTGGTGAAAACCGAAAGCAGCCTCACTTGCTCCTTTTCAGATCCGCAGTTTTCTCTGTCACCATCTTTGAATTCCAGAATCCAATAACAGGACACATTTGATTCAACAGCCGGAGCTTGCTGCAGCATCAGCTCTTCAGGTTTTTAATTGCTCATTTTAAAGGCCCTCAGTTATGCACAGACACATTTTCCAACCAAGCTCGCCACCCGTGCCGTCGGCACATCATTTCCTGAGACTCTGCTCAGTGATTAGTAGGAGTTTGCTTTTTAGGTAGACGCTTCTTTCCTTCCCAGCACTGTGCCTCTTAGCTGTTCTCAGTCACCGAGGATGCTCGGTCCAGGACAATGATGCCCCAGGGAGTCTGAGATGAACAAAACCCTGCTCGTGTCCTAACGGGAGAAACCTACCTGCTTGGGAAGTTGAGACAAACAAGGGGGTGCTGGATGGAGAAGCAGAGTGGTGGACCTGGTGGCTGCTTTCAGAGTTCGCAGGCGAACAGGTGACCCCGCCTGTCCTAAGTTACATCCTATCATCCAAAACGTTATTCACCGAATTAAAATTTAGATGAAAACATTCAGAATTAAGTTTGTTCTTGTGCCATTTGCTGTTGTGATGTGGGATCACCCTGGCACCATGGAGACGGTAGACGTAAAAGCCTTTGGTCCCCCAGACGCCCCGTGTTTTCCAGGAGGACCCACTGTAACAATTTGGTGTGCATCCCTGCAGACCCTCCTCACCTGTGCATGCACACGCACACACCTGTGCACAGGTATGTGTGCGCAGGCAGAGCTGTTCCTCACCTGCAGCTTGCAACTGACATGTTTTTCCCTCCACAACGATTCAGTGCTGCCGACACAGATCTCTCGTTTTTAGTGATCACACACACAGCATCATAGCAATGTAGCATAATCATCATCAATAACGCTTATCGCTCTCTTATTTCGTGTCAGGCTTTGTATTAAGTGCCTTCCCACAGCTGAGGAAACCAAGAACCGGAGAGGTTAAGTAACTTGCTCGAGGTCAGACAGCCAGGACGAAGCAGAAGCAGGACTGCACCACAGCCGTGTGGTTCCAGCACCCTCGTGTGCACTGAAATCCTGTAACTGAGCCTCTGCTAGTGGACACTGGCCTCTTGTTTTCCCCAGAACGAATATCCTATAATGAACGTGTTTGTGTACACGTCCTTGTGAAAACAAGTCTACCGGATATCTACCTTGTCATGTGTGAGAGCCAACCCAGTTTTTAAAAAAAACAGTATTAGTTTGTCTTGACTCATGCGAAGAGGTTATAGCCTAATTGCCGGAGGGGCTGATGTCATAATCACAGCAATGTTTCACCTTGATAATGACGATTCATTGAGATTCGTTTGCCATTTTATTCGACTTGTTTATTAACACAAGACCTACCAGCCTTGGCTGCTGCTGGAGTCCGTGTTTTCAACGGTCAGCGTCATTCAAGGCCAGGGGAGGGAACCTAATTGTGTAACAACCTTCAAAGGGGTCACAACAGAATACGAAAGAAACCTGGCACTTACAGAACGAGGTGCTGCTGTTTTATGCTCGGCATTGCGCGGAAACGCGCGGTTTTCATTTTTACGCTTTCCATTTGAGTGAGTTTGGGTTTGCTAAAAAATGTAAAAAGGGACGAACAGAAACCGTGGCCTGCGGTGTTGCTGAGGAAGCCTCAGGACGACAGAGCCGAGATGGCTCTTCCACAATGGAGTGATTCGTTGCTACCTCGGAGAGTGCGGAGGCAATCAGTCATATAATTGATAAGTGAATTTTCTGCCTTCCAAGAGGCATCTCCTATGGTTTCTTCTTTCCTCACCGCTACGTGACAGATCCGTAGACGGGGCTGGGTGGCTGGTTGGCCAGGCAGGTGTCTCTGTGGTTGTCGGGGCCCAAACCCACGGGCTCCAGGCCTTCTGCGTGTGACTCCAGCTCATTCTCCCACTGCTGGACCACAGACTGCCCGGTGGCCGGGCCCTGTGGGCCAGTGTGGGTGGATCCGGAATCAGAATGGACAGTGTTCACCCCAGAAGGTGCCCCCGAAGCATTTCTCATCGTGGGGAGACAGTGGGCTTCTGCACCCATGTCCTGAGGCGTGGAAGCACTTCTCTTGTTGTCTCTGAACCCTGCTGGGCACAGCAAGGGCCGCCGAAGGGGCCATCTGATGTCGCAGGAGGTGAAGGGAGGCTGTGTAGGGGGGTGCTTTCAGCTGTGGCTGGAGAGGCGCCCTGCAGTGTCTCTCTTTCTCAGATGATTTGGTGACGACTTGGTGATAGTCACACGTTTCGGCCTTTGGTATTGAGAGTGGCTACCTGTCATCTTAACATAGCAGATGGTGTTCTTTTTTCTTTTTCTTTCTTTTTGTTTTTTGGGGTTTTTTTGGCAATCAAATGTGCCATTGACCTAGAAAAACCTATGAAAGTTTGTAGGAATAACTCTGCACACGTGAGTCCGGTACAGACGTGCTCATGGAATGAGGCCCTTGATAAAAGGAGCTACCGGTTTCACACTAATGAATGCTGACGTTGGGTTCAGGCGAGTGTACAAGCTGAAGAAAGTTTTTTTCCCCATTAAAATAACATTTCTTTTAGCATGGAAGTTAAAGGACCTGAAAGCAAAACCGTTATATTTTGAAGAGGGTGGGAATGAGGGAGGCAGAATCGGGCTTAGGGCCGTGCGTTGTATAGTCAGGCTTTCCGACTTCAATCCAGGTTCTGACCCTGGGCTTCATTCCTCTTATCTCTCAGCTGGAACTAACTACAGTTGTCCTACAATTATCATGATCATAGATATAACATTGAACGATAATATTTGTAATTTAATCTACTGATCATTAATTATCGTAACAGTATCTACTTCGTAAGTTGTCAGAGAGTGAATTAGTACATGGAAAGCATCTAGAAGGGCATCTAGCAGATAGTTTGCCCTCAATTCAGTGTCCGCTCCTGTCATGATTGTTGCTAATATTAATGTTGCTGTTATGTAATAATTATTCCTTTGTCAGGCTACGTTCTTGCACTTTGTCCGGAAAGATGCACCAGCATTTAAAATAGAGTGTTTACTAATATGAGTCTGTACTGAGCTGAATAAATCACTGCTTAAAGTCTAAATGTGATGAGGAATGAGATATTTGCATAATCTCAAAGTACCCACCCCATACCTCCGAATACTTACCCATTACAAAGAGAAGGAAGATGAGTAACTTCACAGTGGAGAAGCCTGGCAGACGCCACCTTAAACGAGTGATCAAAGTCAATAGCATCAACAATACGACGGACTGAAATTAGGTACCACCTGGCAGGGGATAATGAGGAGAACACAGCATCATTACTGAGATATTTCTGCCAACGAGGCACGAGCTGAATCTTATTGTGAGGAAACCCAAAGTGAGGGACGTTGTACGAAATACCTGGCTTCTAATCTCCAAAAGTGTCACGGTCGTGAAAGTTAAGGGAGCCCAAGGTTTGAGATGGACCCACACCCTGTGCAAGGCATCACGAAACGATTGCCACACTTAGAGGCTGAGGATTAGACGGTAGCGACGTGTCCGTGTGAATGGCCTAACTAATTTTCTCGGTCGTATTGTAGGACAATGTCATCACGGATATCGGACATCCACAATTTGGGGAGTATGAGGTACTCACTCCCGTGGTTCAGACAAAATAAATATTACTGTTTTTGTAACTCCTGAAACTCATAACTTTTCTGTTTGATATTCTTTCGAAATTAGAAAAATAACTAATAATGGAAGGGCTGGTAGTCTTATACCTTGTTGATATACCCTGGGGGCAGCAAATTAAAGACTCTCTCTATATAATATAATATGTGTGTGTATATGTGTGTGTTCATGTGTGTATACATATATTCACCTCCTAACTGACACTTGGTATTCTAGTCTATGCAAACTAAGGAAAAATACTTTGGAAAAATATTTGTATTACAGCGCTAAGTGGAAAAGTCCTGCTAATACAATGGATGTATAGTGGGTTCTTAACTGTTTGCAGAAACACCGTGAAAAGACTGGTGTCCTCCTCCCCACCGTTGCTGGTGGCAGCCTTCAAGCCAGCGAGGCCCCGCATTGGCTCAGCTCGTTTCCCCCGATTTCTTGTCGTTTATTTCTGTTGAGGTCATCTCGGTTGCCGTGGCCTGAGCTCGCTGCGCTCTCTCACTCCGCCTTCCTCCCGGCCAATCCCTGCCCATCTCCCCCAGAGGGCCTGCCTTCTTGCTTCTCGCTGGTGACAGGATTTCTCCGGCTTCCCGTGTCTAAACGGTTGCAGATGTGCGCCTTTATTCTGGACTTTAGCATCATGGTCCCTTTCCCGCGCTGTCGAGACCCCATGTTAGTGGCATCAGGACAGACAGGGGCAGCCTGGCCATGAGCCCCCGGGGTGCCCACCGCCATGGTCGGAGGGTGATTGCCGGGGCGTCTGGCCAGTCGTGGAAGCTGGGACGGTCATTCATCAGTGTCGCGCCTGAGGCAGTTCTGCTGAGACTGTGGGGCCTGGGGCCTGCTCCTGCCTTCGTCCATGGCGGCGAGGCTGGACTCTGCAGGCGAGGTAAAGGGAAACGAGAAGCTGCCTGCCGCAGGCCACGAGGCCTGCAGCTAGCCTCCACCCGGCGTCTGCCGCAGGTAGATGATCGTCCTGCAGGGGACTTGTTACAGTGCCACTTCACACACTAGGAAAGGGGAGTGCAGAGGGGTCAGGGGCGTGACCGGTTGAGCAGCTCGTGTGTGGTGGAGCCAGGGGCAAGCTTGCCTCTCTCGCTTTCACACTCATGCTATTTCGAGACGCCCCAGTTCCTCCAGAAAGCACAGAAACAGTGTTTTTCGGGCGCCAGGAAGTGACACAGGCCACACTCGCAGTTTGTCGCTTTGGACACTTACTTTCCCTCATCTGTGGACTTGCTAACCAAAGCCGAATTTCTCCAGTGGGCTGCATTTTGGTTTTTCTTCCTGCATTTCTCTCTGTTTTTTTTTTTTTCTTCCTCTTTATAAGATGATATTAATGAGATAGTGTAAACTGCAGCAGGAGGCCTCGGGTAGAACTTTCCATCTCTTCTCAGGAAGCGAGCGTTGGGGGCAGGTCCTGCTGGAGAGCAGAGAGAGTATGCCTCATCTCTTTGGAGTACAACCTGTGATTTTCAGTGTAATTTTCCCCGGAACCACTCATCCACTTGGACACAGATATACTTCTGAGTACTCCTCCAGCTAACCATGCCACGCTGTCTCCTGCCTGACACATCCCTCTGCCCCTCCGTCATTCTGATCTCAGCCTGGCTGCGTCGGTGAGATCTCCATTGTTAAGTGGTCCTGGTGGAACAAAAACAAACCAAAAACTCACGAATTAAATAAATGTAAGAGAGCCCACCAACACCGGCTATCTTAGAGTGTGGACATCTCACACTCACTGCTGCCACCTAATAAAATCACGTCTGTGAGCAAAACGTTGAGCTCTGGGTGTCGAGTGGGAGATTCTCGACACGGCAATTCCCTTGCATTTGAAGCACACACAAGCCTGTGACGTGTCGTCTGTCCTCCTGGCACATTTGAGAACAGTCCTGAATTCTGCCTTTTCCTCGTGGAAACGTAAGTCCTCTACTCATTCGTTCCCACTGAACGCAACGCGTGCCTTCTTGGTGCCAAAGAATGAAGTCAGGGCTCACGGAAAACGGAGAGAGGGGGTTTTTCCTTGGTGTGAATTCAAAAATCGTAACAGATATCTCAGGTCCTAGGTTTCTTAGTCGTTGGCCTGCCCCAGCACCCTGTGCTGTTGCCCTTCACTCGCACATGTGCGGGGGTGGGTGGGGGACATACCTGTGCATAGTCATCGCAGACCAGAACCAGTGGGACAGAATCTCTTTCTTCTGCGTCTTCTCTCCTGTGGCATCTCCTGGAGGGACACAATGTCCATGTGTAGATGATGCGGGGAGAGAGGGGGAGCATGGGCACGGGGAGGTGCAGACTCGAAAACCGCCTTTTCATGAATTCCAGCGTTCCTAGAGGTGATTGCAAAAACTGTCGGTGCCTCCTGGAAGGGGGAATGACAGACCGCAAAGGGTCCTTGCCAGGGAAGACGGAGACAGAGCGGTGCCGCCTGTTGTTTATACCAGAGAAGAGCCTCGGGTTCTGTCGGCCAGGCAGAGGGGCAGACGCGACGAGCGAGTGCCCAGGGAGCTTTCGTCTTCTCTCTTCACAGGCGAACTCCAGCTTCTCATCAACAGTCCCGCGCCCTTGTTCTCATGGGCTGCCGCTGTGGGTTTGCCCAGTGCGGAGGAGGAGGAGGTTCTCGTTACACTGTGTGCGACTTTCAACACTTCCTTACCTGTTGTGTAGGTTCGGGCTCTTCGCTTCGGGTGGCTTTTCTTCCAGAAAACAACACAAAGACAAAAAGAGGAGTTTCCCTTCTTTATAGCTGTTAACGATGGATGAAGACGTAAGAAAGCACTTGAGACTAGTGTCCTTGGCATGTTCACTCTAGTCGTTTTTATTGCTGTCCGTACGTGGACTCATTTGGGGATCAGATCACTGGGCGTACAGGAGAGAAGGACGGCTCTCGGGGCCCCTGAGAGGTGGCACGAAGGGTACACAGTGGAGCAAACCTGAACTTAGCAGGAGACGTTTGTGGCGGATGCTGGGTGATCACGTGGTTTCGGTGAGTCTTGTGAGCTACCACCCCCTTTAACTGCTAAAGACCAACGCCCCCTGCACAAGCGGCCATGGTTGAATTCAGCTGCTTTCACAGTGAAAGAAGGCAGCACGAGGCCACCTGAAGGGCGTACGTAGCCTTGTTGGATTCTAGTCTCTAAGGTTGTTGCTGCTTTTTAGGCCATTTGTCAACATCCTCAGTTCTAAGCAGCTTGTCCTAGGGCCTTAGCCAGCAGGGCCTCCACCCACAGCACAAACAGAGGCCTAGGTGGCTGTCTCAGCTCTCCCCCGTTTTTACACCCCATTTTTCAAAAATTTCCCGTACACCTGGGCTAGACCTGCTGCGCTCACTTTCTGACCCCGCTAAACTACCACCACGGAACTGGAAGTTGGCTTCTTGAGGATGGACCCCAGCCAGCGGTGTTCGTATTTGCATTTCATTTCAAGAAAGCCAAAGCGCAGGCCGAGTAGTGAAGGAAAATGTCGAAACGGTGCGCAGGAGTAGACGGGGGCCGCAAGGCATTCGAGGGCCGGGTCTCAAGGAGCGAAGCATCTTGTAACACCCACAAACCCCATTTCCACTGTTATTTTTAAAGCGTCTATTATTATTATTTTTAAAGTTCTTATTATTTTATTGGGGATCATACCAAGGGAGCCTCTAACGAACTGTACAATATACGTGGTCCTTTATGAGACGAGAGCCCCTCCCAACCGCTTCCTGCCTTCTGTTCTAGTTATTTCTCTTGGGGTCACAACAGCATTCTGAAGGCATTTTTAATGTTTTTTTTTTTTCCTGAAATAATGAAATACTAAGACCTGATCAGAGGGGTGGAGACCCCTGCCGTCTTCGGTTTTGGAAAGAGCGGTCTCACTTAGAATCTCATATCTTCTCCTCTGTGTTTACATACAAACCTCCATTGCTTTTTGCCTCGTTACCCTTTCATGTGTGTATTTTTGTGTCTAAACACACATAAACGTGGTACAGCGTCGTCAAAAATATACATTTGTGAATATTCTGATGACTTCAGAAAGTGCGAACACTCCGAGATGGGGGTGCAGCCAAGCTAGAATCTCCCCAGAGTGGAAAGGACGCGTGAGAGCAGGTTAGTTGAGGCCTCTGGCCCCGGCGGGTCACCTGTCACAGAGCCCTCGGGTAGTCGTGACTTGGCTTCTGCAGGCGGGTGTGTGGTGAGCGCCAGGACGTGTGCTAAGGTGCTCTGAGCGTAATATCACACTGCAGCACCCCTCTTTCCTTAGTTTTCAGCTAAGGAGAGGAAACGGACTACATGGTTTGCCCAAGGGGACACAGCCACAAGCGCCGTGGCTGGTTCTTGAACTTGGGTCTCCGATCCAGAGTCTAGACTCTTAGCCCCTGTCCTCGCCATCTCAGCTGGACACGGTGCCCTGGTGTTCCCGGGGATCCACCCTGCACCCCGCAGGCCCAAGCAGAATCAGTCCAGAATTCAGTTCCCTCACAGGGATGCTGAGAGCCAAGGAGAGGCTCTTACTTTCAAAGCAAATGGCTCTGGCCTTCACCAGAAAGGCGACCTCGACGACTGGCAGCGCCTCGCTGGGTGGCAGACACGCGGCGGCTCCTCCCTGATCAGGCCCCTCTGTGCTGCGGGAAGGATCGGGAACGTGGGGAAGCTCTGCTGTCGCCAGAGCTGCCAGTGTTTACTTTCCGGAATGTGCCCAGGCGACGCTTAGTGCCTCTGAGATGAGAGGTGGGGCCCGCCAGGCGGCATCACTCCCCGCTTCACGCCGCCGGCAGAGAGACCGGTGACCGTCCCGACTGTGGAGGAGGGAGCCAGAGTGCAGGGACCTCGTCGAAGGCCAGACAGCTCGCCGGTCGAGAAACCTGGATTTCAGTCCGTTGTCCGGTGCAGTATTCGCTCCGCCGCATGCGATCGCTTCCCGTCTCTAAGCATTGACTAAACCTGCCGGGAGAAAGATTCTTCTCTACCGAGTCTCAGGGCAGCGGGAGTACGTTAGGCCTGCCCGCTCAGGCTAATCAAGAAACGGTCAAAAGAGAAAGGGCCCCCGTGTGTGAAGACGTCCTCTTCTTTTTGCACATTCTCCTTGTGTCTCTCCTCCCTTTAAATGCTTTAATCGCGGTCCCATTCTTTTATTTTTGGTGACACCTGTCGTGACCTGGGTCTCCCCGGGGAGCAGTGTGGGCTTGCTCCTCGTTTTGTGGGTTGTCCCCGTCTCAGCTCAGTTCGACAGCCCACCTGCCTGTCCCAGGCCCCGAACCCCAATAGCCCTTTGGGTGCACGTGTATCCTCAGGCTCCCGAGGACAGAGCCTCCTGCCTGAGGAAGCTGGATGAAAGCCTGCGAAGCTGCTTTTGTGTAAATTCTTTCCTTGAAGTTCTTTGGGCGAAGGAGCCGGGCTGGAGTTCATACTCGAACAGTCATGTTTCATAGTCACAGTATAATCAGGGGACGTAATTCATGGCCATTAAATTGCTTCCTTTGAAGTTTAAGAAAAACCAGAACCTCATTATGGCCCCTTCACCCACAGGGTTACAGCCCACGTGAATGAAAGTCAAGTGTGCCGTGAGCTCCCCCAGGTACCGAGGCTGGCGGACTGCCATCTTCACCCCAGTGCTCGTTAGCTGGTGGACGTCCGGCCGAAAACCGGGGGCGGGGAGGGGGCATCACAGTCCTGGAAGGCTTTTCCTTCTCCCTCCTCCTTGCGTTTTTACGAAACAAATCAGGGGTGAGAGGACTTGTTACGGTAGCTCGACCGGAAATGAAAACTGTCTCTAATCTGCTGGAGCCCTTCAGGAACGGGCGGCAGAAAAAGAATCACGACCGGCTCGACGCTCCCTGAATGCCAGCCCCGGGCCGGGCATCCGCATGCCTGTTGTCACGGACGCCGCACCGAGGCCTGGGTCGCTAACAGTAGCCAACTCGTTTTCCCGAGAGGAGTGAGGCAGGCTGGAGAAGCCCAGCAGGGCCAAGGCCACTGGGTAGGTGACGGCACCTGAGTTCAAGCCGAGACCCGAGCCAAAGCACGTGCTTTTGCCCTCGCCTTGTGTTGTCTGCCAGGACTCACACCCAGGGTCACAGGGAGATGCTGGAGCCGCGTGTCCGGGGCCCTGGTGTCCTTGGGGTAACCATTTGCACAATTAGTCACGGAGGTTTACACCGTGTAACCGTTCTTAAGGGAAATTCGTGGGGAAAGTGGAAAGAAAAGGAGCCAAAATGTCTGTTCACGTTCAGGGACTCTGTATGGGACGTTTATCTGATACCCGCAGTCACGTGGTCCGCGTTTCTTAGGAATCCCTGCTGTCGCCTGCCCTTGCGGCCTGGGATGTGTTCACGTGGATTCGGTCCTGGGCAGTGAGGTCGCGGCGGGTCGCCCCACCCCACTAGGTGGCACTGCGGTAGCATGGATGTGCCCGGTGCCCCACCTCGGGTGTGGGAGGCAGGGCAGGGCCCTGCGCTCCGCTGGGACACCCCGCAGCCTAACGGAGTGTGAATGAGAGCCCCAGGGCCACAGGGAAACGTGTGGCGGTTCCGGTTCTGGTGCCCGTCCCTCTGCGGGGCAGCACAGCCCGCCCTGGCGTTTCTTCGCCTCTGCCATCTCTCTGCCTCCTCGGGGCAATTCGCCTCCTGCGGGAAGAAAGCTTTCTCGCTCGGCAGAAGCAGCGCTTTCCACGACGTCGTCGAGTTCACGCTAACTCTGAGGGTGAAGCCAGGTGACCAGGTGGAAGGAGGTGCGTGGAACTGACAAAGCAGAATCCTCTGTGCGGTTCCGTCGGGCGGCCTGAGGGGTGTCGTTGGCGTCAGCCTCGCTCCCCTCCCCAAGGCACAGGACAGTGGCCCCATCTCCTGGGACCCGGGTGAGGCAGCGCGGACGGTTTTGGTTCATGGCTGGGCTTTCCCTTGCTACCACGGAACTTCAGGAGTTAAATAGAACCTCACTCAGGTGAAGTTGATTAGTCTCTCTGCGTTACCCGGACATTCAGTATTTATTTGTAGAATATTTTTATTTTCCCCAAGAAATGTGATCTTCTTGTTTTCCAAGCTGTGTAAGCCAGTTCGAAAATTAAGCACCGCTCCCTGCCTTCCAGCGTCTCAACGCTGGCCCGATGGGGTGGCCTCGGTGAGGAACCGACGAACAACGCAGGGCCTGTGGGCTTTGTGGTCTGGGTTAGTGAAGGCTCTCGGGACGAATCAGTGGGAACTGCTTTGGCCGCGGCGCTAGCTCAGGGATTGCGATTCAGACGTGTGCGTGGTGCCAGGCAGGGGAGGGGGAAACAGAAGGAATCCTTTGGTCCCAGAGTCCGAAGCAGGTTGGAGGGGCTCGAGAAGTTCCCTGTCACCTTCAGTGTCGGGCATGGTCGGTGATGCTATGGGACAGTCTGGAGAGGAGTGGGAGGCGGGCGGCCCCTGCGAACCGCGGCCCCTCCCGCCCCACAGAGAGGGAGGGAGAAGGAGGACCAGCCCATCTCTCTCGTTACGTCCCGCTGCTTTTTCTTCTTTAACGTCCTTTTTCCCCCCCCTCTCTCTTCCTTGCCTCCCCTTTCTCGCCTCTCTTCCCATCTCTGGGAGGAAGAGTTAAGAACGGACGCTGGTCGGTGCCCCGCCACGTGCTGCCATCTGGCTGGGGAGGGGCAGAAGGAAGAAGGGAGCTGTTTGTGGGTTTCTGTCTACCCCTTGGCAGGCACAACGCCTCCCTTAGGAAAACAGGCGCCAAGGTTTATATATCGGATCCTTATCAGGAATCCTTTTCCGAGGAATTAAGCAAGAGAAGACGTCCTAAGTCAGCCATTACTGAGCGCACGTGGGAGTCGGGAACAGTCACAGCTCATCTTTCTTATCTCGTCCAACAGCCTGGCTAAGGAGGCGTGATTCTTTCCGCTGTAGAGCGGGGGAGCCGGGATTCAGACCCTGGCCTGGCGCTTAACAGACACTTGATAAATATGCGCTAAATGAAGAATGAATGAATGAATGAATGAATGAATGAATGAAAGAAACACGGGACAGAGCCAGGTTTGGAGACCAGATCCCATAGGCCAAGCCCAGCTGTCGTCTGCTCTGTGGCTCCTGTCCTTCCTGGAGGGGACGTGGGAGAACCTGAAAGCTCCGGGGTGTCTTCGCTCTGTGCTCACCCGTTAATGGGAACGAAGGGGAAAATGTCGGTTTTGTTAGCCTTCACCTGTCCCTGCCTTCAGCTAGCCGAGAATTATGTGCACGCATCCCTATCTTTCCTAAAAAAATAAAAATAAAAAGGTCCTTATGGCCTTGTATGTGGGCAGGTGACCGCGCTGTTAAAACGTAGCTTCTCGGTCCAGACATCCTGAGTCTAAACCCAGGCCCCACCACTCAGTAGCCGTGCGACCTCGGGCAAGTTGTTTAGCCTTTAGGTGTCTCAGAATCGTTTTAAAGTTGGGGAGAATAACACATCAGAGGATGGTTGTGCAGATCGTGAGTTCATCTGCGTCCAGCGCTTGGAGCAATTCTGGTGGAGCACGGGTGCGATGCAGTTAAGGCAGCTCTGTTGTGAGTATTTATGTTTTTACCCTGTGTTTTTTACCTTTTCAAACAAACATGACAACAGAGTGTGTCCTTATCACGGCCTCCTGTTCGTTTTTTATTTTTCTTGAGATTTCTTGAGTAAGCGCGTTATAGTTTAAAATGTTTTTGTATTTTCTTTTGTTTTGGTGTCACGTTTAGTCATTTTTTTTTATTGTTGCGAAATATACATCACATAAAATGTGCCCCTTTATGTTCAAATGTGCAGCTCAGTGGCATTCGTTGCAATTCGTAAAGGCGTGTCATCATCATCATCATCACGATGGATTTCGAAAGCTTTTCCATCGCCCCCAGTGGAGCCACCGCACCGAGCGACACTGCTCCGTTCCCCTCTCTTTCCTAACCTCTAATCCGCTTTCTGTCTCTGAATTTAACCGTCGTGAGTGTCGCATGTAAGTGGACAGAAGGATTTCCCCTCTTGGGTCCGGCTCCTTTCACTGAGCGCGATGCCTTCAAGGCGCATCCTTGCCGCGGCGCGTGTCAGCGCTTCGTTCCTTCCTTGCGGCCGAGAGCAGTCTGCTGTGTGTCACGCCGCATCTGGGTTCTCCGCTCCTTTGTCCGTGGCTGTGTGAGTGGGTCCCCCCCATCTTGGCTGCTGTGACTGATGCTGCTGCGAACGGGCGTGCAGGCCCCCGAGTTCCCGCTTTCGTGCACGTTTTAGGTCCTTACGTAGGAGTGGGCCGTTGGCTGTCGGGGTGATTCCGTGTCGAGTTCTTTGGGCCTCGGAACTGTCTCCCACAGCAGCGTCGCCATTTGCCATTCCTCCCAGCAGCGCACGGGGCCTCCGGTTTCCCCAAAACCTTGCCCAGATCTGTGACCTTGCATCTTTTCGGTGACATCCTAGTGGGTGTGAGGGGGTGCTCTCATCGTGCCCGTCACACAGTCTCGACTGGAAATGCAGCTGTTAAATGCAGTGAAGCAAATTTATGACAAAAATCGAAGACATCAGACTGTATTTCAGGCACGAGGCCCTCGCGAGGTCACTGACTCGTGATTAGTTATTCACCAAGAATCGTGTCTTGATAGGAGCCATCAGCTTTCAGAACCCTGGGAGCACAAAGTGAGGTCTCGTCGTGTTTTCTACTGAGGGTGATGACCTCTGTGGGCCGGGGCGGGGGGGGGGAGGGGATGTCATGGTCGTGGAGCTGGTGGCAGGAAGACCCCGCCTTGTCGTCTTCTCCCTCTTGAGAGCCAGGCCTGAGAGCGGACGGCTGGGACTGCACCCTGCGGCACCCACTCGCTCGCAGGTGGCGGGGCCCTGGCGCGCGCCCAGCACAGCGTTTTCCCTGGAGGGATGCCACACTTGGGATTTCCTCATCTGTACACTGTGTTATTGTCAAACCCTTCAGCCGGGATCAGAGGGAGGGGCTGGTTCGTCCGGGCATCGACGCCACAGTGCCTACGCATGACCTCCTGTCTGAGCACCTGCCAGAGAAAGCTGTTACCCCTCCAGGGCAGCTCACGGCCGGGAGATGCCCCTGAGAGTGGCTGGTCCCACTCCCAGCGGCTCCGATCGCTCCCTGACTTGTAAGGCCTCCGTCCCCACCCTCGCCTTGTACTTCCTCCTCTGTCCTCAGGTGCTCCCGGCCCCCTGGAGTCAGGTCTGGGCCCCCCTCCCCCGCGATGCTGAATGCCCTGAGGTCTGGGGAAGGGCTGGGAATCGGGACACTGGGTTGCAGTCCTGGCTCCTGCGGTGCCATCCGCATAGCTGAGCAACCCGAACAGAGTCCCTGTGCCAGCCCGTGTCTCATTTTTCTCAGGGGAAATAACCCTTGTCGCTGCTGATTCACAGCTGAGATGAAAAGATATCTCACGAGAAGGCGGAACATTGCAAAACAGAAACGTTGGCTGTTGATACCCGTCCACAGCTGCTTGGGTGGAGAGGGGGGTCTTCCGTGTCTCACAGCACTACGTGCGCTCAGAGGGGGGGCTCGAGAACGATGCTTTCGCCCCTGACCTCACGGCGAAGTCGGGTCTGCAGGGACCCACCCCCAGCGACACTGCCACTTGCCTCTGATGAACACTCGGGTGACTCAGTGGCTCCGAGTTGCCTTTGAACACATCATCTTTCTCCTCCTGTTCCCTCTGCTTCCCATGTTTGGCGTTGTGAAGCGAGTCTGTTACGTGTCTCATTGTGTGGGGCCCGTGGGTCATTCTTTGGTTAGAGTTCATTCCCCGGACCGAGTTCAGATGCCCCGAGCGAGCCCGTGCCAACGGTGACACAGCCGTGGAAAAACGCTCCGTGTGCACATTCCCCAGAAACAGACGCCGAGGTGGTCTCGCTGCCAAGTCACACATCAGAGCCGCCCTGGAACGTAGGCCCCGTCGGGGCTTCAGCATCCGGGGCGCACTCCTTCGTCCACGGCACAGAGAGAGGCAGGAGTGGGAGGAAGCTGAAGCCTCAGGCTGCTGAGCAGCTTTCCTCTCCAGTCGGCCCCCCTCCCGCTGGCTCTGCGCTCCTCGTGTCCCCGGAGGTGTCCCCCGTCGGGACGCGGGCACCGAAAAGCCAGCCCGCCCTCGCCCGGCACGCTGCCCTCGATCTGGCCGAGCTCTGGAATCCCGGGCCGGGCTGGGTTTGTCGAGGCTCCCCCGACTTTGTATTTCCTACTTGGAGGTAGCGGGCTTGGGTCTGCCGACGGTCCGTCACCTTCCGTCGGGTGCGCCTCGCACTCTTCAGGCCCTGGGAATGGGTGAGGCAGCGCGACAGACAAGGCCCTGCCCGGCCTCACGGGTGCCTCTGTGTGTCCCGTTCCCCCGCGGTTAGATCACCAAGTTTAAAGCAAGGCCCGCAGCACGAAATTCTGTTCTAAGCAAAGCTGTTCGCACCGCCTCGAGGAAAGTTCCATCCGCCACAGCACGCTGCACCCCGAATCCCGGCCAGCTGGCGGGCAGGCGTGTGCTCCATCGGAGAAAAAGGAGCAATGCAAAGAGGAGACGACAAATCGATGTCCCTGAATGTCGTCCAGCCCCACAGTGAAGCATCCGTTCCAGCAGCTTGCCCCGCACACAGCCCCCGCACTGACATTTACCTCAGAGGCAGGTTTGTTCATCTAGTTCTGTTTATTTTTGCTTCTCGATCCCCAAATAACATGGTCATTCACGTGTCCCTCTGAGCTCGTTTTCTTCAAAACGTCTGTGAGGCAAGACCATGACTATTGTAAGCTCGGCGAGGCCTGTTGCAAGGCCCTTACCATGTTCTGTTTGATGAAGATACTTTACCGTCAGCCTCGCCGTTGGGTGCTGTGGGTCACCTTTATGCCGGCGGAATCGAGTGGAGAAGTGGAGAGTTTCTGGGTTTCTTGGATGGTGTGCAGGGTGGGCTGGTCCGGGGCAGTAACGCTTCCACGGAAGAGCATGGAAATGCCCCAATGCTAGCTGGTTCAGGCAGCTAATCGAAGCGTTTACTGCTGGCCCTAAAGCTTTATGGGATTTTGTTTATGGTGTCGTAATGGTGTCAAGACGGCTGAGCTCACCGAGGGGCTGTGCGAGCGAGCAGTCTCGAAACTTGGCTCCCCTGCAGGAGCAAGAGCGCAGCGCTGCGCCGCCGAGGTGTGTTCTGAGATGATGGCCTTGGACTAACAGGCCAGCGACAGACTCAGGGACTCACAGAAAACCGAGAATCCTAAGTAGCCTCTCCCCTTCTTCTTCTAATGACCAGCGGAGAAACTGTCGTCGGAAGGAAATCCCTTCACAGCACCTTCCTGCAGATTCCCGACCATCCCCGAATCCCATTTCACTGTCTCCTTGCCCAGTTCCTTGAGGAAAGGAGCAGAGATTCAACGTGTTCAAATTGAAATGCAATAAATAGGTGACATCAGCTGTCCAGCCGTCACTGTTTCAGGTGGCTTTGCCAGAAGAATGTGTTCCCTTGTTGAGGGTCACTGACGGGTTATTTAAAAATTGTTGTCAGTCGGGCCTCCTGCTTCGAACCAAGTGTTATTCTCAGCATCGGCGACTCGGAGTTTAACTTCCGAGGACCTCGCCGTCTGGCGCGGGAACGGGCTCTGCGACAGATAAGTAGTTGCTTGAATGGAGGAGGTTCCAAGTGTAGCGGGAGCGGGAAGGGGACCGAAGTCCATGCACCCCGGGGAGGGGCTGGGAAAGACGCGAACACGGACTGGTGTGGGGGATTTAAGGATACATCGTTTTCTGGGAAAGGGGACATCCAGCAGTTTTTAGACGTGCGAGCATACGGCATGTTCAGCGGTGCGGTTAAACAGGACGGTGTCGCTGCAGCTTGAAACACGAGGCAAACATTCTGAAAAGGGAACCGAAAAGGGCACAGCGAGGGCGGCGGGAGGAGAGCCGGGCCAGAGAGGCGTGACAGAACGCGGCGGAGGAAGGACAAGAGGCAGCAGATTTCCTGAAAGCCCCTTTCCCCGGGGTCCGGTCTTCAGCAGCAGTTTCTGCTCATCGACCACACCAGACCCGGAGAAGACATCTGTGCCTCGAAAACCGACGGGAGGACATTTTCCATGATGTTAGTCCCAGTCGGAGAACTCTCGGGGATTTGCTTCTCTTGTTTCCCTGTATTTCACACCTGATTTACTGTGGATGTTATCTTTATGCTAAAAGCAGCAAAACAGTGCAGAAAAATTAATGATGGCAGAGGAGAGACGTCATCACCAAGATTTAGTTCACACGCGCCTGGAAATCACCTTGGTTTCAAATTAGTCAACGGGATTTTTTTTTTTTTAGAGCGATTTTAGGTTTGCAGCGAAATTCTGTGAAGGGTACAGAGAGTTCCCACGTAGCCCCTGTCCCCGCACACGCGCAGCACCCCCCGCCGCTGGCTTCCCGTGCCCATCAGCCGTGCCACAGTTTGTCGCGATCGACAAACCTGCCTCCGACACGTCCCCCGGGTTCGCTCTTGGCGTCGTGCATCCTACGGGTTTGAGCAGACGCATAACGACATGCATCCCCCATGAGAGCGTCACTCGGAGTCGTTCCACCCTAACAGTGTTTTATGTCCCATCTCTTCATCTCTCCCTCCCCTTTTTTTAAAAAAACTTTTTAACGTAGGCGCCCTAGCGTTGGCAGTATCCGTTTACAGCCGATCCATGTCCACTTCCGAATATAAGAACCACTCCTGATCCCTCTGGCCTGTCCCTGGCATAATTGCTGTCATTCATTTCGCCCACAGAGGGGCATACGTCGTTGAATATGTTTTGCTGTTTTTATTTTGAACAAACTTTCGTCTGGTGGATCAAATAAACATAAGAAAAATTAAAGTTTTTCTTTTCCCTTTTTCCTGTTCCTTCTCTTCGTTTCTTTGTGTTGATCCAAGTTTCTGACCCATTTCCCTTTTTCCTGTAGAACTTCTTCTAATGTTTCTGGTGAGACAAGTCCACTGGCCACAGGTTCCCTCAGTTCTTCTTTATCCGAGGACGTCCATCTCTCCTTCAGCTTCGAAGGACGGTTTGCAGGATCCTATGTCGGAGATTTTTTCTCTCTCAGCATTTTGGATGTTTCACTCTGCTCCCTCCCTGCCTGCCTGGTTTCTGCGGGGAAGTTGGATGTGATCCTCATCCTTGCTCCCCTGTAGCTAGGATGGCTTCCTCCCGGCGTCTGGCTTTGCTAAGGAGTTTTTTTTTTTTTCCTGGAGTTTAAATCCGATGCGTCTCGTTGTAGTTCCAGTCTTTGTTGTTTTTGTCGTTGTTTTCTGTTTTTGTTTTGTTTTGTTTGCGTTTATCCCGCTTAATGTTCTCTGGGTTTTCTGGGGCTACGGTTTGGAGTCTGACATTAACTTAGGGGAGATTCTCCGTCCTGATCGCTTCAGATGCCATTTCTGTCTCTTTTCCTCTGCCATCCTAGTTACACATATGACGTGCCTTTTACAGTTGTCCCGCAGTTCTTGGATATTCTCTTCTAGTTTTTCTCCCCCCCCAATGTTTTTTCTTTTTGCTTTTTCTATTTTGGAAGTTTCAACTGCCATAGTCTCAAAGTCACAGATTTTTTTTCCCCCTCGGCTATATGCAGTCTACTAACGAGCCCATCAAAGGCTTTCTCTCTTTCCGCCACACTGGTTTTTCATCTCTGCCGCTTCTGGTTGATTCTTCCGTCGCGTATTCATCTCTCTGCTTACGTGAGACGTCCGTTCTTGCATGTTGCTAACTTTTTTCCGTGAAAGCCCTCAGCAGATCAATCTGTCACTTCAAATGTCCGATCGGAGAATTCCACCCTGGTTCTGAGGCTTGTTAAGTCTGTTCAAAGGGTCTTCTTGGCCTTTTGGGATGCCTTGTAAGTTTTTGTCGAAAGGTGGACGTGATGTAGTGGGTCAAAGGGACTTCTGTCAATGGGCCTTTAGTAACGCGGTGGTAAAGTGTGAGGGATGGGAGGCGTTCTGCCGTCCTGTGACTAGGCCCCAGGCTTCTGGTGAGCACGTGCCCGGTGCTTCTCTGCTTTGTCCCCCTCTTAGAGGGGACAGGATGGCTGAAGAGGGCTGGAGTTGGGTATTTCTCTTCCGCCAGGTCACTTAGGTTCTGATAAAACTCCCATCAGGGTCGCCTCTGAGAAGATAGTTTCTCCTGGGGCCAGGCCTGTGAAGGATAGACTTCCGTGGCACTTTTCGAAATGTCTCCTTCTGCGCTCCCTTTGCTGGAAGTGTGAAAGGATTTTTCTTTAATATTTTCTTAGAGGAAAAGCTCCCGAAAAGGGGCAGGGGGGCTATGACTGGGTGCCCTGGAGTTTCGAGCTCCCAGATGTGTCCACATCACGTCTCCAGCCATCCACCAACGCCAGAGCAGGCCTTCCTCCTGCTCCTGGAACCCGGGACCCTCTGTGGTCCCCTGTCCCGCTCGGGAGCAGCAGTCTGCCCTGCGGCGTCGCCTCGCTGATGGTTATAAGAATTGCTGGTTTTTCGGTTTGTTCACCTTTTTGCCTGCTGGTAGGATGGAGTGGCAACTTCTAAACTCCTTACATGCTAGGCTGGAAACCAGTCTCATCCTGTTTTTAGAACAGGGCTTTGGGCACTTTTATTCTCCTGAACACGATTCCCGCAGTGGAAACTGCGTGACAGTCCAGCGGTTTCTAGCTCCGTAAGAACATGGAAGGAAGGACCTCACGCCTTACCTGATAAACTCCCCTTGGCGCTTTCACAGTTAAGTAAAATCCCAACTTCCGACAAGATCTGAAACTGTAGCTTTTTGGGTTTTGTCACACGTTCAAAACATCATCCCAGAGGTAAGCCCACGGGAGGCATCACACTGTATTCAGGGCTACTGCGGTTTTTCCTCTATGGGTGTTTCTAGAAACAGACTCCGAGCTGATTGGTTTTGCAGCTGCTGAGGTCAGACCTTGGCCTCAGAGTCTGTGTCCCCGTTTTCTCTGTACCGTCGGGCACCACCAGCGTGCAGGGCTCTGCTTCTCCTTCCCGCCACC
The DNA here is from genome assembly GCA_030015415.1 of Cynopterus sphinx. Classification (NCBI taxonomy): domain Eukaryota; kingdom Metazoa; phylum Chordata; class Mammalia; order Chiroptera; family Pteropodidae; genus Cynopterus; species Cynopterus sphinx. Next base: position 17,201,311 of record CM057394.1, read on the forward strand.
TCGTCGGGCTGACGTGTTGATAGGAGCTTGGCCAGGCTGCCTGGCAGCTGAAGCGAAAGCCATATGGCTGGCTCAGTTGAATGTTCAGGGACGGAACAACCATGCGGACAGGCCTGTAAGGGCTCCAGCCGGCGGGGCTTTGACTTTGAGAAGGAGCATTGCGGTCGTCTAGCCCTTCCCCTTGCTCCACAGCCCCGCGGCCGGCCTTGGCAGGCCCTCATCCTTTCACCTGCCGTCATCTCGCAGGCTCAGCCGGTGAAGTGAGATGCAGAACTGGCAGCGGCGAGACTTCAGCCACTTGCTCCAAGTCCCCAGGACGGTGGCAAAAACACAGCGACAAGTAGCATCTCTCATCTGCGGCCTTTGGATCTCACCAGGGAGCCGGTGGTTTTTAAACATTTTTCTTTTCTTTAGTCAACGGCTGGGAAATCTCACTTGGGAAGCAGATGAGAAAATGCCGGCCCCCGCGGGAGGCTGTGTCGTGTGATGTCGTGTTCAGGAGTGAGGCTCCAAAGCCCGGCCGCCTGGGTGCGTGGCCTGTAAAGGGGATGGGGGTGGGGGGCGTCCCTGCACACACCTCAAAGCGTCGCTGTGACACCAGCTAGAACAGTGCCCAGCCTGGTCAACGTCCAGCTCTTCTTACGTGGGGCCCCCGGAGCTCATCTGCCAGAGGCTCTCTCGGGGGGTGAGAAGGAACGAGCGAACGGTAGCTCCGCGCACCCGCGGACGCGAGTCTCAGGAACACAGCGTTGAGCCCAAACCCCAAGATAAACCCGAACAATTGGCAGAATCGTCAGTGCAGTCGGATTCCGCGTAGGAGAAATCCAAGCCACGCGGAAATCAGCCATATGTTGTTGAGGGATGCGTGCGTACGGAGTGAGGCTATGATACGAACCAGGGAGCTGCAAACACAGAGCTAAGATAGTGGTCACCTCTGGAAGGTGGAGCAGGACGGAGAGGGGAGGGAGCACAGTCGATTGTTCTGTTCTCCCAACCCTCGAAGGTTTGGGGTCGCTTCTGTTTATCCTGTGGGTGGGTGGTAAATGGAACCTTGACGTACATTATAAACATTATGAAGTATAAAGTATTTGTATCAAATGCTCTATTTATGTGATAAATATATAGGGAACTTTTTACTTAAAATATTTTAAAGGGAGATGGGGGTCATGAGCTCAAGGAATTTGTTCTGTAAAAGAAAAGACACACAAGCCAATGAGACTGATTATGTGGGAATAAAATGAAAAGGATCAGGAAAGCGTCCAGAAGCCTGCGTCGTTTCCGCTGGATCTTGAAGGGTGAATCAAATCACGAGCAACATAGGTAGTGACCAAAGCATTTTTTTTTTTTTAAGAGGAAGCACTAGGAACAAAGCCAGAGAACCACACGAGTGTGGGACGTGGCTGGGGAATGACAGAGAGGCCACCCTGAGGGCAGTGGAAAGGTGGGGTGAGGGTGGGGTGTGGGGAGGCCCCCAACGTCACGCTAGAGAGTTCTGTCTTGATTCTGCAGCCACCGCATGGATCTCCTATTTCTCTTTTTTTATCTGGTGTCCTTTAAAGGATAGACTGGGAAAAGAGGGGCAGGGGCAGGAGAGAACCTGCCTTCTTGGACAGTGACGAGGGATCCACGCCAGACAACAGCGGTGGATGGAAAAGAGCGGGGTGAACGTGGGGGTGGCCCAGGGACCGGGCCTGGCTGGCGATGGCATTCGGACGCCCCGCCGCGCGCTCCGGCTTGCCTTTCTGCCTTCGTCCGACGTCTTCTCCTGGGTGTTGCATCTTGATGTGTATCCTTGACGGATACTTGCCACGGAGTAAGCAAATCTCAGATGTTTATACCAGAGCTAAAGGCGTAGAGACCGAGGAGAACTATCCTTTACCTAATTACAGTATCGACCCGTCGGCTCATTGCGCACTTCCCTGTGATCCACCAGTGGGTAGCACCTGATCTGCGACGTGGTAACCTTTTTTCACTTAAAACTGTTACATCCGTCAGCTGCTGTATTTCTAATTAATTACTCGGGGTAAAGGGGATTATCGTGTTCCAGAAAAGTTCAACAGAAGCTCCTCCTTTCATTCCAACAGAGAATCCTGTTGAAAACCTTTCCGAAGCTCCACGGCGGCAGGCGCAGTCTCCTACACCCGTTTTCACCTTGCTGGGTGCTGAACTTCCCTGTGCATTTGTCGCACGTAGAACTGTGAATAACGGGCAAAAACGTATCCCAGGACACATTTCGGAAAGCACGAGCAGGTTTTTGTTATGGCCGCCATTCGTTGTTTCAAAAAGGAACCCCGCTCGCAAGCTAGCTTTGGGGTTGGTTGGTGGGTTTTTGCGATTTGTCTTCTCCCCCTTCCCCCTTCAGAGTGATATCCTGGAAAATGTTTATAGTTAATGTAGAGTTCAGGATGTCAGTGTGCAGACAGGTTTCTCAGCGTGGTCCGTTAAATACGGAAGAAAGAGAGCGAGAACCTCACCTGATTCCTGACGATAGTTTGTATCATGACTCAAGATGTCCTAACTACCTTGAATTCTTCTTTGAGAAAACAACACGTTGCCCAGAGGTGTTTATTTTTATCACTTTCCGGGATGTTTGGGGATTTCGTGACTACGTGCCCAGCACGTTCTTTGTTCCAGACGCTGCCAGCCTCCTGCTCAGCCTCTCATTGCTGCCTGCCCTACCTGCTCTGCTCGTGCGGCCTAAATCTGAGGATGCTTGGTCTTCACTTTGATGTCGCTCTGTGGTGTGCTCCCCCTGCTGCACCCGCGAAGGTGGCTGGGGGCATCCAAAGGCTTTTGTTGGGACACGACGCTCTCCTTGTGGCTGGGGACACTTGGGAATTTCAGGCTCATGATCCTTGAAAGCGTTTTTCCAGCTGCAGTCCTGGCCGGTGCCTTCGTCGCCTTCAGCTTAGGAGGAGCCTGGGCTGTCTACACTGTGCTATAAAGCGTGTTGGTCACCGTTAGGAGGAGCCTGGGCTGTCTACACTGTGCTATAAAGCGTGTTGGTCACCGTTAGGAGGAGCCTGGGCTGTCTACACTGTGCTATAAAGCGTGTTGGTCACCGTCACCTTTCGGTGGGGGCAAGGGGGGTCCCTGGGGAGCTGGTCTCCCAGCGCTCTCAGGCTCGTTTGATTAAACAGCAGTGACGGTGGCGCCCGTTACCCGGCTCCCCCCGGTCACCTGCAAGCTGCCTCTTCATTCATCTGCTCCCGGAGATCAATTTCCGATGTATTGGACTGAACTGGCATCTCGCAGCCATGTGGTCCCTGCATCATTTTTCTATTCTTGTCAACCTTTTTTTTTCTTTTTTTTTATTCAGAGCCATCCGCGTATTGACTGACAATCGGTAATCTCATCCGTCTCTTTCCTGGGAGTCTTTGCGACACTTCGGTGTGTTCCTTTAATCCTCCTTTTCTGCGTGCGTGCCTTATTTCCTAGAGTCTCCTTTTCGCCCCGGTTCCCACAGTGATCCTTGCATTTCAGTTTTTGAGACAGATCTTTGACTGACGGTGCGTTGGTCGATTTTCCCCCTCCTCCTAGGCTTTCCAGTCTCAGTCTTCACCCAGGAGCATTTCTGTGGTGTTGTCTTTGAAGCCAGCACCTCTTTTCCCGCCATGGGTAACTTACTATGTATTTTCAGAAACGGCCGATTAGTTCTTATTTGGACTGTTGTGCTTTTCCTCGTCTGCGGATTCAACGTTGGAAACCTCCCCTATGCCAGTTTGGTGACGCTGGCTGTAATGGTCAAACCCTGGTTTCTTCAGCAAGTACGTTCTGTTTGGCATTTAGATGTTGGAGGGAAAGAGAACCTTTTGGAATTTAATTTTTGATTAAGAGCAACTGATTAAATCTGAGTATAACCCCAGAAAAGGACACTTCGGCTCTTCTAGCTGTGGTAGTGAGCAGCTAATGATGAGTGACCCCGAAAGCCACTCACGGCTCCTCTCCCCAGACCAACCTCGTAAGTGCTTTCCCTCGGGTCCTGGGAGAGAGCTACGTGGTAGGTGTTGGGGGGGAAATGTGAGTTTTTTAAAAAGTAATTATTTACATTTCATTCCAAGGCAAAGCACACTGCTTAACTCAGTGTTGGAAGACGCTGGGGACCTCTACGTGCACGAAGCCACCCCCGAGGACAGCCACATCTGGCCAGACCATTGCCTTGGCCGACGCACGGTCTCTCTCATTCAGTCGGGGCTGTGTTGGGGCTTTCGAGTGACGTGATCGTCTGTGCTTACGAAGGCTGACTCGGGGCGTGGTGAAAATAAAGAAGCGAGCGTGGCGGGGAGTGCCAGGGACCAGGGAGAGCAGCCCAGCCTCTGCGAGGGCTGGTCCGAAGCTCAGGGCCTACCTCGTGTGGCTGTGGTGGGTGACACAAGCACCCTGCGCTCAGATGCCATGTAGACCGTGGCACGTTCTTCCAGGACAGCTGGAGGTGTCCGCAGGGATGCTGTGTCTCATTAATTCCAAGATGCATCTTTTCCCCCAGTTTTGCGTCTCGGAAACCGGAGTCCGTTTTACAGCTCACAGCGCGACTTGGTTCGTCAGTGGCTTTCCGTCGTGGTCCATAGCATCACGGCCTGCCTGCCTGCTCACCGGGTGTGTCTTCTGCTCGAGGGACCGTGGCCCCCGTAATGATCCGACTCCATTTGCGAAGCTCCCTCTGCCCCAGGAGCCATTCCAAGGCCCGCTTGTACTAGTTAATCCTCACAGCGCCCGGGGTATAGCTTTCTGGCAAACTCTCCGGGCTCTTCCTAGTCCAAACGAGGTGACTGATCGTGCAGAAATTTAGGCGCACGTGCCAGTGAGAGCATCGCGCCTCCCATACAAATACAGATTCCCTGATGCCTTCAGATGGGCTCGGGGGGGATCACAGAAGGCGCTCACGGAACAAGAGAAAACACGTCTGTTTTGTGCTGAGACGGGGGAGGGCTCAGAAGGCAGGGCCGGGCTTTTCTCGGTCCCGCCTCCGATCGGTCGCTGTGTGAGTGCCTGCTGTGGGCCTCACATGACAGAGTTCCGGGCCTTCGTTTTCTCTTCCCTTAGCCTTGTGCCCTTCTGTAGCCGACTGATCTTTCCAGCCTGCGTCGGGAGAGGCGGGCTCCCTCTCCGGGGCCCCCATTTGGGAACGGTGGCTGGTGCGGCTAGACAGGGAGAGAGAGAGTGGGAAGCTCAAAGGCCATCCTTTCGCTTCGTGCCTCCCCGCTGGCCTTCGGTGACCCCCCGCGATCCTTCTGGGGCCGACCCGAGAGCGCGGGGAGGCCAGCACGCCAGACTCACGTGCTCCTCCTCAGCTGGCCCGACAGGTGCGAGGCCGCCCTCATCCGTGTGCAGCTTGGGCTTTGACAGTGACTTACCGAGCAATGTGGCCGATCGTCAGGAAACTCATCTTCGGTCGAGGAAGGCTGACATTTGTCACAATTAGAGAGAAATGTGGCCTTTTTTACATTCCTGCTCCACTTGGATGGCTGGAGAAAGCGGTGAAAGGGGCGGTTTTTGTCCTCCCTGCTTAGTGCTCGGCCCTGGGCCTGGTGTGGAATGGGCCCTTAACAAGCGAAGGAAGAAATCCCTCCCTCCGAAGGCCCCGGAGTGCGTGCCACCGTATTCCAGACCCTGCCTTTCGCTGACCCCCGCCCAGCTCGTCCTGTGAATTATGCCTTCAGAACGGAGTTTTCTGCCCGGAAGGTTATTTTGACAAATGAAATTTTGTGGATGTCGGAGAGCCCGAGAATGGTGTTATCGATTTCTCTGAGCTTTGCTTTTCTCGTCCTTGGAATGAAGACACGGGGCTAAGAGCTCCCTTGTGGGGGGCTGGGGAACGAGAGGAGAAAATGAACGAGAAGGGCCTCCACGCGTGGCCCGCTATCCCTCCCTCGGTGCAGGGACAGGGAGCCGGCGCCTTTCTCGTCACCAGCTCAGGAGTCTGGGCTGCAGAGATGCTGGGAATAGGAACCGTTGGCGTATTCACTGTGGCGCCGGGACAAAGGACCGATGATCACATCGTGTCCTTGGGTCGACATCCCCCCAGTCTGTCGCGAGCGTCTGCTGGGTGTGTAGGCGAGGCTGGAGGAAGCAGAGAGGGGCCGAGTGTGAGCTCGCTCCAGAGGAAGGGCTGGGCTGCGGTGAACACGAAGCGTGATTTATTTGCTCTCCTCCTTGCTTCTCCGTCTCTGAAAACAAAGGAGTGCGCCTGGAGAGACCTCGAGAGGGCCTGTCTGGCCTCCCAGCCTAATTTCTTGGCCTCGGGGTGGTATGGCCAGAGGCGTGACTCTCTCTAGTCTGGCCAGGGTTCTTCCTTGGCCCCTGCCCACCTGGGTCATCGGGCAGTCTCCAGGGATGGGCGTGGGCATCTGCAGAGGGATTGACCCATGAGGACGCCCTCACCTACTGCCCCGCCTGCCGGAAACAGCCTGGTACCCCCGGAAACACCCTCCCCAGGCCCGTCACGCACAGGGCGCATCCTGTAACGCGACATCGGCCTCTGGGGGTTCACTCCCTGGGAAGTCAGGTGTGATCAGTGTAGCAAACGCTTGCCTGCCAGAACTCCCCGCCCCGGAAGGAGCACCCCCACCTGAGGGGAGCCGCAGCTCACGCTTGAATCTCTCTCTCATGCGGGGATCACATCACGCGGTGGGCCGTGTGCGTTTTTATCTTTCCTACGGAACATTTTCCCGTCGTTTTCTCTTCTCCATGAACCTGATGGAGAAGCACAGACGACTGGAGCCACCTCTGCCGTGTCCAGTTCAGCCTCAGCCAGGTGACGCGCCACCTCCCTCGGTGCACTTAGGCACTTAGCCCTGGGTCCGGGAGAAAACGCAGCGAAGGGCACCGGCACCACCCCGGGGGCACGTTCGCTCCAGTTACGTGGAAAGAGGATGGTGAAGCTGGAGTATCACGGCAGAGGACGTTTCTGCAGATTCGGGCTGGACAAAGGAGTCTGTAAGTGGGATCTAGAGGGGGAGGTTCATTGTGATAGCAGACTTTTGGGCTGGAAGCATCACAAAGTGAAATTGTTCACAGAGAAGACGTGGCAGAGAGAGGTGTGGAGGCCGACAGCAGTGTCCTGTGATACGTTGTTTAAGGGTGTAGGGGTCTGGGCCTCAGGGTGCGGGAGGAAAACTGAACAACGGAAATCACGTGACAGAGCTGCACCCCCCGTACATGCGGGACAGACATTTGTAGTAAGAGCTTCTTTCATCGGGTGGCTTACGAGGAGGTGAGATGCCAGGCAACAGCCTCGGGGAAGAGCCGTGGACAGATGGGCGACCGTCGTTCCTGTTCGGCTTTCGATTATCGGTGACAGTCGTTTCAGACGCAGCAGCAGCAGCTTCAGTTGGGAGGCCGTGCCTTCGGAAGACGGAGCCGTGGGAGGGTTTTAGGGAGCAAACGTGTGACCGGAGGGGTTTTATTCTGCGCGTCCTCGTGTGCTCGCCTCGGGAAGGATGTGAAACGAGCCCGGTTTTATGATCGCCGTTCTCTCTCGTAGGATGCTGGTCCCGATCTTGATTCTAGTCTCGCCTGGTTGTCGAGTATGTTGTGTGTCTATGTGTGGCCACGGTGTGAACGGGACGGACAGCGCTGCAGTCATGGAAACGGGTAGTCCTGGGATGCACCAGGCTCTGGAAGGACGAGTGTACTGTCACACGGGGCGTGACGAAATGGTCTTACGATTATTTATTTATTTCTTTTTTATTTGGCTTACGTTACAGAGGACGTTTGCAAAACCTTTAATGAGATTCATGGAACAGAAGGAAAAATTTCAATTTTCCGTTCCACCAATGGCGTAGCTGGTTTAGCTTGCCTGGGTTTTGTCCAACGTTCAGAAAGGACACTAGTTCTTAACACTTAAACGTCGAGATGAACATGTTTGGCTTGGGCCTTGGCGTCCTGCGTTCATGACCCAGTGTTTACCATTATTATAAGTTACCCTTTAAGAAACAGGCTAGGTTGGATGTTATGATTTTCACGTTCTGTTTCTCAGTAACAAGGTGGCAGAGAAGGTTTTAGGGGACGAGGTGCAAGCCCATTGCAAGTAACAAAATGGAGATTAATACTGGTCGTGCCGTCTGCTGCAAATAAGGTTCCGTATCGTTACGTGTTCTCTTTCTGATGTTTTATAAACGCATACGAGAGACGTTTTGAGGCGCTATGTAAGAATTTCAACCAAATAAAAATTGCTAGGTGGAGCGTCTTGGGTCAGATGTATAGAGTTATCGTTTTTATGTTCCTCTGTAACGTGTTTTCCAACACCCTTGCCTGTTGTCCTCCGCCAGGGGTCGGTTAGGTTTGCAGATGAAACAGCGAACGACTAAGCAACCCTGGAAACGCTGTAACGTCAGGGGCGCCGGGCAGCTCAGCGATGGGTCGTGAGCAAAGTCCTCTGCGCCCCCACCCCCTTCAGGCCTGCTCCCTGATTCATCATGGAGGCTCCCCAGCTTCGTACTTCTGACAAAGGGAAATCGTATGGCAGAAAATGATTTTTTATCGATTTTTTTTTTAAAAATCCAAATCGAAACAGATGCCACGATCATCCTCACTGTGGAAAACCTTCCAGAAACGCTTTGGGGAACCCCAGGATTTGTGCTTTCTGTCATCTGGGAGGTGCTGCCTCTTCCCTTCTGAGCGGACGTCCCTCCTGTCTCTTCAGGGCTAGAAAGAGATTGTAGATGAGTGAGCACAAGAGAGCGTGGGCTCTTAGGGGAGGTCTGGTCTGAGCGGTGGAAAAGGGATGCGTATTTGCCCTGCAGATGGGAAGAGGCCAGGAGGCAACGCCTTTCAGTCTCTCAGCGTCCACGAGAAGGCACTGGAAAACGAAATCTGCATCTAAGAAAGCGTCGTTCGCTATGGGAGGGGAGTAACATGACCTGACGAAAATGCCTACCGTGCTTTTAAAGTTAGAGAATTACCAGTTCCTGGCGGGGCCCGGGGGGGGGGGAGCAATTATTTTGTTTGGAAACCTCTGCTTTTGCTTTTCGGACCTGCCAGCTCCTCCTCATTCCTTTCCTTCTGCCCATGGAGCTTCATAACACTAAATGCGACGAGCTCCTTTTCGGAAATTCACCTTCGGTCTCTCTAACGATCAACTGTGTGCGTCAGAAGTGCTATTCCCTGAGCCTTCTCCTCGCACGTCAGATGGAGAAGTGACCAAGGAGGTGCCGATCGTCGTGGAGGAAACCGTTTCTGTTCAGAAACAGGGCCCCCCCTTTTGTTTCAAGGTATTTTCAAATTTACACAGTTTTGAAAGGGAAAGCGTTCCTTGAAGTCGGCTGGACGCCAGCTACGGCTACTTGCACAGGGTCCAAGGTTGTTTTTTTTTGTAAAAGTCGGTAATTAGGGACGGGGGCTGGGAAGCGGACGGCTTTTTCTGTCCTGGTGCGGAATTACCCTCTTCTGAATGGGTTGTAAGCTTTCTCAGGGCTGTCGCACTTCGCCATTCCAAGGTAACGGTCTGTTGGTGACTTCCCCTTGTGTCTCAAATAATTTATCTCCTGCTCCAATAACAGGCTTCCAGTTCAGAAAATTGGAGGGAAAAATTTGAAATTTAGACACGCATATAAGTTAAGCCTCCCTGGCGTTCCTTTTGTGTTTCGGCATCAATTCCTACAGGAGAATTTTTAACCCCAGAACATGAGTGTCAGGTCCTGGACCTGGAACCTGAACCAGGCGACATAAAGAATGTGATTCGCAGGATGTTTTTAGCTTCGCTTGAGTTGTTTTCACGAAATATGGAAATTAACGACCACTTGGACGAGCCCACGAGCTTTTATCGCCGAGAAAGGGCCCAGGGTTCCGGCGGCTTTCGATTATTTCAAAAGGAAAACGATAAAGAGTGAAGATAACTTTACATTCAACAATTAGAAAACAATGCATGTTTTTAATTTCGTGTCATGGGAAAATTTTTAAAGTAAATTTTTAAAAGTAAAGCTTAGTTTTTAGAAAAAAGCATTGAAACTGATTGTTTCTATGGAAACACAGTAGCCTCCCCTTCTCTGAAGGGGCTCCCTTCCAAGTCCCCCAGCGGGTGCTTGGAACTGCAGGCAGCACCGCCCCGTGTACGCTGCTTCTCCTACACACACGCACTTGGTGAAGTTGGATGCCATTTCCGCCTCCGCCAAGCACCACGAAGCACGCCCTGTCGCTGTGACGTTGCAGTCGGAGGGGCCACAGCACAGCTAGCTCAGGTTTCTTTTTCCCCCTCACAGTTTCGGGGGCAGGAGATTCATTTGGTCTCACGGGGGCTCGTAGCAACCTCGGCATGATTTGGTGTTTGTTTCTGTGGTAGGTGGAGAACTTTGTTTCGCGGAGTTCACGGTGTCCCTTCAGCACGCTGGAATGGCCGGCATCACTCCTCTTGTGCTCTGGGGTGATGATGAAGTGCTTAAGGGCGAGGTAGCTCCGCGGTCGATCTGGTACCACGACAGCCACCGAGGGACTGATGGTGGGGACCAGCGCATCCCGCTTGGAGACGCTGGACCAAGGGATGGTTCACGTCCTGGGTGGGGTGGAGCGGGCCTTCATCCCACTACTGAGGACCGTGTGGAGTGTACAACGTGAATTGTTTATTTCTGGACTTTCTCATTTAATGTTTCTGCGCCGCAGTGGATCACAGATAGCTGGAACTGGGGAAAACGAAACCTCAGAGACGAGGGGCCGTTGGCTTCCCATGAATATGCTTCTCGAAGTATGTCTTTGCGTGAAGTATTCATTCATTAATAGGTTTAACCCGTGAAATTCTCTAACAAAACAGCTTACACAAAGCCGATCCTTTGAAAAGTGTGTAAACTTTTTTTTTTTCTGGGCTGTATTAACTTTTATTTCTTGGTATAAAGAGAAGTGCGTTTCAGATTTTCACTTGGGTACTTATGGACACGGGGTCCATCTCTTCTTCCATTTATAAAAGGAAAAGTCCCACAGCCCCCTCGTATCTACGGTTGCGATCAGTTAGGCATGCCAAAAATATTTCCTGAAATAGTTTCCTTAATTCAAATCGTGCTTAATGGAACTGATATTTTTAATAAAAGTGGGAGAAGGCCAAAAGTTAAATTTTTTTCTTCATTAACTCAGAAACACTAGAAATTAAAGGAGAGAAACGTGGGAACTGTCATTCATTCGTTTTACAAAAATTCCTCTTGTGCCTAACGTATCAGGCCCCGGAAATTTTAAGCAGAGAACCCAGCAAGTCCTAGATGCGACGGTCATTCTGTCCGCTGGGCTGATGGAAAAGAGGGGGAAACTGAAGGTGATCTAGGGTGGAGAGAGAGAAGGGATGCCTGGGGACAGGAGGGGTAGAAGGTTTGCTTCTGCGGCACCGTCTCCATCTCCCCTCTTCCACGCCTGCGGAGTAGCTGTGATTTGTTTCTGGCATCTTCCCTGATCCTGTTAGGGATGATGATGACCCCCTGGGCATGCTGAGGCCCACAGCCATGCAGCCATCCCTCTGTCGGAAAAAATGTGAATTCGTGTCCTCCGTGCTCAGGCCAAACGGGAATCCGGCGGTAAGAGATGCGCTCCCGCTGCCTTCTGAGCATTCGACAGCCTCGTCGTGTGCGTGCGGCGTCAGGTAAACGGGGGAATAAGGATCCGGGGTGACAAAGGCTGCTCGAGAGAGAGAGGAAAGTCAGCCAAGTGGGGGGATCGGGCCAGGTTTTCCGGAGGAAGAGATCCCCAGGTTGACATTTCTCCCGTTCGCTGTTCCTTTTCAAAGATTCCATTGGGATAAACCTGTCTTGGAAGTTCCTTTCGTCTGCCGCACAGTTCAGAAGGATGCAATTTCCATTTGCTTCGGGTTAGCAAGCTAAATCTGTTCGACCTGGGTTTTCATGGGCGATGGCTTTGGGTAAAGCCCTCACGACACCTTTAAAATGTGTGTTAAGATTCATCCCCAACCCCCCACGCAGCCACAAAAAAAAAAAATGATTCCCACTTTTAAAAGTTTAAAATTTCACAAAGAAAACACGGGATTTTTTCTGTCTTGCATTTTTACCATCCATTTTATACGTAAGCGCACATATAGGCCGTTCATTGTTTCGCCTTAATACAAAACAGATGCCCTGAGAGCAGTTCAACTGGTTTGTGTTTAAAAGACGTGTACGCACAGCGATTTATGGACTGATTTGAAACTGCCAATTCATCAGACTTTTGGGGGAAAAGCGCCAGATCGTGGCCGGTTGCACAAGGTTTCACGTCAACGCCCTTTGGAGCAGCGGGATGGGTGCTCTTGAGGATGAGCCCTTTTTATCCTGCACGTCCTTCCCTGGGAGCCTGACTGAGGGAACTCCAGCCCTGACTGCTCCCCCGAACTCCAGTTTCTCCTCCTCGGTCTGGGCTTGGACCTCGGCGAGGCCGTTTCCCATTTGACACGACCCACGCCGCACTGCTGGCCTTCCTCCCAACTCGCGGTAGCTAACCTGTCCCCTTCGCAGTCTTCTTTGATTTTTTTAATGCGGACACAGGCTTAATAAGTACTTTCCTGTGGCGCATGCAATGGGATGTTAACGGGATGGTTTCTGGTCAAGAATTGCTGTCTGTGCCGTGGGCACGAGGACTGCCACCAAGCTCTCGGTCCGGCCTTGGTCCAGGACGTCAGCTTCGTGATCAGACTCCCAAGAACCACTGTGCCGCATGCACCGTGCCTGCCTGTCCTGGGCCTGCTCGGTCTCCACTCTGGACCCCTTGGACCGGCTGCAGTGTATAGGGGTCATCGGGCCTCCCGCGGAGCCTCTCGCCTGCTTTGTGGCTCGGACCCCCAAAGCTTTTCTCTTCCCGGCAGCAGACCGGGGAGGCATTGCTTCTCTCTCCCTCGGAATTGTGCAGAACCGCACAGCACAGCAGGCTCAACCGTAGTAAGTGGCCGCTGCAGCCTTGGTCAGGCTCCCGCTTCAGCATCGTCCTTGACCCGTGTCGCTCCCCAGAAGCAGCTCATCAGTAAATCTGGTGGCAGTGCCGCCCACCTCTCCCCGCTTCTGCCGCCACCACCACCGACGCCTCCGCCACCCCTTGCGAGGGCTGTGGCCCTGGCCTCCTGTCTCCTCTGCCTCCATGAAGGCAGGATTAGCATGTTTGTCTTCCCTGCTTGATCCCCATCGCCTGCCTGCGGCGGTGATGTGTGGCCAGGACGTAGCTTTCTGATTCCACGTCCAGCGCCCTCTCTGTGCCTCTGTGGCCTTCCACAGGCGGTAAGTTCCCTGGGCACAGCGATGGCATCTTTACTCCTTTCGCCCCGTCTGCCCATCGCGTGCAGGCCCATGCCGTGCGCTCCGTCAGGGCTTCCCTGTGCCTCGCACAGGCTGAGACCTGAATGAATGACGTCCTGTGCTCGTCGTGGTCTGTCATCACTGGGATCCCAGACCCACGCAGGGTGCGGTGGCTTCCCTCTCTGTAGGACTCCAAGCCAGGCTGCTGTCGCTCACCGGACACACGGTGGCGCTGGGCAGCTAGAGGCGGTCTGAGTGAGCGATCTGATGTGGTCACAGTCTAGGTCTCGATAAACGGACGGTCTGTGTCCTGAGTTTTGAACTTCGTGTGTAGCCGTGCTCCTTTGGGGGAAAGGGTTAGGCTGAAACCCGCGGGGCCTGTGTGAGCCCGACGGGTTTAAGGGGATGTCGGTGTTTTTGTGTTTAGCCACCTGATGTCCCTAAGGAAAGTACGTCCCAGGTATGTCCTTTTGCAAATGAAAGAGCATCCGTGTTTGGCTTGGACCTTTCCAAAGCAGCCCCTAGAAGGCCTGTGCTCTCTACTGAGAAAACGTCGTTCCCTTGCCTGCGAAGTCTCGTCGGCGACGCCGGTAATCCTTCTCGCCCCTCTTGTTTTCACAGGTGATCTGCAATTCCTTCACCATCTGTGACGCGGAGATGCAGGAAGTGGGTGTCGGCCTGTATCCCAGGTACGGCGGATGGTGTTTCATTTCCCGGGAGAAACCGCTTTAGCTGCCAGCCAGGCCCCCCGCCTTTCGGCAAGGCTAGTGCAGCGGCTGGTTCAGGAGCCGGGCTCGGCACCTAACGATGATTTACAAGACAGCGGAGCAGGTTAAATTTAAAGAACGTTTTATAACCCCACGTGACATGCCGTGGGACCAACACAGAGGCAGGCCTCGGACCTAAAGGCTGTTCTCGGGAACTTTGGGGTGGGAGCTGGGCATTGTGGGCGCTCGTAAACCGTCAGGATGAGATCTGGCCGTCGCCCCGCCCTTGCTGTCATCTTCACCCCCGGCCTCCTGGGCCGAACGAAGCCCTTAATTATTGCACCAGACTGGCCGGACCACACCAGTTGGGTTCAGGTCGTCCTTGGGCTTGTGTGCTCTGAGCCCCGTTGCTCCAGGCGACACGGGAACGTGCAGGGCGTGGTCCTCTGCAGGGTTCTCTCCGGCTGTCACTGCAGTGACCGTCATCACGGAGCTACACGACCGTCCCTCAGCAAGCACTCGAGAGCCACTCCTAGCCTCGTTTTGTCTTCATGCCATTAAGGTCCGAGTACAAATCTAGCCTTTCTGGTAATTGATCGTGAATCTGAGATGTTCGTTTTCTTCCTTCCTCCTCACATGGGCCATGGGCCTGCTGGTGTCGGTCCTCAGAAAGCAGTCACACGGAGTGCAGGTCGCCCGGCTCCGGTTCAGTCCCCACTCCTCGGTGTGTGTGTGCCCTTAGGCGGGGCCTTTAACTTCCATGCACAGCTCTTTAGCTGTAAACGATCCTCATTAGAGCATCACGATTAAATCTGATGATTAGTATTTTGCTTCAATTGGGGAAACACGCTCGTGTGCTAATAAGAAAGTGCTGTCTACGTGGTAATTGCTCACTTAACACGGATTCTGTCCCCGAATTCGGCGGCGGCTTAAGTCCAGTCCCTTTCATCCCGAGGTGATGCGTGACAGGGGTCGTGGCCCGGCATGCACCGGGACCTAGTTAGCGAGGTCACCTCCACTTTCCCTTTAAGAGAAGGACGCCTAATGACTCTGCAGTGTAGCCTTCTGGACACTCTAGCGGAGGTGGCCGCTCCTCCGTGGGAGCCGAACAAATGAGATCCTGTGCACGAAAGGTCAGCGGCGCCCGGGCGACAGTGATCACTACTGCATCCTATTCTCTCAGAGCCTATTTCTGTGCAAGTCAGTCCCCCCACCCCATCTTCGTGTTGGGTTGCCTTATTGCCTGGCATCTAATGAGACAACCACCTCCCCACACTGACCCCCCAAAAGGGCTCAGAGACTGTTTTGTTAACAACTTCACCAATCAGCCTCCGTCCTGGGGAGGGTTTCGGTTCACGTGAAGTGGGCCGGTGACGTTTCTGGGACGCCCCCAGAGCCCCGGGCCCCTGCTGCACGCGTCAGCCTCACCTGTCCCCCTCCCCGCAGCTCACGCGTCTTAGGCCCGTCGTATTCGTTAGACGTAGACGTTTGACTCCGCTGAGCCATGATGGTCTCCTGCTTTCTGTTTTCCCCTCCAGCATGTCTTTGCTCAATCACAGCTGTGACCCCAACTGTTCCATCGTGTTCAACGGGCCACACCTCTTTCTGCGAGCCGTCCGGGACATCGCGGCGGGGGAAGAGGTGAGGAGCCCACATTTCCCACTCCTTGTCCATCAGAGACCCTGTCTGGGGTCCCATTCCTACAACCAGTTGTGCCTGAGGGACAGCTTTCCGTTGTCCTTCTGCAAGGGGAAGATATGTGATACCTCTACCCCGAGACCGATTTACCGACCGGCGCTTCTTCCAGACTGTAGAGGGGCTCGCTTCTTTTTTAATCACCGTTTTCTGGGCGATGACCGTTCCTTTTGTGGACGCGTGAGAGAGGTGGGTGTGTGTGACAGAACGTAGGTGCTTTGTGCGTGTGACAGTTCAGTGGCCTCTTCCATTTCTGCAAGTTGTCACCTGCCCGTGGGCAAGAAGGGCAGCCCAGCCTGTGACTGAGATCCCACAAAGGCCACGAGCCACGTTTTGGAGGTGACTCACGTCTACCTTGCTATAAAGACAGCAAACAGGCTTTCCCCTTTCGGGTTGTCATTGGGCCTTGTCAGGTGGTCGTGCAAGCGAAGATGTGTTTAGAGTAGAAGATGGGGCGTTGGGGGGTGACCTCCAGCAGGGAGATGACCTGGACCCTCCCAGTGTTCCCCACTGCCCGACCAGCCCCTGTGGGTGCGAAACCTCCTCCCACGTCAGCGCCAGGTCTCCCGAGGCAGCCAGCCGCGGACGGGCTGTGCCGAGGCTGCCGGCACAGTCGCTGCCCTGCACTCGGGGTCATAGATAATCGTGCTTCGCAGAACCCGGTTTCCTTCTGCCCTCCAGTTTGCTCCAGTGGCTTTTTATCACAGCGAAAATAGCGTCTCGTAAGCTGTTACGGCGTTCGTGCAGCCCTCAGCCGATGAAACCGAGACGCAGAGGGGCCGTGTTTCACGTCGGCGAGAACTGGGCATCGGGAAGATTCCCTCCGAACTGATTTCCACCTGAACGAGCCGCCGCTCACGCAGCCGCTTACTGAGTTTGCAGGTTTTGGGACTAGGTACTCGGCGTCACCAGTCAACTCTGTGGGGAATTTAGATTTTTTCTTTTTCCTGGGGCCATGTCTGACTTCTAGGCAGATGAGAAAGGGGGAGCCATTCATGTTCAGCAACATTCACCTGGCAGCTGAGGGATGGCTGTTTGCTGCCGCTGCTGGTGATGATGATGGTGATGATGCTTGGATGATGATGATGATGATGATGATGATGATGATGGTGATGATGATAGTGATACAGGTTTTTATCTTTGGGTGATGAAACGATTTAGTTATCCTTATCAGCTACGGATGTGGCTCTATTTTTTCCCCCAAAAAATATATAAATAGAGATTTTTTTTTTTTTTTTTTTTTTGCTATGGAGACCTTCAGCTCTGATGCCGTGTATTTTGTGAACGTCGGTGTCATAAAAGGCACCACGTGGGAAAGGAGCGGTTAATTAATTGGAAGAGGAGAATTTGAGTCCAGTTTGAAGGGGAAGGAGGTTCTGAATGGGCACACGTCGGCATCGTGCGCGGCGTCGCGGAGGCGTAGCTCTGTGCGTGGTGATGGTGCGGACTGCACGGCGTGCGGAGAGGTGCTGCGACCAGGAAGGCAGACGGGACATCCGTTGGGAAGCCCTCCTGTGCCTTGATCCCATAGACAGAGAGAAGCCACCCGACATCCCCACGCGGAGCAACGACACGATGAGACGCGAGCTGTAGGAAGACGCCTCTCCGAGCAGTTTAGGAGATGAAAGGCGGACGGAAGGCAGCAGGGAGGCCCGGTCCAGGTCACGGTCACAGGCAGTTACACGTAGTGGAGGGAGGGGCGCCTCTAAGAGTCTGTTTATGGGGTTAAGGAAATCACTAGTCTCCTGTTGCCCATTCCCCACCTGGCACGCTCACTCATGGGTTTTGGCCTTCGTACTAAATCCTTGGGTTAGCCAAGCTTGTTTCTCCAGCGTGGCGGGCCCCGTTCATCGGCTTCCCACTGGGCACGTTGTAATCACCCAGGAACTGCTGCCAGGTGATCTGATCTGATAGCCGGAGCCGATGACTAAGAGCCCTTGGGTTGGGCGGGATTGAGAATTAGGGTCCAGCGTTAGCCCAGGGGGGAACACAGATCGGCTCATTTCACCATCTCACCTCGTTTGAGGAAACAGCCCCAAGAGCCTGAGGACCGCCCCGGACTCACTCACTCACAGGCCGGTGTAAAGCTGCCCTTAGATCCTGGTTACTGGGAACCTGAGGTAGAGAGAAGATCTCTCTGCACAAGAGGAACTTGCCCGCAGCCCTGAGCTGCTTTCTTTTGAGCCTGAGAAAGACCACGTGGTTGGTGGCCCTAGGCAGTTCTCCCTGCGAGGATAATCTTGCCTCCTTCCTCTCCCACAACATCCCTTCTTCCCCCACCACGTGTACCCCCCTGATTACTGCCTACACTAGACGCACATACAGAAGCCGTTTCCACAGCCCTTCCCAAGCTGATAGACGTGATGCGAGAAGAACAGTTAGGGAAGGGTAAGGGAATCGAGAGCATTGGGGTGGGGCGGGAATCAGGCTGTTGTTTTAAATAGGGTCGCCGGGTTAGACCTCAGTGGGAAAGTGAGATTTGATTGACACTCCAAAGGGATGAGGCAGGCCACCGCAGCGGATCTGGGGAAAGCGCAGGGGACGCGGCTGGGACGCCGGCCTTGAGGTGGGGTGTGCGTGAGGACAGAGGGGCCTGGCCTGGCTGCAGCCAGGAAGGGCCCGAGTTCAGACAGGAAACAGCGCCGGACTGTGAAGCCACTGCTTCCCTCGCTTCCTGGTAAGAAGAACATTCCCCCGCCTAACCCACTGCAGACTAATATTTTTGTGAGATTGAATGAAAATGAATTACTAGAAAAACGCAATTTTAAAATGTTAACTTGGCCTTTTTTTAACTTATTTCATGGTAGACTAGTAACGCCATTAACTCGCGACCGTCCAGGAGCCGCACTTGGAGTTGGGGGACTCCATCGTGAGGACTTGGCCTTTCCTCTGAGCGAGGGGGGAGCCCCTGGAGCATTTCAAACAGAAGAAAGATCGGCCCCGACTTCCGTTTTCAGAGCATCCTCTGGAGGATGCAGTGCAGGGGTTCGGGGGGAGAGAAGGGGGGACTTGCCCGTGAGACTCGCCTCTTACGGGCGATACATGGTGGTGGCCGGGACCAGGATGGTGGCATTGGAAGGGGTGGGAAGTGGTTGGTTCTGGATAGCGTTGAGGCTGAGCCCACAGAATTTCCCGGGGGATTGGATGAGGCGTGCGAAGGAAAGAGAAATCAAGGACGACTCGGCAGTTTCAGGTTGGATGACGCGAAAGACGACTGACTGTCAGCTGAGACTGGGCGCCTCCAACCGGGGGGGAACAGGTTGGGGGGGGCAGGAGCTTGATTTCGTACGTTTTGAATCAGACTTTCACCCAGGAGATCTGATCCAGCGAGAAATGAGAAACATCACGACGTCACCTAACGCCCTGTGTCTTGACGTGGAGTCTTGGGGCCAGAGGGGAGCGTGCGGGGGTCTCCCGAAGTGTGGGCGCCCTCTTGCCTGCGACCTTCCACCTCCCAAGGCAGGGCATAGTTATGGTATTTGAAAGGGTCCAGGGAAGTCAGTTTAAGGCCTCCATCGGTGATTGCATTCTGGCGTTAAATTCTCCCGATTTGGAAATCATTCCACCTTTTTTCCTTTTTAATTGAGTCAGAAGTAAGAGAGCAGTCTCTTCATTGCAAAGATACCAAACCTGGTTGACCCTAGATTCTGCGAGGCCGCAGTAGAATGGGTGGGGATTTAAGAACAACCTGGCCACGCCGTCTGCCGCCTGTGTGACTGCCAGGATGGTTTTGGCTTCGCCCGTGACCAGGGCTTGCGGAATTTATTCCCGAAGCTTAGGAATACCGAACGTACAGCAGCTCCTGATACGTGGCTGTCTCCTGGACACAAAGTGAGGCGTAGCAGTGTCTCGTGCTAGTGAGCCCAGTCCCTTAAAATAAAGGCGCGACACCTACGTGCTCGCTAGGTAACAACTTGGGCTGGCAGGCGCGGCCTTAAAACTTCTCCGTGTGTTTATTTGGGTGGAGACGCTGGAAGTGGCACCTTCTCCCTCGGACTTTTTCGGTGATAAAAACAGGTTTTACTTTAGGAACGAGCAGTGACAGTCACTGTGGGCTAAGGCCCCGTTTCTCTCTGTGGCCTCCGCAGCTCACCATCTGCTACCTGGACATGCTGATGACCAGTGAGGAGCGGCGCCAGCAGCTGAGGGCCCAGTACTGCTTCGACTGTGACTGTCCCCGGTGCCAAACCCAGGACAAGGTAGGTTGCGTGCCGCCAGCTTGGAACACCTCCCAGTCACCTCACGGTGACCTTCCAGGGAACTCAGCGTTTATTCCACGAAGCCAGACGTCACTAAATGCCCATCAGGGCAGAGCAGGGAGCAGACGCCGATAGAAGGATGCACAGAGCCGCGTCTGTTTTATTTCCCGGAACTTTGATCACCAACCAAGCCATAAGCGGTCTACTCTCAGGTGAGGATCCGTGGAGCTTGGAGCCTAGAGGGGATGGGGACATGAAACACGTACTGACACGACGTCGGGGGCCCGGGCGCCATCAGAGCAGGTCGTAAGGGGGGTGAAGTCAACCTCGCTCGGTCACGGTGTTTCTCGGCGATGAAGGGGCCAAGTGGTATCTGGTTTTCATCTCTTTAAAATGTGTTTTGTGAGGCTTTTTGCTTCCACACTTTGTCAGATAGAGATCATTTATCCGGCCGCCTTTACTCTCTGAAAAGGCGGGAGCCAAAGTCAGTGTCGTGGAGACAGTGAGTGAGCTTTTCTCGCGGTGCGCGTACGCCTCCTTTGCTGTGATCCTACTAACGTTTAGCCTGCACGCAGTCAGGTCGTCGGAGGAAGTCCCACTTTTGCAGCGTTTCACATTTGTTGGAATTCTCGTGTGATCATTACCTCGTCTGAGCTCAGTAATTACCAGTTAGGAAACGGAAGGTTTGGAGAAATAGGGTTAGCGTTAGGGTTAGGGTTAGGGTTAGGGAAGGGAAAAAAATGGCAGAGCCAAGTCTCAGACCCAGGTTTTGGACTAGTGTTCCTTCCACTGGGCCGGCTTCACTACGTGGGAAAGGACCATGCGCTCGTTCCGATGCTGGAGGACTTAGTGGCCATGGTAGCTTTTCATTAAAGGGAACTTTCAGGAGTGAATTCAATGGGGAACGCTCCATCCACTGCTAATAGCTTCCCCAAATCCAGTCTACTTTAGTGTCAGCCTTCGCCACTCGCAAGGTCACAGGGAGCAGAGGGCACCCCCCTGGGATTCCCCCCCCCCGGACTGCGATCCGCAGTGGCAGGCAGCAGGCCCGCTTCCCACCCACACCCTTGGCTGGGCCGGGGGACGTTTTCGGGTTACTCTGCTACCCTCTTACGTGGCATCTGCACGGCAGACGCGTAATCTTTTTCGAAGAACCACTTATCTTTTATTAAAACGGCGGTCGTGTGCACTTTGGGTTCGTTGTTACAGCTGAACTCTGGCTGGAATCGCCTATTAAATAGCGGTTTGGCTACAAATGATAGGTGTCCTACTGAAGGTGACGTTGGTAGGTGTGGCGTGTTCGCCTCCAGGGTTCTGGAGACGCAGCCCAGGACGGGCGCGCCTCCTCATGGAGATCATCACGGACCTGGACCTGTGATTCTCCTGCCTCCCCCCTTAGCCATCCCCAACATGTGACTTTTGTCCTCGCGGCCCCAGGGTGATTGCTGCCCCCAACCCCCACTCAGGGTGTCCGAGCTCCAGAATGAAAAAGAGGAGGTAATACAAAGAACGAAGGGAAACCCGGCTAGGGAGGGCCACCTGCGTCTCAGTGCTTGGACCTGTGTTACATGGCCACGTCGTCCACCTGTGGGAGAGGTGAGGAAACCGCAGTTCAGCTTGTTAGTCTTCGTCCTAGAGGAAGGTGAGGCAGAGGACGGTCACAGATGGCTCTTGGCTAGCTGACCTCCAGTCTCCACCACACCCACGGGGACCATTTCCTTCCCTTCTTTAAACTGAAAGTTTCTTTAATGTTGTATTAGGATTCTTCAGAGAAAGAGAACCAATAGGGCATGTGCGGTGTGTGCATGTGTATGTGTGCGTGTGTGTGTGCAGCCCTGTTGCCTCAGCGAGAGAAAAAGATTGATTGATTGATTGATTGATTGATTGAAGATTCGGTTCATCTGAATGTGGAGGCCGAGAAGTCCCAAGATCTGTAGTCAATAGCGGGAGACACAGGAGGGCTAATGGTGTAATCCATTCTGACCCAGGAAGAGCCAGTGTTTCCATCCGAGTCGAAGGCCGGAGAACGATGTCCGAGCTCCAGAGCAGCGGGGCAGGAGATTCGCCCTGTCACTCGCGATTGGTCAGCCTTCTCGTTCTGTTCAGGCCTTCGAACCGGGCAAGGCCCCCTCCGGAGAGGACAGCCTGCTTTGCTCATTCCGCTCGTCCAGATGGTAACACCCTCACACACACATACCCAGAATCGTGTGTAAGCAAATATTCGGGCACCCCGTGTCCCAGTCAGGTCGACCCAGACGTTAGTCATCACAAATGTCGTCTTAGAGATAGGCCCAGCGGTATCACCGAAAAAGTGCCTGGTTATGCTGCTGGACTCTAGTCCTTTCAGTAGCTAACAAACCGAGTGGTCCTGGGCGAGGCTTCCTGCCTCTTTGATCTATTACATCACCTGTCATACAAGGGACTCACACGGCTCAGCAACAACAACAACAACTTTCAATTAAAAAACACAGGATCTGCCCTTCCTGCAAAAGACCTGAATAAACAGTTTGCTAAGGGAGACATACAGATGGCCAAAGGGGCATGAAAAGACGCCCAGCATCACTATTTATCGTGGAAATGCAAATCAAAACCACCACGAGGCACCCCCGGACGCCTGTTAAAATGGTTTTTATCAAAAAAGACAGGGAACGACAAGTTTTGAAGAGGATGTGGAGGAAAGGGAGACGCTGTGCCCTGTTGGCGGGAGCATAAGTTAACGCCGCCACCGTGGAAAACCGTGTGGAGGCCCCTCCAGAATTAAAAACAGAACCGTCATGTCATCTAGCAATCCTACTTCGGCCTGTTCATTCGAAGAGAATGAAAATACCAGCTCGGAAAGGTATCTGCCTCTTCACGTGCATCGCGGCATTGTTTACAGTGGCCGAGACAGGGAGACAACCTACGCGTCCATCGACGGGCAAACGCACGAAGAGGGTGTGGTATGCAGTTGGCCCTGGAACAGCGCGAGGGGTGAGGGTGGGCAGCTCCCTGCCTAGTCGCAACTCCGCATGGGGCTTTGGATGCCCAAACGTAACTGCTAATGGGGTCAGCCGTCGGCTGGCAGCCTTGCCAGTGAGGTCGACAGTCAGTTTGTTTGATGTGCTGTGTTCTAGGAATCAAGTAGGCTGGAGAGGGAACAGGAGGAAAATCACAAGGAAAAGAAAATACGTTTATAGTATTTATTGAGGAATATTCACCTAAGTGGGCCTGCGTAGTTCCAACCCGTGTCGTTCAAGGGTCAGCGCTGTGTGTGCGTGTGCGCGTATGCGTGTGTGTGTGCGTGTGTGATATTTTTCATCCACCCAAAGGGAGGCAGTCTTGCCACGTGCGATAACGTGGATGGACCTTCAGTGCATTATGCGAAATGAAGCGAGTCCGGCAGGAAGGGCAGATCCTGTGTGTAAACAAGGGAGTCAGGCTGGATGGTCTTAAGGCCCCTGTCGGCCCCGTTGGCTCATGTTTCTCTGGATTGTTTCCTGGTGGAAGGGAGTAGGGCCCGTATTGACATGAGAATATAAACTCTATTTCAGTCCGTTCCTCAGTTACTTTCAAGTGTTTATTTACATGAGAATTTCATTGTTTAGTGTTTATTTACGTGAGAATTTCATTGTTTAGTGTTTATTTACATGAGAATTTCATTGTTTAGTGTTTATTTACGTGAGAATTTCATTGTTTAGTGAGGTGCACCTTCCTTCTGAAGTCTCTGTGCTATTTATTGATTTGTTGTGGTGAAATGATGTAGGTAGATTCGGCTCGGTGAATTCCCAGAAGATCATAAATTCAAAATTAGTTCAGGTGAAATTACGTTGGCTTCATTTCCTAGATTTCAAGTTTTTAGGCTTATTTTTCTGCTTTTCTTAGAGAAAATGCACCTTAGCAGGTCCCTGCATCAAGCAGTCCTCATCACAGGCCCACGTCCTCCTGTTCTGGGGCTCCCGTGGTATCATGTTTCAGGAAGGCAAAAGGCCTTTTAATAGTCGCATGTGTGGCGTGAGCTGTCGTTTGCAGTCAGGAGCCCCTTAATTTAGGGCAGAAATAAAGTTTACCTTCTAAAGGAGGCTTTGTAATGATTTGGCTTCTCCCGTGGCTTTTCCAGGTCAAAATCCAAGGCCGTAGAAGCAGAACAGAGCGAATGGAATTGATTATTTCCATGAGTTTGTGGATAGTGGATAGTGTGCTTCCTTAGATGTCACATGTTTTATTACCAAAAAAAAAAAAAAAAGGAAAAAAAGGCTGTATTTACTTGCCATGACACTTTTTCTTTCCTAAAACCCATTAGCTTTGATCTGTCTTTTGAAACTCGGGGTCTGTTAATTGACTCGCAGCCCTGCTGCCTCCTAGATTATTGACATGGCCCCTAACTGGTCATCCGGCCTTCAGTTTCCTCCCTTTCCTCCACCTTACACGCTGTTTTAGAGTGAGTTTTCTTAAACGTCGCTGTTTCTGTATCAGAAAGTCCAAAGCACTGAGTGTCTTCTTTCGTCTTCAGGATAAATTTCAGACTCTCAGTCGTGTCCTCCGAGGTCATGACCCCATGGTCCAGCTACACTCGTTTCCTTTCTCTTCTCTCTCTTTTTTCCTCTCTCGCTTTGTTATTCTCTTCTTTTTCAACTTGTTTTCTATAACTTGTTTTATCTGATCATGTGCTCCCCCCCTCCACTCAGAAGATCCCGGAGTAGCATGTAGAGGTACGTGCTCACATATTCGTATGAGTATATAGGACAGCAGCGGTCAATTTTATGGGATCTGTGAAGTAAGACAGACGAGAAATAAGATGAAAGCCATGCAGTACCCGGAAAACATACCTTTGGATCCTTTACAGTGACAGGAAATAAATCACAAATCCGTTCTCAATTTTCCCAGAAGCCAAAGCTAAAAGACTAATCTCACAATTTACGTCCCTGTGCCTGCGCCGAAGTACGGAGTTCTCTGGCCCTGAGGCCTGCGGCCCTCACCTGGGTCCTGCTGAGCCGGGATGCCAACGTTCTCATCAGAACTGCGCAATTGTTTAAATGCTGGATTTTCATAGAATTCCTCAGTGTGGCTGCGTGATGTAATTTCAGATGCTAAATTAACGAGAGGAGTAATAAGAAGGGTGAAAAGTTATGTAATCTCAGCTTTCGGTTGGTCTGCTTCGTTCTAGGAATAAATGACACTGGGGCTATCTCGAGGCGAGCACAGCCCTCGGGGACCCTGTCACTGCTGTTATTTCTTTTAAATTTGGTACTTGAATTTTTATGGACGTGATACATGTATACGCTTGAAAAAAAAGTCCTAGAACGCAACTGGGAACATCAGCACACTTTCCTTCTGCTCCTGCCCCACTCCCTGCAGTCCTGCTCCCCAAAGGCGAACCCCTTTCAGCGTCCGGCCGGCGTTTGTTCCGTGTTTTCCAAAACCGAAGCTCCCTTAAATCGTGTGTTTGGGATATTTTTTTGTTTTTTTGTTTTGCTTTTGGGTTGGTTTAATGACTATTTTCTGTGTCCAGGGTTTCAAATGCACTTTTTTCCCCCCCATAACTCCTCGTTTATTTTATTTCTATCCACTTCCGTTTTGTCATTTCGCATTCAGTTCCGGTGCATGCCACACTGTTATTTTTCTAATTCTGACCATCCTCATTATACCTGCTTTAAGTCTCGGGCAGGCAGGGATGAAATCATGTCCCGACCCCTGACTTTTGTTGGCTGTCATCTTCCTGAGCATTGCTTTTCGCTACGTGTTTTGGAATTTTAGATGACTGGCTCATTTTTGAGGTCATTTTGGTTTCATTCCTTTCTCTCCTCATGGGCTCACTGCCTTTATCTGGTCGGCTGTACTGGCCTCTCCTGGAGCCCTCAGGCCCTAGTTCAGAGCCAGGACTTACCGGCTTTGGAAGTGTCACACCACAGTGGCAGCTGCTGCAGGTCCAGGTACTTTGAGGGACATTTCGTCTCTGTACCTGGAGGGACTCTGTCTTCTAGCCTTTCCAGGCCCACGGCTCCCTATAAATATTTAGCCCATGGGAACAGGCAACGAGCCCTGCATTTTTAGCCTCTTTGTGTAAACAAGGGAGCCTCACCTCGCCTCTTGGCTTTAAGCTTGAAAGCTGACTCGACTCACCTCTCTTACAGGAAACCTTTTTATTCTCTCTTCATCACTAGGACGGAACTCATTCCTGCTTCCAGACCCAAGGCCCTAGCTTCCACTCCGCTTATTGCTTTGTATTTCTGTTTATGTAGGGGCCAGGGAGCTGTTTATCTCGGTTTTGCCTTAGTAAAGCTATTTTTGGTTTCTTTTTCTCTTTCATTTATCATTACTGTGGGTTTGAGAGTGGGCAGCAGAGGCCTCTGCCTGAAGCCGGGAGCTGGCCCTTCAGCGACAATTGAAGGACGTCCCAGGAGTCAGGAGTAGGAAAATGGGGTGTTCTCTTCCCCTTGATTATCTTACTCTGTGTAGGAACTGAGGACACATGGTGCCATTGAAAAATAACCTTTTTTTCTTTACTTACATATTGCATTTCCCCATTATCTGTCTGCTGAGCTCAACAGGGAACTGGAAAGCTGATGCTTTCAGTCCAGGGTGCCTCCCTCAAACCTTTAAAATCTAATGTGCTTGACTTCCCGAACTTTGGGAGATGGGAAGGAGCAAACAAACAGTGAATTTCATGGTAACTGGGGTCACTATTCACTTAGTCATAGTCAGCCGCCTACCATGCCTTTGCTGGGAACAGTTGGCTCCATGGGCGAGCGCCCGGGTTCTCAGGCCCTGGACTCACAGTCACTAAGGCCACCACCTGGGAGGCGAGGCTGGGTTCGTCTGGTAAGAAGGGACGAAACCATTAGCCTCTGCAGGCCATGCGGGGCCCTGACCCCCACTGCGCAGCCAGGACTGTGATGGCAGCAAGTCTCAGCCCCGGGCCTGGGCATCAACCCGCAGGAAGTCAGGCTCCTGCCAGTGCCCAGGGCGTCAGAGGACCTAAGTCTCCCGTTTTTGCTTACGATTCCCATTTACCTCCAGTCTCTCAGCAAGCCTGCTTGAATGTTTCCTCTCGCCCTCTTTCCCCCTTTCTTCCTTCCTTAGGTATTTAGTGAGGTGAGGCTTACATTATTACATTTTTTCAATAATTACATCATCTCACTCCTTCCAGCAAGGGGCTTAGACTCTCGTGTGGACACACAGCAGGTACACAGTTCAGTTCAGGGTGACAATTGTCTTACTGGAAGCCTGTTTGCAATCCAGTGGGAGCAGGGGAGGAAAATTGTCTTCCTAGTCAGTCAGGGAAGACTTCTCGGAGGAGGAGACATCGGACCTGAGAGGTAAAGGCTGCACGTGTAGGAGTTTTCAGTGAGGTGGGCTCAAAGTTGCGTTTCGGACGAGGGCCACAGCCTGGGAAATGTTCCAGAGGCGTGGAGAGTGCGTGTGGTTCGGTGTCCCTGGAGGATACAGGCTGGTAAGGCTAGTGACCTGGGGTGAGGTACGCCAGGCGAAGAGTTTAGATGTTCATCACGAAGGGATGGGAAGCCACAGAAGAAAGGGGCCAGCAACGGCCAGAAAGATAACAGGGCACGTGTATAGACAAAAGTCAGGGCTCTTCCACGAGGAAGGAGACTCAGAAATCCTGAAACAAGCCAGGAGGTCAGCGTGGTCCTCACCGTCACACCCAGAGGAGGGCTTTGCGGGACCTGCGTGTGCGTGTCCGCGATGGCAGCCTTCCCCCCGCCCCACAAAGAGATGTCACTGGGTCCAATTAGTACCCGAGGGATGCGGCAGACGGCCTGTTTCAGATGCTCCTCTGCGTATAGACTGCTTCTGGGCGCTTCGGTTAAAGGGTGGAAGGTTCCCCACCCGTACGGAGCTATTAATTGCCGAGGAGGGGCGTGCTGGTTCCCTGAACTCCCCACTTCAGTACTCAGGAGATGGTATGGCTCCAGTTGCGACATCAGCAAAGCTGCTTTCTTCCCTTTCAACCTTCATGGCCAAGTCTTTCTCAGGCCCGGGGAACTCTAAAAAGCAGAGAGAGGTGTGGGCTTTTCCCGCCCCTCGCTTTGATGTGTGCATTGCGATCCTGGAATTATTAAAGCATTGATCATGCTTTTCCGTCTGTAAGGCTAAAACGCGAAAGCTGCGGCTCACGGCCCACAAAACCAGTTATCTCTCTGCGTCTGCCGTTAAACCCCTCCATGCAGTAAATCTCCTGATCCTTAATTCAGAAGCGTCTCGCCGGTTTCAGACCTCAGTCAGTCTTGGCATTTTTTCCGTATCTTCGCATGCTAATTTCTTTATTCAGTGCGCCTCTCAGCACAGAACCCATAAAGTAGCAGCCAATTAATAAATCGCGTTTTCTGCAACCGAAGTAAAAACGTGTTAATTATTTTTCAACAATCAGGCAGCATCCAGCATGAGGTGGCTTCCTCGGTGAGGATAACCGCCTCGGGAGACGAGGAAGGTTGCCCAACGTTGCTGCTACGTCGGTGAAAACCGACTTTTCACAATCACCTTCTGTCCCGAATGAGGTCAACTAGAATAATTGTCACATTTGTCAGTATTCACCTCCTCAGTCTCATCTCATTGCCTTTCAGCTCGGCAAAGACCCAGAGTAGCGTTTGTCAGGAGCTGCTTTTCTGGCGTTCGCTGTGTCTGCGGCCTCACAGCCTAAAAAAGGACAAGGAGGGCCTCCGCCGTGCTCAGAGAAGTAGCGTAGGAAAATGAGTCCCGTAAGGAAGGGTGAGGGGAGCAGGGCCTTGGGCCTGCCGGAGACGAGGGTGCCAGATCCCGGCGGGGTGACCTGTGCTTTTTGGTCTTCACGGATTCGGATTAAACAGACTCAAAGTGCAGGTGTCTGGATTCGACGCACTGACCTTCTGAACTTTCAGAGACTCAGTGGCGTTTCCCTTGTGGGGGGTTCTTCTCCGAACAAAGTCTTTCCCACCTGTCTGATCTCTGAATCCCCAAGGCGCTTCCTCCTCTGTCTCCAAATTGTGAAATCCTTCATCTGGGATAAATTCCCAGACAGTTAGACACTTTGGGATTGAGAGGAAAATCACATATTCTACCACTGGAAAAAAATACCCTATAAAATTAGATCTTTTTTTAATCACCGACTGTGGGTACGGCCCATTGTTGCCGTTGATCCGTGTGACAGACAATCAGCAAGCATCTGCCGAGCACCTGTACGTACGTGAAGGCCCATGAGAAAACCCTGTTACCTGAAGCTCCCTGAAAAGCAAGCCTGGAATAGAGGAAAACGGGGAAAGGGTTAAGCCTCCTAGGTTCGTGTTCAGATTCTCACAGGATTGGGCCCCTCTGCCAACCGTGAGACCCCTGTCGGTCTCCATGTAGGTAAAGGCGGCTTTCAGCTGTGGGGGACGGTGAAGAGACAGAAGTCATACTCCTCGGGCCCTGTAGCATGAACGCCCCCCCAAAGAAACACATCGTTGTGCGGGAAATAAGGTTTACTTCGTGGCTTCAGCCCTGGTGCTTTTGTCCGTTTGTTTTCGTTCTGTAACCTGTTGCGCTTTTTAAAGCAACATAGAGCAGCAGAGAGAAAGGAGAGGGGGCTTTAAAGATGGAAGGAAGGTGGCAGAGCGTTCTGTCCTTCGCCCCCAAATAAATGGGAAATAGCAAAATTGTTACAGGGTGTCTTGGGTTTCAGACTTTTTTTTGGGGGTGGGGGGGGCTGGATTTAAGGCTTGAACGAGACACTCCCGTGAAGTTTATTCGGTCTGAGCCTCGATCTGAGTGCTAGGAGCCTACTGTCAGTGTTGTCTGGATTTTTTTTTTGAGGTAACCTACTACCGCTCTACAGTTCGGTAAAAATAAACTGTTCCCATAATAACGCTGTCGGTGTAGGATCTAGTTACCAAGGGTAACTAGACCAGAGGGATTTTCCATCTTAACAGCAGAGCCTCAAGGCATTGTTGACACTCCTTTTGCACGTGCCGTTTCAGACCGCAGAGACCGAACAGACAGGTTTAAATGTAAAATCACTAATATTGTCAATTTGGGGCAATTCCCGGCTCTGAGTCTCCGTTTCTTTCTGTAGCAGTCGCAGCGCTGCTGGATTAGCAATTAGCGAAGCCCGGCCTGCCCCTTCCGGGAAGCGTGTACCCTTGAAGACGGTCTGTCCCTTCACCGATGGAGCCTTTCGTGCTGCCATAAGCTCATCTCGATAGTTTTGACTCAGGGAAATTACTACTCCTGCCATCAGCCTTTCAATGAAGTACGCTTTGCCGCGAGATGTATCATTTAGATTTTATTAATCTAAACATTCTACGTCCACAGACGGCGGATCGTCGTGAACGGGTGCGGGGTGGCGCTGCACAAAATACATACATGTCATGGAAAAGCAATTAACTTCCTCGTCTGATTGCCAAACAGACGTGGAACTAAACAGAAACAGGCCCAACGGAGCGCTGGTGCATTTGTTTATTTACGTTAGGTCGGTAAATTGTTGACCCAGACACCTCGTTTCAGGTTTCTCAGACCCGGTTCTCTTTCTCATCCCTGCGTTTCCCACCTCTCCTCCCTCTGGCTGCAAACAGGTTGAGAGCCGTCACCCCAAATTATAAATTTATTTATTTTTTTTGGCTTACCGTAGTAACTTCAAGGCATACTAGGGTTCCTCTGCGAGTGAGAGAAAGGCTCGATGACTCAGGGAGTCGCGAATGCAGGAGACGTGCAGGGAACTGGCGAGGGTTGAGAGCAGCTGTTTGGGGCAGGCCGGGCTGGGCCAATAAACCAAACGAGCGTTTGCCACCCAGCGTGCCAGGAGGAGGAGAAGCCATGACCTCGTGGCCGCCACCAGGCTGCTGCTGTCTGTCCCTTCCAGGAAAACGCGAATCCGAAGGGGTCTCTGCAGCACCATTCACGTTCGTCGGGGCCGCTGCAAAGGTGTCCTCTTTCTGGAAAGTGGCCTCTGTCTGCCCTGGCTGCTCTGAAATTCCGTTTTTACGCAGACGCCAGAAGGACGGTTTCAGGAGGGACCTCTCTGGCCCCTTCCCGGTGAAGGGGAGACCCCGCCTGGCTCCCACTCACCTTTCCAGACTTGGCTCAGTCTCTTGGCTGGAACGCGCCAAGCCCTTCCCTGACCCCCCCGGGGCCTTTGCTCTTGGCTTCCCGCTGCCTGACAGGCTCTTCCTGGGGCTTCGTGCTTGTCTGGCGTCACCATTCTCCCGAACCCTCAGCGTTAACTAAGTCACCTCCTCACAGAGACACCCCTGAGGACGCTGTGAAAATCAGGGGCCCCTCCCCTTGTCATTTTCTGCTCCCCCTCTCTCTCCGTGGTAGCACAAGCAGTTGTTACCTGTTGTCATTTGTGTTTGCGTCTTTGCTTACTTGTTAAGAAAGTAAAAACGACCTCGTCAGTCTTACTCTGTTGTGTGACTTTGGTACCCAGCACAGTGCTTCTTTAATTGTTACGTCACTTAACAAGTTCGGGGTGCGTGCATGAATAAGTCAGTAAAGACTGTCATTTGTCTAGCATTTGCGTTAAGCTCTAGAGGATCGGCCAAGGAGCCGTGTCCCTGGAAGCTTCTAGATGATTTTTGCTCGTAAAACAATTTCGTAACAGTCTAATCGATGGGCTATCAGGCGGGATTAGTCTCGCTCTACTTTCCTCCAGGAGTTTTTAGCTTTGCCCGTGGCGCAGCTGCCCACACCAGGCCTTGGAAGCCCCCATGCAAAGCTCCCAGTGGACAGGCAGGACGGGCAGCCCCATTTACCAACTCGGGGGAGCCCCTCCCGTGTGCGGCTCGTGCCCCGGCATCCTTTCCCCCTCTGAGGAAGCATGCGCTTCAGCGTTTGTGAAACCAGGTTTCAGTAACGTGGGGCTGGTATAGCCCTAGATACCTATCCAACCTAGTCTTCTGATCAGGAGCAGAAATATTTATCCACAATGTCCTGTCAACATCTGTGTATCTTGACACTTAACAAACGGTAAGAGGCATTTCAGAGGGGCCACAGCCCAGGATTGGAAGAGACCTTTGAGACCCCACCGCCAGGGCAGGACCTTCCTCTGCGACGTCCCCATCAGGCGGTGGCCCGGGTCCACGCGATCAGTCTCTTGGTGTCGGCCGTTCCACGCTCAGGCAATGGTGGTTGTGACGTTAGCAAATCCCGTGAACTGAAACCTGCCCCTTCTAATTCGTGTCAGAGACCTAGTTGTGTCTCAGGGAGCAGCAGTGGGCAGGTAGGCTTTTCGTTCCTCCTCCCAGTCTTCGGATGCTTGGATACCTGAGGCCGTGTCGGGTGGCAAAGGACACTCAGCCTTTCGAACTCTGCGACTAGGGGCTCGAATTCGTCTCCGCCGCTTTCCGGCTGCTTGAACTTGAGGATGTCACTTTACCTTTCTCAGGGCAGTCTTGTCATCCATAAATTAGGAACTAAAGTGATGCTTACGTTATACTTTGCGGAAATGATTAAATGAGACAAAGCACTTAAAATAATGAGTGCAATCACCCTTCATAGATGGTGTTCTACCTGCAGCTAGCCAGCTCTCTGAAGCACAGCCTCATCGGTAAAACGAGGAAAATGAGGGTGATACCAGTTAATCCTAAAATATGGTTGGTTATTCAGCCAGCCAGGAATCTGTACGTGCACCTCACCCGAACCAGATCTCATTCTCTCTCTTAAACCCTCTTTTGCGAGGTGCGTTGGCAGACTCCGACCTGTACGTATTTAATGTGTATAACTCGATGAACGTGGAGGGACAGACACACCCGTGGAACCATCCGCTCCATCTCTGCTGTAAACACATCCACCGCCTCAAAGTGTCCGTCTGCTGCCTTTATTATTACTTTTTTGTGATAAGAACACAGCACGAGGGCTACCCCCTTAGCCAACGTTGGGGTCTCCAGTGCAGCGTCCTGAGCTGGAGGCCCGGTGCTGCCCAGCGGGCCCCCCGTTTTATCACCTTGCCCGCAGGACGTTACGAAGGCCTCGTCACCTGCTGAAGGGAAAATCTTCCTGGCGCCCTGCCGGCCACCACCTTGGGCTTCTGTGGCCGCTCTCTTCCTCTCGGTGCTGCAGAGAGGACGAGCAGCTTCGTGGCTGTCTTTACAGAGCCCTGCGACCACCCCGGGATGCGCTTCACCTAGAACTAACCACGCAAACTGCCCTAAAACGTCTCGTTTTGTTCTGCGCCGTTAGAACATGATTCCTTTCCACAGGAAGGAAGGGAAAAGCACCCTAAAAACCAAGCCGCTCTGACCTGTCTTGTCTGCCGGCACGTGCTGAACGACAGGCGGTCTGAAGGGCACGCGGTCAGGCCCCGCGCCGTGGACTTGGTCCCTTTGGGCGTCCGTTACACATAAAAAGCAGAGGACGTGGGAGATGCAGTGGTCGACTGAGTCAATGAGGAAGAAACGCCTAAACCAAGAAGCACTTGCAGCAAAGCGTAATGGTGTTGGCACGAAGGTGACGGTGAGATCACAGAGATCGGAAGGGTGACCGAGGCAGCAAAGGCCAGGCTGGCCGTCCTCGGCCCTGACCGTGCATTCGAGAACCTGCCCTGCTCTGAGAGACCCTGCTCTCCCCTGCCCAGATGGGACCCGGGCATCTCCAGGCGATTCCAAATACATACCCACTGCGTCGGGGCCTGCCAGCGGAGAAGAGAACCAGTCCTGGAGGAACAACGGGACTGAAACAGACAGACGTATCCCAAATCGTTCTGTTCCCTTTGGTGATAAAAACCGGTTTTCTGTTAAGTTAAATTCTCTGAAGTGCTGTCCACTCCGGCACAGAGCAAGAGGGGTTTCCATGCACGTTTATTTCCGGAAAAGAAATCCTTGTATTTCTAATTGATGATGCACATTTACTGATATTGGAATCTCATGGCCAAGCAACCTAGAATGTAGGTAGTGAAACAGAAATGTGGAAGGGCCACCGCTGGGTCTGTAAACCTGTGGTGACCCACCGAGTGTGACTCAAAAAGGAAATAAAACTGACCCAGGGATGATGAATTCGTAAATCCTCCGTGGCTGGCGTCATAGCATCTCCTTGGACAAGAAGTACGGGAAGAGAAAGTTAGGCCATCCTATACGTACACCCTGAATGCAACGTCAGACATCCAGCCTCGGATCCGGACCTCGCAGACGTCACATCGTGTCGATTGGGGTGGATCTGGGATTCGATGTCACCACCGTGTGCCTCGGGCAGCTCAGTGAGCAGCTCCGTATGAGCAGACGTTCCCTGAGCGTGTACGTGAGCCTGTATTCCCAGGCCTCCCCGATTTCCAGCATGCCCTCGGAGAAGTGGGGACCCCGCTGGTCATCATCTGGTAACGTCCACGACGCTCCATCGGACCCCTGTCTGGAAGGCCCTGCTAGCACGGGTGCACACTTGGTTGGTGAGATGGTCCCGAGAGAATGGGGTGGGGGCAGGGCGCCAGACGTGGCCAGCGCTTTTATCTCTGGCATTAGAGAGAGGCCCCCTGGCCTCGGGCCAGACCGGAGTGGACTGGGATGTGAGATGCGGACGTGTGCTCCCTGTTGGGGAGGTGCCAGGGGAAAGGCTCGCTGTGCCGTCAGCCAGCGCTGCGCTTCCTCGGGGTGCAGTCGCCGGGAAGAGCATCTAAGCCCCAAGTCTCTCCTGGGTATGAGGCGGGCCAAAAATTGCCGCACCTTGGAAGCCGGTCATTTTCTCTCCCATCCCCTCCCAGACCTCGGCCCGTGCGCCACGGCCTTCTGGAATGACCCCCTGCTCCAGGAACAGAGCTCTGCGTGGATTAGTCCACAGACTGTGGAGCTGGTTTTGAATCATCGGAGAAACCCGGGCTTTTCTCCGCTGGGAGACAAATGCAATTCCGGGCTCTTTCAGTTTGAAAAGATGAGCTCTTGCAGACGATTCTTCTCCTGAAACTGAGACACCTTCCTTCTGCCCTGTTTGCCTGTCTGGCGCCTGGGCCGAGGACCGCAGAGCTGCTCTGCGAGGTGTTGGAAGGAGCCCGCCGGCTCTGAGAAGGTCGGGGACGCTCGGAGAAATCGCATCGACCGACGGTAACGGACGGATTCTGAAAGCCCCAGAAATGACTTCCGCCGGTCATCCTCAGGACCCCCTCCTAAGGAAGCGTGTCTGGACGTCTGTCCCAGGGCGCATTATCTGCAGTCATCAGTGTGGACCCCACTAAACCGCTCCCCCGGCCGGGACCGCAGATGAAACAATCTGACGAGCCCGCCTTAGCCGAGAAGCAAACGCCGCCTTCTCGGAGCCTGCAACGTGGCCCACCGTAGTCCCTAGAGACACCAGCGTCAGGGCACGTGTGAGTGAAACAGTCCTCGGCTTGGCGGCGCGCAGTACGGGGCTGGAGGTGGCCTCTGCTCAGTCCTCTGCTCTGACCGGTGTGTCTTGTCCGTGTGACATGAAGGAAGGTCTTCGCCGTGTCGCACAACCACAAATTCCAAAGCCTCCCATCGGGATTTCAGGTCTCTCTCTCTCTCCTTGCACAGCAGACGCCATGCACACCGGTGGCGGATGGACTGGCATGATTCGTTCCGTCTCCATGGTAACGAAATTCTCACCTGGGGAGGCTGAGCCAGGGGCCAGTGGCAGAGCTGAGACTGGGGCCCTGGCCCCCCTGTTTCCCTGGTGCTGCCTGTCACACCTGTCCCATGTGCAGGGAGCACGGGACCCCAGTCGTGCTGCTCTTCGCCGAGTGTTTAAATGTCTGCAGAAGCCACAGCTGGGTCCTCCTCATGCCCTCAGTCCCGGAGCGCTGCCCCTTCCCCCGGACCTGATCCATTGGCCGCGGAGAGTGGGAGCGGCCGTCCCCAAAGAAGGACATGCAGGCGATGGAGGCCTGGCAGATTGGAGGGGACAGCCGTGGTTTCGGTCTCCATGACGACAAAGTCTGCCCTGAAATGGGGAGGCTTTATCTTTACGACCGTGGCCATTAGAACCATTTTTTTCCCGGGAAACCGTTGCATTTCTCCCCGTCTCCAACCTCCCACCTTGTGGTGTTCACACAGCGAGGTCGGCAGGACTCGGCTCGCAGGGGGGGACACGCGTTTACGGTCGCCCCAGCCACCCATTTGCTCGTCTGTACAAACGTGGAAAGAATTCGCTCGGACGTGCTTTTGCAGGCCGAGCCAGGAGCCTCCGCTCCGCACAGATTCTCGGGGCGCATCTTCCCAGCAGGGGAGGGGCGCGCACGGAAGTGTCCCTTCTTAAACGTCGTCGTCGTGTCCGGTTGCCTTTGGACGTCAGCCAGTCACGCTGGCTTTCCACGGAAACGTGGCCTTGAAGGCAGACTTCAGCAGGCACCGTGACAGGGAGGGCTCTCAGCGGCCCCACGTGTGTGGACGCCGACCTTCCACCTCCTCTGCGTCGACCCGATTTGGTGCAAGCAAACGAGCTCATTTCTCTGAGGAGTTCAGTCCCTAGGACAGGATACCCAGCAAGAGGGAGGGAAGGGGTCCAGGTTGCAGCTGGGAGAGGCAGAGGGCGTGGGTCATGCGGGCTGCGGGACTCAGTCGGTCCCTCCCTGTCTTGTGAACCGCTCCCTCCTCCATTAGGGGAGGGTGTTCTTCTCCCCTGCGCCAGACAAAGCCGTCTGTAGTCAGGCCTGGGGTGGCCCCATTCCCTGGGGTGGGGACTGTGAACTCAGGCCTCTGTGCCATTCGTGACGTTCGCGCTGCCGGAGAGGTCAACGGACAGGGTCGGAGAGGACCGACTGAGAATCATCATCCCCGGAGAGACTCGGCTTTGGGGAGGGAGTCAGAGGTCTCGGCAAGGTCCCACACAGAGCCGGGGAGCAGGCATCCACGGCCACATTTGATGAGGCTAAATCTGGCGTTCCTTTCGCGAAGTTCTCATTTCTGTGCACGTGGCTTGTTAAATACCGAGTCGAACCTTCTGCAGGTCGGGCCCCTTCAAGCTGCGGACATTCGTTCCGTCCCCAGTCCATAGCCCCCCCTCCCGCCCCCCGTTAACTGGCCCGTGGTTCGCATGACAGTGAAAGCTCAGTTTTTAGCCGCCGTTTTCCCACTTTCTGAGAGAGCCTCTTTCCCCCTTCCAGTGAAATCGGAACCGTTCTGAGTTGTTTTTGCCCAGGGAGGTGGAAATTGGTTCCAGAAGAAGAGCTGCTTCCTGTGCATGATGAAGGTTTGGCACGACGCCGGGTAGTAATCTGTCAGTCCCGCTGCGTTGTCCGGGAACCAGAGAGGCCCGGCAGGTCGCAGCCTCGCTTCCCTCGCGACTCTGAACTTCAGACTCCCCAGTCTCTCTCCTCTCAGTGCTCACCCTCGAGTCGAACCTCCTCGTGCTTCCCCAACAAAGCCACTCTCTCCCTCCCTCGTCAAACGCTGGCATCACTGAACTCCTGGAAGAGTGTGTGAGTGCTCGGTAGTTTTATTTCCCGCCCCGCGCGCCTCTCTCCCCGGTGCCATCTGATTAGAGGGCGCCTGAAGGTGAGATGGCAGGAAGTCCCGGAAAGCAGGTCGCGTCCTCCGCCTCCTCCGATGCGAACCATCTGCAGTCAGCGCAGGGCGCGAGCTCCCACCCCACGCGCGCGCGGGCCGAGTGCGCGCATCCGCCTGCGTGTCCCAGATGCAGAGCAGATCGGGATGGCCGCGTCCGAGGTCTGGGTCTGGTAGAGCCGGCCGGCGGGTCACTGTCCCGAGGTCTCGGCGGATTCCAGCCTCACCCCGTGGAAGACACTCGCGTTTCTAATTCACCGCAGCCCCCGGCGCCTGCCTGGACGCTGCCATGTCTGAGGCCCAGAGGAGGCGTTTGTGGCCGGTCGCGTCGTGTTGAGCGGAGCCCTTTGAGGTGGCGATGAGATTACCTCAGTCACCTGGCACCTGTTTTTTCCAGTCGAGGGCATGATGCTAGCGCTTTGATTTGTCGGCTGTGTATGAGGGGGCTCAGATGGCTTCGCTGATTCGTCCGGGATAGATGGGGGCAGGGAACTGGGGGCCCCGCGAGCCACAGGAGGCTCCGGAGGGAGTCGGAGGTGGAAGCTGGGAGAGCCTCCCAGCCCTGTCCCAAATGGCCTTGATGCTGCGCCAGAGAGTACGGGCCCTGAGCGCCCGTGGGGTTTTTTTCGTGCTGGGGGAGACGTCACACTTAGGTTCCAGACCCTTGTCTGGGCACAGGGCGTGCTGGAAATGTCCCCTTTTCTAACGTAATCATGAGATATGATCTTAGAAACAACTCAGAATGGAAGTTTGGTATGAAAAGAGCAACCTTCTGTTTCCTCGGCTGAGAGTCTCCTTCTCGCTGTGGAATTACGGTATTTTATTCTTATAATAGTGACACCCATGGGTTAGAGAAGGCCACCCTCTCTCTTCATTCGCTGACTCTGTTGCCAGACATTTGCTGAATAACTGACCTCGCTGGCCCTGACTGGGTCCTGGTCCCCCCAGGAGGTCCGAGGCTGGTTGGGGAGACACTAAAGAAGCTCATCATAGTCAGGTCGGCGCTAAGGAGGAGATGGACGGACGGAGTGGCTGTGGTGGCTGGGGGCGCGGAGGCCGGCTCAGAGGGCAGAATGGGAGATTCCCGATAAAGGACACGTAAGGCTGGGTCCTGGAGGCCAGAGAAGTGAACGGAAGCCGTGAGCCAAGGCAAGAGCGAGAAACCGCATGCAGTCCAGGTCCTGAATGGGCCCCGTTTTTTGAATTTGTCACCCGATGGACAGTTGGGCTTCATCTCCCTTTTTGCTGTTATAAATAGCGCTGTTATGAACGTTCGTGTGTGAGTCCGCGTGTGAGCGTGTGCTTTCGTTCACTCTCAAGGTGTGGGATTGTTAAATGACCCGGCAATTCTGCGTGGGGCCTTTCTGAGGCCCTGCCAGACTGCTTTCTCGTGTCACGTTCCCAGCAGCCGTGTGTGCGAGTTCCCGTCCTTCCGCACACTCACCAGCCCTCGCTGTCATTTGTCTCTGTGGTCGTAGCCCGCCTAGCGGGCGTCAGGTGGCATCTCGCTGTGGTTTTCATTCCCTGTCTCTGACGGCTAACGACGCTCGGGATCTTTCAGATCCTCGTTGGCCATTTGTGCATCTTCGGAGAAACGTCTGTTCAGATCCTTGGCCCAATTTTTTTTTTTTTAAATTGAGTAATTTTGTCCTCGTTCTGTTCTTTCTATTCGGCCTGGCCAGGATGCCGACATGCTAAGTGGCGACGAGCAAGTATGGAGGGAAGTTCGAGAATCCTTGAAAAGAATCGAAGAGCTGAAGGCGCATCGGAGTATCCTTTTCACCTGTGTGTGGAGCTGCGCTGCTGGGGTGCTTCCTTGTTGGTCTTAAAGGAGCTAAAGCCGGGGGGAAAGCCTCTTAGTTAAAAATATCCCTTTTTTTTTTTTTTTTTTTTTGCTCACTGGGGTGTTTTGCAGGGAAGGTTTGCCAGGAGACGGTTGCCAGTGCTTTGGAGGGCATTGGGCGCGCAGACTCTTGCAGCTCCCTGCGGGGCACAAGCAGGTGTATTCCTCTGGGGGGCTGCAGGGTCCCTCGCCCCAACCCGCTTTAAGATGAGTTGGAGCGTCTGCAAATGAACAGGCCAATGCGAATGGAGGCCAAACAGCACGATGTGCAAGTCAGGTGCGAAGTCTTGCCACAGAACCGGCTCGTGCTGCGTAAGAGATGGCCATGCCTCCTGACACGTCGTCGAGCATCTAAGCCTGGAGCGCACAGCCACCGAGCTTCGCCGGGCGATCTGTGGCAAAATCGGTGCGTGGCCGAGGACGCCGCTTCCCCAGCCCCTGGGAGACGCGCTCAGCGCACGGGGAACGTGCGTGTCAGGTGAATGCGAAAGGACGTCCCCAGCTCACGTTTCCCCCCCCGAGACCAGCATCAGCTCCTCCGAGGCAGGACGAGCCGAGATCGAAACCCAGCCTTGTCTTCAGCCCAAGGCGGCGCCGTTTCTGCTACGTCCGAAGTCTGCACACCTTTCGCCCCAGAGCAGTTCCAGCACCTGCAAGCAGATGACTTTGGGACCTCGCAAGAGTCAGCTCTGGACACACGGTTAACCGGGAGGTCGGAGGTGCCCGTAAGTGGACATCGGGTCTTTTCCCAGCCTGTTCCCTCCGGCCGCAGTTTATGCCCACGAGCTGCGTTTGTCACATTTTTATTTGGGGGGTTTAGAATAAGCACATCTTTTTTTCTGGTTCCGTATAGGCTGGGGTCACTGGTGCTTTATAGTCAGAAAAGCTTGAACGTGGAGCCCGCGGAATGGATTTCCTCAGATCGCTCCCCCTCGTTGTGTGTGGCGTCCTGTCCCATGCAGGCCCAGGATTCAGGTGACACAGAGGCAGGACTGGGCGCCCCCTTTGCAAAGAGGAAAAACTCCTGTAATTTCAGATCAGTTTTGAGACAGAAGCTAACAGAGCAAATAGTTGTAAACCGAGCTAACTCCGTCTTCAGTTCGGTCTAACCCACAGCAGGGGTTAAAGAGAAAACACTCGGGAGTGTGAAGAAAGAAGGTTCTGGGGAAACCCTAATCCGCTCGCGCACAGGCTCGAGTGGAAGATGGTTTGTTGACATAAACAGAAGGTACTTCTCTGGGATGCCACTCCCACGGTTTTGTGTCTCGAGTGTGTTTTCAGGCAGCGCATCTGTGCAAAATGACGGGTTCCTCCCTCCCTCCTGGGCCCGGGCGCGCTTCAGCCTTTTCGAGAACCTCGCTCTGCCGTTTTTTTCTTGGTGGAGGCAATGAGTCCTTAACTCGGGTTAATCACAGAGTGGGAGCAGGTTCTGGCCACGTGCCAGGCCCTCGTGAGCAGCAGCTCGGGACGGCTGCCCGACATCAACATCTACCAGCTGAAGGTGCTCGACTGTGCCATGGACGCCTGCATCAGCCTCGGCCTGCTGGAGGAGGCCTTGGGCTACGGCCTCCGGACCCTGGAGCCGTACAGGTGGGTCCCTGCGGGAGGGCTGGGGCCACGGCTGGGGGCGCAGGCGCTTGTGCGTCCGCCCGTCATTCGTGAAGTTCCTTCCGCGTGCCACACGCTGTGGGTGTGCAGAAGCTAGTGAGATGCCGTCTCCGTGTGGAGACAGGGATTACAACTCGGGGGGCCGCTCGCGGTGACGGGAGCGAGCACAGAGTTCAGGGCGAGACGGGGAGAGGCACGCAGCGGGGCTGGCGCCGGGGAGGCCGCGTCACTGGCCTCTGCTGACCCAGGTGAGCGTGGCCGGGGCGGGGCCCCAGTTTGGCTGACGGTGACGAAGGTCTCCCCCATGTGTCAGGGCCTTTCAGGTCCCGGGGTTCCTTCGCTCAAAGCGTTTGACCTCATGCTCCTTGGTGACTCAAGCGAGACAGCGGGGAGGCAGCTGTTGCTGTCATCGGGTCCGGTGAAGGAGCTGTTGCTGATTCGGCGTTTCTTGTCTGGTCTCAGCTCCTCCAGCCCGGGGGGTTGGTTCCTTCGTGTTCTCGTAACCTGGAGGAGCTTTGGCGGTGCTGGTGGGGGCAGGGCCCTGGTCGGCCGCGGGCCAACCAACAGCACGAGTTTGGAAGTCAAGACAGATCGGCCCAAGGAAAAGGGCGCAGAGTCGTGTGTGCCGTCGTCTGAGGTCGGAATGTTTTCAGCACAGAGCAAGGTCACTCACGCCTGGGAAAGTGTCCGGGACCGGGGCGGGTGGGGAAGGGCCCTGGACAACAGGGTCAGCATTCTGGGTAGCTCTGAAGACCGTGCAAACGTGACGTCAGCCCTGGGGGGCCGAGCAGAGGGAGCACCCAGGCCCAGACCCCTGCAGTGTGGGGCGGTGGGGAGGGAGGCAGAGACCAGGGTGCTGCCTGCCCCCATCTGAGGAAGAGCCTCAGGAGGCAACCGGGAGGGGGTGCAGCCAGGACCAACGTGACGAGAACGGAAGCGAGTCTAGAATCTAGGGTCTCGGTTCAGGCAGAGGTAGGAGGCTGGAAGCCAGGCCTGGGCCGGGGGTGGGGGGCGGGCCTGGAGATGGCGAAGACCCCACCGGCCAGGGGATGGCAGAGGTTTGCAGGCCGCTGATGGCACCGGGGTGACCCCGAGGGGGTTTTCAGAACTGTGTGGGTTGTTCCTTCCACTGCCTTGTGGTCGAACAGCTTCGGAAGCCAGACTGTGAGTCAGCTTTGCTCAAACGTCCCAGAGGTCGCCTGGAGGGCTCAGACCGTAGACTTTTCCATGAGCGGGAATGTGTCTTCGATATGATGAATCTCGTGGGTTCTCAGAAGAGATGAATTGAACACAAAGAGATAAGGCTTCGTTCTCTGAGCCTCCGTGTTGCAGGGAGAGAGAGGCAGGTGGGGGACAGGCAGTGTCTGGACTCCAGGGCTCGGTCTCAGGAAGCCAAACCCCAGGCTGCCGGGCGAGCGACGGACTCCAGCCAGGAGAGGCTGACGGAGAAAAGCCTCCTCCCTGCAGGCCTGCCCAGCAGCCACGGCCCCGGGCTGCTGGCTCGTGCTGGGGGTGCAGGGACCCTGCCTGCCTCAGCCTCCCGCCCGCATCGCCCGGGCTGCCCTCTGAGCTCGGAAACCCTGTGCGGGCCCACCACGTCGCAAGGAAGGCCACACGCCGTCACGGCGCTCCCGCACGCGTTTGAATCCTCTTTCCCCCCACACCTCGCAAGGCCTTTCAAGGCCAGGTCCACCGGGACATACTCCGTGTCGTCTGGAACGCGTGAGGCTGCATTTTCCCGGTGTTCGTCAGGTCGTAGCCCCTCTCTCTCTGTAAGGGACACGCCGTCCTGACGCTGGGGGACGCGTTTCCAAGTCGCCCTCGTTGCCCTTCGCGGGAGCTGCTTAAGGGGCCGCTGCTCTGCGACGTGCTGTCGCTCGGGAAGTGGTCCGCACCGGTCCGCTGCAGACGAGTGAGATCGGAACCGATCGCCTTCTAAGGGGGCGTAGAGGAACGAGCTGTAAGCCATCCAGGGCCAGCGCAGTTGAGAGAAATGAGGGGGGTGGATGCTGTCACGCGCTTTGCCTTTTTTCCCTTCAGCGTGGACAGAAGTGAAAATGCGGAACAAAGGGGCAGGTGCCCTGCGCGCCGTCCAGCGGTCTCGGATGCGAGGCAGGGATTCGGGAGTCGGGTGGCTTTGCCCCCCAGAGGTGCATGGGGGATGCTCCCTGCGGACCACCAGCCGTCTGCGCCACCAGGCAGGAGTTGCCCGGAGGTGGCTGCGTTGCCACCTGTCGCGACAGCGTTGCGGCGTCCTATGCCACTTGAGACAGCCAGGCTGCCGCCAAGTCTCTGGTGATGATGTCGTCCGCCCCCTCCCTTGCTAAGGGTTCACGGCCGACCGCAGAGGAGAAAGTGTCCCTGCTCCATTTTTAGCCAAATCCTCGCCCTGAGCTCCTTCTCGCTCCCGTCATTTGTGTGTACTCGACGGACGCTCTTTTCCATGATGCGACGCGATAGCAGGTTCTTTAGTTCTCAAGTTGGAAATCATTCGCGCACGGCACAGTCGGTCATCCTGATCACAGCGTCTCTTCGGAGAGGGTCTCTGCGTGTGTCTGCGAGGACGTTTGCACAGTCGCCTGTCCCGTAGCTCTCCAAGCAGTGAGCAGATGAAAGGAGTC
Source organism: Cynopterus sphinx (assembly GCA_030015415.1). Lineage (NCBI taxonomy): Eukaryota > Metazoa > Chordata > Mammalia > Chiroptera > Pteropodidae > Cynopterus > Cynopterus sphinx. The sequence continues at coordinate 17,244,564 of CM057394.1, forward strand.
TCGAAGCCTTTTGTAAATTGTGTTTAAAAACGGAATCGAGGCAAATCTTAGCTGTAAGATGAAATGATTCCCAAAGTTGGCTGGCCCGCGGTGGTTCAAGAACCTGACAATCGCTTCCTCGCGGGAGAATGTGTCGCAGGTGGTGGCGAGGTTGCCTGAGCAGCCCGTCACATCACCGACATACGCTGTAAATTTTAGGGAAAAAAAAAGAAAGATACAAATACCATTGATCATAACTTTAAATTTGATTTAAATGATGTCGAATGCGCATTAAACTTGATTTTCTCAGGGGACCAGAGAGTGACAGGGAGATACAGAGGCTTTTTAAGACTTCGAGGGGGACTTTCAACACATCCGCACGTGCGTGTTCTGGTAACTTAACGTTTGTGGTAAGAATAGTACGTACTTTTAGGAAAAAAAATCCTCAAAAACCACGAAGCTAAAGATCCTCCTCATGGTTCAGACTCTCGTCCCGTTCCCCAGAGGTCACCACGGCGGTCCCTTTCTTTGCTGAAGTCTCGAGGGTTACACCCACTCACTCCCCGTCCTCACGCGCGCCCATAGCTCCGCGAAGCCCCCGATCTTTTCTCCTGGTTCCCGCGCCGTCCTCGCACCAGGGACACGGTGGGGGCGTCTGTCGGATCAGCCCCCGAGCACCCGCCCCGTTCCTGGTAAAGAGGCAGAGGAACGAGAACGCTGAAGGAACGTAAACGCACGCGCGTGCGTCCGTGATGGTCCATATCAGAGAGAGAGGTGGGGGGAGAGGCCTGTGGGATCCCCCGGAGGAGGAGAAAGCGAAACAGCACAAGATTTCAGGTCAGTGCTTTGTTGGTGCTTTGGTGTTAGGAAACCTGGAAGGAAAACGCAGCGGGTCGTCTGTGCGCACGGCCTGTGCACGACCCGGGTGTCTGTAACTCGGAGATCGCCAGTGGTTTCGTGGCAGCCGCATCAGTTGTCATTTTGCCAGGAGTTTTTACGTTTTCCCTCCAGAGGCTTTGGCAGACACGTGGATAAAATGTTGGGTTTCGTCGCAGCAGGACCTTCCACGGCTGTTTTCAGGCGGGCCCTGCCTCCGAAGACATCCGAGGGCTCTCTGTGTGGGGTTTTGTCCTCCATCGACACGCCGGGCCCATGCAGGAGCCGGCAGAGAGCGATGGGTCCCAGAGTCAGACCTGGAGGGTGAACCAGAGCCCGTCCCCACGCAGGCGGGGACCTGAGCTCCTGGCCTCCGTCTCGTGTCCCGGTCCCTCATCCTGTTTGCCAGCTACCGTCCCCGGTGAGCTTCACGGGATCATTTCACCCAACGGATGACCAGGTTCTGCTTGCTGCTGCCGACAATAATCCCTGAGCCGCTTAATCATTTTTTTCCACACTGTAGCTTTCAATTAAAGTCTCTGCTGGCCAAGCCCCGCTACCAGGTTTCGAGCTCGGTCTGCGTAAATACAGAGTTAGCTGATCTATCTAATTAGGGCCTCTTTTCCCCTTGCTGCCCGTTCTGTGTGGTTGACTCCGCAGCCACGGCCCTTGGCCTGTCGCAGGGGCGGTGACCCCCTGCATGGCAATGACGGAGGGGCCCGTCAAGGCCCGGACCCTTTTAATTTAACCTTTTTGATGTCAGCCTTTTTGATTTAATTCTAAAGGGCTCTCTTAATTCAGAATCGAGAAATATAACAAAAGGAAAGAGTGAAGAAGGGGGAGGGAAAGGGGAAACAGGAGGAAGAGGAGGAAGAACAGGGGATGACAACGAGGGCAGCAGCTACTGTTCGGCCGCTTCCTGCCTGTCAAGCTCCGCCGGGACCCGTGCCTTGTGCTTGCAGCACGGCTCGGTGGAGCCAGTGCGAGGGTGGAGAGCTCGAAGGACCATTTCTCGGACCGCACTTCTTCGGGGGAAGCTGCGAAATGCAACTCTCTCTCCTTTGGTGATCTGCTCCCCTAAAAGTACCCCGACTTCCCTTTAGCCCCTGACCATCTTCCGTGAGATGCCACCTGTGTACGTGGCTAAAGGTATGTTTACTGGGAGCTGTGCTGGGTGGTTCCAGCCCTGAACCCGCTGGCTGTGTGAGAACGCCCCCGCCTGTGGTCTTAGTTCTGGGAGAGAAGGCGAGGCCACTGTAGGCCGGACCCAGCACAAGGCTCTGAGCTTCCAGCCCCTCGGAAAGAGAGGGGACAGGTGGCCGGGGGCCTCCCCTTCTGCTGAATGCAGCAGCTCTTCCGCCCTCAGGCCTCTGGCGCTTGAACACGGGCTCCACATTTCCAGGGTTTGGGGTGACAGCAGGCAGGCCACGGTCATCGGCAGCTTCACAGACCAAGCTTTCGTTCAGCTCGGCTTCCTCCCACCTGACACAGAATGGGGGGCACAGCTTCTACCGGAGAGAAGGGAGGTGACCCACGCCTCGCCTCCGACAGGCTGCACGTGGCAGAGTGTGTAGGAAGCCTGTGGGCTTCGCCGACTGATTTTAAGGCTCAATCTTCATTCTGCTGCCCGAGAGCCTCGTGCAGAGGGCCTGGCCTCTCTGGTTTCCCACAGCCTTTCCTACAGCGTTCTCAGAGCTGAAACCCCCATGTAGCTCCACTGCGTCGTACCCCGAGCAAAATTTTTGTCTCGCAGTGCTGGGGGGTGGAACTCCAAGGCCAAGGGGCCAGCAAGTGTGGTTCCCTCTGAGGCCTCTCTCCCCGCCGCCTCGCTGAGGCCTCACAGGGTTTCCCCTTCCTCTGTGTGTCCAGTTGTTCTTCTCATCAGGACACCAGTCACACTGGCTTAGGGCCCACCCTGAGGCCCTCATCTCACTTAATTACGTCTCTGCAGTTCCTGTCTGCGAACCCAGCCGTCGTCGTCAGTACTGCGTGCGGGTTAAGGCTTTCACAGAGCAGTTTTGGCGGGACACGGTTTAGCCCACGACGCTGGCCATATCTATTCTTCATTCCCGGAGAATTCCAGGCCCCGCACTGCCCTGCACCGACTTGATGAAGTTGGGGCCACCGGAAGTCGACCGTCTGGCTTGGAACTTCTTGCTCTCGGGGCTTCCACGTGAGCTCCGTGTACCCTGAAGCCAGGGCCCGCAGGCTCGGGTCTCTAGGGTGACTCGGGTAAACCTCGGCCCTCTGCTCGTGACCAGCCTAGGGCTAGTACTGGCGACGGTGGACACTAGTTGGTCACCCGAGGATGCCTTTTCCCAGAAGCCAGCCTTGCAGGGGACACTGAGGGGGGACTATGGTGATTTGACGTGGCTTTTTTTCATGCATCTACGCTGATACCGCCGTAGGATCGAATCATTCAACTCTCAGCTGCTTCAGTTTTAAAACAACGTGTAGGTAGAGGTGCTGCCCTGAGAGATGACCTGCCTGGAACACTTCCAGGCTCTCCGGCCCCCTCTATAGCTGTGCAGGTGGTGAAGTATGAACAAAACCTCCACATGTGCCTGAAGTGCCATTTCTGAGTGCCCCAGGACCAGGGTGGCACTGCTGACAAGGCCTGGACGGGATGGAGTCAGGAGGTCACCTCGACACGCTGACCGAGGCGACCGGCGACAACGTGATGCCACATTCGCTCTGCTTTTCAGATCTCCCTTACCTCCCATCTTCCCTTGGGCAAGGATTCCAATTCCTCTTTCCCCCAAAACCCCACGGCCATGGGTCCCTGTGTCCGTTCCCCAACCTTCCCTGCCTCTTGAGCCCCCCAGGTTAGGCCAGCGCCCGGGAAGCTCATATCTCTCCTGTCAGCATCAGGCAGTGGATATCAGAGCTTTTGATTTCAAACCAGGACTGATGATCCTGAGCGACTGCCACTTTCCGTTGAACTTGGGTCGGGAGGCTAGCGAGGCCGCACCTGGGGCAGAGACGCTGGGTGAGGACCTGGTGCCCCTGACGGCAGCGTGTGGCACGGCGTGTGAAGGGCCTGCGGTCCCCGTGCACGCTCCCGATGCCTGGCTGGAGGCAGAGGCTGCCTCCGACTTGGAAATGCTTCGGAAAGAGTGTGCTCGGGGTCAGCGAGGTGTTCATCGTGGCGCGTTTTCCACGGACGGAAAAACGTGGGCAAGTTCCCTTACACCTTCCAAACAGCTATTTCTGAGCTGCGGTCGTTAACGGTGCCTAGATCGTTCGGGGGGAATACACGATGGTGCGCCTCCGAGCTCCTTGTGTTTTGGTTCTAAGTCGACGTTTTTATCAAAGTCTTCGTGAAACGAATACATAGATAGTATGTCTGTCAAATTTGCAAGGGATGCCACACTGAGGGGAGCAGCTGCCCCTCTGGGGAGCCAAACCAGCTTCCAAATGATGTCCTTACCTAAAACCTTTGCTCGATACCACCCCGGTGAACTTAGGTAGGGATGTGGGCAGAAGTCTGCCCTTGGGACGAGAGATTCAGTAACAGGCCGGCGGAGTTTTCTAGCATCTCCTGGTGGGGTATTTCGGGATGCCCCACCGCTGTTCCCTCCTCCATGCTTTCTAGGTAGAACTGCCAGTGTCCCAGCCCTCGTTTGTGTGCCGCTGCTCCGTGGCTGGGACACGGAAGACGGTGTCAGATTAGTTCAGGAAAAGCTAGAAAAGCAAAATGACCTCAAGTCGGTGTGCTGACCGTCCGTGACCGAGGGCCAGTTCATCAAAACCAGTTCACCGAGCACCAGTTCTGGGCAAGGTCTGTTTGCTGGGCCTGCCGAACGCACCGATGGTGATTGTGTGGCTTTTCCAGACCCATCCAGTCTGGATAATTGATACGGAAAGATGCTTTGCTGAGTATTAGGTAATATGGAGATGCTTCCTGAGATATCAGTGTTTTTTTTAAAAAAAAATCCTTAAAATTCTGCAAGGCTGGCAAAATAGAATTCAGTGTTATTTGAAAAATTCCCTTGAAGTACCATCTAGCTAAAGGTTTGACGTTTCATACGTGACACTTGTTTCAGCTACATATGATTTTTTATGATTTCTAAGTGTCCTTTTCTTTTTTTAAAAAATTTAAGCGCTTTTAATATTTTATCATCACTTCTTACATAACGTATTCACCTTGAGTTAGTATTTCTATCCATTTAGAATTTGAATTAGATTTTAAACAGTTTGATATCTTTGGGATGCCTTTGACTTTATATTTAATTTTGATGTTTAATTCCTAGAAGCACTAAATCGAGGCTGATAGGCCACTGGAGGAACTGTGGAAAGGAAACACTTACCATTTAAAAATGTGACATTTTGAACAAAGTTGTAAAATAAAAACATTCTGAAACACCCAAAAGAAACCCGAAGCGGCTGAAACGATCTCGTGTGTAGGAAAGTATCCCCTTACATTAATTTATGTTTCACTAGCTTTTTGCACATTTAATATTTTTTTGCCACTTTCCCCTTCCTGTCAGAGCTTTCGGAGTTAGTTTCAGTTTGGGAGCAGCTCCTCGTGTGTCACGGGCTGGGCTGTCCTTGGCACTTCTTGGCTCTGTGTTTAAAAGTCCCATTCATTAGATTTTAAAACTTTTTAAAAACCCCAATATTATTTCTTAAATTAAAAAACACCCTCCCTACTTTCAGGCCTGCTTCCTAGCAGCAACTTAAAAAAAAAAAAATCTATTTTCAATACTTCGAATAGTTATTTTTATCTCTAAATAACATTTTTAGATTTATGTTTCTTACATTTCAGCTAACAAAATTATCTACTAACTCTAAAAAATAAAGATTTAGCTGTTTTCTCTATCCCTCATCTTCCTTTCTGTTAAAAAAAAAAATAGTAATTTAATTCTTTTAATGCCCACCTGTGACACTCCAAATGATGTAGGAAAATTTGTATTTCTTCTTCCATCAACTTGAGGCAGCCTCCCTTTATTTCCCACCGTCTTAGGGGGAAATTCAGGACTCTCATCCCTGGTGGAAACGTAGAATATAAAATTCCCAATTCAAAATTATTTTCAGCGACAACTGGAAAAGCCTGTAACGCCGTCGTGTAAGATCTGTTCTTTCTGAGGCCAGTCGGGTCTGGGTCCCTTTGTCGGTCACCCACTTATCTTCGGGTTTTAGGCTGCTCTTTGAGTCCTGTGAAAGCTCACGTCGACGTGTCCGGGCAGAGGGACTTTTTGTTCTCGCTAGACTCTTTGGTTACAAAGGCTCCTATCTTCCTTTATCTCTGGGGGAATTTTTCTTCACTTTTCTCTTTTTAATTTCATTTTCTCTGTTTTCTCTGTTCTTTAGTTCTGAAAGTCTTCATGAGGGGACATGAAACTGCTGTGCTTCCGGCGACTCAGGCGTCTCGTTTTATGTCCCTGAGGGTCGTTCTTGATTTGTCTTCCAAACTTTCAGTAGAATTTTTATATCTTGGCAAATTTTTGTTTTTTAAATTTGTAAGAACACGTCCTTATTCTTGAATGGTTACTTTTTCATAGCTCCCTCTTCTTATTTTTGGGACATGACTTCTCCTCAAATCTTTCTAAGAATAATTGGTCTTTTTAAACATTCTCTTTCATTTTTTGAATGATTTCTGTTTCTTTCAAGTTCATTTTTTTACCCCAGATTATTTATCCTGATCTTCTTCTTGCTGTAAACTTTTTTTTGAATTTTAGATGATTTTGGATTGTCCATTCATATTTTTTAACAATTTATCGAGGTATACATTCACCTACCACGTAATTCACCCATCTAAAGTTTACAATTCAGTGGCTTTTAGTACATTCAGAGTCGTTCATCTATCACCACAATCAATTTTAGAGCATTTTCATTATCTCCCCCTACGAGATCAGCCCCTCACCTGCTGTCCCCTCATCTTTTCATCCATCCCCACCGCCCCCGTGCAGTGAGCAACCACTGTCCATTCATACTGGAAAAGAGGGGATTAGAGAGGTTGGTTCCTTGCTCTGGGTGTTTCCAAATGGAGGTCGGTAAAATGACAACGGTCTGGAAGGAGGGAAATGCAGAGGTTGAGACGGAGTAGCACCCAGACCCAGAGAGCCCGCGTGGGAATCAGGACCTTGGCGAGCCCGAGGGGCTGCCGTCGGGGTTAAGCAGTCAGGCCCACCCCAGCTGGGCGGCTTCGCCTCTGCATCCGGAGTCACCGCAGACGGTGCCGCGGTGCCCCTGGACTTTGGGTTTCATGAGGAGGGACTGCGTCTGTCTTCACAGCTGCACCTCGCAGACCGTTGGGCACACAGTAGGCATCACCCGTTGGTGGGATAGTTCGGCGTCCTACGTTTATGTAACGCCTCCCGCTTGCAAAGCTCTTCTACACACTTATCTCTCATCTCATGTGAGACAGGCGGGTGTGCACAAGCGGGCTCACTAGGAGGCTCCTGGGGCTCCCAGCGCAGGGCCGCCGCCTGCACGAGCCCGTCCCCCAAGCCCGTCCTCGGTTCCACGTGTGTCGGCTTTGCCTTCCATTTTCCTTACAGGCCTGCAAGGTCATATCGTGTCAGGCGTCAGGAAGCCTGAACTTGGGTCTACCCCTCTAGATGGCCGGCGTCGTCAGCCTCGATTTAGAACCAGAACGGCCGCGGCTGAGAGAGTTGAGTGTCTTGCCCGGGGTCACGCATGTCAGCGGCAGAACATTTCATACCTGGATGACTTCTCCCACTGCTTGTCCCTCCCCACCCCTGAAAAAATAGAAAAGGCCGGTACTGCTTCTGAGGACGGCTGTAGGTGGCAGGTTTCTGGTCCCCAGTCGCCTCACAGGCTGCCTCTCACGCAGCCCAAGCGAGGACCCATCTCCCCCTCCCGCACCTACGCCCTTGTGTTTTAGTGATGAAAGTGTTTTCTCCCTGGAAAGGGGAATACTGAATCCCCTCTTCCACGTCTGTTTCCGAACGAGACTTTTTTAATCTCATGCGGTTTCATGGTCCCAGAATAAAACGTAAGATCTAAGGGGAATGGAAAACAACCCCGGAGATCATAGTCTCAGCGGCCAACGCATTCGGTGACTCTCCCGGGTGGGAAAACCAATGTCAGCTCCGCAGAGGTGAAGCACGCACTGCTCTGTGCCGCGCTGCTGACTTCCTTCTTTGAAAATTAGCTCACCCTCCACGCTTTTCCATTCCTCGGTGAAGTGTATTTCATGCTTGCCTTTCCCCAGAAACAAGCATATGTGTTTTGAGTAGAAATCTGAGCTGCCGGTGCCTGGCAGAGACGGTCTCAGTCCGTTGGAGAGTGGCACTGGATTCAACCGGAGATAGACCAGGGCCCTCCCACCGTCTCGGGTCTGAGCCTTCGAAGGCCTGTCAGCCCCCAGGCTCGTGTGGAACTCAGCTCCGGGAGGAGTTTTGTTCTTCCTTGGGGCTGCTTTATTCAGAAGTCATCGATCCAGCAGCCATTTAAGGGAATCAGGCTCCTTTGAGTATTAACATGATGTGGTCAAAAGGGCAGAGAGGCCTCCCTTCTTCAGTGCTTCCCTCCATTCTCCTGTCCGCACACCGACGCCTCCCCCTCCCCAGCACTGAAAGGCCGCCTGGCTGGCTACTGGCTTCTTTCTTCCCAGCCGGTGAGCAGCCACTGCCCCAACCCTCCCTCAGCTTCTCCGGATCCCCTGCTAGGATGCCCCCACAACCCAGGAACCAAAAAGGGTGGGTGCCCCGCAGGGGGACTTCTGGGACCCTGCTCCTTCACGATGGCTGCCGTCTCTCCCAGTGTGGTCACCAGGCACCTCCCAATGCAGTCTGCAGCTTCACGAATAGTAAGTTCTATGGCAGCATCGGTTTCTTCGCTTTGACAGATGTCCCTTGGTAATGACGTAAGATCTTAGCAACAGGGGAAAACTGGCGAAGCGTTTGTGGGAACCCTCCACGCGACCTGTTCAGCTTTTCTTTAAATCTGAAATCATCCCTAAACAGAATGCGGATTCGAGAAGAAAAGACGCTTGTGACGTAGCATCGCATCAGCAGATTTTCTTTCACGCCCCAGGCCGTGTAGCCAAAGGTGACGGAGATCACCAGACGTCTAGGAAGGGGTCATGGGAGCTTCAAAGTGAGAGGAGGGTAGGAAAGTTCTTCGAATGACGATTCCTTCACTCTGGCTCCGAACATCTGTCCAAAACTCCCAACTGACATGTAGGCCCAGCCGATACCTTCCAGCGATGTGCTATTCAATGAAGGAAACTCATTATTTTAATTAAAGATCACATTTCTTTATGGGATTCTGACGTGTGTTTCCCTTTAAGCTGCAAAAGCGATGAGATCATGAAGAATGTATGAAAGGCGACTGACCGTCATGATGTCTAACTTAGCTGCCAGAGGTCAAAAATGACTCAGAAAACCTTTAGGCTAAGGTTGCTGGGACCAAACTGGAACTGAGATACTGAAGGAGCAAGCCTCGGGGACCTGTAGAGGTGGGTGTCGGCTCTTACCATAGAAAATCGAAACTATGTTCTTGTAATCGGGTGTTTCTCCCCAAACTTCCGTTGAATCAGCGAGGAGCTTGCAGTGGCTGATGCCTTAGATTCCCAGAGTAAGGCAGGGGGGAGTGTGTTTTCCCAAACGAAACCGCCCTGGAACCCTGGGGCTCCCTGGGGTGCTCTGCCCAAGTGCCTGTCCGTTTGGCACGGAATGGATCCTCAGCCTGAAGGCGGTCGAGATGGTGACGGTGAAATCTGGGGGTGCGTGGGCCAAACACGTAATTTGTTGAGAGTTTCCGAACCCAGAAGGGCCCGGGGTGGGAATGAGCCCTGAAGAGTGAGCCCCCCGCCCCCCGCGACCACTGCTGACCGGTCCCCTACCGAGGCGCTGGCTTGGCTGAGACACCCAGGCCCTTTCCAGAGCCTTTGCGGTGAGGATGCCCCCGACGTGCCCATCCATTAGCGAAACAGCCCGGAGAGCCCAGCAGTGCGTGAAGGTGGCCAAGGCCTCCCGCCCTCCTGCAGGGAAGGCGCTGAGCTCTCGGAAACTCATCCCCCCGGGGGAAGCAGCCCGTGCAGCCCTTGCACACGGCTTGGGCGGCGTCTGGCCAGGGGGCCAGGCACGGGCTTTCGTGGCTGCTCCCTTCCCTTAGCGCGTTTTCAAGGTTCACCCATGTCCTAGCACGTGTCAGGCCTGCAGTCCTCTTCACTGACAACTCGAGTTTCACTTTCTGGCTGGGCCACACTCTGTCCGTCCGCCAGCTGATTGACATCCGAGCGCTTTCCACTCGTGTGCCCACACATTTCGACGGACAAGTGTCTTAATTTCTCTCGGGTCAGTGCCTGGGGGAGGGGGGGAATGGCTGTACCGTGGGGGGACTCTGCGTACCGTGCTCACGAGCTGCCACCTGTCTTCCAGAGAGGTGTGTCATGTGGCGTTCCCGCCAGTAACGCGTGAGGGTGCCAGGTTCCTGCACCCTTGCCACCACCTGCTGTTCGACTCTGGGCGTCCCGGTACGTGGCCGGTTTCTCACTGGGGCTTTGATGCGCCTGGTGGGCCATCTGTGTGTCTTCCTCCGAGAAACGCCTATGCGCATCCCGTGCCCGCATTGTAATTGGGGCATTTATTATTTACCTTGACGCTATGAGTTGTGATGACTCTTTATAGATCCTAGAGGCGAGTCCCTCGCCGTGTTTATAGTTAGTGTTTCCTTCCCTTCTGCGGACTGCCTCTTCGCTTTTCCGTGAGGTCTAATTTCTTCGTTTCGTTGCTTGTGCTTTTTGGGTCGTGTCGAAGAAGCCTGATGCGGAGCCCTGGAGACTTAGGCCCGTGTTTTCCTGTAAGGGCTTCGTAGTTTTAGCTTGTATATTTAGCTCTTCAGCCCATTTCGAGTTCATTTTTGGACACGGCCTGAGGTAGGGGTTCAAGCCCACCTCGTGAGGACGTCCGGGTCTTGTATGTCATCTTTTAAGGGAGAGAAAAAAAAAAACCAGAAGCCTCTTCCGAGCAGTCACTCTGGATTGTGTTTGGGACCAACGGCTTTGCACAGCTGGGTCCCGCAGTTAAGGGACGGGTGTCAGAGGACGCAGAGACTCTTGACTTCGGAGAAAACAGACACCTGCTCAGTAGAGCATGAGCACCTAGAGCAGCAGGAGTTGGAGCTGGCGGCTCTCTCACCAGACGGCCTTGGGCAAGTCGCTTAGCCCCCGTCTGAGGCTCACTTGTCCCGGCCTTGAAAGGGGAGCTAATTGGAATAGGAACTCGGGAGGACAGGAGCTCCCTCTGCGTTGTTTCATCTCGTATCCCGAGAGCCTAGATTCGCGCCCAGCACACCGTAGGCGCTCAGGACACGTCTGTAGACTGAATCGATAATACCTCCATTATGCAATCCCAGGATCACTACAAGGGTCGGCATTTCAAAAACCGTGTTCAGGTGGATTTCGTGAGCTGTAACTGCTGCAGAAAGGTATGATTTCCTTCCTTTGTGGGGGAAAGGGGGGAATGGGTAGCTGTGACGATGCCGCCAACCTGCAAATGAGGTGAATCTATGTTTCTTCCGGAAGGCGTAATTTCATTTTCAAGGTAGAAAAGAACTAGCAATCCTTTAATCAGCTTAATTTACAGCCGAACTCTGAGGTCATACAATGTGAATGCCGCGCTCGAGATGGTCACCCTTTGCCCTGGAGAGGATTGCATTCCCCAGGGCCTCCCTTAAGAGCGAGCAATATCGAGGTGGGCGGGGGGCAGAGGCAACAGGACAGAGAGGGGCCGTCTCGTCCTCCGGCTCTTTAATATCTGGATGAGGAGGGGGGCTTCGCACTGCTCTTTATTCATTTCTTGCTGTTCAGCCTTCCTTTTCATCTGTTTTTCCCCCGAGAGAAATAAAAAAAGTGGTACTTTCACGTCCCGTAAAATGACTGCATGGAGGATTTAACCTCTCTTTCCCTGTGTCTGCCCCCGGAGGGCCGCGGGGCCCACTGCAGAGCAGTCCTAAAGCTCAGATGGGGCCCAGCCTCCACCCCAGCGGGGGCGAGGAGGGGGACCAAGCAGGACATGGAAGGCTGGGTTCCCACCCGAGCCGTCACAATGAGCTCTGTAACCGGGCAAGTCACTGAGCGCCTCTGGGTCCCAGTGTCTCATCTGGAAAACGAGATCGTGGAGCTGGATGCTCCCTCAGGGCCCACCCAGCTCTCCATGGCACGGTTCCGTGGTGCGTCCCGTCATAAAGCATTGTCAGTGCCAGCCCCATCCGCAGGGCGCTGGCAGGCGGTGTGGTGGGAAGGGCCGCGGGCATGCCTCCCGGGAGGGCCATCCCTCAGTGTGTCACGCTGCCTGCGAGCGTGCGTATCCACCTGCCCTCTGCCGTGCAGAGGACGAGGAGTGTCCCCGGGAGCGTTGGACTGATCGAGAAGAAGTGCGTCTGGGTCTGGGCCTTCGGGGAAGCCTGGGGTTCGCATAGAGGGAGAAGTCAAGTGCGCAGCTCACCCGGATCGGGAATGGCCTGGTGAGGCAGGAGGCAGGGAGCAGGCCAGGCATCGCGGGTTCACGACTCCACCCCACCTCCGCAGCTGAGGGAGAGCGTCCTCAGGTGTCACCTCTCGTGTCTGCCCCTCTGTGTCCCTCTCTCTCTCTCTCTGTGAGCAAAGATGACTGAGAGACAGCAGGGAGCCTGGGGGAGCCCCAGAGGCCCCGTCCTGGATGATGCCCTTCGAAGCTGCGCGGCCTTGACTGTGTCCTTTCATCTCCCTGGCATCGGGTTCTCAGCTGCAGCTCACGAGAATGACCTTCAAGGGTCCGTGGGAGAACGACGCGAGAGGATCGGTCGGTTGGTACAGCGTGACCATGAGTGGACGCAGAAGCCAGGTGCTCAGCGGGGTGGTCGTCCCACGGTTAAAGCCCTTGTGTGAGCAACGCTGAGTTCAAAGGAAGCAACGCGATGCAAGAGGGCATTTAGAAGACTCGAACGGCACGTCCTGTGGCGTCTTGTCATTCAGCCTCGAAAGGGAACGAAATCCCGTCCCCGGGGTGAACCTTGAGGACGTGATGCTAAGGGAAGTGAGACGGTCACAATGGGCGTCGGGAGGGGAAGTGGGGCCGGGGTGAGGATCTCGGTTTCGCAGTGAAAAAATCCTGGAAATCTGTTCCCTAGCAACGGGAACATGCTTTTTACTGAACCGTACGCGTAAGGGAACAAATCCGCGGAGCAAGGATGGGATGCATCTTTCTCCTTTTTGGTTTAACAAATATTTAAGTAAACACAACGTACTGAGCACTGTGCCAGGCGCCAGAGGTAGCGATAGCTAAGGCAGGCGGGCTTCCTGCGTTCAGGAGGAAGCGGTTTAGGAAAAAAAATAGCGGGGAGCTTTGTGGAGAGACCTCGGTTCCAGGCCCAGAGACGACATTGCTGGGGCCGCGGCCGTGGGCAAGTCACTTCTTCCCAACTTTAGATGTCTGTCGATGCAAAAGTAGGAATAACCCGTGTCCGTCTCACAGGTGCCAGAGGAATTACATGAAAATGTCTTGAAAACAAGGGGCACGTGCTGAACGCGCCAGTCAGTCTCTCAGAGGGGCTTACTGCCTCACGGGAGAGGCGAGGGAAAGCCGTGTCCACAGCTGGACCACAGAGGCGTCCAGAGGCGTGGACAGAGGGACCGGGTGTTCAGGGAGGGCCACGCAGAGCCTCCTCCCGCCTGGCTGGCCCTTTCTAGTCTGGGCCAGGGAGGCCGGCCAGATGCAGGGGCCACCGTTATGGGCTGGACGTTTGGGTCGCCCCAAGTTTCATACGCGGAATCCCTAAGCTTCAGCGCGGTGGGGTCCGGAGGTGAGGTCTTCGGCGGTGATCGGGTCGAGATGAGGACGTGGAGCGGGGTCCTCACGGTGGGATTGAGAGGAGACACCAGAAAGCTGGCTCGCGCGCGTGCTCTGCCACGTGCAGACACAGTCTGCAGCCGGGAAGGGGGTTCTCCCTGGGAAGGGGCTTCTCCCCAGGAAGGGGCTTCTCCCTTTGGTGTCTGTCTGCAGGCGGAGCTGTCACCCGCGTGCCTGGAGTCCGGAGTGGCTTTTGCGGTGTCCAGCTCATGTTCGTTCCTTCCGTGTGCTCGCCGGGTGACCTCGGGCAGTGCACTTTACCTCTCGGAACCTCTGTTTTCATTCATTTTAAATGAAAATAATGACACTGGCCTCCGAAGGTTCGTCACAAGTGTTCCTGCAACCCGCAGAGCACTCAGGCCGCGCGTCCCCGAAGCTTTGATACTCGTGAAGCGACGGTAACTCGTCACTTGTGATCGGAGAGGTGTTCGCTCGCCACCAGCTTGTGCTTAAGAAGATCCACTTTGGCTGTTCCTGTGGCTGAGAAGGCAAAAGGAGAGGCCGTTCCGAAAACCTCCGATCGGATGGTTTTCCAGATTCTGAAGACCCTAAGCCCCAGCCCTTTAAAGGAATAAATGCGCAGCGTTAAGAAACCCAAGACTCAGTATTTCAGATCCGTCTGGGAGGACAGACCCGGAGAGCATGACAGACATTTAGCGGGATCTGCCTGTTTGATGATAATTACAGCGCTCGGAAGGAGGCGTCACACGCGTCTGTCGGCGTGAACTGCCGCTTCGAGGGGCCATCCCGTCTCCCGCTCACCTTTCAAGTTCGATCACCACTGTTTAAATTGATGGCAGGTGCTTGATCTATAAGTAAGCGTTGTGCTCTGCACTTCGGCGCCGCGTTCCCCTGCCGCGCGGTGTGCATCTGCATCGCGCCGGGAAATCGGGGAGGCCGCGGGGGTACGCGTCGGTGACGAGCCCGGACGCGACCGCTGAAATGCAGCCCTCACACCTCAGTGTCCAGAGGGGGCCGGGTCCCCTCTGCAGAGACGGGCGGCCCTGTCGCACCGGGTAATGCGCCAGCGAGCCCGCAGGGAGGTAGGAAGGTCATCAGGAGGGTGAGGCGCACCAGGACCTTCAGCCAGAGGCTGTGAAAACCTCCATCGCCACCAAGAAAATCTCCCCTACTTATTCCCTTTCCGTCTGCCTCGGGGTGACAACCCCGTCTTCTCTAGGTTCTAGGTCGCGTGGCTTTAGCAGCCTCGCCCTTTGCTGCCATCGTCTTTCAGATCGCAGCATCGCCACGCGGCTCCCAGACTTACGCAGGCCGGACCCACCCGCTGCGATGGCTTTTCCTCCTCGGACCTCCTGGAACCTAAAACCGCACGCTCCCCGCCGCGTCCTGAAGGTGGCGGGCGGCAGTCACAAGGTCCAGAGGGCGGGTCAGGTCCTGAATCAGCCCCCTGGCCTGGAAGGAGTGGCTGGCGTGGAAGCAGGAGTCCTGGAGGATAATCGGGGCGCGGTGCTGGAGACCCAGCTCTCCTGACCACCCACAGGTCCCCGGCCCGCCTGGCCCCATCCTACCTGTCCAGGGCCTTCGCGGTTCTGGAAGTGGAGTGAGGA
This sequence comes from Cynopterus sphinx, assembly GCA_030015415.1. Taxonomy (NCBI): domain Eukaryota; kingdom Metazoa; phylum Chordata; class Mammalia; order Chiroptera; family Pteropodidae; genus Cynopterus; species Cynopterus sphinx. The sequence continues at coordinate 17,259,790 of CM057394.1, forward strand.
GGGTTGGGGCAGACGCTGAGTGGACGCCCACCCGAGACCACCACAGCAGAGGTGTGTCCCGAGGCACACGCACAGCAGACACCTCGAGGACCTCGGGACGTCCGGGAGGCCATCGTGCACCCGAGGACGGGCTGCCCCTTCCTCAGGCCGCTGGCTCCGATACAGTGAAATTCTCACCTCCTCCTTTCCGAGTTCGCCAGACGGTTCTGCGAGCCTGGTGGCTCGTCCCCCTCTTCCTGTTGCCGCGATGCTGTCTGGGCATCACGGAGGCGGGAGAGGGATGCGTTCGGATCCGTGCGTGTGTGTCCCTGTGTGCCCATCGTGTCGTGGGGATGGGCTGGGACACGTACCGTACCGCTGTCCAGCTCCGAGGAACAGGAGAAAGGGCGGCGTCTTCCGACCTGGTGTTGAGGAAGAACAGAGGCCCAGAGCCCCCTGCAGACAGGCCGTCTCTGTGTCGGCACGTCGCGCGGCGCACACTTTGTGGTCGCTGAGGGCCGTCCGGGGCCACGATCCGGAGGAACGGGAACCGCCCTTTATGGTTTTATCCTTTTTTCCCTCTTCTCACTTTGCTTTTGGCCGTGTCAGAGGAAGAGAAGACTCCCAGGCGGTTCAGTTATTTCCCTTCTTCAAAACCCTCCTGGAAGCACGAGGCCTGTGAAAAAACGGAAGGCGCCCATCTCTCACGCTCGGCAGCCCAACTGGTAATTAAAGTGCAATTAAATTTTTCACGGTGTGGATCGTGTCTGTTTTTCCAGGGAAACTGCCAGCTCCAGGCCCTCGCGAGCCGGGGGATTCGTCTGCAGACGTTTAATAACTCGGCTTTGATCAGACGCCCTGATGGGCCTCTGGGCGGGAAGGCCGGGCTGCGGGCTACGGTCACGCGCGCCGCTCGCGGTGCGTTTTGATTTTCTGTGGTTTCGTAGGGACCAGAGAATAGCGGCCGGTCCGCGAGCGAGCGGCCGGTTCTGGGGTGGCTGTTAGTGCTCTCACGGCCGCGTGCCGGTAATCCCGGGGAGCTGTGTGCCGTGCAGGGTGCCTTCCTGAGCTGTCACCAGCGAACAAGGTCTCAGCGCTTGGCTGGGGGTTGGGAGGCTTCATTGGTCGACGTGCCCTGGCCTTGGCCACACGTTTTTCCTCGCTCTCCCTCTCGTCCTTGCCCTCCACCTTTATTATTATTATTATTATTATTATTATTTCTGTGTTGGGGAAGTGTCTTTGCATTGCAGTGCCGTGCCAATCAGGAACGGCTTTCTCGACTTTGGATCCGAGGCCAGTGGCCCCACGGAGACCTGGTCAGCCAGCCGGCGGCCCCCTGTGCTGAGGGCAGTGACCCCGGCCAGGAGTGGGGGTGAGCGGGGCCCACTGCAGCGCGTGTCCCGTGGCAGCGTAGACGTCTCGGGCTGTGTTAGGAGCCCCAGCACAGCCGGGGAGAGGTTGGTTAGGGGCTGGAGTCAAGGAGCTCTGTGCTGCGGCTCCACAGCGTTGAGGTCTCTTGCGTTAGAGGAGATTTTGAACCTTTTCGAGCCTCCGTTGTCCCATCTGCCTCAGAGAGGGGTAATAAGGGGTGAAGGAGACAAGTGTCAGCAAAATGCATGGCATAAAACAAGCCCGTGTGGATATCATCGATCTCTGGGGCAGCCTTCTTTTTGGGGTGGACGTTAATTCTGCGTCCCCACGTGGAGAAACGTTGGAGTCCCTCCGAAGACCTGTTTGGACTGGAATCCTTCCTCTCCTCTTTCCTCTGCTTTTTGGTCTTTTTCACGAATAGCAGGCGCTCCCTCCTCACCCTCTCCTTGCTAAACTCCACTCCACGCGGTCACGTCGCGAAGCAGCCAGGGCAGGGGCCCGCCGTGGCACGACCAGGCACCACCTCCTCCGCCATCACAGGACCGAAGATCTTCCTTTCCGCCTGCTCACCGACGTGGCAGCCTTCCTCTCCGTGGAATGCTTATCAGTATCAGATTACTTTTCAGCCTTTACATCGAATTATGCCACGTTTTACAGCAACACGATAAAATCTCAAATCCAGGTGTGCCTTTCTCGGAAAGGGTCCAGGGCGATTACCTGCTGATCATGGGGTCTTAAGCCTTTTGTCCAGGGACCTCAAAATCTTTTCCACGCAAGCAGGTGAGGATGTGCACTCTGTCGGGGCGAGGTGAACCAGCTGACCTCTTGGCACATTCGGGACCCAGGTGTCCCCTTTGTTTCCCCACCCTTTTCAGGTTTTTAAAAGAACAACGGCCAGCCCTCTATTGATTTCAACACCTCCTCCTCCTCAGCGACTGCTTTCTGTCCTGACAGCGCGAACGAGAAGTTTGCGTATCACGTTTCGTGGGGAGAAGAGTTGGGTTCAGGGAGAGGGAGTGGTCCGCGGACGCGTGCGCCCTCGCCGGAGGACACATGTGTCCCTCCCGGTAACGCCTCGTCTCTCTGTTCCACGGAGGAGCGTAGCTGTGGGTGCCCTGAGTCCACGCTTCCCTCCTCCAGGAAGCCTTCCGTGGTCCAACCCACCATCGCCCGTCTCTCTGTCTTCACGACTCCTGGGTCATGTCCTTCGTCCAATTCGACAAACTCGAATTGAGCATCACCGTGGAGGTGGGACTCAGCTGGACACGAAAGCATGCTCGATTTTGTATGTTTTAACCCGTTCTGTGAATGCTTGTCGTGTGGCTAATGGAATGATTGGGCCTTGAGGGAAAAGTTCAGCATGTGCACGTGTACGGCGTCGTGTGCCCACAGGCCCCAGGAGCGATGCCGCAGCCACGGCGGGAGCTCAGTAGCCATCGGGGGGGGAGGGGGGACAGGAGAGGCCAAGCCGTACCCACGTTCCTGAAATGAATCTAATCTAGGAAGTTCTTGTTGAATCAGATCGAAGTCACATCAGGTCTGAGTCTAGCCCTGATTTTTCGTTCTTTCGCCCCCTGCGACACCCTATTCCATGATGGGTGAAAAAGGTCCCGTAGGTTCCGAGTCCCTCCTAGAGCAGGACAGCACGGCGAACGCAGACGCGGCGTGTGGATGCAAAGCTCTGTGACCGAGTGCGGTGACGAGGGCCCGTGAGGAGGGCGGACCGCGAGGGGCTCCACGGCTGAGACGGACGGGGCTTTGCAGTTCGTGGGTCCGGGTGGGGACCCGGAGGAGCTTCCGATCGTCTACTCAACAGTGTGTGTGCAGAGCCCACCTCTGTTCCCGGCCTGTCCGGCCCTGCAGCCTCACGGGAGAGCTGGGAGGAAGGGACGCCACCGGCCTCGCCCCCTTCTGCCCCCAAACTCCTGCCTCTGCTCCAGCCTCTTCGGCGAGGCAGCCTGGGCCAGTCCAGGCCTTTTCTCCCCCCATGCGCAGCCATCCTGGGGAGCAGGAGACGGGTCACAAGCCCTGCCCCCCACCCCCGGGACGGCCAGGCCCGCGTGGTCACCGCCGCTGTCTGCCCCGCGTCCGCCGTCTCCTGCTGCAACGCGGCCTGCGACCCCGAGAGCCGCTGACACCGTGTGCCGTTTCGTTTCTTCCAGGATCTTCCTCCCGGGAAACCACCCCGTGCGAGGCGTGCAGGCAATGAAGGTTGGCAAGCTGCAGTTGCATCAAGGCCTGTTTCCCCAGGCGATGACGAACCTGAGGCTGGTGAGTGCGCACCGGGGCCGCTCGCGCCACGCACCCAAGGGCCTCCTCCTCCTCGTGATTGTTGGCAGCTCCTCACACGTGTGCCTCGTGCACACTCACTCACACACACACGTGTGCATGCACATACGTGCCCATGAGCGTTTCACAGCCAGCTCTGAGAAGAAAGAGCCGACTTGTGATGTTTGCCAGGACACCCTGGGCTTGGGCGTCGTCTCTGTAACCAGCTCAGTGCCGTGCGAAGTCTCTAGGACTTCGGAAGTGTCCATCGTTGGCGGGAGGACAAGGGCAGAGGGCCGGGAGGTCAGCGCAGGCCGCAGGGAGTGCTGACAGGCAGGATGGGCAGCGGGGTCAGTGCTGGGATACGTCGTGAAAGAGGGACATTTATCTGTCTCCCTCTCAATGCGTGTCCTCTGGCCCGCGGGGCCCAGGGCTCTCTGCCGCACTGGCCTTTTGTCCCGAGCCATCTCAGGACGCAGGTAACCCAGAGAGCGAAAAGGGAAAAGATGTCCTTTGCCTTTGAAACGAATGTTCTCCTTAGACTGGCAGCCCGAGGTGTTCTTTCTTGTCTCAGAAACCCTGGAAATAGTGGGATAAAATAGCTCGAGTTAGGGTTTCAGAGGCCGAGTGTGCAACAGAAATCGGGAAAGCTTCAGAATCGGAAACTGGTCACGGATTCGATTAGGCCCCAGCCTCCTCCAGGACAGGAACCCCCTTAGCCCCGCTCTGATTTGGTTTGGGCCCCACCTCCCCTGGGCTCGGCTGTGACTGCGCCGCAGGACCGCCCCGGGGTCCTGGCCCAGAAAGCCCTCCTGCCTTCTCCTGTCCCTAATCCACTTTCGTTTCTTTCCATTTGTTTCGTGGAAGAATTTTGTTAGCCACTCGTTTGACTTCTCGAACCCCAAGGGCACCTGTCCGCACAGGGCTGCCTTGTCCGTGAGCCCATTTCTTTCCCATGAGCTCCGCAAGCCTCTGACCCGGGGCCAGGCGAGCGGCTTTGTTTCTGCGGCTCGGTTAGCCGACGTCGGGGTGGGAAAACGTTGGACTTCTTTCCCTTCCCTGACCGTTCGTTATTTAGATGCAGATTTCCTCCATCGTGTGGTCCTGTCTTTTTTTCTTCTCATTGCGTTTTGTTGAAGCCTTTTACATTCTGAGGAGCTTTTTACCTTTTCCGGGCCTGAACCGGGAGCGCCAGTCACAAGCCCCGGGTGCTCCTCTCCTCCCCGCACCCAGGGAAAGCGCGAAGCACAGCCACACGGGTCTCTCATCTCCTCCAGCCTGCACCCTGATTTCCGTTCCCACCATGGCTGGTTTAGAGCACGCGGGTCTGTTGTTCCTATTTCTTATCCCCTTTGGTCATGTTCTTGTTTAGGATTCTGACAATGACCACTGACCCGCCAAAGAAAAATGCACAGACACACGGCGTTTTTGTCTAGTCGGAGGGAAAGGGGCTGGGGTGGTGGAGGAGGCGAGCAGGCCGCAGCTTTAAAAAAAAAATCAGAATCTCGTCAGAGCACTCAGAATGTTCAGGTTTCGACTGAAAGTCTCTTATCATGCCTGCCCCGGGCCAGGAAGATCTCAGTGCGAATGGGGAAATAGAAGACGAGATACGCCAACGCCAAGGCCGCAGAGATGTTAGAGTTAAAGATGCTACAGCGGCGTGTTCGTCAAACGCGTCGTCGATGACCAATCACAAACACCCTCAAAACAGATGGAAAAATAGAGTCTTCGCCAAGAAAGGGAAGACGAAAAGAAGAAGCGACGAGCAACGTAAGCGTGAATAACTGTGATTACCAAAATAAGCAGAAGTTTAACCGCCGGGTAGGGAGGACGGAGGAGGGATTAACGAGCTTAAAGGTGGGACGACGGAAGCCACCTGATCTGAAAAGCAGAGAGAAAAAGGGCTTTTACGAAGAGGCAGAAGTGAACAGAGCCTCCGGGACCAGGGGCGCCGATCACAAAATCCGTAACGTCGGAGTCCCGGGAGGAGGAAGAGGATGGGGGAGAAACAGACCTGAGGGCTTACCGGTGGAGGCATCCGCTTGGGAAAGGGTAAGGTAAAATGATTCCTGTCCACAGACGGAACCCCTAAAGGTCCCGCACTGAGTGTGACGACCCCACAACAGACAGGGACGTTTGTGAAGCTCGCCGGGCTGCGACGGCAGAGTGCGGGCTCTGGTCCGGTGCCCCCGGGACACGTGCCGGAGTCGCCCGTGTTCGGAGCTGTACACCTCGTCCTCGGAAACGTCAGGGGGTCCCAGGCATGCCAGGCACATTTTCCGACCGCGGGGGAAAGAAATGGGACATCGGCTCCGCACTCTTGGGCACCAGAGCCGATCGACACCTCCGCGACTTGGTCCGCCCCCGGGATTGACTGGGTCCAGGCTCCTCGCTACTCGTTTGAGGCTCAGGCAGGAGGCACCACTTCTTCGGGGCCTCCCCCCTCCCCAGGTGCTCAGTAAACGGTGCCTGGGCTGGTTCCTGAGACACAGCGACCCCACAGCAGCTTCTTCTCCACCAGGACAGGTCCCCCGGGCTGCGCCGGTCCCTCCCCCGCCGGACGCCCCGGCACCTTCCGTCTCCCTTTGTCACACACTGTCCTGGCCGTGCCAGGGCCCTTCCCAGAGGAAGGCCGAGTCTCACACGTGACAGCTGCTCGGACAACGGGGTTCGACGTGCTCTTTAGGGACATTTCGCCCGACGGGAGGGGCCTGCGCTGAGGTGTCCGGGGTGCAGAGCGCAGCGGGGTCGGCGCCCAAATGGGCTGTCAACGGCCGCGGGCTCTTCTGCCACCCGCTGTGAGGGCTGCTTGCGGCTCTCAGCCTCCTGCGTGCGGGTCTGGCTCCTCACACTCCCCTTTATGGTCACCCCAGTCCCCCCCCTCCTCCACACCACTGTCGTCGGGCGATGGGCAGCATGAGGAGAGTCGCTTGCACGTTCCCTCCTGCGACCTGGTTCCAGAGGGCCTTTCCATGTGGACATTTCTTTCCCATCCGAGTTTCTGTCCACGTCTAAATCACACCGGGGGACGCCACAGACGGGGCTCCCTCGGGCTCCTGGGAGAGAGCACGTGAGATCTTCGATCAGCTTAACATGTTTGCATTAAACGTTAATAGGAAAGCGGCAGCGTTTGCCACCCTGACTCACCGCCCGACTGAATTCCTTCCATGTAACTCACAGCCGCGGCTCTGAAATCGCTTCGTAGAAACGCGCGCTGAGATGGCCGTCAGCGCTGGGACCCTGTCTCGGTGGCTGTCACGCGGCAGCCGGTCCGCGCTGCCCCTCCTCGTGTGACATTTAGGGTCGCTTCACGGGCGCGGCCACCGCCGCAGAGGCTCCCGACGCGTCCTCTGCGGAAGATGGTGCGCGGGCTCGTTTTCAACGCTGCCACGAGGAAAATAAGATTTGATGGGGAGAGAGCAGCTTCCCCCGCACGGCCGGCTCCGACTGTACGTTTCCTGAATCGGTTTTCTATGCTGCCGCAGGACATTAAACCGAGACCGTCCTCGCTGGGGCGCACGTGTGGCGGCTGCAGGAGGCAAGAGAAGGGAGACAGAGCTGCAGGGAGGCGTGGCCCTGGTTTGTCAGAGATTTATTGTAAATCTCTTTATTTTGGGGGAGGGGAGCCTCCTCCTGTTCCCGCTGGGGTGAAGAGCCGTGGCCGCTGTGGAGAGCCAGCCCGGGCCCACGGCCCCACGGGGCCCTCTCACTGCATTCCTGCTCCTCCCCCCCTCTCCCTGGCGACGTCGAGGCCCAGATGCTGTCCAGGACAAGGACCAGAGAGATGTGCCCCCTCCTCAGGCTCAGCTCACTGTCTGCTCAGCACGACGCGCCGTTCGCACACACTCGCAGGCCCGCCACCGGCGCATGATGCACGTCGCCACATCCTGCTCCTCCTTCTCCTCATCGTCTTTCTCTCCTCGGCTCCTCCCCCCTGTCCCTCACGCAGGGAAAATGACGGGGTGCCCGGGTTAATCACATCGGCGTTGCGTTTTCCTGCCCCACTTCTGGCCACCCCCAGGGATGAGATCTTCAGTCACAACATCTCAGCTGCTACACACACATCCAGGGGCTGCCTCCGGCCCCACCTTCACGTCCCGGACTGTCCTCGCCGTCAGATAGGCGGCCACAGGACACCACCAGCAGCGTCTTGACTAGGGAGACCACAGCTAGGAGACCCTCCGGTGCCTCCCCTTAGTCACTGCAGCCTGTTCGCTGGTCGAGGCTGCACAGTGCAGTCACGGAACGACCACTGGGTTGAGCCCCGAGGGCCAGGTACTCACCGGGGCCAGCCTCTCAGGCCAAACCGGAGGCCTCTGGACCAGATGGTCATCGTGGCCCATCCGTAAGGAAGCAGGCGAGGAGGAGGTGAGGCCTGGGCAGACCCTTCCAGACGGTGAGTCCCTGGAACTGGACGCCTCCTGCTGACACTCAGGCGCCCGCCCCGCCGTAGGACGAGCAGGTCTGTCCCTTTAATGCCAGCGACGACGCCGGATCAGCCACAGCTCACTTCGGCTCCTGAGGAGCAGGCCTCCTTTTTGAAGGTGGAAGCGGAGAGAGCGTGGCATTGTCAGGTGGGAGCCCACGGTGTTCGAAAACGCGCGGCTCGGCCTTCCCTTGTCAGCGCTGCAGAGGTCACTTCGTTTGGTCTCCGAGCCAGAGACTGAGAGGCACAGGTCCTCTCCAGGGGAGGGACTTGGAGAAGTAAAACCCGGAGGGCAAACAGGAGCTCGTGCGAGCGTTCTTGTAAGAAACAGGGCCAGGCCCCCGCCCGGCAGGGGCACGCGAGGGGGCCGCGAGGGAGGCGAGCCCTTGCAGACCGGCCCGGCTCTTCCCTGGACCTGCCTGTGTGGGGGCAGCGGGGCTGGTTATTGCTCTTCGTGCAGAGAGCTTTCCAGGCCGTGCTTCCGGCTCATGCGTCCTTCTCATTCATCTTCCGTTGCCAGATCACATCTGGCGCGCGCTGAGCAGAGGGGAGAGAATGTCTAAGACGCTTCCCCGTGAAGAAAGAGCGTTTCCCGGGAAGGGCGCGAGGCGTCTCTCTGATCTCTTCATAGTTGTGCTCTCGCCACGTCTCCGCCTCACACATTAGATGCCCGGGCGGATGGGGGACCCAGGCCAGTGCCCCAGGGGCAGGAAGGGTAGAGGGAGAGTGAAACAGGAGACATTTGTTCCCCAGATGGCATCAAACGCTTGTTTTTGATCTTCAGCCCAGACAGATCTCACAGAGCATGGCCACCTGCAAGGTGGGGGCTGCGCCCGACTGCTCCCCGCTCCCCTTAATGAGAAACAAGTCCCCACCAGCCAGAACCTCAACCAGGCACCTCCTGGGGTTTCCAGCTGGGAGGTCAAGGGTGAAGGGCCCGCTGCGAGGCCTTTCCCGGGCTGAGGGACCTGGACCTGAGGCCGAGGGCCTTTCTTTTCCTTTCTCTTTTTCTCTCTCAAAGCAAAATCTAGACCCCATCCGCCTGCCTGTTCTCCTTTACTCTAGCCTCAAGGGCACATTTTCAAGAAGCAAAACAGCAGCCAGGGACACAGCCTGCAGGCACTGGTGCGCCTGAACCCCTTGCCTCTCTGGGTCTCGGCTTTCTCCTCTGTAGAATGAAGGGGTCGCGACCCTCAAGGTGCCCCTCAGCTCCCGTCTCTGTGACTTTAAAGATGCGTCCCCTCCAGGAATGTGCCTTCAGCGGGTACTCAGCAAAGGCGACACGTTAAAAACGTCGTCCTCGTCACCTCCCGTTCCGGCTTGGAGACACCCCCGTGTTGCTGGCACACGCCGCACCCCGGGCCCTGGCCTCCGGGGAAGATGAGAAGTGGGCAGACGCCCCACGGGCCTCTAATCTGCTTCTGTCCTTTCCCCTTAGGCTTTTGATATCATGACAGTGACACACGGCAGAGAGCACAGCCTGACCGAGGACCTGGTCCTACTCTTGGAAGAGTGCGACGCCAACATAAGAGCCTCCTGAGCGCGCCAGGCGGGGGGACGGGCGGCCCGGGCCTCGGCTGAAGGCCTCACTGAGCTCGCACGCTCCGTGCTGCGTTCGCCCTGTGACCCGCCCCCGTCGGAAATGCCGTTCTGTGTTTCTGTAGGTAAACGAGGTGGACATCTGGTTTGCAAACCGCAAGACTCGTTAGTTGCAGAGAAGCACGATTACAATAAATATTTTAAAATTTCCTTGAAAATGCCATCTGGTCATTGCTTTCTTTGCTTACTCGTTGGTAATTTTAATGTTTAAGATATCAAGTTTAAAGATAGAAAATCCCATTAAAGCATGACAGACAGTAACATCCTCTTTGGATATATGGGGGGATAAACGGATAAAAATCCTCCTGCTCCGATGGGACTTACAGGCTCCGAAGCCCTTGGAGCTCTGCGGCCGAAAGCAGGGCCTCCTGGCGTCCTCGCCGTATTTTACGAGCGAGAAAACGAGATGCAGGGCGTGATGGGAGAACCCAGAGCGGCGGCTCACATGCCCTCCTGCCCTCCATCTGGTTCAGGAGCCCTCCCCACTCTCACGGGGACGGGGGCAGCGAGGCCACCAGCCACGTGGCGGCACTGCGGCAGCCGGCACCGTCAGAGGGACTGACACGTGGACGTCTGGTGGAGCCAGAAGGAACCGGCCTCCTTCTGCAGCGGACCACGCGGGAGACTGGGAACTGGAGTCCACCTGGTAAACACACCCGGTGAGCACTCCGGTCGCGGGGACCGGCGGGACGCCCTGCGGGCTGGGGGCTCTACGGCCTCTCCGTGCACTCGCTGCAACTCGAGCACCGCTCGCCAAGTGTCAGGCACATCCATCCGGGGACACACAGCGTCCCCAGGAACCCCAGCAGCACAACCGACGCGGGGGGTGGTCCGAGGCCACTTCATCAGGAGGGGAACCGGCCTGGAGCAGGTGCTCCGGGGCCTTGTGGGTTACCAAGCGGCTTTAGGAGAGTGGCACCACCTCAGTCTTTCTGAGACCAGTTCCGCCCCGTTCAACAAGTGGGTGCTGGGTGTGACTGCACTTTTAGGAAAAAGGGAATCAAAGACCGAGTCAGACACGCCCACGGTCTGCTATAGCGTTTGTATCAGGTTTTCCCGTTTCTCAAAAACCGCCCCCAAGTGACACGAGTGAATTGCGTTCGCCGTTTGCCGCGTCTCCAGGGTGGGCTGGGGCGATCTTCAGGGTCGGCCCAGGCTGCACACACCTCGGCCCCCGCAAATCCTGTCGCGAGGACGTGGAGACGACGACACGTGGCCATTCGCCGTAGCAATGCACAGCGGCCCCGGGTCTCGGGGAGCGTTTAGTGAATTTGATGACATCTGTGGACCTTCTTTTTAAGAAAAAACGGATCCCTCTGAACAGTTTGCTTTTAGGATCTGGGATTCTTGCACTCCCTGTGGCCTATCGATGGACTCTCTGGGGTCTTCATCTCATGGAAGGAAACACCGGTGGCCGTTACATTGGCTCCTCGTGGTGAATTCATTAGGAAAAGAAAAGTCATAACAGACGGCGGAGGGAGCGTCCCACGCCAGATGAGCAGAGTTCACCCATGGAACCCTGTGCCTGCCAATTTTCTGAATGAAATTCATCCATCAGCGATGATCCTGGATTAAGAGATTTGCTTTCACGCCTCCTGGAGAAAGGACACGGGCGTCTAAATCCCTCGGCCGCGGCTGCTTCTCGTTCGCTGAGGAAGGGACCCTCGTGCGGGCGGGGGGAGAGGGGCCGCAGGCACCAACTTTTAACGGAAAGCAAACACTGACGCGACGGTCAGCATTTACTGAGCAGCTTTACAGCAGAATAACTTTGGAGACGAGGGAAGGGGGTGGAGAACGTCGTTTACAATCCCCGTCACCAGGGGCTGACGACGTATTGCCGCCCCAGCCTCCGTGGCGGCTCGCTCATTCATCCACGGGCATCGTAGCGGCAGCCTCTTCTCACATCAGTCACCTGACGCCATTAGTTGCTCCTCTGGGAGGAGAACCCATTTCAGCTGAAAATGAACACGCGGGACATAATTTATGGCCGTGCCATGTGCATGGGGCAGGCTTCCACTCGCCAGGCCGGGGCTCTGGGTGGGCAGAGAGGCCGGCCACACCCCGATGCAGCCAGCCAGGCAGGCACGAACCACAGAGCCCCTCAACCAGGCGTCACCGTGGGGACGAAAGCGAAGTTCCACCCGCGGGAGCCCGCCCCGGAGTTATGTCCTGAACGTGTTGGTCTGGCCTAGTCGGGAAGTGACGTTTTTTACTCGCTCAGAGGGGCCCCCTGGGATGCCACAGGGAGAGGTCTCGAGGCATCGTGAAATCCTAGGACGAGCAATCGCTGGCGGAAGCTTCCGGAAAACGCTGGAGCCCTCCTTTGCCTGAGGTCTGCTAGGGATCAAGCTGGTTGAGAAGGACCGGCTAAGCCCCCACAACCGGGATGCTCCCTTCCCCTCTGTGACGTCTGTAAGCATCAAGATGCGGCCGATGCGCAGCCAACGGATTCAGAACCGACGCGAAACGTGTCAAAACCAACTTCTCCTCGTCGTGCCTCCACACTCCGGCTCAGAAACGGGGTCCCCGACGCTCCCGTTTTCCTTCAGCAAAGCAACGAGCGCTGTCTCCTTGTCCTCTCTGCGGTGCTGGTCCCACCCCAGGCCATGCCGAGGCCCCAGCGCCTCCTCGTTCCTTAGCCGTCGTGGCGGCCTCCTCGCTGCCCTCACCTGCTGTCCCTCATCACGCGTGCCCGTCAGCTCCCCGCAATGCCTACTCCGTCATTTCCTCTGATAACTCCTCTCTCAGGATTTCAGCGGTTCCCACCTGCCCCTAGACTCCAGGTGCCATCTTCAGACTGGCACCGCTGGCCTCAGACTCCCGAATCTCCTTCCCACCAAGCCCTCCACCCCCTCCGGGAGCCGGCCGCTCGAGCTGGGCCAGCGTCCCCACGCCTTCTCCCGACTTCCGTCCTCTTCTCCATCACCTGTTTTGTCCACAGTGACGGGATTCCCTTTCTTCTCCTAGATCTGGAGACAGCTTACCCGTTCTCAAAGGACGGTCTAGCTCAAGCGCTTCTCCTCTTTCTTGAAGAAAATCTGTTTTTCTTTCTGATGTTCAAGGTGTATTAGCTTTGGCCACACAGGGACTAGGGGTTAAAGAGAAGGTAAGTGCCCTCAAAACGGCTTGGGCTGGGGGGGACCGGCCGGGGCTGAGATGCTTCCTGGGGGGGAGACGAGGCCCTGTGGCTCCAGCTCCGGGCCTGTGGGTGGAACAAACGCGCTCACCCCACCCCACGTCACCCCCGAGGCACGGCGCCATCCATTCGGCGCTGATGGCTGCTACCTTTTCCCGACCCGGGGATGATCCGACATCCATTTCCATGAGCTGCCACCTTTTTAGTTCAGTGTGTTTCACGGGTCACGTGATCCCCGATTACTTAGGTGACACTTAGGACAATTTGATGGCAAATTGAGTCCCAAATTACAGTCCCCGAGGCGGGTCCTGCATTAATCATGGTCCCTGGGACCCAGCGGGGGCCGGACGGCTCCTGATGCAGCGGCTCGGGGAGGCCGTTTGAGAGGGATGCGCCGTCGGCACACACGCTCTCAGCTTCTCCTTCCAGACGAGGAGCCTCTGATGACCCCAGACACCCCCGGACTGCGGAATAATGGAGACGGGATTATTTTTGCATGAATCGGGATTTCCCCACAGCTGAGTTAAAAAGCACGACCTACCACGGGTGAAGTGGAATTTTTCCTTCCTTCCTCCCTTCCCTTCCTTCCTCCCTCCCTCCCTCCCTCCCTCCCTCCCTCCCTCCCTCCTTCCTTCCTTCTTTCTTTCCTTCTTTTTTTAAAATAAAAAGATCAGCCGCTCTGATTGCTTTATTTCCCTTGCAGGCATTTTACTGCCTCGCTGTGAGAAACCAGCGCCTCTCATGTCCTGGAGCCCGGGGAGGTCTGACTGCGGGATTACCGAGCAAAACCCGTAAAAATAAGGGTCATCGCCCGTAGAGCGCTTGACGCCCTGAGCGATGCCAGGGTCGGAACGCACCCGCGCCCAGCAACGAGCCGAGTTTGCGCCGTGTCGGGTCTTGGGGAACCCTGAAGCCCTGCGCACAGCCAAGAGCTTGCAGACTCCTAGGAGCAAGCGAAGCAACAACGTGTGGCCTGTGTCACCAGTCCCCCAGGTGCTCGGGGCGAAGGATGGGCCAGATCCTCTCTCGCTAATCCCCGGGAGACAGAGTGTTTGACTCGCAAGAGAGGGGAGATGGGAAAGTGAAAAAATGAATTGTTACGGGCTACATCGTGTCCTTCCCCCCAAATTCGTATGTTGAAGTCTTCCCGGGCCCCAACCCCGGACCTCGGGATGGGATGGTGTTGGTAGTCGGGGCCTTTACAGAGGCGATGAGAGTGGAAAAACGAGGCTGTGAGAGTGGAAATGGGCCTGCACTCGATCCGACTCAGCTCTTTGCAGAAGAGGAAATTTAAACTCACGAAGAACACCGGGGACGTGCGCGCCCCGAGAGAAGACCAGGCGGAGGGGAAGCAAGAAGGCGGCCGGCTGCAGGCCCAGGAGGGAGGCCTTCGAGGAGACCAGGCCTGACGACCCCTTGACCTTGGACTTGCGGCCCCAGAACTGCAAAAAAACGCACGTTTCTGTTGTTTCAGCCGCCCCGTCTGTGGCATTTTGTTATTGCCTCTCTCCCCTGCAAACAACTAACTAACAACGATGTCTCCAAGGATTTTTTTTTTTTTAATTTATTTAATGATCTCAAAATGCCAGCGACATTGCGAGCGCAGAACAGAAAAATCATTTCTTTCTTGAACTGTTTGGGAGCGCGTTGCTGACACGGCAGAAAGCCCCCCCCGCCGTTTTCCGTACGCGAGGAGACGACGCCAGGCGAGCTGGAGAGGTTAGCGTCTTGGGAAGACGAGGGGTTTGGAAAGCTCCGCCTGAGAAGGGGAAAATGCACGTGTGGCCCTGGGAGGTGGTAAGAACGGCCAGGAGGCGTCTCGGGTCCCGTCGCTGCCTCGGGGCCTTGGAGACATCTCCTCACCCCCACCGACGACACGTGGACAGGATCAATAAGCTCTGACGCGGCTTCCGGTGGAGCGTTTTGGGATCTGAAGTCTGAGAGGAAATTCTTTTTTCCACCTTGAGGTCCGAGGGCAAAAGCTACCCAGTCCTGTCCGCCGGTGCTGAGTGTCCTGCCAAGCATTTGCCCCCATCCCCGCCCCACGCGCGTTACCCCAGGCGCTCTGATGGCAAGGGGGCGGGGGACGAAGGCTCGTGTCCCTGCGGGTGGCCCACCCTCCAGCCCAGCCGTGCTCCCGGCCATCCCTTCTCTCCTGCCTGCGAGCTCCATTGCGAATGCCCTTCCCTCTCCCCGACAACGTCCTTGGAAATTCGGCTCCTTCTTTTCAGCCTTTCTAAGCATTTCCTCCTCCGTGCCGTCCCCTGAAAACGAATCGCACCGAAATAATTGCTGCTTTATCCTCCTCCCCACGAGACTCCGCATCTCTGGAGGAAAGGGCCTGGATGTGGGCCCTCCCTGGAGCCCCGGCTACGGGCACCGTGCGTGCCCCATAGCGGGTCGGTGCTGGGCGAGCCGGACGCTGGCTTGGGCTGGGGGGACAATCAACCCCCTGCCCTTGGGGGTTCCCGTGGCAACAGGGGGGGAGACAGGTGACAAAGCGGGCAGCCCCCACCCCAGGGAGAGTCACCGTTTTCGTGGTCGTGCCAAGCGCGAGCCGGACGCCTTTCCAAACAGCACGGACTTGCATGAAGCCGGCGTCGACCGACACTTGGACTTGGCCGAGGACGCCTTGCAGGGGCGGGCGCTGAAGACGTGTCTGCTCGACTCTAAGCTCCATCAGGGTTTGGACCGTGGCTGCCCCTTGGATGCCGTCTCCCCAGCTCCCGGCCGAACCAGCGTGTTGTGGCCACAGTGAACGCTTGTGCCATGAAGCACGAGCGACCGCGCCCACGGCCAAATCCTCCTTCCCCTTTGTTTCCCCGAAGGCCCTTCTTTCTCACCTTCCCTCTCACCTTCTGACGCGCCCCTGTGCGAAGGTGTGAGCTCAGACTTACCTCATGGGGCGGTGCTGGAGATCAAAGGCGGTGACAGCAGGACAGCGGTCGGGGCAGGGCGAGGCGGGAGTGACTCATCCCTGCGGTGAGGCCCGGCTGACCCGGTTGGGGTTCGGGTGCCCTCAGGACCTACGTATGGTCCTGTCAATGCAAAGAAAAAGACCCGCCCGTTCCCAATGCACCATTCTCTAGAAGGACCTTAGAGATTCCTCCCTCTGCAACCGGAAAAGAGCGATCCAGGTGCCGTCGTTGGGGCTCCCGCGGTCGCTGCTGCTCCTGCGGCTGGTCCTAATGAGGGCTTTTCGTTTTGCTTTTTGGGGCCGTCCCTGGGGGAGCTCTTATTGGAGGAAAAGGAGCCCCACGGCCATGGTGGGAGGTGGCCTGTCTTCTCGGGCAGGGTCTCAGAGAAAGAACCGGTCGGATGAGGGATGCTGCTTCGCTGCACGAGAACAGGGTCACGCGGGAGAACGAGGGGCCTGGACCACGCTCACAGAACGGGGGAGGGGGCCGCCACCGTCCTGCAGCCTGAGACGACTGGGGAGGCTGCAAAGAGGTGCATCCGGGGCGGGCCCCTAGTCCTGTCTGTGCCTGGGTGACTTGCGAGGTGGCTGCAGGGGAGAGGGAGAAGCAGCCTTCCTTTCGAGAGTGCCCCGAGCGGAAAAATCCTGGTCGGTCGCTGGCCCGGGCGTAGGAAGGAGCACAGCCACCTGGAGGCGGGAGAGGAGGCAAGGTGACCTCACCAGGTGGAGCCAGGGCCCTGGGGCTCCCCGGGGCGTGTCTGAGGTGCTGACTCAGGCGCCGCGCGCCCCGCCCGCCGCCGTCCTGTTGAAGTCCTGGGATGCCCGGTGAATGGGGGGCAGGACGGGGCGGCTGGATGAAAGGACCTCTATCCCCGGCTCCACGAACACGTCCACAGGGAGAAAAGGGACCACTCAGGGCCCGGGGGTGTCAGTACCAGAGAGGAAAATGTGGGGGAACCGGCTGCCAGGGCCTGAGAAGGACCGTGAGGGGGTGAGTGGGTCCCCCTCGCCCTCGCCCTCGCCTCCCTCCTCTACTTCACTGAAATCCAGAACCCTCAGCAGGTCTGCCGCCCTCGGGGCCGCTCCGCCTTCTAGAACTGACGTCTTCTTTTCCGGGAGTGAAAACTCTCCCAGAGGCCTCAGCAGCCCAGGCCAGCAGCGTGAGAAGCCGGGCACCGCGGTGGCTCCCGACCGGGCACCCGAGACAAACTCGCTCCCTAGCGGGTTCGCACTTACCAAGGAGGCCTTCACCCTGCGTGTCAGGGTGTCAGGGGCTGCGCCGGACATCGAGGGGGAGCCGAGAGGGCTTTAGGGACACCTTTCTTGTCACCGTGTGTCCCTGCTCCCATTAACCCAGCTCCTGTGCTGCCCTTCTGCCCCATGGACACCGGCGGTGGCCCCTGGCGGGCACGCGAGGGCACTCGCCATCCATCCATCGCCCATCACGCCCTCCTCTCTCCCCACCTCAGGCAGGAACCACGGGAGGCGACGTGACCTTCGATGTCCACCTCATGGGGGGTCACTGAGCTTCTCACGTGGCCGTTGGGAGGCCACCACCACCCAGGGGTGGCCCAGTTAGCACGCACAGGCCTCTGCCCAGGAGCCACAGTCCCGAAGTCCCTACGACAAGCACATTGACCCTCCCCGGCCAATTCTAACTGGAGACTCGGGAATTAACACGGAGGGCGCCTTGTTCAGACATGACTTTTTCTTGGTGAAATAAGAGGATGCGAGGACTCGAAAAAACAGCATCGGCTCCACCACCTCTGAGTCGGGTCTAGGAGTCCAGCCAGCTGGGCCCTGTACCCCTCAGAGCTGGGCCGTGTGTCCCCCTCAGAGTGGGGCATGTGTCCCCCTCGGACCTGGGCATGTGTCCCCCGCACCTGATGAAGGACCGGCCGCTCCCATCCCTGGAGCCGGCTCCCTGTGAGGCCTCGTGTGAGGCAGAGGACAGAGGCGGGGCCCTCGGGAACGGTCCACGTGGCCACTGGGAGCTTGTGGTCCAACCGACCCCCGCCAAGACCGCTTCCCGCTAATCACACACGAGCCGGGGTGAGGGGTGGGGGACGCTGCGTCCATCTCCTTCCCCAGGGCGGAGGCCACTGCCACGTCCAGACAAACGGACGAGCGCTGGGCCAGGAGGGGAGCGGCCTGCGAGCCTCCCGTCCGGTGAGCACCCGACAGAGCCCGACGCTGCGGTGCGAGGCGTCTCCTTCCAGCCCCAGAACAAGCCCGGGGCCCGGGCAGACAGGTGGGGCGTCGCTTCTCCTGCAGGTGAGGACTCGGAGCCCGCAGGTGCTTCATGACGCCTTCAAAGTCAACTGCGAGCTGCCGTCTCCCCGCCACCCAGCACCCAGGAGCCCGACGCTGGGCCAAGGGCGCGTGGGACCCTCAGGGAAAGCTCCCCAGAGCTCGAAAGCAGGTTCCTCCCGTTCGGAGAGAGACCGCCCGCCGTCTCCGTGCCCAGCTCTGCTAGACCCGGGCGCCGCACAAGGGCCCTCGGCAGGGCTGCCGGCCTGAGGGTTGTTCTGAGCTAAAGGCAGGGGCCAGAAGACAGCCCTGACCCCCCCTTTCGTTCCTGAAAACAGGAGCTGAAACTCCCGCGGGACAGGTCCCCTCCGCGGCCCAGGGGGAAGGACATTCTCATCGTCGGGGCCGGGGCGAGGCCGAGCGGACCTCGTAGAACGGCTCACCCCGCTTCAGCCTCTCCCTGTCCTTCAGCTCCCCCTCCACAGCCCCTCTCTGCGCTCCTCCTCGTAGAAACACTAGTTTCTGGGTCTTCGCTGCCTTACGAGGCTCCCGGGGCACGGAACACTTACACCACACCCGTCCCTCCGGTCTGTCCGTCTCACGTCGGTTTAATCCTCAGCCCCGGCCAAAGACCACACGCGGCGGGAGGGGGAGGTGGCCTTCCCGGCGCAATCACACGCCCGGGATCCAGGGACAGGAGCCCACGTCCTACAGTGCGCAGGTTTAGGGTCCGAGAGCAGGTTTAGGGCATAAACAGGGCCGAAAGGATGGAACATTGAGGAATGTTCTGTGGCCTTAAAAGTCAGCTCCCGGAGCGCGCGCACCGTGTGGCGGGATCATCGAGGCGGAGACAGCGGATGCCAGGAGCCTCGTGTCTGGGAGGATTTAAAGTCGGCGCGTTCGTGTGTCTGTGAAATGGCGACGGCGGTTTCCACTGGGATGGGATCGAAGATCATTTCTGTTTTCTGGTTCCGGCTTTTCAAACGTCCAGTTAAAAAAGAAAAAGAAAAGAAAAAAAGGCCTTTTCCTGCCCGGTCTTCGGGGGGCCTCAGGGTGCGTGGGGCTCCCAGGTCCCGCCAAGGCTTGTGTCCTGCGTCTCCCTCTGAGTGCGCACACCTGGCCGCGGGGCAGGACGCGCGTGCAGGTGTGGCCGAGCGAAGGCGGCTCCCCAGGTAGAGACTGAACAACGAACGAAGCCCAGGGGGAGGGATGGTGGCCGCTCGCGGCTTCCCTGGGTGGCCTTCGGGTCAGCTCCCCGGCTGGAGGGTCCGGGCTGCTGGAGGCAGAAAGACCCCTCCTCGCTCCCTGAGCCCCTGCGCTACCTGGATTCTCCTCAAAGTCGAGGCGAATGCCGGGAGGAGACGGCTGAGCGAGGGCTGGGAGGCCCGGCTGGGTGCCGGGGTGTAGGGGCCCGGGCTGGGGGCGGCTGGGTGCTGGGGTGTAGGGGCCCGGGCTGGGGGCGGCTGGGTGCCGGGGTGTAGGGGGCCGGGCTGGGGCGGCTGGGTGCCGGGGTGTAGGGGCCCGGGCTGGGGGCGGCTGGGTGCTGGGGTGTAGGGGGCCAGGCTAGGGTGGCTGGGTGCTGGGGTGTAGGGGGCCCGGGCTGGGGGCGGCTGGGTGCTGGGGTGTAGGAGGCCTGGGCTGGGGGCGGCTGGGTGCTGGGGTGTAGGGGCCCGGGCTGGGGTGGCTGGGTGCTGGGGTGGGGGCTGCTGGGTGCTGGGGTGGCCAGGCTAGGGTGGCTGGGTGCTGGGGTGTAGGAGGCCTGGGCTGGGGGCGGCTGGGTGCTGGTGTGGGGCCCGGGCGGCGGCTGGGTGCTGGGGTGTAGGGGGCTGGGCTGGGGGCGGCTGGGTGCCGGGGCGGCTGGGTGCTGGGGTGAGGTGTGGACCCAATCCCGGATGCTGCCCTCTGGTCCCTCTTCTCCCTGGGGGCGGGGGGAGCACGGCCGGGCTTGGGCAGCACCTCCGCCCACTCTTCTGTCCTTCCCGGGAGACGCCCGTGGCTTATGGCTCCCTAAGCACCGTGGCTTCCGCCGGGGCGGTCCGAGGTCAGGTGTGGCGTCGCTTCGCTTCTCACCTGCGCGCCCAGACACAGCTGAGACAGCGCCATGGCCGTGAGGGGCCACGTGTCCAGGCCCCAGCACCCCGCAGTGGCCGAGAACGCCCCAGAGACAGTGGCCTGGGCCAACGAAAACGTCCTCATCCCGACACCGAGTCTGTCCACCGCTCCCCCGGGCGCCCTCCAACCCGGCGCCCGACCGAGGCTTCGCCAGGCCCCCCGACTGCACCCACCCCGGCCGAGCTCCCGAACTCGGGGGCCAGCCCCCCAGGGGGACGAGGCCGGCCTGGAAGGAGGCCCTCAGCCGGCCGCGGCTGCCCTGGTGACAAGCGCCTCCTTCCCTCCCGGCCTTGGATTGTCCCCTCCTCCTCCCACTCGCGCCCACAAAGAGGAATTCACGAGTCCGAGTACAATAAAAGTGAACATTTAATGCCACCATCGCTCGACTCTTTTTAAACACCAGATTCTTTTAGTTTGGACAACATCGTACACCTCGGATGCCAGCAAACAACGTCTCCACACGGAAATGGCACACAGCGTCATGGATTCACGTCACCGGTTTGTGGGCGCCCCTCCCCCTTTCCTTTCCGGACTGTTCCGCAGGTCGCCTGTTCGCGGGAATGGCGATCGAGCCGACGGCGAACGGTCAGAGCGCGACGTGAGGGCCCACACGCCACGCCACGCCCAGCCCGTGGGCACACGGGCGGGCGGGACCCGCCCCGGTACGGAAAAGCTGAATCTCGGACACGAACAAATGAACGTACTTTATTAGGAAATCGTCTTAACAGCAAACACACGCGCGAGTCAAGAACTCGGTTTTCAAAGCGGCACCCGCCTTCGACCCAGGGAAACGGAGCGTTTCTATGACGACGTGGGACACGAGCAGGGACGTTCCAACGGGACCCACGGACGCGTCAGTGGATGTCCCGTTTCTGACACAAAAAACGCGCACGTGGCCAGGCCCGGCCTCCGCCGTGCAGCTGGGCCCGGTGCTGCAATCAGCTGCTTTCTATGTACATACGGACACACGCCCCCGGGGCCGAGGGGCCCGCGAAGCACGATGTCCTCGTCCTACGGATGCGAAGTCGGGGTCCTGGGGGTGCTGGGGCACACAGCCGCGGCCGCAGGACCGGAACGAGCCCTGGGGTGTCCGGCCTGCGCCCTGCCGCCACGTCACGGACCCTCTGCACACACGCACCCGCGTCCGCCCTCACGCACGCCCCGTCAGGACGCAGGTGCCACGCGTGTTCACCTGCGCGCACGCGCGCACACACACACACACACACACGCACACCCTGGCGCCACCGCCCCCGCGGGAAGGATCCGGGACGCCGGACTCGCGTCCCCGCATCTGCTCTGCCTGCGCCCTCGGGCCGGTCTGCTGACCGTAGTTCCTTCCTCCGGGGACGCTTGTCCCTGCTGCTGCTGCCCCGAGCTCTGTCGTCTTCAAAGCACTTCCCATCGGCTGCACCGCGTGTCCTTTACGCCTTCCCAGAAGGGCAGCTTCCGTGGCCCCAAATCTTCCACGGGGTGGGGGAGCCCGAGGCCCCACCGAGCGAAGCGGCTTTTGCCCGAGGTTGCATAGCGCGTGGGGAGCCCGGGCCGGCACCCCGTTTCCTCACTCCCGGCTCGAGGCTTTCCTCCCGGGCTTAGCTGCCTCTCACACGACACTGGGGACCCCCGCCCCGCCCGCCGCCACGGATCCAGCGAGGGGACCCGGCGCCTCAGGCACGAGGGGCTGTAAGCCTCACGGACGTGCTTTGGTTTCTCCAGGAAAATAAACGGAAAACCAGGTGCTCCACCTGTCCAGGGCGCGGGACTGCAGTCGCTTGTCCAGACCCCGCAGGGAGCCCCGGTGGGGTGGGGGGGTCCTAAGGACATGCCGGAACGTTCTCCGATCTGAGCGCGGCCCCTGCAGCCAGAGGCCGGCCCCCTCCTCCAGCCACGACGGCTGACGTCCCCGCCCGTCCTCATCCGATTCAAAACGAAGGACCTTTCCCCCCTTCGGCTACTCACGACGGAAACAGCTCAGGTTTTTGAACGGAGCCCTCTGCTCTGAGGACCGTCCTCCCCACGCATCCATCTTTCCTCCCAGCCTGCGTCCCCACTGACACTTCACGGGCGCGCGCGAGAGAAACGGCCACGGACCACGGGGCCACCGAGGGTGCAGGCGGACGCGCCGCTGGGAGAGCCACTCCCGACGGTGGCCCACGGGCCGCGCTGTGAGCCAGCACCTCGGGGTCGTTCGTCGATGGAGGGTGCGACGATGCGGGGTGTCGGGCGAGCGTACGGAGGATGGAAAACGGGACCCGTTGTTAGGTTCGAAGGTCATCCTGGGTCTGCATGAGAAGGGGCACGCGCAGGCCCGGACCCCGGCCTCCGGCCCCAGGCTCCAGGCCCCGCTGTGGCGTCGCCTCCGGTTCCGAACGTGCTTCCTCAGGGATAAACGAGCTTCTAAGAATTTCCAAAAACTTTCTTTTATTTATTTATTTATTTTCTTGGGTTTTTTTGAGATGAGCTTGAGTTAGCAGAGCTGCTCCTGGGTTGGGACTACGCTTTTCTCTGGAAACGATAAGCGGTTTATAACAGGAAAAAAACATGGTTTTGTCAGGAAGGTCGCGAAGTGACACGATTTGCGTCTTTGCCCACGGATGTGGACAGGTATTTGCTGGAGGAAGAGGAAAAAAAAACCAGAATCCAGAGGAACGCTGCACGGCTACCTCCCGTCCCCCGACGGTCCCCCTGCCGAGTTTTATTCCCCCATATCCCCCCCGACCCCCCACATTTACCGGCAACGTCAGGGAAGCCGACCGCCCGGCTTTGCTTGACTCGGCCTCAGACGAGCGGCCACACCTGCCTTCAGGGGGCAGGCGGGGCTCACGGGCCGTGGCACCGAAGGGCGTCCCCGTCGTCGTCGTCGTGGGCCACCCTGCAGGCGGGCTCCGGCGACAGCGGGAACACCCGGCCGTTCCGCGTCCCTGGCCACCCGCTGCACTTTGGACCTGATTCTGTCGGGCCTGGGTCCAGGGTTTAGGACTCTCTCGACGTGAGGAAACGCTCCCGTTCACGCCCAGCGTGGGCCCTGCTCCGGCGTGACAGGACGACGAGCCAGTCCGTGAACCGGTCTGGATTCAGTCTTGAAATGAACTCGTCGTCAGGAACTCCAGAGTGAGGGATTTAAGACCGTTCGCCGTGTCGTTCCTTCGGAAGCCGGGGCAGCCCAGGGCCCCGGCGGCGTGAGTCCTGTGCGGGCCTGGATTCCTGCCGGCCGCGCGCCCCACTCCGGCCGCGCGTCCCCCTAATCCCAGCTCCCAGCCGCCTCCACCCGGCTCGGGTCCCTTCTGCGACCCCAGCACGGCCCAGGAGGAAGCTAACTGCGCCCGCCGCGGCGTGAAACGCATCAGGATGGATTTGCTCCCGGGGAACGAACGATGTCGCCGGCTCCCGTTTTGGGATCTGAGTTTCGTTCTGCGGCGGATGCTCCTGCCTCCCGTGACCCCGAACCCGCTTGGCGCGGGCGGCAGATTTCAGACAGACGGTCGCGGCCTCCGTGTCTGAACGGCAACTTCCGATGAGCATTTCCCCCATCCCGTCCTTTGCAGAGAACGACATGCAAGCGGGTTCTGGAACGTTCCCTTTGCCTCCCGGGGTTACCTGTCGCCAAAACCCAAAGCGGACCTGGGCCCGCCTCGCTCTGGCCACTGCGGGAGGCTGAATCCTTCGGTCGCAGGGAGGGTTCCCGGGTAGTCGCTGCGACTTCGGAGTGGTTAAGGCACAGGTGGAACCAGCGACAAGCACGGAACACAGCAAAGTTCATGCTTTTTCCGTATTTGATCAGTAATTGGTACGTTACGATGCGTGCGGTTTCCTTGGGTTTGTAAAAGGAGAAGCAGGTGCCACAGCGGACAGCCCCCGCGCGGAGCCGGCGTCCTGCACGACGCGCGCGGGGACGCCGAGGGGACTCGCTAACACGCCGCCAGGCTCCCTCCGACCCTTGTTCTCATCAAACTGCTACACCCGGGGAAAGGCGGTTGAGGCGGGGACGAGGCGAGGCTGCCGCCCTCGGAAAGGGTCTGCTGACGGGTTGCACGTCTCTGTAGGCGTTTCCACTCAGTGTCACCCCGGAAAGGGCGCCGGGGCCCCGCCCGGCCTGCTAAGGAAGCCAGCCCGGCGGGGCGGCCTCGGGGCTGGGGAAGACGCGCCCGGGGCCACAGCTGAGCGTACGGGTCGCCCCTCGAGTGAATTCTTTCCAGCAAAGACTAGCAGACGCACCCTCGACCGCCCCCAGATTAAATGCAGCAATAAATGTATGTTTCCGACCCTCAGCCGCCTGGGGTGCCGAGAGGAGAACTCGAACTCACAAGACGGGGGCCCCGCGTTTTGCTGTGGGACAAGCCTGTTCGACAAGCCAGGGGCGACCGAGAGCCTCGGCCGGTCCCGCGGTCTGGGGTTCAGGCTGAAGAAGGGGGGAGGCCCTGCCCCCCGAAGAGGTGTGAGTGGGCAGCGGTCCTTTCCGGAGTCACCTGTCGCCACGTTCGGCCCGTTCGGCCGCTGGATGCGAGCGCGTCCTCTGCAGGGAGCTGGCTCTGCCGTCCACGGAGCCTCCCGCCTCTGGGGCCGACCAGGAAAGGGTCAGGGACCGTGACGCGCCCGGGACGTCGGTCCTTATTGACTGAGTCCGGCTGGGCCTCCCGCGTCCAGAGGGGCCTCGACAAGGAGTTGCATCGGGGAGTCCCGGGGCTGAGGAGCCGGTCGGCGGGGACCGTCGCGGCTGGAGCGAGGCTCGCGAGACACACGGCGTTGGAGGGTAAACACGCACGGGGCCCGGTGAGACCCCGGCACCTCCGTCGCCGGGCGGGCTTCGGGGGCCTGGGGACCGTGGCGACACGGACTCTCAGTTTGAGATTGAGGTTCAGAGTCCCTGGGAGCCAGGCCCCGCACGCCACGGCGCCCGCCCCGCAGAGCTGGGTGGTGGGTGGCCGGGGACCTCAGGGGCCGAGGTTGGGGCACGAGCCCGGCCCTCTCCTGGGGTGGAGGCTTGGGGACGCAGGAGAAGCGGGACGGGTCGCCTCTGCGCGGCACGCCAGCCGACAGAACACGTGTGCAAGCCCGACCTCCCTCCCGCCTCGCCCTGAACCCACCCGGCGGCCTGACAGAGCGCCCGCCAGCCCGACGACGACGCAGAGTCGGTCCCCGGCGCTAACGACGTGGCCGAGCCAGAGACCCAACGTCGTGGCTCTAGCGCCCTGGGTCGAGCTTCCCATCCAGAGTCTTTGGAATAAAAACGAACGTGACGAATGCTGGGGGGCCTCGGAGGCCCTGGAGTCAGGGGAAAGGGCTCGGCGGGGACGCTGTGCGTGAAACAAGCATCCCACGCGGAGGACACGGCGGCCCAGGTCAGAAAGGCGCCTTTCCCCTCCAGGAGGCAGCCCCCGCCACTGTCCCGGGCTCTCAGGCTCGCGTGCACCTGCTCCAGGATGGAGCGCTGGCCGTGCCGCTCGTGGGAGGCGACACCATCCCTGGAAACCCGCCGGCTCCGGGTCCCGTCGGAGTGGCCTCGCCAGACGCACCGGACGAGACAGGCAGCGTTCACGCATGGGCAACCCCGGGTGGGGACGAGCTCCGCCAGCACGGCGGACGTCCAGACAGAGCGTCGGAAACGGGACAAAACACCGAGAGGACAGGACGCGCCGGCAAGACGGTCCAAACAGCGCGCTGGGCGCGCGTCTGCGTTCGCCCCCGTCGGTCGCGTCTCGGCAGCACCACCTGTGCACGGGGACGCACGCGCGCACACACGCGTGTGGGGGATCGCAAAGGTTTGCAAGGCACTTAATCTGTCGTCCCGGGGGGCCTTGGTCGCCGCGTCCTCGTGGCTCCCGACGGCGATCCGCGTCCGCCCTCGCCCTTCCTCCCCACGCCGGGAGCAGAGCGAGGGCCCCCCTTTCCAGCAGCAGCAGTTCCCACGCACACACGAGTTCTCACACGTTCCTCGAAGCGCGCGCCCCAGGTCGCGGGGGGCCTCCCCGGCCCTCGGGTCTGCCTTCGCCTCCTCCTCCCAGCGTGCCCGGGGTCCGCACCTTCCCTACAGAAAACACAAGAAAATCCGCCTTCCGCTCAACGTCACTCCAGACTTGCCACCGACCTTCGTCCTCTCTCTCTCTCTCTCTCTCTCTCTGCGATCTCTGCGCGCCGCCCGCACCGGGGCCGCTGCGTGGGGCGGGCTGCGGGGGCCGGGAGAGCCAGGGGCCCGGCGGGCCGGCCGTCTTCACCGGCGCCTGGACGTGACGTCGAAGCAGGTGATCATCATGAGGTGGGCCTTGCAGAAGTTGACCCGGCTCTCCAGGCGCTCGGTCACGCACTCCAGCGCCTCCAGGTACTCCAGGGAATCCAGCTCCCACACCTGCTCCAGGTCGACTGCGAAGAGGAGAAGGCGACGGGGCCGTGAGCGCGTGGGGAAGGCGCCCCCCCACCGCCCTGTGGCCTCAGGGACCGAGCCCGCCGCGCCCACACCCGCCCCGCTGCGGGAGGTCTGGGGCAGCCCTGCTCATGTCCTTTATTCCCTTCCTTCGCGGGGTCGCGCCTGGGCGGCGTCGACACCTCTGCTGACTACACGGAGCCTGTCCCCCTCGGGTCAGCCCCGCACGAGCGAGGGAGCTGCCTCTCGGAGCAGACCGCGCGACACGGCCCCGTCTCCGGACACCTCGTGGTCCCGTGCCCCAGACTCGCCGGGCGTCCGGGAAACACGACGGTGACAAGATCTAGACTAACGATGCCGGTTCCCCGCACGCAGGAGACGAGCCGAGATTCGTGACCCGGCGGCTGCCCCTGGCGGTCACGCCCGCACTGGGCGAGAAGTGAGTTTCCTTCCGTTCTGAAGAGCGGCCGCCCAGGGCCACCCCCTCCGGCCCCAGGCCCTGGACTCCACCCGGGGGTGACGGGGAAGAGGGGTGGGGCTGCCTGGCCCCCAGCTCGGGGACCACGGGCCTGCACTGCAGCCGGGAGGGGGGCTGGAGGGTGGGCTGGAGGCCGAGGCAGGAGACACGCATGTGACTCCCCGGGGTGTGGGGGGGAGCGGGGGCAGCACGACCAGGGCTCAGAGCGGCCCAGCGTCCACCCGGGGTCCCACCGCTGGTCTGTGGGAAAGCTGGCACCATCCAAACGGGTCTGCATGGCCCGTCCCGGGGCTGCTCGTGGTCCCACGCACCGTGACAGGCTGCGTCAAAGAGGGGTCACCGGGCTCTTGATTCCCTGAGAGCCCCCCGCAGCGAGGCACGCAGGGGGGTGTCGTCCCCTCGTCCTTAGGCGAAAGGAGCCACTGGACTGGACGACAGGACGAGAGGCGGGGCCCAGCCGGGACGCCACACAGCCCGTCAGTCACTTCCCTCCTCGGCCAGTGTCGTGTCACCTGATGTCTCCTCTACCTGAGCCCCCGGACCCACCTGCCATGCTCCCCCACCAGCCCGGGAACGCCACGCGTGGGCGGGGGACGGTCGCGGGGGACGGTCGTGGGGGACGGTCGTGGAGGGAGGGAGGTGCAGGGGGCTGAGGGCTGGCGGAGCGAGCAGGTGCGTGCTGGGCACAGAGGGAGGAGGGGGGTTTCATGGCCACGACGCCCGTTATCCCACGCGCGAGGTCTGCCCGCGTGGGGCCCCCTGTCGGCGTGAGAGCCGGGCCGGGCCTGAGCTTTGTGTCGTGGTCAGTGGAATGTGCAGGAACAAGTCAGCACGAGACCATGGAACCCGTCTCCCGGAGTGTTGTTCGCTGGCCCCTGCCGCCCCGGCCTTTCCGCTAAATGGAAATAGCTCTGGGGATGCTGCTATTTTTATTTTTCTCTCCGAAATGTGTTCTCCCTGCTTTGCAGATCCTGCACGAGGCTTTGCTGGGACGGCGCCTTCGACCCTACGTTCTCGCCCGTTTCAGCCGGGATAAGCGATTTCGGGGCCTCGGAGCAGACCGGTAACCCAGGCTCCACGTCCGGGTGATCTTCGGCCACATGCTCGGGGCTGAGACACGTGCGGAACCGTCTCACGAGAGCGACGCTCGCCACCCCAGTCCCATCGGTCCCCCAGGGAGTGGGGCCGCACGCCCAGGGTGCCCGTCTCCGCTCGACGGGCGTCAGAGGCCCCGGAATCGGACACAGACGCCGCCCGTCTGCGTCCCTCTCCCCCCGGCTGGCGCGCCGGACCGTGCGGCCGGCGACGGGCACGGACCGCGGGCCTTACATTCGCTGAGCCACTTGTTGGGGTCCAGCATCAGGTACTGCTTGGTCGCCTCCAGCTCCTTCATCAGCCACTCGTACTTGGCCCGGACCTCGGCGATCCGCTGCTGGCGGTGCTCCAGGATCTTCAGTTTCGCGTTGAAGCACAGGACCTCCTGGCGGGCCGACGGGAAGGGCAGGCAGGCCGGGCGGGGCGGGGAGGAGGCGAAAAGCACCCTCAGCTCTAATCCAGCCGAGGCGGCCTCTCCTGGGAGCACCGCGGACCCGCATCGCCGCGGGGAAGGAGCCGTGGCTGGGGCATCCGGAGGGACCCGGGCCCTGGCAGCCCGGTTTGGGGATTGACAGAGCCCACCGGGCGGGCAACCCAGCCACGGGGAGGCTATCTCAGGTGCTTCTTACATGGGAAGCCCGAAGAGCCCCCGAGACCACCGGCCTCTGAGCCCCAGAGACCCTTCAGGTGGGGCAACCTGGAGCTGTCAAGGGTCCTGGCAAAAGTCCCGGCCTGGGACACGGCCACGGTCCCCCCTCCCCAAACACCAGGGCCTGCTGTGGGGTCTCCCCGGTCTGAGCTCCCGCCCCAGGGACCTGCCGGGGTGGGCCGGGGACCTGCTGTCGGGGGGACGAGGGACCTGCTGTGGGGGGGACCAGGGACCTGCCAGAGGGATAGGGGACCTGTCAGGCAGGGTGAAGGGGCTGGGGACCGAGGACCTGCCTGGGGGACCGGGGACCTGCCAGGGGGACCGTCACCGCCGCCACATGCGAGGGGGTGGCTCACCTTGCCGCTCGCCCCTCGGCGCCGCTGCAGCCGCTCCACGTCGTCGATTTCGTAGACTTTGATCTCAAAAGGCTCCCCAAGGCCCCTCTGGGCGCTGCGCAGGGGGCCGTCCACCCAGCGCGCGCCCGCCCCGTTGGGCTTCCTCGCGGGGGACGGCGCGTCCAGGGACAGCGCCGGGATGAGCCTCCGCCTCTGAGAACCTGAGCCGGGGGCGGGGGGAAAGCCCGAAGTTAATCTTTTCGAATTTCCTTTTTCAAAAAATATTTTCTTTGGGTGCCAGTGGCTGGGCTGTGGCAGGCGCCCGGGATTCAAACCGCTCCCCCTGCCCCCGCCCCGGCACCTCGGCGTCGGTACCCCTCCAAGTGGCGCTGGGGCCTTGGCCTCCGGCAGCGCAGGCCGGCCCCGGGGCCCCTGAGCACCACGCCCAGCCCCCACCTGTGAGACGCACACGCACACACGCGTGCACACGCACGGGCACCCGAACACGTCGTCTGCAGCTGCGAGCCCTACTCTGCAGGGGTGGGTGTGACAACGAGGTCAAAGAGATGCCCACGTTGGGCAGAAAAGGCCCCGGTGTCGCTGTCGTAGGTTCCAGAAAGCACCGTTCATGCCCCGACAAAACCGACGCTACAAAAAGCACCGACCGCGGGCCAGGCCCTGTGCGCCACGCTTCCCGCCCGGCAGCGACGACTGCCGGCTGCCCCCCCCCATGCCATCCTCCTTCCTGCCAGGCGAGGGTGACCCCGAGGCGCAGCAGAGCTCACGCCCCCTTCCCCCGCCTGCCACGGGCACGGAGGCCTGGCCTCCTGTCGATCGCCGGTCTTCAGAATTATCTTTCCGGGGAGATGAGAACCACACGGGGCGCAGCTGGGGCACCACGGAGAGAGCGGACGTGCCGGTCTGTGCTCTCCGAGGGGATTAGAACAAGCGGGCACCCCCGGGACGGGCCAGCCCGGGGCCCCGGCCTCGCGCCCGCACACCCGGGGCCCTACCTGAATTGGAGCGTTTCTTCGGGGTCTTGAGGCTGCGGCACCTGCCGCCCACGGAGCTGCTGTTCTCGCTCGTGGAGTCCTGGGCGGACGAGGCGCTGCCGGTGGCCTCGCTGTCGCGCATCACGCTCTCGTAGCCGCTGCTGCCGCCGCTGTGGTAGAACAGCGCCGTCTTGCCCATGGCCGGCGGCAGCTCCCCGCTCAGCACGCTGCTGGTGTCGCTGCCGTGGCCGCTGCTGCAGCGGTGCGGCCTCCGCGGCGGCGTCACCTTGCTGTAGGGCGACGGCAGCGGCGGGGCGGCCGCCGGCTTGTCGTCGGGGCCTCCGCCGCCGCCCTGCAGCTGCAGCAGCTCCGAGACGCGCCCGTTGGCCGCGCGCAGCGGCAGCTTGGCCACCAGGCCGGGGCCCCGGGCGCGGCTCAGCGACTGCGTGGACCAGGACATGTGCCGGCCGCTCGGGGCCGGGGTGGCCGGGGGCACGCTCTGGCCCACCGACTGCGGCAGCGACTTGGTGGAGAAGCTGAGCGTCTTGGTGCTGGAGGCCGACAGGCTGCGCGCCTTGGGGCCGGCCAGGAGCAGCTTGCTCACGGCCGAGATCTTGGACTGGCCGGCCTTGGGGGACGCCCCGGCCGACGGCGGGGTGCCCGGGTGGGTGGGCGAGGCCGCCGCGCTGCGGCCCAGGCTCCGGCCGGCGCGGGGCATGGTGCTGTCCTTGCCGGCCTGCAGCCGGGCGCTCACGGACGACAGGCTCTCCGCGCGCTCCAGCGACAGGCACTCGTAGTGGCTGACGGTGGCCCTGCCCAGGGAGCCGGTCCTGCTGGCCAGCTGCTCCAGTTTGGCGCTGAAGAGCTTGCTGCTGCCGCCGGCATCCTTCACCTTGCCGCCGGGCTCATCCGGGAAGCCGGCCGCCAAGGCCGCCGGCTGGTTCAAGGGGCTGCCGCCGCCGCCGCTGCCGGCCCCGTGCTGGGGACTGGCCCGGTTCTTCTGGTCCAAGCTGGACTTTCGCACAGGGGGCAGGGGTGGGGTCCCCTTGGGCCGAGGCAGGACGCCGTGCTTGGGTGAGGCCGCCTTCCTCTCCAGGGTCGCCTTGGAGGGCTGGGCGCCCGAGGCGGGGCCGACGCCGCTGGCCTCGGAGGCGCAGGGGTAGGAGAGGCCGTCCGGGGCCTCCTGCCGGGCGGCTTTCTGCAAAGCCCTGGGGAGGCTGCTCGATTTCAGGCCCTTGCTGGGATGCACGGGGCTCTGGGCGGCCGAGCTGGGGGGCAGTGCCGTCTCACAGCCGTCCGCCACCCTCCCGACGTGGTCTGTCCCAGGGCAGGCGGACACCTCGCCGCCGCTGCTGACGCTCAGCCGGTCCTGCTCCCGCTCGGCCCTGGCCTCAGGCTTGGCGAGGCCGGCCGCAGCCTCCGACGCGCCCCCTTCCTCACCGGGATCTGCGTCCTCTTTCTTCACGTCCTCTTCACGTTTCAGCCAGGGGTCCTCGAAGGTCATCCCTTTCCTCGCACTGGAGGCCTTGCTCTCCTGGGACCGGGCCGCTCTGGGGACGGCGCTGGCGGGGGCGGCGGGGGCCTCGGCTTCCTGCACGTGCCGGGGGCCCATGGCGATGCAGGGGTACACCGTGATGTTGGTCTGCATGGGGATGTACCCTTCGCAGCGGCCCAGGTTGGCCGTGTTGGAGATGGTGACCATGGCCTTGCCCAGGGCGGAGATCTTGCAGCCTTGGATGGGGGCGGCTTTGTGGAACGCGCCCTCCCTCATTTCGGACAAGATGAGCACGTTGTCGGGGCCCGCCCTGGGCTGCTCTCGGCCCGCCGCGGCGGCGCTCTGGAAGCCGCCGACAGCCTCGGAGGGCGGGGGCTCGGCCAGCGCCTCCCCGTGCCCGAAGCACGTCTGGGCGACGAAGCTGTGGCAGGACTGCTCGCCGTCGCTGCCCGTGCTCATCTCGCTCAGCCAGGAGCTGATGGAGGAACGCCGGCTGCCCGCCTCGCGGCCCTTCTCGTCCAGGCTCAGCTTGGGCAGGGGCAGGAACTGCGTGATGCTGACCTCGGAGACGGACGCCACGCCCGGGTAGCACTCCAGGTCCTCGCTGATGCTGCCGATGATGCTGACGGGCCGCGAGCCCGAGGCCAGGGCCTGCACGGAGCAGTCGCTGTCGAAGCTGATGATGCTGGTGGGGCGGCCGCCGCCCAGCACCCCGCTGAAGGTCAGCTCCTCCACCAGCGTGAACACCAGCTCGTCCTCGCCGTTCAGCTCCAGCGGCTGCTGCACCGTCACCGTCGTGGTGCTCACGACCTCCTTCTTGGACTCCGGGGAGGCCGCTGCCCGCGGCTCGTCGTCGGCCGAGCCGTCGCTGCCCCCGGACATGGACTTCTTCAGAACCTGGGGGCTCATCCCCACGGGCGGGGTGCGCACCTCCGGCTGCGGCAGGGGCTCGCCGCACGCCAGGCCCGCGTCCTTGCCTGAGGGCGGCGGCGGGCCGGAAGGCAGGACCCCCTTCTGGGTGTAGACTTTGCACCTCTGGGAGGGCGAGCTCGTCGGCTTATACTCCGAGGTCTTGGACAGGCTGGCGACGCCCAGCCGGGGGGAGCCCATGGCCCTGGGCTTGCCTTCCACGAAGCCACAGGCGTTCAGGCTTTCTCGGCTGCTCTGCAGGCTGGGGCTGTGCACGAGCTGGGAAGGACCGGGCTGGCCGCCGCCGCCGCCGGGGACGCTCCTGGGAGGGACGGGCCCGGGGCTGCCAGTGCGAGTGGCTGCACAGACCGGGGAGCGATGCCTCTGCCGCCCGGGGGCGGGGGACTCGGCGCCTTCCCTGTCGCTCAGGCGGCCGTCTGAGCCGTCATCTTCCTTATCGGACTCGCAGGGCGGGTTCGCCCCGGCCCCTTGGCTTAAGGGGGGACACCTGCTGGCCTGCTCTGCCCCGAACTGGGCAGGCAGCTCTTCGAAAGGGAACGCACTGGGCTCTTCGCTGCCGTCGATGCAGTCCAGCCGCTCCTGCAGCTCGGCGAACGTGTTGCACTTCAGGCAGTCCCTTTCCGGTTTGCTGGCCGTGGCCTCTTCGGCCTCGGCGGGCCGGCCGCCGTCGCCCCGGGCCTTCTGCAGGGCCGGCACGATGGGGACGAAGTCCGGGGGCCCCTCGTTGTCGGTGAGCTCCTTGTCAGAGAGGGCCGTGCCGTTGGGCCCGATGTAGATGACCGTGTCGCAGGACTGCTCGCTGCTGGAAGAGTAGTCGGGGTCGCTGGGCAGGTGGGGCACGGGGAAGTCCGGCTCCGCCGCCGCCCGGGCGTGGAAGGGCCTCAGCTGCGTGGGCCTGCGCATCCGGCCTTCTTCACAGGAGCTCTCCCCGCCCGAGGAGCTCGACGTGTACTGCGAGCGAGAGGACAAGTTAGCTGGGCGTCTCTGAGGCGCCCCCTGACCCCGGGGGGAGCCTGCCCTGCTGCCTGCATCCAGGCTCCCCGGGCCCTGGCCGGCCGTGCACCCTGCTGTGCCAGGCCCGCGTGCCCAGCGTCCACACTGCGGCCTCCTACGCGAGTGGCAACCCCTCCGGGGGAAGCAGAGGCTGCTCGCGAACGGAGGTGACCAGCCCCGGCCCCGTTGGACCTCCTTAAGGCTGAGGGGTCACCAACGGGGCACACCCTCGCCATCTGAGGCACCTTGGGTCACAGAATACCGGTTGCAAAGCCTCCTTTTCTGAAAAGAAAAGCTACAAAAAGGCGGGGGTGGGGGCACACATCGCCACCCCCACGATCATCTTCTGCCGTCCTCGTCGCGTCGCCCCCGTCCTGGCTCGGCCCCTGGCTGGGAAGAAGGGCCCCGTGGTCTCCGGCAGACTCTTAGCATCAGCCAGAAACCACTGACGGACGTGGCGAAGGCACGTCCCGCGCATGCAGGGAAGAGGTGCCACGTGAGTAGGGAGCTGGCGACCCTTTGGGGGCCGGCCAAGCTGAAGGACACCGTCTCCACCTGCATGGGACCAAGGCCCTGGAGCATCGCCATCCCTTCCGAGTGTCCCATCTCGAACGACGTGAAGCAGACGCGCGCTCCCTGTGAGGGTGCCAGGCTGGACGACCGGGAAGAATGGGGACGGGATGTGACTGTCCCTGGCCCGGCCTGAGGGTTTTCTGCCTCCTCCATGGGCCCCGGCGCCCCCAGGGGCTTAGAAGTCCGGGTTCGGCTCTTTCCGCCCGGGCTCCAGGGCGGGGC
Organism: Cynopterus sphinx; assembly: GCA_030015415.1. Lineage (NCBI taxonomy): Eukaryota > Metazoa > Chordata > Mammalia > Chiroptera > Pteropodidae > Cynopterus > Cynopterus sphinx. The sequence continues at coordinate 17,293,965 of CM057394.1, forward strand.
CCCCACAGCTCCATCCCGCCCGCACCTGCCGCGCACCCCTTACCTTCGTCTTCTTCTTCTTCATCCTCAGGACCCGGGAGGCGATCTGGATGGTGGACAGCGTTTCCGCGTAGCTCGCGGCGGCGGCCGAGATGTGGGCGATCATGGTGGTGCGACAGTTCAGGTTGCCCAGCGACTCCCGCAGCAGCATGGTGAGCTTGCTGTCCCTGCCAAAGCAAGCGGATCGGGCTGCGTTAGTGAGCCGGGCTGTCGGGCCGGGACGCCGGCCTCGACGCGGCTTTCTCGTCATCGTTGGGGCCACATCCTTTTTCTTTTCTTTCTTTTTTATTCTTTCTGAATGGCATATGCTAATTAACCTTATTGTCTAGCATGGGGCTATTTGTAGTTGGCGGCTGAGCACGTAGCTCTGACCCCAAGGACGCAATTCATGCAAAACACCCCCCGCGGCGCTGCGGTCCTGGCCGGGACAGGTATCCCTGCGTGTCTGTGTGTGTGCGCGTGCGACATTGCGCGTGATGAGACCTGGGGACAGACACGGGACGGAGGGATGCAGACAGAGGCGGCTCGGGGCCTGGCGACTGGGCACGGCGTCTGCGTGCGCGGCCCCGTTCTGCGCGTTTCTGCACACGGGCCATCCCTGCCCCGAGAAGCAGTTCCCGGCCGTGACCTTGCACCGAAGACCTGTGTGTTCGTGCCACGTGCAGCGTCCCTCGCCAAGGAGTTGCCGTCGCCTAACGGCTGTCGTCTCCTCATCCTCACATTCACACAGCGCGGTAATGATAAAGTATTCCTACCCCCGACGAGAGGCAAAACACACACACACAGGCCCGAGTACGCACTCGCTCAGCAACAGCACACAGAACTTTCTAGAAAGGCTCCCTCCGGGGACTTTGCGGGTGCCGTGTGGAGCCAGAGGCCTGAGCCAGAGGCCCCGGAGTTTACAGACTGCGCTTCTGGGCTCCTTCAATATGGACCTGGAGGAATGGCCCGCGTTTTCCCATCCCTACACGTGTCCCAGCTTCCTTCCTGCCTTGCTCTCCAAAGGCTCCGCTTGCATCGCCATCGACACGCATCCGATGAAGCAAACCTCGCTTCAGCTCTGGAGCCTTCCGTGACCCCGAGGGCAGAGGCCACCTGTTTGCTTCCCACGTCCGTGTTCACATCCCCGCATCGCGTTCGTGAGGCCGGGCGACAGGGGTCTGTCCCCCCCACCCATGTCCTTGTCAGGCAGAGCTCCCCGCAGAGGGGCTGTCCAGCTCGGCAGAGATGAAGGCCGTTGTCAGTCGACGTCAGACCTTGGATGTGGGGGAGCCATTTCCCACGTCACCCACACGGGCCTTCGGCGAGCGATAGGGTTTTCCTTCCCACGTGGGACCAGTTACGGTGTCTGTTAGGGGGTGCGGGGTCCACTCGGGCTCGGTTTCAGGGCAGCTTAACAATGTATCAGGGTTTCCCTTCAAGCAAAATAGTCAGTGACAAAAGGGGAGAAAGGAGACCACACTGGCCGCATGTGTCTGTCTTCCCCCGAATCCACATGTCGAAACCCTAACCTCCGACGTGATGGTGCTAGGAGGCGGGGCTTTGGGTCAGCGCCCTTAGAAAGGGCACCCCGGAGAGCTCCCTCCCCCCTGCCACGGCCTGCGGTTACGACGACAACGAGACGGCCATCTCGGAGGCGCGGGGTGAGTCCTCACCAGACGCCGGGCCTGCCAGGGCCTCGACCTTGGACTTCCCAGACTCCAGAGCCGTGAGAAACGAATTTCCGTCGTTTAGGCCGCCCAGGGAAAGACACCGATTTTGAAAGGAGTCACCTGGAGTCAGGGTCCCTGCTGCTCAGTTTCGGACGTTACTGCCCTCGTCCTGCAAACGGCACAGGTGGGTTTCTTCTGCGGGACGCTGGGGAGGAGGCTGCACGATATGGCGACCTTGGTAGAGAAGCACCGTTCTCAGGTCTCCAGGGAGGGGGCCCCTGGCCCGTGCCATAAAGCATTGGCAAACACAGCTTCCAGCGGCCCGCCGGAGCGTCGGGCTGTGTGCGAGATGATGCGTCCTCATTAGGGGCCAGCCTTTGTGACCCCACTAATCCGTTCCCTGGTTTGAGTGGACGCCTCGCAAAGAAAGATGCGGCGTGAAGGAAGATTCAGGACGTCCTGAAACTATCCACTCAGAGCGGATGAGGTTCGTCTAGTGTTTTCCCCCACACACACCGCTCTTTTATTAAAAATGCATGTAGGGGTGTCTGGGATGGATGCAGCTCACACACCAGAGAGACGCATTCTTCCCGACGCCATCCTGGCTATCTAGGGTGGCACCGGGGGGCTCTAGAACGTTGGGGACAGCGCCCGATGAGTGGCAGAAAGAAGTGATGGCGCCCGACCAGGGCCTAGTTGTAGCAGAGCTGCCTCCAGGAGGACCAGACACATGGTGAGCATTTTCGGGGACATCCTGGGGGACATGGGGAAGTATCTGGATGGACAGACAAGCTAGATGTTTTGCATTCAGCCTCTAGGCAGGAGTGGCGGCCAATGGAATCCGAGTTGTGACTTTCATAGTTTACCACTGGACACGCGGGAAGACGGAATCCGGGGGGACGTGGACTGCGTGAACCCATTTGATTCCAGGTATCAGTGTTCCATCTATCTGAAGAAGATGAAACTCACATCATGCAGCCTACTTCACGAGAAACGCTAGCCGTCGACAGGGAACAGTCTCGACGGAATATTTTGAGAAAAGTGCGTGATGCAACTTGAATTTAGAGTTGACAGAAGCTTTCAAGCTAAAACCCTAACTAATCTGCTCCCCCCTCACTTAGAAGGCACGCGGGCAATGACGAACGTGGTTTCAGATCGTGGGTTCACTTACATAAGTTAAATGTGTTCCACGAACACTTTTTACCTCATTTCGTGGCTTAATAACTCATTCCTTCTCGTGTAGAGCGAGGGAAGCGTGCGCCAGGTCTAAGTTGCTGCTCGCTCGGAATTAGCAGAACCCGAATTGCTCTTGATTTTCTAAACTAATCCATGAATTCTGCTCAGGAAAACTTACACCATTTCAAGGCAGTCGGACCCAGGTGTGACATGCAATGCGTTGAAGGTAACGCGCACGATAAGAATCACAGTTTAGAAAGTCTGTGGATTCTGAGTCGAGGCCGAACACTATTTTCAGAGCCTCGGAGCTTATTTACTGGAGTTGAAAGGACTCTCCGGGGTCACCGCCCCTTTGATCTGTCCCTGTTACAGGTACGCTCTTCTGCCAGGATGGTTTTAATGACTGAAAAGTTACCATCTCCCGGCGCAGCCTACGTAACACGTTGGAAAAGCTTCAGTCATTAAAAGGCTCTGTCTTATACTGATCTGAAACCTTCCTTATACCTCCACCTCTCTGTTTGCTCGGGCCACGCAGGACACGCATAATCCTTTTGCACGCACTGGCGCTTCACACTCGAAAAGGCGTTTTCCACGCCCTCCCTAAAGGTTCTCCTTCGGGGGAGCATGCCACGCTCCTCGCATTGCTCTTCAGATATCGGGTTGGTCGTCCGAGCTCACGTGAAGCCCCTGCCCCTCCTCCCACTACCCAGCTGAGACTCCTTTTCTGCTCAGGGCAGGCTCAGCCCTCGTGCACTGAAGCATACGGCCTTGCTCAAAGACACATCCCGTCTTTGACCTTTGACCTCAGCTCCTGAGAGGTAATCTATGGACCTGTTAGGAGCGTCTTTGCTTAGGGGAGGGACTGGCCATACCGGATCTTAAGGCTGCACCTGATAGATATAGACTTAGGGTCAGGGCTGGCCATACCGGAGAGATCCACCAGGTGATTTAGGTCAGGGGCTTTGGGTCCATGCAGGTATCAATCAAGCTGGAGACGCAGTTCAGCTGTGTGGGAGATTAATTAATCAATACGTATTGAAGCTCCAGTAAAAATCCAAAACAAACAAAAAGAAACTGCCTTCAGACCTTACACTCTGGCCAGTTCCAGGTATCTCTTTTTGACACAATCCTTAGGCAGAGGCCACGCTTCTATGTTGACCTTTCTGTTTATTTGGACCTTTCTTTATACTAACGAGGACAAAGTGGAAGACTTATTCCTTCTGGGACTGAAGGAAAAAGATCCTGTATTTATTTCTACTTAGTTTACCATAACCAGGAGCGGGGAATGTCATCGCTTTGATGGAAAACAAAACAGAACAAAACAAAAAGCACCAGTTTAGAAGGCAAATTAAGTAGGCCTTACAGACAAATAGAAAAGGATAGGTCCGTAGGTTTCCCCTGAATTAATAGACCGCCCCCAAATGCATATGCTAATGACGTTGAAGAGGCTTCGTGATGAAACAACAAGACCCTCGGCGCTCACCGAACATGCCGACTGGTCTGTACGAGAGGCGAGCTTGTGATTTCATCCACTCGCAGGGTCGGATGGGGACGAATCAGAATGTTCATAATGGTACTGCAATTTAGAATATAAATACTCCTCTGACACTTCTCACGTCATCTGAAATTTGACTTCCTTTTCAAACTTGATTTGGCCCCAGCCGTGATCATCAATGATCGATGCTTTGCAGGAGACATTTCTCCAGCTCTGCCCCCTTGCAGAGAGCCTCTGCCGTGGTTTATGGCAGCTTTGCTGGGAGAGGGATAAGGACACATCTCAATTAGGCTGCATTATCACCGTTACACAGCTTTTGAGGAAAGATGAGCTCAGGGTGCTATTTAGAAACTTAGCTATTCTTCAGCTTGAAATCGTCCTCGGGTGCAGGGTAATTCCGACGTCAGAGGTCTCTGCAATAACCCAAAAGGAGAAGGCCCAGGTGGGTGACAGAGATGGAGTCGAAGAGCCCTGTTGTCATGGCAACCCAGAGCCTCTCCCTGAACTTCCCGCTCCACCCCTGTCCTTCCGAATGGATTTTTAAAGAATCCCCCAGACGGAAGCAAATGAATGAAGGTTACAAAGGGAACTCCCCATGTAATGAAATCTTACTCTTGCCCCGTGCTTCTCTCAAACATTTCCCACTGCCTTTCGGCCACACCACCCCCTGCCTGAGCGATGCGCTCACACGGTTAGAATACGCCTAGGCTTTTCCATGAATTTTAATGTTTGTTTCCAGGAGGAAAAAAATAAAAAAGGAAGAAACCCATCCACGAAGCTGACGTTTGCCCCGGCCCTTGGATGGCGCCTCTTTTTGTCGCTCAGTCCGTGATGCCCCCTTCGGGGCTGGCTCAGAACTCTGTAGAATCAGACCTGGGCTTTGACAGTCTGTGTGAGCATAGTTCAAGTTCTTTCCAAAGAAATGTGTATAGCAAAAAATAAAATAAAATAAAATAAAATAAAATAAAATAAAATAAAATAAAATAAAATAAAATAAAATAATAAAATAAAATAAAATAAAATAAAATAAAATAAATAAAATAAAATAATAAAATAAAATAAAATAAAATAATAAAATAAAATAAAATAAAATAAAAGGCAGGGACATATCTGGAGGGGTCTCATCTGCTTTTTTTACCTACTCTCCAGGTAAAACCCTCGGATGACAGAGCAACACGGGTCCTGGGTGGATTACGGGGCTTTTACTGCTCAGCTCTGGAAGCCCAGATGTGTTCTTCGGACATCACATTCCTCAGAAAGGCTAAACGGAGGTTAAATAGCCTCTTCAATAGCAGACAAGGGTCTAGGCTTGCTATTTACAGGGGATTACGATCACGGCTATTTCTAGTCTCCGGGATTCAATTTAGCCGATTCTATGCCTCCCCTCGACCGAAATAAAATAAACAGAGAAAATACAAATACAAGCCCCACGCTGCCTTCTCACTCGCACGCCCCGGACTGCGTTCTGATCCTGTGCACACAAAGGCAGACAGGTCTAATCTCTTTCCGTCCAGTCAGATGCGGGTCGGTGGGCGCCACTCGTGCTGTAGGATCTCCATGCGGGAGAGAAGACAGAAGCTGGCTTATTAGGCAAGGCCAGCGGTGTAGCCTATCGCCCTGGTGAGAAGGATGCAGGCCAATTCTGGGGAAGACGGATTAGACGATTAAATGGGCTCCCACCTGGGATCTCAGGCTCGTCTCTCTCCCTGTGCAACGGCTTTTCTTCGAAGTGAGCAGAGTGGAGCTCAAAATGGGATTCTGATTGTCAAGGTCAGGACGAGCCATTTGTGCCTTCTCCTTCCAGCTGTGCCCCCGGCCCCCTTCTAAGCAACTGGAAGGCTTCTAGGAGAAAGAAGGCCGAGGCGAGGCCACTGTCACAGAGATGGGGGCCCCGTGGGTCACAGATGGGCGTCATGACGGCTCTGGTCCACCTGTTATTTCATGGGCTGACATGCAGGAAGCCTCTTTCCTTTAATGTCTGTCTCTGGACATTCTTCCAGGTCCAGCTTAATCTACTAACCCACCACATTTTCCAGGAGAAGAGAGACAACAGTTCTGGCAACTCCCAGAGACTCATGTCCTTGGAGATCACCTGCCTTTCCTCTCCCTTTCTATTGTGGTAAAATATACCTAAAAGTCACTGTTTTAACCACTTTGTATGTTCGGTCCGGCAGACTCGGGAATATACCGTATTTAGTTTTCCATCCACCGACTGAGGGGCGTGCATCGTTCCCATCTGTTGGCTGCGAGAAACATGGGTGTACGAGTATCTGTTCAAGTTGCTGCTTTCAATTCTTGTAAGTACGTACCTGGGCGTGAAATGGCTGGATAATGTGGCAATTCTATGACTAACTTTTGTGAGAAAGCGCTGAACTGTCTGACACAGCAGCTGCACCGTTTTGCTTTCTCCCCAGCAATGCACAAGGGGCTGAGTTTCTCCACCTCTCTGCCACCACTTCACACGCTCTCTTCGACAGCCTCCCTTATGCCCGGGAAGTGGCTTTACTGGTGCTTCTCTAGGCCTGATGACGTCCCGCGTCTTTCCATGTGCTTACCGGCCATTTCGCACATCTTTGGAGAAATGTCTATTCCAATCCGTTGCCTGTTTTTTAACTGAATTGAATTTTGCTGTTATCAAATTGTGGGAATTCCTTATATACTCTGGAAATTAATCTTACATCAAGTTTATAATTTGAAAACATTTTCTTTCACTTAGTGGGTTGTTTTTCCATCTCTTCATAGTGTCCTTCGATGCACAGATGTGCCATTTCCCTTTTTGGTCACATTTTATCAGTCTTAGATTTTAACTCACATTTTTTTTGGCATCTGTGATTCCACAGCCTTCCAGTATCTGGTTTTCCTGTGATGAGCCTCCCCATAGGAGTGACCAAAGATTGCCTATGCTATTGTGCGCTCAAGATAAACTTGTCCAATATGGTCCTTGTTACTTGCAGACAAGCAATCAGTCATGGGCTGGGGAAAACTGCCCAGGGATAAACTTCTCCTGAAATCAACTATAAACAAGTTTAAGGAGGGTGATGAGAGGAACTCTGTCAGACTATCTTCTGGGTACCATGTGTGGTTTCAAGAAACATGATTCCACAGGCATCACAAAATGTACCAGTTGGATTGGTTCAGGGCACAAAGTCCGGTGCTTAGAAATGAGAAGGAATTAAAAATAAATTACGTTTGAGAATGGTTTCCATTACTGGTCCAGGTCTGAGGAAAGATGCTACAGAGGCCACAGTTCTTTTATTTAATAACTTAAGAGACAGTCCATGAAGTCTTAATGGGGAATGACATGAAAGAATTATGCATTTCTCAAAAAAGAATTAAGAAAGATTCTAGTTTACCAGTGATATTTATTCTGTTTGATAAAAAGACAGGATATTGTGGCACAATTTTTGCATCATTTAAGTGGGTAAGTTCGATCACAAAGAGTCATTCGTTTCTTCTATGGAATAAGTGTGGTTTGAGTTCAGAGTCTCACCACCGTGACTCCTGCAATACCCTTAAGTGGGCTTTTGTTTCTCAAAATCCTGCCAGTGACATAGAGCTTACAAATTTGGAATTAATCGCATCTTTCTTGTGCTACTTCTCAGGTACCTACCCTCATCTCACTTTTTTAAAATTTCAGAACATCTTGGTGCTTTTCCGAAGGGCTATGCAAGGCCCTCAGAGGATCGGATGGAAGGGCCAACTATCAGCAGCAAAGCCCGCTTCCCGGAGAACTGTGTGGTCTGGGTAGGGGTCGTTTCTTTTCTTTCTATATATTGAGGACCTAACACAGTGTGCAGCATGGATTTTTTTTTTCTATAAATATTTAAATAAATATCTAACAGGTACCTCTCCAAGAAAAGAAGTCTTCCTCAGCTTACTAACTCCGTAACTTCCAAAACATTAGCGTTTATTTTTCCTCATGGGAGCCGCTGTCAGAATAAAACCGAGGCAGGTGGTGCCACACTGCCTTGGGCTAGCATGAACACGGAGTCCCAGGCCCAGAGTCTCTCCTACGTAATGATGACAGCCTCCTCCACCTCCCAAAGCATTCTAGGGGACAAGCGAAGGCCAGCTCGGGGGTGCACAGCTCACAGTCTTCAAGGACAGATCACAGGAGAGTCATTTACACCAAGGTCGCTACTGCCAGGTCCCTCCAGGGGAAGGTGCTCAACAGCGTGAATAACTTGAGATAAAATAACCAAAGAGAAATGGTCAGAGCCCCCAACGTGCCCTCAATCTGAGCCCAGACTCTGGCCAAGTCACGTCAGATGAGTCTGCAAACTGGGACTGCATGGTGACCTCAGAGCTCTCCTTAGGTGGATAACTTGGGTACAAAGGTCTTAAAAGCAAAGACATTTAGGTCCAGCAGGGTGTCTGGGTTACAAGGGCTGATAAAGCCAGTTTGTATAGTCAAGTTCAAAACCTTGGGTTTGTAGAAAAGGTATCCCAAGGGAGCAACCAAGGATCATCTCTGCTTGCAGTTAAGTCTACGCAGAGGAAGCAGCTCCTATGTGATGGGATTCCGGAGGGTCTTGTGACCAAGCCCGAAAGTGCCCCTCCCTCATTACTTCCCGCTAATACACAGAAAGTCTTATTCAAACAGATACGCTATTTGGGGGTAGTTCACCCAACAAACAGATATCAAGAACCAAGGTATAGGTGAGGCCCTTTGCTGGCCCTGGAACTGCAAACACAACTGAGACATGATCTCTGCAGTGTAGGGCTCTAGTTAGGCTCATCATAGGTCCTTGCCACCAAAAGGGCTCCGTGTATGCCTATCATCCTGCAACCCACCTAATTTATTTTGTCCCAGGTTTTTCGTGTTTTTACAACAAAGCGTTATTATTAAGACTTTAACACTACGATAGGGAGAGCTGAGCAGAATTTCAGTGTCTTTTTCCATGATCTCCCCTAGTAACATGTGCCACTCGTGCAGTAAACAGAGTTCATACTTTCAGACACAATATTTCTACTGAAGGAAGAAACTTGTGCCGAAATGCTCAAGTTTCACACACATAATTCACACCTGTGCTCAGACACTGTTCTGTTTCTACCCAGAGAAGTCCAAGCTGCTGTTGTCAAAATTTGCAAACCTCACGTATATAGAGTTAAGAGTAACTGAACTACAAAAATTTGGTGATGAAGTTTATGTTAAATAAAAAAAAAAAAAACTATTTCATCCGGGGAGTGAGAGGCGCTCTCTTCGCTGCCTGTCATCAACTGGATTTGAGAAATGTTTGAAACTTTACAGAGTGAGCTGAAATGATATAAAATTGCTGACGTTAGACGGTTTTTAACTTCAAAACATATTTTATGAATCCACCTTCGTGCCCTATAAAAAAAGGTTTTGGAAACAGACAGGCCTAAATTTTGATTTTACTTTGTTCAAACGAAGGTATAAATCCATAACCGAATGTTCAATAAATAAAACACAAAAACTTCAGCTTCTGAAGCCCGTAATAAATTGCAATTAGTAAATAAAACAAAACTTGCAAATAGACAGAAAATACACACACACACACACATGCATGCAAAAAGCAAGGAAGTGACTAAATAAATATTAGGCAGCCAGAAATAAATAACATAAAAGGTTAAAGTTTGAAATTCTATAATTGTGCTTTGGAAATTGACTTGGGGGAAAATCTTTTGAAACTTGAATGCGTAATATTCTTATTGAATTGAGAACCTTATTCCACTGAAATGAGCCTGTAATTGGTTGTGGTGCACATAAATTCTTAATTAGTTTCAATTAGACTGGGATAGTCTACGAAGAGATATAGAAGCTATAGTTACCAAAATGCACGGATAGTTTTATATGTTATCCCACATGTCCCACATCTACGTAAGTATTCAGGTAGGCAGTTATATAACTAAAGAGGAAAAACATGATATTAGGCATAGATATGGTGAAACATGGTTAAAACACACAAAGGTCTCTCAAGGATAATTATTCTATTTATTTTAATTTAATGTTCGGATAAATAATATAAAAAAATGTTTAAATTTCACTTTGGTGCACATAGTTTTTTCCGTCAGAAAATTTTCATTTTTGAAGGTAATTTTTGAATAGAATTACTTTATAGGTCCACTAATATAAATGGATTTGTCAGAAAATATTTCAGGAAATTAATCATATTAAGTACCCCTTTTCGCTCTCAAAAGTGTCCATGTGTGAAGAGTAAATTATGTGGTTCCCTTAGTTATAATTTAGAACCGGGAGAAATGTGTAACAGAAAAATACAGAAAAGTAGCAAAAAGCAAGATAGTAGTCCAGTTACCTAAAAAGACCTCATCAAGTACAATTAAACATTGTGGATACCATATTCTCACCGATTTTATGAAATGCTTTGCTGAGTTTGTAAAAGAGTAAGGAATTTTCAGGCCAAAATAAATAAATAAATAAATGAATTTGGAACTTGAGAGCAGTAAGCAAAACACTGAGGCTTGCTTTTACCCCGAAGATATTTGCCACACCAGGTAATAGTTGAAGTCGTTTTACATGGCCCCAAAACATGTGGAAAACAGAAGATAACACGCAGAGCCTGCCCAACATGAGGATTTTAATAGGAAAATCCCCCTGGACAGCACACTCCCATCTCCCCACGTCTACGAGACACGACTATCTGGAAACACGGCGCTGAGCAGAGAGGAAGGATGTTGTCGTGAGAATTTGGAACCGCAGGCTGGAGGGATGCAGGTTTGTGCTTTAATTCTTAATATCTGGGTGGTCCAAAATATTTCAAGCTGAGAATATAACGCAGAGGATCCTCAACTGGCAGTGATTCCAGGCAGATACCCAGCAGAAGTAGATACAAATGCTAAAATAAACCATCTTTATCCCAGGCCTTAAAGATTTCTCACAAATAAAAAGCCAACGAGTACCCCAGGGCAAAAAATAAACACACAAAGAAACAAGGCACCGAGAGGCAGACCCAGCAGAAATAACAGATGGGCCAAAGAGACGTTCAAACACAGATCACAAGTAAATAACACAGAGTTGATTAACGTGTTTAAGGAAATTAGGATGTTTAAAGAAATAAAATAAATGATCGCGAATGACCAATGTCTGCTTCGGGCCATGTTGGAAACACAAGAACTAAATTTACTCTCCAGCCTTAAAGAACTAGAAAACCAAGGAAAATATTAGGGGGAAAGAATGGGGTTTGGGTTCTGGCAACAGCAAGAGAGAAAAGAACTCGTTGAGAGAAGGATAACAACGAGGTGAGCCCTACAAGTGCCCAGTCACTGCCAGAGAAGGTTCCAGGCCACAGACCAGGAACGGAGGCCCAGACAGGGACAGGTAGTGCCTCGCTGAGATGCGGGATAGAGTTCGGGACTGAGGGAGGCCAAGGCTGCTGAGATCCGCAGGGCTAAACGCTGAAAGAAAGAAGAGAGCTGGAGAGGGGGAGAGAGAAGCCGTCCCATGGGCATGGGCGGGAGGCCATTAGCTTCAAGCAGACAGAGTAGAAAGACCTGCTGACTCACGGGAACTGGACAGGGTCCTCAGAAGGGGCTCACAATCATACGGTCCGACTCCCCCCTCTCATAGTGGGGTCACATTAGCCCTAGATGTGCAGCACCTGCCCGAGCACAGCTTACAATCAAGCTCATGGAGAGGGGAGGTGAGAGAATTAGGGTCATCCAGCCGCAATCAGAGACTGCAAAGGGCAGAGCAGCCCTGCGGCCAGGCCAGGGGACGCCTGCACAACAGAGGGGATTTCCACTGGGGTTACTGACAGCCCACCCCCATACCTGTGAAGGGGAAACAGGAGCCAAGAGACATTCCCAAGGCTGAAACCACAGGAAACCCAAGGGTTAAAGGCTGGGAACCGCGGGAAGGCCTTTTCCTCTACATAATCCTACCTTTTCAGGCTACACACCCATCCCTTCCTCCTGTATGTCCATATCAAAGGAAATGGGAACCGAAGAATAATATATAAACCAAACTCCCTAAACGTTCAATGTCCCTCTCTCCGTCCCTCTCACTGAGGAGAGGAGAGGAACAGAGAGGAGACTAGCCTCTGCCTGTGGAGTGTCATCCCTTTTCTAATAAACTTTCCCTTTGACCCTAACTTGGGCGCGTGGGTTGAATTCTTTCCACACTCTCTGCCAACGGCCCCTCTTCTTCTCCCAGTGCAGGGCGTGGGCTCCCCCCACCTGGGGAAATTTGCCCTGTCCTGCGTCAAAGCCGCAAGGAGCAAGCTGATCCCAACCAACCACGGAAATCAGTAAACACTTCTAAATGACCCGTGGTCCGGAAAGTAATCATGATGAAAAATAGAGAATATTTTGAACTAATGATCGCGAAAATCATCATCATTATCAACACTTGAGGATACACGCCAAGCCGTACTTCGTGAGTAATTAAGGGCTTAAGTTATAGGACAAGAAAGAGTGAAAACCGTTAAGCTAAGTAGCCATGTTGAGAAGGGAAGTAAAGAATAACAAACTAGACCCCAAAAAGTTGAAAGAAGGAAATAGTAACGAGCAGATAGTAATACAATGGAAAACAAACATACTATAACGAACATTAACAAAGTCAGACGTGGTTAAGACAGGCTGGGGCTGGCCCCGACGTTTGGACACTTAACGACCGAAGGAACACTGCGGGTCGGTGAGGGTTCGATAAATGGTGCTGGGAGAAAAGATTTGCGAAATGGTAGAATCCAGAGTTTATAAAGAATTTTCCTCTGAATGAGTTAACAAAAAGATCAGCAATGCTGTAGAGAAATAAGGAAAAGGTACGAACAAGAGATCATTACTAACAAATATGGCAAGATGCTCGGCCTGGGGTCCTGGGGGCTCTCACAATGGTGCCTCCAGGAGGATGGGGGTGCAGAGCAGCAGGCACTGGACACTCCCAGGTAACAAAAGTGCAGTGTCCCTGCCGAGGGGGCGAGGGGTCACTCACTCACTGGCACGAAGAGCCACCCCATTGAGGTACAGGGGTCAAACTTTGCTTCCAGGTAATTTTGTCCCTACCCAGCTCCACTAACAGCGCGAGGTCACAGGTGGCTACAGACATTTCCGTCACCTGCCTCTGCACGGGCTGCTGTGACAAAGGGAACTCGGAGTGAATCTGCCTGGGCGGGTTTCTAGTGCGGGGCCCCCTGCCCAGCATCATGAGAAGGTACCACGTATCGCTGCCCCGGGGAAGGATCGAAATTCAAAATGTGAACGTGGAGGCGTGGGGCTTTCGCACTGCCATCAGGTCGAAAGACTGGAAGTCGAACCATCGTTAGGCGGGGACCCTCTGCACTCAAAAGGCCGTGGCTTTGCTACTCTCACTGGTTTTGCACGACACCCACGGTTCAAGGTCATGTGTCCGGGCCTTTAAGTGGGTCCTTGCATGGAGAAGTTGAAGTCGAAAAGGTGATTCTGACTCCATCCAACTGGCTTCTGTAGGAACAATCACTTGGTTCTTTTTACTTCCAAATCACAGGCTCAAGCAAATGACTTCAGTGGAGAAAAGACTTCGAGTTTGGAAAGGTCAGACTGTAGGGTTTTTAAAGGTGGTTAGTCTCCTTTTCCAAAGGAAATTGTCAAGCCGGGGCCCAGATGGTTTTTATTATTCCAGCAAGAAACCAAGCAGCGAGATTTCCTTTTTCAGAATTTGATTGTCTAGGAGACGACGTGGTGGGGAGGGCTCGGAGGCGGGGGTGGCTTTGTCCATTCCCCTGGAGCGGGTGGAGGCTATTTGTGGAAAGTCCAAAGCAGACAAAACTAAACGGTCTGTATTTTAGGAACAGATTTAGGTGGTAAGACTAGAAGGCCAATGAGGGGGCTCTGCGTGAATGCAGCTGTTTGAAAATCGTTCGATTACACGTGAAGGGAATCATCACCTCATTTGCATGGACCGAAATAATCTATTAATGCTCAGTGGAGCCTGAGCCCGTGGTGAAACAGGTGAGAACTTACGGCTGGATACTCCGAGGGAAGATCCGTGACTGTACACGACGGTTATTTTAATAAATTAAGCCCCAGCTCATTTACTTGCTCCATGCCGTCAGGGGCCTGGTTGTGCAGAAGTCAAGCTAAGCTTGAGCGACCCCCCAAGGGCATCCTGGGTCCCCGGGCACTGTCCCCCGACCCACCCAAGGCCCTCCCGCCCTGGCTGTCACCCTCCGGCAGCCATCTGCCTGGCGATACGGTGATCCGTTCTCATTAAAGACAACAATCCGCCCCGGATTTGGAGCCTTGCATTCGGCTCAGCAGTTTATCATGATTTGTGTCAGGCAACGTCGACATCATTCGAACGGAAGACGGAACAGGTGTGAGTGGATCCGGCGACTGAAGGACGGACGGGCTGCGGGAACCTCCGGAAAACGCGGATGCGGGTGCAGAGAGGAGGCGAGGGCTTCAGAATCCCCGCCTCGGCCCAGACGGCCTTTCCTGGGCCCTTTCTGGTCCCGCCGACCTTGCTTGAGCCCTTGCGCCGTGGGGTGGGCAGGCACCGGTCTTCAGAGGTCATCAGGTCCTGCTTGCTTCCATCTGTGCCTCACATCACCCGGGAATAGAGATCATCTGCGTTATCCTCGGTTCCAGCCCCCAAGCCTTGCACACTGTAGAGGGCCAGTCGATATTTTTGAATGAGTGAGCGAATGAATAACTAAACCGACAGAAGGACTCGTAGACACTCTGCTGCGTGTTTGGCGGCCTCCACGAGACGTGAGACAAAACGTGTTGCTTAAACAACTCGGTCAGGTCCTTTGGGCCAGAATCCAGCTTCCCGACCAGAACAGCACTGAGCTCCACGAATAATGGACTTACACTCCATGTATCACTTGGGATCTGAGGTGTCAGGTGGAATCTCTATCGTCCAGGTCAGCCTTGAAGACCTCTCTGGAAGAAAACCCTTCTCTCGCCCGACCCAGCGGAGCCGTTTTGGTGTTGGAACGCTTCGCTGTCCCTGGCTGAGCATCCGCAGTCCTCGGCTTGTGCTTCAAGGCCACATCAGATGGAAAATTGGCGTCTTTAAATATCTGAGTCGTACCCTGAGCAATGGGGTGCACAGACGCACCTGGGGGTGCAGCATCTGATCCCCGCTCCGCTCACTCTCAGGCCGATGGCTCAGTGCGGGGAGCTGTGGGTGCAGCGACGGATTCATTTCCTCAGGGATCGGTTACTTTTCTCCGTGTGCACGGTGCTTGGGGTTTGGATTCCCTTAAATTCAACACCGGTGACCGGCGGTGACGCTGTACGTTAGGCACACCGACTCTTGTCGAAAAACGCCTGAGACTTCCATTTGCACAAAAGGCGATTATAATCCACTTGGCCGAAAGAGATACGTGCTTTGAAAACCAAGAAACAGATAAAACACGGTGTGCTGGCCCCAGATCGATCGATCCGGGTTCTAACATTCTGCCGTAGAGTTCAACAATTCTGCCTCCGAGGCACGTTTCTTCCCAGGGGCGCTCCCAGACACCGCCTCGATGGCACCCACCCCTGGGGTGAGGGACAGAGGACGTAGGAACGGTTATGGGAAGCTCAGGGAGGGTGTCTGAGGTGGGCAGCGGCGCCCGCGTGTCCCCGGCCTTGGCTTGCTGAGGTCCACCTCGTGGAGAAGCCACAGATGCGTGACGGCTCGCATGTCTTCGGGAACGCAGCGCCCGTTCCAACAAATTCCAGCTGAGAGACCCACTATCTTCTCCGCCGCCTGCGGGGAGCTCCCCAGAGCTCCCTGATTAGCGATGCTCGAGGAAGCCCTTTATCTCCCCTCTGACGGGCCTGGCCTGCCGTCATGTCATTCTCACCTTGCTTATCCCTTCCTGAACTTTCTGGGACTCAGCAAAACTTCAAGACAGGCTGGGTGATAAGCTGTCCGACCCTGACAGGAACGGCCTCCAGGCACCGACTAGGAGCACTCGCCCGCGGAGCAGGGAGCTAGAAACTCTGTCTTATCAGGAGGCCGGGCCCAGCTTGCAGCTCTGCAGTGTGGGAAACAGGACCTGGTCACACCTCCCCGCTGGAACCCACCCTGCAAGGCCCGAGGGCTGCCTGGGCCCTATAGCATCACAGCACCCAGCACCTTCTCCTGCGAGTGGGGGCGGGGACATGGCCCTAACCAACTTTCAGGCTCTTAGGAAGCTCAAAAAGAAGAAAAGGCTTGAGAAATAGGCTGAGCTTTGCTGAGATCATCATTGCCTGCCGGTGCCCAGTCTAGGGGAGTCGGCCTGCTGGGCTTATCTGGGAGCCCCCGGACAGGGGCGACCTGTAAGTCCTGCCCCCCAGCCTGCCACCTCGGGCCCTGCGCACGGGCTCTGCGGGGAGAAGGGTCTCGTGCATCTTAACATTTGTCTTATTTGGAGTTTCTGATTCGGCCCTGGTGAGCGGCTTAGGTTCTGGAAGGGACGTCTCTTCCTCTTGTTCATCCTCCCAAATTTCCCTCGGCTCGCTGCCACGAGCATCCAGCCGTCAGTCACTCACGGCTTCGTCATCTCAGAAAACCTGAGACCCGGGGACCGACCTGGACTGTCCAGGTGGCCACAGCTGGTCCCACCCCTTGGACCGCACCACCAGCTAACGTAGTCCAGCTTCGCAGATACGTGCGACCCGTTGTCTCACCTCATTTATTATTTTGACAAATACTACTCGGCGCCATCACGTTGCAGACATTGCACATGAAGGGGGGATCTACTGGAAGCACCTACCACCGTGTCACTTACCCCTCTCGTCTCGGTTTCCCCACCCGTAACGTGCGTACGAGCATAGCTAATGAAAGTAAACCCCCAGAAAGCATTTAGGACAGTGTGGTGCCACGTCAGGGAACGATGGCTGCGGACGAGCTCACATCGCGAACTCGCCCTTATGCGGAGCTCGTTCACGCGCGGTGACGACTGCCTAGAATGAGGCTGAAGACCCAGAAAATAACCATTGAAGACACTTTTCTCCTCCTCCCTACGACCCAGCAAGCCCATAAACCAGGAATCTCTAGACCCTTAAATAGAATGAGAAGCAAGTTCCCATTCTTCTCCCTGGATTTGTCTTCATTCCTTCCCACGGGTAGAAAAAGGTTTGCCAGGTGAGGCTGGTCAACGACCCTGGGCACGCACAGCCAGTGCTGTCTGTCTGTCTGTCTGTCCGCCTGTCTCCCTCCCTGCAGGTCACGCTCATGCCTCCGCTTAAGCCCCGGGCTGGCTGGGAAGTGACCACGCTGCTGACCCGGTTCTGCCCATTCTGAGTCCTGGGGGGCCCGGGGGAGGCCTTGGCCTACTCTCCTGGATTCAGCAGACAGAGGGTTTTATTTCCACCTCAGACCCTTGTGTCTATTTGCCGGCTGGTTCAGAATCTGGAGAGAAGAGAGTGTGGGTAGGGGCTTCAGAGACTGAACGTTGTAAAGGAGGAACACCTCCTGGAAGCCGAAGGGAAACGCAGACGTCCCCCAGTTTCTGCCCAGGCCTCGGGCTGGATGGGCCACCATCCACGAGGAACGAGCGTGGCAGACACCACGGCTCGGCTGCAGACGGATGGGGACCGAGCTGGAGACCTAAGGGTCCGCTCCCAGCTCCGTGAGGCTCTGCGAGAGGTGGAAGAGGTTTTGAGAAAAGGATGGTGTGAGGAGTTTACGGGTCTTACCGGGGGCAGAGGGGCAGGTGCCTGCGACACCAGCCGATTCCCAGACGGCCTCTTTCCCCCCGAGTGACTTGCATGGTTCTCTAATACACCTCATTTACTGCCCCAACTCTTAAGGAAATGATATCCGTCTCCGGAATTTTCCACTGAACAGGTAACTAAATGGGTAGCTTCCGCTGGCCGATGAAGCACACGGAGGTGGGAGGGGAAATAAAAGAGCAAGCTCACGAAACCCTTGCACAACGGGCCCTTCCGCGGCCCAGGGATTTCCTGAACTCACTTTCTCTGCAGCCCGACAGGCGTGGACATGCCTAAAGGTGCGCCGTTTCGAAGCAGCAACCCTAAGGACGCGCACTGCTGCGGTTGCCGTGGCAACTGGGGCTTTGGTGGTTTTATGTCTGCACAGGGACCCGGAGTTGGTGCAAATAGTTCTAAATGGATGTTGTCCCCGTGCATCAGGGGAGGGTGACGCAGCGTTAACTACACTTACAGGTCGCTTAAGATGCCTGTGTGTGTGTCTCTCCCTCCCACGCCGCACACACATGCGCGTGCAAACACGGTTCTTCCACGCAGCTTCTCTCCTTTACATGCTATCTATGTAAGCCTGGAGAGCAGACATCCCTTTGCTTTTTTCCTGGAAAATACCCATTTAATTCCAAGTGAAGCGTAAATAACATACGTCCGAGTGCAGAGAAACAGCCCTTTCCTCCCCCGTGTGGGCTGGGGACGGAACACTGGAGCCAGGACCCGCCATCAGCTCCTTTCTCCAGCTTCCCAGAGGGTCGAGTGGATTTCCACTGCTGAGAAGGCAGAGACGGTGACCAGGAGAAACCCCTTCCCAAAGTGCAAAAGAGGAACACCTGCCTCCTGCAGGGAGGGAGGCGAGTCCTGTGACGGCTGGTGGGTTTGGGGCCTGCTCGTCCCGGCGCGACCCCCTCCCTGGATGAGGAGACGCAGTAACGTCTTTAAAAAGCTGCCTCTATCTTAAAAGTGGCATTTCTCCACTAGTCACTGACCTAGATTTCACCTGACACCTTGATGCTGACTCTTCACCGTGACCTGTGGAGAGGTGCTCCCGTGCCCTGGTCCTTATCACTTTTGGGGAGCGGTGGCTTCTCGACCTGGCCCCTGCAGCGCCGTTTGCTCGCCGTCTGAAGCGTCTCATTGCCAAAGAAGCAAACGGATCGTCTGACCTATGAAGGTCGTGATTTCTCCAAATGGAGGAACAGCTGTG
This sequence comes from Cynopterus sphinx, assembly GCA_030015415.1. NCBI lineage: Eukaryota > Metazoa > Chordata > Mammalia > Chiroptera > Pteropodidae > Cynopterus > Cynopterus sphinx. The sequence goes on from CM057394.1 coordinate 17,313,133, forward strand.
AACAAAGGGAAAGGCTTCGGGACGTAAAGCGCCACGGCGGGAAGGGCATGCTTCTCGAGGGTTAGTCCCCCTGACCAGACAGCATCTCAAAGGGACCAAAAATGCTGTTTTGAGACCACTGGGTGGTGGTTAGAATTTCAAAATCTGGAAAGACTGTTCTCCAGATCGGCTGGGACATAATAGCTCTTCAGTCAAAGCGAAGGCCACACTGGCAGGTCCTCGTGGCGGCCCCTCTGGGACCGAGTCCAGTGGCGGGTGCCCGCAGCACTGGTGTTTGTCGTGGGAATTCATTCCGATGCCTCTGCCTAGTTTTCCTCGTCTATCAAACAGACGGGAAGGGTCCTATGTCACTGGTGCCCAAGAAAATAATCAGGAATAGCCAATGGCTGTAAGGAGGGATGGAGGGAGGCTTGCAAATGCCCCGTCAAAATGCCCATGACCGTGGCAGGTTTCCCGAGACAAGAGGTTCCCCAAAGGCCAAAGACTCATTTGTGCGGCCTGTGAGTGCGGGGCTGGCTAGGCAGTCCTCGGTGGCGCTCCCGCCTTGCCCCACGCTTTTCTGCAGGGTGTCACCATTTAGGACTGATTTATGGCACTTGGATGGGCCAGCGAGCCGGTGTCGCATAACGGCTGAGGTTAGGCGCCCGTCCCGCGCCTGCATCTGTCATCTGCGAAGGCAATATCATTTGCAAAGTCAAAACCATTCAGGGCGCACCTAGGGGGCCCGTGGGAGCGCCTGGGAGGGCTGAGGAATCCGAACTCACTTTCCGCCTTGCTCCCATGCCACCCAGCCTGGCACGATGATGAAGAGAAATGAAGACAGGGACAGCCCCGCTGTGTACATTCCGGTTAATTTCCCAGAAGCAAACACAGGTAATGCAGGTTCCACGCGCAGAGCTGTCTGCGGTGACAGATGAAGAGGTAGTGGGGGTTTCTCGTTGGGCTTCGGGAGGGTGGGGGAGGGTGACGGATGTGAGTTTGGTTTTTTGTTTGATTTTTTCCTGCGAGTGAGCAGGAGTAAGAGGGAACCCCAAGGGCAGAGGACTCTGCTCTGAGGAACTTAGTTCAAAGACACGACCTGCCACCAGAAGGGTGTTCAGCATGCGAGCCGAACGCTGCCTAACGTGGCTTTAGAGCCCGACTGAATCGATAAAAGAAATCTGGGCCCCCCTGCTGGGCCGAAGCCCCCGTGCTGTGAGGAGCAGAGACAGCTTGACGAGGTCGGGCCGGGGACGGGCAGAGGGCTTCGCACCGCCGAGGTCTCTGGGGTGGTGGCAGGTGATGTGGCCTGATCCCGCCACCCGCTGGCAGGGCGACTTGCGCCCATCTTTGCCTTGTCTTCTTGTGCCTTGAAGGAGGACAGTTTCCAGGTGATGCATCGCTCTGTAAATGTGATCTGCAGACACCGAATACTGAATACATGCGATGGCTGAAGATCCTTTATTACAGCGAGGGTTTTTTAAGCTCCCACATGACAACGGGCCTTCGGGACTGGAGGGTGACAGAACTAGACTGTACAAGCACGCCGGGGAGACAGTGATGGCCAGATGGCCAGGCCACCGTGTGTCCTGGCACCCGGCAATGGGCGGCCCCGTGAGGTCTCCTCCAGGAGGGTCCCGACGTGGGGGACGACTCTATGACTGTGTCTTAGGCAGACGCCTCGCTTCTGTTAAGTCTGCGCCCACTTCCAACCTGGAAATCCTTTGATCATCGTTCCCTCAGAGCCAGAATGCAAGGAGAGGAGCTCCCAGCACTGACGTGGACAGATGTCCGCAGAGAAGGGTGGGCGGAGGCTTTGCGCGTCGTCAGGCCTCCCGAGGGGAGGACAGGTGGCCGGTCGCTCTGGCGAGCTGATGTTCAATATGTTTCGTGTAACAAGAGACCTTGAACTATTCATAAAAACAACCCCTAATGTTTCCCCATATGTTTATCATAAAACCCAACTTCTAACCCAAAGGAAGTTACTTTCTCTAAAGTAAAAGTAATTCCGTATGCTTACATCCGTCCCTCCCTCCCAGCGTTAACTCAGCAAATATTTATTGAAATCATAAGCATGTCACTCTAGAGAAGCAGTCTGAGAGCTGTATGAGTGGAATACATCGGCGGTGACCTTAAAACTTGGCATTTCAAATCGTAGCTATGTCATGTTCCATTAAGTTATAACATCGAGACACACATTTTCTTCTTTATGGACAGGAAAACCAACGAGGGCCAAGAACTGCTTTTTTCCCAAGGTCTCCAGCCTTAACAGTACCTCTCCTGACCTTTCTTTTCCCTCTCTTTCTCTCTCCCCTTCCTCCCTCCCGTCCTTCCTTCTCCTGTCATTTCCAGCTGAGCTTATTCAACTGCAGACACAATATTGAATGAAACTTTATAAACCTTCAACTCAAAATTTCTTCTCACAGGAAAGGGTCCCCACCTGGACTGGGAAAACCATGTCTAGGTTTATCCAACCATGATTCCAATCTCAGGGATGGAGACCAACGGGGTTATAGTTGCCACTGAAGCTCCTAAAGTCAGTCCAGCAACGGGCTTCCTGGTGGACAACAAGGTCGCGGTCCCGGCGTTGACTTGGGGCCATGGGGACAGAGAGCGCAAGGACTCGCCCCGAGTCACAGTTACTGCGGAACGAACTGTCTAATGCACCTTTCTCCTCCCACACAACAGTAACATATTTTATAGGATTTTACGGATTAAAACCTGATTCCATATGTATCTGCATAATCCTTATGGGGACTCTGTAAAGCAGGTGTCATTTCCATTTAATTTTTGTTTCCATGAGGATAGGCTCAACCAGATGATCCTTATTGGTTATTGCCTCGAGGGTCCTAAATTTTACAAAAAACTGTCGTACACACTGTATCATTCTGAGCCTTCTACCCCGGGGATGTGGATCAGATATAGAGTGAGAACCCTCAGTTTACGATGGGTGAGATTTCAGATGGTGAGGGAGAGGCACAGCTGGGCCTGGGAGGCGTCTGAGCAAGCAGAGGAGAACCTTCCATCCCATCACCACGCTGACCAAGCGCAAAGCTGAACTGGGGTGATGGTGGCAGAGGGCGGCTCCAGGGCTGGGTCATTCATGGTGGGGCACGGGTGACAAGGCAAGTCCTTGGTCATTCCAGACATAGGAACAGCTCTGATTCCACCTTCTTGAAGCAGTAGCAGAAAGAGGAAATGGATCTTGGAAGTGGAATACACATTTGCATGGCAAGGCCTGGGATGATTCCCTAAGCTTTATCAGCTCTCCTTAGTAGGATTTCCAGATAAAATACAGAGTCTCCGTGTCTCTCGTGCAATCTTGGAGGGGCATGCTTACACTAGAATATTATTTGTTATTTATCTGAGATTCAGATTCAACAGGGCAGCCTGTATTTTTATCAGTTAAATCCCTAGTCCTAAGGGAAGGGTAAGCCGATCCTGTGCCCCTTGCTCTCATCACCAGGAAACAGATACGTCTCCACAATGGTGACAACCAACGGAAATCATAGCTGGAGACCTCAGCTGAGATAATTTCTCATTTCCTCGGACTTGAGCAGCTTAAAGTGAAGACTGGGATGGATTTGAGTATTTCCATAACTTTTGAGTGCGGAAGACGATGCATTACACGATGGCTAGTGAAGGCTCGGTTCTGGCCCTAAACTAACAATGCGCGCTAGGCCGTTCCTCATCTCCCCACATGTCACTGTACCCAGAGCCCCACACCCAGTCCAGGCACGATGCTTACCCCATCCCCTTCTTCCAGTAGAAGAGTCACTTACTTGTATGGGATGTGTTTGCTGCCGTTGACGAGAGCCAAGATGACGTTGCCCAGAGCAGACAGCGAGAGGCACAGCCCCGAGCCTCCTTCTCGGTTTTTGCTAAGGGCTTTCACGCAACTGCCGAGGTCAATGAGGTGCAGGCGGCTGCGGCCTCCCGACACTGCCACAGGAGAGAAGACAAGAGAAGAGAGGAGGGGTTAAGTGCTGCCAAACGCTCATTCATCTGTTTTTCATGGCGTACGTTGGGAAATCTGAGGAAAAAGGAAAGAGAAAGGAAAAGGCTGAATTTCAGCTCATGAACTTGTAGGAAACCCCGGCGAAGCCATGCTGGGGTTACACATACCATGGTCCTTTTAAATTCTGTCCAGTACACATCACTGACATTCTAAAACCTACTGATTTGTCCAACAAATAGATGAATAAGTCCTGTAGGTTGAATGGGATGAGATTCCAGAGAAGGTAAACGTCAATAAAAGGAGGATACGGTATGTACAGACATGTCTTTTGGATAGAATTCTGAAGCTGATCGAGTTAACCCAGTAACACGAATACACCTCCTTTTGAGGTTCACACAAAACACTTACCAAGATAAGCAACATTCTGGTCCATAAAACAAGCCTACATAAAATTTAAAGGATGGATGTCACTCAAAGTATGCTCGCTGACACGATAGAATTAAATGTAGGCAGATATCTGGGGAATCCCTAAATATTTCGAAACTCAACAACACAGCTCCGACTAACCTGTGACCAAAGAAGAAATCAAAAGGAAATTAGAAAGTACTGTTAAGTGAGTGAAAATTAAAATACAACAAATCCAAGTTTGTGAGGTGCTCCTAAGGAAGTGCTTAGGAGGAAATTCAAATTCATAAATTCATAGTATTACATGCTTACGTCAAGAAACAACAGAGGTCTCAAACCAGTTACCTCAACGTTCACCTAAGAAATTAGAAAAAAGGCGAGCGAATTAAAGACTAAGCAGCAGAAAGGAAATAATTAACATAAAAACATAAAAAACGAGAGAATTAAACTGTGTTTCCCGGGTTAGAAGAGTTAGCATTATCAAGATGTCAATTCTCTCCAAATTGATCTATAGATTCCGTGTGATACCAATAAATATCCTAGCAGGCTTTTTTTTTTTGGTAGAAATTCTACAAAATCAATTTCGAAACTGATATAAAAAGGCAACAAACCTAGAATAGCCAAACCATTTTTTAAAAATAAGCACAAATTGGGAGTATCTGATTTTAAGACTTATTAGAAAGCCACCGTAATCAGGACAGCGTGGTACTGGTATAAAGACAGAGAAAAGATCAATGGAACAGAATAGAGTCCAGAAACAGGCCCAACAAATATGGACAAATAATTTTTGTCAAAGTTGCTAACGTCAGTTCGTAGAGAAAGTATAGTTTTTGCAGCAAATCTACTCGAACAATTGGATATTTTTACACATGCAAAGAACCCTTTAACCCATCCACCGCACAATTCCCAAAAGCTAACCAGAATAGACCCGAGGGCTACATAGAAAACCTCCGCTTACAAAATTTCTGGGAGAAAGAATAGTACGAAATCTTTCTGATCTGGGGTTAGGCAAAGATTTCCTAGATCTGACGCCAAAAAAGTGGGATTCATAAAAGAACACACAGATAAAGCGAACTAAATCAAGGTCTGCTCTGGAAAACACACGGTTAAGAGAGCGAAAAGGTAAACCCCAGACAGGAAAGACATGTCCGTACAAGGATTTGTGCCTGCGCATTCACAGGGCTTTTACCTGGAAGAGTCCCGGACCGGAACCTACACAAATGTCCAGCAGTAGGTGAATGGACAGGCGAAGCGGTTTATCCGGACGCTGGACTAGTCCTCGAATGCAAATAAACAACTACTGATAGATGCGATCAGACGATCGGATCTCAAAATAATTATGTCCAGTGAAAGGAACCACACGAAAGGGTACGGACTGTAGGATTTGATTTGATTTGTACGAGATTCTAGGAAACGCAAACTAATGTCTAGGAACTGACGCTTCTCGGTGGTCATGGCGGGTGGGGGGTGGCGGGGAGAGGAACTGGAGGGGGCGATTTCAAAGGTCCCAAGGGGATGGATACATTCATTATCTTGATTGCGGGAAGGGTTTCATGGGGACATACCTAAGATAAAACTTGCCAAATTATGTACTTTACATGCATGCAGTTTATTTTAGATGGATCTCATTAAAGCTGCTAAAAAAGATTAAAAAGGACGCTCGCCCATGGTCACGCTGTCGGTGACAGAGCCAGGATTCAAATCTTCAAGACCTGTGCTCTGCATCCCACACCACGGGGCCTAAGCCGGTTCTGGAGACAGCAGGATCTTCAAAACTGCCTTATCGTCCCGGGCCCTACTCTCCCAGGCAGGGTGGGCCTCATCACAGCACCGCAGCTCCTGGATCATCTCCCTTCCCTCCCCCTCGGCCTCCAGGCAGCAGCAGACTCCAGATTCTGACCTTTCCGGGGCGCCCAGCTCCCACCATCATGCCGGGCCCACCTCACGTCGCTTTCTACTTCCATTGCCTTCCCCTATTCTGCACGGAAGGAACACAGCAAAGGTCGAAATCCAAACTCCCCCCAAACACCCGGGAGCCACTGTCCAAACAGCCACCTCACCCTCAATTTCCATCTCTAATTCTGAAAAAGGGAGGTGATCCACGTTTACAGAAAACACAGCATTTCAGTCCAGCCTCTGCCTTTCCTCTGGTTCATTTATGGCCGAGTTTTTAACGTTCCGGCTGGGAGGTCGTGTTTCCCTTTCACCATCCCAAGTAAAAACCTTTACAACGGCAGACAGAACATGTTCTTTCTCTTTGATCCTATTTTGCGTCATGCAAGATCAGGTCATGGCAGCATGCTAGGGAAATAGTTATTTTTAAAGCAAAACATCATCTGTCTTGCAGCCTAATTACATAGACGGGAGGCGCTCGGATACTCATCGAGCGCCACAGATGAAAGGGCAAAGGCAGGGACCAGTTTGGACTTTCCGACTCTAATAGTCCATTTGATGTACTGGAATGAAAAGCATCACGTGCGCGCAGTAAAACAGAACACGGGGAACAAAGGCGCAGTGTAGACCGCGCTGAGGAATGCTGTTATAAAATACCTGTAATCACACCTGCGTGACTCAGGACGCGAGTCACGGTGCGACCAGGGAAAGTCGACTCTGCTCTCTGCCCCCACTGGCGTCTCCGTTGCCAAAGAAGTCTGGGGTTCGGACGTGGCGCCTCGTTGGGGAGGGTACAGGCGAGGGGGCACCGGTCATTTGCTGTGATGGAGAATTTACGTTACCACAGGGGGCCGGAGCGAACGGAGTTCTCTGATCAAGGAATGAAATGGGTGATAATTAAGAAGCAGCTTCCTCGCCGACTCCCCAGATGCCTGAGGTCACAGCTGCAGGGTGAAATGAACGTCACTCGCAGTCTGCCTTGAGCCATCCTTTATTTATCGTCTAATCGGGATCGTTTAAGTCTAGGCTTTGGCCAGACCAAATCGTCCCGTAACGTACTCTCCTCACGTGAAGCAACGCGCTCATTGCACCCCACTCCCGAGCCTTTCTCCCAGCTCGGGTTCACTGAGCCCCTGATCGACGCCAGGAAATGCTGAATTATTCGAATATCACTCAATTCCCTCGCTGATCCTGCCATGCGAGGATCGGCTCCCTCCTACAGCCGGGGGAAATGGGATTCACAGCTGTGAAATGAGTCGCCTCAAATCGCAGAGAACACGAAAGCTGAACAGGAGGAGGTGGAAGCCCAGAGCCGTCTGTAGGGGCTCGGTGAACTCACCTTCCCGCAACCCCACGGTTCCCAAAGTCTGCTGCACGTCAGAATCTCCTCGGATTCTGTCAAAACAACACTGGTCCCCGGCCTCCCCTGGCAGGCCTTTCGACTTGATCGGTCTGAAGCGTGATGTGGGGCAGTGGGGGTCGCTGGAAAGCTCTCCAGGTGGCTCATGATAAAAATTCGTGTTTTCATAAAAAAGATCATGAATTAGGTGTGGATGAGAAACCATAGAGCAGAACAAATTCGGGGAATCTAGAAAAAGTGGACTCCCCGTTGGCTGTGCCAAGGCCTTTCACGTTCCCGAATGACTTAGAAGCAATTTAAAACGAACACCAGACCATGAATCTAAGTGTGGTTTCCGAAAGTCAGAACGAGTCGAAAACTCATCTCAAAGAGGTCGCCGTGGGCCCTGCATCAGAAGACCGATGAATCAATACATGCACAGCTACTTGTTTTAAGTTAAAATAAAACGTTTGGGCCTCATGAGGATCATGCTAAGCAACATAAGCCAGACAGGAAAAGGTGCAAATCGCATGGTATCACTTATCTGTGGGGATATAGACCTAAAAGCACCAAAGGAACAAGACAAACAGAGACTCGGGGACACGGACGATAGACGAGTGGTTACCAGGGGGTGGAGGGGAGGGAGGTGGATGGGGTCCACGGGGTCGAACATGTGGCGACAGAAAGAAATCGAACTGCGGGCGGAGAGCGCACAGCGTGTGTATGCCTGGCTGTTAAAAGGCGCAGCTGACATTTCGTTGTCCGATGTCACCGTAAAAAAAATTAATTAAAAAAAATAATAAAATGTTCATGACGCGACTGCATCATCTCGCAGGCTTTCTCTTTTTCACGAACTTTCTCGATTAACTGGCCAGCTCACGCCGTCGGCCCGCGCGAGAGGCAGCTGGATTCTGTCTCTCTCGGAAGCACAGCTACCCCGGACGCAGAGAAACTCATTCAGTGTTTAAAATGCGGCGCATGTTCCATTTGATTCATCGTGGGGTCTGAGTGCTGAGGGGCCGGCCGCACTCCTAGGCCTGTAGACCGATGGGCACCAGGGGACTCCGTCCTCGGGGAACTTGTCTCGGGGCAGCCTAGATGATGCCCTGAACGACTGAAACCCCAGGTGGAGTGAGGCGATGGCTTCCCAGCCCCCAGACGGGTGTGGGCCTTGAAGCAAGGACAACGGACACGCACAGGGGAGTCCGAAAGGCTTCACGGAGGAGGCAGCTCTAAGGGGCAGGGAGGCACAGGCCAGGCTGTCCTGACTGCTGATGCCATCGTCCCTTCCCTTTTTGTCCAGGAGGAGGAGGCAGCCCTCACTATGGTGGGAGGAAAGATTAACAAATCAAAGCACAAAGAGACGACTGATGGGGTCTCTATCGGCAAGTTCCCAGGAGGGACAGGATAGGGAAGGCGAGGCGGTGGGAGGAAGCAGACCTACGGGGGAGGACTGGGGGGACCCGAGGTAGAGGGACAAGGGGATTCGGAAGCTGAGAGGAGAGGAGCGGAGGTGAGGCACCCGCTTCGCTGCTGCTTCTCCTTACCCAGGAAGCTGGTTATCTGCTGAGAGCGGCAGAGCAGGGGACCTGGGGCTCCCGAAGGCCCGGAACTGCTGCTGCAACGAAGGCGACGGGAACAGGGGCCCTGCGAGGGTCCTATGGGAATCGCAGACTGCACAGCTCGGAATGGTCTCCTGGCCGAAGATTTTTAAAACTAAATGACGAAAATCTAAACATGTGGAACTGTCACTGTGTTGTTGACCAAGGGGGGGACGTGGCTGGCCGTGTCCACCGCACAGGGCTTTGCTGTGAGGGGCAGCCGAGACCCGGCGGGGCCCCCTCTCGAAGCCACGTTCGTTCCAGGATCTCTTTCCCCACATCCGCTACCTTAAACGATGGATCACTAGAGTCCTGTGGGCCACACGGCGCGGGACAGAGCACGAGCGGATTCGAGCCACCCCGAGGTATCGCGAAGGAGTGGTTGTTTGTCGCAAGAAAACTGGGGCGACGGAAACAGCTGGACCAGACCTGTAGCCAGAGGCGCGTCCCCGTGCGTGTCCACGCGCCCAGCAGCACGCACAGCCAGCCCGGACCAGCCCACGCTCGGCCTCGAGGCCGTACCCCTGGATAAACGAACCAGTCGGCGGCGCCGTGTCCTCCTCGACCCCGGGCGACGGTTGCGGGCGAGCCCCGATCACTCATCCACGGGATGCTCTTCACAAGCGCCCTCACCGACAGGCCTGAGGCCTCACCAGCACCGGCTCGCTTCGCATTCCCCGGGGCTGAGACTCCCCCCGGGGTGCCCAGCCAGGACGCGGGATGCATTTAGCTTATTAAAGCGGGGGAGGCTCCACCACGGGGAAAGTCAGAGTCACTCAGCCCCCCTAAGGCTCCAAAACCCTTTAAACTGGGGAACCAAAACGGCGACTCGCCCACACAGAACTGTCCTGTCTGTCTTGACGGGACACGTTTAAAGCAGCTCTGACGGCCTCCTTCAGCACAGATCCGTGCGGTGGTGCGCGTGTGTGTGTGAAGTGCATGTCTGCGTGCAGGATGCGGGAGCGTGTGCACGCGGCCTGTCGATTCTTGAGGCAGAGACCTGTCCGAATCCGTCGCGAGGCCTCCGAGGGCCGGTTCTCGGCTCCCCTCTGGGTGGCTAATTAACAAACGTCCCCTTAATGGAGTCCTGGCTGCCAGGTCCACAGGGGTTACGCCTTCTATAGAAGTAAAAAAATTTTCTATTTTACACAACGCTCCCCATTTCCTCGTTACGTTTTAAACAGCTATAAATCCACCGAAGGCGAGCAAGTCCCGGGCCGGGGGGCCACGTGCATCCTCTCCCGACGCCCTTCCCCACGAGGAGCCAGGTCTGGGGGGAAGAAGACACCTCCCAAGGCTTTGGGACTTCCCCTCCTCTGAGCCTGGCCTCCTGCCCCTTCTTTGTTCTTCTCCTCGACAGAATCCCTAGAAAGCACCCCAAAAGGCTTTAGAAGCCATTAACGATACTTGCCTTTCTCTTTAACCCAAATTTATTATTTAAAAGCAATTGGCTTCCGCAATTCATAGATGGGGAAAGGAAGAGTTGGACATTAAATATTTAAGAAGTGGCCAGAATGCGTTCCGTTCTGACTCGAGGCGGGAGGTGGGGTTTCGGGAACGTTCCAGCCTCCCCTTTCGTGGAAGGCGAGTTTTAAATTCCTACGGGTGAAGTGATTTCGTTAACGGCGTCTCTGTTTGCGAGATTCCTCCCTAAGTCCAGATTCCACGCTGGGAGCACAACTACGAAACAAAACGCGAGAAACCGAAAACGGAGTTGTTTTCAGCTTGGGTTGAGACCTAGAAGGGGGAGACTATCCCACCTCCGGAGGGTTTCCCACTCGGCTCCATTCGGGAGCCATTTGCCCCGACCTTCAGAGCCGCCCTTTGCAGAAGGGACAAGAACTCGCTGCAGGCTCTGATTGTTTTATTATTATTATTACTATTATTATTAATTATTATTATTGTTTTTATTTTTATTACTATTATCATCATCATCATTATTATTATTATTTTTATTATTATTTTTTTTAATCGACAGCCTAAAAGAATGAAATGAACATTTCCAGACTCCCACATTCACGCTGCTAAGGCACAACTCAGAAGAAAAGCCGGCGGAGGGCAGGATTCCGAGCCAGCTCTCCAGTCGTTAGGACAGATGTGGACGTAATCCTGTTGCGGGTTTTAAAGGTCTGGATCCTCTCACTCCTCTCCTCATCCCCCGTCAGACCTTTCCCACTGCCGGCTGTCCGGAGAGGTCTGGTCTGCAGAGAGCACACCTCCCCGGGCACCCAGGGCGCCACGAGCGAGGGCCAGCGTCTCCGGACTTCTGGGCAGCAGCCTGGGCAGGGCCACGAAGGCGAGTCCCGGGGCCTGGAACCCAACCCCGGGCCAGAGAGTGTGGTGGGACTTCAGACCTGGGGGTGGGGATTCAGGGCACGTGTTTAGGCCCAGGCAGAGCTAAACGAGCAGGTGGCAAGGAAAATCATCGACCGACTGGCACATGCAACGACGGAGACGAATCTCAAATGCTCGGCGAACGGAACCAGACACACGGGTCCACAGACAGGCCCCCTGATTCCATTTATGTGACTTTTCTGAATAAAGGCAAGACCACCAGGACAAAGTCAGATCGGGGTTGTCGGGGTCCAGGGAGGGGACTACGAGGCACGCGAGGGAACGTTACGTGGTGCTGGCTTGGTCCCATATCCCGACAGCGGTGGGGGTCACATGCGGTCCAGATTTGCCAAGTCTTACCTAACGGCACACGGAAGGCGTACGTATTACTGAACATCAATCAATCATGCCCCACAAACCCTGGATTATACCAGCAGCAGCTAAGCAGTGGGGGCAGTGGCAGAGAACGGGGCCGCAGGAGCCCCCAGAGCGCTCCCTTCCGTATACCAGTTCTTCCAGGAGACTTGGGGAGAAGTGGGGGAGCCCATCCCCCGACCCCCGTTGGCTGCCTGAATTCCAGGCTCCCCCTGGACTCGGGTTTGTTGACTGCCTCTGTGTTAGTCGATTAGCTCCTCTGTGTCCAGCCACCAGAGTGAGTCTCCTTACTAGAGGTTTTTGTGTGTTTTACTGGCATCCCGTGTCCTTGAGACAATCCTTCAGGAAGCGCCAGGGGCCAGTTCCCTGTGTTCTGAACGCCCTACCGAGGGGGACGTTGAGAGAGTGTGGAAGCCACTGCCTGGCCGCCCAGGCCCACGAGTGGCCCAGTGAGGCCCGTGGTCCACTTTGCCCGGGGTCCAAGATCCCACTGAGAAGGATCTGGAACGCCAAGGACACACTTCGCAAGCAGAAGGCAGAGCACGGCGTCAAGGCGAGTGTGGCTTCGACAGCAGCCAAGACAGGACCTATAACCACCCAGTCGGTCCCTGGCAGAGCATCTGTCCCGGGGACCCAGCCTGGGTTCCTACAGAGAAACGTGAGCCATGGGCGTGCCCAGAGTGGGGTCGGCTGTCCACTCGCCCGATTTGCAGACTGCATTAAAAGCCTGAAATGGTTTCTTTTGGGTCCACTGAGTGGCCTCGAGTTAATGACGATAGCACATGGCCAGGGTGTCCGGAGGACAAATGCCGGTCTGCCCCCTGGAGCACCGTTAAGGTCTGGGAACAGAGCGATGCCTTAAGCAGCTGTTTCCCTTCTGTAACCCGCCCCGCCCCCCGCCTTCCCAGGGAATCCCATTCATAAATTCTCTTCACCAAAGCAAACCCTTTCCCCTGAGACAGTTGGAAAGTAAACCTCAGCCCAGACTCAACAAGGATCTTGAATCGCCAGACTGGAGGACCGTCCTGCGTTAGGCAGAGCTCACGGCCACCCTCAGTGAGGGGTGGGGGGCGTGGGGTGCCGTGGAGGGGCGAGGGCAGAGGCCGGGACACTTACTCCCCCCTTTCCCGCTCTTCTCCATGCGGTACTGGTAGATGTGCAGCGTGAAGAGCATGTGCGAGTTGCGGTGGTCGTCCTCGTCGCAGTCCTGCTGGTGGCCCCGGCGCGAGGCGATGGCCGCGTCCAGGAAGAAGGCAGCCTTCTCGGCGGTGGGGGCTCGCAGCTCGCTCTGGTTCTGCAGCTGGAAGACACAAGGGGGGAGCTGAAGCCGCAGGCGGAGCGGGGCCGGCCGGCGCCCCGCACTTGGCCTGACCCTTCTGTGCCTCTCGGAGGCCGGACGTCCTTCTGGAACCAGGTCCCTTGACTCCCATGCAATTCCCAGCTTCATTCATTCGTTCATTCATTCATTCATTCCTAAAGATGACTAGGGAGCGCGCTTACTGGACAACACGTATTGTTACCCATTTTACAGTTTAGGTAGAACCTGTGAATAGCGGGTGTGGGAAGCCAATGGGCGTATCTGAGACATCAGCGGGAGCAGGTGGCCCGCCCCGATCCCCGCAGAGGACACCTAACCGACACCCTGGGCCATCGACCCGTTGACCTAAGAAAACACGGGGATGTGGCTGCACCTGGATGGCAAAGGTGGTTGGACCCAGGTAAGCTGCAAAACGTGATTTCAGTGGACAGCCCTCGTGTCCCAAAGACGTGGAGAACCCTGGCTGGCTTTAATTCACCTCTCAGGTTCTCCAGCTATTAATTAAAGCCGGTTGTAGACCATGTTTACCGGCATACTTCTCAACAAGACGCACCAAAAATATGCGAAAACACCCAAGATCCTTAAACATTTCATCTCTGTCCTCCATGGGGTAGCCGCTTTCGTCTTCAGCTCCTAAATTCATGTGCGTGGCGTCCTTACTGATCAAATAAAGAAAGCAGTGTGGGTAACGTGTCTAACCCTATTAGACCCCTCAGCAACCCTAAGTGAACCTTAATGAAAACAACAGCATCAGAGTCTGACCGGCACTCCCTTTGTTGGGAGAAAAGGACGCTCGTGTTTCTGATACCTTCAGAGAAACGATCTGCAGCGTACGCCTTCGAATCGGTACAAATTCTGATAACTCTCTACTCTGAAAGGGGAGTAAAGAAAGCAAATTCGATTTCTTCCGAAGGCTGCGACCATCATGGTTCCCGCGCATTGTCCATTAGGGTCCAGGTACAAATATTGAGGTTGGGCGGGTGGCTGGCCCCACAGCCGGTGGCCATCAAGTCCCCGTCCACCTTACACGCTCGCGAGCCTCCTGGTTCGCGTGTTCGTGGGTCATGGGCTGGGATGCCCCGGGCCTCCGAGGCGGGGACGAGCCACCTGACGCTGGCCCAGCCCCAGCAGCAATCACCTGCGTGCCACAGATGGGGTCCTCGCACAGGTACACGCCCGGGGACTGGCCGTCCTGCAGGCTGCCCGTGGCCACCTCGGACAGCAGGTCCCGCAGGTTCTCTTCTTTGCCCCACACCTCCACGGCGGAGATCCGGACGGAGAATCGGGCTCCCGTCTTTTCTTTCCGCTCGTTGATCAGCTTGAAGAGCCAGGAGATGGCACAGGGGATGATGCCCAAGTTCTGCATGGAGTCGTCCTTGCCAATCATGGTATAGGATTTCCCTGCGGAGGCGGGGGGACAAGGGAGGAGAGGATGTCAGGGTGAGTGTCCGGCGTCACTCTGGAGAGTCTCGAGAATGGATGACAAAGACGCAGAAGAGAGGAACGTGGAGAAGGAGGGGGAGAGGGAATGGAAAGGGGAAAGAAACATTCAGCCCTCGACAACACACACAGAGACGTGTCCCAGGACCCCCGAGGACGTGACCGCAGCGAAGAGCGCGACAGGCCGGGCGAAGGCCGAGCCTGAATCACGACGTACCTCGAGGACCCCACATCCCACAGGCCGTTCTGATCCTGCACGGTTTTCCGTATCGTGGGAAGGCGGGGGCCTTCCGTCACCCTACGCTGCCGTTTCTCACCACAGATGAAACCCACGTGCTTGCCCTTTCTGCCCATTCTCGAGTGAAACGCTGCGGGTATTTTTACGCCACGACCAAATGCCATTAAAATCTGGGCCGCTGCTTTGATCGGAAACGGAGAAGGGAAGGACGGGGTGGGAGGACGAGAGGAGGTGGGATGGCGAGGGCTCCCCAACTGGCCTGGCACTGGCCTCCGCCATCTGCAAGGCCTCTCGTGGACTCCTGGCCCAGCAACCCTTTTCGGAGCTCCCCAAATTCCTCACACATCGAGCATGGAAGGTGAGACCCAGGGAGCAGGTGGCCACAGGCCAGGGTGTACAAGCACTTGGAGGGGAGGCGGTCATCAAACCCGGTGCCAGGTGTTCAGTGGCTTCCCAGGGCTGAGCCGGCAGCTGGGTGCCGGGAAGCAGAAACGGCTCAGACTCGCCCCAGGCAGGTCCTGACAGGGCTCTGGGCTGTGCTTGGAGCTGCTTCTCCGGCTTTTATGTCGCCTCTGGCACCAGCCCAGATCCCTCTCTGCTTCCCCACAGCCCCTGCTCAGAAAAGTTACATGTTCCTGCTGGCTTCCTGGGCATGGCCTTGACCCGGGCCAAGTGGGAACAACCCCGGCCCGGCCTCGAAGGCTGTCCTAGATGCCCGGGTGTGGACTTCGGACGCACATCTACATCCCAAAAGCAGAAATGACGATTCCCAGTTCTTCAGGGCAGCACCTAAGGGAGACAACTGTCCCTGTCCTCTGAGGACTCGGGGACAATACAGAAGGAGGAGTAGGGTGACTGGGAACCCAACGAGCAGCCCCCCGAAGTGCAGCCGTCACTGACCCAGCTTGGCGTGGCCGAAACAGAACACGCAGCCGTCTGCCCCGTTGACCACGGACTGGATCACCTCTGCCACGGTCCCGGCACACACTTCAGCCTGGCGGACACAAGAGGAGACACAGGCGGTGAGTGGACCATTCGGGACAGACGCACGCGCACGCACACGCCCCTCACAAAACGGCCCAGGCGTCCAGGACTTGGGAAGAGTTGATGGTGTGCCACCCCAGGGGAAGGACCTGGAGGACACTGCAGCCTCGACGTCAGCGGGAAGGAGCGGGGTGATGCGCGTCCGCCTTCTTCCCCGACCTCCCCCCTCCTCCCCCATCTACAGCCTCCTCTATTCCAAACTTCCTTCCTCTACGGAGACGGTCACCGTCTACACAGACATCAGCGCCCGAGCCCGGGCTCCGGCTCCTGGTGACTCGCAGATGTCCCCGTTAGCGCGCCATCACCTCGCGCTCTGCAAACAGTGAGGACCCGGTCGGTTTTAGGGGCCAGCGTGGAGCTCTGGGAGGCATCTCTCTGGCCCGCATCAAGGCTTTCACGGCGGCGGGAGGACGGAATCATTCGCATGTGCGGTTGCCTCTGGTCACATCTCAGCGCCGCCGTCCCCTGTCCCGTAGGCACTGGGGGGCGGTGGGGCTCTGCAGTCCCCGGAGCATGAGCGATGACTGCAGTTACTCAGCTCCAGGGTGCAGCAGCACAAACGTATTCAGAAATCCATTTCTCCCCCTGACCGAGGCTGGAAAACCACACACACTCCCGACGGCTGAGAATCGTTCCGGGAGTCGCCTCGGCAGCTCCGCTGGCAGGGGGGCACCTCCCAGGTGAAAGGGGGTGGCAGGACAGGGCGGCATCCCCATCCCCCCAAGACCGAGGCAACAGAGCCTGGCGCTGCACCCTGAGCCTGAGGTGGCAGAACCTTCTTGATGGAATTTCGGAGGCGCCGCGCCGGGGCGGGGAGAAGTCGCTGCCACATGAACTCTGTCTTGTTTGGACACAAAGTGCGATGGCGGTTAGGAGGCGGAGAGCCCACCCTGAGCCACCCATAAAATAAACTGTGTTCGATTCGAGGTCAGCAGGGACAACGTTGGTTGCAAAGGCCCAAGGACAGAGGAGACCCAGGAGAGGCCTCACTTGGCACGGGGCGGGCAGCCTCCCCGTGCCGAGTTCCTGCCCAGTATCCACCGAGATGTCGGGGACCTGTCCATCTGCTGTTTGTTGGGAGCTGACGATGGTCCCCGAAGCCTCTGACTCCCACAGGGCTGACTCCTCCCTGCCCTTCCTCCTGCCGATGGCCAAATCTGTCCCCTCCGAGATTCCTCTGCTGAAAGCTAAAGTGGCGGCCTCTGAGGTAGGGCCTGCGAGAGGCGATTAGGTCGTGAGGACGCAGCCCTCAAGAATGGGATTATAAAAGCGGCCCCGGAGACTTGTCTCGTCCCTCCCGCCCCGCGAGGACACAGTGAAAAGATGCCTCCAGGACCGTGAGAAATGAATTTCTGGTGTTTATGAGCCATCGCGTCTGCTAGGGCAGCCCGGACCGAGTCACCTCCCCAAAGCCCTGCCCCCGCAGTGGGCCGCTGATGACAGCTCTGGCCAGCGAAGGCCGCCAAGGATGGCGCAGGAGGGTGACAAGGAGAAAGGACTCGTCCAAGCATTTCTGAGCTCCGTCCAGGAAGCTGATGTCTTAGGGACTGAGAGAGAGTGAAATTATCCACGTTGTTAAAAGGAAAATTCCTAACCACCTGGGGCCACCGTGGTGGCTGCTGTTTCACAGGCCGAGAGCAAGGACCTCGGCAGAGGCCCACCCTGCCCACGCACCGTCATCTGCCCCACTTTGGGGGCTCAGAGGGGATTCACCCCGTGGGGGCTGAGGCCGGCCAGGGCTACGCATGGTACTGCGATTAGCGGTGATGATATCGTGGGGAAAGCAGCTTGCACTTGTTGAGCCCTTGCTACGTGCCACCTCTGCGCTAAGTACCCCGCGTGGATCAATTCACTGATTCACATCGGCCTTCGCTGAGGCCCGGGGAGGTGCAGCGACTTGCCCAAGGACAAGCAGGGGTCAGAGATACAATCCGATGGACCAGGGCACAGAGAGGTCAAGCGGAAGGTTCCAGAAAAGACGGCGTCTGCTCGGGGAAGAGAGACTCCCTCTTGGAGGCTCAGTTTCCTCGTCTGTCATGTGAGAGCAGCAGTGCCCATCTAGTTTGCCATCCTGTCGGAAATGCTAGCCAAGGGGCAGCATCCTGGAGCGAGTGCATCTGTGCCGTTGAGCGCACCAGCTCTGCAACCCCAGGACGGAATGCAAACGAAGACGGGCCATACCAGCGGCTCCTTGTTCTGGCCGGAATTTAAAACCCACTCCTGTTCGCGTTGAATTTCGGGGTTTGCTTTGGAATGCTCACGACTCAGGGAGCCCTGCTTTTGGGAAATCTTTAACGGCCTTAATGAAATGATGCGGAGGCCATTTGTTAGGCCCAGGGGGAGGTTTGGTTTAGTGAGCCCGTAGGGTGGTTCCCCCTTCCCCCACCCCACACATAGACACCATGGAACTTATTTATTTATAAAGCACCAGGTCTTTGGGGAAACCTCACGCTCAGCTTGCTGCTGAACGGAGCCTACAACGTGTGCCGCGTGCCCACGGAGCAACACGGGAGCCTGCGTGAACGTCGCGCCTTCCGACACGCAGACGCCGCGTGGAGGAGCAGCTCCCTGCCGCACGCTGTTTGGTAGAAATCTTGGGAAGTGCGGGAGATGTTTCGGGAAGGTGCAGGTGATGTCGGATGCCAGAATGCAAGCAGAACAGGCCGCGGTAGACCTATAAGCTGGCTCGTAGGTGTCTACCAGAAGCGTCAGTTGCATCAACTCGTTGCACCCGAATGGCAGCAGATGGTGCAGCTGAACCTTCTGGGAGACATCTGCTCTGACTGGGATCGGCTCCAGACGCTTGGGTCCAGGAGTCTTGGCACCCTGAGCCCCCGAGATTATATTCACAGCAAATCAACAAAAATGGCCATGGTTTCCCGCCCCCCTCCCCGGGCGCGTGCCCCTTGCAATGTGACTTCGCAGCCCCTTGCAGGGTGACTTCGCAGCCCAAGAGGCGGCGTTGCTTCCCCGCCCCTCGGATCTGGCCCAGAGAAATGCAGCAGAAAAGACGGCGTTTCGGTTCCGAGCCTCGGCCTCGAGAGGCCTGCTTGCTTGGGTCACGCCATTGCCGCCAGAGAAGCCCGGGATAGCCCGCTGGTGGATGAGCGTCACTGTGGAGCGAGACCCGGGGACCCGGCCAAGGCCATTCTAGACCACCCCGAAGCCGGCCCAGCCCCCAGCGTGCGACAGCATCCAGCCAAGACCGGCAGGGTGGCTGACCTGACCCAGAGCTGATCAGAGACACGGGGGAGCCGAGCTGGAGCACGAACAAATGCGCGATAATAAATGCTTGTTGTTTTACGCGCCGCCGAATTTCGGGGTGGTTCGTAAGGCGGCAGCGGCTGACTGATCCGACGGCCACCCCCAGCCCCCCTTCCTCCCCGCTGCTCCACAGATCCAGGCCACGGGCCTGCATGGCAGCCCCCGTGTCCCTGCCCAGCCCTCCAGTTCCCCGCTAGCACTCTAGACGCCCCCTCCGTGGGGCCCAGGGAGCCTATTTCTCGTCCAGCTCCTCGAAACCTTTCCCCCTCCTTCCCTACCCACACCCGGGCGCCAGCACCCTGGGGGCCATCGTCCTGAAACGTCCCGCCGTCTATCTTTCTGCTCCTGGAGGCATCCACTGACTGGCTCGCTCCTCCTTCTCCCCGAGGATACCTCTGGTTGAAACCCTGGCGGGGGGCAGGGGCCTGCCCACGGCAGGATATCAGTAATTCCAACGAACTGAGCCGCTCCGTGGAGCTCAAACGGGTCGGAAAGGGGTGCGGGTGGAGGGACGAGTCCCTCAGGGAGCTCCAGACGACGCCCTCTCCTCTCACGGGCCCCGGGGACGGAGTGAAAACCCTTTGGAACCAATTCCCATCACCTGGGCCCGGAGAGGCCCCGAGACCCACCTGAGAAGCATCTTGTGGGAAAACCGCATCGAAGGCGAACATCTTCGGGGGGACCTGGCTGCCTCGCTTCGGGAAGGCGTGCTGACCCCCGCACGTCAGCGGGTCGTACAGCGTGATCTGCTTCTTCCGCGGGTCCACTTTCAGGAACGAGCTGGACTCTGAGCTCTCGCGGGCTAGCGTGGAACAGATGCGAAGCATGACTTTCACCTGTTAGGACACAGGAAACAGGAATGACGCGGGTGAAGTCATTCTCTGCAGACGGGAGGAGGCCCGGCAGCCCCGAGCCTGCCCCTGGGAACGGCGATCAAGGATGCGACGAGTGAGCAAGGCGATCCTCAGTGGCTCGGGGGAAAGCGGAGCTATTTATCATGTCCAGGTAGACTGCTTTGCTACGTCCGTTGCTTACTACAGAGATGGCACCCCCTGTTCTTCGTCTTCCTATTAATATAAGCTGGACACTAACTGTACCCCGGTGTCCCAACTACGTCGATGACAAGGCAATGTGGACGGCCACGCTTTCGGGGCGGCTGTCAGTAGCACCCTGGAAGCTCACGGATCAATAAACCAGGACATAAGAGTTAGCTCCGTAACTCACTTCTCACCTCCGCTCATCGGGACTCGGAGAGAAAAGCCCGCAGTGATCAGTGTGACCGTTACAGGCCCGTGAAAGGGCTCGTTTTCAATGGGCGGCACTCGACACGTCTTCCAGAGGGCATCAGTGGCAACAGGCTCGTGTGGACCGTTACCGGGGACCCCGCTACGTGGCTGCCTGGAAGTCGACGCCTGAGACAACGAGAGCGCATCCGGGTGGGAACCGGGAGGCAGGGCCCCTCTTGACCCGCCTCCTGAGTAACGGAACCACGACCATTTCTAGGGCAAGTGACCAACCCAGCTCCACCCCCGTGACCACCTGCCCTACAGCCAGCCCTAAGGTGTTCAGAGCCGACGTGCAAAGGGTTCCCACGGCTCACCAGAGGGTGGGCGCTGGCACCGGCCGGGCTCGCCCTCCTCACCCGAAACAGCACCCCAATGCAGACCTAGAGGCCGGGGGCCACCACGAAAGGAACACAGGGCTGGGTGGGGTGCGGCCCGCCGCTCAGGGTCCAGAGCCTGGTCCTCCCACCGTGAGGTCGTCCGCGCAGGAACACCTGCCGCTTCCCCAGGTGTCTGATGTCACCCGCCCTAAGCCGGGGCGTGGGCACGCCTGTCCACATCGCACGGACGAGCAGGCACATGTTGCAGCACTCGCCCCACGTCGCTGAACCGGGGGCAAAAGGCGGGGCTCCGATCCCGCCTCTGTGGGACTCCAAGGCCCACGCTGTCCCTTTATGCCACCGGGGCCTCCCCCACGGGGTCGGCCTTCTCGGCGCCCGCCTGCCTGCCTGGTGGGACTCCTGTGAGAATGAAAGGACCTGGCATGTGGCATGCTGGGCGCAGGGTGGCTGTTTCCCTCCTTCCACCCCGTCCTCCTCCCTGTGGTTCCCGCCCTCCGAATGATGGCTTCCTCGCATTTCCCCATCACAGCGTTCGTGAGAAGGCTTTAGAATTCCTCGCCCTGGACTCTGCCCGTCGTGGATGTCAGGATGGGATCCCTGCGGACCGAGCGAGGTGCCGGGCAGAACTGATGGAGTCGCACGGCCCACCGCTCTTTGATTCCCCCATTTCACATGCAATTTCTGGGGGGACTCGGGGTGCTGACTATAAAGTCTGAGCTAAGCCGGGCGAGGGCCGGCGAGGAGACGCAGGAGAGCGGGGCCGCATGAGCGAGTCATTCCTCAGGGAGGGATGCTCTGGCGCCTTAATGAAGTCCCAGGCCTGCGGGCGGGAGTCTGCAGGGGGACTGAGGATCCCCGCCGCCACCGGTCTGGCCAGGGAGCTCCACAGCTCTTTAAAAATCTGCGGACCTCTGTGCGGGGGGCCGTCCCAGCACATGGGGCACCCCATCCTTCTCTTTGCAATTCATTTAAATAAATGGATGTTTTTCCGCTGAAAGGAAGGAAACGGGGTTTTTCTGCTTCGTTGCCTTTGTGCCAGTATTCCGTTAGTCCAGCACGCCACTTCCAGCTTCATCCTTGGCAACGAAAGCTCGAAGGAGACACCACGTGTGACCGAGAAAGGCCCCGGACTTCTTGCTGGAAGTTCTGGCTTTTGTTGCCAACTCGGGGAGGCCCCTGGCAACACCTGCTTCAACCGTTCCTCCCTGGGCTGCTCCAGGGAGAGGGTCCCTCAGGGTAAAGGGGACGGTCACTATTTCACTCAGAACGGGAGGAACGGGGTCCAGACAGCTAAAGGCCCCACGAGAGCTGGGGGAAGGCGGGCCTGACACCCGCTTCAACCGAGCGTCGCCTGGCACTAACTCTACCGAAGGTTGAAACTCTTTTCTGGACGATTCCTAGGAGAGATCCGAAATTACTTGTTCCGAACGAAAGGCGCGCGTCCACGTAAAATGGGATCTGAGCATCTAAAAAGCCAAGGGTGGTATTTCCCTTACTTGGTTCCTCCTTCTCTCTGTCTTGACCGGAGGAGTGAGGGGCGTGCTCACGTCGTCGACTCGTGGCCCTTGAGTCATCTGAGGAAAGTTCTCCAACCACTGCAGACAAGAGGGCCAGAGAGACCGGACTCCGAACGCAGAGCGCCTCTCCGGACGTGTTCGCTGTGTGACCCACCGAGAAGCTCGCGACCCTCTGCGTCCTTCTACGCTCAGGACACCGACAAACGCCGTTGTCGATGGCTCCGGTGAAGTGCCACCTCCTGAACCACACCGCAAGGGACCGAGGGTGCCCTCTTCCAGCCGTTATTTAAGGAACACTTTCCCCTTTCTATAGTAAACGTGAGGGTCTACTGCTCCCCCACACGGGCACACCGAACCCCATAATCTGCCTTTCCTTTGCCCTTTTAATTGACCCAACGTGCCTGCTCAACCTGGCGGGACAGAGAGAGGCAAAGATGCTCCGCGAGGAAGCGAATTAAAACTGAGTTTTCTACAAGGAGGAGGGTTAAATGCTTTTCTGGTCACATTTCCAGAAAAGATCTCAAAATTACCTTTTCTGAACAAAGCCACGAGCACACGCGCTCCAAGACGGGCCGTTTCGCTAGCCTGGCCCTCTGCAGCCCTAGTCCCAGAACACAGGAGAAGGGACTTGTCCTGGTGGGAACAAGTACCTGAGGGATCTCGGGGCCAAAAGGGTGAAATCTGGAATGGTCTTCGCTGCAGGTTAGGGTATCAGGCAAAAGTAACTGTCATCGAAGCCCCACATGTGCTCGAAGGACCAGCAGGCTGAACTCTGCATCCTCACGGCCTCCTCCCCGCATGCTAAGGGAGGGGAAGCGGGAGCAGGGACAACGTTAGGCCAGGGTCTCCATCCTAAATGCCTGGACCTCTGTAAATCGAAGATTTTCATTCTTATTCAATAAGAAAAGTTCGAGGACAGCAGCATGAGCCGTGATTACCCCCGTCCTTCCTGTCGCTTCCTCCCAAGAGGCCTCCATCGCAGGCACGCACCTGTCCGTTTTCACTAAACACGTGTGAAGCCCACACTAGGCACCACGCCCCGGCCACGGCGGTGAGGGCTGTGAGGAGGCGGTGAGGAGGGTGGAGAGACGGCAGGGACGGCGTGTGAAAGGGAGGTGGTGGCCCTTCCCCTTCGGATGACGTGGTTTTCAAGTTTCAGGCTTAGAACAGAAGCAATTTCAATTCCGGGCTTAGCTTCAAGCAACCCCGTCTCGCTGCTGCCATCCTGTTGGAAGGACTGGACAGGGTCTGACACACCTCGTGGCCCCAGGGGAGTGAAGGGCACCCCGATAAGGAGAGGGGATGACAGACGCTCAGCCCAGGGTACAGGAGCGAATGCTAACGAGATGCTCCTGTCCCCTCTGGCCAGAGGCAAACCACTGGCACCGCCAACCTCCTCTCTGCCTTGGCAGAGGGGCCCTTGCTGGCAGCAGGACACGCGTCTGAAGAAAAACGATAAATTCTAACACAGAAGGTTATTTGGAGATGGGTTCTCTCTTTATTTTCTTCCTAAAACGGAGAATCAGGTGGAGGTTAGGGAAGGAAATCTCAAGTCAGTGGGATAAATGGGATATTTTCGCAGCTGTAACCTTCTGTATCGTGCATATGGTAAAGACAGGGGGAAAAAAACAGCAGAAAAACCCAGAAAACAAAACCTCCAACAAATTAAGACATAGACCGCATTCCGACAATTTTCTTTCTTTTTTTTTTTTTTTGGCCTGGAAGGCTAGGGCTGTGGAGCAGGCCTGGGGTGGGGGAGCCTGCCTTCTGGGCCGGAGGAGGTTTAGCGGCCTTTGATCAAAGGCATCTGATCGATACAGCCGAGGCCTGCGCTGGAGAATTTAAAAGCCTCCCTCGCAGGCCGCGTCTGCAGGAAATGCCAGGAGCATTTAGCATGAGCCGGGGGGGATGGCGAGCAGCTGCGGGTGCCCCTCGCTGCAGAAGCGAACTCTGCTCCGGTCCCACCGATCCCCTCCACGCGCCCGTCTGCGTCCTACGGCAGCGGCTTCCCGCAGGGATGCGAACGCAGCAGGAGGCTCTGGCGGGGCTGGCACCCTGGACGGGCTCTACCACGGCGGGGTGGCCCCAGCATGGACCTGCAGCCTACACAGGGCTGTCTTATCTCGCCTTCCAGGGGAGCCCACACACTGCCCTGTCTGAACAGCTGTCCCGTATCAGAGCACGGTGTGGGCTCAGCAAACCTGAACTAGGGGAGACTTGCCCCAGGGACACGGACTCAACGGAGCAAAGGCCGGTGGCTCCCCCAGACTCTTGGCCAGGCCTCCTCCCCCACAACTAGCCTAGTTAATGAGCATCCAGGCCGGGAACCAGGAAGGCTCCATCCATCCATCCCTCACTCACCCGGCCTCTGGCGAGCACCTCTTAACGAGGGCCAGGCACCAAGCAAGGCTCCGGGGTTACAAAGAGCCTCAAAATCAGCTTCTGTCTCCACGGGGCGTATAGTGTGTGCGTGAGTGTATTTCACGCGTTTAACGCCTCCCTTTCACGATTTTTAGACTCAATTAGCACGCGTAGTTGGACAGAGCGGTCCACATCTACTTCACGTGGAGACGGAGATTCGGCGTCGTTTCGCCAGGGTAGGAGCCTCTGCTTCTGGGTCGCGGTTCATTCAGGCCGACACCTGAACCTGATGGAAGTAATTTCAGATCCGACCGGTCCCCAGGACCACGTGACGCTCCCCGGCGTTTGCTCTGCTGGGCAGGGCGAGCCTGGCGGGCCTCCAGCCCGCTTTTCCCACTTCGACACGCTTCACGCGAGGAGGAGGATGCACTCCAGATCCATCCTGAAGCCTATTTAGGTACCAGAAGGTCTTATCAGGGCACTATCCCCCTAACACACAGTCCAGATGGCAAAGGGCCCCCCCCCCCCAGGCGGCGTTGGAGCGGGCTCCAGTCAACTCCGGGGGGAATGAACTGATTTGATAAACCCTCAAGCATGATAAGAAGCATTCGTCTAAAAAGTGGAATAACTGAGACGATAGCGCAGTTTCCTCAGGGGGCCACATCTGGGGTGGGGGTGTCCGGGTGGGGACAGGAGGGTGGGGGCACGGGCGTGGCAGTTGGATGCTTGCGCCCCGGGCCCAGAGCTCACGCCCACACGTGTCAGACTGTGCGTGCCTTGGAGGACGGGCTGCACCTCATTCATCCAAATCGCCAGCCTCCCCCGCAGCGCCTCCGCCTCGTTGGAGCGCAGTTCTCGAATCTGAGAGGTCGGAGGGAGCGGTGGAAGCATTCAGAAATGGGGTCTTTCCCGGGAAGCTTCTAGAGGCGAGCAGAAAGGGGAGTGAAGGGAGATGCAGAGGCAGAGGAAGAAGGCTCTCTGCAAGTAATAACGACATCTGATTAGATCAGGGGTTGGCGGTGTTTGTAAAGCGACCTGCCCGGATTCTAAATTGTTCTTATACTTTTAGGGGGCGGGCAGGAGGTGGGAGTTACACTGACTAGTAGGGTGGGAGGTGGGTCTGGACCGACAAACGACGTGGCGGGGCGTGTGTCCCGACTGCTGACCGCTCTGAAGGCCAGTGGGGGGAGGGTCAGGTTGTGGGTGGGGCAGGTGTTGGAGAATGCTGCTGTCGACCCTAATGCCCAGTGCTGGCTCTTGCATGGGGCCCCATTTCCAGAAGGCTCTCTCGAGGACTTCTGCATCGTTCCATGCGGATCCTCCCAGCTGCCCTGTAAGGGAAGCCTGTCACTGTCACGTAAGAAATAGGTTCGAAGGACCAAAACGGCTTCCCTCAGGCCACAGGAAGGAGCAGAAAATGGGGTTCAAACCCGGCTCTGGCTGCAGAGCACGTAGACCTTTCTGTCCACCACGATGGCTCCCTGGGGAGACACGGCGAGAGGGCACGTCCGAACCTCTAGATCAGGCCCGACCGATGGCCTGTCGACGGCACACAAAACAGGCCTCACGCGGATGCCTTCATGGTCGCCGCGGCACGGTGTAGGGAACGTCCCCAGCCACTTTTCCCTCGTGTCGCCGTGCTGCGGCGTGCGGAACCGGACTTCAGCACCTGTGATTCCGTATATTAAGGGACCGTTAACCCGTCCATGAATAGCCCGAGAAGTTGGAAAACAACTCACAATGGTGTCAATCTGTATTCGGGAATTTTCAAAACTTCCACGTTGTGGACTCAAGAGCCTGTACCAAACCTTTTGAAACTGTTCCGTCTGGCGTTCAGGTCTCTGCTGTGTGGTGCGCTGACAGGTTGCCAAACACGACGACCCCGTGGGTTGGAAATCCACAGCTCGTGTAGGTCCCCTGTCCAGAAGAGCTGCTGGTCCCCCAGCAGACGCAGCAGGCGGGGCGAGGGGCGGCGCTGCGGTCGCACGGGGCTTGGCGCCCTTCCTCCTCGGGAGTCCGAGAGATCTGGCTTCCCAAGCCCACGCGGGCCTTTGCTCCCCTGTGTTGCCTGCCTTTGAGTCAGCCCCGACTCTCGCTGACCCTGCGAATGAGCGACGTCCACTCGGCCTGTCCTCGACAGCCCTGCTCGCCGCCCGTAGGCACGTGCCGATGGCGTCCTCGGTGGAGTCGATTCATCCTTACTGGGTCTGCTTCCGTGGCCTTCCGTTGTCCCCGGCATCCTTGTCTTTCCCGAGGAATCGTGCCTCTCGTGCTGTGCCCGGTGGATATCCATCCAGGCAGCCTCACCTCTGGGACGTCTCCTGGGGATCGACGACGTGTCCGAAGAACGAATTTTCTAAGTGTTACTCAAGAGGCCCCAGAGATATCATGCCGGTTGCTCTCTCCTGACAAGTGGAATCTGCATTTTAGCAGCCTGGCCGGCGCGCGGGCCAGAGCTGTCGCTGTGCCGCCGTGTCCCACCCAGGCGAGCGTGGTCGTGCAGGGGGCTGTGGGGAAAGACGGTCTGCACTGAGGACAATGAATGCGATGAGCTCAGAGGAAATCCCTTCTCCTGGGTCTCTGTCACTCGAAAGGCGGGAAACACCTCACGCTGTGAGCAGGAAAAGAGATGATCCATAACAGCCTCTGGTTCTTCCCCCCATTACAGCACGGAAGGAGGAACGAGGGCCGCCAACAGGGTAGACAGTGGCAGGTGGCGTAGGGGGCGGGCGGTGTCTGCCATATTCATCAGGGACAAAGACGGGCGGCCGGAGTGGAAAGCGGGGATGCCTGTTAGTCTCAGGGAGGGAGGGGGGCTATTTTGAAAGCATCGGTCTGATCCATGCTGGGCCAGTTTTTCCCCGTGCCCTCCGGATGCACTCTCTACCCTTCTCCATCCCGCTCCGTGCCCAGGCCCGCCCAGACCACATCGACAGACCTGCTCGCCCTCTGGAGGGGGGAGGCGAGCCAGGGGGCCTCCCCACTGTGCCTCCCTCGGACTCTACAGACCTGGGGCGTCCTGGCACCCTGAATTACCAGCCCCGGGGGACTGCACGAACTCTTCTGGTTTTCCAAACCCTTCCCATCCTTCCATAAACAGCCCCCTCATTACGTTCCTCTCACAACACCCAGCTTGAGGGTGTCGCCCGGGTGGCATCTCAGTTCGCAGGCAGCAGCTGCGGTTGGGGGTGGAGACAGGGAGAGGAGACTCTCCTTCGTGCTGATCTCCCACCGGCAAAGGGCAGGGGGTCAGTGACGGAGTAGGAAGTCAGTGATGGGCGGGCATGCTGGGGTTCCGGCCTGTGACGAGAGGACGTTCTTTTGTAAAAGTCAGACTCCTTTTCCAGCGGGGATGGCACTTGTGCTCGGAGCATCACTGCCACGATGCCTGACGCGGCTTGTCGTTCCCACTTCGCGGCTGGGAAGACGCGGCGGGGGGAGTGAGCGCCGTCCCTCAGCCATGGTCCGCCCCCGGAGGGCAGCGAGCCACCACGGGTCTCCCTCCGACGTGCATGCCGGTCGTACCGAAACCTGAGGCCCCCCTTTTACCTGCTCCGCTGTTATTTTTCTTTCCCCTAGGGAATTTCAGCTATAGACGTAAACACGAGTTTTTCTTTGTTCAGCGTTTCCAGAAGGTTCTTTCTCGATGTGGAGGAAAATGCAGCATTGTGGTCCACGTGTGAATGGCAGCGGACTACGGCTCCCAGAAGCAACCTAATTTGTTTTTCCCTCTGGATGGCGACCAGGTGGCTGGAAAGGAAATAACTCAGAAGCACAGAGAATACCCTACTGTTCATTCAAAACATAAAAAAAGGACCAGGACCGGAAGAGTTTCGAAAGGACTTTTCTCTGCCGAAGTGATTGATGGGAATAAAACCACCACGTCGGGGAACGGAACCAGAGCCGACTAATCCTCAGCCCGTTAACTCTTGTCGCTCGAGCCCGATTTTCCACCCGAAAGCAGGTTCAGGCAACAGTTCTCTTTCTGTCTTGGTGTGTCCAGCTTCGTTTCAACAATAGGCTGGGGGAGTGGAGTGCCATTTGCGCGTTGCACGCAAGCACCGCCACCTAACGAGATCCTGTGTTTGGGGAAAAGGCACCTCAGACGATCTCTCCGGAGCCTTTGAGCCAGAGGCAGAGTTCAGTAAACACACACGTGAAAAGTCTCCATTTTTACCTGTCTACAGTGAAAACCCAGGTCCGTGCCAGACCCCAGAATCAGGCCCGGCACGAAAACGTCTGATCTCTCCCCTACGCAACGCCCGGTCATCACACTTGGCCTTCTCCCTCAGCAGGGGGCAGAGCCCTGGAGCATGCATCCCCGGCCACCCTCTGCGCATCAGGGCCGCAGGGGTCCTCTGAGCCTGTGGCCCGGAGAGAAAAGCGACACAGATTTAAAGGAAAAGACAGGGCAGAGCCCTGTACAAATTGGGACCTCCACGCAGGAGGCCGGGGCCACACGGGTGTCTGTCCCCCTGGCGGGGCTGAGCCGTGCCAGGGCCTGAGGCTTGCGGGGCCGCGGCCCCACGTGGAGCTTGTCTGCGGGCGTGGATGGCCAGCGCCTGGAGAGCATCCCTCTGCCTCGATCTTTCTTCCCCCCCAGTCTGGACGCGCATCCGACAAACACCCAAGAGCTGAGTCAGGCAATCACGGGCCCCAGGTCTATGAGTCGACGGGAGACTGGGACGCCTCTGCACGGTGCCCCGCCTCCCAGCGAGCTCCTCCTTGCCCTCTGTCCCTTAGCCGCCTCAGCCTTCTTCCCTCCTTCAGGGGCTGGGGGACTGTCTACCCACCACTGCGGGCTCTGCGCAGGTCGAGCGCTGAATTCTGTCACCCGACTTAGAGAAAACGGGATTCCGGACACCTGTGTCTACCTCTAGACCAGTGGTTCCCAACCAGGGAACACTTGGCAATGTCTAAGTCCCACTGCGTTTGTCCCCATGTGGGGGATGCTAAGGGCAGCTACAGGGTAGAGGCCGCGGATGCTGCTTAACACCCCACAATGCGCTGGGATCCCCCAAACGTGGAATTAGCCGGCCCGAAATGCCAGTAGAGGGATCAGTGAGATCGTAAATAAGTTTCTTTTTAAAAAAAATCAGCAACAAGACAACACAGGGGGAACTGATTTCGGGGGAAATACAATCTTCATTTATTACTTTTAAAGCGTTGTGGCCTAGGCAAACTCGGGGGGTTTCTGGTGAAAAATAAGTGTTTAATTTAGATAAAATGAGCATTTACGAGTCTCACTTGTCATCATCTCAGGAACGACGGCAGAGCAAAGCCCCCCGTTTCTCCTCTGTGGTCTTAGGATTTCTCGTTTGTGTTTGCATTTTATTCTGCATGCATTTCGGCTGGGAGCTGAAGAGGGGGGCTCCCCAGGGCACCTGCAGACCAGCCTCGGGGGGTGGCCCTTGCCCCCCTC
This sequence comes from Cynopterus sphinx, assembly GCA_030015415.1. NCBI lineage: Eukaryota > Metazoa > Chordata > Mammalia > Chiroptera > Pteropodidae > Cynopterus > Cynopterus sphinx. The sequence goes on from CM057394.1 coordinate 17,343,245, forward strand.
CTAAGGTACCTTGATTTCCCCTGCAGGGGCGTGGGCCACCTGCGGCCACACCTGCGCAGGCCTCCCGGGGACTAGACGGGACGACCTGCCTTTGTGCTTGAGGACAATTGCTTTAGGGGCTGTGATGAGGATGACGAGACCCCGGAGTCCCCAGAGTCCAGAATCTATCCCCTCCAGCGCACAGGGCGTCTGGGGGAGGCCGCCGGGGTGAAGGCTGCGCACGCGTCACCATTGTCTGAAGAAAACTCTGTAGGGACGGGAGCGAGGGGTGGTGGCGAGAGGGATGGAGCTGGCAAAGGCGGCGGGGATGATCGTCAAATGACCCTGCAAGACTCTGCGTTGAAATGTCTTTCCACTCGGCGAGTTCCCTCGGCCTGGCACACGGCGAGGCATGTGGACGCGTCAAGCAACACGAGGACGGCAGAGGCTTCCAACGTCGTGGCTCCGAGGAGCTGGGGGATGTCCAACGTCAGCAGCTACTTAACAATCTAAAGAAAACTATGCACCAGGAGGATCCTTCTCCTTCCATCGGGATACACTTTACTTCCCGGAGGCCCCAGAAAGGAATCCACGCGCTTTGTGATGCCCGGCGCTTGGCGGACGAGAAGAGCATTTGCTCCTCTGAGGCTCAAAGGAAAACTTTCTAATCCGCTCACCAGATTGGACTCCCCGTTTTTTAAACAAAACACGACCATCGATGGCACTTTAATGGGATAATGAGAGCAGATCACGATTAAGTTTTCTTTCGGCCATTTGCTCCCCCCTCGTCTTTCTATCAGTAATCGTCTCACTCTTCTGAGCCTGACTAAGATGTGAGTTTTGAACCAAAAAAAAAAAAAAAAAACGATCAAAAGCCCTGTTCTGGCGTTAGAATCCCTCTTCTTGCCCTCTGGTTAATTGAGAAAGTGGCGTTTATGGCAGAGGGAGTTCCCTCATGGTGTCTTGTGTTTTCATTCTATAAATCCGGATGCTAACGAGGGATTGCAGGAATCCCAGGAGGCCCCGAACCTATCCTCCCCTTAGGATAAAGGTTTCTAGCTTTTGAAAAGCCCCCTCAGAGAAACCACCTTCCTCTTCCTACGCGTGTGCGTGCCGGCCACGCATGCACAGGCCTGTGGTCACCTCCACTCAATACCTGAAGCAACAGAGCCAGGCGATTTAAGGCCAAAGGCCACAAAAGGAGGTGGCGGGGAGAGATTAAGACGCTCCCATTCACATTCTGCCCTAACGTCTTCCCGATTGATGACCTTTTGCATTCCAAAGCTTAACGTTTCCCACAAAAATGGGGTATCAGGTTACTTCATCTTTAGGGCCTCAGTTCTTCATATTCAGTATGAGAAGATGAGACAAGACGAACTTTGAGGAGATTCCTCAGTGAGGGGTGCCAACTGCACTCGCTCTTTGCCAGTTGGTCGGCACGAGTGGCATCTTCTCCCAGATGTCACCCTCATGCTGAGATGCAAGTGGGGCCAAGAGCCTGTGGGGTCTTGCCGTTTAGACGTTCTTGGTGTTTCTGCCTCGTTCTCACAGCTTCATCATGCAGGACGGATCCTACACAGTGTTGAATGTCCCATCAGGACTTCACACGTCCTGAGTAGAATTATACAAAAATACCCAACATTTTTCGAGTGTGCATTATGTACGCTGGTACCTACGGGGCACAAAGATGAAGAGGACATGATTCCTTCTCCCCGAACGTTTACGACCTCGTGAAGAGTCAGCACAGATCGAGAGATCAGCTCCTGGAGAGCTTCACGTCCCTGAGACTTTAACCAGAAGGTTCTCAGGAGACCCGCCTCCGCACCTGAAGCGGGCAGGGGAAGCTCTGAGAACTGGAAAATGCAGAATCCCCGTAAAGACAATGGATGTAAACTCCCCTTCCTGTGCTCTGAAAGCTCCAATGACGAATGAAGCGGGGACATAAGACAGAGAACTCCCTGAGCTGCAAGACCAAACTATCCCCCGCTGCTTACCGGGGCGTCCTGTCACTCAGTTTGCTCGGGGTGGAGACCCCTGGCCGGGAAACCTCGAAAACAGGTCGTTTATGTGTAGCAGCGTGCCATCCTACGAAACGTCGGCTCTAACTAAGCTGCAACATGCTGCTTGCTCCTCTAGCTCTCCATGTCATAAGGAAATCAACGGAAGATTATACCCGTGCCGCTTCGTCAGCAGTCTGCTGAAGGCAGCCGTGCTCGAATTTAAAGCAAAAACGCCCAGAACTTGAGACGCGTTTCCCCGTGACCTTTCTGTGCAGAGCATCCTCCGGACACTCCCCTTCCATGTGCAAGAACGGAGACCGCGCCATCCGAGAGTGGCAATGGCAGGGGGTGTGGGAAAGTGTCCCTGCGACACAGGTCCCTGGGCTCGCCCCAGAAGCAGCGGGGCAGAGGAGCAGCAGGACGTGCATTTCTGAGCCCTGGGTTTCTAGGACCCCCGCGCGTGTGCGGCCCAGGGATGTGCGGGCACTGGGACCAGCGTGCACGCCTCTGCCTCCGTGGGAAAAAAGAAATCTTGGAGATGAATGAGTCGGAACATTTTCCCCGATGCTCCTTTCTCTCTCCAGGTTAGAGGAGGGGTCAAAGCAAGAAAGAAAAGGAGGAGAACAAAGCAACCTCGAGCCACGTGACCTTAGCAGACTCAACGCAAACCGAGAGAGCACAGAAGAGAACTGCAGTTGGGAAGGGGCAGGTCACACGGGTTTATTTCCCGGGAAAGCTGAGAATGTAGTGTACGAGGTTATCAGACTAGCTACCCTGATGGAGGTGTGCGCATGCAGCGTCGACGCCGGCTTCGTCCGAAACCCCACTTTGCTGAATGAGAAGTGGAATGCAGAATTTTCCTCCCCGATTGAATATCTACTTGAAAGGGAGTTAGAGGGAGGCACAAATCTGCCCTCTTCTCTCCGATAAAGCTTCAGGATGAGAAACGGTAGAAATGATCATGTAGAATGCGACAGTTTGCATGTTGTTCACGTCCCCTGGCCCATGGGGGGCTGCAAGGCCTGAGATGTTCTCCTCAACATTAACGGGCATCTCTGCTCGAGGAAGGGATCCCTCTGGCAGCCATTTCTGCTTGAATCAGTGAGTAAAACCCACATTAGTACCTTTTTAAAAATCTGGTTTTAGCCACGTTTTTCTCTCTTCTCGTTTTCTCCCTGTAATCAGAATGTCGACGGAACGAGAACCTTGACATGTGGTGTCTCGTGAGGGCTTCGTAACTGCATGGCTTCTACCCTAAAAACGGTAATAAATTGGCAGCGTCTGCACTCAAAAGCACATAAGGTGCTTTTATTATTTTTTTTTTCTGTGCTCTTAGTTTACACACCAAACAAGAGGGAAAGTTTAGAATTAAACTAAGTGTAGGCCATATAGGACCTGGTGACATGAGCCACGTAGTGTGTGTGTGTGTGTGTGTGTGAGAGAGAGAGAGAGAGAGAGAGAGAGAGAGAGGTTATTTAGAGAACATATTTATTGCATCAGAGAGAGCACCGGGCCAGACGAGCAAGTCTGCTTCCAACCTGCAGGTCTGAGGGCCTTGCCAAGCCCCCGCCTCTGGGCAGCACGGCCCGCGGAGGAGAAAGCTCAAGGTGCAGCCGCTCAGAAACGTGCAGATGGGCAGGCCTGGGTGGCCATGGGGGCCACTGAACGGATGCCGCTCACCCTTCCTCCACCTGCACTAGGCTCAGTGGGGTCATGAGCCGAAGGGCAGGAGGAAACAGCATTTACAGCACAGAAGTGGGCGAGGCGGAGCCGCAGGCCAGCGTTTTCACCGGAGCCCAGAGCTTGTGAGGGTCAGGATGCTCCCTCCTCTGGCTTTTCAGGGACGTGGCCCAGAGCGGCCGCCCGGATCCTGCGGCCTGCCCTGTGCGGTGTCACCCACAGCAGTGCCCGGGGCACGGGCATGTCCATTGCTATTCCCGGAACGAATCAGGTCTCACAAGCCCTCCTCAGCCTGTCCCCGCTTAGTTTCCCGTAATCATTCCTCGCGGTTGCTCCAACCAAATTCTTATAATCTTCCCAGATCCTGTAGCAGCGTCTGTTCTCTTGCTGTTAGCACTCACCTACAAGGGTTTGCTTATATTCCCAAAACATGTTTTTTTGAGGGGAAAAAGACTGGATGCCGATCATTCCATCCGAATGAGGAATTCTTGGAGATTATCAAACAAAACGAAACGAAACAACACAAAACACAGCTCCCCTCCCCTTCGTGCTTCTTGTGTTCCCCTTCGAGTAAATGGACCCGCTCAGAGAGGGATTCTCACTCCCGTTCTCACTTTCGAAAGCGTTTCTGAGCTCGTTTCCGTTTTGTTGGTCGTTTATTCTGGTTTTTAGGTTCCACGTCTAAGTGAAATCACGGGGCATTTGTCTTTCTCTGTCTGATTTGTTCCACTTGGCATAATCCACGTTGTTGCAGATGGTGAGATTTCATTCTTTCTTATGGCTGAGTAACAGTCCCTTCCTGAGGCGTAGACACGTCTAATGACTGTGCTGTACACCTGAACATAATCTATTGCTGTATACCAACTGTAACTGAAAAATGAATTAAAAAAATAAAAATAAGAGCGTTTGGGCACCCACGGCGTGGCTGCAGAGTCACACGCTTAGTGAATTCTCCGGATCATGTGCTTTGCTCTAAGAAGCTTACAACCCAAGACAAAGAGCCCTGACATTAAGCTGCGACACCCCAACAAATGAGCCTTAAACGTGGATGTTAATTAATTGTGCAAACAAATTTCACGCGGAGCGTTTGCTGACATGGGAGAAGGAACCCTGTTCAAACAGATTAGGGGCATCATCTCCATAGAAGCCAAATCCATGAAATAAAAGCCGGGACTGGGCTGCTTTGATGCGCTCATCCTCCTTATCTGCTCCTTAGGGATGTCTTTACAAGGCCCCTGAGTTGTACAGTTTCTTTACGTAATGCGACTGTCCTCCATCCGGGGACAGGTTGGTCCCAGGGGTGTCCGATGGGAATGAGGCACTAGACTACGCGCGCGCAGCACGGGCGGATTCTGCCTTGTCCGCCCACGGTCGCCCGCCTCGTGCCCAGCGCAGTCCCCGACACGTCGTCGTCCTCCGTCACTACGTGCAAGAGTCGCTCCTGCTGCCAAGTACCTTGAGGGGCTTCCTGTGCTGTGTGTAGCTGTCTCAGCTGAAAGGTTTCAGCCTCTTGGTTGGATTCGGGAGGCCCCGGAATCTGGGCCTCGAGAAAGAAGCCGCCCTATGTAAAGTCACCTGAGCCCTCCCATCCCTGTGAACACCTCCCTGGTTTTTTCCCGAGGACGTCCTGGGGGGCTGGACCATGAGAGGTGGGGATTGGGCTGGGCTCGCCCCCCACCCCCACCCCGGGGGGCTCCAGCTCCGATGGCATCAGGTTGCTTTTGGCAGCTCAGTCACGCTCATCTCCTCCAACCATGCCGATTTAGATATGGCACCGACTGTTTATGGTCTGTATTAGACTCCGTGGCATTTCTTTGAGATGTTGACATGGAAATTATGCAACAGAGAGAAATGGATGGGCGTTTTTCCACGTGAGCAAAAAGAAGGGCGGTTCTGAATCGTAGTGAGACGTGGAGCGGGCATCGGGGGAGCAGGAGCCTGGGAGGTGGGCCCTCCGACAGAAGAGCAAAGGGTGCTCGGCCAGGAGGTCGGATGGGGGCCGCGTCTACCCGCCATCCTGCACGCACGTGTCTTCAGGTGACGAGCTCACCCTCCTCCCTCTGAGGAGGCCCACCCGCCCGAAGCTCAGCACGCGGCCACTGGTCAGGCAGAAGTCACCCCTTCCCGTCACCTCCTGTGACATCCAGCTGGATGACCCCACACTCCCGTGGACAAACCCAGGGCGCCCTGCCATTCCCGGCTGGTCAACGTCCCCTCCTTCTCTCCCCGTGGAAAAATCACTGGATTGCAGGGAGCCAGAGGAATGATGTGGTCCAGTAAGAAGACAAGTGCATGATTTGTTCCATTTACTAATGATTTTCATGTTAACTGCGGCCATTCCCTGTCTCACAGCTGCTTGTTACCTGTGCTTACACTCACATCCGGTCACGACACGACACACAGGGCATCAGGGAACCAGTGGCCCCCAAAATGCTTTGGTGCAAGTGCCAGGGCCTCCTCCCGGCCAGCAACACTCTCAGCACGCTCTGCGGGTTCAGGCCCTGGCCTGGCACCCTGCTCCCCTCGTCCCAGAGCTCCAGGGAGGTGGGTTTGGGTGCCGGGAGGAGGGAGGCGAGGACAGAGGTCCTGGGTTTGGGGCCCGGGCCAACCTGAAGACGTACCTACTCTGACCCTTTTAGGAGCCACCAACAGGGCCACGGTCAACGACGCGGGAAGACAGTTCCCTCAGTGGTTCAATGGGGAGGGGAGTAGAGGGAGGCCTGGACAGGCCACACCGGGGCACACGAGCCCCCCGTTTTGGCTGACAATCTGGTGCCTCTTCCAGGAGAGCATCAAACACGTGCTCACATTTACTCAGACGAGAAGCCGAATGCCACTCGGAGGAGCCCTAGGGGCCGACTTCGCTTTGTCCAGGGCTCCTCGTCGCTGGCACTAAAGTCCCAAACTCCTGTCAGCGACACGAAAGCCAGCAGGCACGCACTGAAACGGGGTTCGGATGGCAAGTGCTACGTCACACGTGCCTTACCATGATCCGAATCTTACAACGGTGACTCGTGCCCGCCGTCCTCAGCAGGCGACATGCCCAGCACCCTGTGGGGGTGTCACTGTTCTTCCTAGAAGCCCCCACCAGGTGAGTACCCCGCTCTCCACCCCCGGGAGGTGTCCCGGTCCCCACACTGTGTCCTGCATCTCCATCCGTGGTTGTCGCTGCCACGACGACTCTCGCTGACCCGGCCCAGGCCACTGCTCTGCTGCCTCGTTCCCTGCTTTACCTCTGGGCCCAGGAGAGCGTCAGCTGACCCCTACACGCCCCACCTGACATCATGGAAAATTCCAGGACTGGATGCTTCCACGAGAGCGAGCATCGCTCTATTCAGTGTCACCTTTAAACTGACACACCGTGGGGCGGCGTTCACGTCGCAACTTAACATCTTCCCAGGGGGGTGGTGAGCCTGGGAGGAGACAGCAAACCCTGAGACAGGGGAGAAACACCCAGGGTGAAGGGCAGAGGCGGCCAGGGTGAACTCCAGATCCCTCCAGGTCACCGAAGACCATGAACTTGGGAATAACCAACTATGCGTGAGGGTCATGGGGAAAGGGACTGTGTGGCCTGCATTAATAACCTCGGTCTGCACCGTTTTCACCCTCCGCAAGACCTGGACTCGCCGGAACGAGGCCCGGGCCACCCCCCGTAAGTTGGCAAGGGACCGACGAGGTGTGTGGACCAACCATCCTGTTTCTGATGAAAATAAAAACCACTTTTCTTTCCCAAAATGTGTTTATCAGTCTTGGCCATGTGCCGGTTGAAAAGTGAACCGTAAGTCGCTTCCCCCAGACGTCGACCTCAGAAGAGCGAGTTTACAGATGACACCGAAAAGCGACGTGATCCCAAACCCAGCCGAGCAGCAGCACCTCGTCGGCGTGTCCCCACATCGCGCTCGGAGTACCTGTCAGAATTCAGAATCGCATCCCTTGGCTAGGACGGCACAAGCGAAAACGCTCCCCAGAAACCCCCTCCGTGATCTGGCTCGAAAGCAGAAGTTATGATTTCTCCGAAGGCGGGAAAAAAAAAACCTGCAAGTGCCACTGGGAATTTATGAAGCGTCTTTACGTCTCATTCCTGCGCTCTGTCTTCTCTTGCTCTCCCGCCTCTCTGCCTCTGTCCTTCGTGCCTTTGTGTCTTTTGTCTAAATGGTCACAGCTGTGTGGACAAGGCCAAGTCAAATCAGATCTCCAACAAGCAGAGTCCCCATCTGCCAGAATCAATGCTACGGCTCTTCCAGATGCATTTCATCTCGTCTCCCTTTTTTCCCCTCCATCATGTTCTTGTTGGAACAGGCAAACCAGAGTCCTGGCTGTGTCCCCGCCACCCCACTCAGAACCCCACGCACTGAGCCAACGCCGAAGGACGCAGAGGCGCCTACCTTGCCCAGGCCTGGGGCGTCCTTCACCTTGTTGACCGCCCGCAGCAGGCAGGGTGGGGCCGGGGGAGGGCAGGTCTGCAGAATGCCACTGAAGCTGGTGGCGAAGAGAGGCGGCTCCGCCACAGAGGAGGTCGAAGGTCGGTGTTTCTTCTTTTTAGAGGACAGATTTAACTTCTGGGCAGCTCTGCAGGGAGAAATGCAGAAAAGGAGCAATGAGGGCAGAAGCACAGTGCCATCAGGGATGCTAGGCGGGCTCCCTGGTTTTCCTTTTCTTAAAGAACCTCCTCGTTCTTGCCGAAGCTTAATAGTTCTCTCCCCACCCTCCGCGTGCTCTGTAGCAGCCCCACACCCCAGCGGAGTAAACCTAACGAGCTGCCGATCGTTTGTGCAGCAGCAACGAGCCGCAAGCGTGCCTTGCTCTGCAACCGAGACTCACAAAGACGTGTTTGTGGTCCGCCAGCACTCAGCTAAGCATGAATGAAGCTGGTCATCGTTGGGGATGAATAGCACCTATTGGGTTAATCACGCCATAATTTCTCCAGTGTAGACTCCAGGGGGAGAGGCCCTACGCGTCGTTTAGAAATTCTCGCACCTCGTATAACCCAGGCCAGGCTGGTGGAGAGCAGCCGCGTGGTGGCCGGTCGGGGTTTGCTCTGTATGTGTTTGTGGAAGGAAACCATACACCCCCCTGCAAAGGGGAAAGATAAATCACCCTGGTTTTAGAAACACGACCCCAAATCGGGATCGACCCCAGCCGGGGTGTAGAGGGCTGAGATTTCAGGCTCGCTGTGCAGGCCGGCCTGTCACGACAAGATGCAATTTATGGGCAAGCGCAAGGAGCGAGGGGGTCAGCGCCGACAAAGGTGACACTCGGGCTGCCAACAGGGAGGACGGGGGTGGGACGAGGCAAGGATGACGTGAGGCAAAGGCATCTCGGACGACAACGGACTCATTTCTGGATTAATTCTTCATGTTTCACACTCTACTTTTGTCTGAAGGATGAGATTTTTCCTATCGAGTGTCATTAAGCCTCTGAGCGGCTGCTTAAAACAAAAGGATTATCATGACTTAAGTCTGCGGATCAAAACCTTACACTCCATCCTGCGACCTCACCAACCACATAACAGGTCCCAAGAGAGGCAGGTCAGAAAGATGAAGTCAGCCCGTTTGTCCCTCCTTCCTCGCACCCCCCATCGTAAGGATCTGGAAAAGTGAGTTGTAACTCTGCGTCGGTAATTATCATGCTTCTGACAAATCCCCTTAGCTACCAAACTGCCGCTGCACAAATATAGAAATATCATGGCGAAGCTGAATCCTTCCTAGCCGTAAAGAGGAACACTGATCGCACGAGAGTGAAACACAGAGGAAGGAGATACAGCAGGAGTAACCGGTTCTGCTGGAATCACGCCCCCAGCCAGGCCCCCGTTCCAAACCCATGTGCCAGGCCTAGGGAACTAGAGTCACTCGGTCGTAGGACGAGGGAAATGAAGGGCACAGGAAGGAGGGCTCCGCAATTTCTCTTTTGCTAATCAGTGAAAAAGCAAAAAATTAGGAATAATTTTTTTTCCCCATGATCTCATCGCCACTCTTCCTGGACGCTTCCTGCCTAAAATGAAAGGTGAAGCCTTGTTGTTCAATGACATGACGAGTCTGGTGCTCCTCTTAGCAGTTTTCATTGCTCTTTGAGGTTCTTTTCCCCGGACGAACAGTGACTCATCCAGACACGCGTGTCCGCGTCGCATCCTTCGAACCCTGGGTCCTTTGCTCAGAGACCTCTCGCTGCTTTCAAGCCCGGCCACCTGAGCCTCGGACAGTTAGGAGGGAGGAGGAGGGTGATCTGCTAGGAACTGAAAGGCGGCGTTTCTCCATTTACTTTAGGATTCTCTTGTCCAGTGGCGAAAGGACCCAGTGGTTGCGGTGATTCCCATCCCCCACCAGTCGGGGTTCCCAGTCCAAACGGGGAGATAGAGAGGAGAAGGGAGGGCTACTGAGAGGTGAGCTAGAAGAGGTAGTTATCTGCTGGTTTTTTCCTTTTTTCCTATCTCAACCACCCGGGTCCCCATATCCCTGCAGAAGAGGACAGCGAGGGTCCTTGAAATCAAAGCATATGGAGGACACACTCAACGTAAGACGGAAGAACTTAACAGATGACGGAACTTCAGAGGAACATGGTAGTAAGAGGGGCGTCCGGACTGGATCTAGGCCTGTGTGCCCAGTATTGTGCCACGTCGTCTCCGGATACGTAGCAAAACGAGCTGCTGAAACGTAAAGAGCTGATAAGCAGAAGGGACATCTTGGTGAAAGTCGGATAAACCATTCGTGCTGGGTCTGCTTCACGAGACACTCAGCCTTTTGTCACTAGAAGTTTCCAAGCAGCGGCCGGGGGATTTCAAGGGTACGTATGGGTGCACTTGGAAAATCAGGTGATTTCCAGAATCTCATCCAAGGCAGAGATTCTGAAAGAACCCTGGAATCTCTATCCCACTGAGGGAGGCCTCTGTCGGCCTCAATGCGGAAAACCAATAGTGGGCAGGGTTCTTTGAAGAATACATTGAGAAATTATTGCCTCCTTTAAACGGGTAAAATAAATATCCCAAGAGAATTCCAGAATTTAGAAATTAGTGGAAATCACACTTTATAGCCACATATTCCATGAGATTTTATTTGAATTCTAACAGCATTGTAATCAGCTGTCTCATCTCTAACTCATGTGTGCCCATTTCTTGGGATCCAGCAGCTTCTGCTCTTTTTAAATAGCACTTCAGTGACAGGCAGGTAGGAGAAGGGGAAGGTCAGACATCATTCACGTGTAATTGTATGATTCAGCGACATCATGGAGGGAGAGCAGTCCAGAAAGGATCGGAAAGGTAAAGACATTTTGGCTAGAAGCATATTTTGCCTAATGAATGCCTTACACGTTCTTCTTTTCAGGAGAAAAACACATGAGTGAGTTGTTTTTAGAAGATTTCCAACACCGAAAAATTAATCTGAGAAGCTATTATGAGCAATATTTACTTGTCTCATTCTAACCACGAACAGCATCCCACATTTCCTGAAGCGATCCAGCCCAGCACACATCTTTAAATATCCATGAGCGTCATTTAATCCTCTGCGCCTTATTTCAAGAAAAAAGATAGTCTCCCGAGCAGGATGAAATTAATATTTACTGAACACCTATCAAGAAAGAGGCGCCCCGCCGAGCAACGTCAGGCTGCGAGGAGAAGAGCCATGGCGTGAACTTGGCAAAAATTTAAATCTACTGAGCTCGATCCTTCCCTCTGAACGCCATCCCTCCCCCTCCATACCCCGACTCCTCTCACCCAGGAGATAACCATCCTGACACGCCAATCTGCGATGACATTTGAAATCAGGAATCGGTTTAGAATTGGCATAACCATCGCTTGGGATGGTGGCTTGTTCTCCTCATTGGCTAGATCTACCTGGATCTTTTTAAAAACGAGGTAAAGAAGTATCTGGGGAACTTCTTCCGTTTAGGTGGTGGGGAAAGCCTTAGGTCTCGATTGTATCGACTGGAGGAAAACGTATGGATATTTTCTGACCTTTTTTCCCCCACATTTGTGTGATAGACTACTTGACCTTGGACTTTCAGAAGTGTGGGGTGTTTAAATGGGAAACCCCTCAGCCTAAGTGCATCTCATGAGAATTAAATTTGCGTCCACCGACCTCGGCGTCTACGGATAACTAAAATATCGACTAAAATATCTAAGCATTATTCGTTTCCTGGAGAATAGAACTTTACTTAGGGAGCAGGCCAGACTAGCAGGCAGTACAGTCATTTTTTGAAGGATTCTCTCTCCTTTTAAAAATTCTGTGCCCCCCTCCAGGTGTTGCTAACCACCCCCCGAGAGCATTTTATCTTGGCTGAGGCGGGTGTTCCAATGTGGGATGCCCAGACAGGTGCGTAAAGGTTTGTAAAAATGAAGGCCATTCAAGCTCTCCTGAATTGGACCCAGGCGATTGATTGGTGAGGAAGCAACGTGGCTCCAGAGCAGGGCAGGGCGAGGCCCTCGAGACTGTCACATCTGCTGCAGGGAGAGTCCTGGGCCAGGTGGGGGTGGGGGCGACAGTGACAGAATCTTCCCTGTCCGCATGGAAAAGACAATCCGAGCTACGATTTAATGGGACAACGGCTGGGGCCGCCGTGGGCCCCGATGGCTCGCGTGCCATTATCAACCATTTCAATGCTCTGAGGATTAAGACCGTCTGATAATGAGCAAAGACACGGCAGACCACAGCAGCTCCTAGGAAACCCATGGGGTCAGTGACTCAGGGGCAGCAGAAAACCAAACAGATGATACACAAGGAAGACGTGCGACCAGGACCAGCGGTCTGAGGCAAAGCTTCTGGAAGCAGTGAAGACATCCGTCGACGTGTAAGAAAACACCCGTTAGGCTTCTCCTTGGAGTAACGCCTAGTTAAAAGCATTCAGGCCCCGCCATGAAGCACGTTAGTCATTTTGGAAACTCTCCAAATATGGAGGAAGAGCATCTTCTTTCACCTCCCCGTTTCCTAATTGGCTGTCACCACCAAGGTCATTTCCATGTCCCCAGAGACTGAAAGCATATGGGTCTTGGGGTGTTTCTGATTTTTATGTAAATGATCTATTTCATTAGTGCAGGGAAATAATTCATGACATGACTTCAAATGAAATGTTTACTGCTCGGAGGCAAAACACGGCTGACCAGCAGCCTCAAACAATGTCACGTGCAAACACTGCAGCCAGACACGGCTCTAATTTGAAAATGGATTGATTTTCGCAACTTGATGCACAACATCAAGCCATAGCGATTATTACTGTAATTCCCCCTTAATCTCTTAAAAATTTACCCGCTTTCGAGGGCTTGTCCATGGTGCCCTCACCTACTTCTTCAGGGATCAGCATCCTTTCCCCCGAAAGCTTACAGCAGTTGGTCTTGAGGATGCATATCTCAGGGTTTCACACTTAGCGAGATGCCACTTTGCCGTGTGGTCCTTCACTTCTGCAGGTCGTTACTGTTGCCTCCAATGTTATTAACTCATTCAAGGTCAATACCGTGTGCTTCCTTTCTTCTGTAGCTCTCAGACCTGCCCCGTGGCTTTGTGCCTCGCTGATGGGCCGGTGTATCACTCAGCGCTTCTCAGTCGACCCAGCCTTTGGATGGACGCTACTAGCAGACGCTAAGGCCCCGGATTAAGGAGCCTGGAGTTCTGGATAATGCTCAGACGTGGAATGTTTCACTCTTTCTAAAGCTCTTTCCACACATCGTCACGTCCGTCCTCACTCAGCCTTGTGAGGCAGGCAGAGAGGGTATTTGTATGACAAATCACAGATTTTAAGGAGTCTCAGAAGTTACTGATTTCATCCACGGTCACAGAACCAGTGATTCTCTGCGATTAGGATTCAAATTTTCTGTTTTCCAGACCCAGGGTCTTTTCAATACATTAGGCTGTTATGCCATTTGCTAAATGAAAGCAGTTATTTTCTTCCATTTGGGCAAAATAAAACCAAATGATAATCATTTGCTTAATAATGAAGACCAAAAAAGCAGTTACCCATTTTCGCATGTAACTCAAATCAAATCACATATAAGCATTTACCAATTACTGATCTCGTTGCTTAGCAACATACCTGCACATCACAGGGGAACAGCGTCTCAGCTGAGTGAGTTAGGTCATGCCCAGAATTAGGATGTGAAAAGCAAATTCTCTGAAAATGGCTTCCCAACCCAAAGACAATAATAACAACAACCCCGCAACCCCCCCACCACCCCACACTGTGAAGTCCCATCTCATGCTTCTCCCTCGCAGACTCAGAAGGAATTCTAGAAGCTGCGTCGAATGCATTCCGGTGCTCTGGAAACCCGAGCGGTCAATATTTATGGAATGACAACCATGCACAAAAGAACGATGCCATCCAGAGGCTGTATATATGGCCAAAGTCATCTCTGGGTCACCCAGCAACTCCTGCACGTTCAAGAGTCCGCTCTCATCCTGCACAGACGAGAAGACTCCACACCACGCAATATTTTTATGACTTTATATTGTCTCTACCGCAGCAGAGATGAGAAGCGGGGAGAGGCCTGCAGATGCACAGCAGCTAAACCCTCCACCCAGCTGAAGAGCTTCACTGTTAGGCCGGAGCCAAGAGCTTTTCCTGGACTACGTTATCTGGGGAGCACACCATTCCTCCAGGCCCGGAGGCACAGAAAGGGTAAAAAGGCCGTATTTGAAAACCACACTGTTGCTAATCCATTCGTGTCTGGAGTTTGTCACGGTCCGAGTGAGAATATTATGAGTAAATGAAAATGTGACTCAAGGCAAAAAACACGGGAGGAAAAAGAGCCCATTCACAGACTAATGTTTTCACAAAAGCGATTCAAAGCACAACCTGCTCCTTTGCTTAAAGCCAGGTCCCTAGGAAAGCGTTTGCTGGGCCCAGCTCCTCCTCGTGGGAAAACAGAAACGCTTCACGTGCCCCCCAAAAGCAAATGCTCAGGAAAAGAATCAGCCCTTGGCATGGCAGGTCAAGCAGAAGTACCCAGCACGAATCTGGAATTTTGGGGATGTGAAAATGTGGGTTTTAAAAACACCAAGTAAACACTCCGTCCGGGGCCGCATCTGTCTTGCCGGGGCCCTTTGCCTCCGAAGCTCAAAGGGAAGTGTCCTCCGCCTCCCTTTCTGATCGGGGCCCACGCTGCTGTCTTTATGTGTTTTCTCTGGCTCCGGTAAGCTGCTCCGAGGTCTACTGGGATTGGAAGGTTTCAGGAAGACTCTACTTGTCATGCCAGGGCCTCTCTCTCAGACCTCACTGTCCCCAGCCTCTGCTCACCTCTGGCCTCCTGGCAGCAGGACCCCAGACACTGCGGCTGACCTCTGTGGCTTCCTTTAGTATTCTGTGGGATGGGGACTCTGATGGAGCACTTTCATCAATGGCCCAGATGTCATCTGCTGGGGGCTGACCCAGGGCCCAAAGGAGGGGAACCTCTGCTCTAACGAACTTAATTTCACCTAGAGCTTAGGAAGCTGGCACCACGCTCTGCCGGCAGCCTGGGGAGAAGCAGACTTTCTTCCTACGCTTTGCTCTTTCTGTATGCCCAGCAAACCCGGTGAGACAACACGTGCCAGGTCAAGGCCTGGGGTGAATTTCTGTTTCTGAGACCCAGCGACCGCAGCAACAGCCTCATCTGGTCTCCAGCCTTGGCGATCTTTCTTAGTTGGAGAGAGAGCACCACAGCCCCCACCAAATCCAAGGGCATCGGAAGATGGAATGAACCTAAACTTATTCTCAATTCCCGGGCGACAGAAAAGTCTAAAGGAACATACCACCAACGTGTAGATGTCCTTCGATGCCACGTGACACATTTTCGCTTGTGACCCCAGAGCCGTCAACATCTGTATTACGACTGCACCAGTATCTCTCTCCACACAGACCTACTTTCTACTTCCTGCTGCCCTGGAGGGCTGGGCTCCAACCTGCCCACACACACTCGTGGGAGCTGGGTGATCAGGGGGGAAGAAAGCATCAGAAACACAGAAGCCTGGAGGTGCACCTTCAGGGCATTTTGCTTGAAGTGTGTTGACTGGAGAGGCCCGGGACAACGCCAGGCGAGGAGAAAGCACACATGGGCACACTGCCTGGACCTGTGGGAAACAGCCTTCCTGGCCATGCACCTGGGTTTCACGGCAGCCACAGGTGTGCACCAGATCTCGGTGCTCTTGTCCCTGCTACGTAGCCTGTGCCCAGGCCTGGGCCTGGGTCTTCCCAGTGTCCCGACCTGGCCTCCTGATCACCTGCATCTTGGTCTCTGCTTGCAAGCTTTCTGCTCCAGCCTGGATTGATCTCCCTGCCTTCCTTCCTTATGTGTACTTAGGCCCCTGAACTCATTGACCTTCTAGTCAACAGTCCTTCTGACCATCCATCCCTGTCTGCAGATCTTCACGTCCTTGGCTGGATCTGCCCAGCCCCTGCCTGCTCAGTACCAAGAAACTAAGCAGCTTAACCTGCTCGGAAGCCACACCTTTGCTAACTGGGCTCAACACACTAATTAGGAGAACTGTGAACACCTACCACACCAGACCCAAGTCAAGGTAGACAGAGTTTGGAAATCCATCCCAAACTAGATGTTTAGGATTTTAGTTCTTTGCCATTACTGGTATCTTTCATAAACGTTAATTATCGAAAACTGGCTAGTCTTATTGAGTTGAATTGATGGAACCAGAGAGCTATAACACAGCTATTTCAGTGGCCTGTAAATACAGACAGAAAAAAAAATCCTAAACTAATTAAAGCCTGTTTCTTGTGGACCGCCAGTGCCTGTTTTTTTTGTTTTTGTTTTTGTTTTTGCTAAGAAACAATAACAATTGTCTATGGTGTATGTATATATAAATCTTCCACAGTTCAAGGACTCCCCAACTAAAATGAAGATTCCTTCAAGGAATAAGCATATTCCAGATAATTTGATTTCAAGAATCTAATGAATCTAATGTTCTTTTCATTACATCATACTGCCCTTTAGATGCTAACTCCAGTAGTTTCTAGTTCAACCATTTATATCCATGCTAATGCAACATTAAAAGGAAGAAACTGCATGACCTGCCATGGGCGGACAGCACATTTAGAAGTCAGGGGTACGTACCCCCCTATCTCCCTCGGAGTCGTCCTTAATACTCCTCTTAGCCATTTAGTAGATAATTTATCTCGAAAAGCCTAAGAAACTGGAAAGCAATTCATTGCTCACTTTTAATGTCTTTATTTTGTGAGAAGTGGTGCTTTATTCTTACTTTTCCAATATTTTGATCCTATGAAATTAAAACCTGACATGAAATTACACACTTCAGATATAAGTTGTTGCCTGAAGCAGTAAATTGCTATCAAGGTGTGACAGCTAAAATGGACAGCATTCCCAGAGAAGATAAAGCCTTTAATCCCTAACTCTTTGCTCAATACTTGTAGCTCTTTCAGAGCAAAGCTAATTAATTGTCAAAGTTGGGTGACACGCTCTGTGGTTTGGGGGCTTCTTGGTTAATTAAATTTGAGTCTAACAGTTGGTTTCGTTTGCTAAAGGAAGTCATTTCCTCTTTCCCCTTCACTATCAACATTTCTTTTTGCTCAACAAATTATTTACCATAGTTGAAATCTGAAGAAATAATTAAGTTATTTCAAAGAGCAACGATTTGCATGGGGCGGGGAGTCTCTGTGTCGCCATGAGACGTGGGCCTGACACAGTGGCAGCACACACTGGCGGCCCCGACTCCGCTGCCAGGCTGGACTGGGCCACATCCAGGCAGTTGTTGAAGCTGCCAGGACCTCGGCAGCCCCACTAGAGGGAGAGAGGCAGAGACTCACATCTCCTCCTTTCCTATCTCCTCTGCTGCCAGGTCACTTGGGATAAGGTCCATGCAGATCGCTGAAGGCCGCGGCCAACACATTTTGCAATAATGTGCACGCATCACGGGCATCCTACAAAGCTCCAAAGCAGAGGAAAGGAGGCAGCTTTTGTTTTTGATAAAGTAGAGAAGAGACCTCCATGGAGCAGACAGTATGGATGCGCGATCACTCCAGAGCAGAACAACTCGTGAAAGGGGGAAGAATCTATCGCCATCGAGGCCCGTTGGGACTCTAGGGGCAATTCCTTTTGCGACTTTGGCACCAGAGCTGTTAGCAAGGACCTATAACTCACTTGTTGTTGCACATACTTGCATATTTGATTTATTCCTGCAGGTGTGGGGCAATGGGAAGTGGCATGGGAAGGGAATGGGGGTGCTCGCCTCCACTGACAGGACATGAACTTGGGCATAAGAATGGACCCCCTCTTGTCCCTCGCATTTTCCTGTTGAAATTATTCTAATGCTGTGCCTGAGGTTGTTGAAGGCTGTGCACGAGCACGTGTGTGCATGTACGTGTGTGTGTAGTATGGGAAAGAAGGGAGAAGGCAGGAAGAACAAAGAAATTAAAAACAAGAAGATAACTCAGTGGATTCCTCTCAAGTAACTCATCTCTCTCAACTAACGTCTTTATTACATTCTCCATAGTTATACTTTCTCGTCTTGGGGTAAATAAGTATTTTTGAAAAGAATTCTCAGGCCATTAAACCCTGATGTAAAGAAAGGAAGTTATTTTGAAAGAAACGACAGGCGATAAGGACATTTACCAAAATAAAGTGAAGATTTAATTCAGATTTCCTGGTTATCTCTGTAAAGAAACTTGGGCCATGTTAAATGGAACATTTAACTAATGTTTACTTTCGAGGGTATTTTTTTTTTCAGGTAGGTGACATCTACAATAGGTAAAATTAATTTTTTTCGCCATAACTACTCTTAGTTCCTAGAATCCTAAGTAAAATGATTCCCATTTTTGCAGAATTTGGAGCATGATGACATTCTTTCAAGCAGCCACGTAGGTTTAACGTACTATCTCAACTTTAATAACATCCTGTTTATTATAGCTATCGTTTTCCGACTCGAAATCAGAAATATTCCTTGGCTCAGAATAAAACTCCCACGTCTGATATCATCAGAAGATATTCTATTTCTGTTCCGATAGAGCTCCTAGGCACAGACTGTGTGAAAGTAATGAGGTCACTGCTCCTTCGATGACGCTGCCATCCAGCTGTGTCTGTGAACATATTCGGGCGCAGTTGGCAGAATGTAATCCATGTCAGAGAATCAATCAAACACAATCAATCGTCTTCTCCTCGTGTGAATTCCCATGTTTGCCCAACAGATAGACATCTACAAATGGCCTGTAATTTGAGTTTTTAGAAATCGAACCTTATTTCACATTGATTTCTGTTAAAATTTCAGAGACATTTTCTCTCCGTGAATGGTATTCAGTGGCGAGTGGCTACACACACTTTATCTTAAACTTTCTTTGCTTCCCTTCTACTCTGTCACACGAATCTCCAGGGACAACTAACGCACGGAGTCCTTCAATGCTGTCTTTAAATATGCACAGAAGTGAGTCCTCATTATCAAGAAATGGGCCAGAAAGATATAAAATTTGTCTCTTTTTGTAAAACGTCTTTGACTCCGTAGATAGAAACCACTTATTCTAAAGACACGCAATCTTCGTTTAGATCTTCCTTTATGGTATTTGGATATAGAAAATAGCTGGCTTAGTTTTTCAGACTGGAGGGTTTTCCGCGTAGAGATGGTGGCTCTGGTTGTGAGAACGCAGAGCAGAATGAGAGCTGAAAGTGGCCAGCAGGAAACTTCAGCATTTCACGAATGATGGAAGGATTGGAGAACGCAAAGGAGACCGAGAAGGAGCAGTCAGAGAGTGAGGGGAAAGGTGGAACGAGTGGTCAACAGTGCCAAATGCGACTAAGAGACCGGAAAAGGCAGAGGATGGGGTGTCCGTTGGATTAGAAGAAATAAGTTCATCATTGACCTTGAACAGAATCAGAGGAGAGGTGGAGTACATTCCAGTGATCTGGGAAGTAAATGGGGCTAAAGAAGTAAAAATACAGAGGTCTATGGTATTGTTTCAAAAAGTTAAATTATAAAGGAAATGAAAAAATATGAAACATTATATTTGTAGGCCTTAGCCTAAATGCCTTCTACTGAATTATGATGCTATGGTATGGCTGTGTTTTTATAGAAATCGGTATGAAAACATCTATAAAAAACATTTCTATAGCTAGTAAAAATTAAAGAAGACGTGTTTCATCTCATTATCCATGCATTTATTTATTCGTGTTATTCTACAGATACGGATTGAGCACCTGCTATTTACAGGTTACTCTATCACACAGGTCCCCTACACAATCGTCCGTTTTTAAGAATTCTCCAAGGAAGACCATGAGTCTCCAGAGAAATCCTATGCATCACTTTATTAGGTAAGAATAACATAACCTAATATTAAAAAAAACAGGCTTTGTAATCAGAGAACTAGGTTCACATTATGGCTTTGCCATTTCCTTGCGTGTGTGTGAAAAGAGTGACACCCACTCAAGTGTCTGCTGTGAAGAGAAAGGGTATAATGGATGGAAAAGTGGCCGTCAGGATGATCTGCACACATAAGAGCTCAACATATGTCTTTTCTCTTCCTCCTTCTCTCACTCCTTTCTGATCCATTTGCCTTCGTTTCCAGAAAATTCAGAACCTAATTAACCTCCCATTGCAATAACCAATTTGGTCCAGGAACTGGTTCTCTCTCTCTCTCTCTCTCTCTCTCTCTCTCTCTCTCTCTCTCTCTCCCTCTCTCTCCTCTTCTAAGTGGTTTCCAATACCTGTTTTAAGATGCAATTTATTTTATAAATATTTACTTTTGTAAATCACTTGAAGTCATTTTGGGGAGACTGATAAGGTATAAATCCCTTTAAATGTGACATACAACTATTTTGCTATTTATCGATCTTCCAGATGATTTTTTTTCTCATACTTTTATCAAGGTTACTAGGAGGGGTCTGCTTCCAAGGTCATGCTACAGGATAATGTCGCATTAGTCAATCCTTACAGTTCTTTCAAAGTTAGTTCGGTTAGGTGGGTCACAATTAGGTGTTGCTATGATTCTGACTCGATCTAGTCTAGAAAATTCCTCAGGGGGGCTGTCAGGACCATGATTTTGACAGGCCCTAAGGGGTCCACGACCAAATGTGGGTGGGGAAAAGAGTTATGTGAAGGAAGGCTTGCGATTCCACATGTGCTTCAGCAAACATTCGCTGCCATGGCACGTCAGTCCTTCAGAGTTCCTTCAAGAGGCAGAAAAGAGAAATAGTCACAAGTCCAGTCCGTGAAATCGAGCGGCCTGGGTTCACATCTTTTCTCCTCTGTGACCTCCATCAAATTCCTTCACTTTTCTGTGCCACGGCTGCCTCAGCCGTAAAACAGGATAGATCAGAACAGTTCCTCGCCCGTTGTAAAGAAATACCCAGGACATTTTTGTTACAATGATTTGTTAGAATTAAATATTCGTATGGAAGTTATATCCTAAATGCTTCTTTTTTGCTATCCTTTCCCATAAGCTTCTGAATCCCAAGAAGCAAGGTGAAAGGTGCCTTTGCTTTAAGCCCTGCCACCTTCTGAGTCAACTCTAAGCACTGCCCAGCGGGGCTTATCGATATTGCAATTGATGCTACGATATTGACTCTGATATGTTTCAGGTCCCGGGCATCTTGAATGTGAGTCTTAGTTGTGCTGGGGGCTGAAAGAGTTCCAGAACCTTCCCCACCCTGCCTCCAGACCTAACTCTCACACATTCCGCAGCGTTCCCTAGGGGTTATGCGGCCAGAGCTGTCGCTTCGCGTCTCCTGCTCCCACATAAGCCTTGCCGATGAGGGCAAGCTCTTTCGTTCACTTTTATTTATTGCCAAGAATAGTGCCTGGTACACAGGAGGGACTCAGAAGACATTTGTCAAATGAATGAATGAATGAATGATGAATGAATGAATTTTTTCTTTGTTTTTAAGGCTCGTTGGCTCCTTAAATGGCAAGAATCCATCAAATATTTTGCAGGATGGGATCTGCAGGCTATGTTCAGAAAACAAATATAATTATTATGTTCATTATCGTTATTTTTCCGCATCATTATTTGTCTGTGTCCGACGTTTGTCTTCCTGAGCCTTCAGGAGAGGGATGCTGTGAAGTTGCCTGTCGAAGCGAATCTTCTCACTGGGTTCTCCATGAGGTAAAGGCTGTAGCCTTCTGCTTTGTAAGGCTCATTCCAAACGTTAATTTGATTCGATGATTCTTTTGTCCAATTCTGACCTTTAGGAAAAAAACCACATGCCGCCAGCCTGGCCCTGGAAGGGCTCTTTTTCTTCCCTCCAGAGGGGGCTCAAAGCCCACAATTCATGGTCTTGCCCCTGGGGTATTTCCTACCCATGAGAGGGAAGCCTTTAGGTTCTACTCACGTTAATTGTGAACCGAATGATAAATCCTTCATTTTCTTTAAAAATACATATTTTTCAAAATTATATTTTCAGGCTAATTAAATCAATAATGTTCTTGGACTTAGTCAATATGTCCTTATCAGGCCATTAACAAATGACAATCAAACAAGTCAATCTCCTGCTGCTCTGCTTGTCCCCAGAATAGACCTGGGTTAAGCCAGACACATAACATAATTTTACCTTTTTGCAATCTTGTTGGATGCTCAAAACCTACTTATTTTATTTTTTATTTTATTTTATTATTTTATTTACTTTTCCTCCTGAAACTTCTTAAGGAAAACAAATGAGACTGTAAGTCCGAGTTAATACAGGAAATTCTCGATTTCAGGCCTAGCCATCAATTTCACTCGGAAACAGTTGCTCATTTCTGAACTTTAATACATCTCTTTCATAGTATTTTACCAACAACTTTCCATTTATATTTTTTTACTACATTTCTTCCCTCCTTATAAAGCTGTAAGCCCCTGGAGGGTCCAGCCAGCACCTCATTTAAATATGTCTCCTGCATGTTGCAAGGTCTTGGTGAACTTTTGTTGAATGAAAAAAAAAAAATAGATGCATAAATGGATCCAAGAAAGAGTGTCTGAGACTGTGGCGGTTCCCACCGACTCTGCTCCCACACATTTGCACATTTTCTGCACAAAATCTTTTCAAAGATTTGAAAGTTGGATCCCTACCGACTCTCCCCCTCTAATATGCTACTGCTTCCCTAAGCACCGGGATGCTTGGACCTACTGTTTAAAGCTTCCCGAGCATCATCCCTCCCTCCTCTGGTGTTTTCGAAGGCTCGTGCGTGTATTTTCCCACCATCGTGAATTTGGGGTGTGCACCTTAACGAAGTAATTGGTTAACAGGATCTGGCAGGCAGAGGGTTGCCTGTCACTGCAAAAAGGCTGAATTACTGAAAAGGTGCTATGAAATCCTGCACTTTTGCTAAAGTTTTCTAGGGATGGCTTCTGAATTTTTCAAGTGAAATCGAGTTGTTTGGACTCAATCTTTTGTCCTCTCTCTCCTGGGTATACGCTCTTCCTCGTGAAGCAATGATTTTTACACGTGGATACGCAGAGACAACGAGTTAAAAAGTAGACTGAGGCTACCCACCCACCCAGTCACGGAATCAAGGCTCTAAACACAAGCGTGGGTCCGTTCCTCCATCAGGAGAATTCGTTCTTTTCTTCCACGTGTTCTGACTGTCCTTGCTAACAGAGCTACTTTGCAGCTGATCACAGAGTATTACAGCAGGATTAACCTGTGTCTTCTCACTGATTCGCTTTGAATCCCCAAAACCTTGCACACAGTTCCCGTAACATATTAGGGACTCACTCGATGAACGTCTGTGTACCAAACATCTACTTCCTATCCTGATTTTGACCTTCAGGCTGCTATGTTAAAATTCGATGGACAGTAAATCATTGATTTGCTTTTTATCGAAACATCTGGTAAGAGACTTAAACATAATACAACAGAAATGGAAATCTGCACAGATTTAGTCGCTGCGGCCAAGAGCTAAATGCTGGCAACCATTTTTCCTGTCTCCATTTATGTATTCACATTCAACCCTTTTTCTATGCCAAGTGTCACCGTGCAGCATTTTTGCCTACACTTAGTAATCAAAATACCAAGAGAGAAAGCCCCCTGATGGCGAGGCGGGGACGAAGACAAGCAGCCGTGGAAAATGGCCAGAGATCTTTAAGGAGCAATCAGCCCACCCCGCTTCGGCCCCCCTCACCATTCCCCACTCTTCAGCTTTTAGTCCCCACTATCCAGGGACAGTCTGGCAAACTGGAACTTTGTGTTCAGCTGACAAGAATGTGCAAATGACAGTTTGGGCTGTCAAGGAGCTTATTACCTAAGCGAGGAGCTTCCATATTTATGAGCTGACAGCTCAGATTTGTGGCTCTGCCGTATTCCTCAATTTCCCTTTGGAGCAGCCCATCGGCTCAGAGAGGCCTTGCGGACTCATTACTTCACCCCGCACCTCCACCCCCACCCCAAGATACAGCAGGTGGCTCATTTGTGCAGACATCCGAGGGTCAAGGGAAAGTGAAAAACGAGCCTGCACAACCCCGGGGCTGGGCCTGAAGAGGTGAATGACAGACCCGCAGCGCATTCGCTCTAATGGCAAAGGCAGCTGCAGCGGGCCCTGGCCGTGTACGCGTGTAGCCGTGACACACACATCCCCACAGAGCGGCCTGTTCACAGAGCAGGGTCACGGACACAATCACGTGTCACCCTCTGGGCCATCTCGTGGCTCTCTCTGCATCAGGCCTGGCCATTGGGGATGGTTCCGCCCGTTCAACATGCTTCTTTCCCTTTTCCAACAAAGAATATCCGAAGGAAAACAGACCTGATGCCGAAGAGGCCGGGTCATCCTGAAGCAGAGATCTAGCATCACTATGGAGGACCATCAGAGGGCTCGAGAGCGCAGCAAAGACGCGCGCACGAGGCTGGCACGCACACCCAGGTTTGTCAGACTCAGTGGCCCCGCTCGTTCCTCGACGGGGCTACCTGCACGATGCAGCCGAGGAAGGAGGCGGTGGGCGTGTTCCGTGCTCAGGACCCCTTCCCCTCGTCCATGCTCTCGGGCGAGGATCTGCGATCACCATTCTTAAGCTATAGTGTGATCCTCCCAGGGCCCGTGGCTCTGCTCTGGAATGAGAAGTTTGTCGTTTGCAGAGTTTCCAGCCTCAGGGCCTCTGGCCCACACACAGCCTGTCCTGCTTCCACCACGGAGAACGGCCCCGCACGGCAAACACAGCGCACAAAGACTATTATTGCTTTGTTCCCCTAAAACACATGAATCTTAGCATCTGAGACACCAACTAAAGTATTGGCACCTAAAGCTCACGCTGCCCCATGCACACTCAAAGCGAAAGGTCACCACAGAGCACGCTCGCTGCTCGTCAAAGCCCCTCGCACACACGACCTTCCATGCCACCTTCACTCGAGGCCTGGCACAGGGCGGAGAGTCTCCATTCATTCTCCCATTCACGCCTCCATTCAGCTCATGGTTGTTGCGCAGGGTCCTGGGTCTGAGGCCAAATGCAGAGCTTCAAGACAGAGGGGTCACTGTCACGGCGACTATGGGGTCGTGAGGGGGGCGGACGAGCACACACGGTGTCTCCGTGGGGCGCCTGGAGTGGAGAGACGCAGGTGCCACGGGAGGAGGCGCTGGGGTGCGGGACCAGCACGAACTCGGATGGAGAACCCCAGTCAGAGAAGCGTTTGAGGCAGGGGTGGGGATTTTCTCAAGGTCATGCAAGTGGATTCTAGCCGACTTGGGGCTGAAACAGCCGGGTTTGGACTCTTACCCTTTCCACTCTATCACATCGTCTTCCCCAACATCCCACCTCATCTAGGATCTGAGTCCTAGGTTGCAAGTGTCTGACGAGGGCCCCTGGCGACAGGAGCCCTGAGGACAGCATCAGCGACAAGGACGGGAGCCCACGTGGGGCTAAGCGCCGCGGATGACGATTTAATGGTCGCCAAATCCGAGGAGGTGAGCTTCGCCTGTGTTTCATCGATGCAAAGAACAGAAGCCGAGAGAGAAGCGACATCCTTTCCTGGTCAGCGGCTCAGATGTGCCCGGTGACTACTGAGGCGGCTGCACTGAGGTGTCATCCGACAGCAGCTCTTGCATGGACTGATGATGAAGAGAGAAACTGCGTGGCGAGACGGCGGGTGCTTTTATGGGGAAAGGGGGCCGAGGCGCTTCTGACAAGTCAGCTTTCTCTGCTAAAGTTACTGAAGACGCGTTTCTCTCCTGCCGCCTCTCCAAGGGAGCAGGTGAGGCGAGAGGGTGAGGACAGGTGCACTGCGCCGCCGTGGCATGGCTCTGCGGCAGAACCCCCAGGAGCCAGGGTCCCCAACGATGCACGTGGACCCGGGCAGAGGCAAGTCTCGGCGGATGCAAACTGAGGCCTGCTCCCCAGACAAAGGGCGAGAACTAAGGCCAGAGAGGATGCCCCTAACGGAGACACTCTCCTCAGTTAAAGATCTGAAGGCCACAGTGGGTGCGAGGGCCTTTCTTCAGCTCCCAACCTGCAGATCTGAACAAGTCACAAAGGCAGAAGGATGTCAGGGCCGGGGGGGGGGGGGGACACGCTATCACAGAAGGGAACTGGCCATTCATCCCGAGCGAAGCTTTCCCGCAGGACACCAGGCCAGAATGCGAGCCCCGCGCCATCGTCAGGCACTGATCAGTGTGTGACGGTCTTCACCGTCTGGCGTTACCAGCTGCTTCACAGAACTTTCTTTGAGACTCTTCAGAGACGACCTGCCTCCTCCTCTGCCATGCTCTTCTTTGGCTCCTCTTGACTCCAGGACTTTATTATTTTTAATTGCCCGGCAGTGTTTCCGATGCCATCGGCTCCTCTCTCAGAGGCCGTGGGCAGGTGTCAGCATCTCGGGCCCCTTTGCTCATTCACCGCTGAAAGGCTCTCTCCACCCGGCATGAAGACCCTGCCCCTGGCAGCTAACCTTCTGTGCCTTAACAGGACACACATGAGATTCCCCGGGGGGATCTGGTCACCAGGGGACACTTCAGAGGCACAGAGGCTGGGCCGGACGAGGAAAAGCAGGAGGAGGAAGGGAAGAGGGAGGGGAGTTGCTTGCTCTGTTAGGAGGAGCAGAGACTTGAAAGATTTGCTTCTTATTGGCTTTTAAATATATATTTATACATATATATGTGCATATTTCTGGAGAGAGGCCCCTCTTTTGCTCACAGCAGTATGAACAAAATCTCTCTTTACAAACCCAGACCGGCTGCAGTTGGCATCTGCTCCCATGACAGCGAGCCAAAACCTCGGACGGGCCTAGGATCTGAGTAGGAAGACGATTCAGTGGCCAGTCTGACTGTGTTCTGTATCGATTTCCCCCTCTCCCCACATGCATTCCTGGAGGTTTCTCACTCACGTCCCCACCCCACCCCAAACCCCCCCAGATGCCCCAGTCTGACAGGACCCACATCCACCAGAAACCAAAACAAAACAGCGCAGGACAGAGAGCGCTGCCACCACCGGCTGCAGAGAGGCTCCCACGTGACCCTGCCAACATGTGTTTTCTGTCTCCGATTTCCCTGATAACAAAGGACAGACTTCAAAAGGCGTGGCCCTACGGGGAGCTGGCCCCGGCAGGAATCTGCCACGGCTCTGGGCACGCCGTGGGGCTTCAGGCTGGCTCCCTCGGGGGCTCAGGCCGCAGCCTTGGCCGATGCTGGCTGCTGATCAGTAAAGTGAGGAACACTCCGGGCCCGGTTTGTCAGACGGGACCGCATTCGACGGCTCGCAGAAGGGAGTTAATGTTCAGGACTCAACGGAGCTCATGTGGTTCCAAATTTGGCGACCCTGTGTGTCCCACTACAGGACGGCCTCTGTCCAGAGCTGGGCCGGGCGTGCCACAGGGGACCCTCAGAGGGGCCTTTCGTGAGGTTCCCAGGCTCGGAGAGAAGGATGGGGCTGGGAGGGGGGCAGGGGGATGGGCAGGTGGTGGGGGGGGGCGGTGGCCCTGCCTGGGTGGGGTAAGACGTGAGGGAGAAAGGCCAAGAGCACCCAGCAAAGCTCATGCCAGCTAGAACCCCCACGCCACACCCGAGCAAGTGCCTAGAAGCCGGGCAGATCTGGCAGACACTGCGAGAACAAGTTGCCACCGCTCCTCAGAACATGCCAGCGCCTATTCGACGTCCTCACCGAAGTGGCCGATGATCTCAAGTCCCCTTTAAAACTACAGTTTGTAATCAAGAGCGCGTACGTGACTCTTTCTGTGCAAAATTAACCTCGTTTCAAACCTCAAAGGAAAGGCACATCTATCCTCTCATTGCAACGTCTAACCTCTCGGATAGCGGCTCCTTTCTCCGGTGAAATAAACGGAATTTGGTCTCCACGATACTTGTTTTTCTTTCCCTGAATCCTGGGGAAGTTCAGTGCTTAAACCAAGCCCTAGCCCAGAAAACTGGAAACGGCTCTGACTGGCACAGAGAGGAGCGACAACTGGCTTTCCGGCTGCCAGTGTCCTACACCCACCCCTAGGTGACCAGACATTAGATCCTAGAGAGGGAGGTGTTCTGTCTCAAAGAAAAAAAAAACAGAAATGGAAGAGAAAAATAATCGACATTTAACACTAGAAAAATCATCTCATTTACATGGCCAGAAAGGACCACAGGCTCACTTTTTTTCCCCCTGATCCCGGGCAGGGAACGCGTCTCAATTCCGTCTTTCATTCTAAAACGAGCCCCTGTCAATTTTTTTTCAGCAACTGTGAATAAGTCTGATTAGAGCAGGGATTGTCAGTTCAACTCCCAGCTCATTTATTTCCCGTTTCAGTCTTATCCTCTAGGGGAGGTCTGCAGATCCTGTGTCAGGAGTTTGGGTGTCTCAGCTGACAGAGCTGTGTGCGCTGCACGTCAACGGAACGAGAAGAAAGCTCGGAAAATCCGAGCCCTCCTAACTTCTCTGGAGCACTTTACAGTTTCTAACCACTCTCCTCCAAAGAAAATTCAGTGAAAGAAAAAAAATTAAAAAAAAGTTAAAGAAAGAGAAAGCAGCTAAGACAGAGCATCTAACACCGGGAACGTAGGTAGCCGTTACTTACACCGCTGTCCAGTCCATCACTGCTACATCCTGGCTAAATAACCAGGTGCAGAATCCCGTGCTTCCCGTCTGTTAACAAGGAGCTCCTCTCCCATGGCGCGTGCAGGTCTGGGGCCATCTCAGGAGGAAGCAAGAGAGTGCAAAGGTGGAGGAGACAAGCCTGGGAACCTCGAACATCCATGGGGGTCTGGGGATTCTCAGAGCAGACCCTGGTGAAACCTTCCTGTGATGCCAGCCTGTGGCTCCACCGGGATCCTGGCCTCCCTGAGCTCCCAGCCACCTTGCCAGGCCAGCTCACCCCCGGCTCCAACATTGCATTTCCCTCCAAGAACACTGCGGGGATGGCAGGGGAACTCAAGGGAGTCTGCCAACCCTCGTGCAAGCGCGCGCCTCGGAGGAAGCCGCCAGTTCTCTCTTGTCTGCTGCCTCAGAGAGAGGCAGGGAGGGAGGGAGGGAAGAGCAGAGGCAGGCGGGGAGGGAGGGGGCGAGAGACAGAGGGAGAGGGAGGGAGAGGGGAGGAGAAGAGCTTCAGGAGCCGAGACCGGCGGGGACAGGAGCACTTGCGAGAACTCCCACTCCCCGCAGGGGCTTGGGGATTTTCTGAGCATCGAAGCTGCAACACAGACCCCCAAACCCGGTGTCTACAGCCTGCCATCCCACAGCCCCAGGCTCGCTGGGTGCAGACGGAGCCACCGGAACCGGGTTCTGGACACGTGAGCGACCCTGCGAGCAAGCCCTCGTGGGCGAGCACGCAGGCAGGTGGCCCCAGCAGAAGGACGTCTGCGCGCGGGCACTTCAGTGTCGACGTCTGGTCTCGCAGAGCATTTGCCGTGAAACCAGTCAGTGATGTCAGTCGTGGGAGCACAAATCAGACCACCCCCACCCACCCTAGGCCGCTCATGCCATCCTGGATGGTGTCTCCCCCAGCTTTTGGGGGGTTGTTTCCTGTTTCTTTTTCCCTCCGGAAAGAAGAAGAGGGGGGAGAGGTGGGGCAGGGGCTTGCAGTGGGACTGCCAACTCCGCGTGCCACATCCACTGTTTGTGGGCCGCAGCCCAGGACACCCCGTGGACAGAGCCAGGGCACAGGCTATGTCTGCTGGAGGGGCAGCACGGAGCAGGGACGTGAGACACCCCAATGGGGCTCCACAGACAACTCAGGGATGGGTGGAGGCATAGCAGGAGGGAGCAGCACAGCAGCTGAGGAGCTGGAGCAGGGAGGCAGACGTGAGACAGCAGGCTGGAAGGGGCCGCCATGAGGGCAGGCAGCACAAGACAAACTCAGGCCCGCTTTCGAATCTTCTCCACAGCCCTCCCCTCTCTAGGCAAGGAAGCCCCTCGCTGTGATTCTCCCAGCGCGGCCCCAGTCTCCTGGAGACAGCCCCTTAAGAAGGCAGATCCTCAGCCCCTGCCCTGAGGACTCTGACGAAGCAGGCAGAGACCAGAGCCTGCGTTTCCTCAGCCCCCAGGATGGCTCCGATGCAGGCCGACGTTGGTCACTTCTTCATCAGCGTCGAGGGAGCGGGTGAATGAATGAAAAACCGAATAAAATAAGAAATCCTAACAGGACACCTGCGAGACCCCCTCTTCTTCTTCCTCCTCTTCCTCCTCCTCCTCTTCTTTTCCTTCCTCCTCCTCTTCTCCTCCTCCTTCTTCTCCTTCAGACGAGCCATTTCTTAGATCGCATTCCAAAGTCTCATCCTCCCGGAACCCACTCTAACTCTTCCAGATGTAGGCAATGGTCGCAATCACATTTTGTTTGTATTTCTTCTTGCAAAGGACTGTAATTATTTATGAGCCGGTCTCTTCCTTCCCCATTAGATGGCGATGAGCTGTTTTATGTGAACTAGATGGTCTCTCAGTGGTTGTTACACATCCCCCATTTCTGGACCCAAAGCAAGCACTCAATAAATATGCATTAATCTAGTGGCTAAATATATCATAGGAGTATTTCTTAACCTGAGTGGTTGGGATAGATGTTCGCTGTGTGGTTTGTCTTTAAAGTGAGCATCTTTCAACATTTCATATACTATGTTATCTGTATCTTATACTCAACAATAAAAAAAATTAAATAAGTCATAACATCTGAGATAAGGTCTAGAAAGTTAGAACTTAATGGAGAATAAAGAGAAAATAAATCACAAAGAGCTAACCTAAGAAGGAGGTTAACGGGACAAAAAGCAAAGAAGATACCAGAGTGACGTGAACCCAGGGACGTGCAACATGGTGCAGGTGGTTTCTGAGAAACTGATGTGTTCGTAGCCCAGAAAGTCGCCACATTTACAGTCCACGGTGGTGAAGAGGTGTCTTAGACAGAGATGGGCTGGATGAAGCGGGAGCAGACCTTGCCCTAACTCTTCCTGAAGAATCACCAAAATGAGCAGAAAACCGAATCTCCCATTATTTGGCTTTGAGAGTTTTGAGGAATTAGAAATTAAGAGTTAGAAATCACTCACATGGACAATTGGATGGATGATGGATGGATGGATGATGGGTGGATGGATGGATGGATGGATGATGGGTGGATGGATGGGTGGATGGATGGGTGGATGGATGGATGGATGGATGATGGATGGATGATGGGTGGATGGATGGGTGGATGGATGGGTGGATGGATGGATGGACGGACGAATGGACAAATGAAGGGGTGGACAGGTGGATGGTTAGATGGATGGGTGGGTAAATGGATGGATGATGGATGGATGGATGATGGATGGATGGGTGGATGGATGGATGGATGATGGATGGATAAATGGATGGATGGGTGGATGGATGATGGATGGATGATGGATGGAGTGCTAAAGAAAGAGAGCCCAGAACAATTCTGGGCTGTATCTAAGGGGCATTTGAAATACTGTTTCATAGTTTTTAAAGTGTTTTATTTGGCATCAAGTCCCCCAGGTACAATGGAGAAATCATAGATCAGTAAAGGGAAGTGACTTGCCCTTGGTCATACGCTAAAAACTTCCAGAATGAGATCTAGAATCCAAATCCTTCCACGTTTAGTCTGCTGTGTTGGCCACTGTACCGAATTAAGCCCCAAGAGGTGAAAGTGGCCACTGAACTTGGTGCACAGAGATGGAAATGAAAAATACCCACAGGATTCTGTCTTGAAACACAAAGAAGCAGCTCGCTGAGGGCTGACCTGTTTAACACACTTGTTCAGCGAGCTGCATGCTCAGCGCTAGGAGTGGGGCATCCTGAACCAGAGAGTGGGGTGGCCTGGCAGACGGCCAGGGGAGCTGCCCCCACCGCCCTCGTCTCCACTGTCCCTGTGTTCACCAGCACTCCCAGTGGCCCCGTGAGGTGCACGTGGAGATGTGCCATCTGGGTCTGGTGGCCCCAGCCGTGGGCGGTCAGCCTCCAGAGGTCGGCTCTGCCAGGCTTTGCCTCAGCTACAGAAAGCCACCTTCCCCAAGAGATGGGCCTTCCCAGGTGGCCCACGTCCAATCACTGATGGAGATGGGGCCTCAAGGGACACAGGTCACTCTGACAGGCCGTGTGTGCTCCAGTTTCCCTTCGCTGTTGGCCGAGGCTCTCTGCTGGGCCTGTTTGGCAGTTGGACATTGTCCTCCACTCAGTCCTGTGTCCTCCTCATTTCCACAGGTATTAATCTCTAATAAACATAACCTCTGGCCTCCGGGGAACCCAGCGTGAAGCGGTGGGGTCCTCGGGCTCTGTTTGAGCTTCCCTACCAGCCAGCTCCACACCTGCAGCTCTAGTGACGTCCGAGCTACGAGACAACAAAAATCGATTCTTCCTCCTTCACCAGAATGTTGGGTGACAACCTCATCTCCAGGTCTCAGTTCCTGTATCTGAAGAAGAAATCAGAGGCTGTGACGACCTGGGGCCTCCTGGGCGGTACCAGGACGTCAGAGCCCCCACTTCAACAGGACTAACTCAGTTTTTGTCTGTGTCATGTGCCGAGGATTTCCTAAGATTTCACTGGAAATTAAGGCTTGACAGTTCAGCGTTTTTTGAGAAATGCTGGTTCGGATGGTCCCATAGACACCCCCATCTGTACTGTTCTACCACACTCTGTCCTCAGAGGACACACTCACACACACACACACACACACACACACACACACACACACAGAACAACAACAGGGTGCCCGAGGCCGACTACTGATTTAGAAAAACAAATCAACTCACATATAAAGACAAGACCATAATATAGATTAAGTGACAGATGCCTTCAAGGCTAAAACCTCGTTTATTGGACAGATGGGGAACTATATAAATGATGAGAGAATTAAGAATAGCTTCCTGGAGGATTTGGACAATTTATTAGCTTATGGGGCTACGAGAAGGATATAAGGTGGTCACGATATAAGAGGAAAGGGCTTTCATTCACATGAACTTGGCTGTGGTTTGTACTTGGAAGGAGGCCGCTGCTCCTTCCAAGCCCCAGACACAGTAAGTCGTGTGTGTGACTAAGGCTATTTCAGGAGACATAAGAAATCAGGTCCTACCACCTCTGCAGTGGGCCTAATAGAGACTCAGTTGCTTTGTCCCTCTTCTACGGAAATACTCTTCCAAGTAATAATTAAAAAGGAAAGACATCCAAGCAGCTAAAGTTCTAGGGGTACGTTTTATATAAAAATGTCCGCCAGGAAGAAGGCTTAACAATTACCAAATGATTTTGCAAAAACCTCTAAAATAATCATAGTTAAATTTCTCTCAGGAAATTTCTCCGTGGGAAATAGCGAGCAAAGGAAAGTCCTGAATCATATGAAGACACCAAAATGAAAATAAGTCGTGTGTGTTCTGAAAATACAATGTGGAGATGCCGACAGCGTGACCCATGCTCCTTCACGGGATGTGCCACCAAATCCACACATTTTATGAATGTTCATGTTTGGTAATTATTTTCAAGATCCAGGGTATTCGAGAAAACACTGGACAGAAAGAACATTTTAATGTATAACAAGAGGGGCACAGAGTGCCTTGTACACGATCCTTTACATCCTCAAAACCGCGACTGTCCACATTAACGGCTCCTAAGTCTGCTCCTGAGACAACTGTCGCTCTGTCACTGCAGCCATCAGGCATCGTGGGAGCCTAGGCGGCTTTTTTTCTAAATCTGTGTTTTATTGCTTAATTTCCCAAGGTGAAATCATTATACAGAGTGACTTCCAGTAGAAAGTTCAGAACTTGTTCATTTAAGATGCTTAAATTGTATGTAGCCCACTATGGGCTCTCGTGGAGCCTGCTTTCCTAGCCCCGATCACAGCTCCCGTGCTAACTGAGGAAGGAGAGAGAGGGAAAGGATAGGATAAGAAAGGGAGGTGGAGGGGGTTGAGAAGTCCTCGATGGAGTCCATGCCCAGAGAAGAGGGTGAGCACGAGTGAGGGTCAGCCATGACGACGAAGCGGGACCTGGGCCTCCTCTCTTCCCACAGCGATGCCCTCAAAGCGTGGGAACTGGGATTTTATTGAGTAGACCCCAGGGGGTGGGGAGGGATAAGACAATGACCAAAGCAGGACATGACCCCTTTTCTCGGGAAGCCCTGGCCCCAGCTAACTCCAGCCACTCAGTGGAAAATGCCACAGGCTCAGGCCCAGGAAGGGCCCCGTGGAGCCATGTGACACTGATTCCCACAACTCAGCAGCCTTGGCCTTGGGACACTATTAGAGCCTCACGGGGGAAGAACGTGATGTTCAGACCTCTCCAAGGAGAGAGCCACCCCGTGGCAATGCCAAGAGTGAAGCT
Source organism: Cynopterus sphinx (assembly GCA_030015415.1). NCBI lineage: Eukaryota > Metazoa > Chordata > Mammalia > Chiroptera > Pteropodidae > Cynopterus > Cynopterus sphinx. The sequence continues at coordinate 17,377,480 of CM057394.1, forward strand.
TCTAGCATGCTAGCTCAAACCCCCGGCTCGTCCTGGGCTTGCACCAGCCCCATGGCCGTGCAGCTTGCTTTCATGGACGATGATCACTCTTCAGCTCTGTGGTGCCGCCATGCCCTTGATCTTCAGTCTGGGGGACTTGAGAGGGTTTTTTTTATCCCTCTCACAAGAACTGAGGAATCCTCTCCATAGAATGCATTTGAGAAAGAGATCTTTTGTTGAAAATCGTCAGAACATCAAACATTTTTTTTTAAATAAAAGGTCAAATATCTCTAATATTTAGTTAGATCTGTGTGGGGGGAAAGGAAGCGCTTTCAAGAACGTAAATGATGAATTTGGGAAAAGCCACTCGATACATGGTATATACAGGGTGGTGGGCACTACCCATAAGGAGCATGAAAATCTTGGCATTTCCTATAAATTAGGAGTTTAAATCATATCACATACAGGCAAATAGACGTGACATCTATGTGTTAATGAGGTGCACTAATGAGGACAAACGATACGTGAAATTCGGTGTAGTTTTCCGAAAAAGAACTGGGAAAACGTATGTGCGGTGTAAAGAATAGTTCACTGAAAGGGTCTTTTCCAGCGACTACAGGTTCGTTTTCAGGGGAAGCCCACTCATGACAAGAAAGAAAGGATTCCGTATCCGCTGACGTCCCCGGTTCTTCATCCCCCTGCCATTTCACTTCCTCTTTCCTTAACTAGAAGCATTTTCTTCATACCCAGATAATGGCCACAATCATAATTTTTATTTTTATTCCTTGTTTCCTTCCTTTATTCGATCGAACAAACACGCAGAGAGAGCCTGAAACAGAACCGGCCTGTGTGTGCTCTCTCTGAGCTTGGGTCTACTATAAACTACTCAGGGTTTTCTAGAATAACTGTTGCTTCTTCTCAAACACAACATCCTTTCACTCCACCTTGTTCTTGAATAGATGGAAGAAAATAGGTTTTACCTCGTTTTTCGTTAAACTCGAAATCCCCAGTTGAAAAAAAGAGTTGATGCCACACCGCCTTCCAGACCAAGTAGTCAGCCAACACCAGATAAAATGACTTTCTGGTTGGAAAAGCAGAACCAGTTATCGTTCCTGGCTCTGGAGTTTGTCTGATCTGGAGGACACGCTACGTCGGTTTAGTATGTCGGCTTCGGAGAGTCAATGGCCAAGCTCTCACGGAACCGTACAGATGTGCAGCTGGTATCTGGCGGGTGTGCATCCGTGCTGAAGTCACCAAAATATCAGGGAAGCACAAGGTGCACACAACGTGCAGTCGCTTAGTTGTAAAGACAGGAGGGAAGCCCAGCAGAACTCAGAAAAAGGCCCAACCATCCTCCGTCCGCATGTTAATAAAGAAATAAAATTATTTTGGACTGCTGCACGCCTCTACCCATGTGGCTAGTCTTAGCCCAAATGCAGGTGTTCCTACCATACATCACCAAGTCTCACTGTGATGTGAATTCTCACTACTGGCCCAGCTATTATTTTCCAATTAAATCAGGCATTCGATTCTCATAAGAGCACCGGTCCCCGGTGCCAAAAAAGTTGGGGATCGCTGCTCTAAGCTATGGGATGGAAGCAGCGTTCTAGCTCCAGAACAGAAGGAGCCGGGCCGTCGAAGGAAACGAACTTCACCTTTATCCTCACCCTGCCTCTGTGCGAGATGCTAATCAATTAATTCATCATATTCTGATTCCGACTCCGTGGAATTCCTGCTCTAATTTGCTGAGACTTCACTAGCTGGCCGCGAGCCAGGCTCGGCCCTGGTGAAGTCTGAGGGCTACACGAGCTACCTTGTCTCAGATGTTCTTCTGAGAGCGTGCAAGGAGCTCCAAGTCAGTTTATGACACGTTATTGGCAAAAGCAGAAGCAGCTCGTGCCAATTTGCTTCGGGCCCTGAGCGTGTTAACAGGTATTACACCAGGTGTTATTAATATGTTTCTTACAACAGACCCAGTTTTTAACCGACTGTTTGGGTTAGATAGTGTTACAGGTCTTGTCCTTCACCAAGTAACGTGTTTTTTCTCACTCGGACAACTTGGAAGATGTGTTGAAGAGCTCAGTCCTCAACTGTGAGATAAATTTAATGCAAATGAGTCTCATTTAGGAATCAGGATGTGGCCTAAATGAGCAATACTATTTCTTCAAATCAAACGATCCCTTTTGAAAGCCAGAGACTGGGACAAATATCGCTCCCAGGACTCAGCATGTCAAGCTCGCAGGTGTGAGGTCAGGGCCCTGGCAAAATGCATGATTTTTTTCCGGTTCTCCAAGGTAAGTCAACAGTCCCATTGTGAAGAAATTCAGAACTGGAAGGAACGCCTCTGAACACGGCTCTGGGGCTGAGAGACAAGAGTCTGAAAAACTAGTGTGTCCTTAACGAGAGTCCACATACTCTACATACTACATCAACAGTTACTCATGTATCTGTGGGTCAGCCGTGTGGCCCAGGGATGTGGTCAAGGTGACCCGTCCTGGACAAATAAAATCAGAATATAACCTCTCCCTAACTTCCCATGAAGGAGGAACTCTGACTTCTAAAGTCAGCACACAGCCTTGGCTACGACACTCAGCCTGTCTGGGCAGATCTATTTAACTTCCTCGCACACTCCGATGATGCTGGATTAATCTAGATTATCTTTGTAAAAAGCTGTGATCCCCTCCAGGAAAGGAAACCGCACACGCACACACACACACACGCACACGCGTACACACACACGCACACTGCCCTTATTCAGTGCTCCCTCACAGTTTTAATATGGGTCACCGCCGAGGACAGTGACTGAGGATTGTCCCGAGTTTGGAACTTCCACACACCTTTCTCTTTGAGCAAAGGGAACCTGAGCCACTTGCTAGCACTGATAAAAGACACTCGATATAGATAAAAACTGGTACGAAAATGCAAAGGTCCCTTGGCATCTTAGTCTAGCCCCCTGCGGCCTCCCGAACGGGACTGTGTCTGCTCCTTTCCAAGCTCACCTGCTCAGCTCCCTCTTCCCTTCCCACATGCACAGACCAAAACTTCTCCTTTTCCTATCTGATGCCAGGGCAAGAAGAATGGGAGCCAGTAAAGGAAACGCAGGGAGGCCAGAGGGAGCCGTGACAGGACCTTGCTCCTGCCGCTCCTCGGTGACCTCAGATTCTGTCCGGTGGAAGGACAGGACCAAGGGCCAACGGGCCAGCTCGGCCTTCCTCACGGGCAGCTCGTGAAGGCAGCTATTAAATTACTGAACATTCCAGGCTCAAAGAAAGTCAAATATGAATGTCTCTATTATCGAGAGGAGGAAAACTTGACAATGCACACTCCCTTTTCAGAAAGAAAGCCCGGCCTACGTGATTGAGTGTCATCAAGACAGAGCTCAGAAGAAATCACCCCCTTGCCTCCACACAGACGCCGTGAGAAGCCTGCCGATGGCTGCACTTTCTCCTCCATGTCCCCCCTCACTTTTTCTGGTGGCGGCTGTTGATAAACAGCTTTCAGTTATGGTTCACAGACTCTGTTTTCCGCATGCTCATCCTAACCCAGGTGCCTCTCAAGTGAAGAATGTTCCCGGTAAAGGATATTATTCCACGAGCTGCTAATTAAGTACATGGAACCGACAGCGATAACTTTCCCATCCAGGCTGACTCATCACCTGGGTTGCCTCTGAGGTCTCTGATTCAATTTCCAGCTGCTCTGATCAAGCTAAAGCAATCGAGTTGAAAATATTAGAATATAAAGTATGGCAGACCAGATTCTCCTCCCTCCTCCCGCCCTCTGCTCCCAAGGAGACACACAGGAAAATGGAAGATGGTAATTTGATGGATAATGAGTGATGTCTGAATGCTGGAAAATCACCTGGAAATTACAGGTGCCATTGCATTATTTTTTTAGATGGATGAATATACTATGGTAGAATAAGCAGGGCTTTTTTTTTGGATGGGTCCATATAATAGATAAGTATCTTTCAAAATAGCTTCATCCAAGCATTTCTTTTTAATTTAATAATTGGAAATCTCACCTAAAGCTCTGACTTGACTATAATGATCTCCATCCCTGTGACAATGTCAGCAATTTCTTTTAAGTCCAGTCCTTCAGCATGGACAGTGTGATCTATATGTGGGTTAGCATTAATTTACACTATCAGGATAGATAGTTAACATCTGAAATGCCTTAATCAGGAATACACACTACAGGGACGACTGATTAGTTACTACTTGATTTTTATTATCATTTAATTTCAAGATATTGTCTAGTTTCCACTGAAATTTCTTCTTCAACTCAGGGGTTATCTATAAGCGAATCACTCGATTTCCAAACATTTGGAGATTTTCTATTGTCTTTGTCATTAATTTCTAGCTTAATTGGGTCAGAAAACTTAGTCTGAATGAAATTAGCCTTTGAAATTTGTCGAGACGTGTGTTTTGAGCCAGCAAACTGTCAGTTTGGGGAACTTGAAAAAGAAATGTGCTCTGTCAGTGTTGAGTACAGTGGTCGATGCACGTCAATCGGTGAAGTTAACCAATGGTGTTCAGGTCTTCTCTATCCGTATTGATTTATTTGTCAGTTTTTGAGAGAGGGCTCTTTATAAAGTCCCCCACTATAATGACGAATTGGTTTATCCTTTTATTTCTGTCAAATTTCTGCTTTTTATATTTGGAGTTACATTGTTATTTTGGTTATAATTCTACGTGTATTTGACACCCATAAGACCTCACTTTAGTTGTTTTATAGGATCAATATTCATTTATATTTGTCCATATATTTTTCTCAACTGTTTCTTCTGAAATAAAATTTTCAAAAATAAAGTTGAAAGAATTGTACAGTGAATATTCATATAATCCTCACCCAGATTCTACAATTAACATTTTTCTGTATTTACTTTATCACCTGTCTATCCATCTCTCTATCCAGCCCGCCATCCATTTTTATTTTTAACACATTTCAACTTAACCACGCATTTACCCTTGCTGTCACTCTCCATTCCTTCCTGCATTTCTAGAATTGCTTTCTTCCTACCTGTATAAATATTTTTGGTATTTTTTGTAATGTTAGTCCACCTGTGATAAATTCTTTCAATTTTTGTCTCTAAAAATGTCATTTCACTCTCACTTTTGAAGGTTATTTTTGCTGGATGTATAACAGTTTAGGTTGGCAGTTACCTTCCCTCAACATGTTAATGACATTCTATTGTCTTCTCACAGCCATTGTTCTGCTGAATAGTAGATCTCTTAGTCTGGTTATTGCTTCTCTGAAAATAATAACTTTTTCCTGCCTACTTTTACAGTTTTTTTCTTATGTTTTGTTTTCAGCAGTTTTCCTACATTGTGCCTAGCTCCTCTGTCTGCACCTCAGTTGGGGGATGCAAGGCTTCTTGAATCCATGTTTTGATGTCTTTGATCATTTTTAGAAACTACTGCCCCTGCCTCATTTCTTCTCCTCCTCTCCTGGGACTCCAATCACATGCTGTTATATAGAATAGCATGTTACAGATATCTCATACTCTTTCCTGTATTTTCATCATGTTAGTTCTCTGTGCATCCACTTGGATATTTTCTACTGATCTTTCATTTTCAATAATTCTTTCTCGTAAGGCCTCTAAATCTGCAATTAAATGTATCTATCAATTTCTTAATTCAAGTATTTTAAGTTCTAGAATTTCTGGTCTGTTTTTCATGAATTCCAGTTTTCTGGTAAAATTCTTCATCATGTTACCTATTTTCTTGAACACCTTAATCACTGTTATTTTAAAGTCTATGTCTGACAACACCGATAAATGGGTCACTAACGGGTCTTTTACCATTGCCTGTGTTTTCTCTTGGACCTATTTCTTGGTATACCTGGTAATTTTGGGTTGGAAAAAAAAACATAAAATTTTAAAAGATTTGAAAATACTCTCTTCCTTCAGGAATGGCTCCCCTTATCTTCTGGTAGGCAACCTAGATGGGGATGATCACGGTAACCTAATCAAGGACTTAACTGAGTTTTCGTGTGGCCCACTCTACTGTGAGTTCTTAATTCTCTGTAGTTCCTTTCTCTCTCCAATCTTAACCACTTAAGTCCCGTTGCCTGGACAGCTCTTCGAGATGACCATGGCTCAGTAGGGGCCTCTCACAATCTCGCATCAGCCGAGGCCAGAATCTCTTCTGACTGGTCAGTGCCTATGACCAATCCAAGATATCATGTGGAAGACTCTAACTGAAAGGTAACACTCAGAGGCAGTTACTACCATTGCTGACTTTATTTCTGGTCAATAACCGAGGTATTGTTAATTAGAATAATGCAAATTAAAAATGATTTTTTATTGAGAAAAATGGGTGTGTCCCAGATATACGAATCAGCTAAAAATATCGCAAGGCTCTCTTCCTCTTATACAACAGTCTATAAGTGTCCAGCAAGCCCAGTGAGTGAGCTCTGATTGGTCCATCGTTCATATTCTTACAAGAGAAATTTTTTAACCTGACTTTAACTGGATGATTACCTAAAGCATGCCATTAGCACAGAACCACAATCTGCCTCTAGTGTCCTCTTTCTGCAAGGTGCAGTAGGCATGCGAGCCTAAAAGAACAAGGACAAGGCTCTTCCCCAAAGTTTACAAGACAGATCGTATAACTTTTCCTAACAGCTTGCTAACACAGGTTTGTCACTACGGCAGAATTTGGTTTAAGACTTATTTTCTTTATAACACCACCTAGAAACATTTTGTGGAAGAAAACCCATAGCCCCACTTACCTTTATGGGAAGCTAACAATATCTACCCAAAAGAACCACAGATAAACAAATCAGCTTAGGGCAGTCTGAAGGTATCTTTTGCTTCACAAGTCAACGCAAAACTTCAGTGGCCATCAGCGATGGCCGTACCTGCTCTGGCTTTGCACCTTTGTTTTTCTTTAAAAATATCATGGAAAATATTATCTTGGGTTTTTCGTGGCCCAGCTTAGCTACATTCTCTTATTCATTCTGGCTGCACACCAAGAGACACTGAGGAATTGAAAGGTCTTCCTAAAGTTACAGCCGATCACTGGATTCAGGAGAACTGAACCTTTCCCGCCCCCCGTTGGAATAAAAGCTGACGATGCACGCAGATGGCATCCTGTGCAAAGGATGTTAGCGAACCTGGGTCCTGCTTCAGTGAAACACATTCAGAACCTAGAGAAACCACCAAAGTGGCATTTCTGACCACATAAGGGGTTAAACTGCTTTGTGGACAAGAGCTGAGAGGGCTCAGCCCTCGTTTGCAGGGGGCTCAGGAGAAATGGCCCCCAAGTAGCAGAGCAAAGCAGCATAAGTGTTTGCCCTCCCATGAAAGCCAACGCCGGGAAGAGCTTGGGCACAGAGCACCATGAAATCTCCGACTCTTAACCTTGGTAGGAACTTAAGAGATGTCCTGGTTCATTGTCACTATTTTATTGTCAGAGCAACTGAAGTCAAAAGAAGCTTGGTAACTTAGCCACATGTACACAGGAGGTAAGGCCAACCCAGAGTTCAGTTTACTAGAGTTTTAACCCCTTGTCCTGTCTAGGCGTCCTGTTTTCTGTCCTCTAGAAGGAGCTCCTAGAGGCCAGCGGCTCCTGCTCGGGCATAGTGGCATTCCCCTAAGCTTCCTTTTATGACCCAACCCAAGTTTGGTCCCTATAACAGTGAATCAGACAGAGGACTTTAAGGTCACCTGTACCCATCCAGCTGTCTTGGATATGAGCAGACTGCCCTAGACAATGACAACAGAAGTTTCTGTATCAGAGCAGGAAAAACAGCAGTCAGTAATACAGGCTACTTGTCATTCTAAAATATCAGTATAGAGATATTTTCTTTTTAGAAGAGAAATATGGAAATACTGATATCAGCCAGAAAAAGCCACGGATAAGTTAGCTTTGAACTAAATTTTTTAGGTCCTTGCATTTCTAGTTGAAATTCATTTTATTCTTTGGATGATTTTGGCAGAGAAGAAATATGCTGTCTCAAAAGAAAGAATAAACAAAATTAAATCTGTTCAGTGATTTCTCACGGGGCGAATGCCAACCTAAGCATCAAAATGAAAGAGAAAGGATTCTTCGTTACTGAAGAGGTGGATCTGTGTTTGAATTTTCTGTAAAAAATGAAAAATACGAAGATCTGACTGACTTGCCAATATTACATCTATTTCAAAACAACACTTGTTTGCTGTTTTTATTTCTCCAGCTACAATTGGAGTTAACAGTGTATTTCACAAACAAGGGGATCGTAAATACTTGGAGTTCTTGATAGAAAGGTACACAGACAGCAATAAAGGCAGCATAAGATCACCCTCAGACAGGCTCGTATCTTTTTCATCATCCATATCATTTCCTAAGGATTCAATATTGAGGGAAAAAAAAAACAAATCCAAAAGGGGAATTCATGGAAAATGGGCATTGCTTTTAATGAGACACTAACATGAAACTGCCTACTTTCTAATACGTCGCCCGCCGACAGACTAGGAACACAAAGCAGGACTGTGTGGTGAGACTGTGTTCTACAGAAGCCTGGGTGGCATGTGGTCCACACGGAAGCCCCTCATGGATAGTTTGGGAATAACCTGGCACGGGAATGGCAACCCTGTTCCATCTCTCCTGCGCACTGGACCTACCCACTGCAGGTGTCACAAATCAATCACAGCACCCTTTCCTGCCACGTCCAATTCTCAAGGCAGAGGCCAACATCATGGTCACGAGCGAGTAAGATGAAAGTGATTTACTCTTCCAGGTGGCCAAACCACTCCACAGACAGCAGTGCAATTAGCACAGGTAAGGGCTTTGGACGCAGCAAGAACCAGGTTGACACACAGCTCAGGCACTTGCTATGACCTGTGCTTGGCTGTGCTCCTCAGTCTCCCTGACCCTATCACCTCTCTCTTCTGCCAAACTGGGACAGCGACAGAATCCGCACCAAAATGTTTCTGACAAAATAAAATAATTGATATAAAGTTCTCAGCACAGTGCCCGGCACATCGTCAGCACACAATGAACGTTAGGAGTTCCAGAATAACGTGAATATTATTAGCAACAGCCAAAGAGGAGGCTCTGGTCTGTGTTAAATGAAGCCACACTGTGAGCATGACAGCTTCTGAGCCGCGAGTTTGCTCCTTCCAATGACATACACACCCCCCGAAGAGCAATCAGAAATGGAACTCAGATCAGTTCTCTTGCTTTAAAAATCGCAAACGTAGCAAACACTAACATTAAATCTTTGAAGAGGGATGCGGTGCTCTGTTTAAAACGCACCGACTGATCGTCCTGGAAAACGACAGCTGAAACACTACCCGCAGGTTATCCCAAAGTCCCTTCAGTCCACTGTCGGGCTCGACACCTCTTAGATTTCGACCCCAGGTCTTGATCATAGGTTGTATGGCTTTAAGAGAAAATGCGCCATCAGATTTACGCCATGAGGTATGAATATCTTCCCTGTATTTGCATTGAGTCCAAGCCATGTTTATTCATAATTGAGCGCAACTGCAATTTCACAAATGCTGCTGCTGTTTCTCATCGGCTCTTGAGGGGCAAAGAGGATTCATTAGTCTTCTTAGGCTGTCTCAAGAAGTTTGTCCAGAAAATGCCTGAAATGCAGGACTGCTTTATGATGGACGTATTTATAATGATCGATAAATGGCCTTTACCTAGATTTAAGCTATTCTATGTCTTGCATCGACTTGAAAGGGATAATCTGCTTTCTCATCCCTACAAATCCCCAGGGACTGGGATGGGAGAGGGGGAGCTGGAGCCCAGGAAGGACTGAGAGATGGAGGGTAGAGGTCATTTGCAAATAAAAGAGCATGAGGCTTGATTAAGAGTCACTAGAGGAGCTTTAATCTTATCAGCATATTTTGCATCTTCCAAATGCAAACCCAGCCTAAGGCATAAAGAATCTAGTCTTGGTGCCTCTGTTATTAGGGACTCACTCACGAAATTAACCTCTTAGAGATCCGCCCTCTGATTTTCAGTATCTGAAATGCAAATGGAGTACCACTTCAGTGCCTGGGGATAATTAGAATAATCTTCTTAAAGCTAAACGCTTCACTCTGAGTCTCCATTACAGCCCAGACCTAAGCCTTCACTTCATCAAAGGCCAGATGGACGGGGATGGGGCCACAGCAGAGTGACACGGCTGTGGTCCAGACCTATCTAACCCCAGCCGTGGACAGTCCAGGAGGCTCCAGGCTCCCCCAGGCCGAGGAAAGAACTCACTCCCCCAGAGGTTGGCTGTTCCTTCAGGAAACGGGCTGTGTGGTCCTGCTCAGACTGAGAGGCAAAGGAGGGACCACAGCCCGGCCCTCTCTTGTCCTCTGGTACAGTCCTGTGCTGTGGGGGCCGTGTCTTTCTGTTTGGTGTGTTTAAGGAGTCACAGGCATCCATTATTGGGAACTGTGACCAAATGTCAGGGGAACGCAAAGCCTTTTGCTCATTGTTTTCGTATGGTTAGGGGGATTGATTTATTTTTTTTTAATGCTAAGTGAGCCTAAAAGTTGCCAACAAAGCAATGAGGAGAGAAGGCGCTGCACCCACAGGAAGTTTTCATGCGTTAAGGAGACAAAATAGACATTCGACGAAAGAATATGTGTTAGAGGAGAGAGCTCAGGCCTCAGGACTACTTACTACCTTTCCTTTCACCCTTCACTTTTTCTGACGTCAGGGAGGGAGGTATGTAACCAGCCTCCCCACCAAAGAGCCTGAGGAGGGGATGAGCTCTCAGCTGTAGGATGAATAAGGCCTGAGGATCTAATGTTTCCCATAGTGCCCATGCGAAATGATAACGCTCTATCACATCACTGAAATTTGCCAAGAGAGTAGAACTTGAATGTTCTCACGCACAGAAAGATAAATAGAAGAAGGGTGTCATCATTAAGTAGATGGGGGGGATCCTTTCACAACGCATACGTACATCAAATCACCGTGATCGTCCGTTTTCAGTGTCTTATGATGTTATTTGTCAATTGTACCTCAGTGAAGCTGGGGGTGGGGGTGGAAGAATAAAAAATAGGAAACAAACAAACAAAAAAAGTGTGAGGACAGGCTGCAGGCGGCCCAGAAGCTGCCTGTGCAATAGCCGACAGGCAGAAGCGGCTTGTGTGGCCTTTCTAGGCCCTGTGATTGGTTGGAGACGCTACCGTCACCATGTCGATATTTGAAACCATTTTTGAGCCAGGGGCTGCACGTTTCACTTTGCACTGGGCCCCACAGATTATATAGACCTGGCAGTTGCACCCTTCTCTTTTGGATAGGGCTAAGTCACCAAACTGTTTAGATCTACTCAATTTTAAAAGTTCAAATTCACGTGTGAAAGAGCATTTCGGAAACACGTGTGTGATTGTATTTCCAAGCACACACACACACACACACACACACACACACACACAACACAGAGCAACATGAGCGGCCTTGGAGAACTACTTCAAGGGTCTCTAAACACCCCACCGTACTTTTCCACAATTAGAGATTCGTTTCGTACACACAAGGGGCCATGAAGGCTGACTTTGGGGAGCCAGCCCCACGACGCACACCCAGCCCTCGGGTTTGGGACCTGAGACTTTGGGACAACACGGTGCCATAGACAGGAACACGGCTCTGCTACAGCGTGATTGTTCCACTACGGCCCGTGTGACCTTGGGCGAGCCACATACGACGGCTGAACAGGCACAACATTCACCTGTGATATAAAGTCACTGATGCTGGATTGTGAGCATTCAGTGAGATACCATGAACGAAGTTACTTTAGGTATTTAAAACGTCTCTATAAAATCTCTTTTTAAAAGAGAGATTCTTTTTTTCCTCTCTTTTTTCCCTCTCGAATTGCCTGCTCCATCTTTGACATTGCTAAAACTTCTTTCTTGGAAATGATTTTTTCAAATAGATGCTTTTCTTCCTTCTTTTATAGCAAATACAACCTCATTTAAAAAAAAAAAAAAGAGGAATCTTTTTCTGCAGTTTCTGTGATTTTACAAAATGTGCAGCGAAGCAGCATTAGCCCAAATGGATGGAGAGAAATATGGTACAAAAGGAGCCTTAAAAAACATGTTCTTAAATTAGAACCCACATGCTTTCTTTGCCTCCATTAACCCTTGAGAAAACATACAGGCTTCTATTTTTAACCGTGGTGTATGGGTTTCTGTAAAGCTCCTTTCAGAAAGGCCAAGCTTAAGTAAATGCCAGTATATTTAAGAATAACAGCTGGGAGGAAGTTGCTTAAAAAATGTTCACATTGAACCAGAAGATAGAATGACTACGGAGCAAGATGCAAAGCAGCTTGGAATTTTAACTCCTTCCTTCCTTTATGTGTTCATCACAGCGATGGAGAACGCGCTAGCATCCCTCACGCAACGATCTGTGATCATTCTTTTTCCTGGACAACGAATATTCTTCTATATGGATATGCGAGATTTTGTTTATTTATTAACCTGCTGGTGGATGCTCGGTCCATGTTGTTTTCATTTCTCCGTTTCTATTGGGAAACAGATTTAAAATATCAAGATGTTCGCTCGTCTTTTGCCATTTCATTTCAACTGAGGGGAAGAAAAGTTCATTCTCAGGGCCCCCACCAGGTCTTCTTACAAAAATATGCTGTGTCAAAGGGGAAAAAAAGGAATTTGAATGACTGACTCACAGTAAAGTGTGTGTGTGTGTGTGTATGTGTGTGTGTATAAATATAAATATAAATATAAATATAAATATAAATATAAATAATATAAATATAAATATAAATATAAATATAAATATAAATATAAATATAAATATAAATATAAATATATATTTAAAGGAAGTTCTAACTTGTTAGAACAATCGCCAAATCCGTGATTGGGAAGAAAGTCCAAATGTTCAGTCTTTGAACAATGCTCCAAAATCGGTTTCATTGTGCTAGAAAATTTCTTTTCCATCAGGTCAATTGATGAGTCAATATTCCAGAGAGAAATCCATCCCAGAAACCACGTGGAATAGCAGAGAACTTGGTCACTTAAAACGTATTAGAGAAGTTACAGCATCTCGTTACGGGGTCAATCCGACAGATGGCCAAGGGGATTCGTGACAGGTACGTCCCTTCTTCCACTGTTCTGAGGCTCCACGTGAAAGGCTTCACTAGGTGTGTGGAGGAGCCACAGAGGCACCACGTAGAATATTTCCCTTAGTGAGGGGAGATCCAGAATATTGCCCCAAATGAGTAAAAAGACAATCCAGAATGACTGACACTTAATAAGAGAAGAAAGGCAGAGAGGTCAGAGGGAAAGAGAAAGGGAGAAAGAATATGAAGGTGAAAATCGTTTGAGGGGAAATAGTAACCAAACCGGGAAAAATCAAAAGCACCTTCGTGTGAGGTCACTCTTGACAAAGTACGGTGAAGAGCATCAGTTCAAGAAGAGGTACTAGAAAGAAGAAAACCGTAAGGAAAAAGAAAATAAAGGTGGAATGAGGAAGCTAACTTACAGATTTTTACGTCAACGTATTACGAATCTATTCCTGGGAGCTGACAAGGAAAAGGAGAGCATTTGATGCACATGACAAAAAGGAATATTCTTGCTGACCGAATCCCACGTAGTCGCTCCGAGTGCTGGGAATCCCTCCTCAAGCCTGACAAAATCAGCCAGAGGAATGTTCCAGATTCACCTTTTCCTTTTTCGCCATCTGGTCACCCCGTGTACCGTGCACGGTGGGCGCCCACCTGTGCTGGCCTGTGACAACCGGCACTGGGGCAGACTGGCTCCACACAGCCTCTCCGCATTAACTAGCGAAATATCTTTGTTCGAACTCAATAAACAGAAAATACTATCCCTCGCTACCCACGTTGATGTCCTTTTGTCTTTAAAATAAATGGGAACCTTGGCGATCTCGCTCGGTTTCATGGTTCTGAATACCGTCTACATGCCAGCGACTCCCAAATTTACATCCCCAGCCCAGACTGTGTCCTGAGCTCCAGACTCATTCATCTGCCTGCCAGCTCGAGGGGACAGCTCGGCTCCGCCCGGGCGTCCAGTGGGCGGCGCGGCGCGTGCAAACTGAGTTCCTGATCCTCCTCCTGCTCACGCCTTTTCCATCTCACTTAGCGGCTGCTCCATCCTCCCCTTAATCAAGACAAAAATCGGGGGATCTAGCTTTATATTCTCTCTTTCTTTCCCACTAAGCAGAAATCCTATTGTCCGTGTTGGAGATCTATCCAGGGTCTGACCGCTTCTCGACACCTGCACCATCCCCACCCTGGTCTGAGCTGGTGTCACCCTCACCTCAATCACCGTAATGGCCCCTGCCTAAGCCACCTACTTCCACTGGGTTCACCCTGCAGCCTGCTCCCAACGGGCAGCCAGAACGATCCTTTTAATTTGCAAGTTGGATCGCGTCCTAAACCCCGTTGAGGCTCCCAATTTCACACAGAAAACAAATGAACAAACAAATCACAGTCTGACCACTTGGAGGCCAACAGCCAAGAAATAAAAACAGACCCCACACTCAAACCTGTCCACATGTGTTCACAGCAGCCCTAGTCACAAGGGCCCCAAAGAGAAAACAACGCGGTGTCCATCAGCTGGTGAACGGATAGAGAAAATGTCTCATAGCCACGTAGTGGAACGTTATTTGGCCAGAAAGAGGAATGGAGTACTGAAGTATGCTACGAGTGGATGAACCTTGACAGGCACAGACACTGCCATTTCGGTTGCACATTGTAGGTCTACACAGGACCACGAGAACCTTCCTGACCCCATCCAAGGGGCTCAGGAAAGTTCCCTGAAGGAATGATGGTCTCGAAAGGTAAGGACGACTTGACTTGTTCGAATGATTTGAGGCTAAGAGGGTGGAGTGAACCCAGAGAAAGAGGGTCAACAGGGCCAACTGAGGCAGCCACACGCTTCTCTGTCGAGGCATTTTGGAGGGAAAACACGCCAGCTCACTTTTATTGTCAGAATAAAGTGGTAAAAGCCAGCAGTCCACTGGGGAAGGCCTTACGAGCAGGGGCATAAATGCATCCGGTCGTTCATTTATTCACTCGATCAAGGCACCGCGAGCACCTCCCTCGCGCCAGGCGCTGAGCCTTCATGTACATCTTACACGAAGAGACGTGCCTGGGACGCTCTTCACCTAGATGTTTGCCTGGCTAATCCCATCATAGCTCTGGACTATCGGGTATTGTCTGGTGTATTTATTGTCTGTCCTTCCCGATCAGAACACAAGACCTACGCGAGAAGGAAGCTTAACTCTGTGGTCCCGTGCACTCAAGCAGCTGAAATCAGGCCAAGCGTGAAGGCACCAGCACAACAGAGGTTTGTCGAATGAACGAACGAATGAATGAATGAATGAATGTGGTTATTATACATCCAGAAAGAAAATGCCGACACACAGCTCTAAGGATGCATAAATTGGTCTGACTAGAAGTCACCAACGAGTATGCCCTTTTATTAGAAGAGATAACATTCTAAATGTTAAAACTCTTCTATTAGGTAAATATAATATTAAAAATATTATAATTATGTTTATCAACATGACAGTGACCTTGGTCTTAACTTCTATATCGTCACAGATGCTCTTAGACTATCGAGGGTTAAAAAATAACGACCAAAAGCTGAATAAGAAGCACCATCTGAGTAGTCGTGTTTATACTGTCCTCCTTGAGAAAATAAACAATCACCTAAAAGCCAGCGCAAGCATGGGCTAAGGCTCTCTCGAAAATACTTGCAGCTAGAGAGCACCAGAATCTAAGTTGACATTTTTGAGCCGGTTAGCAAATTAAACATTTATTACGTATCTACGGGGGGAAGGGGAGAGAAAGAGAGGGAGAGAGAGAGACCCTGCCATGAAACTGTGCCGGGGACGCCAGAGGAAATGCACATCCGAAAGTCACAGAGAGATGATTTCAAATTAGGCCCCAAGAGGCAAGAAATTTCAAACATAACAGGAGGGCATCGTGTCCTTCACGAAATCAGAAACAAAGACTGTGGCATCAAAGGGGCACCCCGCCCCCAACCACGGTAGCCTTCCCAGGCATTAACGAGTTCCCACCCCCTCGACGACGCTTCCTCTAGGACTGAATCCCTTTCATGTCCGCCCGATCCGTTTTCCCAGCTGCTCCGAGCGTGGCGACTGCCACGGCCCAGCCCATCTCCCTCCTGCGGAATCCATTAGCCCCGCCGGCTCTCAGTGCTGACAATCCTTCGGGGAGCTCCCCTGGGCCACAGAATGTAAATCTGAGTGTCCAGGTCCCCTCCGATCAGACCCTCCTTCCCAACACGGTCCCCTGGGCTGAGCAGCCCGAACTCTGAAAAACCAGCGTGTGGCACGAAAGGCCCCATGGCTCGTCTGAATCCTGTGGGTTCTTCAAAGGTCGAAGTCAAAGCCCCCATTTTCCCTGAAGATTCTCCCCAGACTCTTACCCACGGCGACCTCCAGTTCCTTTGAACGCCACAGAAATCCTCTCTGCCACCACTCATCTGCACAGAGCCAGAGACTAGCTTTGCATGTGTTTAATTGGGCACATTTTATGGTTTCCAGTGAGATCTTGAATTCCTAAAAAAAAAAGGGCTGGATCACGTCCCCCTCACAGGGGATAAGCACGTTGTAGGTCGGCAGTAAACCTTTCATTGACTGTTCCAGTCACCTGGGTTGTCCATGTCATGAAACGCGCGTGGGGACAACGCCAATGGGTCCAGGATAAACAGAAGCGCACGTTTTTGCACGTCTGTGTGGCAGTTTTCAACAGACGTAGGCGACGTAAAAGTCATTTGTAAATGCCACCAGCTACTCTCAGCTGTGTTTAGCTCCGCCTGGAACACAAGTAACCACCGCCACCACCACAACGAAACCAAAACAAAACAAAACGAAGCAACGCTGTTTGATTCTGGAGTGCAGAACGGCCCTCTTTAGGCCGCGATAGCTTGCCCTGCAGGCAGGGAAGGTTGGGAGACGCCCCGAATCTTAACAACACATGCTAAATGCATGAGGGCCTCGCCGATCACTTAAGGCCCCCCTGCCCCCTGCTCTTCGTGGACACCGCCAAAGGACACAACCACAAACCTCCACATTCGAGCCGGGCACACGGCACGATTTTAACTGAGATGAGGCGGTTTCAAGCCAAGGCAGATCACGCCTGCGGGAGGGGGAGGGGGTCACCTCAGTTGCAGCCACGGCCTCCTTACAGCCCAGGTGGGGAACGACTTCCAGCAAAGACACCCTCGTCTTTCCACCCCAGGGCGGTGACAAAACAAAGCAACACACACGTCGACTGCGTGTGGGGACGCAGCGCGCGCGTCTGCGGGATGTAGGTTCGGAAAACATCTACACGTTATTTTTAAATAACTCCATTAGCGAGCAGTTTCCCCTGCAAAAGCAACAACAACGAGGGTTTCCCCTGCAAGAATTCTTAATTTTAACCGTCCAGATGCCAACGGCTGGGAGGGCATAGCGAGCAAGAAGCAAAAGCAAACCGAACCTCGGCCTGTAACTGAGCTCATGGGCAGCAGTTCCCCTGCCAGACTTTATGACTTTTTAGTAAAGAAAAATGTCACTCAACGCAGTGCCAACGGGTCCTTTCTCCCCCCCATCTCTCTCCCTCTCTCCCCTCTCTCCCCTCTCCCCGTAGAAGTATTTCAAACTGTCACTTTCTAACCCCAATTCCTTCTTTTAGCCAACAGCCCCCTTCTTTTTCAGCAAAACCCTCCTTATTTTCTCATTTTTTCCCCCTCTAACCTCTTCACGTAAGTGGCACATGACTCCTGGGACATTTGGCAATGAGGCGCCACTCTAGGGAGGACGAAACACTCCTGCACCGACGGGCTGCCACCTGCTCGCCATAAACGACGCCAGAAACAAGGCCGTTCGTTACCTCTTTGGTGATGAGAACGCTCAGAAGCCATGGGGTATCCATCCGGGGAAGGGGATGGAGCAGACGAGGATATGTTCCTTCCCTCGCCTCCTCCAGACCAGCGACCTCTTCTGCTTGGTCAGGAACCGAGGAGACATGGTTTGCGTTCACTCCCCAGAGTTCTGTTTTCCTTCCAAGCGTCAGCCGAGAAGGGGTCTTCGTGGAAAATGAAATTCCCTCAGGTCAGGGTGGGGAAGGGGGACGTTGGCTTGGAAGTTTCTGATGATTTAGGAAGGCATTCGAAGAATTCTAGGTGGGTGCTACCCCCCAACCCCACCCCAACCCCTCCTCCTGGGGAAGTTCAGAGGCGAAGGTGTCTCTCCAGGTCTAAGAGCAAATGCTCCAACCTGGTCCTCGCTTAGGTTTCACAGAGGTCCTGGACCTAACCCATGATTCAAGCCATTATAATGGCAGGGGCCAGGGCTGCCAAGGGAACCCCCACCAAGCCATTTTAGGCCAAAGGGATGAAAACATCACCCTGGTGGGACCTCTTAGGCATTGAGATCCAGCGTTTTCCGTCTCGGAACCAGCAGAGGGAGGGTTTGCAGACACCCGGGTACCCATCACGCACACGCTCCAGCTGCAGAGGAAAACCCTTTACTTCAGGCACCAGATTCCTATCTCCGACTCGCATGGCCCCCAAAACCAGAGTGTCAAAGGAATGAAGCACGACAGGCGTCGCCACCGACACCAAATGCTCCGGGAAGCTCCACCTGAAAACATCATCTCGAACAGCCCGATTTCCTCCAGGTGCTATAAATACACCATCCTTACCAGCCTTTATTTCATTAGGAGACGCTCAACACGTTGGGGTAATTACAAGCACCGAGGTCCGAGGCTTCCTCACTTCCAGTCGCACACCTTGGGGGCCAGCCCAGCCCTCTTCAGCCGTGTGAAGCAGAATTGGTACCTTCTGGGCAATGTGACTTCATTGTCTCCATGGATGCAAAGTCAAAACCTCAGGGCTCGGTGGGTCTTCTTACTGGATGCCGATGATTTTAAGGAGCCAGAGAATTTTTAGAGCATTTACGAGAAAAGGCAATCGAGGGTTGAAGTCAAGACCTTGTCTGCGCGGACGTCTGCCTTCCTTTCATTCGGCAAACCAAGCGGAGGAAAACGTTCCTGCTTTAGGGTCTCTTCTTCCCTCCCTGTGGCTGAGTTTATTTACCTTGTAAATCCCCGAAGCAGCCGTCCTTCACAATAACAGCGCAGGCTGTGTTCTCCTCTCTTCCTCTGGGCTTCTTCATTCGTTTGTTAAGAGGAAAGGAGAAAAGGGACGTCTGCTTGCTGCCCCTTGGACTTGTGTGCGCATCCGTGTGCGTGCCATGTGCTCATTCGGCTGCCACAGACTGCAGGGGGAGACACGCCGAGGCTTTTCATCTGGGAGAAAACGCTTCCTGCCAACCTGGGTCAGGAGCTCTTCCCCTGACGTCCAGGGATGGGATAAAAGGGGCGTCAGCTCCCTGAAAACATGTGCAGCGT
This sequence comes from Cynopterus sphinx, assembly GCA_030015415.1. Taxonomy (NCBI): domain Eukaryota; kingdom Metazoa; phylum Chordata; class Mammalia; order Chiroptera; family Pteropodidae; genus Cynopterus; species Cynopterus sphinx. The sequence goes on from CM057394.1 coordinate 17,396,788, forward strand.
TTTGCAGGTTTAGGAACTTCTGGGCCGAGCGGGCCTGCCGTTCGTGTCGGGTGCTGGAGCTGGAGATCTTCCATCTGCTGCTCTAAGCCCCCTCCCCACCCTGGTCAGTGCCGAGAGGCGGACGGATGCAAGCCCCAGGGACACACAGATTTCCTCTTGGTATCGGGATGGCGTCAGCTGATGGAGAGCTCAGAGGACGTGGGCCAGGACAGGGCGCTGGGGCCCAGGCTCCTCCCCCGTGAGACACAAGGTTGGCGGCGTCTCAGCCGGTGGACCCTGCTCGTAGGGGTCCTCCCGCCCTGGCAGTGGGACCGGCTTCCTCTCCTCGCCCCTCAGGCCCGCAGGTGGGAGCACGGCCACACCTGGCTCAGCGCACATCCTTCCTGGCCTCTCTACACCTGCCACAGCTTTGCCAACAGCCCCTCTGAAAACTGTGTGTTATACGGACGGTGCCGTCTGCTTTCTGCCAGGAAGGTTTAAGGGGTTGATGACCCGAAAGGGATGTGAATGTTTATATTTTAAAGAGTCTATATAAATTCAAAGGAAATCGAATGTAGAGAAAGCTAGAAAGTGAGTGTCCAAGGCCTTGGGCAGAAAACCCAAAAGCCGAGTGCTCTGCGGTCCCTTGTCATCCCCCGGTGGATACACGCTCTCCACCCGCAGTGAAGCCTGAGCACTGGGCTTCAGGGGTGTGGGCACCCCTGCCTGTGCGTCGATGCCACCTGCCCCTCTCAGCTGCTCACGAGCTTAGGCTACGGGGTTCCAGGCGCTCGCTGGCAGTTTCCTCACGTCTGTGCCACCTGTGAAACTGCCACAAGAACAGTCCCCACCTGCTAGGGTGCCGGAGGGAGAGGCGAGGTCACACAAGTTCCCATCAGTCAGCCAGTCCGTCCTTGTCCTTGCACACACAGCACATACACGCACGCACACCTGAACACGCACACATAGGCACACACGGCGCGCACATGCACAGGTGCACACGTGCATTTACACCTGCACACGCGTGCACGTGCACACCTGTATACACACATGCGCTCACACCTGCACGCACATGCACGCACAGGCCGTGCACACGCACAAGGTCGGGGTTCAGAGTGCAGCCTCTCAAGTCAGTCCACCCGGAGTTCAAATCCCAGCCCGAAGGGACTTCTGGTGACTGGTCTCCCCCTCGGTGCCTCGGCCTCCTCCTATGGAGACTGAGGGGCAGGAGACACGTTGCCATCCGTCAAGGGCTTATTCGAAGGGACCCGGACCCTGGGAAGTCCCCCGGTACACGCCGACTGTTATCCCTCAACACCGGGTGCACGGCGAGCCCACAGTGGACGTGCCCCTGCAGGAGTCGCCGCTGCGACCGCCACCTTCTCCTCCTCCTTCGGCGGGGGTCTGTGCCTGGCGTTGACGTGCTGGCTGAAACAGTAAGGCACAATAGGCCGAACCTACGTGTCTTAAGAAGTCACTGCAAACACTCGACTTGAGGACAGTTTGGAGATTGACGTTTAAAAATAGTGCGTGGGGAAAGGCGTGTCTGTACCCCAGCCCCCTTTCCGTGGGTCTGGAAGCCAATCCGTTTGGTTAGACCTGGGTAGAGCTCGCTCCACTCTCCACGGTCTTCCTGAGAAGCGAGGTAGACGTCTGGAGTTTTGCAAAATGTTGTCATCATGCCTCGTCGAAAATCTCCTATCCTCAAGCGACCGAAGATGGAATTCGCGAGGAGACGGTGACCTCCTATGAATACCCGCATCCCACGTCCACGAACGCACTGTCCACCGTGCTCGTGGCCAACACCTCCAAGACCACAGATGCCACCGAAGACGGAACCCAGAGCTCTTGGCCGCCCGTCCTGGGAACCACAGGGCAGTGGCCCTGGGGAGGCTCTGGTTGGTTCTGGGCAGAACTTAAGCAGCTCGAGGGGATGGAAAGCCAGATGGGTGTGGATTCCTTTCCCCCTCCCCGGGTTTCTCTCCACACATCACCACCCGCCCTTGCCGCCTGCGTGCTCGGCCTGGTCCTTGCATGCTTGCTGAGCACAGTGCGGCGGATCGGATGGGTTGTACTCTTAAGAAAACCGAGCTGACGTTATGAGAAAGCAAAACAGAAGAGCCGGTCCGGACTTTAGCTTATCATCCAGGCTTCCAGACTGGGCCCCCCAATCACTGAGAATTGATTCAAGGTGCACAGGTCTCTCCCCATCCCCGTCAGACCACCTTTTCCTGGAGGCCTGCTCAGCGGCGGCAGGGAAGGATGCTCCTGGAGGCCGCACGTCCTCAGTGCATGGACAGGCTCTTGCTTTCCCTTCGGAGTCTCTCGTGAGGATGAATGAACGGCCCCAGCCCTGCAGTCTGGCTCTCCCGCTCTCCCTGGCAGAGCGTCTGCTCTCCTCTCGTTCCATCAACTCTGCTCCTCTAGCTGTAAGGGCTCTTGCTGGGGTAGTCGAGCTCGGTAACTTCTGTTTGCAAGATCTGTTTGCACGTCTGCCTCTCCACGTCTCAGAAGCAGGAGTCAGCTTCTGGCTTCCCCATCTGCGTATCTCCCCGTTTTAAGTGATGAAGTTTTCACAAGTCTGTTGACTGGATTTGGGCTGCGATGGCCAGAATGACTGGAGGCAGGGTGACATCATCTGGGGGCTGTGTGCCTGCTCCCAAACAGGCACGTGGCTCCACGCTCCCCGCCACTGGGGGAAAAGGCAGGCTGGTGCCTGTCCACACCGTCTGCATTTCATTCACCAAAGGTACAGCTTCTTCTCACAACTTTGCTTTCACCAAATGGCTTTTCAAGAACCTTCTCGTTGGAATTCCTTGAAGTCTCTTCTAGGAGGTGGGCAAACTTTCCGCCAAGGGCCACGTGGTGACCATTTTAAGCTAAGTGGTCTCTGTCCAGCGACTCAACTCCTTTATTGTAGTGCAAAGTTAGCCTCACACAACCCGTAAACAAATGGGATTGGCTGTATTACAAGGAAACTTTATTTACAAAACAGGTGGCTTTGGGCTAGATTTGGCCCTTGGGCCATACTTTGTTAACTTCTGATCAAAGAGAAAATGCTACAGAGAAAACGTGCTAAACTAATTCTGCTGTAAGAAAACTCTATCTATAACTCTGGGGATAATTATCCTAGGGCCTTTCTTGACTTTCTCCTTCTACCTTAGGTTACAAGCAGAAGAAAAAAAAAATTAGGGGGAGGAGGAGAGACCTATGAATCCTGAATTATAGAGTCTACACGAGGCTGCAATTTGAATCACAAATCCTCATCCTAGAGGTTTGCATCCTTTAATGCGCCATAAGAGAGAATAAACCTCAGCCCAGATCTGCAGTCTTGGGTTTTGATCCCATTCTTGCATTTCCTTCTGGTTTTGCTGCTTTCTTTAGAACTTAGTTCTTTCTCCAGTGTATCCATTCCTTCTTATATTGATTCAGCCAGTCCTAAGGTCCTTTGCGACAAGGCCATATTCACCCATCTATTCCATCCCATTGCCCTAGCGACTGGCAGCGCCTTGCATGCAGAAGATGCGCTGTGTACACAGGAACAGAAGGCCTTAGGGAAGGGATAAGGCCTTAGGGAAGGGATAAGGCCTTAGGGAAGGGATAAGGCCTTAGGGAAGGGATAAGGCCTTAGGGAAGGGATAAGGCCTTAGGGAAGGGGTAAGGCCTTAGGGAAGGGATAAGGCCTTAGGGAAGGGATAAGGCCTTAGGGAAGGGATAAGGCCTTAGGGAAGGGATAGGCCTTAGGGAAGGGATAAGGCCTTAGGCTCTGTTGACTTCCTCAGTACATTCAAAAGCAGATAAGGCTGAACACAGGTAAACCAGAAACTCCGACCACTGGTCTGAAGGCAGATTATAAAGATTCAAAAACAAAACTGGATGGCGTTGGAAGAAAAGTTAGAAACCGAACCTGAAAACAAAAAACAAAAGAAAAACAAAAAAAAAAGGAAAACTAAAGCGGAGAGGTAAGTGGGCAGCTCGACTTGGCTGGAAACGTAACTGATGAGCCCACTTGGTTTAGCGTTTTTCCACGCGGGATGGAAATAACTGGCTGTTGGCAAACAAAATGCAGGCGAGAGGAAATGCTCACCCGAAAGCTATAATTAGTTTGTCAGTGTCTGCGAGGACTGCGCGGAGAAGTGCGTCCCTGCTGCAGTGGCTTCCTCTCCTGCCTCTGCCTTCTCTTCTCCAACCCTTTTCCCATTTCGGAAAAAAAGGGAAAAAAAAAAGCGCAGCTCGCTGCCAGCATTAATTTACCCTCACACGCAGGAATGCGATGTTCTCAAGGATGTGACATCTCTGGCGACCGAGAAGGACTGTATTTTGTCAATGGGAATAGCACAGCTAAAACAGAGCGCTCTAAATAGGATGCTGTCGGTTGGTTCCAAAGACTAGCGGTAGATTCGAGCGATGCGGAAACAGTAGTAAGAGCGAGGTAGTTCGTGGCCAACTTTGGGGGTGAGCTTAGGGCTGAGCTCCACGAGTTATCTCGGGGTAAAACACTGCAGGCCCAAGGGCCACCGGCGAGTGTTCTCGGGAAATGGGTTAAAATGGGCTTGGACAATAAAAGGCAAATGGCAGTGAGGCGACAGCCAGCCGTTCTGTAAGCCTGACTCACGACCTGGCCCCACCGACTGAGCTGTGAGACCACGAGCAGTTTCATCACCCACCACTCCCAGCACAGAGGGACACACCAACCCTAGGAAAACGACAGTATAGGGAGACTTACTTCTAGGCCCTCATTTGCAGGCTAAGGACACCAACGTCTCTCCTAACTGGCCTCACATCATATTTGATGAATGTTCAAACATGATGGTACCAGTAGCATTTTCTCTGAAAATTGCAGCTATTACTCATTAGTAAATGAGGGCCCTTGGGCCAAGATCTGCTTGTAAGACTGAGTACCGTGTCACCCACAGACGCAACGAATTAATCCTGAAAGTTTGGCATGCAGAATGGGTGAGAAAGCACTGCAATTAAAACTTACACGTCCAGATCACATCCATTACTAGTCCTAAAACATTTCCTTGACCTTTCTGTTGCCAGCTGTCGATTCCAGGCTAGGAGACGCTGAAAGCGCACGAGGAGGTAGCTACGTGCCACTGCGGCCACACAGGTGGCGAGGGAGACAAAAGACGCGACGTGACTGGCACGCGGCTACAACCAGGGCCTGCGCTTTGGACTGCGATCTGTCACTGCTCGGTGGACCTTGGGCAAATTAAGCCGCCACCTGACTCTCTTTCCTACTATGTGAAAGAGTGAGACTCTGTCTAGTGAGGCTGCTTCTTTCTCTAGAGGTTTCCTGTCAGCTCAACAGCGGGTGTCCTTGCACGACTGTAATTGTGGCGTCGGGTGGCGCCTTGCTATGACTCGGAGCATAGCCTATTGCTAAGAGAGATGGCTACACTGTCTGGGTGTGAATGGGCCCTCATCCCTTCCCCTATGACCTCAGGCAAGATCTGCAAGTTCTTTGCAACTCCTCTCTGTTTCCTCATTTATAAAATGAATAGGTGAGGATTACGGGTGTTGAATCATGGAAAAACACTTAGAACAGTTCCTGGCCCATAGCAAGTACTTACAAATTAGGAACTTGCACTATGTATGTAAACGTCCATGGGAAGAACTTATATCTATATAATATCTTTATAATATTTATATTTTATATATAATATTTATATAATATTTTTATATAATATTTTTAAAAGATGAAGAAGAATTGGATACTTTCTAGAAGACGAGGAGATACACATACCTGGGGCTTAGCCATTCCACAGTTACCCTAGAGAAACTCACGTCTATGAACAAGGGGATACAATCGATGACGTTCACTGCAGCAGCGTAGATAAATAAATCGTGAAATTTCCACGAAGATACCAAAAAAACACTGAATATGTGCTTTAAAGGGGTGAGGACTCTGCCATGTGCATTATATTTCAAGCCCCAAAACATAATGTTAAATGAGAAATGTTGCAATAAGAAACTTCGTGTACAATATCATTTGTAAGGTCTTTAAAATGTTAAATAATGCCCCCTATTGCTTACAGATTCATGCCCATGTCATAAAAACATGCACTCAAGTAATAAGCACTATATTCAGAATAATAGCCACCTCTGGAGAGGAGGGGGAATGAGATGGGAAAAAAAGGAGGCAGGGAGCTTCAACTGTTCTGTAAATGTTTAAATTCTTTTAGAAATAATCAGGAAAAAATGACAAAACTAAGATTTGATAAAAGTCCTATATCGCTCTATTTACATTTTCTATGCATAAAGCATTGCTTAATCGGAACCAAAGTTCCGAGTTTTACGTTTGCTTTGATTTGTAATATTTGTTCTTTGCGATGTCCTGTCAAGTAAGTGAATATATATTTTTCCCTCTATTTTCCCTTTCTAAGATGATTCATTTAAAAAGGTTTCCTTATTATAACTCCAAATGGACTAAAAATTCTCATTTTAGCTTTAATAACCATCATTGCATCTCAATGACGTATTTAGATAATGGATCGGTCTCTCATTAAAACGCATTTATGTAGCCCCTTGAGTAGGCACAGCTCTGTGCCAGGCGTAAGGGTTAGGAAATGACAACAGGGTTAGATTGAAAAGGAGACCAGCTCCTGTAGCTTCATTAAAATTTAAAATATTTTGGTAACTTAATTCATACTTTATAACAACAGAATTTTAGAGTTCTTAAACACCACGACGAAAACCCCAAATACCCTAATTGGAAGGACGAATGAAAGACCGCGAAAACTTTTAGCAGAAGTACTTCTTATGGCAAGAATTCAAAGAGGAAACATTCAGCCAAATGGGCAACCAAATGGACGCATTTAAAAATGAGATATTCGAAACTATCGAATTGGCAAAGATAATCTTCGGTATTGGCACAGGTTCAGGAAAGCGGGCACTCACAAACTGTGGTGGGGAATTTGGCATTGTGCAGCCAGCGCCTTAAAAACATCAAGGCGCTTTGACCCGACGATTTTCCAACACGATGTGCTGCCGAAACGACCCGAGACGGGCACAGAGACTTACGGGCAGAGAGTCACCGTCGCACCATTCGTCATAGCAAAACACCTGAACAGATAACAATGGGGTGTCCACTGAACAAAGCATTATCCGCACAATGTAGTCATCTACCGTCTTCATATATATTTTTCGATTTATGCTAAATGACATGGACAAATGTCCGGGAGAGAATGCTGGTGCGAAAACGGGATACAGCACGCTTGCACACGTATAGGAATCCACTTCTGTGAATAACTATAGACGTGCACTGAAACACGATGGGAAGGAGACACTACAAAGCCACCAGTCGTGATCCCAGACTCCTGAGCTCCTCAGTGTCTCCTTTGTTTACGTCCTTCTATATTTTTGAGATGGTTTTAAATAAGTCTGTTTTACAATTAGAATAAACCATAAATTATCGGATAATTGCAGAACTTAAGATCTAGGAAGGACCCCTTCATTTTTATAGATGGCGACGGACTAAGGTGAGGTGACATCACTACTGAGTGGCTGCATCTCCTTCCCGACCTGGGCCAGCATGTCCTGGGGAAGCCCAGAGGAGAGTGGCGAGGCCTCTGCTGGGCCCCATAGTCCTGGCAGAATGGAATTGCAGGAATCCACAAACAATCGCTCCGGACCATGTCTGCACGCTTTCCTTCTTGAATATTCCATCTGCACCCAACGGGGCTCGTCTCAATGACTGGGCAAAGGAGGCAGCCAAACAGAGAGTGTGTTTCTCTTGGCATCACCACCTTAAGTATGTGCTTATCACATAAGCTGCAGCTGCAAGGAGAAAGTAACAATAGTTTTTTTAAAGCGATAGGGGTTCAAGGGTTCAGAAATATTTAAATTCAATTAAAGTCAAGAGTAAAGTGGAGGCCAGAGATTGGATACCCAGGCGAACATCACGAAGCCAACCTGGATCGGACGTGCAAACCTCAGACCAGCGAGGAGAGTGCAGAAGGCTCCCTAGCAGTGCGTTGGCGAACACGCCTTTAATCTGTAGGTGCTTTTACAATCCACTCACACAATGCCTAGCACGTATTCCTCCTCGCACTCCAGCGTCTGTCCCCAATGAGTCTGTCACGATCTGAAGCTGAGACTCTAGTTTTCCCGAGTAGATCGGAGATATCCAGGCATTCGTCCACGGTCCAGACAAAGGCCAGCGGAGCGTTCTTTTCATTCAGAGGGAGTTCCCACAATTCTTACAATAGGAAGGAGAGAATGAAAGAGAAAGAAACAAAGCGTGCTGAGGGAGGGGGTAACCTTCCCTTCTCCTGCTGGTGGCTTTCCAGAGAGAGAACTGGGGCGGTTTCTAGGGCAGATCAGATCCCATCCATGGAGGCCTCAATGGTTTTCTCAATGTTTGCCTGAAGCAGGAGTTGGCGGACAAAGTGCCTTGTGTAAAGCCTCCCAGCGAAAGGTTTCAGAGGAAAATACGGAGTTTTGTTCTGCTTTCCCGCTCTGTTACTGTGCCTTTAAGCGCCTCAGAAGGAATCAAAGGGAAGAAAACCAGCTGGACCCCAACGTAATCTTTTTTCTTTCCATGCCAGTAACAAGATGTGCAGAGAGAAGCATGAATGTTTTTGGCAGGGGCTGGTAGAGCCGAAAAGGAGACACGTTTCATTTCCACCTACTTCCGATTTACCTCCCTAGGGGCTAGTTAGAAGCACCGCTTAGAAGGAAAGTAAGAGGCTGTCTGGAGCGCCTTGGATGTACCAGGCTGATTCATGCAGAGGCTCGAAGGCCACGGCTAGACATCCGAAAGGGAACGCGTAGAAGACTATTCTGTAAAGTGCCGCAAAATTACTCTGGTCTTCACTCCTAAAACTGCCAGGCCCGGGATCCTGTTAAAACCAAAATTCTAAACTATCTGAGGAGGTTGACTCACCCGACTTCAAAGGGTTGGTGTTCCCGCTTCTCACACCCTTCAGACGGCTGCGAGTTTCGTTCCCTAGCGGGGGAACCACCCCAGCCAGCCCATCCCACGCCTGTGGCTAGCTTGGTGGCTCCTTCACTGCTTGCACAGGTTGAGGATATTCACTGCAATGTCTATCTACACAATGTCAGAACGATGCCATTTCCACGTCAAAGTATACTGGGGCTGCTACCATATGAGGACTGAGAAGTAAAGCCGTCAACATTTTTTACCTCGATGAGCATAAGTATTTCAACTTCTTGCGAAGGCCTTGGGCCTCAGTTTCAGCATCTGTGAACTGAGGACTTGTGAGAATCTCAAGTTTTATCCTAGAGTTTGTGATTCTGAGAGCAAACGAGGTACGAACCAGGTAAAAAAACAACATTAAACAAGACAAATGAAGCCGGTGTGAAACTCGGATCCAACCATCTTCCTTTGCATGGGGGTATCCAGGTTTCCTGGCAGACCCGGAGATTTGTCTTAGCGATCCCGTTGTTTAGAGCCTCGCTTATTTATTTATTTATTTATTTTTGTTTTCCTGAAGTGTCTTGGACTGCGAGTGGCAGGCCCAGCAGTGACACTGTCATGCTGAGCTATCCCAGAGCCTGCTAACAGTCAAAGCCGTAACTCATAGCAATCGTAGAGCATTTATGAACATTTTCGTACCAAACACATAGCAGCCACTCTTTCAAAAGCCGAAACTACGTGAGCGACAAGAAGAAGTAGACAGAAACATACGCGTAACAGGAGCCTGTAACCCAGGGCTGGGGCTGGGGTGAGGTGAGTGAGGCACGTTCCTCAGACGCACAATTTAAGAGGATGCCCAAAACTCAGGAACCAGAATAAATAACACGTTAATACAATATTTAAAAGCTAATTAAAATAATCCATGACGAATAAAACCTGAAAATTCTAAATATGCCTCCCATTTATAAGAATAAAAAATGCTCATAAGAAAAGATGGATCCTACGTACGGTAAACCCACTTTCAACGAACCCACTAGCAGAAAGCGCTGCCAACAACTACATTAGGTACCAAGTCGACTTCAAAAAACATCTTCTGGTAGGTGAGTGTCCCCGGGACACACCATCATTTAAAATTTATGTTTTTGTCTTTTGTTTGAATAAATGTCCTCCCAGCTGTAAAGCATCAAGGCTATTTTACCGCCTCAGTCAACTGGGGGCTTTAAAGTCATCTTGATTACAGAATTCCATAATCCAGTCTAAAATGGAAAAGTCATTATAATTTCCATCTCCTGTGTAGAGAGAGCTTGAGGCTAGCCAGGTGGTGAGCGAATGCCCTTCCCAGCTCGTAGCCACTCACCTGATTAACGGTACAGAGTGGAAATAGACGTCGGCCACAGAGAGGGCGATAAAAATGGAGCCCTTCACAGCGCCCCGACCATGGGAAATTAGGCCTGAGAAGAGATCGCAGACCTTCCTGGGCCGGCTACAACGGGAGTGATTACGAGACACTTCAGACACAAATGCAAATCAAAGGCAAGCTAGCTGAAGCCGCCTCCAAGAAAGTGTTCCTGGGAAAAAGCTTTTCCTTTGTGGGGTGTCCAGCTTGTTTCTTGACTCAGGCTTGCGAATCGTCCTCACTGATTCTCAGAAACATCTTGGTTCTTTTCACCCCAATCACTTCCAGATGATAAGGATCCGCAGGGATGCGGAGCTCAATGAAAGAGAGGCCCCTGATGTGGATGGCAGCTGCAGGCTCCAGCCTCTCTCTATTATTGGGATGGACGGTCTGTCGCCGGACGCACTTTGGTTCTAAATCCACATGATGGGGTTGCGAATGTGCGGCCCAAACAACGCAGCGACGTCGGATCGATCCTGCCGTACAGACGTGCTGAATGGAACACCAGGGTTCTTCGCTCTGAGAACGCCATGGCCGTGAACAGTTCGTGTCGCTTCAAGGACTTCAGAGCTGCTGGGTGCCCTTGGCTTTGAAAATGAAAAGCTAGCCGAAGCCTAGCAGACGCCGCTCTCTGGACCCCGCAGATGTTCGATAAATATATTTTCCAGTGAATGGACAGCAGGACAGCATTAGAATTTAAGGTGGCTCTGTGCGTGCAGGAGAGGATGCAACCCTTTACAGGTCGTGATGTCAATTCTGAGGCTAAACACTAGCTATCAAACTGCAGACCAATTGCGAAGAGCTCTGGGATGTTTCTGGAACATTCCATGGCCCCCTTCTGAGAGCACTCTGGATTCTAACTCCAGGCTTTTGGTCTAGAAGGTCTATATTAAGTCCTTCTTCCTAAGATTAGGCCTTATAAAGAGTTCTCGTTTATCCTACCAGTACCAAGCACAGTCTTTCTTCTCCACTTAACAGATACTCAAAACCAAAGACTGGAGGGAACCATCCAGACATTACCCCCGCGCTCCCTGGCACTATCGGTATCCGGTGACCTTGGGCAGCAGTGCACCTGCTCACATGTTGTGAAGAGAAGAGGCAGAGCTGAAACAAGTCTCACCTGGGCAATTTACCAGTTCCTCATCCAACCAAGTAATCAATCAATCGATCAATCAATCGGATTATATCCTGTGACTCCATAGTGTTCATGGCACACGTATCTTTATGGAAGAGACCACTGGCTACCGCCAGAAACTACTTCCAAATATTAAATAAACAAACAAATAAACAAATAATAAATAGATAGATAGATAGATAGATTAATAGATAAATAAATAAATAAATTTCCTTCCCAAATGATGGAACCTCCTACTCTCCTCCAGAACCCAGTCACTGCCTGTGGGAAGCCCCCAGTGCTGAGAAGATGGGAAGGGGTGCGGGACCCCCTGATGCTTTGTGAACTGGGAGAGGGCGGGGCGTGTAAGGGTGTCAGACATCTCCACGGGATGAACAGTTCACGGAAGAATTAACTGCTTTGTGATAGGTTTGGGGTCGTTCTGTGGGTAACACTGAAACCGAGAGGCCCTTTAGAGTCCTCTTCATTAAACTCTAGAACCTCGGGACTTACCAAAGGAGGTGGCCTTGGGGACTAAAAATTCACCTGGGAGCCAGCAGGCCGGGCCTGCAGACCCGATGTTTTCCTGAGCTTGCTCTGAGCCTGGTCGCCTGGTCGCCTGGCTACTCTGTTTCCAAGGTCGCAGGTGTCTGGGACTAAATCGCAGTGTCTTACACTTTTCTGACTTATACTTTCCTTAACTGGCACTATACCACTTAGCAAAGCTCCTTCTACCGCAGCGACCACAGGAAGCGTGTACCACTACGTCCTTTTTCGAGAGAAGGGAGTGTGGCGAGGGTGAATGAAATGGGAACAGGGCAGCTCCGATTCGCTCACCCCCCAGAACTCATGCCAAGACTAATTCTGCAAGAAATGAGGGAGAAGACCTCACAGGACTGCAAGGCTGGGAGCCCTGGGGCTGGAGGAGTGGGTTCCGGTGGGCAGCGAGGGCAGGGTCCTCATCTGTCTTGCAGTGGGGGTGGGGGGACGTTCACGGTCCCAGGGAGAACATGAGGGACACTCTGGGAGCAGAAAGACCGGGCTCTCAGAGTCTCCTGTAGGGAGCTTTAAGGATAAACTAATTTCATGACCTTTATCCCTTTTATTTATGGAAAATTTCAAACATGTAAAAAGGCAGACAGAATAGTCTATATGCCACCACCATAATTTACAGCCAGTTCCCAGCCAGTCTTATCCCACGTATACCCCCGCTTCCTTCTTCTTCTAGATCAGGGCGAAGAAAATGCCACAATCACAACGTTTCATCTGTACATATTTCAGCGCATATCTCCAGAGGATAAGTACACTTAAAACCTATTAATTCCATTATTATCATAGAAACATTTTCATTCATTCCCTTTCTTAATTGTCGCCCACGCCCCTTTAATGGTGCTCCCCAGGTCGGGGCTGCCTGGGGGACCAGGGTCACATAGGGAGGCATCAGTGCCCGGAAATTTCTGATCGCTGCCCCTTGGGTTTTACTCTGTCTGGCCCCAAACAGTCCAACGAGGCGGGACACTTGTTCTCCTCTCTATTCAGCCGCGACATGAAAACCATAATGCACTGGTGTCCAGGGCAGAACCGGGTTCTGCCGCACGTTGCGCAGGAATTTGGCGTTCGTGTCCAGCTGATGCACATGTGAGCGGCCCCCAACCCCCAAACAAAGAGCTGACATTTCTTCTAAAGGGAAGAAATCTGTTTTCACTTAGTGGGTTGCTATGGGTTCACACACTACAGGATCATTATTCTTTACGTGCAGCGACTGGTTTTGAAGAAAGACACACAGATCTGGAGTCTGCGGCACTTCACGTCACAGCGCGGTTTCGGATGGGGAGGTTCCCTGCCATGGGCGACCCCCTCCGGCCCCCCACTTTTCATTTTCCCTTTTCGTTTTCCCACCTGGTAGGAGAACGTGGAAGTTTACTTAGAAACAACTGCCCTTCCCTCTCAGGAGACCTGAGTCTGCCTTGTCCCGTTATGTCATCCACCGTGAAATGACCCAAGGTCCTATTTCGCTCTGACTTGGTTCAAAAAGGGGCTCACCAAGCAAAGACAGCTGAGCTCAAGTGGTGAAGAACAGCACCCCCCGAACTCAGGAAGCGCCCCCACGCCCTTTCCCGTGGAGACACAGCTGATGGTGTCGCTTGAAAGCATCCGAGGTGGCTGGTTAATCTCGCTTCTGCTTTCCTAGCTCATCAGCCGCCTCGTCTGCCAGCCAGGTGTGAGGACGGGCAGGTGCAGGTGACAACTCCGAGCTGAGACCAAGTCCCCGGAGCGCATTTCTGCATTTTGGGGGCTTCCCTGCGGGGTGCTTTTGCCTCTAACCGTCAGCACCTGCTGCTCTTTGTCCAAGGCCTGCCCTTGGGGGGCCGGAGCCCGCTTGGCCTGCATGCTCCGGGAAGCTGGCCGGAAGTCTCTGGGCTTTACTGCTCTCCTGCAACCCTCACAGGTGGTCAGGGAACAGACCGCCCCCGCTCGGGACAGCTCTGAGGCAGGACTCACACCCCCGAGTCTTCAGCGAGATGGGGCTGACGCTGAAAGCTGCCCTCTGCAGCTTCCCCTGTCCTGCCTCCCTCTGTCACTCCCCCTACCGCTTCCCCAGGGTCCACATCGCTAGGAAATCACTTGCCCAGGAATCCTCACTTCTGGATCTGCTTCTGGAGAACTCGGCCTAGAGCAGCAGGTCACCCGGGACTCCCACTGGTGGAGTATTCTGGAAAGCGTCATCCCTGCTCCACACTCACGTGCCCGAGGCCCCAGCTAGGACCAGCACACGCAGAGGTATTTCATGGGGACACAAGGCAACGCCAGGAAGCAACTGTCACCTCCTCTTCCAACGTGGCACAGAGCCACGTGCACCAGTCACAGGCATCTCGGCCTGCCACTTGCAGCGGTGTGACCTGGGCACGTTCCTCAAATAAGCCAGGGCTCTGCTTCCCATAGCATTCCTTTCTAAATAGTGATCATAGCTACCTCGCAGCCGTGAGGATTAGATGCCACAACCTAACCCGGAGCCCGGCCCGCTGAACCTGACCTTGCATTCTGATGACGCCCTTCGGGTCAGAAGGGACCCACAACCCGCCGAAGGGGCCAGATGCCCCTGCAGCCAGGCTCTCCCAGCTGCCGTCCCTGCGCCTGTCATAACTGCAGGGAAAAAATGGTCCCTCACGAAGGGAAAGGCCCTGGACGGACGTTAGCGCGTCTTTATGAGCCATGAAGTGCAACAGCTGGATCGTTCCAGAAAGCGTTCCCACCCAGCGACCGTTAAGCAGCAGGCGATGCTTTATTGTCTTTCCCCTCTGTTGACTGTGTTGTGCACCTTCTGCCGGGACTGGTAGCCTCGGTTCTCCGACTCCACAGAAAGGCAGAGGCGCATCCTCTTCTCGCGCCTCTCCCGGGCTCTCTCTGCGCCGCTCGCGCGTGACTGTGAGGATCTCACCCTTGTTAGCCGGACAGACCGGCACCTCCACTCCCAGGAGCTGACAGGTGACATGGGGTGGGGGGGGACGAGGAAGCAGGAGGAAGTGGCGATGCTCCTGGAGGCCCAGAAAACGGCACGATCACAGCAAACAGGACGCCAGCATCCGAGGAGGGCTCTCCCGCTCGCTCGTGGCCACGGCGCGGACGTCTGGGGGGAAGTCAGCGTGGTCCCCCCACGGCAGCCCTCCGTGCCCTTTCTGAGGGAGGCCGGCGCCAGGTCCTCGGAGAGCCAGCGGGCTTCCTTGCACCTTCACTTTCCATCATCCTTTCCCAGGCGCAGCTCCCTCCTGGTGACAAACAAGGGACAGTGGTGCCTGCTGGGTGCTGCTCTCCGGGGTCCAAGCGAGCAGGTGGCTGAAGGTCGCAGTCCCACAGCAGCACTTTGCAGGCCCGCACGAAGCCCACGAGACGACGCCAGACCGTCACCTGTCCTCTTCCTGAGGGACTGCGCCGATCTGGGGTTTTACTTCTTCCTGCCTTGCTTCCTCCTGGCCCTGAGACAGTCCAGGTGCTGGGGGGCCCTGCCTGGCACCTGCTCTGCTGACTTGATACCCCAAACTCCTCCAGGGGTCACTCTGCACCAGGGGTCACTCTACACCAGGGGTCACGCCACACCAGCCTGCCCACGAGTCTGCCCCCAAAGGAGAGGGCCACTGACTGCGCCCAACCCAGACCTGCCACAGGGGCTTCTGTCCTGGTCCCCTTCCTGCCCACTTCGAGCACACGTATCAGCAGATTTGTTACCCGAGAGAAATGCTCAGGACAACGTAGCTGCGTTTTTCAACGCCGTAGAAAAGACGATTCCAGAAACAGACCAGAACAGCCATCGTAATGGCCTGGAGTCCGGACACACGGAGCTCAGACAGCCTCTCCGCCCGGGCCACCAGGCGGGCACGCCCTGTGGCGTCGGAAGTTGGGACTCGCTCCCCAGCCCCCGCCACCCCCCTGCTCTAACAGCTTCCGATCAGCCCGCCATCTGGGGATGACCCTGGACCTGCAGCTCGAAGTCCCCGGACAGCTGGCTTTGTCTGTCCCTACCGCTGCAGCCCCTCAGTCTTACGAGAAAAGTCCGAGGTTGAATGAGTAATCTTAAATTAATGGATCTTAAATGAAATTAATGAGGAATCACAGCGGACGAGCCACTCAGAGTCCTTCCAGCCGTCCAGTCTCAGCTCAAACTTCTCCACCCCCGGGTGTTTTCTGTTCGTATCAAAACTCCGTAAGAACTTCAAGGTTCGCGCACGTCTTTATGTTGTCCGGGGGTCAGAAGATCCCTTTCCCTTGATTTCCGACATTCCCTGTGGTAATGTCCATACACTTTGTGATTGGAGGCTTCTCTGGTCACCACCGTAGGCTGAATCTTCGGGGAACTGGGTCATCAGGCCGTCTTCCTCGGGTATCATCAGTTTCTCACAGAATAGTCCGCATTATTCTACCTAAAAAGTTTCTCCTTGACCTCATTGAAGATCCCCTGCTCATTTTTCCGGTTCATTCCGCCTGGATGAGATGTTATCACCTGGAAGAACTTAGTTCTGTGCACAAATCTGGTGATGGCCCGTGGTATTTTTTTTATCTCGATCTCTTGGGGGGAAGAAAACGTTAAATAAGGCCAGCTCAATAGACTCTTCTACAGGTTCCTATTATTAATGCGTTTCCCTCCAGAGAAAAGGATGATGCATCCCAACGCTTCACTTATTCCCTTAGTCAGTTCTCTCTCCAACCTCAAAACGTTTTCTCTAGTCCCAAGAAAACTCTTTTGTCTAGCCTTAGTGAGACAGAATTGATACGTAGTGAACTTTGCAGACTTAAAACAGACCCGTTGGTGAGCTCGGTCACTCACACACACACACACACACACACACACACACACACACACACACACCCCTGCGAAACCTTCCCAAGACACATCCGTTACCCTTCACGTCCCTCCCTCCGGCCCCGCTCTTAGTCAGCCCCTGCTTTATGTCATCACAGATTAGTCTGTATTGCCCGTAATTTCGTATAAATGAACTCATGCCACATGCCGTCTTCTGTTTGGGGTGGAGGAGTCTGGATCCTGTCACACACTACGGTTATTTGAGACTCACCCATGCTGTTTTATACACCGACAGTGAGTACTCGGAGCAGCACTGCACAGGGTGGCATGTACCACGTTTGTTTATCCGTTTGTCAGCTGGTGGACACGCCACTTGTTTCCAATTTCTGATGATTATGAACATTCAAGTGTTAATGGGAACACATCCGAATCTCTCTTCGGTCAATACCTGAGGGTAGACGGCTGGGTGGGATGGTGGTGAAAGCTCCTTTCTGCTGCTCCCACGGGACACATTTTTAAAGGCTTTCTGAAAACCTAAATGAAGGCTATCCTCTTCATTTCTTTATCCTTTTTCTCAAAAAAGTGAACGTAGCTCCCAAAGAACAAAGAGGTAAAGTACACGGAGCCTGGAAGTTGTGCCAGTGTTTTCTATGGAGCTTTTCGTCCACCAGGGCTGTTCCCACAACCTCTAGAAGGTAAACATGGAGCAGCTACACAGTCCAGGTGAGGGGCAGAAGGAAGAAGCATTTGCCCACTCTGAGGAGCTCCGTGGTGTGCAGGTGCCCAAACCTTGACGAGGCTATTCACAGGCCTCCCTCCAGCCTTCCTGCGGTGTATTATTTGAGTACATGGAGGAATTTATGGCTTTATTATTTGAGTACATGGAGGAATTTATGGCTCAGAGCAGAGTAAAAATAAAGAAGGCTTTTCCTGTTTGTTTGTTTTTTTTTTTTTTGTCTGATGCTATCAGACTTGTTTTGAAATTTATGTCAAATCAAATAAAAAGTCAAAAACACAGGGGGAGAGGGGAGAATAGCTAGAGAGGAAAGTTAGAAAAAAAAGATAACGGGACCAAATGCTTAGAGTCTCTGCTTCAGGTAAATAACTTTCTTATCCTGAAAAAATAATAACAACTTAAAAAAAAAGAAAAAAAGAAAAAAAGAACAGCCCAAAGACATGGGTGAATCGTTGCTTGGATTTTAAAGCTGTGACAGGAGATCCTGTTTGGGCCATAACGCGCCATGCCTCTCCCGTGAAGGGGCAACCACAGAATGAACGGATTGTCCTTTTGAAGTTCCAGGTGGAGAAGACACAGGCTTGTTATTTTTAATTTATGAGCTCCTGCAGCAATGGTACAGTAACACCAGCTAGAATTTATTTTTCCTGAATGCGTAAAGAAATACTAACGATGTTTAAATTTACTGCAGCTTGAACAACACTTGCTTCTCGCCCCCTGACCAAGCAAGATCTGGGCTCCATAAATCAATTTTCCCCAAGAATCCAGCTCCACAGAAAATAAAGAAGATGCAAAGTAGCAAAGCCACAATGGGTCTTGGAGGCTGTGGTTGGTGATCAGGACCACAAAGAACCTAAAGATGAATACCACCTCGTTTTCTTTTCTCAATCTTTAGTGTGAACACTAAATAAAATAAAATAAAATAAAATAAAATTAAATAAATAAATAAATAAATAAAATAAAATAAAATAAAATAAAATAAAATAAAATAAAATAAAATAAAATAAAATAAAATAAAATAAAATAAAATAAAATAAAATAAAATAAAATAAAATAAAATAAAATAAAATAAAATAAAATAAAATAAAATAAAAAATAAAATAAAATAAAATAAAAAAATAAAATAAAATAAAATAATAAAATAAAATAAAATAAAATAAAATAATAAAATAAAATAAAATAATAAAATAAAATAAAAAAATAATAAAATAAAGCTCACATCTTAAGTAATAAATGATAAGGGATTCTCTAATTTATCCAAAAGACATGAGGATTAAGTTAAACATATCAACAATGAGGGACAAGGAATGAAGGCCCAAGGTCAGGAGCAGGAGGGGATCCTGTCTCTCGAAGCAGCACCTTGACCGCTAAGAGACCTGCCTATAGCAACCTCTGTTTCTCCCAGCAGGTGCCTGGTGAATTGCACAGAATGGGAAGTTTTCCAGTTAAACTAGTACTGATTCGAGATGCGATGGTCACCTGGGCTAGGCTAAGGTGCCCGGTTGCTTGGCCGAACGCCAGGCCACATGTTGCTGAGAAGGTATTTCTCAGGCGTGACCAACATTTCAACCAACAGGCTGAGGAAAGCAGATCGGCCTCCATCACGTCGCAGGAAAACGCACCCCTGGGCAATGTCCTCAGCACCCAAGGAGCCCAGACTGGAATGGCACCTCTGCCCTCAGGGGGTGGCCGTGGGCGGGGTGGGGAGCGCCGGCTCCTGAACTTCCATGTCGTTTCTAACTGTCCCGAAGTGGGACTGGCTACCCCTGTGGCCTAGGGGACCCTGACCGCTGAGGCTGCCTTTTTGCTATCCTTGGTGTCTGATATAAAGCCTGACACATAGTAGGGCTGACCAAATGCCCCATGATGAGCGAATGAGTGAGAGTGAATGACTAGGGACATACGGTCAGGATCTTCCACTGGGTTTCCTTAGAAGCATCTCTGGACAAGGATGAGACCACCAGCAGGGTTATTCGGGAGGCGATTCCGGGAAGCAGTGGGAGGAGAGAGGGAAAGTGAGACAGGGCGGGGAGGAAGCCACCAGCAGTGTGGCATCTGGTCGCTCTTGCAGGCACCTGGGGCTGAGTCCTACTTAGGAAATCTGGGTGACACGGTGGGACTTGTCTCAGCGTTTTCCCAACCAGTGGGCAAGGGAGCTGGGCGCTGGTGCCCTGACACCTGTCGGCCTTCTTTAAAAGCTGCTCCCAAGAGGGTCCCCTCCCTGGCCATCCGGTCCCAGCTTGCGTGCAGTGGGCCCCGGCGGCCAGAGAAAACCCCTGGGCAGAGTCACAGAGCTGACGCTGGAGAGCTACGGGTTCTGTTCTGGGAATGATGGGCGACAGCAGTTCACGGGGCCAGTGGTACCTGCTGGGACCAGTTCTGTGCAACCAGGGAACTCCCCTGGGACCTGGAAGCAGTGCCACAGGCAGGGACAGCAGAGGCAGCGGGAGAAAGGAGTTTCTTGCAACACCTGGACCCCAGCCAGCGCGGACTTTATGCCACACCAGTGACCCTTGGCTCCCTTCCGCCCCCTCTCTCAAATTTAACCTGATACTTGGAGCCCCTCGAGCTGGAAATTAGATCTCATTCTGATACTTAAACACTGGTAAGTGGCAAGAGTCCATATAGGGACTTAAAACTGTGGAGTTTTATTTTTAATCCCTAAAAAGTGCCCCTAAAATTCTGGATAGCCAGGGTCAGAAATATGCTGCTTTCCCCACAAAAGCCGCCTTGCCAGTTGAGATTGAGCACCGAAGTGACAGAGGGGGACAATAAATGAAAATTTATTTGCGAAAAATGAACCAACCACATTTATTTATTTATTTATTTATTTATTTGAAGCATCTAGAAGACTGGAAATAAATTTTGAATGATGGTTCATATTTACTCACTTTTTTTTTTTTATTCAAAGTGGCTTGTGTGGTGCTGATTACACCCCTTTTCACTGCGGGCGCCCGAGAGAATTTCTCTTTCTTTGTCACTGCCAAGGCCCTTTCTTGCCTTTGCTAGGGTTTAAAAGGACAAATGATGAACCTTTAAGGCTTTGGGTTTGAGGGATGCCGAGAAAGTGACACAGGCCATTATGTCTAGGCTCGTGAAATGGTATTTCCCGAATTTCAGTACACTTCACGAACAAGCGCAGCACGGGCTAAGGAAAGCATCTAATTATAGGGTAATGCGGAAATCATTTTTGCAAACGCTGAATAAAAGGATGACGATCAGAAAGAGTGTTCTGCCGAACCTAATTGTGCTAAAGTCAATAAAGTAAAACAATCATTTTTTTTTAATCAATCAGAATTGTTGTTTTATCCCAAAGACTCGTACTTGCAGTGATGATAACTGAGGCTTCACCACAAATGTAGCTATTTCCAAGCACGATGCCATCGTTTCTTTTACGTTTTAGCCTCGTTAAGCATGTTAACCTTTGGAGGAGAAGCGGGGCTGTCTTAAATTTTCCAGAATGATCCATTCGTTCTTTCAGCATTCACTCCCCGAGGCCCTCCCGGATACCTGGCGTGATGATAAGTGCTGTGGGAGGACCAGCCACAGTTCCCGCTCTCACGAAATCTACGCCTTAGTGACCAGATGAAGGAAAAGAAAAATTCTTTATTTCCATTTTAGAGGCAAGGACATAAAAATCCCACCTGCAGGGACGTCTCTCAGCATAGAAAGTAGAGTTCAGATAGGCCTCGTTTACGCTTCGGCGGCACCCGTTTCTCACCAAACCCTTCCAGCAGTATTCCTGAAATTCCTCCTTCTGTGGCCTCAGTGAGAAGCCCGTTTCTTAGTCCATCGATGGAAGATGCCACGGACGGATTTGTGTTTTTATCAACGATATTATTCATCAGCGGACTGAACCTCTACCCGATACCACATACGATAATACATCTTTAGTTTCCATAATGTCTTCCACATGATTTTATCCCCAAATGCTTTACATACTTCACTAAGACAGCTATCGAATTAAAATAATAAATCAAAGCAGGGGACGGAAAGCAGAGGGGTTTATTCAAGGGAGGAAAAGACAGCTTTTCCACGAGACAGGAAAAAAGATGGAGAACCCTAGTTCGTCTGGGCTAGTCCTATAACTCATAACTCTTCCCTCTGTTTTAACTCTTTCTTTGGTTTCTTGTCCCAGGCAGCACCCCTCGTCCCATCTCTTCGAAACCTTCCTCTCGAAAGGACAGCTAGGTGCTTACACTTGAACAGGAAACTCTCCATTTCCCGGCGATGCCTTTTCCCATGCTTTGTTATGATGCCGTTTCCCCCAAATCCAAAAGGATAATTTAATGCCTCTCCCCAGCTGAGGCTTTGCGGGCTAACTGTGGTCCCCAGCCCACTGCACTGGCAGTTTTGTCCTCTGAGGCACGCTACCTGACCCGTACAATTGCCCCGGAGGTCCTCCGTGGTCATTAAGCCGGAGTACACACCGTAAAGTCAGGCACGACAAAAGTCATCGGCCCCAAAGAGAATTCGCTGCCTTTCCCGCCGAGGGTGCAATTCCACCCTTCTCATAGCCAGTGCCATCATCGCAACATCATCTCCCGGGTTGGGATGAGGTGTCCAGAGTCCTGTAACCCTGATGATCTCCGTTAAATGGAGAACACTGAGGCTGAGACAGGCTAAGCGACTGAAGTCAGATCGTCACTGGCAAGTTGTGGACCCCACGATAGGCCACTCCACCGCTCTCTTTGCTGCATCCAACCCTCGTCTTTCCCGCCACCCCCACCCCCATCAGTCAAAAAAGGCATTCGAAACGTACCACAGGGACTAGAATGCCTAACGCTGAAGTTTCTACACGCTTCCTCCCAGTTACTATACTCATCATGACCAGGAAGGGTCGGCCCAGCCACCGAGCCCAGACCACGCGCATCTGGAGTGCCCCCGGCCCAAAGTCTCGTGGCTGATTCAGAACTGGAATCCTTATTTTATAGACGTCGAATCTCCGAAATGCAGCAAGGCCCACCCGCATCTCTACCCAGAGCTCGGACAAGCAGACATTTAAAACGAAAGGCTCCCATCACGGAGAAGAGTAGACAGTGGCACCCTCATCGGATTGGGCCTTGGCTGCTGTTTTTCTGCTTCTCGTAGGCAACAAATTGTGGGGCCAGCTTATTTCAAAGGCTGCCAAAAGCAGCGATCGCCAGGTCATGATTTCAGTGAAAGAAACCCCAAGTGTCTCCCCGTGCCCTGTCAGCACAGAGGACAGGAACGAAGGCCAGCTAGTGAGAGGAAATGAGGACCAGCCCCCGACTCTGCCACGTCCTGGCTGTGAGGTTTTGGGTCAGTAACTTAACCTCAAGGCACTTCTTTCTTTGTCCATAAAACAGGGGAAATGACAGCATCTACCTCACAAGAGTAAGGGAGGTGCTGCCTGTGAAGCATTCAGGACAGCGAGCGACGCCGACTGAGTGTTCAGTCAAGGCCAGCCACACACTGGGGCCACAAACCTGGCAAATGGTGCCACCCCCCTGTGACGTGAAACGCTGCCAGCGCAGCTTTGTAAGGGCAGGCCCCCCTGTGTCCATCACACCGTCAAGCAGAAAGCGTTTCAAAGTGGCGAGCCCAAGTCGGAGGTGCAGGAGCTGACTCGGCTCTAAGATCCCCCATTCTTTGACATGTTCCAGAACCACCACAGCGTTTGCAGTTTGGGCCCCGGCGGCAGACCCAGACCTCACCCCTAGCGGAAGCCGCCGTGCCCTCATCACCTTACAGCTGGGCTTCAGTGAAACAGAAAACCCCTGGACGCTCAGCTCAGTTTGCCGCGTCACAGCAGAAGCTGGGCCGATGGGACTCATCACACGGACCTTTGGGGAGCCAAAGGGGCGAGCTCCATCCTTGGTCCCGTCTCTTGACGTTGTGGGCCTCGGGCAAGTCACTCTGTCTTCTGCTTTAGGCTCCCCTCAGTGGCAGGCCGGTCGTGGGGATGCTGCTGCCTCTCTCTTCGGGAGGCGTGAAGTTGGGAGAACAGACAATGGGTATGTGGGCGGAATGGACAGACAGGAGAGCGAGAACTGCTCTTTTTCACATGGCACTTTCCCCACTGGACACTGTAAAGCCTTTCATCACAAACCACAGACTTTTAATGCCCGACACCATCGAGCTCCGGGTGCTCTCAGCATCCATTCGCCACCAACAAAGAAATCAGAAGGTTTAGGCCGCCCTGTGGGTCCTTTCCAGCTCTTTGTAAGCTCCTCCCATGCATGAGCCGCTACAATGTGAAAGGATGAGCTCCGGCCTTTGTGTCATCGACACGGCCTCCCCCGGCCATCATCACCCCGGCCATTCTGGGTTCGCCTGTGCTTCCAGGCACCCCCTGGCTGGGCGAGCGAGTCTCAGAGAAGACCGTCTTTGCCAGTCGTTGGCCATTCCTCTTCCTGATGTTTCCTTGCTTGTTCGGGAATCCTCCTCTGATGGACGTGGCCTCCAGCGCCCGGTGTGGCCGGCACTCGTGTCGGCACCCGAATGTCAACATCCGTGCCCCGACTCTGATCACGCTGCTGGTTTTCTTGCAGCACGGAACACTGTTTTCCCTGAACACTGTCCATCAGAAGCCCTAACCTTTTATTCCTTCCTCCTGCTGCAAATCTTTCTTCTGGGGTTTTCTGCGAGTCGGTCGATGTGTTAGAAAAAAAAAAAAAAAAAGGAAAAAACACTCTGTAATGGACTCCGGACTGAAGGCTTTTCATGAAGTATTCCAGGTCAGGAGCTGCCCTGGACATCAACTCTCATCCGAGCGCATTCGTGCTCCTCAGCGGAGGCCAGGTCGTCGTCCAGGGCAAGCTCGATGCCCCTTGGTGATGCGGACCTCACTCTCTCAGGTGGCAA
This sequence comes from Cynopterus sphinx, assembly GCA_030015415.1. NCBI lineage: Eukaryota > Metazoa > Chordata > Mammalia > Chiroptera > Pteropodidae > Cynopterus > Cynopterus sphinx. Next base: position 17,421,021 of record CM057394.1, read on the forward strand.
TTTTGAATTGCAAGCAAGTGCTCCTTCTCTCTGAGCGGGGAGGCCTCTCTCCCTTCCATCATTAGGTTTTATTCCGCCTCCACCCACACAGTCGAGTGCTCTACAGATCCAACCGAGTCCCTCCGTCATGTGACAGCCCAAGAGGTGGCTGAAGGCTGGCTGTCTTCTCCACGATGCAGGTTCCTGGCTCCCTGGCACCGTAGTCGCCTCCTCTGGACAGGCTCCGGGAACCCGCCACGGTCCTGGGATCCTCTGTGCTGGGGGACTTCCTCACCCTCTGTTCCACCTCGCTGTTCCCTCCCCAAATGGCATGGGCATGACCTCCCAGGGAGCTTGCTCAATGGTCCCAGACAACACAGAAATTCAAGTCCAGACAGAGCTAACACGATAGGCCCCGTGGGAGGGTGGCCGGCCACATACATACTTCCTGTCACTCCGATACATTCAAGTTGGCACAACTGGTCGTAGAACAGGAAACACGGTGCCGAGCTATAATCAGAACCTCAAAGCCCAACGAGCCCCACGTTCGGCCTTTACTGTGTGCCATCCAGGACGTCAGCCCCCTCTGCGTCTCCTCTCGCTTGCCATCTCCTAATCGGAGCCCCTCATTCACACTTGTGCTTTGGCTGTGACCGCTGACGAGGGTTTCGAGAAAAGCCGTACAGTAAGTACTGCTTCTACGGACGAGCTGGCTAAGCCCCCATCACATTAATATCTGTGCAGTACTTTATAACTGATAATCCTCTTAATCTGCAGAGCAACCCCGAGGGGTGGGTGTCAGCCTCACTTTATAGACAGGGAAACTGAGGCAGACCTGGAACTGGACCCCGAGGGGCCTTCCGACGTCCTGTCTGCGGCTATTTAAACCATGTGCTGCTTACTCAGGAGTTTGCAAAGCTGAGGAAGAAAGGGTTTTCCCAGGTCAAGTTCCAAGTATCAAATAAAGAAAGAGTCACAGAGAGAAAGACAAAAAGCAGAGGAATTTGGTTTCTATTCCTGGCTTTGCTGCAAATGAACTCGCAGGTTACGGGGTCTGGTCCTCACGTTCCTCATTCATAAAGCAGGGGGCCTGAGTGCAGACACTCCTGGAGTGTCTTCCTGCTCAGCTGTCCGCTGTCTGCAGCCCTGTCTCCACCGCGGTGCTAAAATTAGGCGGAAAACATTGTTGAAATACCTTTCTCTTTTTTGCTCCCCGGGTTTGTAAGGTTTCTAAGATTAGCCGGATAGTATTTGATAACTGCCCAGCCCGTCTGTCAAGAAGGAAGAAAATCGCCATCTACTTAACGGTTAATTTTTAAGCCGTTCAATTTCTGATGTGAAGAGACAAATCTGGAAACACCGGCCACAGGGCTGCACCCACAAAGGCCCTCACCCCGTGAAGACCGTCTCAATGGCCACGCGTTCTTAAAGCAGTGGTTCTCAATGACCCAGGCGACACGTTTGGCTGTCACGACTGGGTAAGGTGCTGCAGGAATCTGGTGAGTAGAAGCCAGGGATGCTGTTAAACATCTTACAATGCACGGGACAGGCCCCCACGACAAAGAAGTATCTGGACCCAGATGTCACGAGAGCCGAGGTTGAGAACCGCTATCTCCAAGAAAGGACCCAAACGCTTCCCAGCGTTTTAGCAAAACTGGCCCACAGGAGTGGGGAGCCAGACGGGCCGGTTCTGGAAGACCAGCCAGCCTGGACGCCTCTTACCTTGCGAAGAAGGAAGCGGCCACGGAGGTGCCCGTGGAAGGCTCGCTGGGCACGCAGGGGCCCTGCGAGGCCGGGATGCTGCAGGCCGCAGGCTTGTCTGCATTGTAGCGATTCAGGGCCGCTTCCGTCAGGCCCTCCCGGCCAGTCTCCGTCATCAGCTGGGAGATCTGAGGAGGAAAATGGACACCGAGCTCATTACCTGTGGCTCACCGACAGCATCTCTCCTCCGGGGTGAGGGGCCAGAGTGGAGGGAGAGCGAGGGAGGGAGGCAGGGCGAGAGGGAGCTGTCCCCCACGTTGCGTGGCGATGCTCAGGGCTTCTTCTCTAAGGCTATTTCCCAGCGTTTTAGCTAAGAGACCTCCTCATTTTCATTAAAAATAATGGAATGAAATGACTCCCTGACATCGTACGTTTCAGTTATGGCTGTGTCTCTGCCGCGTTGGGAAGGGAAAAGCGCAGGCCATTACCCGCGCTGTCTGCAGCCTCAGACCAGGCCAGAAACACCACCCAGCGCCAGTGTCTTACCAAGAATGGCCCCAAACGTGCTCAGACGGACGAGTGGGCAAAAACACCATTGAATTTAGGGAGAAGTGAACGTGCTAATCAAGAACACGAGGAATTAATCAAAACGGTATTTGCTGTTGTTCACTGTAGGCGGTCAACACGCAGATGACTTAGAGAACCTCGTAAAAATTGATAGAGTCGCCCTGAATTCCCACTGGAGTTTTGGGAGGCGGGTTTCGATCATTTTTACAGACTTAATCTTCGGACTGGTTTATTCAGATAAATGCTTTCCATTTTATTTGCAATAATTGCCTTCACCAGAGAAGTCCTAGTGGGCAGGGCCGGGTCCGTTTTGCCTAAATCCACATAATGCGCTCTGAAGAACCGTACTCCTGGGCCAAATGAGGATCCCGTGTAGACGTATACTTCTGGAAAGTGCTAATCCCGTGACAAATGTCATAATTATGCAGGCAAGTCTAAATGTGCTATTTTAAAAACCTGCTCCTGTAACACTCCCGTCTACTTGCAAACAGGAAAAACGGTTGAAAAAAGGAAACTTTAGTTAAAAAAAAAAGAGTCTCCAGCCAGTTTAAAGCTCTTACGTGCTGAATGGAAAACGTTTCTAATTGCCTAGAAAAAGCAAGCACAGAAAAGCAAAGATCAGAAACAGTTTCCACTGGGTAAGGGAGCAGGCCAGGAGGCCAGCGAAAGAGTCCCATGGGTTACCCTTCGAACACAAAAACTTTGGCACTTTTCATGATGCGCAGACGAGCCATTCCCCCCAGCCCCCGTGACGTGAAACTCTGCTGAAACTCGTGCTCTTCCTTGGAAAGGGCTGGCATTTCTCAGCTGGAGTTCCGCCAGCGCATCCTTTCTGATTCTCATTCATCCGATGCATTGGGAGGAAACCCGACCCACACACGAGGAGCCAGAGAGGAGGCAGCGAGGGCAGCAGGGTCTGGAGCACAGCCCTGCGCCCGGCGAGGCCGCTGCCCGGTGCACACGGGGACAGTCGCCTCTCCCTGAGCTGCCGGGGGCTCCCCGCCACCAGCTGCCACTCTCCCGGAGCAGCGAGGCAGACTGGACAGGGCAGCTGAAAGCACGTGACGTGCTCACCCCAGTTTCTCTCGCTGTCCCCACACCCTCGGTGGCATACCACCTGCTCAGGAACACCCATTGTTCTCCTGTATTCCGAATTTTATTTCAGGCCATGGATGCCCCAACCCCACTCACCCTTCAAAAGCAAGTGTAAGAGGCCCCTTCGCGCCTGGCTACCGCACTGGCTCTGTTCTGGACCCATACATCACCCGGAGGCCTGGGCTCCTGAGAACCCCTTGCCCCTCTCAGCCACTGAGCGGCGCCCTCCTTGGGCACCCAGGCCAAGTGGGGGCAGGGCTAAAGGACAGGACGTCATGAGTTCCCATAGAGCCCTCACCACGGTCCCAAAGACTGTCACCTGCAGCAACGGGGTTCTAAGACCATGTGACCGTTTCCCCTGATGAGAGGAAAGGCTTATCCAGGGAACACAGCTGGAGAGTGGGGGGACCAAGGCTGGACCCCAGTTTGTCTGACTGAGACTGCCAGGTGCCCCTCTTTAATGCCCCCTTCCTGTCTCAAGGCTGCTCTCTGGCCCCCTCCCCACAACCCACTATGAGAGGAAATGTCCGGGACAGCAGGGGTTCCCGGGAACTTGAGCATCCGTGCATGATTCTGTGTGAAGAGACTTAGTTTTCGACGACGGCCGTCTGCAGCCTCTGCTTGTCAGGCTGCTCTGAGTTCATCCGTTTCTCTCGTGATACGTGAAAGGTACACGCTTCTTCCTGAGCAGGTTCTGATCCCAACGCCCCAGTCGAGCCGGCGAACGCGTTTGAGGATCCAGTTCGTTCTCTCGATCGTGTGTACGTGCCCCTGCCCCGGTCCGGACGCAGCAGCCGACAACGTGCGGGCCACTCCGTCACACACGCGGGGCTGGGCTCCAACATCTCCCACCGCAACCTGCACGCCGTTGGCCTTTAACGTCCCCGCCGGCCACGGCAACGACGCCGGGAGCTTGCAGAGGGTGTCGACATGGGGGTCCTTCTTAAATGGCATTACTGACCCAGAAAGCCACCTCCCTGTGACTCTGCCAAGGCAGCAGGGAACGCAGAGAACACGAACAGTCTCCATTCCCGCTTCCAAGACATCTTCTGACAGCAAACACACCCCGCCCCGTTTTTAACTGCATTTAATGACATTATGGCCCCTAACCCCCCCAAAATAACATTTAACAGCATTTTTCTCTTAGGCAATTTACACCTCACTGTTTGGGGACATCCTTTTAGTGTTACCTACTACGGACACTGTTGCTTAATGTTTTTGATGGTTTGGCAAACAGCGGGTTCTCCGTAAATATTTCTGATCCGCACTGGCGCACGCCAACTCCCCATCACCTCCGAGAAGACAACCCTGGGCACTGTCTTCGCACGCTCCTAGGCTTAGAGTCGTAGGATCCCAGGACACACGGTCCAAAAGCCAACGTAACATATAAGTTAGGAAAGCAAATCTGCCCCCAAAATAAAAAATAAATGATCCCCAAACCAAAGTAAACTAAGGATAGCCAGCTATGCAGACGCTCCATGTCAGCCTTGCCGGTGACAGAGGACACCAAAAGGTGTCCTTTCCCATCCTCGCCATGCGGCAGGCGAGGCCCGCGTTAGCTTAGGGAGTTTGTGATCCTATCAGGGAGAGGGGAGAGAAGAAGCTTCTGTCGTTTCTACGTGAGCCTCAGCTTTCGCTGTAGGCATGGGTGTCAGTCCCCGCTTGGAGTGACTTCTGGCCCGACTACAACCGTGTCCGGGTCCCCAGAAGAGTCTGCACCCAGCGTGCTGCGCTTCGTGAAGGGCACCCGCCTTCACAGTGAGGGCGCAGGCTCCCGCATGGGCACCGGTCCTTCTGGACCCGAAACGCTTCGTTTCGGGAGTCACGTTTACTCTGTCCTCACAGACGGAGACCAGAGAAATGCCCCCATCGGAGGGGAAGCACTGGGACGTCTCAGGGCCGAGGCAGGCCCCCTTTCTGCCTCGCCCGTGCGTGTCAGCGTGGCCTGGACGCGGCGCCCTCACTCTCACTCGGTGGCTCCTCCGTCTCTGTCCTTGCCGGGCTCGCTGCCCTCAGGCGTCAGGCCCACTTGATCCCGTTTCAGCTCTAACCTCATCCTGCTGGCCTCGTCCCGGACGCCAGGGCTGGCCGCCCGGAGCGATGCGGTTCCGAGCGGCCCTGCGTTCTGGGCCCAGCGCCGCGCACCTGTCCCGAGCGGCATGTGTGAGGGGGGAGAGCCGGCGGGGCTCTCTTCCTGCTGAAATGCGATCCACTGAAAACTGGGGCGACAAAATGGGTTTTCCCCTACCTCGTCATGAATTTGATTGAAATAAGAAAGCAAAACAGGACAAATGCTGTATGATTCCACTTATAAGAGGTACCTGGAGCAGCCAAACTCATAGAGACAGAAAGCAGAATGGTGGGTGCCCGGGGCTGGCGGGGGGAGTGGGGGGTTGTGGCTTAAGGGTACAGAGCTTCGGTTTGGGAAGAGGAGAAAGTTCTGGAGATGGACGGTGGAGATGGCCGCACAGCACGTGAATGCACTTAAGGCCACTGAACTGCACATAAAAAATGGTTGTCCTGGTGAATTTTATTTTATGTGCATTTTACCACAATAATAATAAAAAAAGAAAGATAAACTTAGGCTAAATACCAAGAGGCTGCTGACTGCATGGGCAGCGTGGGAATCTGACCACCGAGAGGACGAAGACAGAGCACCCGGGCAGGAACCAGAGCCGTGAGGGCAGCGCTCCTCCTCCTGACACCGTAGCCCCAAACCCACTACGACAGCCCCAAGGTCGCACTGGGTCATGTGGTTGTACCAGAGAGCTCTGAGCTCCTAAGGCAGTGCCCGGCACATAGTAGGTGCTCTACACACTGTTCTAGAATCACCTGAAGGAGCAGCTCAAGGCTCAGGACTTGTTCTGAGGTACAGGCCCCTCTCCCGCCACAGAGCAGTGGTGGGCAGGCTCGGCCTCCGTGTGGTTCTCTCCTGAGGGACGGAACGTGCTCTGCCCAGAAACACCCGACAGTAAATTTTAGGTTATGTCTATTTTGCCACAATAAAAAAGGAAGAAACGGAACAAAAACCTGCCAGTACCGAAGAGTCCATCCCCGTTAGCTTGTCCCGGGTGGGCGTGTGTCTGCTTTGTCATTTGGGGGGAGGGGTCATAAGGACTCTCGGTGTCGAGGGAAGTCAGAGAACGGGGACCAAGACCGGGGGTGCCGCCCTCCAGAGATTTGACCGGCGTGCTCTGCAGGGTGGCGTCCACATCAAGACCCCACCAGGCCGTGCTGGGCCTGCAGGAGATGGGGTCGACCTAGGCCCAAGCGAGGGAGCAGCAGGAGAGGAAACCAGGACTGATCCGGGGCTGAGGAAAGGCCCCTCCCGAACTCAGCGCTGATTAAATGTCACTGGACTCCTTTCCACGTGCGGAGTCCCACGTCATCCCTGTGGACCATCTCTCGTGCCCGCCAGGTCCCACCTGGGCAGCTGCTGCTACTCGTACCATCACCTGGTGTCTGGAACCGGGTGGCTTCGTGCCCGTTCCTCGTGCTCACCGTTGACGGTTCTGCATTCGAATCCGACAGCTCGTTTTCTTCCTACAGATCCTGGCATGCTGTCCCCAAGCACAGTTTCCGCCTCACCTGGAGCTTGCCCCAGGCCCGGGGCGCAGTCCTCACAGCTCACGGGGGCACAAATCACCTCTGGGCCGCTGCCACCGGCCTTGAGTCAGCCCTCCCGTGCTGTCCAGCCCTCCAGCCAGCACCAAGGGGCCAAGGTGGGATTCTCCCACCCCGGGGCTGGATGTTTGACCACCCTGATTATCTTAGCTTTCCTTGGCTATAAATTTTATTAGCGGCCATAAAATTATCCTTCCACAGCATTTGACTCAGTGACCTCTTGCAAAAGAGAATTCCACATGCTGGCCCCGCACAGCGCCCAGGGGAGCCGCCTTTTCCTCACCCTGGATTTACAGCCTCCCCTTCGGCCGGGGCTCTGCCCTGTGGGATGAGACTCAGCAAACAGAGGAGGCAGCTCAGGTTTCATCATACCCATTATCAGGGCTAAAGTCTGGCCCCTCGACAGCGGATGACTGTTTTCTTTTCTTCTTCGTGTCACTGCAAGGCAATGGGCAGGGCCACCTGCGCGCTTTAGGAAAGACAAGGTGCGGGAGGAAGCCAAGGGCCAGGGGCCTTTCTGTTTTGGTCTCTCCTCTCAGATTTCTTAGTTCCAAAACGTGCAACTCAAGGTGGAGCTCAGATCTTATTTTAAAGCCTATCTGATCACAAAGGCTAAGTCTCGCCATCACGTTTGTAGCATTTCTACATACGTCTTCTCCTTCCCCTTGGAGGCTGAGGTCCCTGCCTGCCCCTGGTTCTCCCCGGTACCAGACAAGGGTTCCAGCTGCACTCAGAACCCCGAGGCCTGGAAGATAAAATGCACAAACTGAGGAATTTAAAGATCCATGTCACGAAATTAAGCCACTCTCTTTCCCTTTTCCATTAAAAAAAAGAAAAGTCTGTGGCCATGCCACCCTGAACGTGCCCAATCCCGTCTGATCTCGGAAGCTAAGCAGGGTCGGGCCTGGTTAGCACGTGGATGGGAGACCCCTTAGGAAGACCAGGTGCTGTGGGCATAAAAAATAAAAAATAAGGGATTGAAAACTGACAAGGTCCTTGCAATCTGTGAGGTCAACCAAGTGTTGTCGCCTAAAATAAAAAAATAAAATAAAATAAAATAAAATAATTTAAAAATATTTTTAAAAAGGAGTGTCAATTTTGAAGAAAAGGGCTAGAACTTTCTGATTATCTGACTTCTTGCTTTATGCCACTTTTGCAGAATGGCCCTGTTTATCAGCTCTGTTTCCAAGGAAAAACACCATAAGATTAAGAAAGTGAGCATTAGATTACCTGGAGCTGATGCAGCATTTAATTCTCATACAGATCACGGCCTCTTCCACCCGTGTTCCGCCTGCCGTGCTTCCTCTGTGGAGGACGTCGTTATATACCCTTAAGAAGCAGGCCCTTCCCACTGCGTCTCACTGCTCTTCACCTAGGTCTTGGCTAATGCTTGGAAAACTTTCAAGAAAACCAGCAGCGCATTATTGCCTGGAATTTGAAATGTACGTTCCTGGCAGGCATCTCGCTTCCTCATATTTCTCTTGAGCCCTTATGAGAAAAAGATGAGAGGGACCTGTAGACAACACTGGGCTGGAAGCAACCCACCTTGGCCTGCAGAATGGCCAGTGTGCTAGATGCGAAAGCAACCTTGCCGTCTGGGCAAAACTGAAGAAGCAAAGGCGTGTGCACCACTCAGACACGCATGCACCACTCAGGATGCTGGGGATGGCAGCAGGGAGAGCCCCCACGAGGCAGAGGGGTGAGCTGGGCAGTTGCTGGAGCCTCCACACCAGGGGCTCCAACCAGCCAAGGCCGGGGCTCCTCCTGGTTTGGAGTCCTCTGAAGAAGCGAGAGACATTGAGGCTGACTCTAGATTATAGGATTTTTCCTGCTCTGCCCAGGCCAACTCGAAACCACAGCCACAAAGGTGAAACCATCAGACGAGAAACAGGCTGGACCAAATGGAACAGCCAGTGTGTGCCTAGCAAAGTGCGTATCACGCTCTGGGCCCTCGGCACCTGTCACACTGGATGGTAAAAACCAATCTGGGCCTGACTTGGTTGATGACAACATAAGGGACTCTCTTCACCCTAGTACCCCAGCCGGGGAGAAGTTATGAGACTGTCCGGGATGAAACGCGATGATGCAGCTGAATGTGCTCTGTGGTTCCTAAAGTCACACTCAGATACAAAGCAGGGGCGTTTAGAAATATTCCTGCTCATCCTTAAAGGGTGTGGTCTTTACACGAAAACCTGGAGACACATCAGTGCCAACGACAACCACAACAAACGTGGTGGTGAGCACGGAACTGACTTCAGGGTCAGCTGGTCATCCTAAAGCAATGCACAGGCTTCCCTGCTTCCAGCTTTCCGCGGACCTCACGTCCTCTGTCTACCAGCTACTGAAATGCCAACCCCTCCACCATCCAAAAAGCAATTATCAAAAAAAAAAAAAAAAAAAAAGGAAAGGGGGGTTAATGGAGCTGGAAACGTCCTCAGGTATATTCTAGGCCAACTTTCATGCATCGATGCGACGAGACAATGGCCAGATCGGTGAGGTGAGTTGTCCAAATCCACGCACCTAGTTTGTGCCCCTGCCAGTTCCTTGCAGCCCTTATTTCTGCATATTAAAAAGCTGACAATGAAATAGTAGAACCCTAAAATGATTGAAAATGAGAGAGAGAGAGAGAGAGAGAGAGAGAGAGAGAGAGAGAGAGAGGCCGATTCTGTGGTTTAGCCAGAAGCCAGGGCCTCACCTCCAGCCTAATGGCCGGCTGCGGAACCTTAAGAAAGTCATTTTCTCTTTCTGCAACTCAGCTTCCAACGTCAGAGACCCACCATGAAGAATATTAAACGAAAACACTCACTAGCATCCTTCTCTCCCAACAACGACGGCTTACGACTCCAAACCCGAGCCTCAGAGCCCCTCACTGAAAACCGGCACAGGAGCAGGCCAGCAGCAGCGGGCTGACCCCAGACCGTCTCGTGCGGGGGCTTGGAGCTGCTCCTCTGTCTCTTCCCCTCTGAGCCTGGGCTCGCTCACCCCGTAAAGCTGGAGATTTCCACTTTCACATCGCTCCTGCATGCCCAGCCTTCAGAGGACAGCTCAGCAGGGCTGCTTCCTGGGCAGCGCTGGACCATTATCCTCATCGGAACCGATCCAGAGCTTGCCAGCAGACCCGCGGCAGCCTTCGCATTGATGGTTTTCTAAACTGGTTCACCCGATTGAGTCGGATTATTAAGAAAATCCAGTTACAGGTGCGTTTTCATCGTGCCATTCACTATTTGAAAATAACCCTGAGGATGCTTTAGAAGTTTCAGAATGTTTAGACACTCCTTAAATCCTTCCTAGACCCTGAATTCTCAAATTTAGGGATATTTAAAAAACTCTCTAGCCTTTTGCGTTGTGAAGCAAAATCCGAACTTAATTCTGCCATTGTCAGATCTCAAGTTCGTGTGATGTTCTCAGCACCCCCCTTGCTTTTAACGTATCCAGCGAAGAGACAAAGATGTTCCATGCCAATCGACACCACGGAATTGCATCATCTCCTTCGGTCCTCACGGAATAAATATTCTGCTTTCCTTTCTGCTGAGGCTGTAACAGTCCATCCATCCCGTGTCCTAATTTCTCCCCTTGGTAGTTCCGCTCGGATTTCTCCTCTGCGCATTTAAGATGCTGGTTCTCTCTGCTATTGTACATGCTCTGGCTTTTCCCAAAGCTCGGCTCTCCTTTCCACTTGTTAGAACTTTATAATGTGGGTCAGGCCCAGCAAAGCCCACACCAGCTCACTTATTGTGAGTAATCGAAGCAGATTCCCCTGGCTGACAAGCAAAGCCAGCAAGATTGGCAGATCCCAGCACCTCAGGGATCCCAGCCAGTGAGCTCCATTCGCAAACAGAGTTGGACCGGGACTGCATCTCTTTCAGGTCTGCCCTTTTGTTACGAATCTGGAGTCCCCGGAGTCTGCTCTTGAAAACAGAAGCGATCTTTTGGGATTCTCATCTTTCATACACCCTTGAAAGGCTATTCATGCAATCCCGAGTTGAAAGACTCTACAGTGTATGAACAAGGCCGTCTCGCTGCCATCGCCCCAAGATGGAATGTTTCTCTTAACCTCTCGGGAGAGAAAGCAATAACACGAGCATCTCAGCTCAGCCTGTCTGTCATCTTCCTCAAGTCCCCCAAGCCACGAATCCTCCGTCGACACAGAGTGCCAGTAAATAGGCCTCACAGGCCCTCAGATGGGTGGGCAGTCTACGAACCAGCTTCTAGGTCCACAGTGTGGCATCCGCCAGGCCATCTCGGACCAAACACTACCATTTTCAAGGCCAGTTAAGAATACACAGAAGCTGCAGTAACCCCTCATTAGCACAGACGGGGACGTATCCATTTTGGAAGGTCCGTTCCATGAGAGGAGAAGTCAACCTTGTCTTCGGAGCCCCCTTATCATTGAGAGTAGCCCTCGTGGAGTAAGTACTGAACACTCTATTTGACTTCCCGCAGGGGCTTTCCACCAGCACATCCAGCAACCGTCAGCCAGAGGCCAACACCAGGGATGCAGTTTAGAGTTAGCTTAAGATTTCGTAGACCATCCTTTCCCCAGAGCCCAAGGAAGGGCAAGGTAAGCGTGCGTGTGCACGTGTACGTACGTACACACACACACACACACACGGTTCTTCCAACAGGTGCCATTCTGCTGTTTCTGAGAAAGGACGACTGCTACGCCTCTGGGGAAAAGCACATTAGCCAACGACTTATCGAACACACGAAGACACAGTGGAGAACGAGTCAACGTGCCCACTGAGCAAGTTCGTGGAGAAAAGAATCTCAGATGAGGTCGGTCCTAAAAGAAACCCGTCTGCAGAGCGGGTGCTGGAGGTGTGGGAGCTCGTTCGTCCTGGAGGCCTTTCTTTCGAACGATCGAAGTGGCCCGTGGTCTAGAACGACTGCAGGGATGTCCACTGAGGTGTCCCAGGGGCCTGGACGAAGCCTCTTCTCAAGCATGAGTTTCTCCCTGTGTAAATACTTCCAATGTCCAGAATCGAGACCCCTGCAGCCCCCTCCTCACCAAGTCATAAATCCATCAACGGCCAGACAGACCTTAGCACAGAGTGAGGCGGACGTGCACCAGGCCTGCCCACCGCTCAGTGGGCTTCTGTCCAAGAAAGGCCGCAGGGCTACGTATCAGTGATAACCATGCATCTTTCACTGTCCAGCCTCGTTCAAAGTAAAATATTTCTCACTGTTCCCCCCTAAGGAGATTTATACGTGTCAAATCCTATCTCTTGAATTTGGGTTCAGGAACCAGACTTGCTCTAGAAGACAGATTTGCAATCAGATTTTAACCCGTCATTAGGAAGGAAAAGGCCGTGTGTACGAAAGATGCTTCATCTTTCAATCCTAGAAAAACTTCCCTCCGATCCAGGTCACCATGGGGATCATTTGCCACAGTCAAGGGTCAAACATAAAAAGGCAGTAGTGGGAACAAGAGGCGGGGGCTCGCTCTCTGCCCAGCAAGCCTGCCAAACCACAGACAGGAGGGACTCGGAGGAAGGCACCCCGTTTAAAGGAACTTTGTTCTGTCTGTGCTTTGTTCAAATCCCAGAGTGGGAGATGACCCACAATAAGCCACTTGAACCTTTTCTCTCTGTAAGTCTCCAGCTGAAATACAGTATGTGGGAGTTCTTTCAATAGTAGTTATGCAGGCCTTTTCAGAAACAACATTTGAATGCTTCGCAGTGACCAACTGGGAGTATAGCTGCTCCACCACAGACTTGAAAGCTAATGGCAGCCCCGACAGCCCCTACCGGCCTCACCTGGCCTTGCCTGGCCTGGCCAGGCCTCGCCCTACTGCATTCTGACCAGGCCTTCTGGGGCCTTCACAATACGCAGCCCCCCCGGGGCCAGGAGCCCAGCCCTGAGCACCCCACCCCTCCCCGTTGTACCCGCTGGTATTCGCACCGTGGCTCATCTATTGGAAGCTGGAGAAATAAGAACCAACGCAGCTAAACTAAATTGGTCCTTTGTTCGCCATTATCATAAAAATTTTATGTAGGAACTAATAAAAACATGCTTTACGCGCACAGTGGTGTGGGTTTACACTGGCAATAATACCCAGCAAGTTATACCCACGAATTCAGTTATAGACGCTCAGGAATAAATATTTTATCTTTCCCAAGGTTTTCGTTCGCTGGAGGGAAGGTGTGAACACCCAGGCCTACGGCCGCTCTGCGGCTTCTGAGTGCCCTTAGGTCTCCCTGGGTATCTCACCGGGAGACCAGAAAGGTCCTTCCAGAAATTTCTGGATAATTTTCACAATCCCTTATCCTCTTAAGAACTCAGTAGTAATCAGACCTCCAATTTCCGTAAATGGGAAGCTTTTTGCAACGCTTTTAAAAATACATCACTTTTGAATTGAGTTCAGTATTTTAGAATTTTTTAAGCAAACAGGAAGATCCCATTCTCTTCCCGGCTGGGATCCTGGAGCAGATTTACAGTAGATTTAATTAAAGATCCTTTATTAAAATCCAAACCCGACGAACAAAAAGTTGGGATCATTGGATATTCATCATTCCCTTCAGGAACGCCCTCTCAAACCCACTAAATGAGTTGGGCTTTTTCTTTTTCCTTTATATTTTCTTTCCTTTTCGGCCTGCACTGCCCAATGGAAATATAGCGAGGACCACAAATGCAAGCCGCACCTGTAATTTAAATCTTCTGGTAGCCATAATAAAAACATTTAAAAAAAGGTGAAATTAATTTAATAATATATATTTATTTCGCCCAATATATCCAAAATAGCATTTCAACATGTAACCCAATCTAAAAACAAAACAAAACAGAAAACCTTGCTCACGAGACATCGTGCATTCTCTTGTCCTACATGAAGTCCTGGAAATCTCATGTCCCTTTTGCTTACAGCTCGATCCAGCTCAGACTAGCCACATCTGGAGTGCTCCAGAGCCACATCAGACCGACGGCTGTCACACTAAGTGCCAATGCACCACTATTGACTACCTCTGACTGTTAGAAAGTCCTTCTTTGCCGTCAGCCAAAGGCTGCTTCCCTAAAACAGATAAATGTGAGAAGAGGAAACACACCTTCCTCGTTGGGCCCTCCTCCACAGTGCCCAGACCAGGCTCACGAGGAACAGTCTGGGACTGAATCAACCAGTGAACGGAGGGTGTAGGCCCTGCCGCTTATTCTATCCTCAAGCGCAACAAAATTCACGTCCACCATCCCCTCCAAAACACAGACATTGGAAGGCAGTTTCACGCTCCCCTCTGTCTTCTCTCGTGCAGCCTAACATCCCCAAATTTCCAGATCCGAGCGTCATCCTATAACGGTTTATCCAACGCGGCTACTTATTGCCACGGACCTTCCTTCACTCGGTCATGGCGTAGGTACAAAAAGACTCATCATTTCTAAAAAGGCAAATACGCGAGAATTAATAAAACAGACGTGCCCGTTTGGAAACAGGGTCTAGAGGAGAGCCCTGACACGCCGGACGAAGTTTGCACGGTTTCCATGGCTGATTTGAGAACGCGGTCCTCATGTTACAAAGGTAAATAGAGAGATAAGTTTTACGACTCTGTGTTAAGAGGATGGAACAGGCCATTTCCTCAGAAAAGACAAGGTTACTCCCCATGTCAAGGACAGGTGCCTCGTGTGAGGCACATAAACGGGAAATGGAGCCCTGCGATGGAGAGTCAACGTCTTGACTCAAAATTCGCAGCGAATGCTGAAGCGAAATGAAAATTAAAACATGCGTTTCTTATAGTGATTTCTGATGAACGCTTGAAGGTAGAAGATCAAGACCCAACCCAGAGTGGGGGATTTGGTACAAAGATGTAAACTTCGTCTTCAGTATTTGACCTTGGTGCCAAGAGGTAACTTGGAACAGCTGATCTGTTCCTCGTACTTTCGATTATTGATCCTTCAGCAAACTTCTCCTCTGGGATTCTGAGCAGAGAAGAAAGTTGGAAATGACCCTCCCTCTTGGGAGAACCGAAAATACACCGATCCCACATTCTTGATTAAGTGACTTCATAAATTTGAGAGACCAGCTAAACGAAGGGGAGAGTTCTCATTGTGTTACAACAATAAAGATCCCGACCAAAGGTGTCACCACCCTGCTGAAATCTAGACACAGGCCGCAGAGGTCCCTCCCCATACAGCAGGGCTTCCTGCCCAACACGGTTTGGGGGGAGCAGACCGTCTCAGTCGTTAAGTTTTACAACCATCCTGTGAAGGTGGAAATTGCTTCTCCTGGTCTCCAGATTCGGAAACTGGAGATGAGGCTCAGGGAAGTCTGCCAGAGGTCACGGAGCTAGAAGCAGCCATGAAGGCTCTAAACGTCCAGCTGCCCACGTCCGCATCGGGTCCCTTGCTCATTGTGCCACCCGGCCTCCGTGGGCCACAGGGTGGTGAGCAGACACGACGTCGTGAAATGTAAGTGCAATGACATGATGAGGGAGCGTTGGGGGCTCCTCCGGCTGCCCCGAGCGTAAAGCCAGGTCCAGGCAAGCAAAGGAGGCTGGTCAGGATTTAAAAGCCGATAGAGGGAATGTGAAATGCTGAAAACTCAAAGGCGTCTGCTCGCCGGCTGACTAAGCTGAGAGCCCAAGGGGACTTGGGTTTTTCTCTTCGCGGATGGAGAGGCGGCCCAAGGCCGTGATGCAAGTGGGACACGTGGAAACGGAGAGAGTTTTAGTTCTTCTCACCCTGTCATCTCCACATCTTCCCAAAGTGGATGCCATTTCAATGGTGGAAACACCGTCTGCCAGTTTTCACAATCCGGGAGAGGGCTGGGGGACCCCCTCTTGGGGAGCAAGTAGACTTTCAGCCCTTTCCTGGGTGGGCGAAGCTTCGAGACCACACCTAGGAGGGAGAGGACAGCGCCTCCTGCTTCTCTCTCGTTCCACCACTCGTCTTCTCCATCACTGTGGGCGAGGTGGGCCTGTCTCCCCTCCCGGTCCCCCCTAAGGGACTCAGCAAAGCGGCTGCTGCTCGTAAACAGCAGGTTTCGCAAACCGTGACCGAGCCCCGGTGACCCGGGCTGGGAGGCGGTGGGCCGCCCAGCCTCAGCTTCAACCTCGAAGCCCGTGCATCCTACCGAAAGCCTGTTCAGGCGAGGAAGTACCATCCAGCCTGAGAGGGAAACAAAACCGGTGTCTTCGACCAAAACTCCAGCCCGCAGTCTCGGCTGAACGACTCTCGGGGCTGCAGGACGCAGCTTGCACAACGAGGTTCCTCCTGAAAACTGAGCCGCGTCATGCTCGGGGGGAAGGGATGCATCCATCTTCCCGTCCACCGGTTCCACCACCGTTCTCCAGGGCCTGTGCCTCGTCCCAGATCTGGACACCTCACCTGCAAGCATGTGGTTCAGCTGCAGGAAGGGCAGAGAGCCATGAGCCATCTGTGCGGGCTTTGTGTGCCTCGGTATGAGGTCTCGTTTAGCAACTGGTGTGTGTGTGTGTGTGTGTGTGAGAGAGAGAGAGAGAGAGAGAGAGAGAGATTTCATTTCATCTAGCGCTTGGAACTCAAAAGGAATATTTGAGAAGGAATGAGCTTCGTCTTCACGATACTACATTCTTAGGACAGAAGAGAACGTGGAGGTTTTGGTGGTTAAAATGTGGCTCAGCTGAGAGGAAGGGGAGCCCGACTGTACGCGCAGACCTGGGCGTTGGTCCCACGATGCCAAAACCGAGTTCCCTCTCCTCTGAAGATCTGTTCAGGCAACAAGGCCATCCCTAAAGGGCACGTGTTAGGACGCTGACTTTGAACTCTGTCATTCCCTAAATTAAGACCTCACCGATGGGGAGCACCCTCATAGAGCACACGGTGTCACATTACAATGTCGCGCACCTGAAAGTCACATCATGTTGTTAACCTAAGCTACCCCGATCAATTCAATTTTTAAAAAGATCACGTCATTGACAAGGAAATGGCCCCCCTCCCTTTCCTTAATCTGAAGAAGTTCGCGTAATTTATGAAGAGATGTGAACACGAGGCCTGTTCTCCGTCAGCCTCGTAAGAAAAGCACGTCTCACTAGATGGCAGCATTGCTAACAAAGCCTTTTTAGGTTTTTGGCCCATCTTTGTCTCTAGCCCTGTCCCCACCGGCCTCCCCAACCTGGTGAGACGTGACCCAGGGCGGGTGGTTATTTCGGCACTGCTGTGGAGACTGGGACGACATGAAACCCGACGTGTAAATCCGAGGGACAGAATCCCCCCGGGAGAGGGCTATGGGTGGCCCTCCGCAGGATCTGGCCCCCTTCCCTCCAGGACAGCGGGGGCGGGGGCAAGTCCCCGGGAAACCGCGCTGGACTCCCACCTTTAGCATGTCCTCGCTGGGCAGGTCTCTTGACATTTCTGGGCTTCTACGTGTCATCTCTCGCCCGCAGGGGCAACCTGCCTATCTTGCTCCCCTTGGCGTCTCTGAGGCCCTGAGGCTTTATCCTAAGGGGAGCAGGTGGCAAACAGGCTAAGGGGTCGATCATCCCACTGGCGCTGCTCCTCACAGCCAGACCCGCAGGGAAGGCCGGAAGCCACCTGGCTAAGGTGACAGAAACTGCCGACTGGCCCAGATGTGTCATATAATCGGAAAACTCCTGGTCAAAGTCTTGGACGCGGATGTGACGCTGCTACGTTTGCTTTTCACGGCCCCTTTTTCTACCCCAGTGCCTCGGCCCTTTCCAGGCCCTCCAGTCGGCTTCAGAAAGGGCGTGTGAACTCTTGGAGGCCATGGTGCAGCCATAATGCACTAAATGGTCTCCGGAGCCCTAAAAATCGGTGACTAATACGCTTCCTAAACACCTAAATTACTCCCCAGGAATGACTTAGGCACATGAAATATATGACTCATTAACTAATCCTCACAAATACCCCTGGAAGATAGAAGCATGCTAATTTGTCACGCTAAAGACTGTTAACACAGTAAAATCTCAAATTGAAATTAATTAGGTGCATGCCTGGGGTGGGGTAGGTAAGGAGGAGACTTTAATGTCCTAATGTACTGAAGAATGCAAATTATATAACAATTTTAAAAGACGAACCTATGTGTTGCAAAGATACATGTGAGTAATAGCACATGTATTATAATTATATTATAATTATATTTTACCCTGGGCACGTCAAACATAAAAATATGTATTTTACCATGAATACGAAAAGCAAGAAAGACCCCAGGATTCTGTTTCAAAGTGTTCGTTCAGTAAGAATCATGATTAGGCCTAAATTATTTGATATTTCAAATTAACTCCAAAATAATGAGGTTTTATTCTTGTGGATTATTGTAAATGCCACCTCTTTCCTATGCTGTAGGATTTTAAATGATTCAAGTCTGTATTTTGCCTCCCCTCCTCCCTTACAATGGTCTTTGAATTCGGTGGAAAATTGGTCCATGGACCTTTCAATGTCTTATCGATTTATTTACTGGTGAAACGAGGTCATTGTTCTTAGAGTCTGACCTTCTCGTGGTTTCCGGTTCTCCATGGAGGTGGCTGATGGTTTCTGAGTTGCTGGGTAACGTTCAGGCCTGGGTGCCACCTCCAACTATCCTGGCTGGATTGGTCCAGGATGTGGCTTAGGCGCTGATGTTTCTTTAAAGCTTCCAGATGATTCTAGCGAGACATTCTAGACTTTCTTCGTGCCCCTGCTCCCAAACCTCCAGTGCTGTCCCTCCACCCCCTCCACCCCCAGCTGGGAACGTTTTCTGCCAGCTCAACAGTGGGAGCGACTCACATAACGCTAATCCGAGCCGCCCAGGCAGGGTGGCTGTGCTGTGCTCGTCCTGGGGACGCAGTAACAACAGGGAAAGCTGAGAGCGTTGAAAACCAGCCGTGCAGGACGAGCAACCCCTCATTCTGCGGACGCACCCACGTGAAATAATCTGACTCTGACCCGCAGGGCAGCGCAGCTTGTCCTGTGGGATAAAAACATCCCCTGTGCCGGGCCAGGCTGCGGGTTTCCACAGCGACGCCTCGGTCTGCGAGATGCTCCCGCCAAGCTGTCCAGCGCCCAATGCTCACCAGGTGTGTCAGTGTCCTGTCGCTGCTGGGACAGGTGACCACGGAGGGAGCAGCTTAGAACGACGGAAATTTACTCTCGATTTATGTTCTATTCTCCGAAGTTCTAGAAGCCAGAGGTCTAAATCGGGCCTGCAGGGCTGGTTCCTTCTGGAGGCTCTAGGGGAGGATTTGGTTCCCTGACTTTTCCAGCTCCTAGAAGCTGCCTTCGCTCCTCGGCTGGCGGCCCCCTCCTCCGTCTCCAAAGCCAACGGTGTGGCCCCTTCTCTCCTCTCTCTACTCCCATCCGTGTCGCCTCTCTGAGTCTCATCTCTCAGCTTCCCTCTTAAAAAGACCCCATGGACCCACCTGAATCATGCAGGACGATCTCCGCATCTCACAACCCTCAGATCACAGCTGCCAAACCCCTTTTACTAGGGGAGGTGACAGAGCCTCACGTTCCAAGGATCGGGACATGAGCCTCTTTAGGGGGTGGGGGGAGCCTTATGCAGCCTCCCACACCAAGGAAACACCCAGAAAAATACTCCTGAAACTTCCCGACGGACTCCGGGTGCTCCCTTCAGACCACGGCCCTGCCCACGTCCATACGACATGACGGCCCCGTCGGAATTTCACCCCGAGCACCACTTCCTCGAGAAATGCTCTGCCCACGACTGGATATACAAACCGGTTCCTTTTTGTGTGCTCATGGCTCGTCAGAAAGCAAAAAGATAAATCCTACTCCCTTGACTGTCTATAAACAGGAGAAAACAAAAACCCCTGATGCTAAAAAAAAAATTTCTGATGTTGCCATTTGTCAAACTGTGATATCTTCTGCTATCACCCTCCCTGGCTGAGCAGGAGAGCAGCAAGTGGGCAGCAAACGGACACCAGGACGGGCCCGGAAAGGACGCTTTACGTATTTCAGGGGGACAGTGGGCTGAGCAGAGGATGTGGATGGGAATTCTGCAAACACCTGCCCCTGCTCCTTCTTGAAATGTGGTCCGGGGAGGAAGGAGCACAGGTGGACCTCCTCCCCGCGGCATCAGCTACCCTAGAACATGGCTCCTGGGTCCCGTGAGTCCATTATAAACAAAGCCTCTGAGTCCTAGAGGACGACCCATCCTCCCAGACTGTCGCCTTCCTCTTACCGGGCACTAGGAGGTCCTCCAATAAATAAATAAATAAATAAATAAATAAATAAATAAATAAATAAATAAATAAATAAATAAATAAATAAATAAATAAATAAATAAATAAATAAATAAATAAATAAATAAATAAATAAATAAATAAATAAATAAATAAATAAATAAATAAATAAATAAATAAATAAATAAATAAATAAATAAATAAATAAATAAATAAATAAATAAATAAATAAATAAATAAATAAATAAATAAATAAATAAATAAATAAATAAATAAATAAATAAATAAATAAATAAATAAATAAATAAATAAATGAAAAAGGCCAGCCCCACAACCTCCCAAAGCTTGTGGCCTTGGAGGAGCAAGGTTCAGGTGCTGCAGAGGCAACCCTGAGTCGTTTCGAGGGTGGTGCTGCTCCTTTGTCCCTCTCGCCCGTAGCTGGAGGAGGAAACCCTCATTCCTAGAAACGCATTCGAGGCACAATTATCCAAAAAACGTTTTCCTATAACTTGAGGAATGCACCTTGAACACTTTGCCACGCTGAGGGTCCATTATGGATTTCTTGCTTATGTATGAGTCTCCCGTCGTCCTGAGCCTCAAAATCCTATGAAATAACGTTTTTCTGCCCTTTTCAAATGTCCCTGTATCGACTGAGTGCGCCATCGAAATGCCACCCGGGTTCTCTTCGTGGCGTTTGAGGATTTATTGAGCATCATTATGTTACTTGAGGTGCAAGATGAGCTGGGAGCCATTGAACTGGCGGTTGCTACCCCACATCTTAGGGTCTGGACAGGGCCTTCGGCCTGCAAGTGTTTCCTAAATCTAGGGGCAGGTCATGGGAAACGCATTTCGTGGAAGGGAGCTTCTCTAATGTGCAGCCACTTTGACACACGTTCGCTGCTGTGGGGGACACGGGAATAAAAGGGGCCCGCGTCCTCACTGAGTCTGTCACCCAGCAGAAGAGACCCAGCTACGGTTCAGGAAAGTGCACGACAGAAACTTCGCATCCCTCAGCCTCGGGGGTCTCGTCTGGCAGATGAGGGGGGCGAAACAGAGAATTGCTGTCCCTGCCTTAGAGTTTATAATCTCATTTTGTTTTCTTTTTCCTTAGCTGTCTCCACAATAATCTTACAAGGCAGGGATTTCAGAGGTCAGGACTGCGACGAAGATGGGACGCTGCTAAACTGAGGTTCAGCCCCTGGCGGAGCCACGGCCTGACCTTGAACGAGGTAGGTTCTGCCACGAATGTAAATCAGCAGCTGCCGGTCGACAAAGGCCGTGAATCTATGGTCGAGTCAAAGGGCTGTGCAGTCCAGACGTGTCTCTCCAAAGTTGCTCACGTGCAGGGTCTAGAGCGTCTTCTGCTTCCACATGTGTGTACAGATGTGTCCACTGTCCCCAAGCTAAGAGGAGCGGGTCCTTCTCTGGAAGAGAGTGGAGGACCGCTACGCAGTGCCGTGGGTGACAGGGGCGTGCGGGCCCTCAGGGACCTTTCTCCTGGTCACTGCGGGAACGCCTGTCCTCGCCTTTGTCATCTCCCCTGCACTGAAATGGCGGAGTCTTCTCTCCCTCGCTCCTGAGGGCTCTGGGCTGGAAGTGCAAAGCAGAATCCTCAGGAGCACAGAGTCGGGATGCGCCTCTGTCCGGGGACCCTGCTCTGTGGCACATCTGGGTGAGCAGGAAAAGTGAGGTCAGCTGTCGCAGCAGCCAGTCATCCCTGCCCGAGGGCGAACTGCAGAGCGCTTGGTGCGGGGAGGTGGCGGTGACAGGAGACGTTCAGTCTGGCCAGGCCCCGAGCCCCCTAGCCCAGGGCGCCAGGATGACACTGCCGGGACCGGGGACACTGATTCACAGCCAGGCACCAAATCGCTTAATCCCAGGGGGCTTTCCTCTGATCCCTTTCACTATGACTCAGGGAACACGCATGAATCGGTCTGTTCTGGGGCTGGAAAGAAGCAATCGAATATGCCCAGGAACAATCTCTACTTGGTGGCTTGTGGGAATCACTTCTGAACGTGGCTCGAGGCCACAGTAACGCACCTTCGCCCGACCACAAGCTCTTCTGTGTGTCCTCAACGACGTCTAGGCACCTCCCTGCCTTTGCAAGCACCTCCCTGGCTTACAATGGGACAGTCACCTGCCTCCTCCCCTAAGGGCAGCAAGACAGAAACCTGGGTGTCCAGCCCAGGCGGGAGCCCCACCCCACACCTAGCATCGTGTCGGGCACGTGGTTAGAGCTCGATACACATTCATTATTATCCAGGGAATTCTTTTTATCCACGTTCTCCCGTCCTTGCTCATCAGCGCGGTGCAGCCGCTGAGTCCCCTAACCAGCCCCTGGTGCATCTCGCAAGGGCTTCGTGGCCCTGGGTGGTGAAATGTGAGTTGTCTGTGTAACAGGAGTGTGTGGCCGGCACAGCCAGAGATGTGTGGGCGGGATGACCCGGGCAGAAGGATGTGCGCCGGAGCGTTTTACGGAAAGGAGCACAAACCTAGCTCCGTCGGCTGATGCTTGGTGACATGAATTAGGCCATACCCGCATAACGGATAGTATGCATGTAATGGGATATTAGGCCCCCATTAAAGATCATATTTTAGAAAAATATGTAATGGCCTGGGAAAATGCTCCCACCCAGGATATTAAGCCAAAAGCGGATCACAGAGTTGAACATGACCAGGATTTTATAAATTGTGTGTGTATACAGCACCTGGAGGCCATGTCCCCAGAGGTGACGTAGTCTATTTCTGATTTTTTTTAAGTCTTATTCAAACTTCTTCATGTCTCCTCTATTTTACAACAGACCTGTATTCATTTTTGTAATTTTCGAAACAGCACATTTTAAAATTGCAAGCCCAAAAAAAGCATGTTCTTCAACAATGGAAAGAAGCGGTTCTGGCCCCGTCCCAGGCGGTTCAGTGGCAGCATCAGACTATGAGGCCCCGCCCGGGTGCCACCCGTTCCGATTCCATTTACATCCACAACCCAAAAGCTCTGCCCCAAAGTAAAGCTGCGGCAGCTAAACCCCTACCTACAGGTCAAAACACGAGACCCCTTCCTTGGCCGTGTCTGAGAAGGAGCCACGTCTGGACAAGGCGTAGCCAGGAGGCAGCTGTGGAAGGGAGACCCCGTCCCCAGGCAGGTTCTGTCACTACCTGTGTGGCCACAGGTCATTCGGTTTCGAATTCAGAAGGAAGATCTAACACCTGCCCTGCCCGAATCGTGGGGTTAAGCTCAATGGCGTGCGCTGTGCTTTGGAAGCTACGAAGCACTCGCTGGATGCAGAGCTGGGCCGTCCAGGAATGCCAGCGTCGTAAGATAATGACCCGTGCCCCCCGTTTTCCTGCAGGCTATCAAGAGAAACCATCTGTCTTCCTTCTCACCATCTAGAAAAGTGACCAGGAATTTTCTCAGCCTGCCCTGAGGGGAGGTTGGGCCAGGAGACTGGACTCTGGCCAGTGGAATGCAGATAGAGTGATGTGGACTCCCCCCTCTGAGTCTCTCGTGAGAACCTCTGCATTCTCTCTCTTCCTTCACTTTCTGGCCGGTTGTGCAAGTTCTGAGGCCCCTGGAAAATGGTGACAGGCTAGAGAGAGGAGCCTGGGTTCCTCTGTCATAGGGGAAGGCCACCCACCCAACCCCAGATACGACAGATACGAGCAAGAAATACCCTGAGGTCCTGTGTCACACCAGTTGTCTTCCCTGCCTGATACACTCCATGGCTTGGCCACCTCTCCATGCCACAGTGGTGGTCAGCGCTTCCGGATGCTTCCCACGGGACTGACGCAGGGGACAGGGAGAACACGGATGGTAAACCCAACCCTCATCCAACAGAAAACTCAACCGAGAAAAACTGAGAGAATCTTTTTAGATCCCTTGGCAGATTTGAGGCCTGCTCTCTTATTTCTCTAGGGAAACTTGGGAGTACGTGCTAATTTATATAACTGGGGGAAAAAGAAGAAGAAGAAGAAAAGAAAAGGGAAAACACATTTGCTGAACTAACTGCAACAGTATTTAAGGTGAGCTGCGAACAGAAAAGGAGTGTGGTCCACCAAGGTGGAACAGGTTAGGAAGGGAGTCTATACCTCTTTTAGACAGTGTAGACAATGGAGGCAAAGGGGTGTCAGGGACCACAGGCTTCTCGTACATTTTATGGTTATTTATTGGAAACACGAGGCTCTGAGTTGGGGACTCCCCAGAAGGACCGGAGTGGAGAAAGGCAGCGTCACCCACTTCTCTGCTTTGACTCTAGTTAACCCGGCTTTTCCTCGCTCAGAGACTACTCACCTGGTAGGGGTAGAGGGTGACCCCGTTGGTTCTCGACAGGGACCAGGTGCCATCGAGGTACTGGTGAGCCTGGATGGCCACCGAGTTGAGGATATTCCCATTGCTGGGGCTGGTGGCCATCTGGAGGCTGACTTTGGCCTGGTGGGTTGGGGATCCACCCTTCTTCTCAGCCCCGTTGCTGACCCCGAGGCTGTTGGGTTTGCTGCTGTGCTTGTTGGTGACGAAGGCCGTGTAGTTGGAGGAAGCATAGGGGGCGGGCACAAAGGCCCAATCCCTGGGCTGCTGCAGGCCACCCATGTGCCGGGACGCCACCAGGGCGGGGATGTTGGAGAGGGGCGGGGGCGAGCCAGGCGAGCCATCGCAGTAGTGCTCACTGCCAGCCGCCTGTTCCAGGGTCAGCACCATCTGGATCGCCTCCTGCTTCAGCTGGTTCAGGTGCGTGGCACACACGTCACAGCGGTTGTCTCTGTCGTTCCACGCCTTCCGGATGGTGTTGGGGACCTGGAGCTTGTCGTGAATCACAGCCGAGAAAGCAGGATCCTAGAGAACACACAAGCAGGGGGAAAAAATAAAAAGAAGAGCCTATAACTCAGGCCTGGCAAGCGCACCTCAGAGGGCTGGTGTATAAATAAAGGAAGGCCGAGGTGCGTTCGCAGAGTTTGATTGGCATCCATCAGAAATGAGCAGCAGGCTGGCGGGGAGCCTCCAACTGACGAACACATCCGACAAATGTGAGATTTTTATAGTAGAGACTTTAAGGAATATATATATATAGAATATAAAATATATATGTATATATATATATTTCTAAGCATCCTCCTTACCAGGTCAGTCAAATAAACCCATTCCGGATTCCTCTACTTGTGCCCACTAAAGCATCATAACCGTGGATCCGCCCAAGGTGTTCCTCGGGAAGACACAAACGTCCGTCCAGGCAGGGCCGGGGTGAGCCCAGTCACTTAGGACCGATGCACAGTGGCCCTGGCCCCCTGCGAACCGTGGAGAGTTGCTGACAGACGGAGGTGCTGTGCGTGACCCAGCACAGAGATTCCACTCTAAGAAAGCCTCGGCCTCATTGGCACTGCGCACCAAGTGCCACCGGAAGAAAACCAAACGGAACAGACCTTAGACCGGAGAGGCGGTCAGCTCCGGCCGCCCGGCGAAGCCCTGCGGCGTCTCCCCGTCGACCGTGGGCCCGTGGCGAGCGGCCAGGCCTGCACCCGGGTACCTGACATCCTGACGGGTCAGGAGGAAAAGCTCTCCTCGACAAAGCGGTCCACGTGCTTCGCCCCATCAGCTCCATCTCAAACCACCGTTAAAAACGCTGTAGCTCCGATGCCCACACCTCGAAGAATCTAAAAACCAAATTTCACGAGGATTCTTTCTTTCGTGTCCATCGCTCTCCTTGTTCCAGGAAAGCAGGAGTGCATAGAAAAATAAGCGCTAGGGACGTGAACTGGGTCGCAACATTTGGGGGTTCTAGCTCCATTTCTGCTATGAACTCGCTGCGTGACCTTGGCCAACTGACTGAGCCTCACAGGACCTCCCACCCGCCTCAACGAGGCTGTGGCCTATCCTTGGCGCCAGGTCCTTCCAGCTCCGTGATGCTGTGTGTGGGGACCCGGGGACAGAAGGGGACAGCATGAGTAAGTGTGAACAAGCCACTGTGTCATTTCTGGAGCCTGGCTGACCTTCTGAGATCCAACAGTTGCTGCAAAGCTTCGATGAGGCTGATCTCAACGCTTATTTTTCCCCGAGGACGTTAGAAGTAAACCTGCCTTTCTGAAATCTGCTGTCAGCTTTTAGGGGGTGCCAGGCCCACCGGGGCTGAACGGGGCTGCATGAGCTGAGGGTGAGGGAGGTGAGAGGGGCGCCGGGGCGGCGGGAAGAAGAGCAGTGGGAGGGTTGCCCTTAATTACAGCCCACCTTGATTATGGTCTCCGGCGTTTTGTTTTCCTTGTTTAACTACCCCGAACAGCTCCTCGGCAGGCACTGATTAATTGATTAATAAATCAAGAGGCCTCTCCACACAGCAGCCGCAAAGAGTGACTCAGGAGGGAGAAACTCAAGACCGTCCTCCAAAACGATGGGAAACAAAAGGAGGTCAAGGTCGACCAGCTCCGGCTGATGAAGCGATGCGGCCCATATGAGACCTGCCTCGTGGGTGCTCCCCGATGACTCTGCTGTGTCCAGAATCTCTGGCCACAGCTCGGGGCACGTGGGACCCAAAAGGAACAATTAGGGACCACTCCGGAGCAGACGCTCGCACCTCAGCTTCCAGACAGAGAAACCAAGCCCCACGAGGCCACCATTTTCCATTTCACAAAGAGCCCAAAAGCTGTACTCGTCAATGGACTCATATCTTTGGCACAAACATATAAAGTTTTCACCACATTTATCTGGGAAAAACGAGGGTCTGGTCAAAAGGAGTTTATCTGGGCCCCCCTAGGGGCCAAGATCTAATTTCTGGCTTTTTCTCGTAACGTCACATAACGAGAAGGTCCCCTTAGCACTTGAAAGTGTGATGTTGCACGCCCGCCTGGCATTTTACCCTTTAGCTGTTTCTTAATTCCTTTATTTCCCCGTTCTACGACAGAATGGGAGCTGGTGGCAGCAACCAGACTGGCAGTCTCTAGCAGTCCCCGAGCCACAGCGCATGCTTTCAAGGCGCCGAACTGTTTGGTTCTAAGAAGCCTCCGGTTCATCGCTTATTTAGACTCTTTTTCGTTAACCCAATCGCCTGGACGAAGCGCCAGGAAGGAGACAGATACATGCCCAGGCCCCTCCACACATCACAGTTCCCTTTAGAGCCCTGCAGGATCTGGGTTTGACCCTGACATCTGCTGCCGGATGTCATGTCCGCTCTGCAGAAAGGGCCAACGCCTGCTTCTGAGGACTCTTTTTCTCGTTTCTTCTCGGTTTTTACTACTCTCCCTCGGAGCTTATTGCCATTGGCCGCTCACCTAACATTTAACAGATCACATATGTCGGCCTCCGACATGCCAGGCCCCGCACCAGGCTCTGAGGATGCCTGAGGACTATTTCGGTCCTCTGGGAGTTCAGGGTCCAGGGGACAGTCCTGGCTCCTGGACTCCCAAGTGTCACGTCCCTTTGTGGCTACTTCTAGTCCAGAGCCAGTCAGCACACACTCAGACACGGGAAGCGCAGCGCTCCCTCCCCCGTTCCTGGGCCACCAGCAAAACCATCCACGGACACGACGCTGCCACCGAGCTCACCGCCAGGGTGACCGACAGGGCCACAGACAGCCAGGACGTGGCAAAGATCTCACCACCACCTCGTCCAAGGTGAAACAGAGACCGGTTCTTTCATGACTATGCGACCGCTGATGGATGTCAAAGACGTGTTCCCCGACGTAAGCACCCCCGATCGGAAACCTCCTGTGAGCTGTGGCTGTCCAAAGGCCTCAGGACGTCCAGAAGGAGCTACACCTTAGGGGAACGAAAACCCCTTTCCAGGGCTTGTCCACTCATTGTAAATACGTCCGTGCCACTAGAAACTTCAAAGAGGGCTGGTCCACAGACACGGCTGTCGGCAAGCGCCAGGGTAATGAGGATGCTGCTTCAAGGCAGAGTAGGGACGAACCAGGGAAGGGAGAGGAGGAGACTTTGGGACCGTGGATGGCTCACACGCACTATGCTTTCCTGACATGGACACCGCAAGGACAGTGTAGGCCTCAGCGCGGGGACGAGGGGATGAGGGGAGCGCCACTGGTTCAGTTGGCAGCATAGGACTCCTGGACCCACAGAAGGAAGGACTTACGGTGCCACCTAGTCCTGATCCATCCTGTGGCTTCGGGAAATACTTAGAAACGGCAGGGATCCACGCACACGTCAAACCCCTAGTCTTTTAAGTCTAAATTTTCATTTCGGCGCATCTGAAAATGGGCCCCTTGGGTACCTGGGCAACGTTTCCATCCTAAACGTTTGAGGTGAAAGGTTCTGTGCTCAGAACACTCTCATCTTCCAAAAACAATACAACTTTGTGTTTACCCCACGTCCGCCATGAAGAGGAATTCAAGAAAGCACTTTGCTGAGGAAACTGGTCAAGTTTCTCAGAAGGAAGATCAGGAACAAATGAGGTTGATGTTCCGACACACGAACCCGCCTGATTCGTGGCGACTGCGAAAAGACCAAGAAAATGCCATACAACGGTGTCCCGGCGTCTTCAGAGCTCTTCTACTTCTTTGGGGGACATTCCAGAAAGACGGATGACCTGCCAAGCCTCTCAAGGGTCTCCCAAGAGTCTGATGACTCTCTTAGGTTACCTCACCTGTCTTCGGGCCGACCGATCTAAGGGACCCTGATGAAATCTCTCTTCCCACAGGCAAGGGCACCCAAGCCTATGGCTTCCCGAGCCATCTGTGTCCTGTGTCCGGAAATGCTCCATCTCCATCCTCACCTGAACTCTCTCCTCAACTCTGAGCCTTAGACCCGAAGGCCCCCTTGGAAAACGGGGGGACCCTCTTCTAACTGACAATTCAAAATGGATTCCATTTGCCCTAAACCTATCCTCACTTCAACAGGACCTTCCGCACCCACCCCTTTCCCTTCCATCATCACCCGACGTGGCGGGTGGCCCTTCCCCAAAGCTCGTGAACTGCCCCTGCTCGTCGTGCTCACCGCCACGGGAACGCTTTCAGCACTTCTCCCATCAGCGCTGTCCCCCTGACTCCGGCCTTCCCCTTGCCACCACCCCTTCCAAGAAAATGCTGCTAAAATGCAAATCTGGGCATCCTGCTTTTCGACGCCCCCATTCGAGGAGCTACCTTATCGCCCGTAGTTTTCGTGTGTAGGACGATTTCCGTAAGACCCAGCTCCTTTGGGGGAAATATCCTTCCTTTCCATGCCTAAGCCCCCACGGGGAGCACAGGGCCTACTGCACAGCGAGGGCCCAACGGATATACGAAAACGAAATGAATGAACGAAAACGACTCACCCGAGGCCAAAGCAGTCAAGGGACAAAGCTGCTCTAGGTCCATCTGGCATGTATTTCGTCTAAATGACCTGGTCACCTACTGTGCAACCATGAGGAAACGAACTCTTTCCAGTCGAGGCTTGCTCTGGTTTTCCAGCTACATTCATTCCAACGATCCTAACGTGGGTCCACGATGATCTGGCGATCCTCCTTTCACCCGACTTTTCCTTAAACTACGAAAATAGCTTATCTAGCCTCTTGCCTCGGTGCGTGATTCTCTTACCCTTTTTCCTAAGTTCCCAAGAAAGCAATATTTATATGCCAAGATGTGGGGGTGTTTGCTTGTTTGTTTGTTTGTTTGTTTGTTTTCACCGTCAGGCCAGCTCATCAGCAGTGACAAGCTCAACAGGTTTCATCTGTTCTTCAAAGGCGGCTTCTTCCCACTTTGTTTTTAAGCTTTCTTCCCTCATAAATGCTGTCCTAGGGCCAGGGCACTGTTTTGTCCCCCACCGAGGTGGCTTCTCGGAAGATCAGGAGGATTCACCTTCGCAGGCCTAGAATTCCTCCTCCTCCTCCTCCTCCTCCTCCTCCTCCTCCTCCACCCGCCCCTCCCCACCTCCCGCCCCATTCCTCCTTAGTGTCCTTTCTTTCTGAAGGATCTCGACGTTCTTCGCAGCACTTCCATCCCCCAAGCCAGGGTCCCATCTTCATGATTCTCTTTTTTTTTAATGGAAACGGTGAAAAAGTAAAGTTTGCAAAACAACCGATAGCAAACCTCAGGAGAACCTGAACCGAGAACACTAATACCCCCCTTTATAGTCAGGCATTCGAATGTCTCTCAAAGAAGTGGTATTCCGTTCACTCTGGGGATTTCAGATGAAAAAGTAAGACCCTCTGCCCAAATCTTCACGAACTTCAGGCATCTGAAACCTGAGGAGGAGCCCAATGCCAGCTAATGACCACGGCTTCTTCCTCAGGAAGATTCGGTGCCCAGATGCTCAGCGACCCCCTGACCTGGACATCCCATTTCCACATGTGCTGAGGCGGAGGTGGAAGGTCAAGGGAATGCAGAGGATCCAGGAACCCAGTCGTCCTCACGGGAGCCTCTGCTCACCCAGTTGCCACGCTCAGTCCACCGAGACAGGCTGACGGACGGCTGCGCCTCGGGACCCTCCTCTCTGGTTGCTCACGAGTTCCCCGGCGCACAACCACGGCCTACGGCGGCCTCGGAGACAAGCCAGGGGATCACTCAGACTGTCTGGCAACACCGTGACGTCCCTCTGCCCTTCGTGGGAAAGAGCGACCCCGCTCACGGCTTTTGCCATCGTCACTGACACTCTTTGTGCCGAAGGATGTTCTCTCTGTTTGGCGAAGAGCACACACGCCTGGCTCATTCTCCAAAGTCAGGTGGTTGCGACGGGGAGAGCGAAGGGCATGACAGAGGGTACAGGGCGTGTTACCATCAGGCCTGGCTCCAGGCGAGGCCACGACAACCCAAACAACCACCACCGCAGCGACGGCAACTCGGTCAGGCCCTGAAACCACAAGCGGCCAGTGACCGTCACACAAGGGCACGGGTCCCAGGGCGTGAAGAAGTGGCTGGGAAGGCATGCTGGGTAATGAGATCAGGGACCCGAAAAGTGCCCCAGGAAGAGACATGTTCAAGGTCACACCGAAGTTGTTCTACATAAGACACCAGATTAACCTGGAACGCGGTGGCCGCCTGGCCTAGGCCGTTCTGCCCTGGATCAGGGCAGACGACAGGGCACTACGGAAGGTGGCACGTGCGGCTTCAGTCTGAGTGAGCGTGTTCCACACGGGAGGCTGTGGGGAGCGCCAGAGGCGGGTGGTGATGCGGGCGCTGGGGAGCGGCTGCAGATACACATGCAGCTTCGCTCCCTGGCCCATCGCTCCCCTCCTGCCGTGCGGCCTGGTTCCTAACAGGCCTCGGACCAGTACCTGTCCATGGCCGTGTCTCTGTCATTTAGCTGTACAGATGACGGGAGCAGAGCAGGGTCGTTCTCAGGGCTACTTTGATCCAGGAGGATTAAGCAAACACTTTTAGGATTAAGGGCGATTTAGGACTGATCCTCGGGTTAACCGCCTCTTACACTGGCTAAGTCAAGGTCTTCTTTAAAAAAACCAAAATAAGAATGGGTCCCCGGAATTCCTGAGCTTAGGCTGGATGGCTCCCAGCCTTCGTCTCTATGGTAAGAGGTGAACTAATCGGAGTCGTTCGTTTCCATGAATGTGATGCTTCTCAACCGAAAAAGGCTTCCTATTTCTCCCTCGGGAGTGGGGAATGCGTCCTTGTCACAAAGGGCCTTTGCTGGATGCTCAGTTAGAATCACAGAGCCATCGACTGGGCAGTGTCTCCTAGGAGCTGCCCACCTCCGCCCACGAGATGGAGACGGAGAAGGAAGATTTCCCATGAGCATAACTGTCTTCGAACCTGAAAACCTCGCCCTCCAGGCTATCCCCAGGCCCTGGGGAAAGAGGACCCTTTCACACCTAGATTAAGAGCCCAAGATGAGAGCGTGGACCTCTGATACCTCCTTAAAATGTTTCTCTTTAGAGTACACGTTCAACAGGACACCCCCAAAAGTGCTGGACCTTGAAACTACGAAGCAGTGACCAAGGTCCTAGTATGACACCCTGAAATTTGACGTTTAAATGATTAAATTCTACCTACGCCAGGCGTATTTTTCATGTGTGGGCTTTCATGCACCATGAGGTGGCAAATGGATTTATTTTCCATCTGAAAGCAGCTGGATCAGTATCAGGCTATTAAGGAGCCTGTTAATTACCCAATTACGAAATCGTCTAATATTTCTTTTACCTTTAATTGATTTTGCATGCAGGAAATGCTGCAGAAACGTACTTGGCGCCGTTTGCGCGGACTTACTACGGAAAGATCAAGCGCCCAAACACAGTTTGATGTTCTGCTGTCGGTTTTAAAAGATGCGATGTGGGCAGATACGCTCTGTCCTGGCATGATCCACCCGCAACTTCACGAGTTCTGCTGGTTCCCCTGGGCCCTCACCCTTGACACTCCGTGGTTTGGGCCCCACGTAATTTGCTTCAAGCTGACACGTCAGCCGTCTCTCTCCGGGGTCCTCATCTGACCCGGCAGCACCGTCAAGGTCAGCTTAACCTCTGTCCCATAGAAGCCCCTGCAAGGCCCTGCCTCTGGGCCTTTGCTTCTGTTCCTGATGGTAATGCCCGCCCTATGTCACCACCTATGGGGGTGACGGGTAGCTGTACCGTCTTGGCGAAGTTTTCATGGCCGTTTACATGTGACCAGAGGCAGCAAATCATGTACTATAGACGCGACAGTTCCCTACACGTAAATCAAATCACCGCTGAGCTAAGGAAATCTCACTCGCCCCTCATGAGGCCCGGCTTGCCCACGCTGACTGACTCCCCCCCAGAAGGGATGCCTCCCTCTGCCAGCCTCCCCTGGCCTGAGTTATTCATGTCACTTAGCAAACACTTCCTTGTCACTTAGGGCTGTGCGTGCTCTATCTCCACCATCGTGGAAATTCCTCTGGGGCAGAAACCATGCTGCACTTTTAACAGTAATGACAACTTCTACTCTCGCCCCCTGGAGCCTACTCAAGACAGCGGCCAGGGGGATCCTGTTAAGTCTTAAAGCTGACCCCGGCGTTCCTCTCCGGGTCCTCAGCGTCGAATCATCCCACCCCGGCACCCCGGCTCACACTGGCTCGGCCACAGAGCCTTCTGGCTCTTCCTCGGTCACACCAGGAATGCTCACTCCCGCCTCGGTGACTCTGTTAGACCCTAGAGAGATCTGTCTGATCATCTCTTACCACCTGCGAGGCGTTCAGATGTCGCCGTGGAGATGGGGCCTTCGCTGACCACCTCCTTAGTCGCAGGCCCTCCCTCCCCTCACTCCCTCACCTCCTCCCCCCTTTATTTCTCTCGACAGCATCGTCGTCCGCTGACACTGTATAGTCACGGAGTCTATGCAGGGTCTGCCTCTCCCTGCAAATGTACACAGGATGAGGGCCGGGACTTCTTCTATCTTGTTCACTGCTGACTCCCCAATGCCTAAAGTATAGTAGGCACCCAGAAGGCGTTTGTCGAATGAATGAATGAATGAATGAATGAGTGAGTGAGTGAACGAATGAACAAACAGAGTGAATTTGTTCTCAGTGTTTGGGGTTCCCACATCTGTTAGCTTCATCTTTCCCAGGGATTTTTATATTGTGATGCTTTATACTAAAGTCATCTCTCTCCTTTTTTTGCTTTTTTGGTCTTTCCTGGATTTTTGTGTCCCCAAAGGCCTGACTGGGAGAGCTCGTTTGTACCGACAGCCTTTCCAGGATCACAGGGGAAGCTCATAGCAAGGCGGGTCCCAGGCCACTTCTCAGATCATCTAGATCAGAATCTCTGGGGAGTGGGGCTCTGGAATCTGCATTCTAACACGCCTTCCAGGTGGTTCCGTGGCGCACTGTCACAGACGAGAGGATGCAAAGGGAGAGAGAGACGGGGCAGGGAAGGAAGAGGTGGAAACTAACACCTGCCCCTCTCTCCCTCCCCAGCACCTAATCTGCTCTGTGGCCTTCGGAGGGGAGCCGAGCTCCGGGCTCCACCCAACGAACAGTGATCCCCTGGCGACCCCAGGGCTGGGGACGGCTGCTTTTTTCGAGATGATGATTCAGGACAGTGATACATAGGTCTTGGGATATAGCCTGAGACCACAGGTTCAAGGCAAATGTCTTTCCACCAAATTCTCTCCCTACTCCAATGGTTCCCAACCCCTGGTGATTTTGACCCCCAGGGGACATCTGGAAATACCTGGAGATATTTTTGGTTGGCAAGACTGGGAGGGGGCTACTGGCATCGAGTGGATAGAGGCCAAGGATGCTGCTAGGTACCTCACCGTGCACAGGAACAATCCCCCCACGAAGAACGACCCAGCCCCAAATGCCAACTGTGCTGAGGTCGAAGCCCCGGCCGGAGCCCCCTCCTGATTCCTTCTCACCCACACTCACAGGGATCGCCGCGAGGACAAAGACGGGGCGTTCTAAGTCCAGAAGCCAATCCGGGCTCTTCCCTGCCTCCGTTTCACTTACGTGTGGAAACACTGAACTCTAAAAGGCTGAGTCTCTGAATATGTTTGACTCTGCCATCAGGGCTGACAATCGGGCCAGGCCTAGCGGGTGTGTATGAGCATGGCGCAGTGGGCACAGACCCCCCGCCCCCGACTATTAAAAATTAAAACCCCACTCAATGATGGAGATCAGATCCCGAACCGGTTCCCCGGCCCCCGGCCTCCCTATCTGGAGACACGTGCCATCGCCCTTCCTGTGACAGAGGCTCTGCTGACAGTGCCACTCGCTGTTTACAAGAGTCTGGTGGAAAGGGCTGATGTGGGACCCGGGTCCTGTCCACACGAAACCGTTCATCTGGTTTGTGGCTCCGGCGGTGGCTCGCGGAGCCTGTCATTTGCGTCTCTGCCGCTTGGCCTGGGTTTGCGGGGGCACAGCTGAGGCTGTTAGCTCTAAGATGTACTTTGATGCAATTATAGAGACGACCGGAGATTTCTCTGTCCCTGCAAAAACCACACTGATGTGGCACAGGCTGTGTGCCAAGCTCTGCCCGTTAGGTTTGCTGAGGGAAGTCGTGATGGCTTTGGCCAGAACTGCCCCTGGCTGGAGCCGAAAGGACGAGGACCTGAGTGGTACATATTTTTGTTTCCACTCATGACATTTTAGAAATGACAGAACACACCTTCGGACCGAAGAAGTCTCGGCGACGTCTGACAGACTCACGACTACGGGACGTGGGTGTGAGACACCTGGAGGCCCAGACTTAGCATCCATATTCGACTCTGGTTTGTGTATTCCTTTTTGGTGGGATGAATTGATCGTGGACTAGTCAGCAGGGCTTCTCACCCTTCCTTTCTTCCACAATGAACTTTACTGAAAAAATCAGAACTGAAAAGTCACTACATTGAGCAAAGCATCATTGAATCTGCTCTGCGTATGGCAGAAGGGAGGGCAGGAGCACAGGAGGGGCAAGAAGCTGCTAATCCTGACCGGGGGGCACCACAGGGCAGGCCGGATTTCCAGACATGACCACGTGTGGGGTCTTCCTCGGCGTGCGCCGCCCCACCAGCCGCCCACCTAAG
Organism: Cynopterus sphinx; assembly: GCA_030015415.1. NCBI lineage: Eukaryota > Metazoa > Chordata > Mammalia > Chiroptera > Pteropodidae > Cynopterus > Cynopterus sphinx. The sequence continues at coordinate 17,456,464 of CM057394.1, forward strand.
CTGGACGGGCTCCTCCGAGGCCCCTCACGCTGGGGGGAGCTGAAGGACATCGTGAGGGTCTGGGCAAAAGCTACAGCATCTGTTTTGAGTGACCGCTTCTAGATGCTTCTACATACTTCCCATTTCCCCCACTCTACACACATGCACACTTGCACACGCACGTGCATACGCACACGCGTACACACCCCGCTTGGAAGAAACTAGGAAGATGACTCTGATGATGGGGTTCGGGGGGAAGCGATACAGATAAGACAGGCTCAGGAGCTGAGATTTCCAAGGGCGGGAACAAAACCCGCCCCCCTCACCCCCGCCACGCCCCGTCTCCCCCAGGATCGGTTCTGGAAAGGTGGCTGCAGCCACGTTCATTCTGCGATTCGCGTGGGCCCATAAGGGGTCAAGGCTGCAAAACTGTGTCCCAAGTACTTCCTAGGGAAGTTGAAACAGGCAGAGAAGACATTTCAAAGTAGATTTTAATTTTGATCTCGGTTACAGATTCCAATAAAACTTGAGAAACGTGTAAGAAATGGGGTGTGAACTAGATTCATACTTTATGTGTCGCCAGGGAGTCGGAAGACGTGAAAGATTCAGGGCACAGGCACCGTACCCACATGGCCACGTTGGAAAACGCCTTAACACACGGCGCTTTCCAGAACAAACGCAGCCGATAGATCGTTGCCTGGTTGATCTCCTCATGCCGTGACTCCCTCATTCATTCCTTCGTTCACCAGTTTCACTCATTCGTCAAACGCTGATTCAGTCCCGGATTATGCCAGGTTCTGTGACAAGAGTCGGAGAACAAACACGGTCCCAACCTTTCTGGGATGTTCCAACACGTTTTGGAATCGAAGGTTCCAAACAGAAACCAGCACTTCTCCTCCTTCATCTGGGGACGTGATGGAGTGAACAGCTCGGGACCTGAATTATGAATTTCTGCGTCGTAGCCCCAGCTGGCCATTTTCCAGTCTCAGAAACTTGGCCAAATCACTCACTCTTCCTGAGCCTGAGCTTCCTCATCAGTGCGATCGGATGATGCTTATCCCTCGGTATTGACGTGAGGTTTAAATGGAATCCCAGACATCAAAGGACCCCGTGAAGAGCTCCACAAGCGTAACGTGTCATCATTACAGACAATGAGTCCTGTGTTTGCCGCGTGAAGCATAGGCAGGGCATAAGCCACGTCGTCTTCAGTGCACTCACCAGTTCACAGGTAGGGAGCCCAAGGCCAAGGATCCGCATCCAAGGGATAACAGAATAACAGGGCCAAAGCGAGCCCACCCAGGCAAGCCTCTGGCTCCAGAGAAAGGCCCAGATCTAAGTGGCACGCTCAGCTCAGTGTGCAGAAGCTTGTCCGGGCCCCCACGCAGACAGGAAAATGCTCACCGCCCAGGTGAACACCATGGATCGGTCAGAAAAGAGAAAACTGGAAGTGGCCTGGTTTCTCCCCGGTGTGTAGTGAGATTAACTTCGCGGATGCTCCACCCCAGGCTCGTTGGAACACCTGTGAGAAGTCAGTGCTCTGGCCGCCTCGCCTCGCTGCTGTGGTGTAACGTTCCAGAAGGACAGACCAATAGAATCCCAGGCCATCTCCTTATAAGCCAGACGAGGAGAGTCACTAAATGCTGTGCCTGGATAGCAAGAGCCTCTGGAGCCACGAACACCTCACACACACACACACACACACACACACACACACACACACACGTCCCCTGGGATCTTAGAATTACCTCAAAGCCGCGGACCAGAGTGTGAGACGTCCCCCATCAGGCAGGCCTGGTGGGCCTCTCTGCCCCATCTGTGGCCATCCCCAGTGACCGGGTCTGGGACCCTGGGGCAGGGCCTGAGCTCTGGGGCCCACAGAATGGACAGCACCAGAGCTGTGGGCTAGGAGCACACCCAGGGCGCAGCCTCACCTGGCCTTTGATGGCCACCCAAGGTCACCCCAAAGTCAAGAGGTCTGCGGTGACGCAGACATTCTCGTTCAGGGACGGCAGCCCCGGGCCTGCACGAACACTTTGAACTGGGACATTTTCATCAACCACGTCCCAAAGGAGTTGGCAGAAACGTCCGTGGCCCAAGACACTAGGCAGGCCCGGAGAAGGTCAGGGGTCTCACCGTGGTCCGTGAAGCTACGCTACTGGCCTGTTTCTCGGGGATCCCCTCATTGTCCAGAGGCGGCTGAGCTGAAACTGGTAGAAAATTCTCAAGAAATCCTTTTTAAAGAAAAGGAGATTCCAATGTGATAAGATCCGTGTCCTCATCGGGGCCTTGGCCAGATGAATGACGTTCGCTGCACCCAGGACGTCCCAGGCTCACTGGGCAGACTCTGCATGCGCTGGGGCTGGCCCTGGATCCGGACTCAGGCGGATCATCCGACCCAGACAGGCCAGGCCAGCTGTCCTCACAGCCGCTGGCTGAACCAGATGACACCCTTAGCCGAACTGGGAAGGGCAATCGCTTATGCAAAAAATACTCCCAATACCTTTTTCTAGTACCAACTCCATGGTCAAGAGGCTATCCATATGGTTAAAAAAACTGTGAAAGGCTTTGAAAATATAAAACTTTATAAAGATGTTTCAGGTGCGATTTCTCACGGATTTTTTGTAAAAACTTGCTCTCAAAAGACCGCCCAATTGTGCTCTTTCAGCTTCAAATATAGACATGTTCGCTGTTAACTAACTGTAAAGGGACCCCAGCTGCGGATGGTGGTTGATTAATACCAGATCTTTCTCCATTATTACTTCCAAGCGGAGTTTTAGTCGCTTTTACTGCGAAGAGGAGAACCTGATTTATTGTTAACGAAACCCAGCCACTTTTCTCAAACCTGATTTATTAAGCCAACATTCTCGAGGCATTATTAGAAACCGATAGCCCCTCAGCTGTTAATATCCGGGTGGAGCTTTCTGGGGAGGAGGGCAGGTTTTTTGTAAATAATTCAGTGTTAATGATTACTGTGCATTTTGAACGTTTGGGGCGTAGCAAAATGGGATTATTGAAGTTTCTCTCTTCGAAATACCGTGGTCCTTTAGCAAAACCATAACCTGCTGATGTTATTCTTTAAACTATTTCTGGCTGTTCCCATCAACGGAAAACGTGCTGGAAAACCTCTGGAATCCGTTATTACAATTTCAGGTGCATTCGGAAATGTCTCCAAACTTGAGAGGAGAGACGACTCACTTATACATTTATGACTTTATTCCCTTTGTAAATATGGATCGATTTCGTTTCGAAAAACTAAAGTCGCGGGATGCTACAGGCACCTGTCTCTGCATTCCTTCCAGTGACTTCACGCATTCGTTCGACACGGGTTTAGTAAGTACCTATTATACGCCCCACATGGGGAATAGGGCAGAGAACAAGATGAAGGCCCCGCCACCTGGAGCTCTCTCATGGAGAAAAAAAGAGGAAAAGAGCAAATACAGTATGTCCCGTGGGGACATACGGAGAACAATAAAGCAAGGCAGGTAAAAAGGGGCTCTTGGGACCTGGCGCGAGGGGCTGCTCTTTCTCACAGCGAGGTCAGAGGTGGCCTATCAGGGGACACTCGGACAGACGCTTGAAGGAAGCGAGGGTGTGAGCCCAAGCAGGCATCTTGGGAAATCATCTCAGGAAAGCATCTCAGGCAGGGCACAAATGCGCGCGCACACACACACACATGCACACACACACGCACACACACACACACACACGAAGGCCCCCATAGGCGCACAGTCAGCAGGACTACGAACAGCACGGAGGCCAGCAAAGTTGCGGTGGGATGAGTGAGGAGGGGAAATGGTTGAAACTTCGGTCGGGGAGGATTTCACATCCAGTGATCACGGGTGAGGCCCAGGCCAGAGCTTTAACTGCAGAGGCCGACAGAGTCCGGAGCATCTTTAAAGTCACGAGCCCGGGAAAGATCACATCGGGAGTGCGCGTAGGTCGAAAAAGGGTACGGCGACTGAGCTCCCCAGGATTCATGGAAGGAAGAAGACGAGGAACCAAGAAAAGATGCTGAGAAGGAACAAATGATGGGCAAAGAGGAGAAACCAGGGTGATGCTCGGGAAGCGAAATGAAGGAAGCACCTGAAGCAGGAGAGAACGGCCAGCTGGTCAGCACCGCAGGGACGACAAGTAAAACGGGAACTGAAAAGCCAAACTGGTATCGCCCTCAGAGAGACTGAGAAATGCAGGGACATGTTGGCATCCAGGAGAATGACAGTTTACTCCAGAAGCGCTGAAATGGAAAAGGACTCCAAGGTCACCCAAGGGCAAGAGAGAGGGCCCCACCGCAGCCCAGGAGAGCTCCTCATCATCCTCGTTCCCACACAAGATGCCTTGCTAGGAACTGCCTGAAAGGCAAATAGGAAGGAAAGGAAGGAGGGAGGGATGGAGGGAGGGAGGGAGGAAGGAGGGAGGGAGTGAGGAGGGAGGAAGGCAGGAAGGAAACACGTGCACGGTGGTCGGTGGTCGGTAGTTCTGGTTACGGCGCCCAGGGCCACCCCAAGGAAGCCTGGCGACTCCGCCAGGGAAGCGGCCTTCCCGCAGGTGCTGCGGCAGGGGACTGGCTGGCTGTGCGGAAAGCGTCCCTGACTCTTGGACACCTTCAGCGGCTGCGACAGCAGGACCCAGGTCGGCGTGTTGTTTCCTGGCTTTCGCCACATAAATCGGAACACACCTCTGCAGGTCCCCCTCCTTCTCGGGAGGAAGGCGGCAGCTTCGTGAATTATGAGCCGACAGCTCGTGCCTAAATACACCAATTTTACTTGCAGTTTTGGGGCCTGTCACAAGTGACAAGCCCCGACTCTTACAGTCAGCGGGACCTCGCGGCTGGCGGGAGTGAGGTCCTTATCGATTCAGAGACAAAAAGTGCATTTAAATGTCCATGACAAAGGTGACTTCTCTTACCTACAACCAATTACTAAAAGTAAAAATAAAAAAGAAAAGAAAGATCTGAAGTGTAAGAATTTCGAAAGAACTTCGTGCAAGGGTTAGATTCACCTTTACACCAGCCCTCGCTGTGCTGATGGGACACGGACCCGAAATACACAGCATAGGAATCACCCAGCAGAGCCGGAGCCAAAGGCAGATTATCTCTCACGAATACATATATCACGGTAGGAAAAAAAATAGATTTTATGGGACTTTCTAAACATTTTCACGTTTGTAGATATTAGAATTATTCGCCAGCTCCGATCTTAAACCTCCCGCGACTCCCGTATGAAAGGTGTGATCTTCTTCCAGTGTGTCACACCCGAGCAACGAGCACACGAAAGACGCCCAAGGGATTAATTCATTTCTCAAACTCAGCCATAAGCAAACTAACAGAGAAGGCAGACGCCCAAATTATATATCCACGATGGAACCGCGAAGCCAGCTTCGTTGAGCTGGAAAGACTGGCACTCGGCTGCCAGTAGCCGGTTTTGAAGGAAACGGGAACCCAGGCCAGGCATCCTTTTCCTCCACAGAGGGTCCTGCAGGAGGCCCTGGCCCGGCCCAGCAGTGACAATCTGGGAGGGGCCTGGGGTCACTCTTCTGAGGGCTCCTGCAGGGCGGCTTGCTTTGCCGCCCTTCCGGTGACCCCCAGGGACTTGTCACCTACGTGTTGTAGGAGGGCGGCCAGGCCTGCTAGGAATTTCACTCTTTGCAGAAGGCATCTGCTTTGAGGGCAGTAACGACCCAGGCGGCTCTGTTTTGAAGGCAAAGAAACGAAGGGCAATTACCCCGCCGTTCATCAACCCGGCCGCGAGGGCCGAACAGTGTTGGTTAAGGCCAGGAAGGGACATTTAATGACATGCCTGGGTATGAGCGACGAGCCAAGCGCCAATTAGGTTCGCAGGCAGCTCTGGGAGGGCTTGAACTGTGTCAGCGCCGATTTGAAAGCCGCCCCGTGGCATGCGAGGCGCGTTTAAAGGGCGCCAGCACCACTGCCTCTGCAAGTGAAAACCGGGTAGGCCCTGGCAGACTCCCTCCCGCACACGCTGCTTCCTGCGCCTCGGTGGGTGGGGAGCGGGAGGCCACCAACTCTCCTGCTTCCTTCCGCGCACCCCCCAGAGTGTCCCACCCACCTTCCAGACGCACTCGCAGGGGAGACATTTACGTGAAAGGTCGGGCGAGGTTAGAAGTTAAGGACGGAGGGAGTTAAGTATGTTTAATGGGCCCAGAGTTTCGGTTCGGGAAGATGACAGATTCTGGAGGGGGTGGCGGTGACGGGTGCATGGCAGAGCGACTGTTCTTAAGGCCGCCGAACTGCGCATGTAAAAATGGTTAAAATGGTCAACGTTATGTTACGTCTATTTTACCTCCATTAAAAAAGAAAAAGATTAGAATTCTCTATTTTCTATTCTCAAATCCTTAACGGCAGACTCCCCTTCCTTCTCAGAGCCGAACGACATCCCACCGCACTGACACGCCACATTTCGTTGGGCCATGCATCCGCTCGATGGGCTCTGGGTTGTTTCTGCCTCTCGGCTATCGGGAATAATACTGCCCTGAACAGGGGCGCCCACCCATCTGCTGGGACTTCCCCGCTCAGGTCGAGTTATCCGGTGTCTGTCCTGCTTTTCTCGAGCGTGCGACTCTGCTTTCTTACCTTCCACCCGTCTTCTGATGACCGCTGCCCAATAGACCCTTTCAGACCACGGTGATGGCTTCATGCTGGCACCTCGGCCTATACTTAGCCTCCGTGCTGTGGGTTTTATTTGGATGAACCCACATGGAAAACACGCAGCCTCTCTAGGACGTGGTCCTGATCGGGGCCCTCCCGCTCCTGAACTCGCCCTTACCTACCGCCATCGACCAACGAAGCCAGCACCACTTATCGATCGAAAATCTCACCGCTAACCAGGCTTCCCTGAAAAATAAGGTCTTTTCTCCGCGGCCACCGATCAAGTGACAGTTCCTAAACCCAGCTTGGGCTCCCGGAGACCCTGTCTCGCGGAGTATAATGCAGGTGTATGCCAAGGATGGCATCTTATTCCGCGATGGACGCGACGTTTTGGCAAATTTAGTGACGTCGAATTTCTTTCACCTAATTTCAAACCCGTATTTTCAGTTAAAGCCTTGGATGCTAGAAGGCCTTCCTCAGGAGCACCTTGTTCTTTTATTTTAAATGGAAACAGTGTCAAGGCCACCATTTTCCTGTACTTGGACCGTGCCACTCCTCAAAGCTGGAAAATTCTTCTAAAAACCATCTTTCCAGATCCAACGGCTGGGCACGTGCCCCTCAGAAAGCTCTGGCATTTGCACACGACGGCCCAGGGCCTGGACTTCACCAAGCTCTTTGTCACTCACAGCGGGAGGAGATGCGATGTTCCTGTCACCCCAAAGTGCCCAGGCCCCTTCTGTCGTCGTATCACCCTGTGAATGCCCGGCGCTCTTCGGTCACTGCCACACGCCTGCTCCCACGGTGTCCCCCATGGATACTGGCCTCGCAGGACTTAGGTGCGAAGTCACTGGGGTGGCCGGGCCAGCCCGCTCCTCCAGAATCTCAGCCCTCTGGCTCCCGACCCAGGTTTTCGGCCTCCGTTGCGGTTCTCCCGCCCCGTTCATGAGCATCTTTGCTATCCCCTAATTTGAAATCCTTAAGAGAACGAGGGAATAAATCAGACCGCGCTCTGACACCCTCGTTCCCCCTCCCTGAGTGCCGGCTGGACCTGCTGCTCATCTTCCCATGTGCTGAGTGGCAGCCTGCCACCTGCCGCGCGCCAACGTGCCTGTCCAAGGCCGTCTGCCTGCGGTTCTTTGTGGGGGATTTCACGGGAGCTATGCTCTTGCTCACCACCCGCCCTACCTGAGGGGTCCAGCTCCCACCTCGCTGCTAAGAGAAGACAGCACCCCCCTCCCCGAGTCCCTTCCTCGGGCAGGCCCAGGTGGGTCTGTGCTCGCCACGTGGAGCCTTGGAACCAGAGAAGGGACCACGCTCTTTCGGAAAGCTCGGGCTCCTAGTATTAAATCGCTTTTTGGTGTTGTGATTCTATATTTAACCAACCTTCAGTCTAGGTCATAAGCTGGAGAACAGGAAGGGCTGGCGGTGGAGAATGGAACGCGTGGCGAGTGAACAAATGCAGGTGACCAATGTCACCACGGCCTCCAAGCCGCCAGCCGCCGCAAAGAAGGCGGGGAGGGGACTGAACAGCGTCATCCACACGTGGACAGTCTGGACCTCCTGACGCTCCCCAAGGGCTGCTCCCGGCAGCCCACAGCTCCGTTCCCAGCACCTCACCTGCCTGTGGTTCAAACCCCAAGGGAGCCAGTTGGAGGGGAGCGTGACGCTTGACAGTCACAGCCAAAGAGGGACGGGGTCTGCAGGCAAATGGCCTCTGCCCTTCTAATTCACAGTGCGGGGATGGGGATGACGGCTTCCTCCTCCGACTGAGTGGGTGACAGGTGGTGGTGGGCCGACAGGCCTGAAACCCAGCGCTTCTCGAAGGCCTGGCCATCCGGGGTTAGAACAGAGCCCAGGCCAGGGGCCGGGTCCATGAGAACAGCGCAGTGTCCACTGCGGACGTATTCCCTGGGGACGAGGGCCACCCCCTTTCCTGCCCCGCCTCCAACCAAGGGGAAACCACAGAAAGGGCTGGAGCTTTTCAAACACGCTGCCACTCTGAGAGCCTGTGAATTCGGCGGGTGGTTTTTTCCCCCAGGGATGTCCAGATGTCTGCATTTTAATCCAGAATTTAATGCTTTTTGCCCAGAACTGCAAAAATGACAGAAAATCGGAGAAAATGGCCCCCTAATAGATTATAATATGTTAATAATGACTCACGACGCATCGCAGAAAGTGCCTGGACGTGAAGAGCTGCAACAGAGACGCGGCTCTATCTGTGCAGGGGAATGAAACACGCTGGGTCGCCCCTGCTCATCGCTCTCCTGCCTCTGTCCCCAAGTTCCCATGAAGGACAATTGGAGTGGTCTGAATCCCAGGAGCCCATCCCCGTAACGCCAAAATCCCTGCCAGGGTGGGGACCAGGGGGAGGGTGGTCACAGAGCCACCGCGACTGCCAGGCCCTTTCGCTCTCGCGGGAGCTGGGCCTTTCGTAAACCAACCGAGGGCGTCGCCACCTCCCCTGATCTTCGTTAGAAGGAGCCTCGGGTCGCGATGCAGCTGGCTGCTCCAGGACAGGTAGGTGTGAAGCAGATGCCAGACACAGCAGGAAGGAAGGCCACGTGCTCCTAAGTCACACACAGGCATTCCACCGCCAGGGAGTCGACAAACAAAACGAGCAGGAGATAGATCCCCAAGAAAGAAAAGTCTTACAGAGTGAAATGGTAACGAGCCCCTGCCCTAGCGTGGCCTGCTTTCGAGAGATCGTTATGGATGAGGCAAATGCACTGAAAGAGACAAACCAGGGCTGGAAGGGAGCCTCAGGGCTAGGGAAACCCCTTACTTCTGCAGACGTCAGGCCTGAGACCCCAAAGAGGATTAATGAACAATGCGCCATCACGACGTGTTCCCAGGGGCACGGGAAGGAGTGATCCCAGGGCCCCTGCCCCCGGCACACCCTCCTCAGCCCTGCCAGCGGAGCCCCCCACGTGGGCCTCCCTGTCTTTCCTCACCGCCACTCTCGTGACAGCCGTGACAGGACCAGATAGCCCTGCTCACTGCCACTCTTCGCTGCAGCCTGGCTAAGGGCTCAGGGTCGTGTCTCGGATGAAGGAATAATTCCTCCAAGCTCAGCTGAGACCTTCCCTGTTCCCTGGAGCCCTCCAGTTCGTGAGGTCTGACAAACGCCATTCGACCCCCCAAAATAGGGCCGTCGTAAAAAATACAAAATTCTTATCTTTTTCCTCCACGGGTCTCGTGCCCTGAGGCAGGGGAAAGAAAGTTTAATAGGAAAAAACAGCTAGAAACGTGTCCTCGTTTTGTAATCACCTCAGAAGGCGTCAGAGGCCAGATTCCTTCAGAGTAAATGCCATGACACAGGGGTTCTCGACGATTCCAGGGTCACAGAGCCCCCTGACACCAGGGCAGCCGGCCCTCCTGAACTCTGCTGGACCATCCCCCAAAGGGGGACTTGTAGAGATGTCTCATAAGTAACAGTTGGAAGGAGGAGCAAGACCAGAATGTAATGGGGAAAAAACAAGCAAGAAAGGGAACACAACCTGCGAGCTGATGAATCTGAGCAATTAAGGCCCGTCGACGTTCCTCCTGCGTGCCCTCACCACCTAGAACGACGCCCTGAATGAAGAAAAACGCTCCATCTGACACAGGGCAGGAGTTTGGGGGGGAAGCAGAACACTTAGTCCCAACTGGAGGCAGAACCCTCAGCTTCAGCCTCCGCCTCAGGGGCTCTCAGACGCCGGGGTCCCTTCCAAAGCCACGCAGACGCAGCGTCCCCTGCATTCCTTTATTTTCACTTTTTTCTAGCTTTCTTGAGAAATAACCGATGCAGAACCCTGCGTAGGTGTGAGGGACACAACCCGGTGATCGGCCGCACACGCAAACTGCAAAAGGTTTGCCAGAGGAAGGGGCGTTGGCGCTGCATCCTCGTTCCGGTCTCAGGTTCGAGGTCTGGCCACACTTGGTCCGTAACCATCACTTTTTTTTGGTTTTTAACTTCTTCAGACTGGAAAGAGTTTCTGACGGGAAAGAAGTAAAGGAAAACCATGAGAGAGAAGGAATGAAGCCTGAGAGGAGGGTGTGAAGGTAAAGGGAAGGGCTCTCAGGAGTCACGTGGCCTCCTGGGGACAGATCCCTGATGTGCAAAGGAGGGAAGCAGACCAGAATCCGACCAAAAGATCATGTCCCAGCCGCCTCCTAGTTCTATGTATGACATTGCCCAGTTGTTGACAAATAAGTGGATTTTTCGAAACGTACAGACAAGTTTGAGGACTCAGGGATGCCTGCTACATCGGTGCAAACCAAGAGACTGTCCGGCATGTCTGCCACGGACACCGGGCCGCGGTCCAGCCCCACAGCCGCCTCCCCTCACACCAGGCCCAGAGCCAACGCCTTGGACCACGAACGCACGCTCTGGGGCCTTTTTGTGAAAGTCATCGCTTCTGGGCACTGCGAGGCCACAGGCACTGGAAGAGGAAACGGCTCCTAACCTGTGCCCGGCTGACCTGGGATAAATCCAGCAGCCGTTGCGTCTCTGGGCCCAGGACCGGACAACGACGCCCTCAGTGGGAAGCGGAAAAAAAAAAAGGCCATTTCACTGAATCCGTGCGAGCTGAACAAATTTCCCACTGTCCAGAAAGGCTGGCGCTGTGCCAAGGCATCCTAACCAACCCACCCCTGTACGTCGTGCCGCGGAGGTTTCTGCTGGCATATCGGACGGTCGGTTTCCTTTCGAAACAGAACACCTTTGTGGCAACAGAAACACAGTCCAGAGAGGAGCTGTCGCCGCGGGACGACTTCCCTTTGCATTCGCAACGCACCAGGCTCACTGCGCGGTTTCTGCAACGTGCACCCCGCAAAGGCTACTTTTAGGGAATTCGCACTCACTCGTGTCACCTTAGGTATTTCTCGTCCTTGTGGTGACACGACTGATTTCTCTCCTGAGCGGGATGAGAGGTGAGGTCTGTGCCCCTGCTCAGCCCTGCAGCGGATCCAGTTGACCACATTTTCACGACCTTCTCCCTGGCTTTTCTCTCCGTTGAACAATAAAACGACGGAGCAGCAGCAGAGACAGTGGTTTCCGAGTCGCCCTTGGAGGACAAGAGGTCACAGGCCAATCCCCATCAAAACCTGCATCCTACACCTGAGCCTTGCTCCCGACGCATGGAAATCCGCTCAAACCTCACTGGGCTGAGTCGAAGCTCACAGTCCTAGGATCAGGAGGGTGGATGAAATGGACTCTGAAGTGAGCTTCCTATGCTTTCCTGGACGGAGTGGCCTTCGATGGGATGGCCTTGGTTTTAGGCTCGGATCAGCAAATGCGAGGAAAGGACCCTTTCCTTCCAATGGATTTCAGATCCTTCTCCCCAAACTGGAGTGACTTTCAGTAAGACTCATGATTTTGCCACCAGGAAAGACCTCCCCCAAGGGAAAAAATAAATAAGATAATACTTGAGAAATCTATATGCAGCACGACTATGGAAAGTGTCGAGGGGCGTAAATTGGTAGGGGAGTGTGATTGACTTCTGTACGTCTGATGTTTTGCAATGCCCTTTTCTTCAGCTGGACAATCGGCCCAACCAAACATTTCGTCTTTTAGTCAACGGAACATATAGGGGGACTTTCAGCCTCTTTGCAGCTTTTAGTATATTTTTACTAAACATTTAGTGTGTGTCAGGTTCTCTATTAAGTGACCTGGATTCCAAAGACGAACGATGAAACGATCCTATCCCACTCGATACAGAAACACGCGTAAACGATTTAAATCACGGAGATATGAAACTGCCCCGTGTAGGTCAGAAAGGTAAACCGAGGCAATTTCACATGGTTCGACTTAATAGATGTACAAACTGCTCTGGGTATATCGATGAGGAAATGATTAATCTGGGAACGTGTCTGAGGACATGGGCAATAGAGAGCCATTTTCGTTAGGAAAATGGGACTTATGGATCCTGCTCTGACAATAACGAGCCCGCGGCAAGATCACAACCGTGAGGAGCTGAAGTATGGCTGGCTGGCTCCTGCCTGGCCCGGTGGCATCTCAGGACACCGCACCCACCACAGAGTGTGCAGGGCATCAAAGTAGGAGATGTCGCAAGTCAAGGGAGATCCGCGACTGACATGGCCATAGGGGAGGAGAAATGAGATAAGGGAAAAAAGAACATCTCGACCCAAAGCATTCAGCTTCATTTGAGCGTCCGTGGCCTCTGTCACCTCACAGGACAGAGAGCTTCTCTCTCTGCCGAGTGCTCCCCACTCCCTCCCGGATGAATTTCTATGCGCCTTGTGGGGTTTGCGAGAAACACTATCACTGTGTATTGCCTCCACTGAAAGAATTCTCTTTCGGCCCAGCTAGGAAACCTCCAAGTTCTGTAAGAAAAGAACTCGATGTCTTGAAGACCAGACGTCCTACGCAGCATATTTAGCTTTTACCTTTCTCCCCAGCAACTCTGCCCGCCATAGGGGGCCTGCCCCGGGTTCGAACATGTACTACCTGTGCAGCATCCAGACCTACTACGTCCACGCTGTCTGCTCTCACCCACCTAAGCAGCTTGGGCACACAGTAGGAGCTTAGTAAATGCTCTCGAGTGAACGAATGGATAACTGGATTATAAATAAATTATTTAATCAACAACTTGAGCAGGTGGTACCCCAGAGAGTGGGGCCATCTAGAGCCCTTCTTCATTAACAGATTTCAGCAGCATCTTCAGGTTAATCGAAGGACCCTGGCCTAAACAGAACCATCCCTGGAAATGTAATCCAACATGCGAATTTTCGGTTCAGTGAGAGGTAGTGCCTGTTCTTCCCATCAAGAGAGAACTTTTTCAAAAGGCCAACCTGCTTGATCTTTGTTAATAAATTTTTCACAACTTTCCTAACCTTGTTCACAGTATGGTTACGAAAGCACGTGAAAGTGTGACCTTTGTCTACCCTGCAGCTCTCTTTCCCGTATTTTAAAATCGCGGCAATGTACCCAGTTTCAGAAACCGTAACGTCTCTCAACAACATTCATAACATGAATGTAAGAACGCACCCCTCTGAGATCGTCGGGAGGGTCAAATGAGGTAATTCCTGCCAAAGACTTCTGTAAAACTATAAAGCTCAATAGGCTGGTAAGGTATAGATGTAAACATAGATATATCACACACACACACACACACGGGTACACACATCCCTGTACGTGAATATAAACACCAGATGTCATAAACATCAATAAGATAGAGACTGTGAGATGTATTTATATACGAAAGCCGCGTAAAATAAATATTAGTCGTAAGATGCTTTTAACCTGAAAACCTGCATGATGGCTTAAGATGGTATCCTGACAGCACAGAATTCTCAGTGTGTATTACATTCCCTTGTTCTTAGTCGGGGCCCAGTGTCACTCCGACTGTTCCCATTTTACAGACATGGCAAAGGACTTGACCAAGGTCACCCAAATACGGTATCAATAAAGAAATGAGGAGCAAATTGGAGAATTTGGACCCACCAGCTAGAGCCATTTTCTACTAGACTATGCTGCCACCGAACTGACAAGGTTAAAAACACCCATTTGTATTACTCCAGCACCTTGGAAGGGCAAGCATTTACCATCCACGAACCCTTGGTTCTCTGATCCTCAACTATCTTGTAAAAAGGTACTCGGTTCTGATTAAAAAGCAAGAAGGTTTTTAAAACGTTTATGGTCCTTCATCTTTTTGTCACTCTGGACATCTCTAACAATCATAAACAAGGACCACAGAGGCAACAGAAACCCCACAACAACCAAGTACACCAAGCAGGTGCCTGAGTCACTGGATGCATTCTTTCTTCTCAGTCCACTGCAGAACGACTTCAGAATCAATCAACACTAGTACTCAATTCCTTCAAGCAAATAAATAAAATAAATAATAAAATAAAATAAAATAAAATAAAATAAATAATAAAATAAAATAAAATAAAATATAAAATGAAATGAAATGAAATAAATAATGAAATAAAATAAAATAAAATAAAATATAAAATGAAATGAAATGAAATGAAATAAAAAATAAAATAAAATAAAATAAAATAAAATAAAAAATGAAATGAAATGAAATGAAAATAAAATAAAATAAAATAAAATAAAATAAAATAAAATAAAATAAAATATAAAATGAAATGAAATGAAATGAAATAAAAAATAAAATAAAATAAAATAAAATAAAATAATATAATATAATAAAATATAAAATGAAATGAAATAAAATAATGAAATAAAATAAAATAAAATAAATAAAGTAAAATATAAAATGAAATGAAATGAAATGAAATGAAATAAAATAAAATAAAATAAAATAAAAAATGAAATGAAAATAAAAATGAAAATAAAATAAAATAAAATAAAATAAATAATAAAATAAAATAAAATAAATAATAAAATAAAATAAAATAAAATAAAATATAAAATGAAATGAAATGAAATGAAATAAAAAATAAAATAAAATAAAATAAAATAATATAATAAAATATAAAATGAAATGAAATAAAATAATGAAATAAAATAAAATAAAATAAATAAAGTAAAATATAAAATGAAATGAAATGAAATGAAATAATGAAATAAAATAAAATAAAATAAAAAATGAAATGAAATGAAATGAAATGAAATGAAAATAAAATAAATAAAATAAAATAAAATAAATAAAATAAAATATAAAATGAAATGAAATGAAAATAAAATAAAATAAAATAAAATAAAATAAAATAAAATAATATAATAAAATATAAAATGAAATGAAATAAAATAATGAAATAAAATAAAATAAAATAAATAAAATAAAATATAAAATAAAATGAAATGAAATGAAATGAAATAAAAAATAAAATAAAATAAAATAAAAAATGAAATGAAAATAAAAATGAAAATAAAATAAAATAAAATAAAATAAAAAATGAAATGAAAATAAAAATGAAAATAAATAAAATAAAATAAAATAAAATAAAATAAAAATATAATGTGTTTGACGTGCCTCTGGGAGGACATATGTTTTATTCCTGGGTTTGGAATGAGGAGATGAGATCGAAGTTTACTGCCTTGGTTCCCCTGACAATCCAGGGGCACCACATGGGCACCCACAGCTTCCAGGAGCTAAAGGTGAGCTCTAAGTTAACTCAACGACCTCTGTGAAGGTCAAATTCACAGCCCTGGCCACAACAGTGAGAGCTGCCATGTTGAATGGTGGCGCTAACTGACACGGTCTCCCCTTTTCAAGTCTCTTTGAGGGCACCAGCCAATCATGGCTAAACTCAGCAGCATCTCAGACGGGAGAAAGGAAGCCCTGACTTTTATTTTCCGTTCTCCTGACGTCTTCATGTGGGCAAGGCTTTTCCTCTTTCAATGCCTCAGTTTTCTCGGTCACGACAGGTAAAATTCTCTTGTAAAATATGTTTACAAGAAAGCAGATCACGGTTAGGTGAGGCTGCATCAGAAGATGTTTGCTGATTTTCCTCACAGGAGTAAAATTCTTGATATACGCCGACAGTTACGTATACCAAGGATGCCTTCACCAAGAGATAAATCTATCGACTGTGTTCCACCCAACAGTAAGAACACGCATAGGAGATGGGGGTGGAAAGGAGGCTTCTTATGCACATATCTTCATAAAAAAAAATTTAACTCAGAAAGAAACAGTAAATTTTTGCTATTGTTGTAGATATAAGCAGAAAAAGGGAAAATACTGGAGTTAGAAAGGTAAGAGAAGGATCCTGTATAATTCCAACTACGTGACACTCTGGAAAAGACAAAAGTGTGGAGACAAAGAGTTCAGTTGTTACCAGGCACCAGGGGGGATGGAGGGATGAACCACGGGATCTTCAGGGTGTAAAACTGTTATCCCGAATGGTACTGGACACGTGTCGTTGCACATTTGTCGAGACTCATGGAATAAACGATGCAAAGAGCGAGACTCAGTTAATAATATATCAATCCTGCTTCATCAGTGATAACCGATGAACCATACTAACACACGTGGAAATTCTCTGTACTTTTTGCTCACTTTTTCCTATAAACTGTTTTTTAAAAAATTAGTGTTTTGTTTTTATTATTATTATTAAAAGATGATAGATTTTGAAGAAGCAGCTCTGGGTTCCAGCCTCTTATCTGGAACAAATCTGAGTAACGAGAGCTGATTTACCTCACAGGGCTGACTGTCCACGAAAATAACATACATCAGAGCCCTTTGGGAACAGAAACATCCCAAACGAATTTAAGTTACTTCTAAAAATGCAGTATCATTTCATCATTACGAAAGCTCTTGGATTTATTCGAGTGTTAATAGTAGACAAATGATAACAACGAGCCTGTCCTTTCTCCCGTCCCTAAATCGTTCCCCCTTGAGGACCCACGCCTAAGCTGGAAAATATCAGAAAAACAGAAAAATAACGTGAATCCAACCCTCAAACAGCTTCCACTCCCATCCTCATAACCACCGGGCTACGTTTCACGCACAACCGACTTGAGACCAGCACCCCCATCGCTAATGAGTCACAATATTAAAGCTATTCAGGAAAATTCTGGAAACAACCTGCAACTCAAACAGGGTCCCTCCCCAGCCAGTAGTTTGTGGGCACATTATTTTGTAGGAAGGACAGAGATTGCATGAGATGCATACGCACGAGACAAAGCTCAGACTATTCTGGAATCCAGATATTAAAAAAAAAAAACTGTTTATCAATGTTTCCTTTGATTAAAAAAAAAAAAACACAGTAATTATTTTGCCAAGCACGGAAGATGTACTGGTGAAGGGAGCGCAACAATGATTTTTACAAATCGCCTTCTGCCAAGTCGTCTTCACGGCTGTTTGTCAGGCCTGGCGCGCCGCCAGGGCCAGGAGACTCGGTGAGGGATGCGGAGCAAGGAGTGGCCCAGCGAAACGCCACGTTGCCCCCCACCCTCAGCAGGCTGTCTTCACACTAAACGATGACAGCCGTGAGAAGGTCCTAGGAGTCCGCATGACTGCGTGGGTTGGAGCCGAACCTGTCATGACGTAGCTCGTGTTTTGCTCTCTGTTGCTTACACCCCGGGAGTTATAACTGGAAGGAAAAGAGCACCCCCAGCTATACAGAATCTCCCTCCTTGGGTGTACTTCCTTGGTGGCTGAGTGACCACATCGAGCTCAAAACCCCGGGCATCCAAAAACTCTGCCAGTTTACCCTCATCCCTGTTAAGGGCCCGCACAGTCTCCAGAGCCCACCCCGTATGGCTCCTCCTGGTCGCCTCACCTCCCACCCCTCTCCCACCTCCCTCCGGCCTCTCTGTAGACCTTTACGTGGCTCTCATCTCTCACAGAGAAGACTGAGGTCCTGCCGACCTTCTAACTCCTAAAGGAGAGCATCATCAGCCCCTCCTTGAGTCCCCTGGCACCTCAGAAGGCATCTTCCTATGAAAGAATTTCTGTAGAGTCCATTTTGGACTGCCTCTCCCCACCCCTGCCGCAATCCCCAAGCCCTTTCTGCCAGCGCACGGTTCCTCATGAATACAGATTTTCCTTCGAAGCTGAAGATGCCTCTTCACAGGAGGAGGAAGAAATATGAGGGCTACTGTAAATCCCTGTAAGAACCATAATTCAAACATCCCTGTATGCTTCCTATTTATAAAAATATTCTTTTTTCTAGGAAGAACATGCATTTTTTTTTTCCTGGTCAGTTCTGGGTTAGGCTAACAACCTCAGGTAGGAAAGTCACCCTTGTTACTGAGAAACCCTTTCCCCTGCGCCTTGTTTTGTTGGCTCTGGTCTCACTAGCCCATGTGACCTAATCTGGCCACTTGAAATCTCAGGAATGACAGACCCACCGGCCGGCAGGAGAATTAGTCACGCACGGTTTGTGGGATTTTCAGAACCTTTCATCCTGGACTCCGTCGCATGTGCCAGTCCCCCGAACCCATGCCTATTGCTTTCTAGCTTAGTCCTATGTACGACCTTAAGGAGTGGGAGCAAAGCCTCCCGAAATGACAATATCCAGCCCCGGCACCGTTCCACTGCTCGTCCGCAACCCACAGCTCGGGGACCAAGCAGATCCTAGCAGTCAAGTCGTCCCACCAGCTTGTACAGCTCCCAAGGTCAAGGGAACCGCTTGGAGAGGCACCACGGGCAGCTGGCCAAGCCCCTGAGGGATACTCAGACCGGTGCTGGCAGGATTCTCCCTTCCCAGAAGCTTCCTCTTCCTTCATCTCGCGGCGACTAGGTGGAATTCACACCTGTATTTGCCAGCCATTCATTGTCTTGTCCTTTCCCCACAACCCGGGACAAGTGTTGATGCTGATTAATTGATGGTTTTGTCTTAAAGCGCCCTGCCTTTTGTGTGTACTTAATAAATATTTGCTGATCTGACCCAGAGACAAACCCTGATAGGTTTAAGGATTTCCTAGGTTTCTTCTCAGAGTTCTCAGCCATCACGAGGGAGGCAATGTGAACCAAGGAGAGAAACAGAGAGAGACGTTGCTACGTCTAAAGGAGTCGGCCTCTGGAGAGGGAGGGGTCTGTCTGGCGCTGATCTAACACAGACATCATGTAATCTGGAGTCTTGGCGATGTGAGCTTGCTAAAAAGCACTGGATCCCCATGCGTGCCCCATAGTTTTCAGGGCCCTTGAAGAGTAGAAAGGTAAAACTGGGGGGCCATCCTATGCTAGCTGAGGTTTCTTATTTTAGGTCTCAACACTATTCGTCTAAAATCTTTGCGTTGCTGGTGAGGAAGGTGACACCCTGAGGCCTGTGAGCCCTGCTGCCCAGGCATCCGATGGGGAGCAGCTCCGGAGTCGGTACCAGGGTCTGCGGGAGCGACAAGGAAAGCACCAGAAGGCACAGCGTGGAGCCAGCAAAGGAATGCAGGTCGCGCCCCAGGACAGTGCAGGAAACCAAATCCCAGTGGCGGCTCACCCAGGAGCTTCCTGCTCTTTCCCAGGTGTCCCCCCATCCTCCTTCATTCCAAATCAAAGCCTATTCAGTTTCTCTGAGAGTCACTCCATTCCCCCAAGGTGGTACTTAGGTGATTACGTGCCTCCTTTCCAGCTCAGGCTGTAGAATAAACAGATCAATCAACACGGAGGGGCAGCAATGACCCCTGAAGACCTGCAGACGATGAGCCCCTAGGCTTGGCAGAAGGAGAGAAAAAGGTAAGAGCTACCAGGCCCCCTTAACGTAGAGATGATGTTAGCTGGAATTTTAGGATTTCTAGAGCAAGAAGGGAACTTCTTCCTCTGACAAGTAAGAAAATGAAGGCCTCGCCTTGAAGGCCTTTCCGTAATACAGAATTCAATACAGGATGTCCATTTTTAAGCAGGTTTCTAGATTTATATTCCTCTCGACGAACAGTAAAGCACCAGACAACAGGGCAGCAAAACTCCAGCCAGGGAGCACGGAAAATCCCAATCACCCCTGAGATGCTGAACTCGTACATCACTGCCGCGTCACAGGGCCAGCACCACTCCTGGCTGGGGCATCCATCACCAGCCTCCGGGCCCCTCCACCACACTGGACGACCCAGCCCCGGGTTCTGAAAGGAAACGCGCCAGATACAGGTCAGGTGCAGATCGACTTGTTTCTCTGACGGCGGGGACGGGCGTGGTAAGTCGAAAGCCCATGGAAATCACATTTCTATTGTATTATCACGAACACGGCAGTTCTATCGAACCGAAGCGGGGCAGCCAGCCACCCGAACCCGCAGGGTGCTTCTGCGTGTCTAGACGTTTTTTAGGGGCATGGAAGGGGAGACCAATGAATTGTTACTTAATAAACGCAGGGATAGAAAACAATTTAAGACTTTTTTTAAAAAATTTCTATCAGAGGTCAAAAATCACAAAAGAGGTCGATGATAGCTAAGGGAATCGGAAATCACCGAGCTGGGTTTCCACCGGGGGCGGTAAAAGGTGGGAGAATTTTTCTGTTGGGCCAAACGAGTCTCGTTGGGGAAATTTTTTTTTTTTTCTAAATCACAGCAACAGCCAGGGAAACAGATTGTACCCGGTTTCGGCAACGTTCCTTGTAGTGAACCACGCACTACGTTGGTGACAGGAAACCCTGAGATCTAGAGAGGCGACGCGACACTGCGTGGCCTGCACTCCTGCGGGCATTCTGTTTGAATCTGCAGAATTCATGACCCACATTATCATGGGAATCTATTTTTTTGGGGGGGAGTGGGGGTGTGGGACAACCTACAACTTACCACACGCTCAGTTCAGTGAATGAAGGACATTCACACTGTTGTGCAGCCATCACCCCCATCCATGCCGAGGACGTTCATCTTCCCCACATGCAGTCTGTCCCCGTTGAACAGTAGCTCTAAGGGGACTTACAGTCGAATAACACAGGTGCCTGGCGACACCTTCCCGTTCATTATGAATTACCACGTGAACCTGAACCTTGCTAGAGAAATAGAAAATGACCGAAGGGAAACATCACTGCAAGTTCCATCGGGAAAGTGGTCCCTGCGAAACGGGATTCTCCATCCTGGAGCCGTGACACACGGACGTTCAGGAGAGGCCGTGTGGTTTTGACCTCTAAATACCTGTCGACTGCTGAGACGCCCCTCCCAAGTCATTTCTGGTAGCTCGAAGGCTTTCCTCGAGCTCCGCGACAGTGTGGCCCTTTGGCCTGTGGACGGCGTGGCGGCCGTGGCTGCTGGCTTCCCTCCCCTCCCAGGACACGGTCTCCCAGCGGAGCAGGGCCGCGCAGCTTACACTGAACTTTGGGCTGAATCACTTCAAAGCCACGTGCCACACTTCAGTTCCCCTTCCCCCGGCTCAGTGCACCCCGAACCTCATGCTGACTTAGGGGGCATCGTGGGATGAAAGAAAGCAGCTCGGGGATCTGGAAGGCAGCCAGCCGCCCTGGGAGTCACCTGGACCCAACAGAAGCCACTGGTGTCACCACAGTGCGACCCGGTTTATCCTGATGCAGGAGGGGTCGATTTAAACACACTTAGCCGAACTCCCCCTTTATACATACTGTGTCATCTTCATTACTACGAGACAGTCTAGCGGGGTGGAGAGGACAACGAGCTAATTGCCGGAGGAACTGGGTTCTCATCCTGACTCTGCAACCCTCCAGCCACGCGAACTGGGGCAAATCTTATAGCCGCTCAGAGGCCCCTTTCTTCAATAAAAAGGGGGAGCAATGCTTAAGGGTTGGTGTGAAGTTTAAAATAAAAAGGGAAAACGTATGATAAAAATGTTATCAAGATACTACCAGCAGGAGCATCTCCTTATAACTGCTACCTAGAGTGTCCTGGGGGAAGAAGAGGCGTGAATTAGAATTTTTTTAATCTTCCTTCTTCTCAAAAAAAAATTAAAAATTAAAAAAATGGGGGCAGAGGGGAGCCAAGGACTTTTGTCTTTATGCAGATTAAAAATCTCATTTTGTGGCTCGCATAATTTCAGGTTTTTTGAAAGCGCACGTGAAAGTTGATTATCGCACGTCGGCTCCTATAATTTCCCCAGAGAGCTCAACAAATTAAAATATATTTTTTAACTCCAACAACCTGACACGGGCCATCAGTTGCATCCTTGGTACAAGCTCCACCACGTAGCTGTAATCAGAGGCTGGGGGTCTGAGCAATGTTTACCTGGTGGGAAGGGAGGCGACAGAAGTGACAGGCCGGGAAGGGATTCATTAGGATCCTCCGATTCCACTGGCCTTGTCCCCCAGACAGGCTTCTCCACTCTGGGGGCAGACCTGGCTGTGCAGTCAGAGGCCGGGTTCTTTCTGGCTTGAATAGTTGTCACCCCCCCCAGCACCCACCCTGACCCATCACCCCAGGAGGCCCACGATCTCACATACCTATAACCCCACCCCAATCCAGCTTGGCCGATCCTGACTTAGCCAGGGGTGTCCAGAGCGAGCAGGCCAGGCTGGCTCCCCCCAGGGCAGAGAGAAACGTCTGAAAGGAGATGACGACATCACAGGGACCTGCCTAGCTTCGGCCACAGTGTCATTCGGCACAGACCTGGGCACTGACTGACAGCTGCGAGACCTGCCCTGCAGAGCCCACGTGGGCCAACCTGCCCCCGGGACGCCACTCCAGGCTTCCGGTCGCTCGGGCTCTTCCTGAGCAGAGGATGGTTAGGATTGAGCCACGTAGATGATCCAGAAGGAAACATCAAGGAGACGCTAGTCTAGTCCCCTCGCCACATCCTCTCCAGAAGCTCCGAGGGGGTCCAGTTCCCCGGTTCTTGCCTCCTGCTCCCGCTTCGCACTGCTAGTTCGACAGAGCTCTGGGTGGAAATCCCTGGGGCGCTGGTGAGGGAGGAGGAGCGCGCAGAAGGCACGGGACGGAGTGTCAAACCCCTTCCGTTCTCCGACACCAGCAAGCACTTTCCCAATCCCAAGCGGCTGTGGGAGCATCAGTGGTTCCCGCGACCCCGTTGCACCTGCTCCGCAGGGCGCCCGCCCCGCAGCCAGCCAGGCCTGGCTTCCCCTTCATCACAGCAGCTCCCGCAGGCGTCTCCCGGGAGAGCCCAGGGAGGGAAGCCTTAGAGTCCAGGGGAGGCACATCTGGCTGCCTCCCACCTCGGAGCCCTGTGCCATTTCCACCACAGAGGGTGAAGAGAAGATCAGCTTTCTTCAGACCAGGGCCCCGAAAACGCGTGTCCTCGGACGAGTTCCCTCATCTCTCAATGCTTCCATTCCCTTAGACTATTTCCAGGTGGCTGAAGGGAGCTCATAGTGGAGAGTGCATAGAGGCGTGCCACACACGGTACCACTGAAATTATTATCATTATTATTATTATTATTATTTTATTATTATGATTAAAGAATTCTCAAGGTCAATAGGTAGGAGAATACAAAATCCTCCCACTATTCAATGATATTAGTTAGAAAGCCTATGAACCCAAGGAAATTTTATAACTAGTACCTAAGGCCCACACTCTCTCTCCACATATAAAATGTCCATATTCGGGTTCAACAGAGAAAAAGAACCAATAGGAGACACACACACACACACACACACACACACACACACACACACACAAGATCTCATACTCACTTATACAAGACATTTATTATAAGGAATTAACTCACGTGTTGAGCATAGAGACTGACAAGTCCTAAGATCGCAGGGCGGGTCAGCCAGCTGGAGACCCGGGACAGCCGACAGCATAGTTCCAGTCTGAGGCCCACAGGCTCGAGACCCAGGGAGGGCGACATTTCATTTCTAGTCTGAACTAACAAAACCGACTTCCCAGATCAAGGGCAGTTGAGCACGGGGGAGTTCCTTCTCACTCACGGGAGTGTCAGCTTCTGTCCTACGCAGGCCTTCAACTGATTGGATGAGGCCCACCCATGCTGAGGAGGGCAATCTGCTTTACTCAGTCAATGATTCAAATGCTAATCCCATTTTCAAAAACAAAAAATCTCACAGACACACCAGAAGGATGTTTGATCCAAGGTCTGGGCCCCTGTGGCCCATCAGGTTGGCATGTCAAATTAACCATCACAACGCCACGGGTGGCATCATTGGCACTAACAACCCTTACTAGGCATTCCCGATGCACGTCAACCACTCCGTCCCTCGCCTGTGCTCCCTGGACGTGGTCCGTGCCACTCCAGAGCATCACACACGTCCCGAGAATGTCCCGGTGAGTTCCCCTTTCCATGCCATCAAAGGGGAGGATCCCGTTGCCAGGTAAAGGGCTCTCGGGCATCTGTGCTCGCATTAGCTATTCTTTCTTGGGCAACCGTTTCCTTTCTCACGGATCCCTTTACCTTCGGCCACCTTCTAGAAGCTCCTGGCCAAATCTGTTGGCCCCTTCTAGAGAGAGCTTCACACCTAAGAGCCTCTATTGCATGTGCTGACCTTTCCTTAGATTTGAACTTATTATTATTCCAATCCGCATCCTGCCTGCGTCTTCATTTCTTCACCTTGTCATTCTTGTTGTTGTTGTTGTTGTTCCACTGCATGTATTTCAGAAAGACGTTTCAAGTTTATTTTCGGAGGAGGCAGGTCTGTATGTCAACCAGGCCTAAGTGTAAACACACAAATATCCTCACACATTGTCCTCCCTTCGGTACCGATCACCCCGTCACTTTCCCAAAAACTACCACCGGATTGGATTACTCTGCTTTTCCATAGTCTGTTAACATGCACCAGACCTGCCATGTCCAAAAGAGCCTAGATGTCACCAAACTTTTGTATTTCAAAGACACGACCACAAAGCCTTCTGCAGCCTCTTCCCAGAATTCCAGGAATATGGTGATAAATGTCACTCTGGACGTGTCCTCCCATCCCCCGCACATGAGCTTGACCCAAAGGGCCAGAAGTGATGCCCTCCCCCTCCGCAGAGGCTGATTTCAACCAACAAAGGGGAACCCTCCCGTTGAACGAGCTCCCAGACTCTGAATAATGGCCAAAAGTCAGACTCACAGCTTTCAAGTAGAAAGTGACCTCAGGAGTTAACAATCGACATCAAAGTTGGACCGAAAGATGAACCCGCCAAAGGTTTGTGGAAGAAGATAACCGTCACGTAGGAGAGGAGCAGGGAAAAGATTCCTTGGGAGGGGAAGAAAAGAGTCACCTAACGGCCTTGAAAATGTTTTTCATTAAAAAGGAAAAAAATCAGAGCAGGTAAGGTAAATAGCATTTTTCAACGGGGGGGTGGCCTTGTTGCATCATTCTCTGTGCTCTTCGATGTATCCGAAAGCTTTTGTGTTTGGTAAATACAGTTACTTCAAGAATTCTGTTTTTCAGGAAAGATCTCTAGAGAAAAGGAGCTTTCCACTGACCCTGAGTGGCTATCAGGGGTTTATCGTCCAGGACTGGGACCCCCTGGGGCCCACTCATTAGCAAGGGAACGGAACAGAACCCTAATTTATTTACCAGATCACAATCCCTTCTTGCCGACATGGATTTCAGTGTTTTCACAGGGCTTCTGGCATCCTCTTCTCTCTTTGTCATGGTCCCCCACACGAGACAGTTTTGTTTACAACCAGGAAACGCTGCCAAGCTCGTCAGCGACAACCGTACCCAGAAAAGGCGCATTACCTCATCTACGCTAACGTAGATGATAAGGAATCTTCAGAGCGCCGCCAAAAGTTAATTGATGCTAATTTGCATGGTTACCAGGGTGACAGATAATAATAAAACGCTGCGTAGTTAGAATTTTAAGGGAAGGCAAAAATGCCTTTATGCGTTGCCTCTTGCCTTGCTCGTGCAAGGCCCTTGCAAAGAGGCAGGTAAGGAGAGTGTCACCTATGGGATCACTTCTAGTAACTTCACAATCCGTTTATTTTATTGAGTGATAAGGATTTATCCTAAACCAACCAGGTAGGAATTTATCCTATACCAACCAGGTAAGAATTTATCCTATACCAACCAGGTAAGAATTTATCCTATACCAACCGGGTAAGATTACACAAATACGAGTAAGCAGACTCCCTGGCCTTAAAGTGTTCGCAATCAGACGTAGCTAATACAACAAACACAGAAATAAACCCGACACCAGACACCCTGCTGAGGGCTGCGAGGGAGGGGCGGAGGGAATATCTATGTGGATGGAGAAGACACGTCCCGTTTGATGAATTGTGGTGTTTGAATAACGTGCAAGGTTCACACACGCATAGGGAAAGGGAGAAAAATGGCCCAGATCAATGAAAGGCCTTGAAAACCAAGCCGTTGGAGTTCGCTCTTGACTTAGAAGGCAGGGGGTGAGTTTTAGAGTACAAATGCACACTTTTCTCCAGCACTTTACGGCTGGATTGAGATATAAGTCACATCCTCTACGATTCGCCTATGTAGAGCGTACAGCTCTGGGTTTTCGTGTCTTTACCGGGTTGGGCAACTCTCACCAATTTTGGAACCTTTCATCCCGCCTATAAGACACCCCATACTCATTGGGTATCACCCCCGCCTCGACGCCTGGGAACCGCTGTCCACTCATTCTCTCCACGCGTTTTCCTGTCCCGGCCGTTTCGTGACGGAGGTGTCATACGGCATGTGGCCTTCTGCTCCTGGCTCTTCTGCTTACTGGACACAATGTTTTCGAGGCTCACCCAGGTTGTAGCATGCATGACTACATTATTCCTTCTTATCGCCAAACAATAGTCCATTCTACGGAATAGGCCAGCTTTTGCTTAATCATTCATCAGCTGATGGATATTTGGGTCGCTTCCCTTTTCTGGCCATTATGAATAATGCTTCCGTAGACTTCAGTGTACCAGTCTTTGTGCGGACACATTTCTTCATTTCTCTTGGGTATATACCGAGGTGTGGAGTGCCGAGATCATACACTAATTCCACATTTAACTTTTGGAGGATCTGTCCAGCCATTTTCCACAGCATCATTTTACATCCCCACCAGCCGTGCACGGGAATCCGATGGCCCCATGTTCCGGGGCCACCTCCGGGCCCGGGCAAGCGTGCAGCACAGTCATTTTTACCCAGGAACCCAGGATGGGCAGCACAGCCATTTTTACCCAGGAACCCCAAGCAGTAATTTAGCCAGACAGAGAAGTGGCTGAGAACCACATAAATATAACCCGCAAAATGGAAACTAAATGGCTCTCCAGCTCAACTTCTGCTCAACAGAATGTCAAAAATGGCCAGAGCTACTTCAATGTCCCCTGACAGAAGCCTGAGGGAGGGGGAGGGAGGGCATGACGAGGGTTGTTCTTAACCAACTGCAGATAAACTGCTCACCTCCGAAAATCTGAGAGAAACACAGCCAGGGCCCTACACACCTAGGAAGCAAAAGGCCCTGAAGCTTAACCTTCACCAGTTTAATAGAAAATCCGCTCTGGGTACATTTGTAAAGAGAAGAGGCCTAAGGATAGAAGCACAGGGAGGTTCTATAGTTAAGGAGCACAGAGAATAAATAAAACCAAGAGAAAAAAAAGAGGTGGGTGGCCTAGAAACTAGAAGGCACAGTGTCCTTAAGTACCAACAGCCATTCCCAGTCACGGAGTGAGTCCATTTACACCCCTCGATTTAAGACTCATCGTAACACGGCGAGACAAAGCCCAAGAAGGAAAAACGAAAAGGAAACTTCCAAAACAGAAGTCCAGTCAATCAAGTCAGAGGCTACACAAATGAAAAATAAAATTAACGAGGGGTCACCATAATAGCTTAGGAACTGGTGACCGGTGTGGTCGCCAGAAAGCCATAGGCCACCTTCCGCAGAGCGGTTGCAGGATGCTGTAAGGAATTCACGGCCAACTGCAAACGATGAAGACGCGAGATCGTTGTGAGGCCGTGGATAGGGCAAGCATAGATTTTCTTTCAAAAACCTGGGACGCGAGGACCACAAGGGAGGCTTGTGAGATCAGGTGAGTTGTGATTTTTATTTCAACTCGGGCTTGTCTATGAACTGATAAAGAATCAGATGGGGGCAGATTCCTCGAGAAAGTAAGAGAACAAAAGTTACCCAGGCCCAAGAGGCAGAGGGGAAGACGAGAAAGAATACTTCTACCCTGAGGCCAGGGAACAGATATTTAGACTCAGGATTCAAGGGCAGAATCTAAGATTCCGACGCCGTTTGAACGTCTTCAACATCATTAATCAGATACAGCTTCCGAAGTAAAGACATCCTCCTGACGCCCCATCACTTTGCCAGCAGCTTTTGAGCCTAATTTTGGTCTCGTTCGCTACCTGGACTGATCAGAGAGAGAGAGAGAGATGCTGCGACAGCCATGGGCCTCCAGTTTGGCACCAACCCCAAAAGAATGTGTCAGAACTCAGGCCTCTGGTACCACGAAATAATGAGACCTGACTCCATCGGAATCCCCATCAGCCTATGCGTCATTCACGCTTTTCCTTTCTCCCAAACACAGTGCCAGTGTCGCCCTCTGAGTATGCGACTGGTTCAAACTCCTAGAACCAAAATGCTTTCTTCTTTTCCTATAGTGGAGGCGGGGCGAGGGGAGGGCAGTCTACTGCTCTGTGAGCTTCCCCAGAGATCTTCACTTGAGTAAGGAAGATTGTGGAGTCGGAAAACTCTCCAACAGAGTCATTAACTTGGGGAGCATCACATGCGCCCTGTGGCGAAGCCAGCACCTGTGTGAGGCCTTCACAGCCTGCCTCTTCCTCTCCTCTTTACAGCTGTCACACAGCAGAACGAGGTGTCATTTCATGGTACAAGAGCCAGGAGCAAATCGGAAACCTCAGGACTTCATGAAGTGGGCAGAAGGGTCCAGCAGGTTGATGTGCTTTTATGTATATTTTATCGACACCTGCTTGAAAAGAGAAGTTGATTCAATGTCAGAACTGAAAAGAACCTTCGAGAACATTTAGTCTGACAATTGCTGTCTATAGAGAGGAAAATTCAGGTCCAGCGAGGTGAAGACACTTGCTCCCTGTCACTGTGAGAAGCAGAACTGAAAACAGAATTCAAATATCGTGGCTTATTCTGTTTTCCTTCATCACCATCGAGATGGCCATTGCTTGTATTCACCACCTGCTCCTTCACCACATTCGGGAAAAAATAGCCACAACTGCCTGACATGCTGGGAAAATCCTCGGTGTTTCATGACACATGAAAGGGCGAAGCGACTCAGTTTACAGAACCACCTCCCTTCAATCCTACATGCAAATTCCCCAACGTCTGATGTGCGGCCGAATACAGCTAGATGCTTTCATATGACTCAATTCGTTTGGATATGTCCGTGTACTGTCAACAACCGTGGCTTAGAAATAATTCCCAAACAACTCCTTCAGTGGGTTTACCGCATCACCAGCTTTCTCTCCCATGCGGGATTCTTTAGGCCCAAAAGCCTGGCGCCCTTTAGAGCATTACCATAAATTTATACTAGATTTTTTTGACTATCACTGATAATAACATGCTGACAGATATAATCCCCTTGCTATGGTTACACATCAACAAACAGGGCTTTGGTTGTGAAGTAGCAAATGGATTGATGGAGGCAGTGTACTCAGCCCAAACCCAAGAAATAGGATGGAGAACGAGGGCTTGAAGATGTGCAGACAGAAGTCGCAATAACAGATCGAACAGAACTCCTCCCCTTTGGTGAAATCAATAAAATGGCACGTCGTTGGCATTGCTATCCCGCTTGATTAAAGCATCCTAAAACACTCAGAGACCGTGGGAAAGAGACGCAGCAACAAAAACGAAAGCGGAGGCTGAGGACCTAGAAACCCAACTGACAACTGGGTTGATTATACTTAGCACCTCAAGGTGCGAAGGATTTCGCTTTCACACACCCCGACAACTGTTGAATAATCGGGAGGCTGCAATCTTCATGTTTATTGGTAAATAATCAGGCACTGGAAGGCAGCTGGCTTGCTGGGGGATTTCCCTGAGATGCAATTCGGCTTTGTGGCTCACCAACGGGCTGTCAAGCTTTGAACCAGATTCGGTTAAGCCGTCAACGTTTGAAATGATCACAGCACTCTAACACGGCCTCTGTTCCGGAGAGCTCCCTGCTGCAGCCTTCGGAGAATACATGCGAACAAGCGTCTACAAGTGAAGGTACAGGGCAAGTGACAGGATGACCTGGGCCTCCAGCCCAAGGACTGGGACCCTGAGCCCAACCCCTGGAGGGGAAGCAGGCGATCCAGCCAGAATGGGGCCAGGCAGACACGTCACTGCTCGGCTTGGCTGTCCCTTTACACACACACACAGCCCAAGAGAACCCAGGACCATCTCCCAAAGAGAAAGCCCGGCTTTTGTCAGACAAAGCCGCTCTGACCCCAAAGGAATGCACGATAGGAAATGAAAGCTGGACAGAAAATCAATTCCAGCAGGAAACAGGATGATCCCCACTCAAGCTCAGTTCCGAGATCTATCACTGCGATAACCCCGAGGAACCGGGCCAGGGAGCCGGGCCTCGCCGCCGCCCGCACACGCGGGAAGCGGGGGGAAGGGAGTGGCCCAGAGAAGCCGTGCCGAGGGGCCGCGTCAGAGCCACTGTCATCTGGAGGAGATCTGAATCCGCCAGTGCTTCTCCCATGAAAGGTTGATGGCTGCGTTTTCAGAGGAACTTGAACGACAGACACGAGAAACCCGTTTTTAAAAGTCGGGGGAGAGGAAATCATGACTGGGCCATGTCTGAAATCGTCCTAAAACGAATTTTCATTGACCAAATCAATATACTGTCATTCCCCCCAAGAAGAAACTGGTGTCTTCAGAGGCTCCACTCAACTAATAGTCACCCCACTGTAAGGGTCAAAAAAATTATTTATGTGCACATGCTTCAAAACTTCTAAAATGTTTCCAATACTGCTTTTTATTACTTTTATCACTTATTGTGTTTTCTTGTAAAATAAACGTACATCTCCCATGGAAACACCGTCTGAGGATGGAAAGTCAGCCAGGTAAGGAAACATCAACGTGGGATCAGAACTTGTCTTCTTACAACCCATCAAGCAGGGGGTCCAAACTTAACAACAAAATAAAAAATCCAGAATTGAAAAAAATGCCGAGTGAAAGCCATTCATTGGATCAGACCTGTTGGAAAAAGGATTTTATTTTCTGTGCTAAACTCTGGGCGGACAAATAGGTCTGAAGACAGAAGCTGGCACTGAGACAACAATAATAGTAGGAGGAGGAGGAATAACAATAATAAATAATAATAATTAATAATAATAATAATAAAGAAAATAAACAATGAGACTGTTCAAACCAGCTCTGGGACGGTGGGTTAAGCTAAGAGGTGGGGGAGGGGGGAGGCAGGGAGCTGGGTTAGGAACACAAACAGGTTTGGTAATCAATCCAAAGTCACAGTTGTGAAAACCACATAGCACGCCATCTGGCCTCCTGGATCGTGTGCGGCACGAAGCAAAGGCTGCCTTCCAGGACACATGTTCCCGCTTCTCTGAGACCGCTCTTCTCATTACCCAATCAACTGTCCCCAGATCCGGTACCCAGATCCGGGCCCGGTCCCTCCACCATGGCCAGGCCCGGCCTGCACCCCGGCGACACGCACGGGAGCTTTCTGCATCAGAAAACCAGCCAGTGGCGGGCGGGGGTCTCTTCTTTTCTACCCAAGACCTATCTAAGGCCATTTATTTCCATCTTCCTCTGGCCTTCAACGTGTTTACATGTGTCTAGCTGATGCTATTCTGGGAAATAATCATGCGCGTGATAGAACAGACAGAACATGACATTTGCCCATTGAACCATTTTGAAGTGTACAGGTCGATGGCATTTATGCACATTCACAATTGTTTTTTCAGTCCTCACCACTGTCTCTATCCAGAACAGTCTCGTCGTCCCAAAACGAAACTCTGCACTCACGACACAACTCCCCATCCCCCCTCCTCCAGGCCCTGGCAAGCTGTATCTGACTTTCTGTCTCTACGAACTGGCCTATCACATAAATAAAATATAATAGCTGTCCTTGTGTGTCTGGCTCATGTCTCTCTTGTGTCTCACCCAGCATGTCTCCAAGGTTCGTGCTGCAGCATGTCTCAGAATTTCATTCTTTTTTTTTTTTTTAATCACTGAATAATATTCCATTGTGCACATCAGTTTATCCGTTCACCCATCAAAGCTCTCTGGAATCCAGTTTTTGCACAGTAGAGCTCACTTGCCGTGAATCAAGTTCACATTTGCCCATCACTTGGAAGATCAGGCTTCAGTCCTCCAGATTTAAAAACGCATAGGAAATCCATCACTGTCAGGCACCAACCACCACATCGCACCAGGCTCCCAAGGGTGGGAACCAAGGGCTCGTCTGACACTGTTCTCATTCCCATCAACCAGCATGGTGCCTGGACCAGGAGGAGCGCTTGACAAATGCTTCACAGAAAAATAAGTCAACCTTGAAACCACCCTTTTGAAGGCGGAGGCTTCTCCTTTGCTCTCTAAGTCATTTACAAAAAAAAAAAAAAAATGCTGTGCAAAAAGATATTTCCTGCCAGTGTGTGCTCGTGGACAGAATATCGAACACGGAGTCAGCATTTAAGGATTCGAACCCCACCCTGCCCTCCACCGGGCTGTGTAACCTCGGTTAAGTCGTCAGGCCTTCATCTATAAAATGGAAATAATAATGATTGTCCTCACAGGGTGATCCCGAGACTCAAAACCTCCAAGCTGGAAATGAATATAGTGCGGTTCGCACAATTTTGTTGGTGTGGGTCAGCTCTACTGGCCTCCGCATATGAAAACGCTGAAGTGTGCTGTCTAAGCATCCAAAACACAAATGAAGTCACTGAAGAGCACTTACGAGTTACACACGGAAAAAGGACAAAACGATACAGTGCTCAGGTGAGGCCGGAAAAAGATGTTGGAAGAGCTGAGTTTCGACTGGACCCTTCGGGAAAGCGATGGACACGTACTGAAGGGATTCCCACGTGCAGTCGGACTCTGGGCCTCTGGTTCTTTCTGTGGGAACAGAGAAGAGGGGAGGGGAGAGGAGGGGCTGGAATTCTGGGCAAGTGACCTGAGGTTAGTAAACATGAGGAAGGGAAACCGTAGCTGGAGAGGGAAAAGCAAGGTCGACCTTGCTAAGCGAGTCGTTCCTGACCTATCATTCCGGGCATCCTGTCGGCGTGTGGTGCCCGCAGAGGGTCCCGAGGCCACTGGCTGGGGTGACGGTCTCTCAGTCAACAATCCCCAGGACTAACCCTGGTGCAGCTGCGTGGATCCCACCCACTTCCAGGCCGCACCTTTGTCTGCACCCTCATCCTCCCCACTAGGATTACTACTAAGAGATGTCAACTTCTAATGGAGTTCTTCAGCTCAGAGCCTGAGAGGGGAGCCTTCCCTCACTATCAAGGGTTCTGGTCGCTCTTCCCTGAACAGGCAATGCCACATACAGCATCTGCCCTCCTTGTCCTCTGACCTTACACTTCCAAGCCCATAAGACAAAAAAAATGACAACTTTTATGAACCTAAAGCTTCGTTCTCCAAAGCCAGAGGTCCTGGCAGCAGACGGAGCCCACCTTGATGAATACACTTGAGTGCCTAACGCTGGCAAACACCCAGGCTTAGATGTACCTTGGGATCAACATTAGGCCGGATGCAGGGAGGACGAAGATGAAGAAGAGAAAGGCAGAGAAGCCTCTCCAAGTGCAAGTACGAACCGCAACTGTCCTAGGCAAAGGAAGATTCTCCAAACTGCTCCAGGCCTCCTGACACCCCAAAGCCATCAAGTCAAAGCGAAGCCGTTCTCAGAATAAAGTCCAAAACGTCTCTCAGACGGATCCAGGACACTCAGAACTAGATGGAGGCATATTTTTAAACGCACTTAATGGATATCTTTCTTTCAATTAGCTCAAGTGCCTGGAAAGGGATGTGTCCAAAGAGGACTTAAGAAAACTCTAACTAGAATCAGCATCTCTCATGTCCGGATTACTTCTGGAAAGTTCCCCCTCACTGACTCCGTTATGGCCCACCGTGAACCCAAACGTGTCAACATCGTCTCATGTGCTTTTCAACACGGACTGAACGAGTCACTTAGTGTGAAATCGGACGAGAGGTCGCGGGGTGGGGATTAGGATCTCATTTTACGATTTCAGAAGATGTTGCTCCGGCTCTCTGACCGGAGTTCTCTGCGTCTGCCCTAAGTTTGGCCGCAGCTGCTTATCACTGATCAATCTACCCTCATCCCTGTAGGCCTGTGCTATACCCCACAAATGACCAGTTGATTCACGCAGTTGATCGGTTCAGTTTCGTAAAAAATCAATCAAGCAGCTGACTGAACTGGCCATTTGTTGAACTGATTCAGGGAAAACGTTCAACCAATGGCGAGCATTAGCATTTCCCTAGAACACATGGAGTTGTAACTAATGTTTGCAAAAAAATGGCTTTTCTGCACTCCAAATGAAGGCTTTTGACATGTCTATGCTTCTTTACGGATGTCTCGATCGATGTGACCCACGACTTTGGGCTCTTACTCTCTGCACCCTTCCCCCGTGAGCTGGATGCGACCAGGATGAATTTAAGAAAACATCAGAGCAGGCAAAAGCCAGAGTATCCAAAATGCAGACTTCTGAAAATTGCTTCCTTTTAAGAACTGGCCTCAGCCCTTTCCCTCCCCTCCACCCCTAGCAAACCTCCCCTCCCTGTTCCCAGCAGAAGGAGGCCTGAAAGAAGAATTCAAAGATTCAGAAGAAAAAGCCAGTGCCTGCTAAGTCTCTGCTGCTGCTCACGGGTCGTCTTGCAACTTCGGCTCCTTAAGACGACAAGTCAGCTCACTCTAAAGCAATGCACAAAAAGGGAAATTATTATAAAACTGGGGGAGAAGAGTTATCCCACGCCTCCGAGGATGTGAGATGGGGACTGTGCAGACCGTTCCCGTGTTGAAGGGGTCCCCACGTGTCGTCGGCCTCTGATCCTCTGGTTCTTTCCTTGAGAACGGAGTGGGAGGGGAGCGGAGGGGTGAACTTGCCACAGATCCTCCCTCTCCCTTTCTGACCTGGAGTGAAACTGGAGCCAGGAGGCTCTGTGGGAGGCGTCTAACCCAGCTCAACGGCCTCGCGTTTCTATGGCTCCTTTCTCTGCAAAAGCGCGAAGTGTTTTATGAGCCCTGCCATCGACTTCCTGGCCACAGCCCCGCAGGACACAAAACAGGGCCACCATTATGGCCTCTGCTCCTGAAAGGAAGAACTCAGAACAGCCTAACTGCCTTGCGTCTCGAGGGGACGCTGCCCGGCCACGGGAAAGCGGAGTTTTAACTCGCAAATGCACAGTGAGGCTTCTTCCAAGAAGACAGGTCGGCAGGGCTAGTCCAGTTCTGTGCATGATCCTAAACAGAGAAATAAAAGGAAGTCTTCCTTCCTCATCGCCAGGCTTTTACCCCAAGTGTCTCGTCATCGCTAAGAGCCATCCATCCTGCTCCATTCCACCTGGAGAGCCCCTGCGGACACCCAGGTTTGAGGGAGGCAGGAAAGCCACCCAGAAGACCTGAGCGCATGTTCATTCGCGTGGAGAGCACAGACTCCCACCATGCGATGCCCCGAGTCGGCCACCGTCCCCCCAGCTCTGCAGCACAGACCCAGTCCCCAGGGGCCTCAGTCCCCAGGGTCACCTCTGCTTCCAGCTCCCCGCACTGAGGCAGCGCAGACGTGCCTCCTCCGTCAGGACGCTGCTGCTGAGCAAAACCAGGAACAAGCTAAAAGGGACAACACAAGCAGAAGACAGAGAGAAAACGAGGTTTCTCGCAGCCCCGGGGACAGGATTATGAAAGATTAAAAACACACACACATACGCTCGAGTCGAAAGCCTCTCTAAATTACATTTCTCGGATTTTATTATATTATCCTCGTGGCACAGTTATTAAACATTAAAGGTAATGACTGCATTCTGCGAGTAACCCAATACTGAACATGATTGATAAGCAGGACCTGAGCTTTAAAGAAAACTGTCTAAATTTGGGAGCCAGGGCGAGGCAGCCGGGCCACCTGGAAAAGGAGCCGCTGGCGGCAGGGGGGGCTGTACACGCTTCATCAGCAAGAGGCTGGGCAGTCACCGCATCGCCTCTGGGGGCCTGGGGGGGGGACACGCATTTGGTGGACTCCATCGCCAGAGACCTGCCAGTCAGTCACGCCCAGAGCCCCGCGAGGCCTGGGACGCAGGCCTGAAAGAGGCTCGCGGGAGGCAGGGCGGGAAGGAAGACCTCCGGTCCATCCTGGACATCGGGCCCCCTCAGGTAGTAAAAAGCTTGGACGCCTCGTGGAGCGTTAAAAATGACTGCCCAGGAAAAGGCAAAACAAGAGGACAACCCTCGGGGGTGAGAGAGAACGGCCCCAAGCGGGGCAGGCACCGGGCCTAGTGGCCACAGGAATCAGCCACGCCACCGGCCACCCCATGCAGGGCACCAAGGTGGATCAGATGGGGTGGCTCAGTGCGCTGCTCCCTCCCCGGCCCTGTCCCCTCAGCTTCCAAGTACCACGGTGCGCACCCAAGGCTGAGCGGTCACGGTCGAACCCTGGGTTCAGGGGGGCCCTCCAGGGCCCTTAAAGACGTACTGGAACAGCTGCTATGGAAAGGTTCCCAGTAACCGCTGTGAGGTCGGCTCCGTCGGGTCGCTGTCCCCCTTGCGCCTTGCCGGCTGGTGCTTGGATGGTGTGGAATGGAAATATTCCAGATCCGGTCTCGCACACCTCGGTTCTGTCCTGCACACAGCCCAGGAGGATTCTGACAAGCGCGTCGGGTCCTGTCCCTCCCTGTCATTCCCCTGGGAAAGGGTCTCCCGTGGCCTCTGCCACCCCGGGGGAGCTGAGCTGCACGCTCTCCCTCTCCGGCCCCCTGGGCTCCAGCCACTCGCCCTCCCAGCATCTTCTCCATGTCCTCCCTCCCTGGAGGGTGCCCCACGCAGCCTTTTCTGTCTCATAGACACCCCTAGGCCAGCCATTTCCATCTCAGCTTAGACAGCACATCCCCAACGGGTCCGCTGTCACCTGCTCCCCTCGATCCTACGTGTCTTTGTAACGGATCACACTTGAAATTTCTACTCAGACGAGTATCTTCCCCACCACAGGACCAGAACTATGGTTTGCTTGCTCCCTGCTATGTCCCCAGCGTCATGTCTGGCTCAGGCGAGGTGCTCACAGTATAGCAGGTGCCTAATAAACACTCGTCGATGGACCAGGACCTGGGCCAGGACAAGGCAACACAAAGGCCTGAGTACTTGGGTGACAACGCCATAGAGCCATCAGGAAACGGGAGACAGAATGATAAAAAGAGTTTGGGGACGGAACCCAAAGACAAACTTGATCTTACTGGAAAGATTTTCCCAGCTTTTGGCTGAATCTACTACTTCTCAGATTTAATTCAATTCAAGCATTTTTTTTTTTTTTTTGCACTCGCTCCCTGCCAAGTAGGGTAGATCGTTTGCAAAAACGTTCTCGATCTTTCTCTTCCCAGTATCCTTGTCCCTCTGCAATGCGACTTTGCAGCTCTTCCCATTAAAAGACGAGGTCTACCTCCCGTCCCTGTAAACCTAGGCTGGCCTCGTGAACCCAGCAGATGTGGTGCTGCGCCCGGGCGAGGCTGAGGCCTCACAGGCGTGGACTTTTCTACTCGCTTTCTTGCAGCCCTGCTCAGTTGCCTCTTGAACCAGCCAGGGCGAGCCTTTGGGAAGATAAAAGATCCCAAACGACCGGGGAGCTGACTACAGACACAGGAGGGAGCCCAGCTGACCCAGCACTGCCCAGCCGAGCCCAACCTACACACGGCCAATGAGTGACTTGGTTTATTTTAAGTCACTAAGTCTTGCACAGCGATAGATCATTGATACGCCAAGGGCCTCCCGAAGATGCAGAGACAAACGATTACAGAGGAGCCCACCAGGTCAGCGAGATAGACACTGCTTCCTCTGATTCACTCACTCATTCATTCATTCATTCATTCAGGACAGGCTTTATTGAATCCCTCCTGAATTTCAGGCTCTGCCTTCGACGCTGGAGACGTGACGGTGACAAGTCACAATCTCCCACCCCAACTCATAGAAAATACAGACGATCGAGAGGCAATTCCAAAACCGGGCGTGTGAAGTACCAAGACAGGAGGAAGGGAGCCTCGCAGAGTTGGAAGTCGGGCTGAGGGAGAAGTGGGGGTCAGGGTAGAGAGCCTTCCCAGAAAAAAAAAAAAAATGATGCCCAAGCAAAGACGGAAAGGATGAGTACCTCTAGCCAGAAACGGTGGAAAAGATTTTCCAGGCAGAGGGCTGCCACTTCAGCGATTAATTAAAGTGGGTCCGTCTGGCTCCTTTTAATTCTCTGCTCTCAGGTATGGAGCAGCGACTAACAATGCTTATTAGATGATCATTTTCCAATCTACACCCTCGCTGAGTAGGAAAACCACAAAAATAATCATCGATGCGGGAAATAACCCAGGGTTCTGGTGTCTGCTTTCCGACAGCCTGTCCGCCACTTCTTCGATCTTAGTCTTCTACTCGAGGGACAGAAGAGGCTTTCGAACCCCCACCCTGTATTGTAATCAGATCCGTGCTCAAACCAAAACTCAATTTCACTTCACTCCACGAAGGACGGTGGCCTGGCTTGCTCGGTCAGTTGGGGTGAGGAGGCAGTACAAGTCTCAGGTGTCACCGAACGCAGCGGTCGGTGCCCGTTCCATCGGCTGCTTGGGTCTCACACACAGCAGGTGGGAAAAATGTCATTAAACTGTGTGGATCGACGCTCCTCTTGCTAAGAAAAACGGCCTCCCTTGAAATAGCGATAGTAAACCGAAAAGAGGCTGGCCATGGTCATGGAAGTTGGAGGTGTTTGGGGAGAAATTGAGACCTTTGGGTTATTCTTGTTGCTGTTAATTACAGGGAGGTGTTCAGAGTTAATTCACAGACCCAGGTCTATGCGTTGTGCAGCTCTTCCTCCTCCAAACACAAGGAAACTAGGCACAGACTGGCTTAATCTCTTCAAAAGCTGCCATCCACCTTCTGACAGGTCTCCCTGGGAGGCCCACCTGCCAGGCGTAGGGCGAGCCTTCATCTTCGACGGGCCCAGTGCTCATTCTTCGTGGTTCCCATTCCTCTGTCCCTCTTTCACTCGAAAGCTAGGTTTTTCAGGGAAATTTGCTCCACACTCCTTGGTGTCAGCTGTGATTTCTGGCTGAGATTATGTTCTGAAGACATTTGGAACAGATTATTAAATCGGATGCTGCATTATCCTCACTCCCTTTATGCTACCCCTTTCCCTGTCTTAGGCTGGTTGCTAAGGAGATTAGTGTGAACCGAGGCCCTGTCCTAAGGGGTGAATCATTTTAAACCACTCGCTCTCCATAGAAGTCATCATCGGCTGCGTGCGGAATCACATTTAGTTGCTGTGAAAATAATTATGATGTTCAGAACGGAACATTAGGGCTTCAGGTGGGAGATAAGTAGCAAGACAGATGGATTCCTAGAAAATACAAAAGTTCTTCCCAGGAGTAAAGCTCACTACTAACTCACGGGAACGGGTGGTGCCGTGAAAGAAAACAATTTGGGACCTGGGAATTGACTTTGTCAGGAGGATTTCTAGCTGTTTCCTCCTCTTATCATGCCTTGTAATTTTTTTTTTTTTTGTAAAACCTCTAAGAGTATGATCACATACTCAAAAGGTAATTATCCGAACCCAGAAACGGGCAGGGAAAGTAAAGATGGGAAGATGGAAAGGGGAAGCTACTTTTCAGCGAAATCGCTGAGTTTCATTAACGTTAAGACTCTTTCCTCTTCCGTGGGCACGGATCAGGACAGAGGTGACACAGTCAGAGGTCCTCAGATCGGAGGCTCTTCATAATGTGATCTCTCGGAGGCACTAACAGTACTGGGCCACCAAAGGGCAGGTCACGGTGATCTCCCGATCGGCCTTGCAAATAGAGCCTCATCTCAATGATTGGAGAGAAAGAAAAAGCACAGTTATCAGAGAGGATGGAAAGCTAGGGATCATTAAAGTAACATGCAAACGTAGGCCCATTTCAAGACATTTAAATTCTGCTAATGTGACAATGTAATGACTTGAAGGAATGAAAATGAACTGGAGTAGGAAAATGAACCCTATTTGAATCCTTTAGCATTTTTTCAAATAAAAATTAAATGGCAGGCAAAAATATAAAGTGATCACTGCAGAGAGGGAAAAAAAATAGTTCCAGATCTGCAAAGATTTTCCTATTTCATGTGATTTTAAAGGAAAAAAAAGCTTCTAAAAAGTTGTAATAAAATTAAAATTTTTCATTGAAATTTTACGTGTTTTGGGGAAAAGTGTGCTACTTAAATTTGCTTTGCGCCAACGCCTTTGATGAAGCTACGCATTTTTAACTTAGGAATGGCCACAACCTAATTTGTCTTTTCTATAAGTAGGCCAGACAGCTAGATACCTGGAAAATAAAACAAATTCGTATCATGGTAATTTTCTGCAGAATTAAGATATTGTTCACCAGCGGCTGAAGGAGTAATATCCAAAACAGGAGAGGCTGAGTTTTCTTTTTCACCTGGTCCTCCCCAGCCCTGCCTACGAAGCCGTAGGTCATCCATGGTACTGCACAGACTTGGTGTCATCCCTCTCCTGTGATGAGCAAGTCGTAAGGGATGAGGCTGCCACGTGAATTCCTGTTCTCAGGAGGGAGCAGTGGTCCTTTGAGTTAGCTTTCTTCTGATTTCCTTCTTTTATTTTTTAATTTTAGGGAATATTCCATCTGGAATATCCCCCCCTGGGGGACCCCAAGGGTAAACATGAACATACCTGAGGAATTAATCCAACCGTCCAGAGATTGAAACTTCTGGGAATGAAACTCGGCGAGCACATGTCCACACACTGACCAGCACAGAGAAAGCAGGGCTGTTGAACTGAATTCTGCTATTTCCAGATCCTGCCCCTGTATCCACCAGGTGACTTAGCGGGTCCTTCCACCAGGAGCCGAGTGGGTTCCTCTGGATGACGCGGTGGCGTGAGCAGGCCCGACGTGTGCCAGGCCTAGAACTGAAGAGGCCTGGTATGTTTCTGCTCGGGGCTCTGGGACTTCTGCCACGAGAAGAAAACGCTCTCCTGCTCCCAGGAGGATGACAGACACGTGGCAGGGGCTGAACCGAACCCACAGCTGAGTGCCAGGTCAGAGGCCAGGCAAGAACAGGCGTAAATGATGATCGTTTCCAGGCCCTGGTTTTCGTGGTGGTCTGTCATGAGACGCTCCTGTGACGATGGACCACTAAGAGCCATTCTGCTGTCTTGTCGCTCTACGCCTGGCCTTCCGCCTAAAATTTTCAGACGTGGAGAGATCTAGACGAGAGAACACCCCAGGAAACGGAATTCGCCAAAGGCTGACACCCTCAGCAGGTGAACTAGAATGAAAACCTGTCCCCATAGAAGAAAGCGGTGGACATGCCCGCCTCTCTCAGACCTGGCTCCAGGCGGAACAGATGAGATGAAGAAAGCCTCACCTAGGTTTAGGGCTGGGGCCAGAATTTACACCATTGTTCAAAAAATATATATATTTTAGTCGTGAGAAGCCCTAGACCTCTTACCTGCCATATACCAAGTACCTGGAAAAACAAAATCCAGACGCTTTCTGGAAGAAGGTCCTTTAAACCCAAAGATTACCCGTGGATAAAACTGTAAGGATCAACAATCTCATTTAAAAAAAAAAAAATTATGGAACTAAACCAACACAATAAACCTTTTTAAAAAATGTCTACGAAATGAGCAAGTCGCAGAAAAGTGCGTACTGCGTGATTTAATTGACACAAAGTCCATAAGGAGACAAAACTAAACTATATATTACTCAACGACATAATCTAGGGTAAAAACTGTATTTATATCATGGGGTTGAGTGGCACTAATTTCACAACAGAGGGTTACCCCTGAAGAGAGGGGGCAGAAAGGGGAAGGAGCCTCGTAAACGGGGTTTTGAAAAGACTACGTGATATTCTGCTTTTTAAGGATGGTGGAGGGTACGCGGGCATCCTTTTGAATACTATTCTTTAAATTTTATATGTCCACTATACGTACTTTTTGCACCCATATTTTACACTAACAACAAGGGGAGGGGGCAGGCTGCCAAGGGGCCAGGCTGTCTACGGCCCGAGCTGGGCACTTCACAAGCGGTGACCAACCCGCCGCAGCCAGCAAGTTCCTCAATGGGACCAGTGGCAGCATCCTCCAGCTCCCTCGTGAGCAGGGCAGGGGCCTCGTGTGGAGCCGGCCGTCTGACACACTGAGAAGAAGCCGGGCTACAAACAGGAGGGGTCAGGGGACAGCCTGGCCTGCGGGATTCGTGTGCGACTAATTTCAGACCCATTCACCATCCCGGCAAGGGGCGCCTCTCATGCTGGCTACGCTGGACTTCATCGATCAAAACACGCCCCAAAGAGTCAGAGAGTCTCCAGGGAGGGAAGACAGAGGGAGGAGAGAACTTTCCACGAGCTCAGCAGCGAGTGTGTGGCAGAGCTGAGGCCGGTCACAGCCCAGGGCCCTGGTCCTGGGCACAAGCTTCTCTCCTTTGGGAGAAAGAAAATGCAAGAAAGACACTGAAAAGAGCCTAAAAGGCCGAGGCGAGGAGTGGCTAGGAGGCTGGAAGAGGTCAGGAATTCCCTCTCATCATTCCCTCTCCCCAAGGAAGACTCATTAAACACGCTGTTTTCCGCCCTGGACTTCAGAGAGAAAGAGAAATGTCCGATTCAGAGCAGTCGCTGCTAATGCCAAACAGAGAGGCAGGGACCTGCCTTTCTGCCAAGGCCATCGGTTTGGGCTCGAAACCCTGACTGCGAAGTAGTGAAACCAAGGAGCCCGGCAAACGACAAGCGGCGTGGACGAAAAAGGACACTTCACGGTGTCCGTGACTTGAAAGAAAGAGGACATTTGGGCACCCCAATCGGTGAAACGACACGAATACTCAACGGAACCAGATGATAATGCACGAAATGGGCCCCGCTGACTGGGACCCGAGGAAGGGGCAGCTGATGACACGGAGCGAACAACACAGGTCAATTGTTCCCCTCAAATCTACGCGAGGCGCCGATCTGAAGCGCGATTTCCATGGCAGTGCTTGGGGGAGATCGCAGCACTCTCGTGTGGGCGCAGAGTTTCCCTTTGTTGTTGCCCTGCCTCCCTTCCCCCTCGCCCTTTTAAAATAATCCTCCTGCCGGCCCACTTTTCCCCAGCCCCGGTGCTCAATCATTCCTCCCACCCCCTTCCGACGCTCTTTCCCTCCACGCTTTCCCACGGGCCATCAGCCAACACCCGCCTGGGATGGGAGGGAACATGGTCGGGTCACGAGAAGGGACGAGGATGTAGGACAGAGAGTCACGCGCAGGGATGCGGCAGCCGCACCTGAGGATTTTACCTGAAGCACTGGAGGGTCTTCAAAGTCCCACCTTCCCAGAGATCCTGCTCCAAACACCCCTCCCCGCCCCCAAACCGCAGCTGCACAGTGTCCCCATGACTGCGGCAGCTGCTGTACCCATAAAGGGCGAGGCCTAGAAAGGGGACGAAATGGCATCAGACGAGAAAGGAGAGAGAATGCCACCTGGCCAGGTTTTCCCTTTTTTAAGTGGTAATGTGGGGGGGATTTGGGGGGGTGGGGAGGGGAAACCTGTATAAAATCCCCTAAGAATAACTTGTGTGAGATGGAGTGTTTCGACCTGGGCCTGGCGGAGATCCACGCCCCACAGGCTCGGCCTCCTCCTGGCACATGCCCCATGCCACAGGCCGCGGGCACCTCCAGGGGGCCCGGGGCCCTGGGGGATGCAGGTAGGCCCCGCGGAGCAGAGGCCGCGCCAACCCGGCCATGTGAGTGGCAGCCACCCAGGGAGGCTGGCTCACTCAGAGCACAGAGGTAGGGTGGGCTGCCGACAGCAGAAACACGTCTCACATTCTTCTCCCAGACGCCGCGGGCACGGCCCCAAGCTCACCTCCCACGTTGCGACAAATTCATTCCCGCAAACCGGCCGCCTTCACACCGCAGAGACCCCTTCTCTCGCCGCTCTGGAGGCCAGAAATCTGAGATCAAGGGGTCCAGGGCCGTGGGGGACAATCTGCCCACCCCTCTCTCCTCGCCTCTGCGGGCTCTGCCAACCCTTGGTGCTCCTTGGCTCTTAGACACACGACTCTAGTCCCTGCCTCCTCCTTCACATAAGCCTCCCTCTGTCGTCTCCTTTCCTGTCCCTTCCAGAGGACACTCATCACCGACTGCATTGAGGGCCCACCCGAATCTAGGATGATCTCATCTCAAGGTCCTTAGCTGATTACCTCCGCAAAGACCCTTATTCCAAACGAGGTCGCATCCTGAGGCTCGGCTGGGCGCATCGCTTCGGGTGGGCCACCCTCCAGCCCACCACCATGGACACACAGCGGCGGCTCGCCCGCACCAAGGCAGGGATTGCCTAGGGTGACCAATGGGCCCAGTTTGCTCAGGACTAGCCCAGGTTTTGCTCTGAAACTCCTGAGTCTCAGGCAAAGCAGATGCTCGGACACCCCAGCGTTGGCTCAGAAGGACCTGGATTTAGGGCGTTTACAAAGGAGAAATTAAAAAGTCCAGCCAGGAGGGGCTGGAGGACTGGAGGAGACTCCTGGACAGAATGGCCGGACCAGATCAAATGTCCGATCTAACCCTCCGGGGCTCTGGTCCCTGAGTGCTGCCTCGTACCTCTGGACTTAACATCCGTCCTCACAGTGCGCCTGGAGACACGCGTCACAGGTGACCGGAGGTGGGCGGGCTCCAGCTGGTGAGCGAGGAGGGACGTTCAAAGCCGTGCTCTTGCGTCCCTCTCGCTGGTTTAAAGTTCCTGCCCTTCTTGTCACTCTAAAGGTCTTCACAATGACGAGGATGAGCTTTTAAACCTTTGCCGAGCAATAAAAAGCTTGGAAATAAAGAAGGCTGATAATCAGCGTCAGGCCCGGCGTCCTAGATTCATTCCTTAAGTCCCTAGACATGTCTCTTCTC
The DNA here is from genome assembly GCA_030015415.1 of Cynopterus sphinx. Lineage (NCBI taxonomy): Eukaryota > Metazoa > Chordata > Mammalia > Chiroptera > Pteropodidae > Cynopterus > Cynopterus sphinx. The sequence goes on from CM057394.1 coordinate 17,501,284, forward strand.
CATGTCTGTCCCTCCCAAACATTTCGGTGGTCGACAGATTTATTCCCAGCCGAAAGCCTCACTTTAAGAGTTCCTCGGCATTAGAAACTCACTTGGAACTACTCTCTTTTTATCGTTTTCGTCCTGTTTTGCCGTACGGTACTTAGATGTCACCGGGACTACCAGGTCTTCGCTTAGATCTGATGCATGGCCGAGCACAGAAACCTTCAGGTCCACCTACGCGGGTGACCACAACTGTTGAGCTTTTCTGCACATGCCAATAAAAATAATAATAATAATAATAAGATTGCAGGAGAGAGGACATTCACCTCTGAGAGGGGGTCATTGGGGCGCCCCTCAGTTCCATGCATCGGCCCCCCGTTCTGCCCTGTTCTTTGCAGCATCGGGTTTGTCACCCCTGAGCAGAGTGAAGGACACCCAGGAGTAATGAAACGACGTATCCTCGCAGGGGGATGACCTCTGTGTCCTGCGTGTGCAAAGGCTGCCTGCGGCAGGGCAGACAGAGAGCGCCGGGCGGGGAGCCCCACTCGTGAAGAACATTCTGTGTCGTGGTGTGGAGGTGGCGGGGGGCAGGGAGGTTTGTGCAGAATTAAATGCACGGCATGCGGCCTGAGCAGTTCGTGGAGCCCCTAATCGAGCCCACCGTTCCTGCTCACCCTCCCCATGCGCTGTGGGCAGTCGCGGGAGGATAAGGCGAGGTCCCCAAGGTGCCCGCCCTTCGGTCGGATGTTAATAAAAATGGTGCCATTTAGGGAGGTGCCCTCGGTGCCATCGATCTGCCACCGTCACACACATCGTCGCAGTGACTCTCCTTGTGCAGAGGAAGAACTCAGAAATTCACCTGCTCGGGGTCATACGACTAGGGGACGAGAGGACGGAGGTTCTAGTCGTGGTCCCCGAGGCCGGCGCTCCGTGCCTTCCCACCAGGGTCTGTGCCAGGGAGCGGGAGGGTGGGACTGTGAGCCCATTACCTGGATAACAGGGATAAATCCAAGTTCCTGTCCAAAACGGGCAAGTTACAGCCCTCCCAGCGGTGCACGAGAGCTCCCAACGGCCCGCATCCCTGACCCGCGATGGGTAGCATCAGGGTCCTCACGTTTCTGCCGAGCGGGCCAACACTCGACGGTGTCGCGCGATGGCTTCAACCGGGAGTTCCTAAACTCTGATGGCCCGGCACCCTTCATACACGTGTTAGCTATCCCTCCTTCCTGTGCTCTGAAATGCTTATTCGAGCCCTTTGCCCATTTTCTATTGAATTCTCTGTCTTTCTAAAAATTTGTTCGCCGTGTTTCTTTAAATATTCCGACGATGGATCTTGTTTCAGCTACATGTGGTGCGAATAACGTCTGGGTTTGTGCATTTTTTTAATTTTCTCTGTAATGTCTTTTGATGAACTGATGCTCACCACATTTATCAGTCTCCGAGTTCACGGTTGACGATTTCTGTGTCATTTTTTTTCCCCATAAAGTCATTCCCTGCCCCCCAAGTTCATAAAAGTACCTTCCTAGAGTGGTTCCTGAGCTTTTTCGAGTTTGTTGTCCACATTTCAGACTTTAATGCACTTGGAATTCCCTTTTTGTAGATGGCGACAGTTGGGGCCTGGCTTCACCGCGGCTTCCCTCCTGTAGGATTTTCGAGTTGTCTCCTCACTATTTACCGACTGAGCCTGCCTTCTCCCACTCGTCTGCAACGCCATCTGCCAGACGTCGAGCTTCCCCGTGCACAGGTCTGTTTCTGTGCTGAACCACGCCATCCTAACTACTTCTGGCTTTATAATGAGCCTCCCTTTCTCTCTCGGCGCTTGCACATAAATTTGAGGATGGGCATATTGCACCCTCCTCCCCAGAAAGTCTGTGGTAACTCGGACGGGAAAAGCACCGAAGCTTTAGGTCGCTTTGTGGCGAAAGGACATTTTACAACGTCGCCTCGTCCTCTCGCAAACACAGTCAGTGGGAGCTCTCCATTTACTCAGAATCCTTCACGTCTTCCGAACAATTTTGTAAATTTTCTCCATCGAGGTTTTGCGCATCGCTCGTTAGATTTATTCCTGGGTTCCTTCTCGTCATCAAACTATCGGTGAAGTAAATAAATGGAACTTCATTTCGTATATATTGCTTTAACTTCCAGAAGCCTTGATAAACTCTTATTAAATTCATAATCGATTTGTAAATTGGAGGGGGGTTCAATACACAACATCAGGTCAGTGAATATTGCTAGGATTTTTTTTTCTTTAAAGAACGATAATTGGAGACTACCCGGCATGAGGCCAAGACCAGTGATGTCCATTTTCTTTGCATAAAGCGTTACCAGGACACAGGTAAGGGATCGCGACGAACCCCAGCTCTCTACTGGGCCCCAAAGAAGAGAAGATGCAGTCATACGGGGCCAGCACCGTGCACGTTCAACCATCATACACCGGGTTAGATCGCTGACAGGGGGAGTCACGTGGACCAGTGCACACCCACTGTGCGCAGTGCAGGGCTTTACATACATGGTCACATCGAAGTATGTTGGTGACCACGGAAGGAAGAAAAATTTTTTAACAACTGGAAAGACTAAGACTCTTTTTAAAACTCAGTTTAAGAGGCCGAGCGTTTAGAGCTCTTCGAAGAGGGGCCTCATCCTAAGCGCTTTATAACACGAGGAGCTCGTGAAATGCATCTCGAAGAGAGAGACAATGCGCACTACTGTGCCCGGCGAAGTCGGGGCCAAAATCCCCGTTCTGCATGTGTTTGTGTTTAGAGAAGTAAATCTGCCCTAACAAGTCTTTCATCCGTGGCATAATAACTTAGAAGCCACCATCTGGGAGCTGAATCGTCTAAATATGGGGGGGAGGGGGCGATGATGCTGCTCCCGAGGGAGAAGAAGGCTGAGCAGACCCAAGCAGACTGTGGCCACAAGATGACAAAAGACCTCGCCAGCTCGTTCAAGGCGGCCAGACCAGCCACTTAGCTTTATGACATCTGCTGACGAACTGTGCATCTCTCTCTTCCAAATGAACTATGCGGGATCGCTCGGGCTGCTTCAAGGACTGATGCTCAGTTCTAGGAAGAGAATCCTCCACCACGATCCTTACGCATTTTTAGGAAATGGGTCTCATGAATCACGCGCGTCTCCCAAGGGCTCCGGGAAGCCTCACAGTCTGTCAGCTCCTGGACCGATTAACCGGAGCTCCCGAGGGCAGGACGCAGATGACATCCACATCAGGCTGCTTCTCCGCTTCCCGTCCCCGGTGCCTACCTCGGTCCAGCCCGGGGAAGAAAGACTCTGTCCCTGTTTGTGGGTCGCATCTGCATATGCCTCTGGAAAGTCCTTGATTTCTGCCCTGAGAACTGCTCCCTGGCGCCCATGTCGGCTCATCCAACCCACTAACGTTAGGGACAGAGCACTCAGATGCCTAGAACCCAAACCTAGGGCTCGACAGAGCATGTATGACTGAGACGTGGCTTCAGAGACAAGCCCCGGCACCTCTTTTCCAGACTAGAGCGAGCAACTGGAGATGTGACCCCGTGTGTCCCTCGGGGGAAGGAAGGGGTGAGAAGAAGGAGCACATCACAGAGGCCACAGGAAGCCACTGAATTAGGGGCCCACCTGCCCATCAGCCACTCTCCTGCCTACATGGGCTGCCAAGCAGAGGCCTGGCAGTCTGCGGCAGCTCCCGAAGTCCCTTTGTCACGACTCCTGTCTGCGGCCTGTCACGAACTCGGACCGAAAGTAAAGGATGCTAATAACAACAACAAGAACCAAGATGCTTGGAGTTTTTCCTTGTGGCAGGTATGGCTCCAAGTGCTTCCACAGACGCACGACGAGGTTCTCTTCCTGACTAACCCCTAAACACGGCTCCAAACGTCACAGCTGTCTAGGTCGAGGTCGCGTGTGTGTGTGAAAGGCGCATCTGTCCTCCATCCTTCTAAAAACCCCACCTGCCTGGCAGAGTGCGGCCCCAGAAAGGTCCCGTTAGGAAATCACCCCTCACTAGAGACTGTCCCTGGAAGATCGATTAAAAGGTAAAGCGCAGACGGAGGTTTAAAAGTCTCTCCCTGTGTCTCCTAAGAGTCGGAAAGGAAGAGAAGAAGGAGCTCCCTGCGAGGCAGTGAAATCGTACCCGGACAGAATCGCACCAAGTCGTCAAAATTGGCAGCACCTGGTCTTTCCTTCGGTCGCTCACTCTGATGGGTGGCTGGCCGGGGCCTGCGCTCCTGGCGATCCTGGTTCCTGTGCATTCCGGTGTGTTTAGGACGTTGGAGGAAAACAAGTTTCCCAAATGTGAGTTCACGACCAGCCCGTCTGTCAGCATGGGAAGCAGAGCTAACACCAGGCCCCGCCTGGACTATGTCATCCCCCGGTTCAGACAGGCTGTTTGAAAACTGTCGACCATACTTCTCAGCCACCAAAGGAGCCTAAGACTAGCTGCTGTGAGGAAAGATGATGTTCGCGTGAGAGCCGGAGACGACGGGTGGCTGCAGGCACAGAAACACCGGGAAAGGCGACGGTTAACAGCTCAACCTGGCCCCGTCCATCAGATGTCGGTGAGTAGCTGCCTCCAGGGTCCCGGGCCAGGTGCCATGGAGAACGTGAGAAAGGCGAGCAGGAGACAAGGGGGCTGCTGAGCTAATCATCTAATAACAAAAACGCTACATCAGAAGTCCCTCGACTGAATCATATATGTACACCCACCCGCAGGCGGGGGCTTGGGTCTGTGCTCGTTCAGGTTGGGGCTACCCCACCCTGGACACGGGGACACCGAGGGGCTTAAGCTGCAGGTGCCAGGCTGACACGTCCGCTTGGCAGGAGGTAACCGACGTACGAGAGCGTCCCTCGTCCTTGCCATTCACAGAAGGAGACTCCACAGGCCACGTGACAGCCGATCCGGACACGAGCTTCAAAAGTTACTAATCCCCTAGGCCTTCCTGGAAGCCCGATGCTAAAAGCGCGATGTTTTATCAAGTAGCGAAACGTTCTCGCTGGTCGTTCTTTCGGGTTCTGGGGAGAGTCCGACCTTCTCGTTTCCTTTCTCACAAGTGCCCGAATCCCAGAGGAGCTGAGTGACTGGCCCTGAGCCCCCCGTGAGGTGGCGTGAAGCTGACATAAGCCTCCAAGCACTTGCCGTGGCCCCTGGCCCCAGTGCACATCCCATCGCTGCAGGGGCCTGAATGCCATCATGTTCCTCAGTGACAGAAAGCCCCGAGAAGGCGGCACACCCAGGGGTCAGCTAGCACGCAGGCCAGGCTTCCACTGAACCCCTCGGGGCCGGCAAACAGCCCAACGGCAGTGGCCAATCCTGCAAGCCCACACGATCAGTTCTCTTTAATTTCATCTTCTCACCTGGTCCACCATGCTCTTCCCTACCCCCACCCCACTCCACCCCACCAAAAAGGCATCTGACAGCCCGTAAACAGCATCCCATCCCACCGCTGGCCCCGGCTGTGCTGGAATTCAAGGACACTCAGCAGAGGAGACTTACCCTTTCTAAGCAGATCACGTCTCGGTTACCATCAACACTGTAAAATGCTGCTTCGCACGACGAGAGGTTTATTACCAGGTTCCCAGGAGGGGACGAGTGCACCGAATGGCCAAGTTCAGCGAAAGGCCGGGGGCTTTCTAGCCGGCCTTCAGCCTCGGTGTGCTCACTCCTAGGCCTTATTCCCTGGAACCCAGACAGCCAATCCGATGAGGGCGTTTATGTTCATGGAGACCGACCCTCAGTCCCCGGCCCAGCAGTAACACTTGTGTAGCCTCGTGACAGGGTCCCTGCCCTTGTCCAACAGGAAAAGAGGCAGTGGCAGCCCGGAGGGTCCAGGCACAGGGCATGTGCTGTCTTTTCTGCGCCTCGATTCGGGCTACACACCAACGAGACGCATAAACCAGGAGAACTGAGCTGGGAAAATCCTTACAGAAGCCACCCCATCCAGCACCTCTTCTTCCAGTGACAGGCAGAGCAAGGCCCAGGACAGCTGTGAAATGTCCCCAGCGCACAGGGGCTAGTGGCGGGGCTTAGGATCTGTCTGTCCCCCGATCTGTGACTGCCACCACTATCTCCGGACCATGCCAGGCCCCTGGGGCTGCACGGCTTTGGCAACCGGAGGCCGGTTGCAGTGACATGATGGACACATAGCTGCGGCCTACAACGAGGGCCACCTGTGATTGCAAAGCAGCTTTGCTCTTTGCCTCGTATGCCAGGGGCCCATCAACATGTCAGCGCCACAGCGGTTCCCACACGGGGAGGCAGGAGCGGGGACGGGTTGCGTAACCTCCCAGACTCGGGGTGAGTCAGCAGTCCCCCCGCAGCCTCTGCCTGCTGCTCCCCTCCCACCCACACCCTGCCCGCCCACCCCTGGGGCCCTGCTCGGGTCTGATTTCGTGCTACCCCCGTCGCCTTGCTCTGCCATTGTTATCCTTGGCAAGCGCCAGCGCATTGTTCCCCACGCCCGGGGTCAGACGCTGGGAGAAGACACTTGGAACGAAACGCCCGCAGCTCCACACACAGCAGGTGGAATCTGGAAAGGGGCCAGGGCTCAGCACAGTGAGACCAGCTTCGACGGCAGTCTCTCCGGGTTTCAGGGTTCCCGGGTGTTGAGCTGCTCACGTCTGTCTGCAGGTTAGCCGGGGGGAGCTTGGATGGGCTCCAACAGCAACACCGCCGCCTGAACTGGGGTTGAGCGAGGGGTGTGTGGAAGCTGCACGGGGCAGGAGCAAGCCCCAGTCAGCTCCCGGGGACCCCAACACCCCTCTCCAGGGCTCTTCGGCACCTGAAGCTCACAGCTCACCTGGCCCGGTGGCCCAGTGCAGTTGTCTGTCTTTTGGGTTGGTTTTGCCTCCCCTGGGGTGGACACCAGGCCTTACAGCTCCCTACATGGGGACTCCCATAAGCATGGGATGCGGAGGAGGAGGAGGAAGTGACAATAAAAACAAGGACGGGAACACTCAGCAGAGTCTGGAACAGCAGCCACAACAAGGCCCCCGAGGCCTCAGGTCCCAACTCGCCTCCAGAGCAGGTGTGAGGAACGAGAACCTGCGGACCGGCGACCTTGACAATAGCTCGTCCTGTCCCGTGCCATCGGGGACACAGCCAGGTGTCCAGCCCGCCAAGCTGCCATGGAGCAAGGCCATTCAAACAGAGGTCCCCTAAGGAGCGGCTCGATACGGACGAGAACTTGGGGACAAAGAAAAGAAAGCTCCTCAGTCTCTTTCCAGGGTTGAGGGGTAAGCCGAAATGAGATTTCAGGAGCTCACCCCTGGACTCGGGGACACAACCTGTGACTCCGCCCGTGACCCCCGCCACGTCAGGCAACCTCGCCAAGACTCAGAAAGTGGGAGAAGCCGGAAAGTGAGGAGCCACGACCACCCAGCTCAGCCCCGCATCCCTCAGGGGCTGAGCCCGGCCTCCGCCTCCTTGGCTGGACCCAGGTCTCTTCCAACTCAACACTGACACCTGCCTCGCAGCCTCCTGACACCATGTCCATCCGTGTCATGTTCGCAGTTGACAGACGTCGGGCGGGGCACTCACGGACGCAGCAGGGTCCACGAGGCCCAGTCGGGATTTTACTTCAAATGCTCAAATGTCGCTAATATCCCTGGCCTACAGCGGTGGTGATCGGGGGGCCCTAATTTGTCATAAATTCACTGGCTGTCACAAGAGAAGGGATCAAAGATTTCATGGATGAGAAAACTGAGATTTGGGCCAGACAGCTTGCTCGAGGTCACGCAACTGGGAAGGGGCACGCCCCAGTCCCCTGGACTTTCCAGTGCAAAAGTGGGGGCGGGAGTTATGCAATGGGGGCCGGGGGGGAGGGTAGGCCGAGATTTAAAAAAAAGAAGAAGAGAAACCTACTTACAATGACTTTAAATGGCTCGTTTGATCTCTTTATGCTCCTCTGTTTCTGCTTCTCAAGGGACTATTTCAACCATTCTCTAACTTCGAGGACCACGAAGAAATAGGTTATGTACAACCAAAGAAGTGCCATGCCTAACGACATAGAAATCGCTCCTCTCTGGGCCAAAAAAAAAAAAAAAGTGAGAAGAAAACATCACAGGTGCCACCTTGTTAAAAAAGAAAAGAAAAGGAATTTTTCCACGTCCCCAGATTTTTTTAAAAACTGATTTGCTCCAGGAACTTTTTACATATAGAATCTTTACACATAGAGTTCTTTAAGGCGGCTGCTTTAGCATTTAAAATTTTTAAACCAAACAGGACAGGGATATCTCAAAAGAAAACAAGTTGCTTTTTACGAGCGAGCTTGGCAGCGCCGTCTCCTGTGCCCCTCGTACCGCATGAAGCCACCGTTCCCATGCGGGCTGTGTGATCTCGCCAAGCAGGAAACGTCCACATGCCACGGGTGTAGAAAGCGCTTTCTGAGAAGCAGGATGGGAGGCTCCGCCAGGGCTCTTTAAGAGAACGTACAAGCCTGACCATGTTTTCTGATCCCAATCTAAATGGGTTTCTCCCAGCTCCGAGCAGGAAACGCAACGCGGATTCACAGAGGCTTCTCCTCCAAGCACACTGTCTGCAGAGCTGCCCGCCCCTGAACTGGTTTGGGTGGGTCGGGGGAGGGATGCAGGGAAAGACTGTAGACCTTTCAGACTGGAAAGCGTCTTGTTTGCATTAAGAAGTGTCACTGCTGTGCCATAAGCCAAGCACACAAAGGGTCCGACCGCTGGGAACCTAAACCAGGTCTGGGAGGAGCCCCCGGCGTGGAGCATCACTTAGAACGCACTCGCGGCACCGGGCGCTGGCCCCGTCTCTAAGGGAAATCGCGTGCTACGATGCCACATGAACTGAGATCAACGCAAGGGGAAAATATCCCCTCCCCAGGCTCCTCTTCCCCAGCACTAAGAACCCGCCACCTTGACACGTACTTTGGGAAACATCTACAGACGACTTTCCACAGACACTGCTCAGGCCTGTCCATCTGAGCTCGCCGGGATAGCCAGGACGTGTTTCCAAAGGGAGTCGTCGCTCCAGAAGGATGTGTGATTTTCCCTTTCGCAGAAAGGAAGGCCTACCCGCCCCCCATCCCCGCCTCTGACCCTTTGTCAATTTTCCTAAAAATCACCTTTACCCTCACCCCGTGAAGCCCGAGGAAATTCCAACATTGCGCCCTGGAAAGTTACAAGACCCGGTTAGTTGTGGGTGCAGAGTCCAGGACTGACTCTGCGCCCAGGACTGACTCTGCGGCCTCGTGCACGTTACGCAGGGAAGCTTAGGGACATCGACAAGCAAAGCTAGTCACACAGAAAGCCGTCGTCGAAGTCAACGCTTTACAGTCTTCTTCTTCTCCATGGATGTGTAATGATGTGGGAAACGCCCTTAATGGTAACGGAGAAAAGGGAGGACTGAAATTCTATGCTCCCTACAAGCAAAAGATGTCTCAGGCTGCATGTGATTTAAGCACGAAGAGAAGAACCGGACGGTCCTATGATCTTTTTAGAAATTAAATCAGCGGTTACCAACTTAACAAAACCGCCATGCCTGTGCCACGACGGTTTTATAGGCAAGGTCTACCAGATCCAGTCAATCCAGTCTCAGGAAAACTCTTTCGGGGAATAGAAAAAGGGGAAACATCCCCAAATCACTTGACGAAGCCGCCGTCACTTTGAAACCACGTCGTCAGACGAGGATGGCACGAGAACAGAACACGACGGCCTACACTCACTTGTAAACAGAGATGCGACCTTCTAAACAAGACTTTAGGAAGTCGAACCCAACAGTGTCTTCAATAATAATAATAATAATAATAATAATAATAAATAATAAATAATAATAATGATAAATAATAATAATAACGATAACAATAACCAAAGCATCCTTAATGCAAATAACATAAGAATAGCTTAACACTAAAAAATCTATTTTTTAGGCAAGGCCACCCTTGGTTGACCTCATGGATTGCAAGGATCTTGTCAGTTTGCATTCCCTTATTTTTTATTTTTTACGCCCACAGCCCCTGGGCTTCCTAGGGGGTCCCCCACCCAAGTACTAACCAGACCCGGCCCTGCTTAGCTTCCGAGATCAGATGGGATCGGGCTTGCTCGGGGTGGCCTGGCCGTAGACAGAAAACATCTTCATGTAGCTCTCCCATTTAACATATTAAGGACAAAAGTCACGATCCCCTCAATAGATGTTAAAAATAAGTGCTTTGTAAGATTCCATGCTTATTCATAATTTTTTTTTTAAATATTAACAAACAGGGACAAAAACTTCCTACTTGAATAAAGGAAAACCCACCCACATCACACGGCACTTCTCATCCGTAGGATGGGCAAATCTTTTAAAAAGTGATTTTTAAAAAGTTTGATTTAAAAAAAAGAGGTGTTGACAAGGGAGAAACGGGATGGGAGGATCAGAACAAACTCTTTGGGGAGCAATTTGGTAATAAGGGGTGAAATCGAAGTCGTTCTTACAATCTATGACCTAACAACTTCTCGCTCTCTCTCTCCCCCCCGGCCCATCTCCTTCCCAGTCAGGAAACTTTGGAAGGAACGGCGGTCACCGCTGGACAACTGGGCTCCAGATCTTGCCCCGTTTGCCCACATCCCCTGCAGGCAGTAAGGGCTCCTGTCGTCCTTGTGTTGGCTAAGGTGGTCGGGAAGACTCAGCGAGGTGAGGGGCTCAGGTCACCAGCTCGATGTCCTACACGCGGTCAGCACCCAGGGGCTGTGAGGCCACGGAGCGCCCTCGCTCTGCTTTGTCAACACGTGTTCAGTGACACACAAAGCAAGTTTGCCGAGGGCCTGCTCCCCGAGGGCTGAGCCCCTCACACATTTTGAGGGAGTCTACACCATATGGTTCCGATTTCACTCACAAATAAATCAGCATAATGTTTGCTCCGTAGAAGCTGTTTTATGCTTTTGTCTCTATGGGCCTTTTTATCCCGAGTCCTGAAACGAGAATCACGATAATAAAAGCGAAGGGGACATAAACCTGGGCTCGCATCCTGCTATGCCTCATGGGCTAGGGGTGCGGGATGTTTCTGATCGTGGCCACATGAGGCCTGGCTCTCGCCTCAAGCCACCTGCACAGGACTGGGAGGCTAGGGGGGGAATCCCCAGCAAGGGCCGCCAGGAGGTAGATGGGTGCGGGAAGCTCGACAGGAAGGCGGTTGTCGGTCCCAATAGGAATTATCAAGCAGCGGGAGCAACGGGCTCGCTCCCCTCCTCGGATGCCTCCACGGAGGCAGACGCGTGTTCCCTCAGCAGCCCCCCTCAAAAGGTCAGACTGCTCTTCGTAGCAGTCTGCGGCCCAGAAGGCTCAGATGTACAGAGATGGGACAGGAAAAGGCAGCCGTCGCCCCGCTGCTGCCGCAGGCACCGACATCCTGGGGAGCAACTTTCTGGGAGGAAGAATCCCCCTACCCGGTGTTGACTTTAGCGGAGCTCGCAGTGTCTCCCAGCCCGCCTCCCTGCCTCCCCTCCAAGTCCACCCTCACCCCCACCTCCCCTCCAAGTCCACCCTCACCCCCGCCTCCCCTCCAAGTCCACCCTCACCCCCGCCTCCCCTCCAAGTCCACCCTCACCCCCGCCTCCCCTCCACGTTCACCGTCATCCCGACTCCCGCGCTCATCCCTCCCTTGCCCTCTCTGCATACAGCATTATTCCATCTATCTGAATTCTGAAATTGAGTATGTGTGGGTGTGTGTGCTTTGCTGTTTAAACCTTCTCAAAAGGCTATGAAACTCTCGTGCACCGTGCGGGGATGTGACATGGTAAAGACTCTGGAAAACTATCTGGAAGTTTCCTACTCAACAAACATATACACCTTCACTATGACGAGTCCATTTCAACGCCCAGGTACGGACCCCAAAGAAAGACACGTTTACAGGAAGATGTGGACTAGACCGTACGTGCCAGCTATGGTCACAATAGCCACGATCTGGAAGGAGACAGATGCCCACCAGGAGGAGAAGGAACAAGCGGTGGTGCCTTCCCACAACGGAACACAACTCACAATGAAAGGGAATCGAGGCCCGACACAGCACCGTGGCACATCTTAAACGCATTACGAAAGTCAGCAATGCTCGGCGTTTCTGGTTTCGGGATCGCTTTACACCCTGAAGTACTGAGGACGTTCAGAAGCCTTTGTTTATGTGGGTTATAATTATAGCCCCAGAAATTAAAATAAGGAGGTTCCGAAAGGCGTATTAATTCATTTGAATACAATAAAACCAAGCTCTTGCAAAATAGCAGCACATTTCTGAGAAAAGTAATTATGTTTTCCCAAGGCATAAAAACAAAAAGCCCTTTTTTTTCTTTTTTTTTTTTTAATTTTTGGCAAATCTCTTTAATGTCTGGCTTAATAGAAAATGGGTCGGATCGCATATCTTCTTCTGCATTCACTCCGCTGCGAGCATTGTTTGTGGCTAAAGCACACAAAGGAAGTTCAGCCTCATGCAGATGTGTATGTAGAAAACGGAGGAATATTTCAATAGCCTTTGGGGGCAAGTACGGCTATTCACCTTTGATAAAACCCAAACTCAGAAGTGGTAGTTTCTGACAGGTTAGTGCTAACGTGGAACCTGAAACCACAGCAATAAACTTGTTGTACTCTGTTCCACGGAAGTCCATCGGCCTGTTCACACTTGGAATAAAACTTTGACCCACGTGTGACGTAACGTCACACACAGGTCGTTGGGAAGATGATGCACCGAGTGATGCAGAATGCCCAAATGTTGATGCATGCCCTCATCCAGTATTTTAAAAATCACATTTTTTTAAAAAAAACCACCAGCAATCTCAGCAGAAAAGCCTTCGATATTGGGACACTATCGAGCTCATGAGGACGCAAGTGTCCAAAACTCTAATCTGCATTTGCAAGTTCCAGGTGTATCGCCCGCAGCAAACACGGTGAGCTACGTCACTTCAAACCCCACCAGAGGTGACTCTCACGCTCCCGAGCTGTTTCGTGGGGTCGCCTGCGTTGGTCGAGCGAAAGACATCGAGTGGAAAGCAGGCGTAGGGGGAGCAGAAGGAGAACAAGAGAAAAATGTTTCCCTTCCCGCAAACTTCAGAGAAGGCCGGCCACCTCCGACCCCGGGGTCACCAGGCTCGTTACGAAGACTGCGGGGAGCTGTCAGGGGCCTGGAAACCGTTCCTTGGGAGGCTGGTGGCTTTGCTCGTTTCTTCCTTTTCCTGCTTTGCTTTGACCCAAGTCTCGGTGGCTGGTTCGGGGGCTGCTGTTTTGAAAATTTGAGGGTACAGACTGCCCATTTTTTAAGATTAGGGAAAACAATAAATTCCCCATTAACCAACTTACTTAGACAAATGTCCCTCTGTGGCTTAACTGATGCCATATCCCCCACCCCAGACACCAGCTGATGGGAAGGCAGTCGTTAAGGGGCTGTCCTGGGCTGATGTCTGGTCTTTCTGGCCACTGCTAGGCCCCAGGGCCTGCTCCTTCCTGATCCCCTTCTTTCCCGAGCTTAAATTGGAGTGTCCTGAAGACAAAATTGAGGACCGTGGAGCCATGTGACCGTGGAGCCATGTGAAACTCATCACCCAGGTAGAACAAAAACAGCTCAGGCTGCGGTCCACCCGCCCCCCAGGCATCCACACCCACCTCAGTCCCCCCAATCCACACCCTACACTCTTGGAATTTGCATTGTGTTTGGAAATTCTGTGGCTTTCTGAAACAATGCTGGGGCTGCTGGTCCTTAAAGAAAACCAGCTGCAAAATCCCAACCTCTTTTTTTGCAAGAACCAGTACTTTATGCCTCAAAGAACCTATCTCGGCCTCGCCCACTGGCTGCACCACACACGCACACACACACACACGCATGCACACACCGTGCTCCTTCAGGATGCTGACGGTGAGGGTGCTCTCCACCTCAACCTGATGCTCAGTCGGGAAACTCCATCCTCCTGCTGCCATCGGGGATGACCAGCTGCTCTGAAAGTTCACACCCAGCTCCTTGCCACCCGCCACCCTCAGTGCAGGACAACAGAATTGGGAAGCTACGAGGCTTCCCAAACCCAAAGCTGGAGGAGAAAGGAAAGGAGCCGAGGAAGTGAGCACAGAGGGCCCTGCGTTCCAAACCTTTGGTGCCTCAACCTCTCTGACCACCTGCGAAAACTAGAGCCAGCCATAACCATTCTCACCCTAAAACCCTACAGGGTGTGAGAAGTAAATGCGAACCAAATGGAAGACATCACGGCAACTTAATACTGTGGTTATCATTACTGTTCGTCTCCGCTGTCGAGGGAAGACAAGTCATCTCGAGGAGGAAAACACGGCCCTGTCCCTCCTGCCTTCTGTCCCCATAGCCCCCAATCCCCACCGGTCTTCAGTGCGACCTGGACAACTGAGAGAGATGCCAGAAACTCCCGGGGAGGCCCTGGCGAGGGCTGGTGGTCCTGCTGCTTCTCACCCGCCGTGAAGGCCCCTACAAAGGCCGGTGACGAAGCACACCACCATTTGGGCTGTTCAGAGCTGTTCCAAGGAGAAAAAACAGGGCAGAGTCAGCCCGAACCCCAAAAGCCATTCTGAGACCTAGGTGGGCAGGCCCAGGGGCCTGGCTGGGCAGTCGCCGCTCTCTCTCTCATGCCACCAACTCTGTGTGGGAAGCGGGCACTGGCAGGACAAGCAACAATCAGGACGAGAAGACACAAGGAGGCTCCAGTTCCTAAAACAAGTAGCTGTTCGGTGCCTCCCGTAGGGACAAGGCCTTTACCTCTCAGATGGACACAGAAAAGAAACCTAAGGTCAGACGAGTCACGCACGACTCTTGGGAAGCAGTGCGGGTGCAGAGTGCTCCCTCCTGGCACTCGCCACCTCCGAAGGACCCTACTAACCAGGATGGCCAAGTCAGAAACACCAGGAGGAAGCGGCCAAATGATCCATCACCAACATGGGCTTTCGGAAAGGATGCTGGACTAAGTGTAAGTCCGGGTTCTCACTAGCTGGTTAGCCTCGAGCAGCTCCTTTCTCCTCTCTGTGTCCCCCCTGGTCCTCACAATATCCCCGGGCGACATTCCGACCTGACGGGCAGGGTGGTGTTGACCAGATGACCCATGAAGAGCTGCAGGCCCTGGCGGCAAGTACCTGGCTCCTGAGTGAGACACCTGCAGGTGCACCTGTGGCTGTGCAATGACCTGCAGGCAGCATCACTGTCCTTACCACGGAGCAGGTGTCCTTTTGCAAGTCGCGAAGCCACTCTGAGCTTCGGTCTCCTCCTCTGAAATGCGGAGTTGGTAACCTTTATCAGGCAACCGCTCGGATTCTTAGGGGGCCCAAGAGGTGTCCTGAGGTTACCCCCCGGAAACAACGTGCGTGTCGCACGGTTGGAATAATTTCAACTAAAAAAGCGGGGAAGAATCACGTGGTGCCCAAATCAGAAAGGAAAAAAATTGCAAAACTAAAAATATCTCCCTTCGACACGAGGTTTCCCGTGTTTTACTGCTCGATTGGGTGCAGGTTTTGTTGTTTGTTTTTTAACCATTTTTACACCTTTTCCTCCTTTCAAGTTCCGTCAGTTTAGAACAAATGGGGCCTCAACTGGAGGAGAATTAGACGTCGCGTCTCTGTCCCCCGATGAGCCAACAGCGATGGGACCCCCCTGCAGAGGCAAACGTCCTTCTCTGGGGGCAGGAATGCCCCTGGGCCAGGCCAGGTCAGGACATGACAAAGTCCCAGCTCTCGGAACCGCGATGGATGCTGTGATGCACGGTCTCACAGAGGAACGAAGGCGAAAACGAAACATTTTCACATTAAATAGTTAAAAAAACCGATAGTTCCAGTTGAGGCAGGGATACCGCCTTCCCTGAAGATCATTCAATCGAACTAAATCTTTCCACATCCTGACTTAGTTCAAAAAAACCATCTGCCAGAGAACCAAGGTCGGCTACGGCAGCCCAGGGCGCAGAGCCAGCTTGTGCCGATGTCTCGGAGCGAACCCCGGCTCCCGGTCCCGACAAAACGAGCTCCTCCTCCTTCACAGTCCAGCGATGAGCCCAGAGAACATAAAGCACCCTTTCCGAAGGGGTGCGATCCATCAGCTTTTCTTGCCTGCCTACAATCCAGGTTTAGCCACTTAGTTCATCTTAATAAACAGCTCCCTCGTTCAAAGGAAAATAAATGAAATGTTTTGCCTTGAGGGACAGTTTTATTTTTAATAGTTGGGTGCCTTCGTGACAGAAGAAATATTCTGCGAGGTGAATTGCCTTTTGTTCCTCCAAGTGCTCTGAAGGACGGGGTGGGGGGAAGGAGGGGCAGAGGGGGTGTCAGTCTCTTCTGAGTTCACCCCGCCTGTGAGCCGCAGAGCAAGGTTTCTCTCCTGCTTTTGTCTTTGTTACAGACGCTCTGCTCCTGCAAGGAGCGTCATTGAAAGAAACGGTGGTTTTATCATCCCAGGATATCAGTGCAGTGCCGGGTAATTTTCTTCCTTTTTTTCTTCTTTTTCTTTTTTTCTTCTAGCGAGTCAGCCAATAAAAATGGAACTCAAGAATAAGGGATCTCTCTCGAAGAAATAACAGGTACTACAATTATGAGCCTGAAATAGGAAATCCTGAAAGAAAGACGAGGTCGTGCCAAAATGAGACCATTCTGAATGACGGAGTGGAAGGCTCATTTTCAAATTATCTAAGGAACTGGCATTATGAGTCCACAAAGACGCTGATTATGTACGTCTCTAAAGAAACGCGAAGATACAGAGACGAAACACGGAGATGCTTTCCCACTACGCCAGCTTCCCGGGTGGCACATACGTCCTTAAAGGCCTGTCAGGGTCTCCAGAGCAGAAACCGGATTCGATTCCCTTTTTATCCTGGGCTCATCATAGTGCCTGGCATGGAGCAGACATCAAACGGCGACGTGTTGAATCAAAGGATGGATGGATGGAAGGATGGATGGATGGATGGATGGAAGGATGGAAGGATGGATGGATGGAAGGATGTCTGGATGGATGGATGGATGGATGGATGATGGATGGAAGGATGGATGGATGGATGGATGATGGATGATGGATGGATGGATGGATGGGTGGATGATGAATGGAAGGATGTCTGAATGGATGGATGGATGGATGGATGGATGGAAGGAAGGATGGATGGATAGAGGATGGAGGATGGATGATGGAGGATGGAGGATGGATGGATGGATGATGGATGGATGGATGGATGATGGATGGAAGAATAAATGGATGGATGGAAGGAAGGATGGATGGATGATCGATGGACGGATGGATGGATGGATGGATGATGGATGGATGAATAATGGATGGAAGGAAGGATGGATGGAGGGAAGGATGGACAGATGGATGAGCGAACTAACAAATGGAATGAGTGCTCAGAGGAGGAGAGGCCTCACTGGCTTTCAGAAATGGAGGGAATGAACTCCGTCTCTACATTCCCTGCAGAGAGATGTGTCCTCGTGATGAAGTGCCATCGCCTACCTAGCCTCAGAGGCACACTCAAAATCTGGAAATTCTGTTCTTCTCGGGCACCGAACCCCCATCACAGGACGCTTCCGAAGACCCTCGTGACATTCCAGGAAGGTGAGGTTCCTCAGACCGTGTCGTGCCGGGGCACCCGGCTGGTCATGGAGGAGCCGGGCCTTGACTTGGTCACCATTCTTTCCACCGAGTGTAAACCAAACCTGAGAACATCTTTCATCTCAACCGGAGACAAGTATAAATAGTAGGGAAAGCGTTTTAATAAGGGAAGAGTCAAGGGAAAATATTAAGGCAGGAAAGACTGGGTGATCCCTCTAGTTCCCAGTGTGGGCCACCTTAAACGTCACCTTCTTAATGAAGTTTTTCCTTATTCGGCCCATCAGACATGGTACCTCCCTCTTGTGAACCCCAAAGACTCTCGTGTTGTTGGTCAGCGCTGCTCCTTTAGCCCCTTCCACATTCTGTCTTACGGTTATTTACGTATTTCTGTTCCTCTCCCATACCCCCATTAGACCAGAAGCTTCCTAGGAAAAGGACTCCGTCTTACTCATCTTCATCTCTCTTTAGAGCTCTTGGCTTAGGGTGGGAACATGACACTGACACTTAGAAAATATTTTCTGACTTAAATTAAGTTGAAATTGAGAGCGAAAGAAGGATGGACACAAATGACAAACTCTGAGAGAGCACGAAAGATTCTAGGAAAGCGAGACTCGAGCTGTATGTCCATAATTCCAGAAAAGAACAAACAAAAGGAAGATGGAACAACGAAAGTAAAACATCAAGGTAAGACGCACACGATGAAAAGGAAAAAAAGGATAAAAATCAAACCCGAGAGTGGAGGGAATTAAAAATACTGATTTTCTCCTTATTAATTTTCACCTCAGAATACCACCCTCCACCCGTAGGTGCCAATATCAAAGCTTTCCATTCCTCGTGGCCTCAGAGGCGAGCGAAGAGAGACTCAGTATCTGAAAACAGGAAGCAGAGTGGCATGTGTCGACTCAGGAAAATGGGTCATTTTGGTGACATCAGGGCGATAGGCCTCCCAGGTGGGAAAACGCTTTTCTCTTAAAATTCCTTTTTACTCGAGTCGACTCTGGTCACATGTGACTCGTCACGGGAGTTCTGCCAGGGAACACATCATGCTTCGCTTAGAACAAAACGACGGGTGAGTGCGGTGATGAACGCACAAAGGTTTCGTGTTTCTATTCCTTCAGCTCCTCCGCTTCGCAGAGAAGCGGGAGAGTGGGCCTTCGGTGGGCACTGCCCTTCCCCAGCCCAGGACGTTCGCCGTGTCCCAGCCCTGGGAGACTGAGGCTCCTATTAAATGTGAAGTCTGCCTTTAATTTGGGTCCAGCTGTTGGAAAGCTATCAGGAGACACACGGAGCCCCAGAAAAAAGCCCGCGTCCAGCCCTTTGGGCGACCAGAAGTCAACTAACTGCCAAGGGAGCAGCTGTCTGGGCGCGGGCACTTCCGTGGCACCTGTGGTCTGGACGTGACCTCCATGAGAACCCAGGATTTACCTAAGTCCTGGGGACACTGGGTGTGCACCGAGTATACCTGGAACCCGGTCACTGAATATCTATCCCAAAGACACCTCCCACGTACCAGGTCCCCAGCAAACGACAAACTCAGCAGTTCAGGCCCCATCTCTCTGTCCTTCCTCCCTATGGAATAGATTTCCCTGATTTCAACGTCGGGTCCCTTTGATGAAAAAGCAGTGTCCTTGGGAGGAACGTGGAAGGACTGTGGGAGTCTCACTGTCTGGAAAGGAGGAAATTAAGATTTTAAATTTTAGAAAAATGGGCGTTCCAGGTGTCGTGACTCTCCCAGGTGCCTCAAGGCAGCCCCAGACTCCATCCTCACTCAGGAAACTCCACAGTCGAGGGGAACCTCAAGCGGAACCTCAAGGGGAACCTAACGAGGAGGGCCCGCATCCTCCACCATCTAAACCCGGAGTGAGGATGGGACAATGGAAAGGTCCAGCACGGGGCCGTGTGTACATCCACGCAGCAGAAGCGCCTCTGAAAGATGATAAAAGGCGGCGAGGACTTGGTGGGTGATTTATGGCCCCGGATCCGATGAATGACAGCCCTGTGCCTGACCCAGAAGGCAGCCTGGCTCTGTCCCCCCACCCTGGGCCCTTCTCTTTCCCTTCTCTGCCCTGCATCAGGTCGGTCTGAGACCTTCTCTCCCGTCCCTGAACCCCGCCGGTGAGCCCCGGGAGGAAAGAGCTTGCTGGCCCCTCAGCTCGGGAGAGGAGAGAACGCTGTCTCCTGTCAAAGACAGAAAAAGAGCATGAGAAACTGGAAAACCCTCAGCAGGCGCTGTGGCATGCCATGTTTATTTAACCAGGCAGCAAATAAGAAAAGAGGACGTTCCCACCAGGGTCTCCAAGTGAGGGGACGGCCTGAAGTGATCCTCTGACCCCTCTCTAGGCCCCCCATCAGCCTGAGAGTCTGTCTTTGGGGTTAATTGTGGGAACCCGGCCTCCCTTGGGGCCTAGTTAATTTCCTTTCTCTCCAGAGGTTCATTCTTAAAAATCTGACATTGACCTAAATGGAACCAAAAAAAAAAAAAAAAATGAAAATCGAACTAGGTTAATTGAAAAGAAACGGTGCTCTGGCTGCACTAGGGCTTCCCGCGTCGGAGAAAGCACACCGAGTGGAAAGGATACCAGTCGACAGGCCTGAAAGCGCTTTCGTGTTATCAACTCGAGCTTTAACCGGGTTCACTTCCCACTCAGCGCCCGCTCCGGGGAGGAGACCCATGCGTGATGCCTGGAATCCCTTGGTGATGAGAGTCGCGGAGAGAGCCACGTAGAATAATTTTATTCAATTCGAGGGTGTTAAGTGCCCATTCAGGGGCCGGCGTTGCACTAAGGAGTGACCCAGAGGGATGGCAACAGGGTATGGGGCTGGGTCCCCATGGGGACACCTCCCAGGTGGCCTCACGCAGCCCCCCCAAGCACTCGGGATGTGGGCTCCAGCACCAGGGAGAACCGAATTTGCGCCTGCAGGGGAGGCTGGATGCAGCCGACTGGGTCGCTCTCCAATGACAACAAAGAGAAAAGCAAACCCAGTTCCCCCCGTAGTGTGGGGGGCAACGCTGCGCCCCAGAAGTGGGGGGGGAGAGAAAGCCACGTTCGTTTTTCAGTCTAAAGTCCCCCAAGGCAACAGCAGCCGGTTGTCAGTCCTGGGAGAAGGGGAGAGGCCAATCCAATCACTGAGGATGAAGCGGAGGATTAAAGAGGGACCCCGAGGGTCGGTGCCCATCTCCAGAGAGGAGCCAGGCCGGGGAGGCGACAGGGCGTCCTGCAAGGACGCGGGATTTCAAGTGCCATCCCGCTGCCACCACCACTTTGTACTTTCCCATGAGAGAGTCATTTCCTCTCTCCAGGCCCCCAACACCCAACCTCCAAAACGCCAGTGAAGGAGCCACTTCTCTCATCCGCAGGTAAAACCGACCGGGCGGGCACCGCACTGGGGCCACTCCCGCCCCCACTTCCACCCAGAGACGGGCCGCGTGGGGCGGGGGGGCCTGCGGTGCTCCCTCCGCCTGGACCCCCCGAGAGCAGCCCGGGACAAGCTGCGGCGGCAGGGCCACCTAGAAAGTAGTCACACGGGGGAGCCAGGTGGCCGGGAAGTGCTCCGGCGGTGTCACAGGCCGTCCTGCCTCCCAGGCGAAGGTGCCCGTTGTGTAACTATTGCAGCGGCACAGTTTGTGACCGTGTCCTTCCTACCGTGACTGGTGCTGCTGGTTGAGCATATGATTAATGATTAATTATTATTGCCATCATCACTATGATTATGCCCTTCGAGCCCTATTTCCCCTAGATCCTTAGGAGAAGATTCATAAGGGACATCACTTCTGTGCCTCAGTGGTTTGATCCTAGAGGAACAAGGATTAGTATTCTTCACACACACCTTCCCAGGAGCAAGAACTATGAATTATAGAAACAATTCTGGCGTGCTCTGCTTAGAATCAACTGCATGCACGAAAACAATAAGCCACGGACACGGCCCTTTGAATAAGATCCGGTGCGCGGCGTCCACAGAATCTGCCGTAGCGGGGAGCCTGTGGCCTAGAAGGTCCTCGAGAGGCCAGAATTTGCAGAGGAGGCGAAGCAAACACCCGACTCCCTTTCACCGCCCCAACCAGGGCTGTGAATGAACAGCTAAAGAAAGACTCAGCCAGCAAAGTCCCCTCCAGGAAAAAGGTGACAACTTGGCGTGCTACGGGGAAGCCTTTGCTTGGCGGTCGCGGCAGGGCCGGACAGGGGCTGTGAAAGACCTCCACAACACAACAAGAAGCATCTGGCCCCAATTTCCAACGCGTACAGCCTCTCAGGGGATGATCCGAAGAGAGTTCATCCCTGCTGCTCTGGCGGGGCTACTTCGCGTGTGAATGGCCATCGCCCAGGAGGCTCCCCTGTGGTTTTAGTCTGTCTCTCCTCTCTAGGCCTGAGGCAGCTTCTGGGCCGCCCCTGAGACCCTTGCCCGAGTCCCCACCCATCATTTATTTCCCGGAGTCGCTGGCGTGACAATGGCTGCGAGAATGCGAACGTGGCCACAGAACATTCAGGATGTTTTTAACGTCACGGGAATAAGGGATGTGAGCAGAGAGGCCAAGAGTCGGGGTGTGGAGAGTGGGCCAGACCCCGGGGCGGGGGCTTTCGCATCGCTCCTCCAGGAGAAGGGGAGGGAGGAGCATCGCAGAAACTTCGAGATGCTATAAAAAGTCCGCTTCCTGATCCCTATGAGCCACAGGTGAGGAAATCTTTAAAAGTGAACAGACACTAGCTACGTGGGAATTGGGGACCCAATAATGCACCCCGCACACGGCACACGACAGTAGACATCCACCCGTGGTCTGTTCGTGAGAGCTTGACACTCTCACTCCTAGGCCACTGTCCCAGATAGATAAAATTCAAAGGTACACGTCGTGAAACTCCAAAGGATGATCAATAAATGCGTGTTGACGGGAAATCTGGAGAAAAGGAGGGAGAAGGGAAGATAGCGGGTCTGAATGAAACACGCCCCCGTGTCGGAACCCATCTTCAGGGCAACCCACGCACAAAGCCACGGCCGCGCTGGCCATTTCTCTCCTGGGCTCCGAAGTCGGCTTCCTTGGAACTTCAACCCACTCTCGAGACGGTCAGAAAACAGGTCACCTGTCGAAGCTCAGAGAGAGCGCCCCTGGGATTTGGACCCCGACGGGCCAGACTGCAAAGCCCACGCTTGCTCCACTCGACCCCATTTATTAATCTGTGTCCCTCGGTGAACGTGAACTTCTCAGTCATCTTCTCGGGGCAGAGTGAGGGAAGGGGAAGGTGCACGGGAAGTTGCGTTCTGCCGTGGGGACGCCGGACAGTGTCGTGGGGGGACCAGGACACAGAGTGATATTTGCCTTCCCGAGGGGCAGCTCGCAGGGGAGCTGTGGCACAAAGGCCCCAGTCGTTCAAAATGGGATAATTGAGTCCATATGGCCTGCCTGGCCGTCCTACATAAAGCTGCTCTGTCATTCCAACGCCCCAAGGCCAACAGAACACAGGCCAAGAGGCCTCCCGCCTTTCAATATCCAGGCAGACTTGTAAAATCGCAGCAACTGAGACCAGAGCGACTTTAAAACCTCAACAGGAAATAAAAGCCTTCTCCCCGAAGCAGAAAGTCCACGCTGCCTCCTCGGATACAATCACACCCCTGTGGTGAAGAAATAGCTGGGGGTGAAACTGTATTCCCGTTCTAAAAATCCCTCCAGGAGCCTGGCAAAATTAGAAACGGGTCCCCTTACCCCACTCGCCCCTAAAGAGGAGGCATGTTTCCATTTTACGACAGGCTTTAAATAGCAGATAATGACTCCTGGTAATGTGCAGCTTTGATTTCTTCAGGCTGCGAATCTGAGGAAGTGGAAAGCTGGTTTTATGTTCAAGCCAAGATCTAAGGCCTAGAATTACAAGCCATTTATTGCCGTTTGCCTCTAGGTGGTTGTCTTAAAAGTTATGGAGGCGCAATTATCCAGGTGGCTAATAACCTGGCCCAATGCAGAATTCCAGTGGTCACGGAGGAAACTCTGGGCAGGGCCGAGGGACAGAAGGCAAATGGGCCGAATCTCAAAACGCCAAGGACTCAGAACCCAGTACGAGCCCCTCACTCCCCGCCAACAAAGCCTGAGGCAGGGAACCGCTCGCCCTGGTGTCAGGACTGTTTTATTTGGAGCGCAATGTCATCTACGCTCTAGCTGCTCTGTCATTCCAAAATGGCCCTGACCTGGCCTCTGAGTCTGTCTAACTTGTAAGAACTTGAAACGCAGGAGGTGAGGCTGTGTGTCACTCAGGCAGCTGATCCAGACCCAACAGCCCAGGCCTCAAGCCCAAATCCAGGTCTTAGCCGTGTGGCCTTGAGCAGGTTCCCTTAACTGTGATCGTCTTCAGCTGCCACATGGGTGAAATGAAATAAAAATGCCTCCTCCTCAGGATACTGGGCACGTGGTGTGGGATTAATAACCATTTTTTGTAAGCCGGCTACCTTTTCCACCAAACAAGAATAAAGAGGCTTTTACTGGGGTAGCACGATGGCCTCTGCCCGATTTGAAAAACGCCCGGCACAACAGCCTCACCGACGCAGCCAGGGTTACGCCGACACCTGCACATTGTGATTTCAAAAACGCCTGGGGAATCCTAGGACCCCCAAATCAGCCCCGCAGATAACAGAAATTCAACAATTAGAGAGTCATTCCTTCGGATTGACGCTTTGATTCCTATGAAAAGGCAAGTTGCCCTGGAAGCAATAACAATAATAATTCAAGCCTATTATCAGTCAGACAGTGACAATGTTTCATCCTTTGCTGAAAACAAATACAAAAATACATAGTATGGTAGCCAGTTCTAAAATATTCTAAAATATTGAGGATCGCAGCCACCATATTCCTTCCTCACAGTCCCTGGAACTGCAGAAGGTACAAATATGTTGTCTAGGAGAGGACTGAGGCTCTAGACAAGATTTAAGAGACCAGAAGGGAAATTAAAATATATATATTTATTTATTTATTTATTTATTTATTTATTTCATGAAATTCTGCTCCTCACTGGATGCCGTGTGTTGCTGTAAAGGTGTCCCGACCTTTCACTGAGTGTCTGTGACCGTGAGATGTGGGAGAAGGATGAGAGGTGGGACTATCACCGCCCCTATTCTGGAAATTAAAAATAAACAAGTTATAAAGAAACAGCCTGGGGAGACCGAGCACTGTAGGTTCCTTGTCGGGGTTAGGATCGTCACGTACTTTTTCGAATCTCATCGCACGTCGAGAGCACGTGCCAAGAGCAGACACGTGGTGAGTGGCTGTGGATTCATTGCTGTCGACCGAAAACTGCACGAGGGCCGAGACCAGGCCTGGTCGTTTGACTGTCAAAAACATCTTGTATAACTGCTTGATTTATAGCCGCCCTTCAGTGAATCTTTGTGGATTGCACGAACAGATGAATGAGCGAGTGGGTGGGTGGATGGATGGATGGATGGATGGATGGATGTGTGGGTGGGTGGGTGGGTGGGTGGGTGGGTGGGTGGATGGATGGATGGATGGATGGATGGATGGATGGATGGATGGATGGCTGGATGGGTGGATGGATGGATGGATGGGTGGGTGGGTGGGTGGGTGGGTGGGTGGGTGGATGGATGGATGGATGGATGGATGGATGGATGGATGGGTGGATGGATGGATGGATGGATGGAATGAAATAGGCATAAAGAGAAAAACGTGGATCAGATGATTTAAAGCTGGGAACAAAGGAGCAGCCCGAATTCTCCCCTAATTCAGCTCTCCACTACCATCCAGCACACACCTCTGAGCTCTACCACCTCGAGGAAGGAAGGAAGGAGAGGAGGAAAGAGGGGGGAAGGGAGGGAGGGAGGGAGGGCAGCATGTGCGTGCACGCGTGGGGGTGGGGGGTGGGACGTGACACTCACTGAGACTGCCCTCTTTTGCTGTGAGGACCTGTCACCCTACCAGCCACACGTCTGAGGACAGTTAGACGTGCATCTGATAAGAACCGAGAGTGATGAAAGTTTGAGGGAAAAGGGTGTTTTAGGAGCACAGAGGCCTGAATCTTGCCTCAGCTCTGTCACCGGTCTTATGACCTGGAAAAAATGACCTTTCGGGACCTTCCTTTCCTCATCTACTGAGCGCTTACCCAATATTAGGATCTGCTCTACTCCTTTTGCATGCATTATTTATTTTAATCCCTTCAGTAGCCTGTGAGGTGGGTATTTGTTCATTTACAGATGAGGGAACTGAGGCTCAGGGCCACAGAGAGCTTGCCCGAGGGCACACGGCTTCGTAAGTGCCTGGGAGGCGAACTCAGGCCATCTGGCTCCAGGGACTGCGCCGACTGCTATCCTGATTTAAACGTCCCCAAAGGTAGGCCCCGGGTCTGCTGAGCTCACCGCTGCACCCCTGATGCTTGGCCAGTGCCCAAGTGAGGCCGCGTGGAGGAGACACTCAGTGAGTATTTATTTGCTGGGAGAAGGAAGGAAAAAAGGGAGGGGGAAATCACCAAACGGGACCTGATTCCTTAGCTTTTTCTTACCCACGGCTTGACCAAGGTCTGCTTAAGACAGAGCTGGCGGAGGCCGGAAACCTGAGACATGGCTGAATGGGAAGCTGAAACACACCTGTGAGATCCGGGCGTGCGTGGGAGCTAGTCATTTGGAGGATGTCGAACGGTGACCATCTTGAATGACCAAACGGCAGCTAACTGTTGCCTGCGTCCTGAACAAACGCCATTTACTTCACCTCCGAAGCATTAAAGGGTCACGATCTCCCTCCATCTCCCTCCGTATCACTCCGAATAACAAAAAGATGCTTCCCCGGGGGGACTTCGACTTGCTGGGGCTCTCACCATCTCTGCACCGTTTTGATCATCTACAATGAGCATGAACGAACTCATATGTGTTTGCAAATCAAGAACTAAAAATAAATCCTTAAAAACATGCACCTCTCATGCTTCCTTCTCGAACCTTCCCGGGGGGCAGGTTCACAGCCGCCGTCCCTGGCCGTAAGCAGCTTCTGACGCGTGTGTGTTCTAAAGAACACGGGTCCTATAATTATACTGAGCTGAACCCAAAGCTCAGTCCTCACGACCCGCTTCAAAGTCTTCTGCTCTGGAAAAGTAATAACCTGGGGATGAAGCGAGCCCCGCCCACCCCTCTGATCTTCCCTCTTGATGGATACTGCTCAAGGCTAAGTGTTGAGGGATAATACGTAGGTTTAAACTATGCCACACACCAGTGCATTAGAAATAATAAATGTTCTCCTAGACGGCCCACAGTTTATAAGAGGATTCCAGGCACAGAAGCGAGGCGGCTAGGCAGGGCTTCCTCCTCCTGTCAGGCCTGCAGCACCTCCAGGATTTAGGCTTGTTATTCAGTCGACAACTATTTACGATGGGCCTACTATGGGCAGGGAATGAGTCAGGTGCTGCAGAGGATGCAAATGCGGATAAGAGGTAACCCCTGCCCTTTAAGACTGACAGCATTTGCCAGAAGCTTTCAATAGAGAACGGAATCAACCAGAAGTGGGGTTTCTTATCTCAAAAGCTGTCTGTCCACCATTTGACAAACTGAAGGGGTTATGTTTTGTTCCTCCTGAAGAGTTTACCGTGAAGAGGGGGAAACTAAGACGCAAAAACAACTCTGACGCGTGGAGGGTCCCAGTGATGGAGGTGATAGGATTGTGGTCCATCAGAGCGGGGTACTCGGAGCTGTGCGGCGGGGGGTGGGGTTGGCGGTCACTTTTTTTAAAAAGGATGGCCCTGGGGAATGCTCCGAGGGATTTTGCAGGACTCTGATGGGCCAAATGAGCCGAGGGGGGTATTCGAAGAGAAGGAAGAAGCGCTGAAAAGAAATTCGAGGGAGAATCTGAGGCCTAGTTTGGCGAGAGCAGGGGTTCTCCAAGGAACCCGCTAGAAATGCGAGTTCTCAGGCCCGTCCTAGACCCACTGTGGGGCAGGGTCCAGCACCCTACGTTGTAACAAGTCTCCCAACTGACTCTGGGACCAGTTAACGTTTAAAACGACTGGCCTAGCCCCGGGGCACATGTCGGGGACAAACCCCCGCGAGGTGGGTAGGAGACATCTGACCTAAGTTCACCGTCTGTGGACAGCCAGCCTCTGAGCAGACTGGCGACATGGAACGAGTTATGCTTGAAAATATATTTTTAAAAAAAAACACACAATGAAACGTGTGTAGAGTCCTTAGGAATGGGAAGAAAACTGACTTAGGGAGACCAGGTAGGAGGCTGGGGTGCCAGGTAGGGGCAGGTACTGACTCCCTGATCATCACAAAGTGGGGGCTGACAGGATCCTGCTTTGGCCACCGAGTGGCTCCTGAGGAGGAGACAAAAAAGACCGTTTTATTTGAAATCTCACGGACCAGGAGAACAGTGGGGTTGTCAGGTGGCGTCTCGCCATAGAGAGAGCGTCTAATCACTGTGTCCTTCCTGTAACCCTAAAACCTGACAACAGGACCCCAGCAGGAAATAATTCCAGGGCCCTCCCTCCGAGAAGGACACCCCGGAAGGACCTAGAAGGTAACTTCGGGTCCCAGGCGAGGGTTCCAGTCCCTCCATTTTCCACAAGGGAGTGACAAGCCACCTGCCCAGGCCACCAGCCTTGGAGAAGAGCCCACGAGGCAGAGGAGGTCGGCCTGAGAAGACCAAAGGCCAGGATTTCAGGAGCGGAAATACAGATGCTCAATCCTAAAAAAAGGAATCACAGGTTCATGTTCAGGGGACCCGTCTCTTCGACGTGCCATTGCAGGATCCTGCGGTGATTCTGTGTTTCCCTTCTGAGGAACCCCCGACTGCCTTCCCCAGAGGCTACCCCACGCGACACGCTCGCACCAGCCGTGCCCAGCGGTTCGCAGTTTTAAAGTTTAAATGTTGTTGCAAAAAGCGGAATTTACTGGGGAGCGCGTTCCTCAAACCCTGCCTTTGTCAGTAGTTTGCAAAGCACAAAGGGGACGCTACAATGTCTCCCCGAAACTGGGCTATTCAATCGGACCCCCAGAGGGCAGGACGAAAATCGGATCCTGGGACGCAGAAAGGCCATCGGGAGGGCGGTGGGTTTGCTCGTTCCTGCCGTGGCCTCGGTCCCCACCCCGCGCCCCACTCACCAGCCACACCTGCGTCCCCCACTGTCTTCCACCTGCCCCTCGATTCCTACTGCAGGGTTTGCCCCCCTCATTCGGGTTCTCATCGTCCACATTGGAGTTTCTTCAAGATCAGAAAAGCAACCCCCCACCACAGTTTCCACTCTCTCAGCCTTGACCTCCAGGACAGGAACTCACTCCCCATCCTCTGCCTGCTTGTCGAGGCCCGTAACCAACTCACCCCGCCCTGTGTTCGAACAACTGCTTCGTGTTACCTCGCGGGCCACGAAAACGGGGTTCCCATCGCATCATAGCCGCCACCTCCACCCACAAAACGGCAATGCCAGGAGCTTCCAGTCCTCCTTCTCCCAGAGCGCAGCGGGGACACTGACCACTCGGTCAAGACAGGGACCTGGTCACCTGTCCCACTGTCTCTCAGGCTGGTCAAAAGCAAGCGACCAGAGACTCCCTCCACTTCATTAGCCGACCCTCCAGTTACCCAAGGGTCTTATTATCGTTTATTTTAGAGAATTCAACTGTTAGAAAAAACCCTTGCGTTCGATACTGTCACACTTCTTTTGGTGATGAGGATGAGGATGATGATGACAATAATGACGCCACTTTAATCGGCTACGCACTTGTCCCATCGCATTTGATTTTTTGTTTCCACTAAGGTCGACGTGCAGTTTATTCTACCGTAGTGTCAGGTGTGCCACATAGTGCTTAGACGTTGATATAATTTACAAAGGGACCCCCCCCCCATTTATCACACCGGATTTTTGTCTGAAAGGTAAGCGGGACCCGTATTGAGACTCCCGCTGCGCAGAAGACCCAAGTGGCAGGTAAATGCTTACCGCACACGGCGCTCAGGGCAGAAAGCGGGACTGGACGAGCAGGTGTTCAGACTCCTGACCTTGTCACCTCCCCCCGCCTCTCAGAGTCTGAAAACAACTGTCAACAGCAAAGTGATTTGAAATCCCTTTTATCTCCTCGACACGGGGAGCTTTCATCATCCCAAGGGGAACTTTTTATGGCCCTTTGGCTGGTTTTAGTGGCACCCAAGTAAAGCAGAAAACGAAGGAACACAGCAGGGTGCCGGCGGGATGACCCGCCATCAGAGGCCGCGGAAGCAAAGTCCCCTCTTTGTTAGAGTTGCTTGCCCACGACTCCCGGGGGACGCTGCCTGCATCTCCAGGGTCCAGTTCCGCCTGTGAGTCATGGCTGGGGCATTCTGTCCTTGTCCCTGCTACTTAGAAAACCAGCACACCTGGAAGGGGGGACGGATTGTGAGAAAAGGGAAACATGAGAACGATAAGTGAACGGGGTGGCCGATGGAATTCTTGACGCTGGGCGTTCAACTGCCAGATGACGGCCCGTTTCTGGGACAATGAGGCTTGCAACGTGCCACCCACTCCAGGCCGTGCAAAGGGAACAGACAGACCCCAGCGTCCCCTGACTGAGCACAAAGCTAATTTTCAGAGTCGCCCAACCACCTAAAACAGGATGCTTGGAGCTGTATCTCAGCTTCTGCAGACTCTCCCCTCGTGACACCATTCTCGAAGGCCAGAACCACCTCGCAGGAAGGATCTCCACCGCCTGGATCTCCTTCGCACACAGCAGGCCCTCGAAAACGTGCGTGGAATCGAATTTGAATGGAACGATTAGCATGATCCCGGAGAAGCAACACAAAAGTGTTGGCCTCTGGAAATGACCTGTGGACTGGAGTGTCGGAGACTCCAATCGCGACTCACAAGGTTTCCCACCGCCCTGGGAGGGCAACACACAGAGAAAGGTTTCAGTGCGTGCTCAGTGGACAGACGCTTCCCGGGCAAAGCAGAGGCCCGTTCGATGAGACATCTCTATCGGCTGCAGCAGCAATAAACTTGTGTCAACGCTCCCGAGATAAGGAGGGGGGAACCAAACAGCCACGTCTGCTAAAAATAACCCGCCGCTCATCTCATCGCCCGGGCCCTGCTCCCTGGGAGACGCAGGTGCACTGCCACGCGCAGTAAAACGAGGCCTGAAGGGTCCATTTCCATTGCACCGGGGAAGAACTCCTCCGAAAGGTAAACCATGGATGAATCACTTTGCGAAGAGAACTCACTAACGGTCCACACTGGAAGTTACACGAATTCGGAATTCGAAATTCTGTCTCTTTGCCTATGCAAGAGAGATGAATTCATGGGATTTTCAAGCGTTTCCCTCGAGATTTTAAATCCAAAAGGCGGATGGAAGAACGCGGACCACGCACCAGCTTCCCCAGAGCGCGTGCGCGTCCGAGGGTGCATTCGTGTGTGCCAACGAAGAGTCGCCTGTGTGTGCACGAATGCCAGGATCCGCCCCGAAGGCCACCCCACGGTCCAGAGCAAAGCTATTTGTGGCTCTGAGCCCTCCGTGTTTGGAGACTTGGCCTGGAGCTCCAGTTCATTTTGACAGGCTACCCGCTCAATCTGCTTTTGCAAGAGGGAACATCCTATGAGGTCACTGCATCTAGCAAATTCTATCTTGTGCCACTAGACTTGGGTTTTGGGGAAAAGGAAGCCCAGCATCTCACCTTCCCCCACTTCCCCAAAAGTTGCACCTAGTCCCCTAGCGGCCTTGGGAGGGAAAGGAGGGCTGCGCCCGTGCCTTTTGCAGGAGAGTGAGGGGGCAGGGTGTTAAGAATCCCCACTGAAAGCAGGAATGGAGAGACGGCTTTATCAAATAACTCCATGACAGCACCCCAGCAAAAAAACAAAACAAAAAACAAAAAACAACGCGATCGCCGTCCACCCTTCCGACAGCTCGCTTGGCAGACTGCCTGGTGCCACAGTGACTTCGTCGTGCCGCGCCACCAGCCTTCTCTCTGGTGGCTCGTTTGCTTTGTCGCCTCTGATGCTGGTCAAGAGGTCAAGCCTTCTCTTCTGCCGAGTGCCAGAGTCCTGGAATCCACCTCCCGCCTCCAAGCTGCGGGTGTGGCAGGTCTCTGTGTTCGAGGTTTTGGCAGGCTCCCCCAGCCCTGCCTGTTCACGCGCCAACTCCCACGTCAATCTCCGGAGTCTGGGCTCTGCCCAGCATGGGATGGTCACTATGTATGTTTTGTTCAACAATAAAGAGCAGAAAAGAAAATCTGCAGTGGAATTCCACATCTATCTTGTTGAAACCTGCATGAGTCTGGGAAAATGTTTTACTGCAGGGAAAGGGAACGACCTTAACTCAAAAGGGATCTCGGACCTAACTTGAAGCTAAAACTATATAAAAAAATAAACTCTTAGAAGAACATATAAGAATAAATCTTCATGACCTTGGATTCGGCAGTGATTTTTTTTAGATTGACACCAAAAGCACAGACTAAAAATAATTAATACACGGGACGTCCTCAAAAACAGAATTTGTGCTTCAAACGGCATCGTCGGGAAAGGGAAAAGATAACTCACGGAGAGGAAGAAAATACTGGCCAATCGCACATCTGATCAGGGACTTCCATCTGAAGTACATATAAAGGATTCTTACAAGCTCAGGGACACGGGAAATAATAACGACCACAAAAACCCCAACTCTCTAAAAATGGACAAAAGGCTGGATTAGCCATTCCTCCCAAGGAAACATGTCAATGGTCACTACGCAAAGGAAAAGATGCTCGACCTCATGAGTCGTGAGCGGCACGCAGATCAAACCCCCACGGTGGTACCACTCCACACCCACCCGACTCAACAGGACGGACGAGAAGGCCCAGAAAGGAAACCTCGTCCGTTGGGATGCAAACGCGGCGGCCCCTTCCGAAGCCGGTTTGAAAGTTTCTCAAAACGTTAAACCCAGAGTTGCCAAGTGGACTAGCAGCCCTCAGCCGGGGAGCTGCCCACGAGAAGGGAACACGTACGCCCACCCGAAGCCGGACGCACAAATGTCCATGACGGCACTTTCCACGACAGCGAAAACGTGGGAAGAACCCCACGTCCGTCGGTCGACGTGTGTTTGCCCACACGGTGGACGCTATGGGAACCTCGACACCCCTGTGCGAAGCGAAAGAAGCCGGTCACACAAGGCCACCCACTGTACCATCCCATGGATACGAAATGTCCAGAACAGGCAGCTCGAGAAGCGGCAAGCAGATGGGGGGCTTCCCGCGCCCGGGGGGTGGAGAGGGACTGACTGCTACCAGGCATGACACTCCTTTTCGGAGTGACAGGAATATTCTGAAATTAGATCGTAGTAATGACCGCCAAATTCTGGAACTATACTAAATCCCACCGACTCGTGCATGGAAGGCAGGCGAGTTTTAGGGAATGCCGACTGGGTCTCGATTAATCATTTAAAAAGAAGAGGACCATGGCACGTCCTGCTTTACACAAACTGGGCTGCCAAACTGGCACTGGCCTGAGGTGGCCACCTTCTCCTCCTCGGCCATCTCGGGAGTTCCCACCCGCTTCGGCTAGTTCGCAAAGCTGCGACTAGAAGGATTTTCTGTAAAAATACACCCAATGGTCTCATCTTTTCCCTAAAATCATCATTTCCCAAGAAAATCAATCCTAAAAGAAATCAAAAGGAAAAAAAAAATCAGAAAGCACTTTAAAACCTGTTGCTTCTCACCAAACCCCCTCCACACACATACCAAGCAGTGTCTTTCCCACAGGGCCAGGGGGGAGCCGTGTGTATTTGTATCTGGGTTCTGATGTAACAAAAGAAATATTCATTTTCTCGTGGCTGGGTTGTTCTTTTTTCCCCCTTTACTACAACATTTTTCTCTCCGGAATTCTCCTGAGGTCATGTGATACAATCTTGAAAATTTACACCCTAAGGAGATCAAGAGGGGTTGGCGAGAGCCTGTGCAGTAAATTGGCATCCGTGCTAATCGATAACCTACTTTCAAATGGAACGAGTCAGGCCCACTCCATCCTCGGGGCAGCCAGCCGCCGAGCAGGAGAGCAGGAGAGCGAGCCGCCTCCTCCTCGGGGCCCGCGCTAATTGCTACTCTCACAAAGCCCGGGCAATCTTATCCAGGTGATCCATTAGCGGGGAAACTACTAGAAAAGGAGCAAGAGAGGAGGGAGAGACATCAGGGTAAAGAGGTTAAACAGCACAAAAGTGATTGGAAGGGGGAAAAGAGCTTGGATTTGTGTGTGAAAGAGATAAAGAGGAGAAAGGATGGCGGCAAGGGAGATGCTGAGAGCTCTAGAGGTTCAGCTCTAGCGAATTCCTCTCCCCCGGGATAAGCCGGGCGGGCCCCAGGCCTCTGGGTCTGACAGGCTGGGGTGGGGGAGGGGAGGCCCACGGCCCCCCCGCCCCATCCCACCCACAGGACAGGGCAGGAATCTGCTCAATGACTCCAGGAGGACCCCAAATGCCGCCCTGGCCATAAACAAGGCTGTGACAGCTTCTGCGGTGGGTTCTTCCTGTTTCCCGTCCGGTACCACGGTGACCCCTGGCCCGAGCTCTGCACACCTGCCTCAGGCAGAAAAGTCAACAGGGTGCTCCAGGCTGCGCCAGCAGCCCCGCACACTCTTTAAAAGTGCCCATGCATCGCCTCCCCCAGCCGCCCCTCTCTACAACCCGCAGCATCGGAAGTCGAACGTTCAGACTAACGGGAGAGACGCGAGTCCCGCACTGAGCGCTGGAGAGCATCTGACCCCCCAAAACACTCCCTAGGAAGGCACAGGTTCCCGAGACACCGAACGGTTCAAAGTCAAGACACTCCTTTCGCAAAATCACAAGAGTCTCTTGCCTGTCTCCGGCTGGGGTCTCGTCTCCCTCCAATTCTTCTTGCTGCTGCTGGAGACTCTCCTGGAGCACAGATCCGGTCCCCTGGGGACACTTCTTCGTCAGGACGCAGTGGGTCCTTGGCCAGGCCCGCAGGCCCTGCACTTTGTGCTCCGCTCCTCCTTGCCCAGCCACCCAGGCCCACGCACGCTGGCCCCGGGGGCTTCCAGGCCTTTCTCTGGCAGCTGCCTCTCTCCAGAAGGCCTCCCTGCCCTCCACTGATGAGGCAAACACCTACCTGGCCTCAAGGCCCAGGTGAAGAGTCTGCCCTCACCCCGCCCCCACACTTGCCCTTTGGCCTTTGCAACTCGGCGATGCGCTTGTTTGTTGACAGGTGTGTCTTCCTAGGAGTTGGTAAACCTCTTGAGACCAAAGCTGGGTCTCATTTCTTTTGTTGGAATCGGTAGCATGTCACGCGCAGAGTGGCTCGTTAGGGGTTCAGCGCATGTTTGAGGAATGAATGAGTGAACGAGGGGTCTGATGAAGTCCTTCGGGCCTGCCTCCTGAGAGCATCCTTCGCAGCGTTTCAAACAAACGCTGTTTTAATTCAAAATAGCTTGGAGTGGGGAGGGAGAACGGGGGGTGGTGGCTTAAAGGTACAGAGCTCCAGTTTGGGAAGAGGAGAAAGTTCTGGAGAAGGACCGTGGAGGTGGCCGCACAGCACGTGAATGCTCTTAAGGCCACTGAGCTGCATATAAAAATGGTTGTCCTGGTGAATTTTATTTTATGTACATTTTACCCAAATAATAAAAAATAAAAAAAAGATAAACTTAGGCTAAAGACCAAGAGGCTGCTGACGACACGGGCAGTGCGGGAATCTGACCACCGAGAGGACAAAGACAGAGCACCCGGGCAGAAACCAGAGCCGTGAGGGCAGCGCTCCTCCTCCTGACACCGTAGCCCCAAACCCACGATGACGGCCTCCAGGCCGCCCTGGGTCATGTGGTTGTACCAGAGAGTTCTGAGCTCCTAAGGCAGTGCCTGGCACATAGTAGGTGCTCGGAATATTTCTCGAACGTCCCAGAATCGTTTGAATAGGCAGCTGGAGGCTTAGGACTTGCTCTGAGGCGCAGAGCTGTGGTGGGGAGGTTCGACCTCCGTGTGGTTCTGAGGGACAGAATGTTCTCTGCTCAGAAACTTCATTCGGCCCGTGCCTGGCCCCTTCATCTCAGCCTGCCAGCCCTGCGGGCCTCCTACCTCAGGCTTCTCCTCCCTGCTCGAAGCCGAGCCCAGTCCCTCCCGGCACCAGCTCCTGATGCAACTCCCCTAACTGCTCTCTCAACGGAAAGTTGCAATCCCCCACCCCAAGTCTTCCCTTCTTCCAGCTGAAACCCAGGACCCGCGGCCATCAAACCTGTGACAGGAGAAACCAGGGTTCTGGAGGTTCAGGAGACCATTTTTCTTCGGCCGCACTGAAAGGGTCATTTTACTAATCAGAAACAGGCCCGAGCTGCCACCACCGTCATCCATCACCAGAAGGGAAGGGGGGAAACACACACACAAGACAAGGGAAAGCAAAACCCAGAGGCAATGAATCCAACCTCCATCCCACAGACTGAGGGGAATAACGGCCCCACAGGGACTGCATGCAGACAGCCAGGGGGAAGCTGGACGTGGCCTGGCTCCGCGCCGTGCTTTCCTGGCTGCTCAGATGAGCGTTCATCAGTGTCACCATCGACACTGTAACGCTCACACGCACCCACGACAGCCCGGTCCTTCTCGAGTTGGACACTCCACCATCCATTCCCCCCCAAAGAAGCTCTAAATAGGGTCACTGAGCACTAGTTTCTGATTAAGAGGTCGTGTTGTCTTAGAGGGCATCGGGGATCAATAAAGAGGAGGTTGTCTTTGTCTCAAAAATAGGGGGAATGGCCACACCCCTACAAGTGAGTGGGGGCCAATCTGCATCCCACCTGCATCTCGCTGCAGGACACCGGCCCAGGTCCCGCACGTGGCTGAGTCTCCTCCCCTGCAAAGTGGGGACAGCGACCTCCCAGCTGTGAGGATTACATGCGACGTTGCACATAACGTGCTCAGAAGCGTCTGGTGGTCACATCAGCACCTGCTATCACGGCTGCCCTTCGTGAGCCATCCCCGAGGCCATCGGCCTGAGCAGCGGGGGGTCCACGGGGTTCCCTCGTCCCTGGGGACACTATAACGTGACACGGTTTGTGCCGCTGTCTGTGTGCCCATCCCCTGGAGCTGACCATTTTAACCCTCTGTACGTGTGCAGTTCCGTGGGATCAAGGACTTTCCCACGGGGGTGCCACCGTCCCCACCCACCCCCAGAACTATTTTCATCTTCCCAAACGCCTCACTCATCAGGCGACAACTCCGCACCCCGCTCCCTGGGCCCCCGGCACCGCCACTCTGTCTCCCTGAGTCCCAGGCCCCTCACATGAGCTCGGTCGTGCAGTGTCTGTCACAGTGTCTGGCTTATTTCACTCAGCACGACGTCCTCGAGCTTGGTCCGCGGTGTAGCCCGTGTCGGAACCTCCCTCCTGCTTCAGGCCGAAGGGCACATGCATCTCGTGGTGGGTGCAGACACCTCCCGTTTATCCACTTCTCCGCGGACGGCCACCTGGCGGCTCCTTGAACGCTGCTGCCGTGGACCGGGTGCTGGACGGCCGTCCGGATGGATGACAGGGCATCGCGCTGTCGTTGAGCCCCTTGTGAAGGCAGCGTGCCAGGCCCCCTCTCTGGACACGCGCTGCCTGGCAACACCGCATTCCCCGGGGGTCCTGCGGGCCCCCGAGGCCGTTTCTATTCTCCGTGCGTGAGATGCCCGGGATGGCTCGTCTTCTTCCACCTTCACTCCCCAATTCCTGGTCATCTGGTTGGCCTCAACTCAGCTGCCACCTCCTCTAGGAAGCCCCCTTATCCCATGACGTTCCTTAAAGGGGTGCTGTGGCCAAGAGGCGACAACGGCCGGGGGCAGCGGCCTGCTCCTGTGCGCTCCCAGCTGCACTCGGCGCACGCTTCCAGCCCACCCTGCGCGGGCAGGGCTGTGTCCACGAAGCCGGTATGAACACGATTACACAAAAGAGGAAGGGGAAGCAGAAAAGAGCAAGGCCTGCTCCACGCTCGCGGAGCTGGCGGGGGACAGAGCGAGGGTTCGGATCCAGGCGGCTGGCGGCGGGCACCACGCTCTGAATCACCAAAGCAAGGCGGCCGTGTGCCACCGCGACGGGGACGCTTGCTCGCGATTACAGGACGCTAATGCCCGCACGAGAGGACCCTGAGGTCTCCAGGAGTCGAGGTGATGGGCCAGGTTACAAATGAATGGCGCTCATTGAAATCGACACGTTAACGGGGATTCTGCCCTTCGTAAGAATGACAAAAAGAGGGTCTGAGAAGCCACCATTCTACGGAAAAGACCCTAAAGGATGCTCTTAGGTAGAGCGATGAGCTCTGCTCCCTTTCTTTTCTGAATCGGCGGCACAACCCCAGTGATGTCTGCAGAAAAGTCACCCTGCCTCCTTGTGACTCCGCACCGAATGTCGCCAAACCAGCCTGCTGCGTTTGTCCTCTCCCTTCTCTCAAGCCTCTACCGGCAGAGAGATGCCTTCAGTATCCCAGACTGCCACCCCTGGCATCCGGGTTGCAATCACGTGTCACCAGCTCACCAAGGGACAGAGGCGGTGCAGCCCCGACTGGGCGGTGTCGCCTCTCAGATAACAGGAGCCGTGAAATCGAAGTCAGCGTAGGGGTAAGTGGCCTCAGGCCTGCCCCGTCTCTCGGTTTAGTTCCCACCGGCGATGACGAACGTCCTCGGGGGGACACCTGCAGCCCCGTTCTGAGCCTCCGGTGGGCCCTCCCACGGCCTGTAATTCTGCAAAACCAGACGTGAATGCGACGGCATTCGACTGAGTAAGAACGAGGACGTATCGACGAACAAGAAATCCGAGGACCTCCCCACGAGCCGACCCCTAAATACCCAAACCAAGACCCAGCCAGGTGAAGGGGCCCCGCTCACTGTTCACCCGCCACAGACTCCTCCTCCGCATCGTGCCACTTCCCAGGACCAGGCAGGCCGGGCACCAGCTCCTGCCCGGCCACACGCCACCAGCGTCCCCTCCGCTACCATCCTCTTCCCCCATCCCCAGTGACATCTTCGTTACACAGCAGGGACAAGGAGATTTTCTTTTTTTTCTTTCAAAAAGACATAAATCTTCGGAGAATCCGTGTACTCACAAGATAATTACTGTCTACGGGGTGCACGGACACCAAACAAAACGTAAAATCCATAAGCTATGATGACGACACTCGCCGGGTGTGCAGTCAGGAGACCCATCCGGGCAAAAACCTGCCTAAGGGAAATTAAATAAGGGAACCTCACAGAGCCCGATGGAGAGTCCGGAGCCAGACGCGTCCTGGGAGAGGCCGGCCAGCCTCCGGACGTCTCCATCATTCCGTCATCTCCTTCCTCGCCACCGAGAAGGGGCATCACGGAGACTCCCTCATGAAAAAAGTAAATTAGCACGAACGACCACCACAAGAGGCCACGACTGGCAACTCCCTGCCCCGAGTGGCTGCCACACACAGGACGCAGAGAGCCGGACTCGGCCTAGTCAAACCGTGCGCCCCTGTGTCCCGTTGGCCACCCCAGCTGCAAAAAACACGCCCGTAAAGCCATCATCCTTATGTAAGGACAGTCATTTCTCACCCAAACACCTGGGACTGTGCACAGCCTGCAACGCCTACCCACCCACCCACCTACCAACCCTTTATTTTCTGTTTCTTTCTCCTCTTTCCCCCTTTCTCCTCCTCCTCTCTCTCTTATTCCTCTCCTTTCTACCCTCCCACCTACCCTTCAGGCCCCATCGCCCGGCCTGGCAGAGAAAAAGCCATCCTTTAGTCCACACCGGGGGACCACAGAGGGGACACTTGAGGCCACCTCTTTGGGTGCCACGCTCAGGACCAGGACGTCC
Organism: Cynopterus sphinx; assembly: GCA_030015415.1. Lineage (NCBI taxonomy): Eukaryota > Metazoa > Chordata > Mammalia > Chiroptera > Pteropodidae > Cynopterus > Cynopterus sphinx. The sequence goes on from CM057394.1 coordinate 17,540,477, forward strand.
CTCTACAGAAAGACACGCGACTGAACCAGGCAGCTGATGGTTTTCCTTAAACGATGACCGAGTTGTTTGCCTGAACTCAGCTGTCTCTTTTCCATGGAACCATTCGGTCAGGGAGCTCACCAGCTCTCGGTGGTCAGAGGTGGCGCTGGTTTCGGATCAGTGAAGCTGCCCCCGACAGCTGCTGCGGGAAGCCACCGGTTAGAAAGAGCGGGTGCGGGAAATCGTGATGTCGACCCCGGGAAATCGTGATGTCGACCCCAAAGAAGTAAGTCGAAATCGGGATTACGACTCTAAATAAGGTGGCAAAAAACGCTCAAGCCCTATGCGTTCCTGTTATCTTAGAAAAAAAGAAAATCCTGGATTAGCACGCACGAACCTGGGACATCACTCAGATTAGACAAAGGATGATTAAAAGTCCTCACTGGTCACCCCCGGGGCGGCAAAGTGGACTTTCACTTATGACTCGCAGTTTGTGGTTAAAAAATAAAGCCATTTTGGGGCGTGAGAACCACCCAAGACTCTGAAACTGAGCTGTATGGAGAAGTAAGGTTTTTTTCCCCAGAACTTTTTGTAGGTAGGTAGCTGGCAGCAAGATTCCACTTAAACTCTCCAGTTAGCAGAAAAGATGAATTTAAAAAGTGCTGAGAGCCACTGCACGGTGCACGGAGGGTGCATAACCTCTTTGTACCTCGGGCCTGCCATTCGCTCCACCTGGAACGTCAGGGTCTGGCCCTGCTCAGATGCTGACCTCCCGCTCGCCTTTGCACAGCCGCTTGAGCCTCACGCCTCCGTGCATCCCTCACTCTAACCCTTTCACTCCTTGTCTGTCTCCAATCCTAATCTGGGAGTGACTCCGGAGCAAGAGTTTTCGTCTTTTTTTGTTTTATCTGTGCCACAGAACTACAGCGGGCACGTGAGCAGGAATTAAAAATGCTCACTGGCGTGGGAACAGGGAAGCGAAAACGATGTACATGTTAGCCCACTGAATCCAGCAACCTGTTTAAAAACCTCCATTGTGACCACGTGGAGTTTAGTATGGATGTGCACCATGGTTTGTCATTAGGAAATCAATGATCTTTCATAATATTAATGGATCCAAGGAGAAAAAATCATGCGACTGGTTCCCTAAACTCTGAAACAAAGACATGTGGCAAAACAGAACACCTGCTCCTGATTAAAAACACTAAATAAAATAGGGGTTGATGCCTATTTCCTTAACTTTCAAAAATCCGAAAGTGGACATCGGGAAAAAGCGACACACGAGCCCACTATGTCACTACCATCTCACACTGTATTGGGGGCAGTAATCGATGCAACAAACAAGAAAAAACTATTTGGAATAAAAAAAGCCAAAAAAAAAAAGAGTGATGCTACTTCTGTTTGTAGAAGACAAATTCTTTTGGAAATCCAAGTACCAACTTTAAAACCTAACGACGACATGAATAAAATTTAATAGAAGAAGATAAAATTAAAATGTAAATCAGTACCCTTCTTACATATAAACAATTAACAAAAGGGACCATGGAAGCGAAGAACTCATTTATAATAACAGCAAAGATTTAATATCTAAGAAGAATACGTTGAACAGATGTGCAAAGCCTACAAGGGAAAAGCCTTTAAAATTGCTGAGAAGCAGACTTTTCGAATGGAGAGGCATTCCATGTTCTGGGGAAAGATTCGACATCAGAAAAGAGGCCCGACATCCCCTAGGTGACCATAGAAATTTAACAGCGTCCCAATTGAAAAATGCTTTTCTGGAGTTTTAGGCAAGTTGATTCTAAAGTTCGTATGGAAAAATGGCGAGGAAGAACGGAACAACTGAAGATTTGGTTTGGGAGAATGGTGGTATCTCAGATCGGCGGGGGAAGGTAGGCGTTTTAGTAAAGGGTTAGGGCCCAACTGCATAGACATTTAGAAGAAGATGACATTGATCTAAACCTTTCATCAAACACCAAAATAACCTCCCAGTGGATCGGGGATCTAAATATGAAAAAGGGAAGCATATAAATACTCCAAGAAAACAGGCGAATTCCTTTAAAGCCTGGAGGTGGTGGACAGACACCCGTCTAAGCGTGACTCGAAATCCAGTTTTCTCAGACGGAGCCGGCTTCTGTAGCATCCCAAAGGCAGTAAGCAGAGTGATGGAGACTGGTTTACCATTCTGATAAATATTTCAAACGTCATTTAGAAATCCTGGTGCATTCCCAGGATGCGAATGCCCTTCAAGATGTTTCTGACCGTGCACGGAAGGGTGAATGATGCACGCGGCCCATTCTAAACAGGGCCTCTTTGCCAAAGTAAAGAAAAGATGCTCTGACCGGCCTGGGACTCGAGATAGTGGCGAAAAGGAAGTCAGCTTCGATTCCTGAAAAGAGACCGTGAACCCTCCCCGACAGCAGCCAACTGAGACTCTTGGCCAGGACAGTCCAGGGTGGAAGTCTGGCGGCCCTGCTGACGTGGCACAGACGCGTCCAGCCAAAGGTCGGGACCGGGCCCTCTGGCAGAGATTTTCGAAAAGGGCTGATAACAGAGCTGCAGCTGAGTGAATATAAATATGGGGAACTTCCTTCCTCCCCTCCGTTACCTTCCAGCCAAGAAAATTACTCAGCTCCGAATCCTGACAGCCTCGCATGTTTTTTCCACCCTGAATGGGAAGGTGCCATCTGTGAGCCCAGGAAATGCAACGAGGACATTCTCCCACATGAATAGTGACTCTCCGTAGCTTTGGGGGGGAAAACATCCTCGGATTCCTCTATTCCTTGCCCCTTTGGTCGTGCTTCCTTATCTGACCTGAACCACACACCAACCACCCAGGATTCCAGGGTTTTAAAAAAAAGGAAATCAGGTTAATCTTCACTTTGCCATTTGAGATTGTGTGTGTGTGTGTGTCTTGGTACCGTGCCCAGCACCTAATCATGATAATTGTTAGTCATTTATAATCATCATCATTATCACCATCGCCATTATTAGTAGCTGATGAATGGCCCAATCCATGACCCAACGCCAAAGAGCAACTGATGTTGCCTAAATTTTATTGGCTCAGTCCTCCCAAATGCTGACAAATTACCAGCCTCGACCACTTAAGAACCACGTGTCTGATGCACTAATCCTATCTGCAGTGAGTGTGGAAGGAATTACAACAGGCTGGGGACTTTTACCACGTGGATTAAGTCACTATAACAACTGACCACGGTGGCGCACAATTAAACGTGTGGCAGAATGCAAAACCATGATTCCATAGCTTGACAAACCTGAGAGCAGAGACGACTGCTCGCGTGTTTCTCCTGGGAACGTTTCTATAATCCCTAAAATGTTTCAGAAAATGTCTACTGCTAAGTGCTCCAGGACTTTTTCATGACTGATATTGCCTATGAGCTGATCCCGTATCAAAATACCTCCAAAATGGAAAAGAGTCGAGCGGGGCTTTCTGACCATAGCCATGTGTTCTTAGAAGGTTTCAGATAGAATTTTCTTCGTAATTAGGAAATATTTAAAATGCAGTACGTATTTTATCTATTTATAAAGTATCTTCCAATGGCTTCTAATAGAAGTTTTTTAAATAGAGTGATTTTTTCATACCCTTGTTTTGGAGCTGGGAAAATACAAAATATATATAAATATATAAATATATAAATATATAAATATATATATATATATATATATATATATATATATATATATATATACACACACATATAAAAACCTCCAAGTCTAGACTCACTTGGGCTCTAGCTATTTAGAGTCCACGTTTGGTGTTTTTAAACCCCTAGGACACATTCCTTTCTTTCATCTCTGTGATTGCTGGCCACCCTTCTCAGTATGTCTAGCTAATCTTCCTGATATTTCTGGGGCAGAAATGGACCCAGAATATGTGGCTGAGAAAAAATCAGATAGGAATGTCATTCTGGACCTTTTTTTTTTTTTTTTTTTTTTACATAAAAGGAGATTCTTTTTTTATTGATATGGAAATGCACAGATGTCTGATAACCTTTGGCCAAACTGGAACATTTCTGCTTACTCCAGGGAATTCCTTGGGGCTGGTGTTTCGTAGGGCTCCCACTGTCAATTCAAAAGTTCTGTCACGGATATCAGAATGATCTCGGATGGCCCCGAAACGGGAGAGTCACTCCTTGGCCCCTGTTTCTGGCTCGGTGCCTCAACTGCGTATAAAACAGGAAAGACACTGTTGCCAGTGGATATGAAATGGCTTTAGATTTACACATGGGAACACTGCAGTGGGTTAAAGGACTGTTTTGCTTAAAATCCCGACACGTTACAAATCCACATTCTTTTGTTTTATCTGACCTCTTCCACTTACCAGCCCTAGAAAGGAAATGATATAAACCCAGTAAGTGCTTTCTTACTGCCTGGGGTAATAAAAACCAATCCCAGCGTTTTACAGTCGGCCACCGGGCACAAATCTTTGCTTACCCAGGTAAGTTGCTATTCGGAAAGATGAATCCAGGACATCATTAAGAGTTATGGGAGCGCGCGGTTGTCACTTCTACATTCCAGAGTCTGTTTATCCCTAAATCTGCCTCTACTCTCGAGCTGTTTGCAGAAACCTCCAACTCAGCTGCGTGGAAAACCACACCCATCATCATCGTCCTTCTCTCTGAGCTCACCCAAACCTGTGCCTCCTCCCACTTCCTGCCTCAGTTACTAACTCTCCCCCGCCCCACCCAGTGACCTAAGCTGGACACCTCCAAGTCACTGTGCCTTCTCCCAGGAAGCCTCCTTCTCCAGAGGCCACACTGGAAGCTCAGAACAGGGCAGTCACCCCTCGGGACAGGAGAGTCGCTGTCTTCCCTGCTGGGCCTAGTCAGTACCCACCTGGGCTCTCCAGCACTTCACCTCCCTTTCTCAATGAATTGATCCAGACACAAAATGGGAAGAATTCAGTATGGCTTGCTACCCACCTACCGTTGGGAAAAGTGTGAGAACTCAAAGTGAGAACTCCTATGGCGGTGTAAGTTTGGGAAATCTACTGTCGAAACTGAACGCAGAAAATGTCTTCTAAGAAAACCCTTAAATTCTATAAAACATAAATTGAACAGAATCTTGTCTAATTAATCATCATCGACCCTCACGTCCCTCTCTGAAGCTTGAGGCACTTTTCAAACCTTATCTAATAACTTTTAGGACAGTCGAGCAGTCGAATCATTCTCTTCCTTAGTGGATTAACGGGAAAGGTAAATATGCCGAGGAAAACTGATTTACTCACTGTGACAAAATAAATCAGTAGTACAGAAAGTACTAAACCGAATTCATCCTAAAATTATAAGGTGCCTGGGTATGCTATTCTGCCTTTGATGTTTAAATGTTTACCTAGGAGATTTTTAATACCACCTAGCAGAATTTAATACTTGAAGAAAATATTCCCCAAATACGGTTAAGCATCTTAAGCTAATTACAAAGATGATTTTTGCTAATTACCCCTCAAAAACATGTCTTTATCTCCCAGACTCTTACTCTCCAGAGCAAAGTACATGCTGGAGTCACAATGACATCTCTTGTTCTAATAGAATTTAACTCCTTCTGTGCCTGAGCACCACAGAGGTCCAGTTTGCTCATTAGACAGGCTCTGGGCGTAGAGAGGCCTTGTCTCTGAGTTACACGGGCCTCCATCCCTGGTGCTCCAGAGAACACAGCATCTATTTAGTTAAAATGTTATAAAAATTAAAGGTATAATGGAAGTTGGGCCCTATCTGAGAATACCAACATTTTATAAAGGGAAAAAAAAACTAAAATTATTATTCTCAGAGGCCTGTCGAATATTTTTGGTTAAAACTGAGGCCCACACCTTGTCATTAACAATGAGGTGATCCAAATCACCACTGTTTCTCACGAAGCCTGTGCACTGAGCTGCACCAGATGTCACGCTGCACCGTGCAACGTCACATGTAAAGGTCCAGGCTACTCCTGCACTGCGTGATAGTCCTGTGTGCGCCGGAAAGTGACCCCGAGTGACTGCCCCCACGACTGGCAGCTCTTCTCTCCATGAGCCTGGGTCCCTGGAAGTTGGTGCGGAGCCCCAAAGCGCAGTGGCCCTGACACTCCTTCCAGAGTCACCACTCTGACAGTGTGATCAGCTTCCCGCGTCGCTTTTATTTCACCGCGTAAATAAAAGGGCCAAATACGGAGCTGCCTCCTGTGTCACTGTGAATGAATTTTCCAAGCTGCTTCAACAAGACCAAAAATCTACTTTGTCACATGACTCCATAAAATACGATGGATGGATTGAAGTGTCAACATTTGTTTCTTCTTCCTATAGAATTCCTTCCCTCCCACCATTTCGTGGAAAGAGGATAGATATTTTGATTTACCTTTGCACACAAGGAGCACTCAAACAACAACACAAAGAAGCTATTGTAAGAACAGTTCCTCGAGAAAGTTCCAGAATGATCTGGTAGGCTGTGTAACTGATTAAGATTTCCAAATATCAGATGTTATGTCTTTAAGCTTCTTCAAATGCTATCACGTGGCCTAGTCTGGTTACATGACCTCACAACACCCCACCCTCTTCCTCAGCAGAGAACAAATTATGAATTGTGCATTCTGTGGTTAATGTCTGTATCCTCCATTAGAATCTAAGCTCCATGAAGACAAGAGCTACAGGTATCTGCTATCTCCTGAATGCTGGAGGAAATCGAAGAATATTGATAAATGATTCAAAAAAAGCAAACAAAATTTTAGATAAAGAAATAGCGTATAATTGAAGGAGTACAAGAAGCGTTTAGAATCCCCAAGATTTATTCTTGGGGTGTCCCGATGGTTCTATTGTGAAACTACAAAAATGGCATGCTGACAACAATCCACGAGTGAATTATTCTTGAGATAAATTCGGGATTCCTAAAACCAATTCTCTCGGTGGTAGTTTCCCACATTTAAGATTTTACATCTTCTCTGGGTGTTTGTTCAATTTTAACCCTTACCTATGGAAACACCAATGCGTGTGTATTTGGATAAGCGGATGAGGAGAGCGGATGCGGTTGCTCCCAAAGGCCGCAACTGAAGAATCACAAGATCTCAGTTCAAAAGTCACAGACATTTACATCGGAAAACGCCATTGAACAACCCCTGTCAGAAATCTCCACAGCAATCCACTCTGTTTTCTTGATATTCCTCTCCAACCACGGATAAAAAAAACTCTTTGAAGTGCCAGGGTAAATATTATCATTTGATAGCACTTGGACCCAACAGTGCAAATACCATTGCATTGCGGTCCACCCTGGGGGCTCCTGGCACACGCGCCCCGAGGCCCGCAGGGTTGCCACGGGGGACCCAGCGCGCCGGGCGCTGGAGCAGGCCAGGGGGTGGCCCTCCTCCAAGGTGCTCCCCATCCCCAAGTCTTCCTGGGCCCCTCGGAGTGAGAGGGGGAAGGCTGGCTCGCCAGGAGGTGTTTCGGGTTTTGCAGTCCTGGGAAAGGACCAAACAGGCCACGGCAACGCCAACTCCTGAACGACCCACCCACATTTTCGCAAAGGATCAGGGATGGGGATGGTGGGGGGACCTAATGAGCGGGCCAGGGGGACCTAATGAACGGATTCCCGGGGCCGGCGTGTCCCTGGCCTGCCACCCACGAAGGTTCGCGCACGGAGAGGGTGTTGGGGTGGGGGGAGGCGGCAGCGCGCAGGTGCAGTGGGCGCGGGGAGGAGGCACAGGGGCCCTAAGGCGACGGGGACAGCGAGACAAATAACCTGCGGCGTCCCCGGGGCGGCCGGAAACCCGGGCGCTGCCTGCATCCCAGCCCCGCGCCGCCCCACGGCCAGGTGAGGGAGATGCGCGGGGTCGTCCCCCTCTCCCCCACCCCCGCCCCGCCCGGGGGTGCCCCGCCGTGTGCCGGCGCGCCCCGGGGCGCCGCACACCCTGATGGCCGCCGGGGTGGCCCCGGGGTCCCCCCCCCCGCCCGCTCACCTTGCCCGGGAAGGGCCCGGGGAGCAGCATCCGCAGCGCCTGCCGCCGCAGCTCCGCCAGGCGCGCGCTGCAGTTCTCGCACCAGACGCCGCGGTCCGAGCCGGGCGACGAGCCGCCGCCGCTGCCCGAGCCGGGCGAGCCGGTGCCGAAGCCCGGCGAGCCGCCCAGGGAGCCCGGCGAGCTGGTGCCGATGCCCGGGGAGGCGGGGCCCGGGGAGCCGGTGAAGGAGCTGGGCGACGACGTCCCCGAGCCCGGCGACGGGGTCCCCGACGAGCCGAGCGCCGAGCCCGCACCCTCGGGGGCCGGCCGGCCGCCGGCGCGCGACTCCTCGAACGCTCTGCGGTACCAGCTCTCGGGGGAAAAGGAGGCGGCGGGCTTGGTGGGCGAGCAGACCTCGTTCACCTGCGGGGGGGGGGGGAAGCACGCGGGGGTCAGTCCGGGCGCCCCGGCCCCCCACCCCTCCCGCCTGCCCGGGGACCTGCGCGCCACCCAGGGCCCGGCCGAGCCCCGAAGGCGGGCGCTGGGCACCGCTCCGCGCACGGCAGCCCAATCTGCCTCCATTTGTCTCCTTAATGTCCCTTAAGAGAGTCTCCGGCGCCCGGGGTCGCCCTGCGCGGGTCCCCGGGCGCCGGCACAAGAGGAGGGGGCCCGCTCCAGGGGTCTCGGTGGTTTCCGCGAGGGGGGCCCATGGACGCAGCGCCCCGCGCTTTTGGACCCGGCACCCATCCCGGCAAGAGCCCAGGTCTAAGACCCTGGAAGCCGCTATCCCGGGGCTGTGGGAGGGTGGGGGGGTGCGTGGAGACCGTGACCTCTGGGTTTTGATCCCCTCGGGGTCCAGCCTCCCGGATCCTGACGGTCCAGGGAAGGCTGTCCCCGCTCCAGGATTCAACAACCCCAAGGACCGGCGGCGGATTCTCGGAGAAACCCTCCCGTTCGGCGTAACTCTGCCTCCGAGTGCAGGAATGCTGCAAAAGTTAGGGGTGCGAGGGAGGGAAGGAGGCACGCGAGGACTGGGAACAAAGTCCCCGGGGCGCGGCCAGGGTGGGGGTCCGCGCCGCGCCGCCCGGGACCCGGGACCCGGCGCGGGGAGACCCCGGCCAGCCGGCGCGCCTCTGGGGACGCGTGTCCGCATCGCGCCCCTCACAACTCACCCCGTATTTCTTGCCCCTGGTGGACACGGCGAGCCTCTCTTTATTCCCGGCGACCGAATTCATGGTGGCGTCCCCGGCAGCGCGGCTCGCTGCTCCTCCGGCGCCGGCGCTGCTACATCCAAAAGGTTCTTCCGACCCAGCAGGGTCCCCCTCCCCGCCCCGTTGCGGGGGGGCTGTCTTGGCCCTCGAGTCAAGGTCTCCTAATGGGGGAGGGGATCAGAGCCGGGGGAGCCCAGAAGCGATAGCACCAAATCTGCAGAAAGGGCTGGAGAGGGTAGGCGGCTGGTTCTTTCTTCAAACCCGGCTGCTCCTCATCCTCTCCGGCCTCCTCCTCCAGCCAGCCGCACTCCCCCTCTTCGCGGTCACATCCAGATCCTGGGCATTTTCCTCCGCCGCAGACATCCGTGTCACCCTCCGACCGCGGAAGGAGGGATGCGATGCGGGGCGCGCGGCCCCCCGCGGGGAAGGTGGGCGAGCCCTCGCCTCGCCTCTCCCCCGCCCCCTCCCCGCCGGCCAGCCGGCTGTGGGAACTTGTCTCCGTTCACGCAGCAGCAGCGTGGTCACTGAGTTCAAAAGAAATTCTCCCCAAAATATAAGGATCCAGACTCGGGGAGGAGCCTCGGCGTGTCGCCGAGCCAATATCCGCCGGCGCGTCCTGCCTGACAGTTGCGCGAGGGCCGGGCGAGGGGCGGTCAGCGCGCGCGGGCTCTCGGGGGCGCAGCGCGGAGCCGGGGGACCCGTAGCCCCGCCACGGGGGACCCCGCCGCCTGGCCACCCCGCTGCATTTTAGGTCGCAGCGCTCCTGCCCGACACTGCGAGGCCGGGAGGCGGCTGGGGAGGGGGGTGCGGGGGGCGGGTCGTGGATCTCGCCGCTCGCGGGGAAGTTCCCGGCGAGGGGCCCGCGTCCGGGGGGTGGGGGGGGGCGTGCGCGGGTACCCGAGGGGCCGGACACCCGCACGCCCGCGCCGCCCCGCCCCCCGGCACGTCCCCTTCCCTTCCCGGCGAGGCTTGCAGTGCTGCCTCTGAGACACGGGGGACCGGGGATTGAGTCACAGACAAGTCCGCAACCGCGTCGGGTGCCCCCCGCCCCCCCCCGCCCTTTGTTCTCCTGGACCTGCCCTGCGAACCGTTCCTGGAATGGCCCCGAGGACCCCCCAGCCCACCCCCGGCCGGCCGGGGGGCCTCCCTCCCAGCCAAAGCCTGATGACCGAGGGGCTCCCTCACCCGCCCAGCCACAGTCTGCGGGATGCCCAGGTGCCCGGCGCTGGGGCAGGTGAGCCCGGCACCAAGCGGGCCACCGCGGGGCAGGGGAAACTGAGGCGCAGCGCCTGGGGCGGGGGTGCGTGCTGGCCTTGGCCTCGCCTCGCCCGGGCCGGCTCCCGCACCCCTCGGCACCCCCCTCCCTCGTCCTCTCGCACCTGGGGCCCGCGGGGTCCCCTGTCCCGCCCCCCGCGAGCGCCCAGGAGCGCCCGAAGCCGGCGCAGGCCCAGCTCCGCACGTGGCCACTCCGGGTGTCATTTTTCACCGCCCGGGAGGACGTTTCTCCTTCTGGGGAGCCGGCAGGTCTGTTTGGCTGTGACCTTTCATTAACACCCCGAGGGACGCCTCTGCGAGGACCGGCCCGGGCCGGGCATCACGTGAGGTGCGATGGCATCTGGGCGCCGGGGACAGACGCGGCCCGCGGGCGGGGCCGGGGCGCAAAGGGCGTTTGGGGCTTTCCAGGCGCTGGCTTCCTCCCGAGATATGCAGGAGGCAGGAAGACGGCTTTCTGGAACCGGGGGTCGACGCCCTTCTCCCCCCCACCCACCCCCACCTGCACCTTCCTCCCGGAAAATTCTTTCTCTTCCTCCCTCCCGCTCCCAGCCACCCACCCTCCCTGCCACCCACCCACCCCGCCTTGCGTGGGAGGATTTCCCAGCCCCCTAAGCAAGGTAAGAAGGTCAAAATGAAGATGTCGGGAACAGTGTGGAAGTTTCCATAACGTTCCTACTTCCAATCTGAAACCGATCCTATCAAGGGAAGACCTTGGGGGCGGGGGGCAGCCCCCGCCAGCTCCCAGGGGCATCAGGGTGCCCGGGCGGTGCCGCGGAAAAAGGCATCGCCGTCAGCTACGGGCCGTGGATCCGCCGAAAAGCCACGCGCGGCCAGGCTGAAAGGGACGCGCGGCGGGTGCGGAAGGTGGGGTGCCGAGGGGGGTTACTGGGGAGCTCGGGGAGGCACCGAGGGCCGATCTGATTTGCATCCCCTGCTCGTGGGGTGCCCACCGCGCGTTTGGTGAGCTCGGAGCGCCCTCTGTCGATGAAAATGTACAAGAGAGTTTGATTTTTGAGGCTTTTTTTGGAAAAATGGGGGTCAAATTGGCATGTGGTGAAACGCCCAGATTCGCAGCGTACGACCCACACCTGTTGAGAAACGTCCACTCTCAGGCCATCTACCACCTGAACCAAGGTACAAGTTTCCATTACTCCAGAAAGGTCTCTCCTGCCTCTTCCGAAGTGATCCCCATCCGTCGCACTCAACCGCTATTCCGATTTCTGTCACCATAGATGAGTTTTGCCGGATCTTGACCTTTTCGTGCATAAAATCCATTGTTCTTTAGTGTTTAACTTTTTTCATGTAACGAAAGGTTTTTGAGCTTCACGTGGTTGCTGGTATCCCCGTTCTCTCTTTGTCCTGTTTTTCATTCCTGTCTTTCGGCCTTCTTGTTGTTAATTGAATATTTTTTAGCATTCTGCTTCATCCTTCTATTGGTCTTTCAGCGCTAATGATTCATATTTATTCATATTTCATTTACCGTGGCTATAGTTAGCATGGTACCGCTTCCCCCAAAGTGTAAGAAACTTGCAACAGTGTAATCGCATTTTACCTCCCTCCTTTGTGCTGTTATATTTAACCTCTACATACATTATAAAACCCACGGCACAATTTTACCAATTTTACTTTAAGCATTCTGTTGTCTTTTAGTTAAACTAGAAAAAATTAAATATAGCATTTTTTGTATATACCTAGTTTTACCATTTCTGGGACTCTCCTCTTTTTCGTCCTAGAAAGCCAACTTTCCAACGGGGTCATTTCCCTTCAGACTGAAGAAGTTCCTTGTATTGAGGGTCCCCTGGCAACACACTTTCTCAGCTTCTGTTTATCTGAAAATGTCTTTGTTTCACTTTTGTGTTCAAAGAATGTTTTAACTGGAAGTGATAGTCTTGGTTGACAGTTATTTTCTTTCCGCCCTTTAAAGATGCCATTCGTTGCCTTCCTTGTTCTTCTTTGGTCCACAATAATTCTTACAGGAGTTCTCCTCTATGTAATGTATCCTTTCTCTCTGGATTCTTTGAAGAGTTTCTCTTTACCATTGGTTTCCAGCATTTTGATGATGGTACCCCTGGATGTGGTACTCTCTGTATTTATTCTGCTTAGGGTTTGCTGAACTTTTAGGACCTATAAGTTCATCTGTAAGTTTTCCATCAAATTTGGAGAAATATCAGCCATTATTTATTCCAGTTTTATTCTGCCCCATTCTCTTTCCTCTCCTCCTGGGACTCCAATTACATATTTATGATAACACTACACGGTATTGTCCCATGAGTTACTGAGGCCCTGTTCAATTATTTCAATCTTTAACCTTCCGCTCTCCAGACTGGATAATGTATGTTGATCCTTTAAGTTTACCTCCCTTGCTTCTGCTACCTCCAATCTCTGTTAAGCCTATCCAGTGAATTCTTCATTTTAGATATTGTACTTTTCAATTCATACATACACAGATATATGGTTTCCATTTCTCTGCTTCTTTTTCTTTTAAATCTTTGAACATAGTTATAATGGCATCTTTCTTGTCTGCTAATTCCAACATCTGCTTCATTTGGGGATCACTTTCTATTTACTGATTTTTCTCTTGACTCTGAATCACATCTTGTTTCGTTCCTATCTCGTACATTTTAACTATATGCTGAATACTATGAATAGTACAGCATTGAGACAGTAGAGTCTAGTATTTCCTTTGAAAAGTACTGATTTTGTTCTATCCAGTAGTTAAGCGAGTGGCGATCACTTTAAACTCGGAGAGGCTTGGCTTTATGCTTTGTTAGATCAATTCTATTTCGGTTTTGCAACCAGATCTAAGAAAAGTCTCTTACTTCTAAGTCTCTTAGTTCTTTTTTTTACCCCTAATTGTATGGCAAGCACTCTGGGGTTCAATGAGAAGCTTAAAGTGCTTGCCAAGCCCCTCAAACTTGGGTCTTAAACTTAAGCTCTGCTCCCCTGCAGAGACAGCAGCTGAAATCTCTGCTCAACCTTTTCAGCTCCCAGATGCTGCTTTTCTCCAGACTCTTCCATGTGTAGAAAATCCAAAACTGTTACCCATGGATTTGAGGCACATTTGATGCCAGTTTTGCAGCTGCCTCACTTTGGATTTCTCCTTTCCAGAATTTTTCTCCTTCCTTTCCAGCTACAGCCCTGAACTTCACCGTGTACTACCTCAAACCAACAAGACTGGCCTTCTCGAGTTATAGCCACCATGCCCCGCAGACTGGGAAAACCCATCTAATCTTTCTTTCAAGGACCGAACCCTTGAATCCCCTCCAATCTCTGCCTGCGTTTAGCCACTCTCCAGTGCCTTTAAATAGGTTTTTGTTGTTGTTATTCAGTTTCTAGTTGTTTTCTTTGGGGAATTCAATTGTCTATAAGTACTCCCGAGTTTTAGTTTTAATGGTGGCTTTTTCAAGTCCACCTTAGGTTACTAGAATTCGTGTAGTTTCAAGTTTTTATTCTGCGAGTTAACAGCCTAAAGAGTTACTCTTTAAAAAGAATAGCTATAATTTTACTTCCTATTAGATACATTTAGATGAGAAAGAGACAGAGAGAGCAAGAGAGAGAGATGGATTTTTCATGCTTTCACATTTGAGGGTACAAATAGCATTATTTCAAGATTCAGGTTAAAAAGCACTCATAAACGAAAAAATTATATAGTGCCTTTACAAAGATTAATATACTTATTCCATTGATGCCCCTGGGTGAAAAACAGCATCTCCTGTTATATCCATAAGTACAAAATGCAAAAAACAGGTTAAGGTCCATTACCTGGCTAAGAATGACATTCTTATTACATATTCCTTGTTGCTTTACTATGAAAAGAACATAACTTCTTTGGGAACACTTCATGAGACTTTTATATTTTCATAAAATGCAATTTAGCTTTCTCATGATTTATACCTCAGGAGTGAGTAGCTCATAACTTTTATTGCTAAAATATATTATGTCACTGTGTTTTTAAAGTCTAAAAGTATAAGTCAGAAATAAAAAGCCAAAACCAAGCTGGCAACTCTTAATTGCTAAGCAGAGGGCAGAATATAACAGATTCCACTTCTCTTTAATATTTTTCTCTTGAAATAATTTCCATATCGGCTGCCAACAGAGCCAGTGGAGTGCATGTGCCACAGGCGGCTGTGTTTCTCCTTGAAAGATAATTAAAGCAGCTTACACTGTCCATGTGGTATCTTGATGAATATGCAAACAATATTTGCATATGATCTACTGGTGTTCTGGGGACCATATGATCATGTGTGGGCTGCCAGAGTCCTCAGCAAGCTGGTAACTTTAATTTGTGGACTTGGTCACTGTTGTAGTTTATTTAAGTGGAGAGTTGTTGGTGTCCAATGAGCTAAGGAAGACTTTTCACTCGGGCTCCCGCTTCAATCCTTAATCATTTTATCCCCTGAAATGCTTTTCATGCTAAATACCAAGTCTTGATTTCAGTCCAAAGTTGACAGTTCAAAAGATAAAGCACAAGATAGAAAGGGCGTGAACCGAATTTGTGTGGCTGGAGTGATACTATTTTGGGGGCAAGGGCAGGGAGCAGGGAGTGTTTTTATTGTGCTTTGAGGTTGAGGGAGAAAACAACAGCTATTAAAACCAGAGAGGGTGGTCAATAGTGAGGTATCAGCCCGCTGCCATTGGGTATCGGATATCACCACCACTGATTGTGCTGCGTCTATCACAAGAACTGGACTGCTTTGAAGAGGGATCGTGTCATCCTGTGTGTCACTGTTTATAATAGAGGAGGAATAGAAATGACCTAATGCGTATCAGAGGGGGTGGATGTAATAACTTACAGTATAGTCAGGTGGTGGAATACCGTGCAGCCATTAAAAAACGTTTTCATAAAAGGATAATTGCATGGAAATAATGGGAAGACATTGATGCTACATGAGTGTTAATTCTTTTAAAAAAAAATTTAAGTATGTACAGTCTGACGATAATTCAGTGAAACCAAAAGAGAATTATGTATACATCAGGAAAAAAGACTAGACTTTAACATCAAAATATTAAGAGTCTAACAGCTCTCTCTGGGAGTTTCCAATTCTATGTTTTATGATACAGATTTAATACTGTTATTATAAGAAAAAGGTTACTGAAATAAAAAAGGAAATTAAAGCAAGTTTCAATTTTTAGGAGAAGCATCACAAGGAGCCAGAAAGTAAAAATATAGACGCCCCATAAATGTCCATGGTCAATGTGCCCATATACACACAGACACACACACACAGACACACACACACACCCCTACGTGCCTCATCAGGGCCAGGGTACAAAAATATGAGGCTAGAGGGAGAAATGGGTAGAGAATGTTGATGAATAAATATAAATATTATTCAATAAAAGAGAATTTCAAGGCACTTTACTATCCCCCCCCAAAAAAAAAACAATTATTCTTCATTTATCTTTACAACTTCCTAAATTTGGAGTTAAGAATATTAGAGAGGGTCTCCAGAGCTTTCAAGAAGTGAGGGGGCTTGCCCAAAGACACAGATCCAGCCGGAGGGAATGCCAAGGAGAAAACACAAATGGACCCATTTTGGGTCCCCAGCCGCGAGCCACACATGGTCTCAGGATCTCAGGTGCAGCACATGCTGGCAGCAGGAGGGGCAGAAAAAGACTATGGAAGTTGAGACATCAGATGAAACAATCCACTACAGGTCTGGTCGGTGACTGGCCCGAGGAACTTAGACCAGAACTAGAGCAGAACGTCACTGTGGGGGGTGCCGAGAAACATTTTTATTTATACGAAATATGTACAGGCAGGTCAAGTAAAGGGGCCATCAGGACAATGGAAACAGATAAAGAGTTGGAGGAAGTCAGAGAAAGGTGGGAGATTCCCCCTCTGGGAGTCAGTGAGAGACCCTTGGGGACAGAGACTTTGCCTTGCAGGATGGCTCAGAGATTAGGAGAAGGAAGGAAATACCTCAGCTAACAAGCCCAGGAAACAATGTTCGACATCATTAGACGTTACGGAAACGAAAATGAAAAGCCACAAGGAGATACCACTTCATATCCACTGGAACAACCCTAAGGAAAAGGACAGACGACAGCTACTGGTGAGGAAATGGAGAGATGGGACCCCGTAAAGGCTGCCGGTGGGAATGTAAAATGACGTGATCGCTCCAGAACACAGTCTGGCAATTGCTCAAAAAGTCAAATGTAAAAGTGTTGCAGTACCCGTCAACTCCACGCCGAAGTATCTACTCAAGAGAAATGCAAACGTATTTATTATTAAACGTATTTTGTGGACACGTTCACACAAAGACATCACAGCATTGTTCACAAAAGCCAAAGGTGGAAGCAGACAAGTCCACCAGCTGGTGAAGGAAAAGATAAAACGTGATGCATCTATGCAAGGGGATGTTACTTAGCAATGAAAAGGAAGGAAGTACTGGTACGCGCTGCACTGTGGATGAACCTCGAGGACATTAGGCCAAGAGAAAGAAACCAGACACGAGAAACCACATCCCACATGATTTTTTTTTATATGAAATGTTCAGAAAAGGTGAATCTAAAGCTGCAGCCAACAGATCAGCAGTTTGCCTGGGGCTGGGGGTTAGAGCAGGGGCTTAAGGGATCTGACTGGGGAGAGGAAAATGTTCTGATTTATGGTGATGGCTGCACCACTCAGTAAATTTACAGAAACAAAAACAAAAACAAAAACAAAACTACTGGAGGAAGGTGCATTTTTGATGTGTGAAATATGTCTAAATAACACTGTTTTTTTTTTTTTTTTACGCCCACAGCACCTGGTCTCCCTAGGTGATCCCCCATCCAAGTACTCACCAGGCCCGACCCTGCTTAGCTTCTGAGATCAGATGGGATGGGGGTGTTCGGGGTGGCATGGCCATAGACATTTTAAAAATGTCGGGAGAGATGAAAGAGGGGGCAGGGATGAAGGATCAGCCTCAGAACCATCAGTGCTGTCAGCTAGTCTTGGAGAGTAGACGCATGTGAGAGAGAAACGGGAGGAGTCAAGGGTGGCTTTTCAGGCACATGAGCTGAACAAGAAAAAAAAAACGGAAATAGCTTTTTCAACAGGGAAGACAGGAGGAAGATGATATGTTTGCTTTTGAAAAGCTACAGCCACAACGATGCCATTGTTTTTTTCTTTTTTCCCCCCACAGAAGCAAAGCCCCCAGAAAGGGTAACCCTGGGTGCCTACGGCAGGATTTCTGGCGCATCCAGCTGGAATCCCAGGGGGCCTATCTTCGTGTCGACCAGAGTGAACCCCGACACGGAGGAATTTCAAAAACCCTGGCTGCTGGTAGGAAAAGGAGAGTCAAAAAAAAAAAAGAGAGATAGAGAAGATGAGAGCAGGGACAGGGCTGTCCCCACCGCAGTGACGTGAGCGTCAGCAGGCGCAGGAGTGGCCGGGAGCCGGAGCTAAGAGTGACAGCCACCAGTCAGCCACAGCGTGGGATGGGCAGAGACGCACACTCAGCCACGGGAAGAGCGCCCGAGCCCGTGGAGGACAGGCAGCCACGTGAGGACCCTGGTTGAGTGTCCCCTGCAGGAGGGGTGGGATTCCAGGACTTTCTGCAGTGAGGGCTCAGAATCAAGACCACCGTTTCGACCCAGCGCTGTTGTTGCCACCCCCTTGATCTCCGCAACCGCACAAGATCTGCCGTGGCATCCCCCGAAGATGTCCTGCCAGTTCCACACTTTCACTGGAAAACCGGCAGTTCTGATCTACCCACATGTGGCCCATTCAACTCATGGGCTGGAAAGCACTGTGGGTGGGTGGGTGGGTGGATGGATGGACGGACGGACAGACGGACGGACGGACAGGTGGGTGTGTGGGTATGCGGGTAGGAAGACAGACGAACAGATGGATGGATGGACGGGAAACGTGACCTTTAAAAAAAGAAAAAGAGGAATCCAGCGAGATTAACTGGACAATAGGTGCAGCCGGGTAAGGGAACGGTGGCAGCTCCCACTGCTTTTTTATAAAAAGGCTGCAACTGAGATCACGCTGTGATCCTTCTCGTTCGTTTTCTAATATTAAAAATAAAAAAGGTACAAGATTTCAATTTAAAGCCTCATTTAAAACCAACAATATAGAGAAGTGTCAGAGAATTCAGGAGTTCTGGTTTCCACAGCAACGCTCACGTGGCCGCCCAGCTACTATTAAATAAATGAAATTAGGCATTTATATTGCCCTTGACATTCAGCCGTATGCTAAGCAATCTCTCTATTGGTTTGTAATTCTTTGCAGCCACCTATGAGGGAAGCAGCCTTCTCGCTCCCACATCAAGGGTGAGGAAATCAGCCCTGGGATGTGCCCAGAGAACCCCACCTGCGAGGGGTAAACGAGCTGGCTAATCTGACTCTCCCAGGAAAAAGATGTCCCTCACAGGTTGCGCAGAGTGCACCAAGAAAATGAATCCTTGTGAAATGCCTACTGTGCTCGGGGTCCTGCTCACGAGTTTTTTGGAAACCCCTGCCAACGAGGACTGAGTCCCGGGCACCCGAAGAAGCAGTCGTCAAAACCAGAGGCCTCTGTTCTGATCGAAAGAGAACAGGTGAAGAGGGGACACAGAGAAATACCGAGTCCCTACGACCAACTCCACAAACACATAGACAGAGAAAGAAGAAAAAAAAAATTCCTCCAGTGGGAAGGAGACTCAAAGGGACGAGGAGCAGGGGACGCCCAGGTCTCAGGGAGGAGAAGCCAGGTCCCGCGCACACGGCAGTAGTTTCAGTGTTTGGCAGATGAACGGGCCCACCAGAGAGGACAGATATTTGTTTCGGGGAAAGCTCCTCCTGCAGCACATCTCAGCACATCTCACCGCTGAGAGAGAAACACAAGCTCGCGAGGTGGCAGCCCGAGCTGAGGCCCCAAGCTGTGGGCCTCGGGTCCCAAGGTGGGGAGGCCTGAGACTCGTGTGGGCTCCGGCCTTCTCTGTCATCCTGGAAAAGGATCCTTAAAGGAGTGAAAAACAGCAACAGGTGAAACGCAGGGACGAGCGAAACTGAGAGGTGTGGCCAACGCTCCTGAAGGAAGAAAGGAACGTGTGAAGGGGCAGAGTCTCAGGAGTGTGAGGAAATAAAAAAGCACAGAGGCGAGCCAAACACATCCACCGCCCGCATCGAGGAGATGGGGTTTGAACTCTAGACAACGAGAAAGCGGTTTTCCCTCAACGACACGTGAAAGATAACAGGCCCCCAGTTAACACAGACTGTTGGCGACAGCAGGGCAGGCCCTCCTCCCGTGGGAAGCTTTTCCCAGTCGCCCCAGTTTGCCCACAGCGTTCTCTACCGTCTCTGACGCTGCATTCCTTGTCTCGGGGTGAGAGCCAAGGAGAAACACGTCTGTTCTCGGAGATGAAAACGAGGAGTGGTGAGTGGAAAGTTCAGAGAGCGGAGGCAAGCTCCCAAGGTCAGAATCCTGCCTGCACAATGGAGCAGAATGGGAACCGTCTTCCTTACCCGCCGCCCCTGAATCTTCAGTGACTCCTGAATGGCCCTCTCGTCCACTATGGAATCCCACGCCAGCATAGGACAGCATCCTTTAGCAACTGGGGTTTTTCAGAAGTGTGTCTGTGAAGGGGTTGGAACCCCCTCCCCTAATCCACGGTTTTGCTTTCTGCCATCTCCGTTACCCTCGGTCAACCACGGCCCGAAAGTATTAAATGGAAAACTTCAGAAATAAACAGTCCGGGTTTAACCTGACTATTGCTCTGGGTAGCGTGCCCTCATGCCATCCTGCTCTGCCCTGGGTGAGACGTGAGCCAACTCTTTGCCCAGCATCTCCACTTCACGCCATCCATCAGAGAGGAACTGTACCATCTTGGATCACCAGGAAGAGTGAGGCCAGTATAAGAGGACATTCTGAGAGAGAGAGTACATTCCCATGACTTTTATTACAGTATATTGTCATAACTGCTCTATTTCATTATTGGTTATTGTTATTCATCTCTTACTGTGTCTAGTTTATGAATTAAATTGTATCATAGGCAGGTATGTCTAGGAAAGAAGGTAGTCTATGTCGGGTTCTGTACAACTTGCGGTTTCAGGTATCCACTGGGGGTCTTGGAGCATACCCCCCTCGGGTCAGGGGGCACGACTGTGTTTTACTTATGCTGGTGAGAAGCCTCCGAACAAAAGAATGCTACCCGACATTCCCAACACGACAAATGAAGTTAAAATGGCCAGGAGAGGATTCCAGTTCCATTCTCGGCTTACCTCTTTGCTTCGGTGAGCAGGTGACAGGGTTCCCTGACGCAGAGGCACGTGCTTGCTGAGCTCTGCTCCGGCGAGAAACCAAGCACCCCTCGGAGAGTTGGAGGACTCAGGTTTACTAGGCCTGCGGTCCCAGAAGAGCGGGTGCTCTGAAGGGCTGGGCCCCGAGCTCAGGGGTCACCTTGCTTTCATAAGGCCGGTCCACACCGGTGCAGTCGGCCTGAGCTGACTGGCTGGTTAGTCCTCGGGCAGCTGCTCAGTAACAGGCGGTTACAGAGAACGAGCTAAGGGGACACACCTGCTGCCCAGACTGAACCAGCCAAAGCAAGGCATCTGTTAACAGGCAAAGGGGGACGGTGAGTCTCCGGTTGATCTGGGGTCACCCTGCCCTTCACGGCAAGCACGTCTACAGAAGCAGAACCGAGAGCTGATTGCCAGCTTAGCCATCTGCGTGGGCAATTCCTCTTCGGTGTTCACGCTTCTCGCGGGGGAGGCCGTGCCATCGAATGGTTGAGACCTTGGCTCCAAAGTCAGATAACCTGGGCTTCCTCGCTGTGCAACTCGGGACAAGTGGCTTGCCCTGCCTGTCCCCTTCCCTCCTCTACGCGATGAGGATGAACAATAGCTCTTCTCTCCCGGGCGGAATGAGGTAACTCCCATGGGGAGCTCAGCTCAGTGCCGGACACGGTCCTGTCGATCTGACCTCGTGGTTATCACCTTGATCGTTTGAGGCAGCACGTTCCCGCGATGTGGGACGACGGAGTCTCCTTGAAATCACTCGGTCCGCACCGTTGATCTCTTTCTCGGAGAAATTCTTCCACCGGAAGGGTATAACTGGCAGGAGGGTATCAAAGCAAGAGGAGAGAAAAGAGCGTGGACATTTTCTGCTGCGGATGGAATTCCGGCTCCGGTGTGTGTGTGTGTGTGTGTGAGAGAGAGAGAGAGAGAGAGAGAGAGAGAGAGAGAGAGAGAGAGAGAGAGAGAGAGAATCATTCAGAAACTTAAATTTTCAACAAATTATTAGCGTATGTAGCTCCCTCTTGTAAATCACTCTGCTAACAGACCATCTTTTCAAATTCCTGATAGATCACAGCTTTTATTTTTAAAAGAAATGCTTTTTTTCTACTGTAAACCTTAATAACTTAAAAATACTATTGTGACTTTTTTTTTTTTCATTTTTGTCTGCAACGTGGCTAAACTGTGAATATAATTAATCGCTAACATTCCTGACACGGCGGGAGTTGTGGCGTTGCTCCTTGTGGAAATGACCAATAAGGAGGCTTTCTGTCACTACAAACGCTGTGTCACCCTGTCCCTGCCTCACATAAACCTGACCCTTTTCCTAGTTTTTTTTTTTTACCTGATTTCATCATTTTAGCACTTGAAGTGCCAGCCTCAAAGCCCCCAATATCTTTTTTTATTTCTCATTTTCTCTTCCTCCTCAAGTGTAGTGGGAGATCTGATGGTCCTAACCAGTAGGCCTGTTAGGCTGACCGAACTTTAGTACCAGGTCTAAATCACTGTCTCTCAAAGGCACATAACACGCTGGCTCCTTCACAGGGAAAAAAAAATAGTTTACCTTGAATTCTTAAATTGTATGCTCACTAAGAAATGCTGACTGGAGCAACTTAAGTTCAGGCTTGAGAAAATTCTCCTATGGAGAATTTTATCTTTTAAATAAAAATAGAAAATGCAAGCATTTGTGTGGCCCACGTGGGCCGTGGGACAACGTCCCTAGAGTCCAGTTTGAGAAAATAGTGCTAGACCATCGCCGTGACCCGTCCCTAAGAACCAGTGTTTGCTTTAATCCACTCAGGATTTTGCTTCCAAATTCTCATTTTCAACCCCATCTGACGATGGCGTTCTCTTACTCAAAGGAGTCGGTGGTTTCTTATTGCCCCAAAAAGGAGTCATGAGCTCCTCAGCATGGCTGCTGTCAGGACCAGGCTCTGACTCAAGGTGTCATTCCTCTGCGTGTGCACCAGCCGTGACATACCCTCCTCGTTTCTTTCTTTTAATCTTAAGAAAACAAATAATCATATGGCAAACAGAAGGAGAGCCAACCTAAAGGAGGAGAACCACGACGGAGATACTGACTAGGACGCATGAGCCCTGGGCATAGCTGCCTCTACCGCTGTGGCCTCTTAGCCGGTCCGCTTCTTTCATGGGTTGAGTTTTCTGTCACTTGGAACCACAAAGACCACATTGAGAGTCGGGCGATCACGCTCAAGAGTCGATACCCTGTGCAAAATGGTTTCATGATAGTTGGTAAACACCAATAGACGTTTCAAAAGTAAAGAAAACTATAGCTGCCAAACTTCATCTGGGTCTGTATTTGCCCTACATCTTCTGAAAACAGGTCTCTGTGGCTGACAAATCCAGATCAGAGCAGGATTGGTGCCCCATCTGTCAACACGTCCACCGCATGGTTCCGGCAGGGGTCCGTTCGGTGGAACGAAGTGGAGATGGGCCCAGCCTGGCAACTGCCCTCAGCTTGTAACCCGCTCAGACTGCATCGCTCCGCACTCCTCACGGACCAACCGCAGGCGCCTTCCCATCCCGGGAACTAGCCTGGGAGCTTCGCGCACGACAGGTGTCTTGGTGTCTCAAATGGAAATGACAGCGATTGCTGGGAATGTTACAGTCGCTGCTTGAGAATACACGAGACGGAACCGAAGTAAAATGCTTGAAAAAAAAAAAATGTTGAAAGTAATAGGACGAGCAAACACCTACCAGGCGAATGAAAATAAAGGGAGAGCGAGGATCTCGTTATGTATGAGCCAGAAGGCCCCCTACCTACAATTCAGAATTCCCGAAAGAGTGAAAACAACCTTGATAGTCCTCAAAAGGGGCCGGGTTGAATAGAATATGCTACACGAATGCGATAGAGTGCTGTGCAGATGTTAAAATAAATGAGGGGAATATCTATGATTTTTGTGACGTGAACGTATAGGATCTGCTGCCCACACGGGACTCCACGGGACGGCGGACTCAGGGGAGAGGGACTGAGTGGCCGAGGAACAAGTTTATAAGGAAAAAGCCGTCTGTGTTCTATGAGCCTTTATGCATTTCGAATTGCGTACCGAGTCCATTTTTACTCATTCAAAAAATCAAATAGAAAATCGATGATTTTCACATTCATCAGGTTCTGATCATCCGTATTAATTTAACGAAGTAGCCATCAGACGCTCCCTGAGCCCCCAGCATACGCACCAGGGTCAGTTCCTTTCTCACCATGGTCACTTTTACTAGGAAAATAAATAGACTCTTCACTGTTCCGAACGTCGCCTTCCGATGGAAGAAATTCGGGCTCGTGAGCCCTTAACGCCGCATTTAAATTGATGGCTGGTTATAATTCTTAAAGTCATCAGAAGGGAGAAATTGTTTGACCTGAAAATCATGACTGTGCCTTGGTCAGGGATCCACATTATTTACGTATTCATTCATCCATTCCTTCATTCATTCGGTTTTCCTACTGGTTAATTAGAATTCCTTACTGGACTAAACTGTGAACCTACCCGTAGTTTCCACCGTAGTTCATTCGAATTCCCTTCTCGTCGATTTCTCACAGATCTCGGATATTTTTGACTCTGAGATTTCGCTTGCCACTGTACTATCCCTCTGGGGCAAGCAGGCCCGTCCCATAGTTTCAAAATTACTCAAATGTTGATAATCCTCGCCTACCACGACGGTGGCTTCTTGCTTGAGTGACCATCCCCGGCCTGGCAGCCACCGTTTCCCACGTGAGGCCGATTTAAAACCAAGGGGACGAGCTCTGGTTTCGCAGTTATCCCTTCCCAACAGAAGGAAGCCCGATTCGGGAACAAAAGCTGAATGCGAATTGCTTAACACTGGATATCTTTGGGAGCGTCTCGATGTTGGGGGAAAGAATGAAGAAAAACAGCAGGCTCCTTTCAGGGCTTAGAGGCCTCTCCACCCATATTTCTGAACGTCGGAAGAAATCATCGCTGGCTTTGTAAGCATGGGCCCAAGAAGGGAGATCGAGACAAAACGCTTCGTACCACGCAGCACGCAACCAAGACCCGAAGAGCCAGGAGGATGCCAGCATCCGTGCATCCGAGCGTCTAGTTGACAAAATATTTCTCCCAAACCGGCCTTTATGCTGCTTGGACAACGTTAATCTTTGCGTCTATAATTTAAAACAAAGAAAGGTTTTAGCCTGATCCTCGAGGTGGCCGAAAGCTCTAGAAAAACATAAACATTTTCATGGTGCAAAATAGAAACAAGAAACTTTCCCCGTGCCCCGCCCCCCAGAGGATTCCTCACGTTGACACCTGCACCTGCTGGAAGAGGCCTAAGCCAGCTGGCTCTGCAGGTTTCATGCCCTGGAAGATGCTGTCTCTACCGCACACAGCGTCCCCACCCCCCACTTGTCTGAAACATCCTATTTGTCCTTTAAGACACAGCTCAGATGTCACCGCCTAATTTCTAGACTCCCCAAGCCCTGGCTGCGCTCCGCCTTCTGTGCCACATGTCCCTCTCCCTCACGGGACAGCGAGGCCTGCGAGGGTGTGATCTTTGAGCCGGGCCGCGTCGTCTGCTGTGCTTCAGTCAAGGGAGGACCTCACTGATGAACAGATAAACGAGCGAGTGAGTGATTCGAAGAGTGAATGAGACACACACGTCGGAGCTGGCAGATGGCTGGCTGGGGGACAGGTGAATCGGTTGTCACCGGGTCCTACCTGTGCCTTGTGAAGAACTGGCCCCTGGCCTCTCCGGCGAGCGCTGCCTTCCAGGTGTGACAGCCACACTTCCCTGGTGTGACAGCCACCCTTGAAGACTCGCGAACTCTCTTCCTTCCTCCTCGCTCCAGAGTGGGCAGTGATTTTTTAAAAACTAATTATTTCAATCAGTGGAGTGATAGCATCTCTCTTTAACGCATTGTTAGGAAAGAAACATCTGGACCGTATTATATCAAATGCTCGGCCTGACGTGGGGAAACCGGCCTCTGGCCAGCCGCCGGGCTCTGCAGCTGGACGTGGCAGGACCCAGACATGGCCCGGGAAGACAATTTCTGAAAGAGAACCCCGGTGTGCATATCGCCGAGGGACTTGGTGGGAGAGACCACGCGTTCTAAAACTATTTAATGGTCTTTTAATAAGTTGCTCCCTTTTCCTTCTCACTTCGATGAGAACTTAAATGTCACAGTGAGAAATCGACTCTCCTGCATTTCAGGACTAGACACCTTGAAGGACGCAGCGACGGAGGTGCTGACGACGAGCCTGGGCCCTGGATTCAGGCAGGCCCGGGGTTGGGAACCCCACTCACCCCCTCCCAGGACCGTGCCCTACCATCTCTTTGAGTGCCAGCCTCGTCCATTGTCAAATGGAGATAATAACAGTAACTCATTTACGGTGTTTGTAAGGATTAAAGGAGGTAACCTGAGGCGAGTGCCTAGCGTGGTGTCTGGCACGTGGCAAACGAATGTTGGATGACCGCCGGGCGTTAACATCATCGTTTCTGTTGTTATTCTCACGCAGTTCTAGGGTCCACTTCTGTTGTCACATTCGAAACGCCGCAGGACACATGCTCTCGGAAGCACAGCGACGGAGCCAACGTTACCGAAGGTTGGAGGTCAGTGTGTCCTGTTTTTCAAAACAGAAGCTTTCGCTGTAGAAATCGCACTCAGAGCGTCTTAAAGAGGGACTGGGAGCTGCTGTCTAGTGGGCACGGAGCTTCGGTCTGGGGTGATCCCTTGCGGAGATGGTGGGGGTGACGGCTGCACCACAGCCTGGATGTACTCAAGGCCAGTGAACCGTGGGCAGAAACTGGGTAACATGACCCACGTTACGCCTTGTAAAATAGAGGGGGAAACGTAAAAAGGAGTTTTCAAAATCCCAGGCTGTCACCCAGCTCTCTAAGCGCGCGCATGCGTGTGCAACCCAATTGCCAGCCGCCTCCTCTCACTCCGCCTCGACGGTCTCACTTAAACTCCAACCATCTCGGCCGTGGCCCGAAGTGGCAGAATGACATAGGATCATTCACATCAACAACCGTAGGAGCATCTTTCAGGACAGCGGATGCCTACCAGAGGACGCCGACCAGACGGCTGGGCTCAGGTACAAAAGGTGTCATTTCCAAGTCGGAAGGCAAAAGCTTTCTTATGAAAGCGAGGAGAAGAGAGACGAAGAAAGTAGGTCCTGGAAACTCCTTCGAGGGGTGAAAAAGGAGCCCGAAATGCACGGGTGTCCTGAAACCAAAGGACATTCATGTAGCTCTCATTAGCCTAGCAATTTTTGCAGCCCCAGAGAAATCCAAACGCACTGGGTCATCTCTTCTGCAAATGGCTGGTGGAGACTGAAGGGCGAGGAGCCATTCTTTCCCTTTACAATACAACGTTTTGCCCTGAAGTCAGCAGGCGGGCAGAAGCTTGGGCTCCCTGTCCTCTGCCGGTCCCCAACCCACCCACATGCCCTTGGTGGTCTCAGCCCAGTGCACATGAGCGAGAGCAAGACAAACACCCAGGACCAAGGCGAAGGAAAGGGGGAAGGCTGTCTCTCCGCGGCCTCTTTGCTGTTCTTTCTCATTATCCTCTATTGCCAAAAAGTAAACGATAAAGTTAATTTTTAGCAGCAAAGTATGCACATTTTGGTCTTTGCTTCCCTGGGATGTATTTATTCGCAGGCTCAGCGCTCTGACTGAGCCGCCAGGTTTTAACGAGTTTGCACACGCAGTCAGTCCGCTGCTTTTGGGAAGGAAAAAAGCACCTTTTTCTTGACACCCTGTAAGCTGGTCTATTACAGCGAACCTGAGTGGAAGTTTTTTCCCCAGAAAGAAGCTTTTCCTTCCCATCTTAGGGCTGATAAATCTACAAAAAGACCTAGCAAACCCCTTTGGCTGTGTCCATTCAATCGCCTCTTAAGGAACAAAGACGGCGGGGTTCCAGAGGGCGAGCTGTCCACTGACGCTTCCCCTTATTGCCCTCTGTGGCCTTGAGACAGTGACTAGCGTGACTCAGACACGTCCTGGACACATGACCAGCGCAGGTAACAAAAGCAGAAATACACGTGTGGCTACACCAAACTTAAAAACTTTTGTGCATCCAAAGAAACATAGTGAAAAGGCAACCTAAGAAATGGGAGCAGACATTGGCACGTTTTATATCTGACAGGGGATTATTATCCGGACTATATAAAGAGCTCCTACAATTCAACGACAACAAAAAATCTAATAACCCATTTTAAAACGATCAAAGGCTTAAATAGACATTTCTCCGAAAGGTACACAAATGCCAACAAGCAGATGAGAAGATGGTCAACATCACTAATCATCAGAGAAATGCAAATCAAAACACCCATTAGGATGGATACTGTGGAGGAGGAGGAGGAGGAGGAGGAGGAGGAGTATTAACAAGAACGTGGAAAATCAAAACCCTCGTGCCCTGTTGGTGGGATCGTAAAATGGTTCAATCGCTTTGGAAAACAGGATGGCATTTCCTCAAAAAGTTACAAATAGAACTACTGTGTGATCCAGGAGTCCCACTGTGGTATCTACCAGAAGAACCGAAAGCAGAATCTCAAAGACGCACTTGCCCACCCATGTTCACGGCAGCACCGTTCACAATAGCCAAAAGGTAGAAGCGACCAAGTGTCCATCGACCAGTGAACAAACAAAATGCGGTACGTGCACATGATGGATGTTATTCAGCCTTAAAAATGGAGGAAATGTCACAGGCTACACCATGGATGAGCCTCAAGGATATGCTAAGGAAGTGAAACAAGCCCCAAATCACAGAGCCTAGAGGGCTTGTGAGCAGCGTGTGTTTGTGTGTTTGTTTGTTTGATTTTTAGTGTCTGGTCTTCTCACATACACTGAGAAGCAGCATAGAAGGGCTCTACCTTGATGTGAGTAAGCGCCTTGCTTTTTCCCTTGCGGGGACACTACCTGGATCTAAGACCACCTAACATTTCAGGTGAGCTTCCAAGAGGACCCAGACCACACACCGTTGGAGTTCATGTGCCTATGTCTTTCCTCCCCAGCAAAATAGACCCAGAAATGTCAAAACTGGATCTTATCTGATTTAAGAAGTTTCATTCCTCAGCGTTTGAGTGCATGGTATTAAAACAAAAGTCCAATTTCAACATTAATTCAACTTATCTTTAACTGCAAAAGTTAATGCAAGCCTCGGGCCAGGCATTCGAGAGGAAATACGAGGGGCTCGCCGTCTGAAAGGGACGTCGGATGAATAACTGTGCTACAAAATGACACATGCTATAAAAAGCCATACACGTCACAAGGGTCAGTGTGCTGTGGGGGGATGCGGAGGGAACATCTAGCTGGGTTAGGAGTGAGGACAGGTCACCTCTGAGCCGAGTCTGGAAGCATGAGGCAGTTCACCTTAGAGGTTGACCCACAACACAGGCTTTGGAGCAGAGGGACCCGGACCCCAAAACACGGCCCTACTTGCTAGCTTTGTGCCAGAAGCAGATTAACCTCTGCGCACCTCCAAGTCCTCACCTGTGGAAGGGAGATAATAAATGCTTTTAAAGTCAGTGTATAGGGTTATTGTTAAATTAAATAAAGCGACATATGCAAACGAGCCTGCTGGTAGCAGGCGCCCCTAAAAGAGGAGGCATGAGGGCGCCCGTCTCCTCCAGAAGAGACATAGAGGCCTGGGCCTGGAGGGAAGGTTTGCGGGGAGGTGGAGGGGGGGAGGCCGTGGGTAGGGGGGACCTGCGGAGGCTTTTGAGGAGGAGGGTGAAGAGACAAACATTACCTACCTGTGCCCCTCCTACAGCCCCTGGGGCCTTTCCAGGGTGTGACCGCCGGCCTGACATCCCTGGTCCCTGCGTCGGGCTGGGAGGCCACGAACCCCTGCAGGACCGACACCTGCCCCTCATCGGGAGATCGGGACCAGGAACACGGCAGCGCCCTCACCCCCCATCCCAGGGCGGCATCCGGGGCATCTTCCCACCGTGACGCCCCAAGGCCCCCAGTGGGCCTCTCCGGCCACCCACCCTGGTCACTGTCCTGCTAGGGCCTGGCCCCCCTTGCACCGCCCCCATAAACCAGCATCCCCAGAGCCCTTCTCCGGATCCAGTTGGGGCCGAACCCGCACTCAGACGACTCCGGGCCCAGGCCCGCTTAGGAAGGCCCTGTCTGTCTGTCTGTCTGGCCGCAACGGTGGACCGCGCCGCATCACAGGAGTGGGGGGGAGCCCCAGGGGGCCCACGAGGGAGCCAGGGGGCGCGTCCTGCGGAAGGACAGGGACCCGCAGGGCACCCCGCGGGGGGCTGGACCCGGGGGGGTTCGGATCTGGGGCCCTCGGCCTGCGGGCGGGATCGTGGGGTGATCGAGGCCCCCCGAAGGGCAGCGCCGGCTCGATCCCGGACTCCCGGGGACACTGGGGCTAAGGGAGCGACCCCAAGGGGCCCCCGCGGCGAGCAGAAGCGGCTGCGAGCCCGGGAGACGAGCGCGTCTGCGTCCGACGGCGTCCGGGGTCCCGGGGTCCCGGGGTCCCGGGGCCGAGGCACCTACAGGCGGAGACTCCTCCCCCCACACCCCCCACCCCCGGCGGCGGGGACCCCGAGGGGCCCAGGGGCCGAGCGGAGATGCTGGGGAGTGGGGGGGGGGCGAGGGGACAGAAGGGCGACCACGGACAACCGGGACGCGTCTAAGGAACGGGGCGGCGTTTCCCGAACGCGGGGGCCCGACAGGAGGACGGGGGACGAGGATGGGGGCGACCCGGCTGCCGCAGCCGTTGCTGGGTTCCTATTCCGGGAGGCGGGCGACGGGGTGCGGCGCGCCCACCTGGCGGCGCGGGCGGGGCCCGGCCGGGACGCGCGCGCACCTGTCCCCCCGCCCTCCGGGCCCCGCGCACCTGCGCCCGCAGCGCGCCCCCTGCCGGCCGGGCCCGGCGCGGCGCCGCGTGGGCCGCGCCAGCAGCAGGTGCAGGGAGCGCCCCCCGCCCCCCGCCCCCCGCGCCCCCCGCCGCGGCTGCCGCGTTGGGGACCGCACCTCTCGGGCTGGGGTCGCTGCCTTTTCGGTGCCCGGGACGTGGCGCCGACGCCCGCCCGCGCGCCCGCTTCACCGATCTCGGGGGGACTCAGGACCCCCCACACCCCGGGGGAGCTGCGCGTCTGGGCCACGGCCACCGGGGATGGAGAAACGCGACCTTT
Source organism: Cynopterus sphinx (assembly GCA_030015415.1). Taxonomy (NCBI): domain Eukaryota; kingdom Metazoa; phylum Chordata; class Mammalia; order Chiroptera; family Pteropodidae; genus Cynopterus; species Cynopterus sphinx. The sequence goes on from CM057394.1 coordinate 17,571,183, forward strand.
TCCTCGGGGCTAAGTCACAGCGGTCCGCAAATAGTTCTCTCCTCTGCATCCCAGAAATGCCTGATGCACAGAGGAAGAGAATGTGGACGTTTTCCGGTTAATCGTGGTTATTGCAGAAATTAAGGGTCTCCCCGGGTTGCAATGTGCGCTATGGGACGGCCACATTCAACACGGAAAGTGAAAACACGTGAATAGCAAGCTGCCAGTGGGAGTCGTGTGAGTGCTCGTTCAAAATATACATTATTTTAAATATGTAATTTAGATATGTTAATATCAAAGCGAGAAACGTGTGTTAGTTGATTCGTTAGGGAAGAATTCTGTTCAGAAGTATGGACTCTTGCTAGTTACATAAATAGTTGTTCTGAATCTTCCTTTTCCTTGTAACCCTGTGATGTTTGAAGCCTGCTTTAGCCATCTTTAACAGCTTTATTAAGTCAAGTCCAAACACTTCACTTCCATCCACGCGAAAAAAAAAAAATAGACTCACTTTGACAAAAATAGCAGTGTAAGTGCTAATGCAAACACTGTAAGTCACCAGAAAATAATAAGGTAAGAAAATGTTATCCAGGGCCCCTTTGGCTAGCACACATGCCAAACTGAGACTTATACTCCTAATAAGGGCACAGGCAATTTCAAGTCCCTCCTATAATCCACATTATTGTAAATACAAAATTCATATTTTAAAAGAAATTTTAAAAAAATTTTCTTTTGGCCGTCTCTCCCTAACACCAGCTCCAGCCTATGGAGAAGGGGTTAAGTAAGGGGGTCTCCATACCGTGGCTCGTTCGGAGCAGACAGACCCCAAATCTGCGGATGGTAAAGCACCGAGGAAGCAAACGGCCACAAAAGCCCCTGGCAAGGGCGCGCCCTCGATTGTCACAGGCCTGGTCCAGTGTCACTCCGTGAAAGAAATTAGACCTTATCAGAGGTCCATTGAACTTCTGATTCGCAGACTTCCCTTTCCAGCTTCTGGTGCTGGTGCGAGAAATTTCTCGGGATTTAAAAGCAAATCTGTGCTTCCAGAGTGCAGGTGATGCTTTGCAGGAGGCAAGCGAGGCCTATCTGGTTGGCCTTTTTGGAGACACCAACCTGTGTGCCGTCCATGCCAAAAGGGTGACAGCTATGCCAAGAGACACCCCAGTTAGCATGCCTCATACGTGGAGAACGTGCTTAAGAGCCCACTATGATAGGAAACATTTCATTATTTTAAAAAATATATATTCTTCTTCCCGCTTTTGGTAGTCCTGAATGCTATTTTTCATTCTCATGGGGTCAAAAGGTACCGAAGTATATCGTTGCAAGTGAAAAAAAACAGGACAGAAATCGGGTATTGGCAGCTTTCCCATTCTCATTTATGCGAATTTTTGATATAAATGTGGGAAGATAAAATGTTAATACAAGTCAAAATGTTTCAGTGAACAAGTGTCAGCAGGGATGAGGGTGGAGGTGACATGAGGGGAACACGTCCCACCGATATACCATGGAAATGCACCCGGAAAAATCCAGGTTGTGGGAAACTCAACAGGGCAGACAACCTGATTTCTTCAAAGATTAACTGTCAAGGGGGAAAAAAGTTGGAGGGGAAATTATTCATTAAAGGAAACTTAAAAAACGTACCACCCAATAACAATATAATCAACTTTGTCTAACTTCTAATTCAACCAAACCGAGTTTTTAATTTAAGCCACTCATTCCATTTATGGGAAAACAGATCTTTTGAATACTGGCTGGCTATTTGATAACATAAAGCAATCATTATTTTTTAGGGGTGATAATAGTATCATGGTTATATTTTTTTAATGTATTATCTTTTTAAATATACATGGAAATTTTATGTGAACATTAATAAGAAATAAAAAATAAAGAATAAAAAATTATGCTGCAAAAATTGTGGTTGAAATGAAATGACATCTCAGATTTGTTTCAGAATAATGGGAGGAGTGGGGGGTGACCTGGAGATGGAGCCAGGACCAGTCCCGAGTCGATGGCCCTTGAGGAAGGAGACCCTGCATGGTGCTCATTGTCCTTTTCCTACTCACTCTCCACGTTAAAAACACTTGACAAAAATACGTATACTATGGCTTGAAAATAGCAGGTTCCTCTCTGCCTGGCTGGATGAGTTTTAGAGCTGTTGTTTTATTGTTCTTGCTGCTGTTAAAAAAGAAAAATTCCTCCTTTCCTCCTCGCCGCCCACCTCCTCAAGGAGGCAGGCTGTCCTCTGAGTCCCAGAGAACCGGGACTTCCTTTGCATATGGGGCAGAAGCCAAAGGCCCACGTTTTCAAAAGCCTGTGCACAAACAAACAAACCTACAAACGGGAATCGCCTGGGGAGAGAGGTGGGAGTGGTGGGCAGGCAGGAGAGGGAGGGCCATGACCCTCTGGGAGGCCAGGTTCACATCAGGGCCTGGTGTGGGCTCGTGGGAGGGGAAGGAGCGGCCGTCACCCTGCAGTTCCCTCTACTGTAGTCTCCCTGGAGTCCTGACAACCATCATCCCTTTTCCCCAAAACTCAGTGGGAAAAGGCCTAGTTTTAGAGAACGAGCTCAGGATCCCATCGGTTTCTTCATCCCAGTTTTCCGCACAGTGGCCTGAGGTGGCAGGCGGTGATGAAAATGACTGCAGCCAGTTTTGATGTTCCACAATCGTCATGTTCTGGGTAAATCCTGTTAGCTTTCAGAGGTACCACATAGGCACCCAGATTCGCGTGTGCCACCAGGTAATGAGATGGGCCAGTCGGGGCTTGGAGTCAGAGTGTTGAGAAGAGTGAGGGATGTTTCAGGCACAGGAGTGTGAGGGTTGCATTTCGCACCTGAGTCGCACGAAATCCTTCGGTGTCTCCCATTCACGTTAGCATCTCCGGTGCCCAGAACAGTGCCTGGCACGTCAGGAAAATTCCATGAATGTTGGCTGAAGGAGCAAATGAACTGCACCGTGAAACACGCTCGCATCCCAAGACGCTGGTCCTAGGGCAGAGGGCCATGCGGCCTCTCCTTCTGGCCTTGGTGACCATTCCTCGCTTACTTGCATGTTTGTTTCCCAGGTTCCTATGGCTTTGATGACTCTTTGTGACATTGCCTGCCAACTGATCTGTCCACCAGTGGCTCATTCTCACGACTCACCTCCTCCGAGTGGTAACTGCTCGGGGTGAAAGTACATCCCGACTTCGGATTCTGCCTAGAACGCGCTTTGTGGGCTCCGTTTCACAGCAGCCAGAGGGGTTCTCGTTTCTGTCTCACAGGAGACCATCTGTGAGACTCGAACCCAGAGCCTCCTGAGCTGATCGATCAGATCCTTCAGTACGCGTTGCCACGGGGCTTCCGAAACCTCAAGAAATCAACCGAATGTAAATTTTTTAAAAAATCAATGAGATAACTATTTTTTTGCCTATCGAGCTAGTAAAATTCAAAAAACAAAACAAAACAAAAAAGTGCAAGTTTGGGATACGGGAACACTCTTTCCCTGGGATCGCCTGCAGACACATCGCACTCAGCCGTGGATCTGGACCACACGACCCGCAGGGCCTACAGCATCCAGCCCTGAACGTGGACCGAGACCCGAGAGGCCCACACGGAGCCGGGCTGTTTCTTAAATGCACGTTTCTAAACACAGGTCCCCAGCTCTTCAAAGTGGACCCAACGGTTCCACTGCTAGGAATGTATTCTAACCGAATAAATTAAGATTTAACTGCCGGGATGTTTAAAACGATTTATTGTGAAAAGAAAAACTGAAAATTATTTGAATAACTAGAACAAAGACCGAGGTACATAAATGAAGGTGCAGCCCAACAACTAGATACTGTTGATTAAAACTTATGTTTCAGATGCACCTGCCTTAACACGGAGCTTCGTGACGTAGTAAAGCGCCGGCTGCACGACAGCACGTGTCAGATGAACCTGTAATAACTATTCGTGGTTTATTTCTCCCCCGCCCCAGCAGCGCCCTGACTTCTTACTGGAGTGTTCTCTTGCCCCAGCTGGGTGTCGCCTTCCATGACCGATGCCTAGAAGCGGGCCCTCCTGAGCCCCCGGGGCTGTCTCTCCCAAGACTGACCTGAGCCAGCCAAGGCCATCGCCTGCAGCAGGGCCCTTGACAGGCTGTGTCTGTCGTGAGATAGTTGCTACGTCTCGCTCGCTGCTTCTGTGGGCTCTGTGGGCACCCCGTCCTCAGTCTAAGTAGCTCCCCGTGAAGCCCCTTTGCTCCTGGTAAGCAGGCCTGTTCCTGTTTTCACAGTGAGAACCCCAGCCAGGCCACTCCACTGTGGGATTCTGAGGAGTTTACACAGAGATGCATATTCTTGGGTTTTCTCTTCTTTGCTTACTGATTTCCAATTTCCCTTGAATAGCTCTGTATTGCCTTAAAAATACCATGATGATTTCTAGAGTATCTGACATGGTTTTCCCCAAAGACCCTTTTCTGTGGAAATTCTCTAAAATAGTCATCTTGAAAGTGAGACAATTCATTAGGGCGCAGTAAGAGAACTAGAATTTCTATTTTAATGTATATGTTTTGATCAAAATGAGAATTCGAGCTTACCGATATGCAGTGTGGACAGACAGTAACAGCCTCACTGGATCCTGTGCCGGACAGTCAGGTGTCAGGAGGGCAGGCAGGTGTCCTCGGGGCAGCACGCAGGTGCCTTCACTCCCACACACCCTTCCCCTTGCTCGGTGCAGCGTCTTGACGAAATTTCTGGATGTTCAGTTAAGGGGAGGATTCCCCAGGTGTTATCTGACTTTATTACAATTAGACCTCGTATTCGAGAAGCGGCTTAAAAAGTTTCCCACACAGTAACCTTGAAGATACTGTGATGAATACCGTAAGCAGACGTGAACTTCGACAGCACGGTGGAGCCACGTCCACCCCTAGTAGAGCTCTTTGTCAGCCACGTCACAAGATAAAAACAGCAACAGTCTAATCTGAATGATGAGAAACTATAAATTACCAAGACGACGAGCTGAAAAGTAGGTTCACCTTTATCATCACGAACAGTCGACTTCGCCTAAGCGGATAGCAGGCCTCGAGATGGTGCCCAGCATACCCGGCAAGGCCGTTAAACCCTAAGCAATCAGACCCCAAACACAAGCCTTGACGTTGTTTTAGCTGTACGTGAAGTCAGGTGATGTTCAGCCCATACTTTAACATTAAATTCCATAAACTTAGTGGTAAATGGGTAGGAGCCTCTTTCGAGGTTTCCTGCTGAGGCGCTGTGGCCTTCCTTGAGAAGTACCCAGGGAGTTTCGGCACTCAGAGCAGCTGCCCATATAAAACGACGTCCTGGATTTCATCTGACCTCCATTTTATCTTACCTCCTTCCCCCAAAACTAGAGTTGACCCCGTAATTGCAACGGGGTGATTTTGGGGGGGAGGTGGAGGGAAATGAAACAGCATTGCCTCAAATGAAGGAGAGTTTTCTCTGGTAGGTAAGGTGAATCGTCCACGCTGCTCTAAAAGCACTATGTTTGATGGCATTTTTTTTTAAAAAAAGAAGAGCGCCCCATCCATCCCACTTCTGGGTGTGTTTCCCAAAGAACGGAAAGCAAGGCCTCAAGGCGATCTCCGCACACCTGTGTTCCCAGCCACATCATTCTCAGGGGGCAAGCCGTTAGAGCAACTCAGACGTCCTCCGGCAGGATGAAGGGATAAGCAAGAGGTGGAATGTCCGCCCAGCAGCACGCCCTTCAGCCTTTAAAAGGGAGAGAAGCCCGTGGCCTGCTACAATGTGGATGAACCTGGAGGACACTCTGCTGAGTACAATACGCCAGTCACCAAAAAAGACCAATCCTGTATGGTTCCACTTACATACAGCAAGGAAAGCAGGCACAATGGTGGTTGCCAGGAGCCAGGAGCAGGGGAAAGGGAGCCATTCGATGGGGACAGCGTTTTAGATTCGCAAGATGGAGAGGTTCCGAAGATCCGGTTCGCGCCAGTGTAAATGTGCTCAGCACCACCGACCTGCACACCTAAGGATGGTGAAGATGGTCGATTTTATGCTCTCTTTTCCCACAACTTTTTATCAGACAGACAGACACCTCCTACTTTCACATTCTAGAAATAGACTTAACGGTTTGTAACGAATAGCGCCATGACAGCCCATCCCCTAGCACCTCAGGGGGCCCGCCACCCACACCTCACAGGTGAGATTGTCACCTACCTACTTGCCTTCCCTCGCTGACTGTCCGGACCCAGGCAGCGAGTCTGTCTCCGGGCCCCTCCCCATCCCATGCCCTCCAGCACCCCCCATTCCTCCTCCCTTCTTCCGGAGCCAGTTTCCCATAAATAATCCCGTGTGTCACACCTTATAAGCTTGAAAGAATGTTCACTTCTATTATTTCCTTTAGTTTTCACACTGTGTTCTTGCTACTTTACAGATTAAGACGCAGACTCAGCACCCTTCACGGTCCGCACCTATCCCCGTCAGCACGAGGCAGCACCCAGGCCCAAAGCCCACACTGCCAGGACGCAGGTTCTTACATCGCGGTGTGCACAGGCTCCCCTGAGAATGTCTGTTTAAAATGTGGGTGCCCACACCCCCCCCACCTCTGGAGATTTTGTTCTGGGGGTCCGGAATCCGGAATTTTAATAAGCACCCCCTCCCCCGCCCAGATGCTTCTAAGGGGATTAGGGAGCTCACTTGGGAAACACAAGCCTGCGAGCCAGCCACCAGGCCTGGCGCGAGAGGGGGCATGTGTGACCTTAAGGTGCTCTGCTGATCCGAGCTGTCCAGATGGGCCAACGCAGGGACCCCGATCTTCTGCAAAGAACTGGCTGTACAAACAAGGTGCTTCCTCATCTGGCAGTGGTTGGGAAAAGGGAGAGGAAGGAAAGGAGGAAGGGAGGAGAGAAAGAGCTACGCCCATTCCATCCCATAGAAAACGATCCAGCCAGCGAGAACCCCACCAGCCCCCCGCGTGCACACAAAGGGGACGACATCTGCGCTGCCACACCTGGAAGGTGGGAGAAGGACTGGAGTTGGCCTCTTTATTTCCAGATGGACGTGCACAGGAGGGAAGTGTCTGACCCAGAGTGGGTCGCGGGCAGAGCAGGGACCAGAGCCCGGGGACCTCCAGGCAGCGAGGCCTGGGCTCCCGGCCCTGAGTCACGCAGCTTCCCCAGCCCAGAGGAGTGAGCACGGGGCTGTCCTTCCACATGGCCGGCAGGGCTGGTGGCCCTGGCAGGCTCAGAAGCCGGAGGAGTCACAAGGATGAGGGAACTTCCTGCACCAGAGACAAGTTCTTCTCGGCAGGAAAGTGCCACTGTGATTTGAACTGGATGTTGAGGGTAAGGAGGTTGGTAAGCGACAGGGAAAATAGGGACCGAAATGGTCTGAGTACAGAGAAAGGTGTGCGCTTTGCAAAGACGCTGCGTTTGTTCTGCACTAAAATCCTCACCTACACCTAACCCAGCGTCTTCCATGACACAGCTGATGCCTGTGCCCGCCGCCCACATGGTAAACGGCTTGTCTTCCCGTTCTGGGAAGCCCTCTCCACTCAGGAGAGTTATTCGTCTCCCAGAAGCTCCGGCCCGGCTGAGGGAGCTGCCCTCCTGTGCGCCTCCCCAGTGCCCTGGACGTGCCCACCTGCAACTGACTCGCACCTCTGCCTCACCCAACTGCGACCTCAGTCTTCAGGTAGGGACTGGTTCACCTTGCAGCTCCAGTTCCTAGTGCGTGATCCAATCAGACTCAGCACATGTTTCATGACTAAATGAACAGGGGCAAACCGTCTCTTGGGTAGCAGCATCCTGCCCTCTCTTGGGGGGCAAGACTGCATGCCTAGGAGGAGGAATCACAGCAACGTCAGGTGCTTATGAGCATTTACACACGTGTGGTGGTGAAGCATCTTTAGAGAGAGAGAGAGAGAGAGAGAGAGAATAAAGGTATATGTAGGTTATGATTACTGATGTTCCTTTGGCTTATTTCCCCTCTAATTCTAAGTTCCTGCTTCTTTTTCCATGCGATTCCCAGCACGCAGACACCTGTACCCTGCTCTCCTGCACAATGCAAGATTTCTCAGCACTCTCCCTCCGCGTGCAGGACAACATTCACACGACAGGCGTTCCGAATAGGTCAGAACCCCAAAGACCAGAAGATAATTGCCACTTCCTTACGTGATCGGTTTCCATTCAGCCCTCCCTCCTCTAGATTCAATTATCTCTGCTCCTTCAGCTCTCCCATTAACGGGGACATGCTGGATCAGCAAATGCACATTTTGACACCAAGTTATCATCGTCTCAAATGAGATTGGTAATTGGTACTCATTAGGAATCGAATATTAACGTTCATTTTAGTAACTCTCCCTCCACGTCCAGGTTGCTGGAGTGTGTGTTGTTGTTTTTAAAAGCAGCTTTCCTCACACTGCTGCTCATTTTCAACGTGCGGTCATTCTGCCTCCTCCCACGACCTTTCTATGTCAAACCGGGGGTCATTCTAGTCATTTTTCATTTTGTCAGCTTAATTCATTTGAAGGTAACCCGGTTTTATTGTAGAATCTTAATAATAATCCGCTGATAACGTTAAAATATTTTAAGAATAGTTTTAAAATAATTAGCAATGTGTCATTCCACACGGAAAGACACACCAAATAAATCTGTTAATTATTAGGATCATCTTTTAAAAAAACAAAACATCTTAAAATAGGTGTCATAAAGCATGAATTAGCATGTGCTGGAATTACAAGATAAAGTGTAAAATGAACAAGGACAAGCAGTTTTCAAAATTACCCTTTCCATAAGAAATCAAGTATTTAGAGAGTCTAATTTTCATCTACCACCATCATTGCTATATAGTCCTTGTAATGAATTGAATTTGATTCTGGATCGATTGCAGCCGACAACATTTCTTCCATTTCCTCCTGGGAAAAGGGCTCACCTGGGAAGGACAAGAAGAGAAACTCATCGCTTACAACCTTCTGATTTTTTTCTTCCTCTTTCCACTAGCCAGCTTACCTGCCATGGAAGCCCCCCGGCCCCCACTATGTCCCTAGTTACTCTCCTGGGGGTGGGGGGTCACGGAGTCATGACAGTCCAGGGGTTGGTTCAAAAAGGATGCTGCTGTACCCCTGGAAGATTTTGGACTTATTTTGCAGAAATCACAGTTCCAGCAATCATCCCAGCCAAATCACCAGAAGGCGTAAAACATCACGGATGAGGTTGTTTATTTATTTACATTGAAACTACTGAAACTGCCAAGGGGTTAACCTGCAGGCCAGTTTTATAAGAAGTCTAAACATTATGTTCGGTCAGGGTATGAGGGGAGGGATCAACGGGTGCCGGGCAGAACTGCAGCTGACGAGCATCGTCTCTCTGAACATTCCCTACTCTGGCCGGGACAGGGTGCTGGTGGCAGCTGAGCCCCGGGACAGACACCGTTCGCCAACCATTTCAAGACAGTCCTGTTTGCTATAGCGTGGCTCAGTGCCGCAGTCCATGAAACCAAAAGCTGACCAGAACGTCTCTGGGTTTTCGGTGGATTCTGATAACAGCTCAGGGCCATCCTGGGTGCTGCTTTCACCAAGACGAGAAGCAGACCCGGGAAGAACGCTGTGAAGGTGTCGACTAGGTAAGAACGAACTCTGTCTGATAGCAAGCAGAAATACAGAAATATCCACGTGGCCACCTCGCAGGTCAGCCACCAAAGCCTGAGGACCCCCTGCCTGCTGAGCTCAAGTCACCTGCCGCTGTGAACAAGGCTCTCTAAATGGGAACTAGTTAGTAATCCAGAAACTGCTCGAGTGGGGATTTGTCCCGCACGGGGAACGTACTGAGTTTTTCTGAAACCATCCTCACATCCTAAGAAAAGAAAGAACACCTCAAATGCCTGAAAAGACGAGTTCTCAATCTTCTTCATGCCTGACTGGTAAACACTAAACCCACTGCCGATGAACTTTGATGGGTACGTGTAAGTCCTTAAAAGAAAACCAAGAACAAACCTTTATTGGGAAGTACTGTGCGCCAGGCACTGATCAAAGTGCTCCACATACATTAACTAAGGTGACCTCCCACCCACCTCATGAGAGGTGAGCGCTGTGACCCCCCCTTACAGCAGAGGACCCCGGCACACACCCCCAGTGGGTGGTAGGACTAGGACCTGAAGGCCAGCAGTCCGGCTCAGGGTCCGTGAACTCCACGACCAGACTCTGCCTCTCAGAACAAGGCCTTGCCCCCAGGAAATTACACAAGGGGGTCCCGGTGCTTCCGTGGGTGAGGAAGGGGATATGCAGCATTGGATTGAGGATGGGAAGGAAAGAGCTTCGTGATTAAAAGCACAAGTCTGAGAGCCAGACTGCCCAGGTTCAAATGCTAAGCTGTCTTAGTAGCGTCTGGATCCTGGGCGAGTCGCTCAACCTCTCTGTGCCCGTTTTCCTGTCTATAAAATGGAAGCAATGAAAACACTATCCTGTTATAGGGTTGTTACGAGGATTAAAAGTGTTGTTGTGTTAATAGAACATAAGCAGTAAGGTGTTTGTTTAAAAAAAATTTTGAGACCTTCCCTGCTGCTAAGAGGCCTAATCTCAAACTGACTGATGTTCTGTGGATCCTGTGAAAAGCCGAACTGTCTCTGTGACCAGCTCGGTCTGTTTGTCAAGAGCACAACATGACACCCACCATCCAGGTCAAAGCCTCGTTACTTTTGACTCCACTCCCACCTTCGGCCCCTGCACTCTTCCTCCTTGTGACCCGCGTAGACGCTGTAGACGGTCCCACCGCATCGATGTCCTCCTCCCACTCCCACTGCCTCTGCCACAGCAGGCCCTGACTAGGGTCCCTTCAAAGCGCTGAAATAGTCCCCTAATGGTCTCCCTAGAATAACCTCTCTCTCACTCATCTAACAGACCCGTCGGCACCAGATCCACTTTCCCACCACCCGTCTTGCACTGGGTGATCCACCTGCTCCAACCCGACGGCGCTTCTCCATTGCCCACAGGATGAATGTGAGACTCCCGAGCCCAGGCCTCCACGATCTCCTCCCAGTGAATCTACCTGGACTCATTCCTACTGTTTGCCAACAAGCCCCTCTGGGCCCCATCCCCTCACGGACTCTCAAAGTGTGCTCCTTCCTACCTCCCAGATTTTGTTCGCACTGTTGAATCGGTCTATGTCTTCCTCTCATCAGCGCCTTCACCCATTCTTCATTCATCGACTCATTCATTCGTTAATTCGACGTTTGTTGAGACGTACTGTGTGGAGGTGCTTATATACTACATGCGATTTTAGCCCTGCTCCCAATAACTCAGCCCCCCGAATTCTATCATCTTAAGAAACCTAGTTCCTCTAGAGTCTTCCCAGACCAAGCTTTCCAGGCTGATACACGTTTTTTCTGTCGCCTTACATTCCTGAACTGTTTTATAAGTTAGTTCTATTTATACAATATCCTTGAGACTTTAAGGGAACAGGTTTTAGTATCATTACCTCTCACTGAACTCAGTACCCCTCAACACAGTGACATGGAACTGTTCCGACCACTTTGACTCAATCCATGTTGCCGTACAGAATCTAGGATTTACTTCTCTTAATTTAATCCTTAGAATTAAGAGGCTGAAGCTTTGAAAATCCTAACATTTCCATCAGAGTTAATCTGTGAAGTACTTTTAACCATGCCTTAAGAGTCCCTGGCTGGCAGCTATGACTGTCAGGTCGTCCTTGCTCTCGTTCCCTGTATTCTCACCTAATGGTGGACCCAGTCGAATGGTCAAAGCAGGTGTGCGCGCAGACGCAGCCTTAGTCTCCCCTACTCGGAATGACATGCCCTTCTGATTCTGTCTCAAGTGACCAGCAGTTCTGCATCAGTCAGGACTCAATCTGTGAGCGAGTGAGTGGAGCAAAGGAGACCGAAGGCTAACTTTCCATGGGAGGACGGGAGGTGACCAATATAGACTGTCCTTAGGCCACCGACGTTCAGAGAAAACGAATTTACACGTCGGCCTGAGCCAAAGGAATTCCTAAAGGAAATGTGCTGGCATAGACAGGTGTGCAGGTATTACAGATAAGGGTGTGTATGTGCGGGAATAGTTCAAGCTCAAAGCAAATATATATGGTTCTATTGGCCTAAAAACTGAACATTTTTGTGTGAATTCATATTCAGTTGCGGCTGTATTATCTGTAATTTCACCAACTGAAAAGCTCTTTAAAAAGGAATTTTTATAGACTCCAAATCTTTAATCTAATAACAGGTATTGATTTAGCTGATTGATAGTTCATGTTTTTCCACATGGCATACCTTTTATTCGGGAAATACTCTAAGTGAATGAAATGCCTACAATTTACAGAAGTATCATTATACTTTACAAAATTCTCTAACAATTCACCTCTCCTTAACCTACCCTTTTCCCTCCTACTACTCACCACGAAACAAAAACCACCTCAAAACCAAATAACAGGAGTAGTAAATAACTCTTTTTAACCAGAATGACTGACTTAAATGTTTCTCCTAGGATTTTTGCATGATTGTTAACTTACTAACCCCGTAAATAAGTCACTATTATAATAAGTCACTCTTACCTTCTTCAGTCATATACTTGACCAGTTCCTCCTTAGAAAGAAACCCACGTTTAGCTGGGTCTAATACCTAGGAGAAAAGGTAGATATTATATTTTTCATTTGGTGAATACATTTTATATGATAAAATTTTAATGTAAATACAAATATATATAAAACCTGGGGCTTACGTACCTCAAAGGCACGGAGAAGGATATCTTCCGGGACTGGTCTGTATCTAATGATGCAATGAAAGGAGTAAATGCCATGGTATTTAGCTCAGTCTCTACATGATAAACGATCACATCAAGTGAAACAAAAGCTGCTGAGATACTAGAAAAAAAATATTTCCCTCACTGAAACCTTTTAGGATTTCTAGATGTGAAAGTTGATAGCACTTCATACGCACAGGAAATGCTTAGTTCAAAATCACTGGCATGTTTGATGTTATCTATTAGCTTTTTTCACATCATTATGGAAATCAAGGTACCTGGGAACAAAATTTCTACAAGAAACTACTATGCTAAGCTACACTTTTTCTAGAAAAATAATTAGGGTTAATTCTTGTTTACATGGATAATTCAAAATAGAAGTTCATAAGGATGTTGCTATTTTGTGTGGTTTTTGCGTCTTATTTGCCCTTTAATCACACTTTGCTTATGAGATTAATACTAACGGGGTTGGTATTTCTAAGCATGTACCAACGAGCAGTTCAGAAACATGACGGGAAGTTAGAGGGATGCTATCTGCAGACAAACACTGATTGAGAACAACACGCCAAGTGGAAAAGCCAAGTGATTCGGAGTCAATGTAATTCTTACCAGTATTTCACCTTAACAACTGCACTTCCTTTCTTACCTCCTTTCCAGCAGTATATTGGTCATCACTGGAAGAAATTTTTCAAATCGAATGTATCCAGTGGGTTCTTCTTCCTCTACCTACGCGTTCAAAAAATTTTAAAAAAGGCTACTTATTCATTCACCAAATGTACTGAGCAGCTACTTTTTCTAAACCCTGTGCCAAGAGCTAGGATTTGATATTGAGCATCCTTGGGCATGGTCCCTGCTCATAGAGTTCACATTCTGGTAGTGGAGATGTATATTAATCAAAAAACAACAAAGCTGAGTGTTTTTGTAAGCACAATAAAGTAAAAGAGCATTCCCAGGCCAGAGGATCAGGACAGGCATTCATGAGGAAATCGCACGTGAGCTGATTTATAAAGAATGAGTAGATCCTTAGAGAAAGACGGCAGGGAAGAGACTCCCAGGTGGAGGAAATCGCACGCACTGAGACCCTGTGTGATGCATTGGAGGCCAGGAGGCTGGAGCACAGGGAGCAAGGAGAACGTTTTCAGCTGACGCTGGAGAGACAGGAACCAGGTTTCTCAGGGTCTTAGGGTCATGAAAGTAACTTTGGTTGTTATCCTAAGACCAATAAGAAACCACTGAAGGTCTCCCTGAGTTGAGTCTGAAAGATTCCGCTGGTTGCAGGTGAGACGGTTTCTGCCATAATAATCTAAGGGCTCGACTAGAGTGGTGGCCCTGCAGAGAGAAGCAGGTGGTTTCAAGAAATATTTAAGAAGTAAAATCAACAGGACCTGGTGCTGCATCTATTATGGGCAAGGATCAGAAAAAAGGAGAGGAGTCAAGGACAACTCCCAGGATGCTAACCTGCACAAATGGGATAGGGTGATGTTCTTCCCTGAGACAGGGAACCCTGGATAAGGGATAAGGTTAGGGGACCAATCATTATCTCAAGGACCAAAATACAGATCAAGTCACTGTGATTGTTATTAAACACCTTGACGGTCAATGGATCTTTGTTCTCCCACCACTAAGTAAGAGAAGATTACACCTAGAAAGAGAATTTTTGGTACCTGGCACTATTAGATGAGAATGAGCAAAAAGACTCCTGCCCATAGGTTCAACTTTGATGGTGGCTGAACAAAATACCATTGATTTTACCTGACATGCCAGGCGATTTACGAGAAGCTGTAAAATTTCCATTCTCTTGCCAAAATCCTATTAAAAGGATCGTAGATCCCAACTCCACAGAAGAGATTTTAACAGATTTATTCTTTGAGCAAAAAGTAAAAAATCGATAGGCTGCTGCAAAGTGGAACACACTGCCATCCCAGTGAGGGGTGATGAATAAACAGAAGCCCTGTGGTTCAAAAGTGAAAGTAAGTTCATGTTCAACCAGGACAGAATCTTTCTGTGACCCAACACTGTCCTCTAGAGGCCACATCTTATCCATTCTTTGGTACGGAAAGATATATGGGCAATGGCATAAAAACAATACAATTAGATGATTCTAAAGATGGCATAAGGAACTATTTTATATGTCCCAGACACTATTTTACATTACAAGTGGTTTTCAAATATTTAAATTAAATTTTCACTTTAGAATGCCTTTATATTTATGAGAAAGTTGCAAAGATAGTACCAAGTTCTCGTGTACCCCCCACCCAAGTCTCTTCCGTTGATGACCCTACATTGCTATAGTAGGTAAAACTATAGTGGGTTCATTGTCACAACTAATGAACCAGCTCGGATATATAATTACTCACTAAACTCCACAAACTAGAGGGTTCCATCAGTTTATCTAAAAGGCATTTTAAAAACAGGGTCTATTCCTCTATCATAAAACAGAAACAAGACAAGTAGGGCCGAATACCACTTCTGAGAATCTGGAACAGGGGTGCGGAGATGGGAGGGTAAGATGTGGTTCTTTAATTCTGGTGCAGACAAAACACACTACTTTCTAGAAATTTTTGTTATCCAATGATGGTTCAATGAT
This sequence comes from Cynopterus sphinx, assembly GCA_030015415.1. Classification (NCBI taxonomy): domain Eukaryota; kingdom Metazoa; phylum Chordata; class Mammalia; order Chiroptera; family Pteropodidae; genus Cynopterus; species Cynopterus sphinx. The sequence continues at coordinate 17,586,452 of CM057394.1, forward strand.
TATTTAAATCTATGTCTTAAGATGCCTTAAGATTTAATAGAAATATATCAAATATTGAACCATATATATGCACGCACACAAACATGGTGTGTATAAGTACGTAACAGTAAGTACAGAGAGAGAGAGAGATCTATATATCTAGGGATATATAGATACAGATTCATATATGGATCCAGACAAAGATATACAGATACAGAGCGGGAGTGACAGTGTTATGGGTTGCGTTGTGTCCTCCTTGAATTCATATGCTAAAGTCCTAACCTCCAGTACATCAGAATGTGACTATCTGGAGACAGGGTATTCTCAGAGGAAATCAAAGTAAAATAAAGTCATTAGAGTGGGCCCTCAGCCACTGTGCCTGGTGTCTTTATAAAAAGGGGAAATTGGACCACTGAGTCACGCACATAGAAAGAATGCCGGGTGAGCATAAAGACAGCCACCCACAGGCCACGGGAAGCCTGGAATAGAGCCTCCCCTCAGAGCCACCAGAAGGAACCAACCCTGCCAACACCCTGGTGCCCTCCAAGGGAGCCACGAAGGCTGCGTGTGACAACGTGGAAGTGCTTCTTGAACCTTCAGTCTATGATGATGATTATTTCTATCAACAGTGTCCACACTTGGGCTGTACCTCATGCAAGACACCTCCCCCTAAAAGGACCCATTTATGGTACTAAAATTTCAGACTTTCTGTGGACCTACCTGTAGACACCGAAGTTTGGTGCTGCCTCCTACCTGTTAGTTCAAGTGTAAAATGTGGCGAGAACGTATTAAATCGCTAGGCACATCTAATACCACCTCCCGAGGCCCTGGACCCCTGCCTAGAGGATCAGGGGGCTGCACCTCCCCACCCTCCCTACCCAGCTCTTTGGACTGATAGGAGAGGGAGAGTAACAGACACCAAACATCCCTCCCCTTCAAAAGACAAAACGAACAAAACAAACACATCTCTTTACTGCAAATGTGAAGGAGGCAAAGTTATAATCTAGTTTGTGGCACCCAAGGGCAGGATTACTGTGCGGAGAAAGAGGTGACAACCAGGGAGTGACTTTGGCAGCAGCTGCTAATGCAAAGGTAACAAAGCCAGTGCCAGCAGATGTTTGCCTCGGAGGCCAAGACCCTACTATACGCAGCTTCTCCTGCGAAAAATGACGGTGGAGTCGGTGACCTGAAGGAAACCTCCGACTTTCATGGTCGCACAAAGGGACAGTGAGGCTGCCACGGTGCCTTCAAACATTCCAGTCTCTTGGCATCCTCTTCCCCAATACGGAGAAGTCTCAATAAACGTGTAAACACAGTGGGATTTTAAAAAGTATCAACCTTCATCTAAGTCTCAGAGCAGGAGGCAGATCCTGCTTCTCATTCGACTTTGGTAAAATCAACTTTTCTTACTTAATCTACTTGGCATCGGAGCCAAGTCAGGCGCAGGGAAGCGCTGCCTGTCTTGGTCCTGAAAGTCGGCCCGGGGCTTTGATGGGATCACAGCCCAGAGCCCTCTACCTCATTCCCACAGTGAAATCACCAGGCCGTGGCCTTTCTCGTTGAAGCATTATTTATTTAATGCTGAAGTCACCGCGTGGGCACCATAACACACGGTGAAATTCATTTCTCCCCAGTGACACAACAGTCGCTCACTCAGCGGAACTCTGTCATGCTTCACAAATGCGAGACAGTATCAGGAGTGAAGATGGTGTATGTAGCATCTACACGTCCACTAGTTCCAGGTCACCAAATAAGATGTTTGTAGAAAAATATGGAAACCATCGGATATTTCAGTTTAGATTCTAAATGCCACATATACAAGCTTTGACATAAATCACGCTGCAAAAGCTACACGGAAATACAATTTTGAAAATATTTCTCCACCTTGCATAGCATAAAATAATAACAAATTCTTTGCATTTGCCAAAAATATTATCTTTCCCAAAAAATAAATTATAAAGCTGCCTATTTTAGAAAAGGCATTTACTCCAAACATTCCAGAGGCTGTTGTGCAAAAATCAGAATATGTGATTCTCTGGGGTTAGAAGTCCCTGTTACTGAAAGTACCAAAAACAAAAAAAAAGACTGAATCATCTCTTGGCTGGGTTCTGAGAATCAACAGGTGCCTCAATCAGGTAATTGATAAGGTCCCTTCCAACTGTGAGTTTCTACAGTTTGGAGTGATGGGGGACTCGGTGGCTGTCAAGCCATTAATCCCCCCATTTTACCCCCGGGGTTAGGGGGCCTCAGAGGCTCCAGCTACACTGTCTCACATCCTTCAGTTTCCCATTTCTCTCCACCTTGGCTGGAGTGCCCTTCCCCACCCCCACCCCCCACCTAGTGTCCCCTCCTATTTGACAGAGGCAGCCAGTGTTGGAGTAACTGTCCCCACTAGAATACTCTTCACCCAGGTGTACACCAAAAGCAGGTGCTTCAAAGCCTGTTGCGATAGGACTGGGAAAGCTTTCCCCTGGGCTGAGACGTGGTTTAAGCAAGATACCCGAATACAGCAATGAAGAGAAAGTCACCCTCTTCCCCCCTAATGAGAAAACTCCCTAAAAGAATTTTGGTCAAGTTGAATATATAAATTTGTGAGGTTCACAGAGTCTGTTCCTTAGACCCACTGTGGGGTCCCACTGCTCCTGGGTCCCCCAGGAATCTGTTCACCAGATGCCTGCTCCTTGTCCTCTACCTGTGAACCCCGACCTTCCCTTGGAAGTCCCAGACCTCTGCCTCCCTCTCCTTAGCTCAGAACTGCACAGCAGCCGCATCTGCCCGATTTGTCTTTGGGTCGCACATTCTCATGGAACCCCCATATGTACACATGGGGTAAACTTGGTTATTTTCTTTCAGATCCTGCTGGTTGGATAATTCGCGTAGCTGTCCTAATGTTTTCACTGAGCATATTCAGTAGGTTAGGGCATTTTTACTTTAAAAAAAAAATTTTTTTAAATAACAAGGAGCTGGAGTCTCAGTGAGTCTGCTGAACGGAACCTTCTCGGTCCTTCTTACCTCTGCGATCAGATCGTGTAGCTCTCCTTCATTAGGGCAGCATCCCAATGACCTGACGATCGTGCCGATCTCTCTGGGGGAAAATAATGAATAGTTTTAGAAAATAAACTCTGAAAAGGCAAGTGCTATGTTTCTCCAAATTATTTCAGTGCAGATGTCGCATAGCAAACAAAGTCATTGGATACATATCGTCTTGCGAGGATCAAAAATCTTTTCTGGGAAAAGGAAAGGCGGACAAGTGGAGCAAAGAGAAAAGAAAGAAACGTTTGCATTGACCAGCAAACGCAAGCCCTGCCTGGGCCCAAATAGAAAAGTTTAGGAAAGAAAAAGAAAGGAGGGCAGGGTAAGAAAAAGCAACGTCGGCCACTTCTAACTAACTCTAAGTGTTTAACGCCTTTGAGCCTCGGTTTCCACATCTGTAAAGTGGGATTAATACTGCCTCCCCAGGGGTCTATAGTAAAGTTTACACTAAAGGCAGAGCACTTAAAAGCACGGCCTGAAGTGTCAGAAAACAATTTCCAGAGGTGCCTTCCATATCTTCCTCCACCCATTCCATATCTCAGCCTCCTTTTGCTATCACGATACCTCTTCCGAATCACTTATAACTGCCAAGTCCATTTCTACTCAACCACTCCATGCCTAACCCCCCTCCAAATCCTGCCATCACTAACTAGTTCTCTACCCATCAATCAATCAATCAGTCCGAGTCTCTCTCACCCCCTTCTTCCCTCCCTTATCTCCATCCCCCTCTCTTCCTCCACAACCTCCTCAATTGTCCCCTGCCCTGTGACCTGGGTTGCAGGATGATCTCTACTGTTAAAAACAGTACAGGAGGCTCAGACAAGCATCTTAGATTTGGACACAAGGACCACTGGCCATCTTAGCAACAGTACTTGCAGAGGAAAGAGGAAGAGAACTCCCTCCCACCCCAAAAGGGCTGGTGGTAAGAAAGTTTGGATCACAAGCAGAGAATACACAGCTGAGCGCTCTGGCTACTGAAAGGGAACACACATCCTCACTCCTGGCTGGCAGGTGTGATGTAGGAAGAGGACGAAATGGTAAACAGAGCTGTACTCAGAGCCTGCGATGTGTGGCCAGAACAAAGGAAGACTCCTGCTGGGATTGCTAACAAACCATTTACCCAGACTAACAGGAAAACCGAGTCTGTAAGTCCCACCCTCCGCCAAACAAACCCAACCAGCCGTCCCCTGAGGCCAAGCTGCGGGGAACCTCCAGAACAAAGGCTGACATTGCCGGCATACCTTTCACACCGCAGAGCCATACCTTTCATCCCACGGACCGGCCCATCAAAGGAAAACAGGGAAACAAAGTCTTTAAACTGTGAGTCTCAGAAGCTAAGGATGACAAATAAACTGGATCTCCCAAACACTTGGGGTCTCTCTCTCCTTCTCTGCCTCTGAGGAAAGATCACTGTCCGTCTGAGCAGTGTTTTCCCTTCTCTAATGAACGTTTGTCTCTCACTCAGGCATGCACTTGAATCTTTTCCTGCACAAGGTCAGGGACCCTCGCCATTCCCTCTCAGCAGCGGGACCTGAGTCCCCACGCAGGGGGCTTCACCCCATCCTGGGTCCGTTGCCCGGGCACCGTTCTGGCCCAGCACATAGATATAGAAACTCATTTCGTCCTCACAACCACCCCAGGAGGGGGACACTTCTATTATCTCCATTGACAGATGAGGAAACCAAATCCCCAAATCGTTGAATACCTTGCCGAGATTTACTTATAGCCAGTATATTAAGCAACAACGTCCTCAGGGCTAGGGAAATCCCGGGAGCTGTGGAGAAGTCTGACAGAGAGAAATAATTAGAAGATCTGGATGAGAATAGAAATAAGTGTCTCACAGGGACAAAGGTAGATGAACCAGCTTTCTGGTTTCGGAGTGGACATCTCCTCTTAAGACTTCTAGAATGAACAGTCCTCACATCTCAGATCCCTTCTACCACAATCATGATCTGTCTGGAAGTGAGGGAAAATATCTCCAGGCCACTAGGTTAATATTAAAGCAGTGATACCAAGGGTTTTGTTATGTCTGCCAGGCTGTTTTAAAATGCTTTAACTATTCATATGCATTTACTCCTCACCGTAGCTGTGTGGTAGATACTATCATTTCACACATGAAGAAAACCGAATCACAAAGAAGTTAGGTCATTTCCCCAAGATCCTAGTGAATGGTGGAAAGGGGATTCGAAAGCACGCAGGCCTGAACCCGGACCCGACCACTGCACACTGCTGAGTCACATCAACCACGGCTGAGCAGTTAGCTTTAAGGGGAACTTCTTGACCATGACCGGGTGCTTCTAAAGAAAGCTATTCCACCCCACGGGAGCGCTGAAGGTAGTTCCAGGGGTCACAAACTATGACCAAGGGACAAATGTGGCCCTCGTATCAGGTTTTGCTGAGCACAGTGTTGGTTTGTTTATCTGATCAGGTGGTGCATACGTACATGTCTTGAGAATGTTCTAGACTTAAGATTCGCACATTGAGAGTACAGGCCTGGTCCCTGGAGGAATCTGCATTTATCACACTGGGAACATATCGATTTTGTGCTGTCTAGGATTTTACCTGCCAGAGCAGGGGAATGAGCCAAATGACCTCCCAAAGATCTCCCCAAGTGCTCTGATTCTATGATGATTTTTAAATACACAAACACACACACGCACACGCGCACGCACACACGCACGTGTGCAAAAAAAAAAAAGGCCTGTGGCTTCTGTAAGAAAACATTATTGTTGTCAGAAGATACACACTGGAATATTTCAGAAAAAAAGGTCATGATATCTACAACTTACTCTCAAATAATCCTGCAAAATGAAAATCACAATAAATGCATAAATCTGTGTATTTGTGGAGAGAGAGTGAGCACATGGAAACAAAAGCGTATGTGGCACATGTTAACGACTGATGAATCTAGGTGAAAGTACGGAACAGTTCGGTACACTGTTGTTTGTAAGTTTGAAAGTTTTTAAACAAAAAGTTTTTACTTAAAAAGCAAGATAAGCCCATTTCGTCCTCAGCAATTAAAACTAAAATAATAAAAATTCCAGCAACCCTGCCTCATTTAAACTACTTATAAAGCGATTTGCTCTTTTGTGCTAGACTATTCTTATCATTTTGGTTTGAAAAGCTGACCATTAAGGATATCGTAACCTTCAGTTTCCTGGTAAAATGTAGTTACAACGTATTTTACTCAGCACTTGAAAACTGGAAACCTGGCAACACTGGCCGATGTAGGACGTCACAAGGTGAGATGAGGCTGGGTGCCACCCACCCTCCCTGAAGGACATAAGAAGACTGGGGAGGCCAAGGCCTGTCCACCCCGACCGGTGACGCTAACGGCAGCGCTGAGAGCGTCCCCGCCACTGCAGGGCGACAGCTGGGTGTCGTGACTGACGCTCGCTGAGCCCTGCTCTCTGCAGGGGAGTCGCAGTCCCCGCAGGGAGGCCCGAGTGCCCTGTGGCCCAAGAAGGCGGCTGGCCAGGCAGGTGCCTCCCCTGGCGACTGGCTGCCTGCGCTGCCCAAGGGAGGTCACCTAGAGGGTGGCTGGGAGGCAGACAAGGCGAGGGCGAAGGGAGCGGGAGAGGGTGACGTCTGAACACTAAGGCCCTTCTCCTCAGGTGCGTCCCTTCTTCCCGAGATGATGGAACGAGGTGCGTGCACCTGCAGGGGCCTCCCGAGTTCCTGAAGAGGGCCCCTGAGCGGGGGGGCCAGGGCAGGAGCGACAGGGACAGAGAGGACCGCTCCTCCTGCCCGCCCGGGGCCGACACCCAGGGGCCCGCAGGGGCTCCCCTCCCTGGGCCTCCGCGGCCGAGCACAGGGAGCGGGAACCTGGCCCTTCTGCAGGGGCTGGGGGGGGCAAAAGGGGAGAGGGAGAACAGGCAGGGCCAGGAGAGGATCGGGCCGTCCGCTCTGGGTCAGACCGGAACGCGCCGCCAACACGGGCGGGTACCCGGTCCCCGGCCCGGCCCTCGCCCCGGCCCCGTCCTCGCCCCCCCCTCCCGCGGCCGGGGGCCGGGCGGGCAGCAGGACCCGGGAGGCGAGGAGGCGCCGGAACAAAGGGCCCCGCGCGGGCCGCGGCCGTGACGTCAGCGCCTCATTTGCATGCAGCATCCGCATCCCCGGGCCGGGCCGGGCCGCGGCGGGGGGGGCGGGGGTGATGGGGGCGGGGGGCGTGGGGGGCAGTGGCGCGGGCCGGACACGAGGGGGAGCCGGCGCCCGGAGCGGGTCCCGGCGGACGCTGACGCCACCCCCCGCAGGCGGAGGTGGCGGGGGGCGAGGAGGGGAGACCGGTCCCCGCGACGCCGCGGTCCCCGAGGCGGGCGAGGCAGGGGCCCCCCGTGTCCGCGTCCGTAGTGGCCCCGCGGCCTCGCGCTCAGAGCGCGGCAGGCGGCGCAGGGCCAGCCTGGGCCTGGCTGGGGGGGCGGCTTCCCCGTCAGCCAGATGCGGGCGGAGCCTGGAAAGGAAGCGGAATCAGGGACCAGTCTCCCTCCCCGAGGACCTACTCTAAAGGGGGGGCTCTTTTCCCCAGAGATCCCTCTGATCGAGTGGGGGCGCTTTCCCACGCTGACACAAGCTTCCGAGGGGCTTCTGGTGCTGACTTGAAACGCTTCATCGCTCAGGTCGTCCTGCGTGCTGGCGTCTGCAGGCCCCGAAAGAACAACTCTGGATGTTTGTGGGAACCACAGGGAAAAAACTGTAAAACATTAAATTCTAGAGTAATAAGCAAATCAGCATCCTTACTGCGAGACCTGCTATGACCCGGGCACGGTCCTAGGCACTGCGGTGACAGGGATTACACAAAGTCCTTCCTCTAACCTTGGGATGCTCAGTCAGGCGGGGGGAAGCGCACACACGCGTCAGCACAAAGGTGTCCTAGCTTCCGACAGGGACAGGCCCAGGCGGTGGCTTCAACAGTAGAAATTTATTTTCTCACAGCTCTGGAGGCTGGAAGCCCAGGATCAAGGTGTCAGCGGGGCTGGTTTCTTCTGAAGCCCCTCTCCTAGGTGTGGGGACGACCACCACGCTGCCAGGTGACATCACTAGGTCTTTTCCACGCACACTCATCTTGGCATCTCTCTGGGGATCCAAATCGCCTCTCTTAGTAAGGACACCAGTCCGATTAGATTAGAGCCCACCCTAACAGCCTCATTTTGACTTAATCACCACTTTAAAACCTTTTTATCTCCAAATGAGGTTATATTCTGAGGTTCTAGGCGTTAGGGAAACAGCTTTTGGGGGATGCCATTCAGCGCCTAACAGTAAGGATTATGATGACTCTTCCCCTCCTCCTCTCTTCTGACCCCAGTCCCTCTTGCCAGGACCCCTGTGACAGCCCTCGTGAGTCCATCTGTCTGCTCTTACCAACCACCTTGCTCCATCCTCACAACAGCCAGAACGATCCTTTTAAAAACAAAAATCTCATCACATGGTTCCCCTGCTTAAAACCCTCCAGTGGCTTCCCATTGCACAGATAATCCAAACTCCTTTCCTTGGCCCCTGAGGCTCTGCATGATTTGTCCTCTGCCCACCTCTCCGACATGATCTCACACTATGCCCCTATTGCACGCATCACAGCTATGCCGTCCTCTCTGCCAAAGCCCTGCCCGGCATGAGACCTTACGACCGGCTCTCCCCCAGTTCTGCATATGGCTGACCTTGACTCAGACCTCACCTTTAGAGACACCCTCCTGACCAGCATGTCTAAGCTGTTTCAGCCCACCTAACCCGTCCCCCATCCTCTAATATATCACCCTATTATTTCCTTCATAGCACATTTTATTACATCATCCTGGTTTGTTTGTTCGTTCGTTTTTTACTTTAGAGCACTTATTACTATCTGGAATGATATTCCTCTGTTTCTTCCTTCTAAAATATAAGCTCCAGGAGGACAGAGGCCTTTCACTGCGATAGCCTGACACCTAGAAGGAGCTCACACCAAATAAGGACTCAATAAGTACTTGTTGCATAATGAATACACGTGTAGAACACTCTATAGTTTGAAAAATGCCTTTCCATTAAAATACTATTTTCACATATATTCACTCATTTAATTCTCAAGTCAGTCTGTACGAGAATCCCCATTTTAAAAAGAAGGAGAAGTCACTCAACTCCCCCTCTCGGAACATAACTAGTGTGGCGCAGACTCGAAGGCTGGTCCCCGACTCTGGTTCCTGAGGCTCTGTCTCTCCGCACTCCTTGCAACAACATCTTAGACGAGGCATGGGGTGACCTGAGGTGAAAAGCAGCGGCGGCGAAGACTCAGAGCAGACCAGAACCACTATGCCTGTTGTATATTTCTCAGAGATGCTTTGGTTATAACAAGGGTTTCATAAATATTTACCAAATTGACTAAAAAATGTTTCGCTGTTGTGAAAGGTCTAAATAATTCCAAATTCGACACTGCCAAATGGCTGCTCATTGCCCAGACAGAAAGCTCACTGCTATCCTGGAGTTTCCTTCTCAAAGCAACACTGAAACACCAATTGGCAAACATTACAGTGATCACTGTTATGGGTAAATCGATCGATCACGCTAAAATGAGTGGGCAAAGTTTGAGGAGAAGTAGGATATTTGCATAGCCTTGAAGCATCTCCCCCAAGACATTTAGTAATTACAGAGGGAAAAACAATGACTTGTATAGTGGGGAGAGCTGGCGGACAAAATCGCTTCCATGACAGTCTTGCCTAAAGTGCACGACCTCAGTCTATGCGGGAGAACACATCCAACGGGCCCGAAATGAGGGCCGTGCTACAAGACCACTGAGCAGGACTTTTCAACAGGTGCCAGGTCACGAAAGGCCTAAGAGTTGTTTATAGATTTTAACATTTTTTTCAAGGTTGAGCTCTAGATATGGGTATGGATGAGATTTCCCAGGAATGAATGTAAAGTGAAAAGAGGAATGGAAATAAAAAACACTAGTGTGCATTAAAAAGCCAAATAATGGAATTGTTGTCCCAAAAGGGGCTGAGAAGGAAAAGTCAGAGATGTTGGATGAAAACAAAAGGTGAGATCATGGGAAACAGAGGGAGAGACAACTCAGGAAAAACAATGAAAATAAAATTGGGAGATGGATGTGAAATCACAAATTGCATGTTGAAGAATGAACAGAGTGAAGGTTACCAACAGAAGCAAACTCCTTTCTTACTAAACTTCTTAGCTATGAAGAGAAAGACAAGGATAAGGTATTAGTAGGGGCGGGGTGAAAGCAGAGAGGGTATGGGTAGAAGTTTTTGTTGTTGTTTGGGTTTTGCTTTAAAGGGAGGAGATCTCTACAGTGGGACATTTTTTAATAACAATGGAGGCCTTTCTGGTTGCCCTCTCCCAACCTAGACTCCTGGGGCATTCCCTTAGGGACAGGCTAACTCCGCCGCATACAGAGGTCAAGGTGAATGTCAAGGAAAGCTTAGTTACCCGAAGGGATCATTACTCAGGCGGGTGTGGCTCAGGCACTCCTGCCATCCACGCCTGGCCCTGTGGGGGCCTTCTTGTCTCTGCCTGGCTTTAGGCTGCGGGTTGGGGAGAGCCGCTAGGCCGCGTTAGGTTGGAGAGGCTCAGCGCCAGCTCTGTGCTGCCTTTGCATGCAGCACTGGAGTATCTGCGCTTGTGGGGCAGCTGTGTAAGGCCACCACACAGACACGGTCGCCCAAGTTTTTTTCCCAAGCCCTAATTAAAATTTCTTCGAGCAGAATATGGGAATTCCTCGTTCTATATCCTTTTTTTACCCGCTACTGGAAGACCTCGTGCCACTTAGTTTGTCCTTCTAGTCCCGTGTAAGTCTTTGCTCAGTTTTCTGCGCAGTCTTTTCAAGAGCTCCCAGTGGTTCTTATTGCACCTAGAACTGGGAACCACTGCTCTGGTCCACATGCCAAACTACCTCCTATCCTATAACTTGAGTTTTCCCACTAAAAACACAAATCCAGTCTTACCACATCTTTGCATTTATGAATTTATATTCCCTACATAACAAAATGTAGGCTCCTTAGGGCAGCAAACAAGGTAATCCACTGAGTGACCCCTGACCCATCTTTATACATTCATTTCCTAATTAAGAACTCCACACAACTAGCTACACACCCTCTGCTAACATTATTGATACTGTATACAGACAGAAGAGAAGGCTGTAGACATTATAGAACACAAATACTAAATCCATTTTGCCTTTATAAGCCTGTATCATAAGAGAGACAAGAAATACAAGCTTTCAGTTAAAACATAGATACTCTTAGAGTTAAGGTGAGCAAAGGAAAGACGGCCCTAAAATGAGTTCTCAAGGGAAGAAGGTTGGAAAATTTTTTTAAAATGCATTAGTAACTTTCAGGGGAAAAAAAAAGACATCTGAGTGTCACTTCTCAGTAATTCAAAAACTGAAACCGAAGAAGGCCATGGGTTAGTTTCTGGCGTAGCTACCATGCCTTTAAATGAACCAAAAGCTTACTTGAATTACAGCACTCCCAGTCTGGCTTCTGGCCTGGTTTCTCCACTGCATGATACAGGGCGTCTCTGGACACTCGTTTCTGAGTCCTTCAAAGACAAAAAGAAGGCATTCCCGTGCACTCCTCGGGCCCCTGCTGATGTACTAAATCCTCCTTCAATTGCCACTTGAACTGCACCCATCGACTCCAATCTTTCTCGCCTCCCCCAGGGAAAGAACAGGTTTAAATATTTTGTCCTACTATCTCTGTAGATGCAGTGGATGAAGCTTCTGTCACTCACCTGCTCTATCTTGACCATACAGAACACTGAATTCCTTTGCTACTATTGACTGTGAAGACGGAACCACTAGTTACTGCTCTGTGTAGGAGGTGGAACCACGAGTTACTAACCTCATGAACCGCTGTCTGTTACGCATTTGCACTAAGTCTTCCACACTTAATAGGGCTGACACTTATCAAGTGAATCCAATATTTTATTTCCTACATTAAGGAGAACAGGTTGAAGCTGCAGGAGCATGAACCTGGAACCAGAGGCCGCAGGAAGTACACTCCCGCAGACCACCGATCTGCACCACCGGCTGACAATTTTTGTAGTCACATGACAAACTTACACCTGACCTAGACCACATGTAAGTACAACAGACATAGATGCCTATAATCTAGAGTCAACCAAAGTTGGCCTCCAAAGTTATCAAATACAGTCACCCTAAACAAGCCCGATCCCGTCTGATCCCAGAAGCAAAAGCAGGGCTGGGCCTGGTTAGTACTTGGATGGGAGACAACCTACGATGACCAGGTGCTGTAGGCATTAAAAAATTTCAGAAAAAAATTTGCCAAAGAAGACGTACGAATGGCCAATAAGTACATGAAAATATCCTCAACATCAATAGTCATTGGGGAAACAAAAATCAAAACCACGGGGATGGTTATACTAAAAAGCAAAAATCAGAAAACGAGTGTTGGAAAGAATGTGGAGAAATTGGAGGCGGAAGGGGGGTGGGAAATGCACTGTGTGCTTTGCTGGGAGGAGTGTGAAATGAATGCAGCTGCTGCAGAAAACAGAACAGTGGTTTCTCAAACGACTAAACATAGAGCGACCACATGAGTCAGCAATTCCACTTCTGGGCATAGACCCAACAGAAGTGAAAGCAGGGACCCAAACAGATACTTGTTCACCAAGGTTCACAGCATGTTATTCAAGGAGCCAAAAAGCGGAAACAACTTAAATGTCCCTGGACAGATGGATAGATGAACAAAATGTGGTCCCTACGCGCAGTGGAATACTACTCAGCCTTTAAAAAGGAAGGAAATTCGACACATGCTACAACATGGATGAACCCTGAAGGCATGCTAAGTGAAATAAGCCAGACACAAAAGGACAAATACTGTGTGATCCCACCAATATGAGGTACCTAGAATAGTCAAACTCATAGAAAGCAGAATGGCAGTTGCCGAGGGTGGGGGGGAGGGAGAAATGGGGAGCTATTGTTTACAGGATATAGAGTTTCACTTTAGAAAGATGAAAAAGTTCTGAAGATGGATGGCAGTAATGTGAATATACTTAATGCCACCAAACTGTATACTTAAAAATGGTGAAGATGTTAAATTTTATATAAAGACAAATAAATTAAATCTGATTTAATTTTTATGTAAATTTTAAAAAGCAAAATAAATGAACAAACAAAACAGAAATAATCTCCTAGATACGAAGAACAAATTGATGGTTGCCAGATGGGAGGGGGGTTGGGGATATTGGTGAAAAAGGGGAAGGGATTAAGATCTACAAATTGTCAGTTCTAAAAACAATCAAAGTAATGTAAAGTACAGCATAAGGCATATAGTCAATAATATTATAATAACTATATAGAGTATCAAATGGGTATCTGATATATTGGGGTGGTCACTTATATAAATTATATAAATGTATAATCACTATGTTGTACACCTGAAATTAAGGTTATATGTCAACTGTAATTGAAAAAATGTTTTAATTTAAAAAGAGGAAATTAACTGCATAACCAGTGTGTGTAAAGTAATTTTCCAAACTAAATCGGGCATTAAACTTTTCAACAGCTTCTTAAAATCTTATTTTTATGTTATGTATACTTATAAAAATTACACACAAGCACACACACATTTGCATGGACTATCTCTGGGAGAATTCGAGAAACTTATGTAACAGCCTTGCCTTTGGAAAAGGGAACTGGGTAGCCAGGAGTTAGAGGTGAAGAGCTCTCCCTATCACTGGACATTCTTTGTACCTTTCGAATTTTATCCCATGTGAATATATTATCGATTCAAAACTTAATTTTCAATCAGCCTTACTGACTGAAATCTGAACACAGAACAGGAAATGCATATAAGTCAGAACGTACATGTGCTATGTTTCATACACAGCAAAATAAAAATTCCCCGAAATAATGATTTTAAAAACTTGCCTCAATGTTTTTCAAGGGGCTAACTTTTGAAAACGATTTAACAAGGAAAATGAACTGTTTCAGAACTTAAAAGGTCAAAACAGAACACATAGAAATAAGGAGAAAGGTCTTATAAGAGTTTTATATACAATATAACACTGCTAATCCAGATTTAATAGAGGAAAAATGGAGTCTAAAGTATTTACTACAAGAAATAAGTGAAATAACAACGCCTAATGTGGTTCTAAGCTTTCAATCCCAAGCTAATTTGTTCTAAGAGATTTAAAAATGTCCACTGTCAACATTCTCAAATTTTTTGGTCTCAGAACTCCTTTTACACTCCCCAAAATTATTGAGACCCTCAAAGAGTTTCTTAATATGAGTTACATTTATCTATATTTACCATATTACACATTAAGCATCAAATTAAAAATAGTTATTACTTCATTTAGAAATCACAATTAAAAAACATTATATGTTTACAAAAATAACAAAATTTTCATGAAAATAAACTATATTTTCAAAAAAAAAACAACTTCAATTGGAAGAATGGCACTGTTCTAAATGTTTGCCAACGTCTTTCATGCCTGACTTAACAGAAGACAGCTGGGTTCTCCCATGTGCTCCTACATTTGATCTGGTGCAGTATCACCCATCATGTCGCTTTTGAAAAACTCCAATGTACATTTGTAAAAAAAAAAAAAAAGAGAGAGAGAGAGAGAGAGAATGAAAATAGCAAATACCGCCTTCGATTTATTATGAAAATAGTTTAGACTTCACCAACCCCTAACCACTCTGTGAGGACTGCTGACACCAACCCTATGAGGCCAATATGAAAACCGAGGCACAGAGGGAATAAAGAAGCTACTCACAGTCACAAAGCCAGGACTGGACCCCAGGGAGTCCGCTTCAGACCCCAGGGGCGCCCCGGGAGCTGGGAGGAAAGCAGCACGTGATGTTTTCCAGAGCCATGTGAAAGCCACTGGCTGCCTGGCAGTCACAGTGCCAGATCGCCCCTCTAGATTCTGTGATAAAATTCTGATTAAATCGCTCAAGATGTGCAAAGCAGAGGTAAGGGGAAGGGGACAGGAATGGTGGCATGGAGCCTACAGCTTCTACTCATGAAAAGTCTCCTCTACCTTTTGCCTTATTTTTTCTCTCGCCTTAAAACTATTCTTTGTTTCCTGCCCTCCATTCTAGTTTTGTTCCTTTTTGTTATTTTACTTGGGAAGTGTCTCCCAAGTAAAATAACATTATTAATCTTTCTGAGTCATATCCCATTAACGGTTTAATAATACATACCGATTTATTTTAAAAGAAAATTCTGTTCATTCATTTAACAAATATTTATCGAACGACAACTACGCGTCTAAACCTAAGCTACAGTTGAGTTTATCTGATTCACAGAGTTTACAGTCAGTTTGTTGGAATCGTCAATATAGATATATTCTTTTCCCAAGACTACAGAGAATAGGAAACATTTGATCTGAAGCAATAGTTACCAAAAGACCTTTTACAGAAAGCATGAAAATACTGTAAGTAGCATAATAAATCCAAGGAATGTGAAAAGAAAAGAAAAAAAGAGCCGTTACCTATTTTATGAGTTGTATTAGTAATTCAGAATAAGAATAAAGAAAATACTTTCAAACCTGACATCCACCGTATTATTCGACTCATGGTCAAACACTTCAAAAGCCTCTTTGATTTTTTTGTGAAATTCGGCGAGGGCGGCCTCTGCAAAAGAAAGTAAATAAAAATGCTTTTGCTTCCACTGGAAATTCAAAACAGAAATTTCAATCAATTAGAAACTCTTAATAAAGGAGAACACGCAGAACTCTTTCCGAATCTTCATGTGTCGTTTAGCGTGTCTAACGTCCTCTGGCGATCTTGAAGAATGGCACAGACTGTTTTTGACCTTTTTAGCGAGGCATCATTCACACATACGTCAGCACCAGAGGGGCACGAATCTGAAGCGCTCAGCTTCGGGACTTTTTACACATGTATCAGTCCTGGAGCCACCAACCCAACCAGGACGTAGGACATTTCCAGCACAGCGGACCCGGATCTCAGCTTGAGAGACAGGGGGAGCCCAGTGCCACGAACAGTGACTGGGTCACCAGTGTGCCCACCTGCCTTGCTTCATTCTGCCCTGAGGAGGGTGAGGTCAGGGATGGGGCACCTACAAAAGCAACGTGTGCCACTCCTTCAAAGAGCTTTCGAAGCGGTTTGGAGACTAAGTACTACTTATGCGAAACAATTAAAAAATCATTTGTTCAATAAATGCTTATTGAGTATCTAATTAAAAAATACTGAGTACCTACTATGTACTCGATGCTCTTCTTCTAGGTGCTGTTGTAGCAAGGAACAAAATGCTCAAAACTCCCTGCCTCCACGGAGCTATTCTTACTGGGGGAGATAGAAAACCAAACCCCTGATTGTAGACAGTTAGGTTGCTTCCGATTTTTCGTTGCTGTAATTATTCTTTAGTGATCAATCTTGCCCGATTCTTCCTGCATGTTTGTCTTCTAATCGCACTGAAATACAGTGAGTCGAACACAGCTGAATGTGTGCGGGGTCCTGGGAGGGTTCTAATGACTCAGAACAGCACCCTGGGAAAATCTCACTGGTTCTGACACCCCACTGCTCCCAGCCGATACTTGCTTTTGAAATTTAAGATCGTCTTTAGAGTGCATTATCTTTTATTGTTAGCTAGTCACATCTGTTGAGATTTCTCATCATCCTATGAAGTTTAGAAACTCATCCTTTGAGGAGCTTCTGGGTTGGTGAACACATGGAGACCCTGAGAGGGGGTCCCCCAGAGAGGGCATGGAAGCCGTGCACCCCACCCTTGTGCCTTGCCCTATGCATCTCTCCCATCGGGCTGCCCTGGGTTAGACTCTTACTTAGCAGCAATATCAGAAGTTGTGTAGCCCAACTCACAATGAGAGTCACAGGTATTTCCTACAACATGCATGATGGGTGGTTCTCCAGCCTTTGCCTGATCACCTCTGCAGAGAGAAAACCACTCCAGCATGCCTACCTTCCTCTAAGCCGGACGGCTCTGCTGTAAAATGCGTCCTTATACTGTCTGGTGTCACATTCCTGAGTACAAATGAGTCTTTAGAGGGAAATTATCCTAATTTTTAATCTTGGTCTAAATACAGGATATAGGTGCCCCAGTGTGTACGCCAGACAATTCAGTGGGTCGTGGGGAAAAAGCATTACAACTTTCATTTATTTTAGAGGAGAAAGGCAGGGCAGGATGGGGGAGGGGGAGGGGAGGGGACGTCCTTTGAAAGGACCAAGGAGAAAATCCATCATCTTTTTTCTGGAGGTTTGGTGAATACTCCATTCTATTTTCTTCTACAATTTCAAAATATGTTTACTCTTTAATCCATCTGAAATTTATTTTGACCTGATTCAAGGTGGAAGATTAATTTCTAAGCTTAGTGCAGTAAGTCCTCACTTAATGTCATCGCCAAGTTCTTAGAAACAGCTTCTTTAAGCAAAATGGCATACAAAGAAACCAATTTTACCATAGGCTGATTGATATAAACAAGAGTTGAGTTCCTACAGCATATTTCTGATCACAAAATCATCACCAAACTTTCACGTAAAGAGTCAAAAGACTTCTAACATCAAACACTGAAATAAACGTCAGCTACGCATACACTGAAGGAAGATAAATAAAATAAATAAAAACTAGTCAGCTCATTCTTTTCCAACCGGCTGACTCCAGTTCGGGGTCACAGGGGGCGGGAGCCTCTCCCAGCAGCTCAAGGTGCAAGATGGGACCCCACGCTGGACAGGATGCCCTGCCACTGCAGGGCACACTCACACGCGCCCACACCCACTCACACTGGGGCAATGCAGACACGCCGGGTCACCTGGCCTGCATGTCTCTGGGATGGGGGAGGGAACGAACCCATGTGGACTGGGGAGGACACACCAGCTGCACACAGACAGCTGCCCAGGTCCCGAATGTCACCATGAAATGACATGGAAGGAAATGACATTATTCCAGGACACGCTGTAATTTCTAATTTACTAAGCACTTGATTTTTTTCCTCTTATTTTATGATATTTATTTTGTGTTGTTGTCTTACAGCCTCACAGTCTGTGTTATGTGAAACTCTTCCTATTGATTGTCTGTTTTATTGATTCCATTCTGACTTCATTTCTGGTCTGGTGCAATCACCATACTATTTTACTTAATGCCATTGTATTGGTCTTTTCTTTAGGAATGTTCATTAATAATTTCATTTGCTTATTCTTCCAAATAAAATTTGCATGCAGGTCGTGAAGCCAAGCAGCAAGTCAAAACCAAACCAAAGCATTACTTTCCCCTTCTTGCCCTTTTCTGGCTGGTGATTTTTTTCAACAGTATCCCTAACTTCTTTTATTTAACTAAATTTTTCATCATAAATATAAAAAAGCCAGATTGTGGGTATTCTTGCCAAAATATAAGATGTGGTGTCATCACATTTGTCTAAAATACCATGGTAACATGTCATAAAGCTATATTAACTTATTAACATTTTCATGTTAGCAACCTAAAGAAAGCTTTAGAAAGTTTTATTGTTGTCAAAAAATATATATTTAAATGATTCAAATTTAAATGAAAGTATAATGATGTCTTTGCATTATGTCTTTAATGGATGTTAATGTTTGTAAAAAATATTTGGCAACTTACACTGCACAAACCAACATTTCAGAACTGAAATAATGCCTCTGTTTTAAAATGTTTCATGAAAAAATTACTTTTAGCTGCAAGAAAATCTTGAGGATCATCAGAATATATAACAAATGAGGTACTGGAAGAAATGATTATCTTTTAAAAAATATATTTTTACCTATATGTTTATTAGAATGAAATTTAATGTCATTAGATATGTAATCATTAAGGAAAAAAATATTTTAGTAATCAAAGTGCTTCTCTCTGCATATTGGTGTATATGTAATATTGTAATTGGTACTAACTAGTTCATTATGTCTTCATTAGTCAAACGACAGATTAAGATTTTATACAAACTTTGAGAAACTTCCATGAAGTGTTTTCCTGATGACATATTTAGGTCAGCAGGAAAAAAAAGTCAATTAGAAACCACAGAATCTAGAGTTGAAAGGGAATTTATAAGCCAGTGAGCTGTCTCAACTAACGGAAGGCTCCCTCTGAAACACTTCTGCAGTTGTGGATCGGGGCTTGATTTATTGTTCTCTAGTTTAAAGACTAATCACTTGTTTTGTTTTTAAAAAGCATTGCACTGACTATGGCCACCATGAATGGAAAATGTGTTTACTGAGGTCTTAAAAAGTTTTTTAAAGGTCCATACTCAGTTCCCCTTTACAAGGCACAGTTTTATTTAAACTTAATTCTTGATTAATCATGTTAATAAAAATGTAAATAAGTCATAATTCATAAGTGTGCTCTGGAAATAATTTCTTGCCACAGAAGATGGTTACACTATAACCTTAATATGTATGAGAAAATGGTTGGTTGATTATCCAACTAAGGTTGTCTATTTAATTCATGGTTACATTTAATTCAAAGTCAGAAATGTTACCTCAAAAATTAAACAGCTAAAATTAATATCTAAGTTTTCAGTAAAGTATATGCAATTTTGCCAAGCTTGGAAGAAAATATTAATAATAATATATTTATTTTCTCAAAAATGTCATGTTCAGCATGTATTCTAGAAAATATTATATTTTTATAGAGTGCCCATTTAGCAAAAAATGGAAATAAGCACTTTTACAAGACGGTCAGATAGTGAAATAATATCAGAAACATTAGTAACAAATATATTTTTATATTAGAACCACAGTAATATGTACCTCATTTCAGACTATTTTGTATATTTTTAAATATGTTGTATACTGACTGAGGGTTTACCTATTTTGATAAAATAAGAGTCTTAGAAGTATTTTTTAAGAGTGTTAACAAACAGGAACACTTTGTGATTATTGTGTACTCTCCATTCCTCTTGCATTCTTATGGGTTTTCTAGATATTCTTTTTTTTAATTTTTATATTTTTATTTTTTCAATTACAGTTGGCATACAATATTAGTTTCAGGTGTACGACATAGTGAAAAGACATTTATATAACTTACTAAGTGATCACCCCAATAAATCCAGTACCCCTCTGGCCAGCACCCAGTTCAGGTGACCAGAGAGAGAGACTGTGGGACACCTACTACCTAGGGCCACTCTACTAGCAGCAGCTCGACCTAACACGTGGAAACAAACATAAGGAGACAGCCAAATGTACTAGATACTAATTCTTAAGTGTGCTTTTAAAAACGATATTCTTTATTTTGACTTGGTCAATTTTTTCTCTTCCTTAAAACATAATTCAAAATAATAAAAAGCAAAATTGAACTATAATCAGTTTCCAAAAAAATCCTACAAGCACGAGGAAAAGTTCAAGCTTTTGCTCCTTAACTCCTTTATAATGAGATGTAGCTGTAAGAGAGAGTGCTAGGTGGGGCCAGTCTTGAGGTCATTAAGGGTCTTTTTATTAAAGACACATTAAAGGAATTTGGATTTTATCCTAAGGGCAATAGATATGAAGTGAAAATTTATAAAGTAGAAAGTATCTGGCTGGATTTATAATCAAGGAAGATCGCACTTGCTGCTATGAGGCTAACTCAACTGGAGGGTAACTCATTAGGAGTCACACAGTGACCCTGAGAAGATGACGGATGCATCCCCACTGCGCCCAATGCTTCCCAAACATCTTAATTGCTTGCCTGCTCCCCTCCCCCATCCCATTAGACTGTAAATTCAGTAGTCAGAGGCCTCGTCTGTTTTCATCACTATTGTATCCTCAGACCATTAGTACAAAGCAGAGACATGGCAGGTAATCAGGGCTCAATAAAATGTGTTACATGAATGATTAAATGATAAAAAACAAATAACTAAACCACATAGATACTAAACAATGCAAATACCCAGTAAGCAGTGCACACTATGGCTCAGGCCTCGTTCTCCCAAGACCTGTACCGCTAGACACACACCACTATATTTAGCCACACTGGAGAACTTATATACAGCAATTACATAATTCCTGAACACAAAGAATGTAGAAGATGATGGGGAAGAAACAGTAGTTCAGATCATTTCAGGTGGTGTGACCAAAATAAGTCACTAACTGAAGGCCTACAGTGAGAAGGGTAAAGGAGAGGCCATTTGTTTCATTCACCAGTTTATTCATTTACTCAGTTAACAAGTACTTGTTGAGCACCAACTGTATGCTAGGCACTGTGCTCTTTGAAACACCTGTAAATAATGTAGTCCATGTGCTCCGGACTCACTGTTCAGATCTCGGCTTTGCCAAGTGGCATGTGACCTTGGGCAAGTTACATGACCTCTGTGTCCTAGTCCCCAATCTAGAAAGTGGAGCTAATGAGAGTTACCTATCCCGTAGGGCCTTTGTGGGCATTAAATACTCCATAGCAAATACTTGGCACATGCTAAACATTCAAAAACACAAGCTATTTTATTATACTAAGTTTTTAATTTAGCTTGGAGATTGCCTTTACTTTTGTATCCTAAAATGTGAAAAATATGCATATTACCTTCGTTTCCAGGATGGGTGTGGGGAATATTTTATACATAAACCATATGACGGACACAGGATTAAGTGTTCTATATAATGATTCTATTTAAAAGGTAAAGTCCTGAAGCCAAGCAAAATTGGCTTGATCCTGAAGCTCTTGCTAACTTTAGCAAATCACCAAATCTCTCTAAGGCTCAATTTACTCTTCTATAAAGTTGGAATAATCACAATCATCATCATATTCATCACTATCAGCAGCAGCAACAGCAGCAGCAGCAGAGTAACAACAGCTACCTTGCAAGATTGCTGTAAGGATTGAAGAAAACGATGTATGTGGAGACCCTGGCACAAAGGAGAACTGGGTAAGTGTTGCTATCATTATTTCTCACAGAAATCACCTGGATTAGGCATTCATATCTTCATCTAACAGATGAGGTTACTGAGGCTCAGAAAGTTAAATAAATCACTTGAGGGCAAATATCTAGTAAATGGAAAATTGAAGATTCAAGCTAAAGTTTGTATGGTTTCAGAGTCTATACTTTTAGCTACGTTATTCTAGTTCTCATTGCTTTTAAAAGAGCTTAGATTATAAATATCACATAATAGAGTTGGAATTTAAGATTGACATATCTATAATTCTTCATAAAAAGGAGCTTTGAATCTTGGAAATGTTTATACTTACAAGTTTTGTAATACTTACATACATGGAAGCAGTAGAAAAAGACCAAGAATTGTCTAATTGTACATTAAATATATAGCACATAACAAAATAGGACTCAAGGATACTAAATTTTTGTTTCCAACTGAAGATAATTGCTGCAATTATGGTCAATTTTATAGCCCATTTTAAATATGTTCCTATCACAGGGTCTTAAAAGGTATAGTTCATGCAATAATACTAAATAAAGTAAGGCTTCCTACCAGATGTGAAGGGTTGTAAGAAAGTCTTAGGTACCCATTTCAGAGAACATTTCGTAACAACAAAAAGTAAAAAACAAAACAAAACAATAAAAAACTGATTCAAAATGTTAATAAACAGAATTAGGTTGCTTTTCTTTCTTTATAGGGACAACTTAGTGGAGATGAAAGAAATAAACCCATTTCCATTTAGAAAAAAAAAGTGCAGCTCACTGCCAGCATTCATTTAACATCACGTGTGGGAATGCTACGTTTTCTAGGATTTGACATTTTCAGTGGCTGAGAATTACTCTATTTTGTAAATGGAAATACCACTACTAAAAACAGAATGTTATAAATAGAATGATGTTATTTGTTTCCAAAGACTATCAATATACTGGGGCAATGTGAAAATAATAATAAAAGTGAGGTATTTCGTGACAAATTCTGGGGGTGAGAGTAAGACTGTAATCCGTGAATTATCTTGGGGTAAATGCTGCAGTCACAAGTGCCGCTGGCGAGGAAACGGGTTAAAAGAAAAATTGAGTAAATAGAAAAACTAAAATGAGAGACATACAGCTTGAATGGAAGACATAAAAATGTGGTGAGGGAGTATGTAAAATATAAAAGAGACAACATTATTTTTTTTTATTCTAGTAAAATACAACCATTTGGGAGGTTCTCATATGATTATGACCCAAATCGAAAAGTCAAATTGAATCCTGTGTAATTTTAAATTTTAATATGTTATGATAAAATAAACTCCTTATGGTGTATTTGTCATTCCTTTAGAGGAAGAACTTGTTTTTAATATGTAAATAACTACAAATATAAAAATCATTACATTTCATGAATTTAATGCATTAATTATGCACACTCAGTCTTAACACTTCATGCTGTGGACGAAACAGATCTATTTGCCTCGCTTTAAGCCCTTTCTCACCAAAGTGACAGTCCTGTATTTCTACTACATCTCTCACCTCCTCAAACTCAGCCTATCCAAAAGGAACTAATTTTCCAGCAGACCCTCCATCCATCTTCAGATGGAGGGTTTCTGAACCTATAATTGCCTACAGGCTATCTGCTCATGCCACCAGCTCTAAACAGGCTAGTACATCAAGACTTTGTTGACTCATTTATCCACCACTGGCTGATTCTCCCTATTTCTTTAGACAGATACCTGTTTTAGATCCCAGGTATGAATATCTCAAACCAAAATCTGAGAAATAACCATGCTCGCAAATAATATTCAATAAATATTTCCTGAATGAAAGATGACCTTGAAGAAGACATAGGGGGCAAGGGGTGATAGCTGGATTATTAAAGATGAGGCAGTAACGAGGAAAATGAGAAGTAACATTTCTTGAACTGTTTGAAACCTGACATTGAGTCGTCCTCCCTTATCTGCGGTTTCACTTTCCACAGTCTCAATTACCCACAGTCATCTGTGATCCATGAAATATTAAATGGAAGATTCCAGAACAAAACAATTCAAAAGTTTTAAGTTGAAATCTCCCTGATCTAGTCAGCTACTTCCACCTCGCTCTAGACACCACACACAGTGATTCTCGAGGGCGAAAGAACCAGTACCAGGCCAGCTGCATGGGAATCACCCAAGAACTTGTTTAAAATATAAACCTAGAAGCTTTGCCTCTGGAAATTCTGATGCAATAGCCTGGGCCAGGAATCTGTATTTTAACGGAGTACGTTAGGGGATTTGACGAGCAACAAAGTTTGGGAATCACTACATTAACAGAACAGAGTGGTTTTAACGAACACCAGGCTTTGCAGCAAGAGACGACCCAAAACACATCCCTGCTGTCCGCCTTTAAGATGCTGCTCTGCAATCTCTTCCGCCGAGCCTCCACCCACACGTGCCCCAGTCTTCCTTCTCTCATTCTCCAGGCTGGGCCAAGTTCCTGTCCTCCGTGATTACTCAACACCCTGTGTTTACTTCTCTTCGTTCACGTAGTAATATTATTGAGCATCTACTATGTATTAGACACCGAAGACACAATGGAGAACAAAACTGATGTGCTGATATTCTAATGGAAAATCAGATATTAAACAAGTTATACAGATAATTATGACTGTGGTTAAACCATTGCACTGCAACCAATTATTTGTATCTGTCTTTTCCCACTAAATACTAAGTCCTCGAAGCCCGATCAAATCCATCTTTATTCCTCTGGCATTCAGCAATGTCTGGCATAGAAGAGTTATTAATAAATAATCTTAACTAAAGAGAAAGCTTAATTAATGAAGGGAAGTCCTGGAGAAGACAGGAGTGAATGAGATCATGAATACAAATGAGAAAATTAGCTTTGAATGAGAGAGGGGGAGCACAGCTCTTCTAAAATAACTGAAGGAAGGTAGGAAAGCAGAGGGTCGATGCAGATACGTTTACAGGTGGAGGCAATGAGCTAAGGGAGTCCAGGCCTATTGATTACCACCTTTAAAAGGACAAAGCCAGATCACCCACCTACTGAGAATAAGGAGGCTGAGGCTGATGCTGGATCAGACGCTTTAAGGCAGACCCCACCCCCAACCCAGGGGAGGCTAAAGTGGACACCTGAGGATCCTCTGCCTCCTCCTTCCTTCCTTTTTTCCCCCTCCTTTTCCTCTTCTTCCTTTTCTTTTCCTATTTCATTTTCTTTGACACCCAGGATCCAAATACTCTTCCTATTTAGAGGGAATCTCTGCTGAGTATGTTAGTAAAAACAGTGTCCTCTTTCTCACTGAGTAAGCCAAAGAGGCTCGATCGTCCCTCTCCCAGTCTGGCAGTGAAGGAACAGGCATGTGACCTAGGCTCAGCCAAGCCAATATTCTTGTGCAGGATTTTGAATCTTAAGGAGGCAATACAAAGAAATAGGGACAACGTTCACATTACGTATGGAGACGACGAGAGCAATAACTGAGAATGCAGTTGCAGTGGTCCAGGGGCAGTGGTCCAGCAGTGGAGACCTGACCAAACTGTCCTGGGCATGACCCTACCTGTGGCACAGGCTGCTGAATCCCCTGGGTTTTGTCCAAGCCGGTTCTCCAGCTTTCCTGCTGATTTTGTGAGCTCGCTGCTCCCTTCAAATAAATTCCTAGTTACATTAGCCAGAATCTGTTTTATTTGATCGATAAATTGGGAGAGGGGGAGGGGATAAGAGGATCAAGGAAACTAGAGGTCTCGACACAATCCGACGGCAGGCATTCTATATGTAAGGAAGCAGAGCAGCACTGGAAATCCGGAGACTGTGGGCAGTCAATGGGATAAAAGAGTAAAGATTCCAAAGTCTCTCGCAGGATCCAGCCATGAGAGCAGGAGGATGAAGAAGAATGGAAATGAAGGTCACCAAAGTTTTATACAAGAATGAAAGAGCAATAATTAAGAATTGGAAGCGAGCTGGTTCCACTTACTACTTGAAGGCAAAAGGCACAGGAGAACGAATTTCCCTTCCTCAAAATGGCACCAACAGGAGGAGGATGCCAGAAGGAAAGCCAGAATTAACTTAAGAAACTGAGAGCAGAGGGATGCTCTATAAAAAGTATTTGTAAAGAAGTTCATTTGCATTAGAATAAGTCTGACGTGCCCAAGGACTCCATGGAAAGTGGTGAGAAGAAAGTCAGGAGGAGGACAAGAAAGGACGGGTGAAGGTCAGAGCCAGACACAGGAGGGAATGCAACAACAGGTAACAGACCAGAGACGGCCACGTAGGAAACAGGAGCCGAACAGCTAAACAGCCACTGCTGCACGTGAGCACACTAAAGCGAGCTCGGATTTCAGTATAAAGACGACGACCCCAGGGAGCATTTTTCTCCTCTTTCACTTAGGCCTGGACGCCTAAGTCTTTTTTCCCCAAACTTAAGTTCAGATTTACGTTTGTGAGTTCTCGAACAAGCTACTTGATTTCTTTAAGCTTCAAGGGAGGGTAGCAGTTCCCTTCAGGACTGTAAATCCCAAGTGAACAACATGTGGCATCCCACACAGTGCTCAGAACCTGCAGCACCAATACACGCTCGCTAGTCTAGGAAATCCTTCGAGGCAGGAACATGGCAAACCACCTCCAGGTGGCTCCTGATGATCCCGCCTCTTGGTTTTCACACATACGTGTATTCCCCTTTCACATCCTGCTAGGGCTGATGGTGTGACCAGCATAATGTGGCAGAAGGCATGGTATGCCACTCACGTCACAGGTAATGCAGAGCTTTGGCACCTGAAAGTGAGGTGCTGCCATAGCAAATGCCTGCAAATGTGGGAGAAACTTTGGAGTCAGGGAGTGATGGCTGTGAGCAGGCTGTAGGTTAGAGCTCAAAGGAAAGTGAGGACGGTCACACTGG
This sequence comes from Cynopterus sphinx, assembly GCA_030015415.1. Taxonomy (NCBI): domain Eukaryota; kingdom Metazoa; phylum Chordata; class Mammalia; order Chiroptera; family Pteropodidae; genus Cynopterus; species Cynopterus sphinx. Next base: position 17,613,096 of record CM057394.1, read on the forward strand.
AAACGGCTAAGCAGGTCCTTTGGATGAAGAGCAGAAAATCTGCTGCTAAAATGGGAAATAGAAAATATGCCTAACGAACCCAGTGGTGTAGATAAAGGGATTTTGGGAAAAAGTACTGAAGGGGCTCCCTGGTTCCTTCTGGCTGCGTGTAATAAAATAGAAGAGGAGAAAGATCATCTAGAGGAAAGACTGTTCAGTACAAAGGAGCCAGGAACTGCTAGTTAAGAAAATGCCCTGCCTCTCCAGATGGCAACAGATGCTAAGAAATGACTTCTGGGCACAGATCAAATTTGGGGCACCGCCAGGAAAGCAGTCTGAATGTGAAACCAAGTATGTAGCTGTAAAATCCTTCATTACAATCTCAGAAAGGCCGAATACGGTGTCTCAGGGCACCACTCAAACTCGCAGAAGAACCTCTAAAGAGTCCAAGGGTGTGTCTCACAGATCCTTTCCGTTAAACAGTCGGGATTCCAAAGAAGCCTCTTGTCTCTCAGCTGTCTCGGCAGAAGCCCGAAGCAGAGACTGGCTTACCTCATATAAACCTGCCTAACGGACAACAAGACTCACAGAAGACCCACCAGGATTTTAAGAGAATTATACCTGCACCTCTGGCTCGGATTGAAAAATGGGGATAGAGACAGGATTAAAATAAAAAGAATTTCTGGACTCCCCAAGATCCCATCGGCAGAAAATAGGTTTAAGAAGACTGCTTAGCTGAAAAGATGCACCGTCTCTCACAAGAGGGAAGTTGACACAGAAGGTTGAACCGAGAGCCCAGAGGGCAGAGCTAAAAGCCACCTAGAATCAATTCTGGACAGCAGGAATCTTCCGGAACCTTCCAACGTTTGCCCAACTGGATCTTATGGACCAGTAACCCCGCTTTTAATAGAGGTGTGTAGGGAGGTAATCCTCTACCTATCCCACTGCATGTTACATGGCAAATAACTTGTCTCTTTAGGTCACATGTCTGCAGATTGAGAGAAACAGTACTGAAGGAACTAAAGCAATTACAGCCAAGGAACCTCGCCCACCCCTGGGCTTGACACAGATATGACATTCTGGACTTTTAGCTGATGCTCTAGTGGGATGGGACTCTGACGGGCCTTGGAAGAGGGAGAGTGTGTCTTACATGTGAAGGGATATGAGTCACTGGGGGCCAGAGGGAAGGCTGTGGTAACCAGCTGCAAGATGGTTCCAAACGACTCCCCATCTTGGGATTCATGCCACCCTACAGTCGCCTCCAATATTACACCAGCGTTAGCTTATGCCATCCATAGACTGTGGCAAAAATAATTCTGAGATTAGGTGATGCAAGTCAGTGTGGCTTCTGTCTTGATCTGTCTGTCTCTGGGGTGACTCACTCTGGGTGATGCCAGACACATGTTGTGAGGACACCCAAATGGCCTACGGAGAATCTTGTGTATCAAGAAACTGACCAATAAGGAACTGAGGCCTCCACAGCCATGTAAGTGAGCCCAGACTCATGAGAGTCGGAGCCAGGATGACCCAGTAAAGCCACATCTGGAAATGGTCTCAGAAAGTGTTTATTGCTTTAAGCTGCTAGGCTTGGGGGTAATTGCTTGTACAACAACAGTTAACTGATACAGGGATTCTGTCCAATTCATTCCTTTATTTCGGTAATCCTGGTTGTTTAATACATTTTGCAAAATCAAATTAGTTTTCCTTTCCCTTCCCTCTATCATCTAGATTTGTCCCTTTCTCAATTTTATGAAGAATTCAACATTTGAAACATTATTTTATAAGTAGGAGAAAAACTTTCCCTCACTAAACATATATTTGGTTGTGTTTCCATGGCTGCTGTTTCTACACTATAAGGGAAATGTGGTCCAACAGCTTTAAAAGGAGTTGGGTAGGTTTCTGTCTTGTCATCATCGCTTGTTATTTCACTGTAAACAGCTTTAATAAATTTTAAGGAAAGGTTTGCCTCAATGAAAACATTTTCAAGCCTAGAAACAGAGTGTAATCATAGAAATGTCTACGTAAAGATGTCTGTCAACTGCATTTTATGGTTAAGAAAGCTTACTTCAGCTCCTCATCAGCTATTTCTCTCCCTCCTTTTTCATGTAGCTTAAAAAACAGTCACAAAATGTAAAAGAACTTCTCTAAAAACCAACTGATTTCTTCTTCAATTAATCACTCCAGAAAGTCAATTTTAACAACTTTCGTTACTTTCTACATCATGAAAACCACAAAAAAATCTTTTTAAAAGGCTCAGGCCACGTGAAAATGTCTTGAAAGGTATGGAATGTCAAGAAAAATAGAATTTCTTTATAAATACTTGTTTGCTGATTGTAATGAATGTCAAGGTGTTCACGTGATATTTTTAGAAAATTGGAGCATTAATATAGAAGTTTAAAATAGCAGCTAATAGCATAATGCTGACCAAACAGACCCTGCCCATTACTAACTATATATTTGATCAAATAGGCCCTGCCTCCTACAAGACTATTTCTTCATCTTTAAAGTGAGAATAATACCTCATAAAGATTTTATGAAGATTAAATGTAATAAAGTGTATAAAGGGATTACCATAAAATTGGCTCATTGTAAACAAGCTCTCAGTAAATGCCATCTGAATGATAACTGAGACTAACACCAAAAAAGAAATTGTTCGTTAAAAATTATTTTATTAACTCAACAAGAAAACTACAACCCAGGTTTTAAAATGGGCATTCTCAGGCACCCCCCCAAACACACACAGGTGGTCCCCAACTTATGATGGTCCAATGCATGATTTTTCAACTTTATGATAGAGCAAAAGTGACATCCATACAAAAATTGTTTTTCCACTTTCAGTATAGCATTCAATAAGTTACATGAGTTATTCAACATTTTTTATAAAATAGGCTTTGCTAAATGATTTGGCCCAATGACAGACTAAATTAAGTGCTCTGAGCACCTTTAAGGTAGGCGAGGCCAAGCTTTAATGTTCAGTGGGGTAAGTGTACTAAATGCATTTTCAACTTACAATGTTTTCGACTTACATTGGGTTTATTGGGATATAACCCCATCATAAGTCAAGGAGCATCTGTATATAAAAATATGTGAGCTGATGGATATGTTCATTGACTAGATGAGAGGAATCCTTTCATAATGTATAAGTTATATCAAATCATATCGATGTACCCTTTAAATATCTTATAATTGCAAAGTATACCAACAAAGCTGGGGCAAAAATGGGCAAAAGTTGTGAACAGATACCTCACGAAAGATATACAGATGGCAAATAAGCATATTAAAAGATGCTCAAGATCATGTCATTAGGGAATCAAAAATTAAAACTACAAGATACCACCACTCACTATTAGAATGGCTAAAATGCAAAAAACTGGCAGTATCAAATGCTGACAAAAATATGAAACAACAGGAAGTCTCATTCGTTACTAATGGAAATGGAAAATGGTGCAGCCAGTTTATAGGGCAGTTTGGCAGTTTCTTACAAAGGTAAACCTAGTCTTAACATACAAGATCCATCAATCACACTCCTTGATATTTACCCAAATTTGTTGAAAACTTTGTCCTCATAAAACCTGCACTTGAGTGTTTATAACTTTACTCCTAATTGCCAAATCCTAGCTGCAACCAAGATGTCCTTCAATAGTTGAACAGATAAACAAAATGTGGCACATCCATACATTGGAATTATTATTCAGCAATTTAAAAAAAAAATGAACTACCAAGCCATGAAAAGACATGTAGGGACATTGCAAAATGCTAAGAAGCCAGGCTGAAAAGGCTGTGTACTATGTGATTCTGGAAAATCAAAATTATAAATGCAGGAAAAAGACGAGTAGTTGTCAGGGATTTGAAAGGAGTAGGAGATGGTTAAATATGTGATGAAATTTTTTAGGGTGGTAAAACAATTTTGATGACACTATAACAATGGATACATGACACTGCATTTGTCAAAACCCTCAGAACTCTGTAAAGTACAAAAAGTGAACCTTAATATATGCCGATTAAAATTATTTAGGAGGAGGATGGGATGCAGACTGTGACAAAAGCAACTAACTGTATTACAAATGTATAGAAGAATCTGACTGAAGGAAATGGAGGAAAAAAGATGCTGACTTAAGTACCTTCAAAAATAAAGATCTGTAAGACTAAAGGCAGAAGGAACTGCCATAAGCACTGTGCTCCAGTTGATAAAAGTGTTTCCCACAGGGGTACTAGCAGTGATCCTGACACCGCTGTGCACGTACACTGGAGTTGGACAATGAAGTCCATGGACAGTGTGTGGTAGGAGCCAGGTTTCTCATTGTCAGAGTAGAAACTTCCTGATAAAAATGGCAGGTTAGAATGATCCATGTAATAACAGATTATTGTTGGAGATATCAATGTGAACTCATGTTCAGCTTAATATAGATACTGATAGTTATGTTTATAAATCTTTATTGATGTATGTATGTACCCAGGTTAGTGTGGCACACATTTCCTTGTTCTTCTGTCAGCTGGGGGCACCTAGAAACAATAACACCCCAGCAGCAGTGAGCACGCCTAGCACCCAGATCTTGGTTTCTAATACCATTCTCCAAAAAGGAATAGGGCTATTTGGAGAGATGGCTGATTCCGGGACTGGGGCAAGAAATATAAAGGATGAGCGCAGAGTATCTTATTGCCAGAAAGAAAGTGCTTTAAAAAACAACACAGGAACAAAAACCCTCACATCGATGGGGCTATATCAAAGGGACAAAAAAACCAACCAAAAGATCCCCCAATGGCTAAAGCTAAAACAATGTGAGCAACAAAATAAATAAGTAGTACTGAATTACAACCAAAAGTATAAAATAGATATCCACGAGTCTATATTGACATAAATGAATGATTGAGTAAACAGATAAACAGGAGAGAAGAAGCAAACCTCCTGCACAGAACTCCAAATAATTTACGTAGATTCTCTGCCCTCACAGATTCACAGTGTCACCCCCCTGCCCTTACATGTGGGCTGAGCGTAGTGACTTCCTTCCAAAGAGTACAGTATGGAAAGGGGAAAAGAGTGACTTTACAGTGGGGAAACCTGACAGGCACTACCAGCTAAGTGGTCCAGGCAAACATCAACAGTGACATAAATTATACTGATGTATTGGCACTTTACCTCTGTCGTCTTCCTCCCAAAACCCTATAAATCCCCGTTTAATCCTGAGAAAAACATCAAATTCTAGTAGAGAGGATTCTACAAAATAGCCAACTTGTAATCCTCAAAACTGTCAAAGCCGTCATCAAAAACGAAGTCTGAGAATCTGTCACAGCCGAGAGGAGCTTAAGGCGATACAACTAAATGTAATTTGGTATTTTAGATGGGGTCCTGAAGCAGAAAAAAAACATTAGATAAAAATTAAGAAAATCTGTATGAAATATGGGCTTTAGTTAATTTTAAAAATTACTTTATTAAAATCTTACTCTGAACACATTTGCCACCATTTCTACGTTGCAGCACAGTGTGATGATTATGATCACAGACCAGAGCCACACTGGGTTGAAAGATCAGCTCCACCACTTATCAGTTTTGTAATCTTATGGACAAGTTTCTTAACTGCAAAAGGGTACAGGCCTAATAAGAGAACAATATGTTATCTTGGACAAGAATAAAAAGGACATATCGAGAATATCTCACAAATTTATTTTAAAAGGTACTACCTGAACTACAGTAATAGTCAATGAAAGTTACCCATTACCATTACTAATTTTTCTAATTTGGGCAGGTTGATTAATAGATTTGATTGAGAGAAATTACGTTCTGTATTACTCATTCACATGAAACATATATAGAAAGAAGAAACAGGCAAAAAAATCTAATTTCACACTCAGGATTATTAGCATTAGTTTTCATGAAGTTACAAATCTTACTGGAATCTGCTGATATTTCACTAATATTTTTGGAACTGAGAATATAATTCTTATATAGGGTTAGATATATAAATCATCTTTCTTCGAATATTAAGTAAGTTTATATTTCATACTCCTTTAAAAATTCATTCTTTACATTTTTTAGTTGTTCCCACTCCATCACAAAAACAAACGGCATCTTATTTATTATAAAATAAATATAATTAAATTAATATATCAATATAATAATAAAATGCCTTTTTAATTGGTGAAATCCCAGTTAGAGGCAAGTTATATCATTATATAGTAATTCCTTTTTCTCTTTAATTTCACATTAGGCCCTACCAAAGCCAACAGTTTGTCATTACATTTGTTTTTCAGCAGTGGAAACGCTAAGGCTGAAAACAAGCTATTATACCAAGCTAAAATAAAACCATTGAAAGAAAAAAGTTACATTTAATTTCAAAAGAAAAAATTAATGATAATAAATACAGAGGGAGTTGTCATAACCAAAAGGTTACAGAGAGGTTTTTAAACAAATAGTGCAGCTCAGTTTTTTTCTAAAGCTGCCTATATACGTATTTAAATATTTAACTAAGTGCTCAAACCCCACCTACAGAAATTAACATAAAATAATAAGTCCCAAGAGGAATCCTTGCCATGAGAACTGCAAAGCACACAGCAAAGAAGGTAAAGAAATGCCCTTAAGGTTAATTAACTGTTAGTACAAATAATGTTATTATTGTTTGATCCAAATAATGTAATGCCAACCCAGATACACTGCTGAAAAACAAGAACCCAGTTCTGGTCTTTATAAACAACTGGAACCAAAGGCAATATGCCACCAGAACACCTGGGAACACCTGGCTTAAAGATGAAACATGGTATTCACTCATCATCCAGATTGATGTTGATTTGTATTTTTATTTATCAAATGTTTATTGATCATCTACTACGAATACATTCCAATTTAAAACAAAAAGAAATTGGCTACAGCAAACCCTAACAGGGGGTGTGCTGAAACTCAGCAAGGTATGTAGACAGCACTGGAGAAGCCCAGGGGTGGCATCGCCTCAGTCCCGAGAGTGGGGCCAAGCAGAGACCAGGAGGAGGAGTCCGAAGCTGAAGTGAAGAGGTGTTTGTTCATCCCCATCCCTCTCCTCCCAATCCCGACATCCAGTCACAACGAAATTCAGACTCTAGACTAAAACCTGGGTCATGGCTTCTGCTGCCACCTAGTCCAAGACACCACCATCATTATCTGCTCTTGGCAGGCAAGTGAGCTTTTTAAAAAAATAAACTGAATGGTATCATCGCCCTGACTAAAGAGCTTCTTTAGACCTGGCCTCTACCTACTTTACCAACCTCATTTCACACCTCTCTTCCCCTGGACCCCTCACCTCTCTGTTCCAGCAACACTCACCTTCATTCATCCCTCTAGACTCCTTCACTGCTTTAGGCTTTGGAATCTGTGCTTCCTTTCGCTGAACACTAACAGGTTTTCAGAGAGAACACCACACCCAAAGCCTCTGAAGTGAGAAAAAATTAAATCAGGTGCCCCTCTTCTTCTAGAACCTTGAACTTTTTTTATCTACTTATCCCAAATGTAGTTAAACAATTTCGTAATTACGGTTCCCTCTTCTACAGTAATAGAACCTCTAAGAGGGCAAGGCCCAAATCTGTTTCCTTCCCCAGCGTCTAGCACAGTGCCTGACAAAGTTACAACTGATGACATTTATGGAGCTCTTACTTCCAGCAAAGCTCTGCCACGTGCTTCCCCACTGTGCGAGGCAGGTTCCACTGCACTCCTCACCTGACATGTGAGGACATTAGAGCAGTCGGACCCCTGGCCCAAAGTTACCCAGCTCTTAAATGGCGGAGCTGGAATTTGAATCCAACTCTATAGATTCCATGTTCTTAACCACTAAGCAATACAATTAAATGAAGCCTAAGATGAGGAAGTAATACGTGCACGGGCCAGCACTTTCATGGTGGGAACAACAAATTGTTAATTAGGAAGTACAGAAGGCATGGAGGGTGGTATCAGACGTGTGATCAGAAAAGGACCTGGAGACACAAAAAGTCCTAGTTGGCTCTGGTAGACAAAGATACACTAAGGTACTGCTCCCGATGAAAGGACACTAAATAGACATGACAACTAAATGCAGTATGTCATCCTGGACCGAAACCTGTACCAGAGCGGGGAAATGCAGGCACTACTGGCAACTGGGACAGCTGACAAAATCAGAACACGGACTTTGGAATTAGACAGTTAAAAATATTAACTGTTAAACTTCATAGAGATTTGATATGAGACTATCTTTGTTTCTAGGAAATATACACCAAAGTATTAAGGAATAAGGTGGCATGATTATATGCGATTATATGTAATGTACTCTCAAATGTTTAAAAAAATATGTATTATAAAAAATGTTATATTATATAGTATATTACAATATGTATTATACTACATGTATATGAGAGAATGATAAAAATGTAGCAAAATGTTGAAACTAGTGAATTTGGGTAAAGGGAATTCAGGAATTCTCTACTATTACGATTTTTCTGTATATCTGAAATTATTTCACAAAGTTTAAATTATTTCACAAAATTAATTTACAAGATGATTTTTAAAAATGTTCATTTACAGTTGACATACAACATTATATTAGTTTCAGGTGTACAATGTAGCAATTAGACAGTTATATAACTTACAATCACCCTGATAAGTGTAGCACAAAATTATTTTTTTAAATAGCCAATGTTGAATAAGGTATTGTCCAAGCACGAAATATTTGAATTTAAGATTTCAGAGGATTTGTGTAGTTGTTTTCTAAAGACAGGCCAGTGAATAACTTTATTTATAGAGCCAGATGGAAAATAAGCTTACCTGTAACCAAAAGAAAAAAGAACTAAAAATAGTTTTATCTACTTTTAGGTATAAATTTTGGGAAAACAGGAAGTACTGCTTTGGTTAAAACAAAAACATCTTTGATTCAAATAATATCAATTCAACAAATACTGAGTTCCTACACTGTGCTGAGCACTGCAAGACACAGCACAACAGATCAAAAAATGGGCCCTGCCCTCTTGGGGCTCACAGGGTATTGGATACATCCTTCAAAATCATCCTCTCTCTTGTGTGAGTCCCTGTTCATCAAGCAAATTTTGAAATATAAATTCATACTCCCCAAAACCTTAATCTCCATAAACTATATTGCAGAGATTAGCTTTCTGGTCAATATATCAACATATCTCATTTAAGCTAATATATCATTCAGGTTTGCGTATTGCTCTTAATGAGTTTAGTTAGCTTGAGTGAATTCCCGAGCCCTGGTCAATTCTCATTAATCGGTTAGAAGTAATTTCTAAACCTTCAAAGCTAATACTCAAATATCGGAGTGAAATGTCCATGCAGAGATTACCCTCAGACGACATACCTTTATTTCATCATGCCCTTCAAACTGCGATTACAGTTAACTCCTAAAATGGTTAAGAATAAATGAGCTGTTGCAGGTAGCACTGCTTCTCAAACTCTAAGATGTTTTGAATCACATGAGATCTGTTAAAATGCAGACTCTAATTCAGAGGTCAGGAGCAAAGGCTGAGATTTTTCATTTCTAGCCAGGCCCCACCGATGCCCAGGCTGCTGTCCACAGGTCGGGAGGAAACTCAACACAGCTGGGACAGCATGTGACATAGGGGCTGCTCAGCCCCCTTCACTGCTCCCTCCCACGGGCGGGTATCCTATCTCCCCTACTGATCCTACCGCCCTAGGGAGAAAAGACGATGGCTCTTACATCTTAGTATCCTCCAAAGTTCTAACCCCATCAGAATGCTTCCATATAATAGGCATGAAAGACACGTCAGCTGAACGAATGACAGCTTTTAAGTCATTTATGTATATAGTGACAGAATTGTTTCTGCCTCTGCATTAATAATTTTAAATAGAAGTTATTTTTAAAAAACTGAAAACTCAGGAAAGCTCTCCACCTATCTTCCTAAAAATTAAAAAACGGTATGAATCAGCCGCATAACCCAGTGCATTTTGTCTCTCATGCTGACCGGATCGGATCTTACGTTTAAAGAAACCAAATGTCCAGAATCAGCCTGCTGATTCGGCGGGCTGGGTTTTAAAATCGATCTTGAAAACGAATCGTGCAGAGGTACCCCCTTTACCAGCTTGGGACGCTTGACACCTAAAAATAACTGACTTTCCGGACTCAGGGCCCCCCTAAAGCCATCGCACAGTGCGGCTGTCATCGGTAGGCGGCTCTGAGGCTCGGCTTTGGTGTTTCCCGCTCCCTGCGCGGCCACCCCGACAATTGTCGTCCCCCCGACCCCGCGTCCCGCGCCGAGCGGGAGGGTCTGTGGACGGAGGGGCGGCCCTCCCCTCGGTAACATGTCCGCCTCCTCGGTTCACGGCGTTTGGGGACGTGTTTCGGGTTGGACTCGGCCACGGGCCTGGCCGTCCCCGGACGGACACGCTCGGGAACCGCGCCTCGCGGGGGGGGGAGCGGGGGGCTGCGTGCCGCGTCTTCCAGAAGGTTCTGAGCCTGTGGTTTACGAGGAGGACGCGGGAGGCGCGGCCGCGCGGGCCCCGCGGAGGCTGCGGCGCGGGGACGACCCCCGTGACCCCGAGGCCGCGCCCCGGCAAGATGGCGGCGGCGGCGCCCTCCGGCCGGACTGGGCGGGGCGGGGCTGGGCGCATGGGGGACCCGCCGGCGGCCGGAGCGACCCCTGCCCAGGCCGGCCCGGGGGCCGCGAGCCGGGGGCGATGGCCGCCTGCGGGCCGCGGCGGGGGGCGGGAGGCCGGGCCCGTGCGGCCGGGAGCGAGGCCGCCATCATGGCCGCCATCATGGCCGCCGCGGCCTGCGGCGCCACAGCCCGCGCGCCGGGCCCGAAGGAGGGACGGGGCGGGGACAGTGGGAGGGGACAGGAGGGGCGGGGCCCCAGGGAGGGGGAGCTGCGGGCGGCGCGGCCCCCCCGGCCCCCTAGCCCCGCGCCGGCGGCGGGAGCGCCCGCGGGAGGGGACGGAGCCGCGGCCCGGGTCGCGGCGGGGGCGGCCCCTTACCTGGGCCGTCCCTCTCTCTGTCCTCCGCCATCTTGTGCGGCGCCTGTCGTTGCCCCGGGTCGCGGCGTCCGCGTCCCTCCGGGCCCCGCGGCTCGGAACCCCGCGGGGGGGGAGGGGAGCCCCGGGCGCGGGGGTGGGGGCGGGGCGGCCCTGGCGCGGGGCCCCCTTCCCCCTCCCCCCTCCTTCCCTCCTCCCGGGCCCCCCGGGCGGCCTCAGGCTCCCACCCCCACCCCCATGGCGGGGTGACGTGGCGCTGCTCGGGTCTCCTCGCCCCTGCGGGTCTCCTCCACCCGCAGCCGGAGGCCGGGGGTGGGGGGGAGGCACCCGCCCCCCGGGGCCCCCGCGCGCTCCCCCCCGGGGCCCCCGCGCGCCCCGTGACCGGGAGCCGGGGAACCGCCGGGAGGGGGAGCTCGACGGGCGCCAGCGGGCGTCGCCGGGGCTGCGGGCCCGCGCCGCGGCCTGTGGCGCGCGCCACGGCGGGCTGCTCCGTGCACTTGGCCGTGACCTTCCGGGGCCGAGGGCGCCGTAGGCGAGTCCCACGTGCCGTCTCCCTGCAGCTGCAGCGTGATATGATGTTAGAGTCCGGTCTCCTGCTTTAGGGTGCGTTCGCGAGGCGAGCTGCACGATGGGTTTTTTGAGTAATGGGACGGTGAGGGTCCCACGGACATGGGTGCTGAAAACCCATCTTAGGTGATCGTCAAGGGCATGTGTGCTCTAACCGAAACGGCATGTGAAAACAGCTAATGAACAAGTTTTAAGAAGCCTTCAAAACACAAAGTATCAGCAGTTAATGATTTCATTAAGTGTTCGTGCTCCTCTTATTAATTCAGGTTCTGTAGCCTCTCCCCAAACCCCAAAGCAAACTAGTCTTTAAGTATTTTCTATGGAAGGTGCCCATGTGGTGCTGTCATCTCTTTGGAACTAAATATAAACCGTGGCATCATCACCAAATGGCTCATGCTGAAGGTGCTTATGTAAAATGATTACTGCCGTGCACAATAAATTCTTCACACCCCAAAATATGGAAAGTGAGCATTGGCATTTGTTTGTCTAGATTTCCTGGTCATTACAGTCTGGTTATTTGTTTTTAAAGACTCCCTCTTGCTACATAGAACGAAGGGCTTTGGAATAAACGTGGAAAACCTCAGCTTGGGTCACTTTAGGATTATCATTCACTGTGCGGTTCCATATGCCGTTTGCATTTCCCTTCTGGAATGCCTTTCCTGTCTCTCCTCCTGCCCCAACGTCCATCCCCCCACAGACATGTTTGTTCCCTCCAGGTCGTGACCTCCTTTGAAGCTTTCCCTGTCATCCTCTTCCTCTGTGGCCCTGTACTCACAACTATAGAGCCTCTCACGTTCATTCGCAGTGACTTTATTTTGTTAAAAAAAAAAAAAAATCAGCCAATTTAAAGATCTAATTTGCTTCATGAAGCATTTCATGAACGCGGCAGCACCCCATCTAGCAACTAGAAGGGAGCTCCCAGGAGTAGCACAAAATGGAAGCTTGTATTGGCAGAAAGAAGGTGGGACTGAGAAGAGTGGATTATTTCAGATAGCACCATCCCTAGGGGAAGCAGGGAGCCTTATCATGCATGTCACCTGACTACTGTTCATTAGAAAAATTCCAGACTGATGGGTTTAAAATTTCACTACTGGGAAAGGCTGAAACTTAAGTTAGTTGTTAAGTCTTCATTTGGTTACATGGCTTAGCAAAAGTGACTCCATTTTGGTCTTTTGTGTGTTCATTTGCTTAATAGATTATTAATTTGTTTCTTTCTACCAAACTAAGATCTTGAGGACAAGAAGTGCTTTATTTGTCCATATATCCTCAGTCCCTAGAATAATTTCTCAATTTTTGTGTGTGAAATAATACATGCCTTAAAAAATAAAATAGCAGTTAGTCTTGTCAATGATTTATTGAGATTATCCTTATTATTAATTAGATTATCCCAAACCACATTAATCTCTACTTCTTTGAACTCCAACAGCATATTTAAGACAATACGGTGTCTAAGTTTGAATGAGTGAAAAAATAATTTATGTTAATTAACTCTTCACCCCCAATTAGGTTTAAAAAGAAGAGCCTAACTTTATGCACCTTTGATATACCTACAGTATATAAGCCTAGCCTAATTTAGGGTACATCTAAGAAGCTTCATTTATACTTTTCAATTGATTAATTAGCTAGTTAGACATAATTATTCTGGAAAACCTTCCACAAAGTGGAAAAAAAAAGGTCACCTGAGTGACAAAATAAAGGCCCACAATGCCAAAGAGTAACTGTCTGCATTATGGATGATATTTGACTCAACTTTCCACTTTTCCTAGCTTGTAGAAACCTGACCTCAGTTATATTACACTTTCACCTCTTTTTAAATATTACTAGCTTCGCTAGGCCAATGGCAAACTAACTCCATTTTTTAAAATACATTTTGTTTCTGAACCATAGATTGACTTTACAATATATAGTGCTAAAGGTATCTCACTTAAGAATCTCAGGGATCTTGTCAAAAACTCACAATTGGAAAAGTATTTTTGATCTCATTTGTGGTGTGAATGGTAAGTGGTGTGAATAGTAATGCAAGATGATAGTCAAAAATTCTTGTCTACTTTCCTAGTATGGAAATCATTGAAATCTCCTTGGACCAGAAATAAATGAAAAAACAAAAACTGGATTTTCCTCGTTTATTGTCATGTACTGACCTCGTGACCCTAGGCAAGTCATTTCATCTCTTTAAAACTTAGATAACTCAAAAAAAAAAAAATAGACATCGCAATGTCCAAAGCACCAAACTTAAAGTTACTTTTCATGAGACTCAACAGATTGGAAAGTTTAAAGAACCCACAAGGAAATCCACCCTCCTTAAGTGGAATAAACCCCCACTTCCACATAGGAAGGAGCACTCAGAGGCCACATCCCAACTTCTCTCCTGGGAATCAGACTCCACCTGGAGAGTTTGCTTTTCCAATGCTTCTGCTGCACGGTGGCCTGAGTCCAGGCCTCACACTCTGCTGCTAGAATCTGCTGCCTGCGTGATGCAATCCAGTTTACACAACAGAGCTCCCCATCTTCAGTTTGTGTCCCCTTCCTGGTTTCCACCTCACTATTTTTAAACCTAACCATGCAAGAGCGACTTTAAGCAAATCTAAGTTCCTTGGGTTCTAGACCCAGTAAAAGAAGAGGGAGGAAATCATTTTTTTGGTCTAGCTCCAGTATCCTAACTAAGGGTCCATCTGGGGTACCTCCAGGATAATTAACATCAAGACTGTCCAGCCCTGGAAGGAAGACACTACCTACCCTGTGATTGCTAAAGGAAAACCTTATCAGAACACAACAGAAAAAAACGGTTTGGTTTCATTACAGTTATAATAATAAAAATAACTCTTTTTTAGCTCTTTGCATACATTACCTCTTGGAATTCTTAGAAGGTCAATACTAGTAACTGCTTTTAATGCTGCATCTCTTCTTTGTAAATGTAAGATAACATTGTTCTGTCCTGTTGAGTGAACTGAAGATTGCTAGAACGTTAAGGACAAAAAATTCTGGGCCGAATTAGTCACCTTCCCCCACTACTTTTTTTTACCTCTTCAAAACAACAACTGGCAGAGAGACTCTCAGGGACTTGAAGGGAACAAGATAATGGCAAACACTTTGTCCTTATCTGACCAGAGTTAGGAGCCTGGCTTTTGGAGGGCAGGAGAGGAGGCAAAACTCACTCGTCTAACACCCAGTGGTCTGCTCACCTTCTTCTTTTTCCTTCCCACCTTCCTGCACTTTGAGGCTCAGGCCTCTCGTAATGGGGGGCAGTCGTGTTAAGTTCTGGGCCCAGAGGAGAGCATTGTCGGGGCCAGAGTTTCTCTGGGCTTTTCCAGGAGACTCAGAGCAGGAAGCTAGAACTGCAGCACCGTGGGCAGCTTGCAAGGAAATCTGACGTGAAACCACAACTCTGAAAAGCATTTGGAAAAATCACACTCCTGGCCCTATTTCTCTCGAAAACACGTTCACGTTTCCCTTAAAAACACACATGGCCACAGCAAAGCCACTGTTTAGTTCACTACTTAAGCATATCCTATTCTACTTCTCAGGGACACTCATTGCTAAGCAGCTTTTGGTGAGTCTCTGCTCTTTATTCACTGAAAAGGTGAAAGGTGATGCTGACCTCAAAGGTGAAAGGTGGAGGCTGACCCAGAGAGTCAAAGAATGTTTACAATTCCTTGTGTAACCTCTTCCTCCTCAAGTGGGGAAAAAGAGGAAAAAGTGTAGAATGATGCCAGTAATTGGCTTGGGAATAATTTTTTTAGTTCCAGCTCCAAAGAGCAATCTATGAAGTTAAGTGTCATTTATGTTAACGTTTACATAAGGAGATAACGCTCTATGGAAGAATCCAACAAATAGTCAGGAGGTGAAGGGACCCAGCATTGAACCTGGGTCCACTGCTCATTAGCTGTATGACTCTGGACATGTTATTGCTTCGCTGTAACCTCAGTTTCCCCATCATCTGAGGTTCCACGGAGTTAAGGAGATGATTGGCCCATTGGGACATGGAAGTGACCTGTACCCTCCCTTGACTTCCAGCCTGATTTAGTTTCTTTGGACTATGGCTGTGTGGCTCTAACAGCTCCGTGATGTTACAGATGTTGTTCCTGATTCATAAAGTTCTTGACTCTCTCTACGATGGTAAGAGAATGTGCCTGGCACATGTGGCTCTTCCCTCACCCTGCTGTTCCAGTACTGCTGGTATCACCAATAACCTTCCCTCCCAGAATTCACACAGATTAATGATGGTCCATGTGGTTCTTACGGGGCAAAAAAAGTCACCTAGGGGTTAAATAAATAGTTACAGGTATATTACATATGGATTTAAAATTTTCTATCTATAATCACCAGATCCTGAGAAGTAAATTTGTGTGATAGACAATTCCAGCACCATTTGCAGCTTTAGAATTGAGTGGAAAATGACTCAGTGCTCTCCTCACCTTGACGTTGTGGGCCTGACCCGTGATCATGTCCATTTACACTTAATAAAATGCCTGTGAATAACAGTAAGCTGAGACTAAATATTCATGTGACTTGGAAGCTAGCTCCTTGATATTAATAAAGTCCCACATTACCCAGTAACTGCCCAGGAACTGGGATCTGTAACTCCTTCCCCAACAGAGAACATCACGAAGCAAACAACACAAACACACAGAGATAAAAAAAATCTTTGCAGGTTTTTCTGGAGTTTTTGTTATACCTTTTTTTTTTTTTTTCAGGTCAGCGATATTTTCAAGGGAAGGGAAGGTGTGAGACTGGGAGTGAATAGTGGTGACAGGGAAGAGAGGTTAGAAGGGAAGTTATTTTTAGGACGGCTTGGATGGGAGGGGAGAGTCCGTTATGCACAGGGAATGGGGGTGCAGTGGGGGAGGCGGGGGAAGCTGGCTAGCTGGGGAAGAGTTTCACAAGTTCCCTAGTCTCATTTCTTCTTACGTATTCAGAATCGTTCCTGACCAAGGCAAAATGGTGAAGGTGGCTGCAGACCCCTGGGGGCGCTGGGGGAGGGGTCATTTTCCTTGTAGCCTCCTCTCCATCCTTGGAGGAAGAACGTTCACTCAGTATTCAGAAAATATTTATGAGCTATGTGTGAAGTATACACGAAGGACAGTCTGTTAGGCACACACGATAGTGATGGCTGTTCTCTATTTGGTAAGGTATTTTTTCGAGCTGGTAGTTTGAAGCCAGCAGTTCTTTGTTTTTGTTTTGTTGTTGTTGTTGTTGTTCCGAAGTTTACTAAATTATTGACCCACAAAAATGAAAAAAACCCACCACCGAAGCTACTTTCTTCTTCAAATGGTGGCTTATACCATATATACCCTCACCATAGCCACAGCGCACCCGACAGTGGTCTGTGTCTACAATATATGATGGATTATCAGTCACCCAGGACACCAGAGAAGTATGTCATCAGAGCAGAGTATCTGAGGGGTTCTACTTGTTGGTAAGGAGCAGGGGGTTGCAGATTGCCATATTTTACCTCAATCTCTTCACTAGGTTGTTTTATCTTGATACCTCGAGTAGGCCGCAAAGCCTTTTAAGACCTTCAAGCAGACGACGAACCAGAAATTGAGCGCTAATGATAGCTAATCTCTTAGGGGAGAGGGCCATATTGTGTTTGTTCTAACGACACAACCGTGTTTTTCATGGGTAGGAAAAGAAATAGCTATAACCAAGAATCTAATGATTACTTTTGATATTAGTGCCCACAGACACAACGCCCCCCAATGATCTTAAATAACTATGCCTATACGGAATGAAAGCTTATGTGTATCTTCTTTTGAATTCCCTCCTCTTTAAAATGTGAGTGCTCCAAAGATCCTGACCCTGTGTTTCTCTGTGTTATTTTTAAAAGAATGATCAGTTTAACAATGAACAGCATGATGGGAGAGCCAGGGCCCTGGAATCCTGAATTTTATATCTATTTTTGCTTGGATGTTATCTAGACATATCTATCGCTAGGATTTATTAGATCGATATGTCTCCATTTTTTAAAAGTGGGTGAAACATTTTTACCACTTGATGATGTTTATGCTTTGAAACCTTAGAATGATAATTAGGATCTTTTCCATTAAGTTGTACTTACCTAGTAACAATAGGAATAGAATTTGAGGATCGAACATGTTAAATAGGATCATTATCTTTATAATGTTAAAAGCAAGTTTCATATCCAACCCAGGGTCTGTACATCTACACGCCACCCAAGTCTGTTGTACTTGGCTCCATCCAGCTTTGGGCTACCCTGACAATTAATGCTTCTTCATAACCCATAGCCAAACCCTGCTATTAAAACAAGATATCTGCCAGATATGGTCCAAGTTTTAAACAGGACTATGCCTCAATAGCATTATTATTTTTCTTAATAGACTATTTTTAGAGCAGTTTGATATTAAGCAAAAATTATTCCCATAAACCTCTTTCCAGCTCCCCCATGCACACAGCTTCCCCTGTTATTGACATCTTACATTACTGTAATTCTATTCTTTTTTTATTATATTTAAATAATTGGAGACAGCTTTTGCTTTAGCAAATAAGAAAATAAATATTCTAGTGATCTTAAGCAGTTGGCTCTATTAGCTACCGACAGAAAGACTTTGGCACCATTTACAACCAGACAAAAATTCTTTTATTTGGTAGGAATTCTCATATTTAAATAGCTCTTCCACTGTCGGGGGCATATTTTGCAACCAAACATGGTAAAGAAAACACTCAACTGTAGACCAAGGTTGTACCCCTAACTCTCACCCGCTGTGGAATTCTGAGTTGGATTAGAAAAAAGAAGCCTTTCAAATCCAAAATTTCACTGATTTATTAATCCTTTGCTCCCAAAGTGAGCAAAAAACTATTTTAGGGGGGTCATGTTTTTTGTTTTTTTCTTTTTATTTAGAGAGTTCTGTTTTTATTTTATTTTACTATCTATTTTTGTAACTCAACCCTATCACTTCACAAATATCATTGCTTAAGATGAGACTAAATTCTAAAAATAAGTTGATTTATGTCAAATTAGAGAAAATATTAAGTGTCTAATTGTGCAAGTCACATAGATATGACAAAAACCAGAAGTAAAGGGTAAATGGATAAAGTTTGGAAAACACTACGTTAATTAATGTACTAATTCATTCAAGAAATTGTGCCAAACAGCTGTCTCCCAGAGCTCTTCTTTTTCATCTATATTTCCTAAGGAACTTGGCTCAATTAATGAACAGGTACCTTAGAATTTACAGGGAGAAGACAGTACAACAAGACAAATATTATATTTGAGGCATGCCCAGAGGTTAGGGTGCACAGAGCAAGAACAATTAAATATAATTCCAAAATACCTTCAATTCATGAGTCAAGAGAAGGATGATTAAACCCACCTTAAAGTCTTCCAGACTATAACCATTTCCTCCTGTTACATGGCCTGGAACTTGACATCTTATCCTAGCGTTTGAGTTAATTCAAAACTCTTTCTCAAGTAAAATGCTGTCATGATTGTGCTGGCAAGCAACCCCGTTCCCCGTGGGACCAAGTGACCCGGCCTTCCATTTGGGAGGAGAGGCGACATCGGACTTTCGTTTTTACTTAAGATTTCCTCCCCTCACATCAAGTATCTAACACATGTGCCTCTTTCTTTAATCCTCCATGTGTAACATACAAGGTCAAAAAGAACAATGAGCCTTATTCATTTTCGTAATTCATATACCTTTGCCCAACGCCTGGAATACTGTTGAACCAAAAATCGAGTTAAGTTAGTTTTGAATAAACCATGATCCAGTTCTGCCTCAGGTGAAGTTTCTCCCAAAGGCCCATCCCTTGAGCAATTATTTCTGCGACATGCAAAGCTGCCACTGAAGATACCTGCTATTCCACACCATGTCCTGTGTTCAAAGGTTCATTTAATAAACTCCTATTCCAGTGTGGATAGTCTTTATTGATGGTTGGTTGCTTCTTTGCCAGAAACTAAAACCATTTTTTTCTTTGCTTTCGGGGAAAATCAGTTCTCGATGATAGTAATCTGCTTATCCCGGGTACTTAGTAATATCTATTGCCTCTGTTACTTTTACAAAATGATAATAGCTAATACTTAGAATCTTGCAGTGCCAGGCCCATAGCTAGCTAGCATCTATGACTTTAACACAATGATTCTAAGAGATTTGCTGTGATTATTCTCACCTGACGTTTTAGGAAACTGTGGCCCGGAGAAGTAAAATCCCTTGTCCACAGTTTAAATCGACCAAACTGAGTTATGAACTTGGGTAGCCTCTCCTGTGACCTTTTGTCTCTAATTCTTCTATTTTGCTCATGTTTTACAAGTCAACCTCTTTCAAACTTTATTTTAAGGAGAAAGGTTATTGCTCCTAAATTTATAAATCGATTTTATGGTGAGTCCTTCTGTAAGTTTTTAAAAATCTTTTTATATGTTACCCCCAAAATTTATTTCTCAAATGTATCTGTTTTTACATTTGTATTTTTACAGAAAATTTCACTCGATGTGATGAGCCGTTACTTCAAGTTATAAACGACCCCTACGTCATTCTTTTCTTCGTGTTCGTGGAATAAGATCATGTGATCTAAGGACACAGATTTCATGGCCACCTCCCTAAGTAGTCATGCCCACAGCTGGAGCATCTTAGCAACTGAGAGAAAACTAAGTCTGTGCTCCAGACAATATTTTTAAAGTGGGGGACTAAAGAAGCAGCTAATCTCCATCCCCTCCCCCTGAAAGCCACTGTAGTTCTGGGGACTGAGTTCCTGGCACGGTGATGGAAGTTTTTATCTGGCATACCAGCTCCCAGGGTTTCAAATGACAGAAGGACAGAGTGCTAACCCAACTTTCTAAGTCTGCCACTGTAAATTTAGCACACGCATTGGGAATAGTTATGAATGTAGCTTCTGTTCCCTATCCTTTCTAGTTATCTCCAGTCTAGCCATATGTGTAGCAGCACCCCAAACATTTTAAACGCGATTCTCTCTCCTCCACCTAAATATTTGAAGGAAATGCATATTGTTATAGTATATCTCGTATGTGTTAATAGGTACCGAAGCCTCAACATCAATAAGTTTCTAAACGGTGCTATCACAGACAAACAAATAAAACAGTGTCATTCTAGTTTGTTTATTTGCATATGTATATATGCACGTGTATATGTGTTTTCTGCTGCAGAGAAGGGATGGGCAGAATCTGAAATGGAGGTGAATGATTTTATACAAATGCCTCATCAGTTCATGCAAGCTCTTCTTTTTCTGTTGCAAGCCCTGTCATTGCTTTCCATGACTTGGTATCTTAGATTGAATTTCTGCCCTTGCTATGTTTAGAATCTATTTTTGATTTGGCCAACTGACTTACTAGGAAACCATGTTGAGTGCTGCTATTTTTAAAAATATAATAGTTGTCCCCATTTAAGTCCTATAGAAGGTCTTCGTGTGCCTATCCCATGCCCTTGCATGTGTTCCAGGATGTTAGGTAATAATTTTTTAAAAAATAAATAAATACACAGGTACTGAGTTCCTACCATATGTCAGGCAGCAGGCTGTATGCTAGTGTGTGCTTCCTCATTCAATGCTCAGAAAAATTCTGTGTTGCTAGAGCCTTCTTGCCCTACTGAGCACATTGTAACTCCATATATAATTATCGAGCTGGGTGCTGAGTGGAATGAGCACTGGTATTATGCTCTATGAACTTGGGCAAATTACCAAACCTCCCTAGGCCTCAGCTTTTCCATCTACAAAATAGGAACAATACTTCCTTGCAAGGCGTTGTGAAGAAATACTGGGTTGATACAGTATATTAGTCACTTCTCCAACATCCGGCACAAAGCAGCAGCACAGGACAATGGAGTTATTGTTATTTTTCTTTGTTCTGAGTTTCTTCACGTTCTGGAAAAGAAAAGGTTGAAGAGCTTGGAAGAAATGTGTTAGTTAAAGGATCTCTGCTCTGCTCCTAGAACTCTTTGACCTGGGTGCTTTCAATTCAAGTAGCTGGACAGTGCTACTGGCATTTGAACAACCCCTTTCCGTTGGGGCCTTTTGCCCCAGAAACCCTCAGATGTCAGCCGGAACCTCATGGGTGAGTCCTAGTAATTGTTTAACAGAGTATTATTAGCTTTGGGAGGGTGTGCCTTTGCCTGCTTGGTCTCCGCAAAGCTTATAAAGAAGCAGCAAGTGCATATGCACACCTACCTACAAGGGAGCTCTGCGCTCTCAGGCCTGCATCCAACAGGCCTGGGTTAAAACCACCTGGTGAAGATTTCAGAATCCCGGTCCTGTTCTCTCGGAGACCACCAGCTAGATGCTTTAAGGATCAAGGGACAGTGGAGCTTTTCTGGGTGGTCTGAGATTACACCTTGTGACTGACTTTCCCCTGAAAGGCAACAGAGATAACAGGATGGGTCCCCCTGCTTGTGCTCAAGCGGCTCCTTAAGAAAGGTCTTCTCTACTATCTATTATTGGACTGTCCTGTTAGGAGATGTTAATACACAGTCGTTCCTTTTGTTTGGGGCAGGAATGTAGAGACCTGAGCTGCTGAGGGTGGAGAAGAGGGCCGTAAGAGGTCTGATGAATTCTGAGTACTGATTATTGTGCCGAAAACGTCACAAGGGAGATAATACCACTCGTTGCACAGGGCAAATTAGAAGGAAGATTCCACACCCCCCACTATGTGTGCTTAGCATTACATTTCATATACAGTTTTTAAAAAACTGTTTAAATGGCTATCACAAGAATCAAATCATTTCCTTCTGGTTATCTGAGCAAACTGAAAAAAAATTATGAGTCACCTTGCAGTGGATGCAGAAGACTGGATTATCAGTGGATATTCCATGATATTCCACGTCTTCTGCTATACAATATACTTATAAGAAAGATTTGCAGAATGCAATTTTGATCATCTGATTCTGGTGTTTTGTAAATTCTTATGGGGTTTCTCAAGCTGTTGTTGTATCCTCAAGGATTCATTCAATCTCCGAGCACAAGGATTCTCCGAGCACTGCTATTTCCCAAATTGCCTAATACAGATTTCTGCTTCATAGCAGTTACTGGGGCAATGAAAATTTCAACGGTGCTATCTAATAATACCTCAAGACTTAAACATTTTCTAAACAACTGTTTTTGCATGAAATTTTATAGACCGAAAGACCCTCATCTTGTATCATAAAAGTAAGCGATCTAAGTGGTCCATGGAGATGGTTGATATTTATATTTTTAATATTTCTCTCTTATGTACAATTCTATTTGGAAAACTGTTGCTGTATCTGTCTTAAACAGGCAGTCAGAATTTATGTAAATTGTTGATTGTTCATATGATACAATTTCAGTAGCAAAAATCAAATACATAAGCACAAAAAATGTTTTATATGTAGAAGTTATACAGTTGCCCAATATATTTTTTAAAAAAGAAAAACAGTTTTTGAGGTTTTAACATCTAAATCAAGCTTACTATCCTACCCATTGTATTTTTTAAATGTTCCTGTTTAAAAATTCAGTGTTTTCAGTAAAGTTTTTGCAATGGATCAGGCACATCTTTGTAGAAACAATTCAGTGTTCATTTGGATGCCCAGCAGGGAGAGTTTAGAAGTTGTTATAAAGTAAATCTATTTTAATGTGGTTCATTGAAGTGGTTTAACTCATAAACATTATCAAACCTGAATGGGACTTTTTAAGGAATTTAGTTTGGCTCTTTGTTATCAAAGCTTTGAAATTGTATATAAAAAAAGCTCTCAGTGAAAAGGATAGTGTTATTTAAAATTCTTTTTCCACCGCTTAAAAAGGATTAACTATTTTTTGAATCAGTAATATATGCACGGATCCTGAAGCCTGCACTGGCTGCTTGGCTGGCCCTCTGATGCCATGCATACATTCCTCCTATGAGCTCTTAAGTCAGGCATCCTTGTCTTCATGGGAGTTGGTTTGAATCTCAATCCAAAATGCCCATAAATCTGACCATCAACTCTTTATTCTCTCTGCCGCATCCCAGGTTCAGGCCTCCTTTGTCTGGCCCACACTAAAATGTCAGCCCCCTAATTGCCTTCCCCGCTTTTAGTCACACTCCACTTGAATCCATCTTCCCCACTGCTGCCTGTCATCGTCTCTCTAAATGACAGATATGATTGAGTCACTTCCCAGCTCAAAAAAAAAACTTAGCAGCTCTCTATAGCTTAAACAGAAAAAGTCCACAATCTAAAATGGTCTACAGTGCACTCTATAATTGCACATCAATATGACTTTCTAGCTGCCTGCCTGGTGATACTTTAGCCCCCATTTTGCCCTGTCTCAGCTCTTTTTCTCCTCAAAATTTTTAGCCAAAGGAATTTCTGAATGTTTTAAAATCTTGTGACTTTTGGCTCATACTGTCTCCTTAACCTGAAAATCCCTCTTCCTTGCATTAAACAATAACCAACATTTGTGCCGTATGTTGTAGTCCACAAAGAGAGGATTTCTGCTAAATACTCATCTGAGAGCTTCGTGTCATTGATCGAAAGCTGTACTGAGCAGCCTGGGTTGTAATTATTTACCACGTCATCATGGGCAATTTATTTAACCTCTTACGGCTTCCTCATTTTTAAAAAGGAGGTAATAACAGTAAGTGAGTGTATATGTGGAAAGCCTCTAGAACGTTGCTGGACACACAGCTTACTAAATGAGGCTTAGCTGCTAATATCTGTCCTCACAGCACTCCCACTGTTAAGCAACAAACAGCCCAACGTCCCCAAAGTTAAGACTTAGGTCTTTTGACTCTGAAGTTTTATAGTCAGTGGATTTTGCCACAGCACATTGCTTTACCACCCAGTAAAAATCCCGCTTCTTCCTTAGAGACCCAGCTCAAGAATCTCTTCTCTCATCTCCATGTGACCCTAAGACACAACCAATGTATTCCATTGACGATGCCATTTCTATGTCGTTAAAAACAAAGCCTGCCAATACGACCGTGAGACACCATCAATTATAAGCCATATCTTGGTTTCGGAGGTGTAAATGTGCGCCTTAGAGTCAGTGAAATAAGGTAAACTTTCCCTTAACTGGGTGTAAGTGGCAGCCTGTGCCGACCTCTAGCAAAATCACATCGCAGTGTATCACGGTTGGCTGTTAGCAAGGCTGCTTTCCCCTCCCAGATGTAACTTCCAAGTAGAAAATACATATTTTTTACTTTGGCATCCCAGTGTCTGACTCTGGGCTTGGCACAGGTCGATGTTCAATACCCACGTGCTTAATATAAATTGAAATCCTCATTCACGATCACATTAGATACTGCGAGGGGTACACTGAGAATGGAGGTGAGGTGACAGACGCAACAACACTTCATCGACCCGAAAGTTCAACCAGATATGCTTTGACGTGTTTGTCTGCCTGCTCTGAAGCATAGAGAGATGAAGGGTGTTATGGGTCGCCTTTCATATTGTCACTACCTTTCACAGGAAATAGGAGCCTTGCCTCGTTTGAAAGTTTTGTAGTCACATGCACATCTTGTATAGGTTTCAAAGACAGATGGCCCTTCCCGGTGGCCCGAAGATGTCTACTTTTAAATTAAATATGATAAAGGGAGTGTTCGTCCCTACAGTCTTTTGGGACATGCCCATTTGTTGCTTTCTTTCCCTTATTCTGAAGGATTTGAATGAATGACCTTCTTTTTAAGGTTTAAATATAAGTGCCCAGACTGAGCTTTGAAGTATTTTAAGAATACAGCATTCCAGGGATCCCAGTTTCTATAAAAATTTTACCGGCATTTTTATCTCTACCAACACTGGCTTTTGTCCTGCTTTCAAAAACAATGACACTGATTTTTTTTTCTTATCTTTCATCAATCTCTTTGCATGAAAAGATAACTTTTGAGTAGTACAAAAAGGTTGCTTCTGGAATCTACTCTGTTGATCTTGAGCATGTACAGTGAAATCTGGAGGTTGGGGGAATACAGACAGGCCCACCTGGAAAACACAATGAGGAGAACTTTCTTTTCAGTGACAAGGACATCTTTAAAAAAGATTCTTGGCTGGCTTTCTTAATGAATAACAACAGCTGTTAGTGGACTATTGACTGTGCTCAACCTCTCTCTCTTTAATTGTATAAAACCAAAGAGAGAGTATAGAGGAAGGTCCATGAAATGCTACATGTATATCTTCCCTATATTCTTCTAAGATGTGAGTGTTCCTTGTGCACATTACCTTGCTTCGTGTCATATAACCCTGTAACCTTGGCCACAAGTCAAAGCCAGTGAACACTAAAGGGAGAATATAGGCCCCTGAGGTGGCCTGACTGAGGACCCTACACAATAGGAGTAATCCAGAGTGAATAGTGATTCACCAGCTTAACCAGATCCTTCATCTTGGTGAATTTTGAATACGAACCAGAGAGAAGACATTAGAAATTAAATCTGAGAAAATGAGTTAATCGTATGAACAGGTCACTAAAGCAAGGCACAGAGGCTTCTGCTTCAGAGAAGAAAATAAGACCCGGGCGTTAGACTTGCTATTATTTCCTACAAGGCATGGCTTGTGATTGCTGTTTTCTAGGAAGCCTGAATTTTTCCACCACTGAGACATTTTCTTGTTTCTTTACTTTCTTGGTATTCTTATATATTTAAAAATACCTTTTAAAATTATAAATATGAAATACATTGAACAAACTTCAAACAACAAAAAACTTATGTTGGTATAAACGAAAGCCCAGGCTTCCCCCTATTTTAATACCCCAAAGATAACCACTGTAAAAGTCTTGGTGTGATATTTTTGTTTTAACAGAGTAGCTTTAGATGACCTCAACTGATAGGGAGGCAGTTTGGCAAAATCTATTAACACTTTAAGTGCACATTCCCTTTGACCCTCCAAATTCTACTTTCAGGAATCTGTTTTACAGGAATATTTACATCAATATATAAATACATGTGACCTTTGTATTGTTAATTGTTAATCTGAAAATCTAAAATAGCCTCAACTGTGCTATCTAGAAGGGACGTGTCCAATGATATTTAAATAGATAAAAAGAAAATTGAATTAAGAAGGCTGAACATATCCTTTTAAAATGTTGCTGACTAAAGTGGCAACAAAGAAGAAAGGTGTAGGCTAAACTTAAGGATTTCTTCATTTAATAACTTTTACTGAGAACCTATAAGGCCCATCCATGTGTTAGGGGTCAGAAACAGTTGGGGCATGGGTTCTCTACCTCAAAATATTGCAGATCCATGGAAGTGGGAAAGAGGATGGGGCAGCTAACCAGGCTTGAAGAACATGGGATAGATTTTACAGACCTGAAAGGAGTGAATGGAGACTTGAAAGATAAGTTGGCATTTTCAGATGAAAAAGAAGGGAAAAGCATTTCAGGCAAAAGAACAGGAGATGTAAAAGACCTGGCAAGGCTAGGAAATGTAGGAAATGGTGATAGATGTAGTACTTTGCAAGGCAATGACAACGTGGGTCTCGTCAGAAGTGTTCCACCTGATGAGCATCTTTTATGAGCCAGGTGTCTCAAATCAGGTCCTGTCTTTCCGCCCAGTATGGAGGCCATTGCTCACATGTGGCTACTGAGCACTCGAAATGACCACTGTAAAAGTGAGTGTGATCAAGGAACTAAATTTTTAGTTTTGTTTAATTTTAACTAGCTTAAATGTAAAAATAGATACTCAATTCAGCTGTTGGAAAAATTGTTAGGTGTATCTGGGATAACTTGGATATGTGAATGTACTTTTTCAGCTATAAATTTTGTGGAATCTAAAAATAGACCAAATATTTCTCGTGAAAATGTAGTATCTAAATTGAGACATGCTGTACGTGCAAAATATACACTGGATTTCAAAGACTTAGTATTAAAAAGAACAAAAAAATGTAAAATGTCTTACAGATAATTTTCATATTGATTAATGTTCATGTGATAATATTTTAGACAGATTGGATAGTGAAATGACTATGAAATTCAGGTTCACCTGTTTCTTTTTAAATGTGGCTTCTATGAAATATGCAGTGACACGTACAGCTTGCATCATATTTTTATTGATATTGCTGGCCCGGATTCTCATCACTTCAATACCTGCATCTCCGCAGTGGCTCCCGACTTCTTCTTTCTGCCTTTCCAACATTTAACCTATTCTCCACATTATTGCTAGATAAACTCTTTCAAAACACACATTTCATCAAATCAAAATGTCAAATTCGAATCACTCCTCGTGTCTTCTGACATCAGTTCCTGCCTTTCTCGTCAGTCCAGGCCTCGTGGGCCTCCTCCGTTTCCTCTGGCTCTCCTTTCCAATCCGCCTAAAACTTCTCTTCTTCTTGGCCCCAAACTCAACTCCATCTTCTGATTTTTATAAGAGAAATCCAAAAGTATCTTCCTTAGATGATTGTCATTGTGAACATAAAATGGATGAACAGCGTTGAGCACTTAGAACAGGGCCGGCACCTGTTCAGAGCTGTGGCTGTGGCTCTTTTTAATCGCGTGGGCTCCAGACCATGCCTATCTCTGCTGCTTAGCCAGCGAGTGGTCTCCCTGAACCTCAGTTTTTCTGTTGTAAAATGGGCATTATAATAATAGCTCAGATCTCATAACATCATCAGGAGGATCAAATGAGTCCAACGCATGCCACGTACCTAGCACAGGCCCAGTGGCACACCTCGAAAGGTGGTATTCTCCCTCCTTAGTCACCTGGTCCTCATACTCCGCTACCGCAGCCGGCAGGTGGCTAGCACATTTCTGAATTAGGCAAGACTTTATTTATGGAGATAGTGTCGTTCTACCATAATCACTTCCTCTTCAGCTTCCTTCTAGGGTGATTTCTGTATTTAAACATATTTTATACTTTTTACTATGTAATTTTCAAACATATATAAAACCAGAGAGATTAAGATGGGGAACCCCCATGTATTCACCACCCAGCTTTAACGATTATCAACAGATGGCCAATCTTACTCCATCTACATCAGCTGTCCTCAACCTTTTTGGCACCAGGGACCGGTGCTCCTATGAGAATCTAATGCCCTATGATCTGAGGTGGAGCTGAGGCGGTGATGCTAGCGCTGGGGAACAGTAAATACAGATGAAGCTTTGCTCTCTCACCCATCACTCACCTGCTGCTGTGCGGCCTGGTTCCTAACAGGCCATGGATAGGTACCAGACCGAGCCCAGGGATGCAGGGACCCTTGATCTGATTCCCATCTACTTTCTCTCTCCACCCCAACTAAATTATTTTGAAGCAAATTCCAGATATCATATAACTTCATCCATAAATACTTCAGTAATGTATCTCTAGAACATAAAGAGTATTTTTAACATACCACAATCATCTCACCACATCTAAAAATTTAATGATCATCAAAAAGCCAACCAGCGTTAAAATTTCTTTGACTTTCTCATACATTATTTTCTACAGATTTTTTAAATTGGGATCCAAACAAGGATATTTTTTTTTCATTTATCTGAAATCTTTCTAGTCTCTTCCAATTCATAGGTTTCACAGCCTCATCTTCCCCCTCACCCACAATTTGTTGCTGAAGAAAATGAATAGTTTGTCCTGTAGAGTTTCTCACATTCTAAATTTTGCTGATTGCTTCTTCATGGTGTCATTTAATATGTTCCTCTGACCCTGGAACATTTTGTTGTACCAGAAGCAAAAAAGCTGTCAAAGATGTCTGGGGTCATGTCAGAAGGACACAGGAACACTGGCTGAAAGGGGGATATTTTAAACATTGAATAAGTAAATAAATAAACTGCAGCTCTTTGAGATACATCAAGTGCGATCATATCCACGGGTTCCCAGTAATGCTCCAGAAATAGATTCATTGGTCACCTTTGAAGGCTGGGAAGAAAACAACTCTTTATTCCAAAACTGGATAAATAAAAAGAGTCGTGGATTTCTTCTGCCTTTCCTGTAGCTGTTTCTCAGGGTAATCAAATAATTAAGGAGAAGAGATCTTGTGAATAAATCAAGAAGGAATGATGCAATTAAAATAGTGCCATTTTGCAGCCTCAAGTGAATACAATATCTAGGAAACTATTATAAGGGCTGCTAAACCACAGGCGCAGAGCTGGAGGGGACATTTACTATGGATCTATCAGACCGATAGTTTCTGTCAACAGATGCTGTCATCGGAAAAAGAAAAGCCACCGGGCATTAAGTGCCCTTGGTGTGACACAGTAGGAAATATGCAGCCTCTGAAGTATTCATACCCGAAAAATCTAACCCGAATCTGATCAGGCCTCTGTTTGTAACTACCAGCTTAAAGGTAGTATGTACTCTTACTGTTTG
Organism: Cynopterus sphinx; assembly: GCA_030015415.1. Lineage (NCBI taxonomy): Eukaryota > Metazoa > Chordata > Mammalia > Chiroptera > Pteropodidae > Cynopterus > Cynopterus sphinx. The sequence goes on from CM057394.1 coordinate 17,642,759, forward strand.
TTCCATTTTGCTCCCCATAATGAGCAAATACTAAATGAAAAGCCACCAGAAATCCTAAGGCCTTATGCCACACTGGGCACCCCCCCAGGAGGAGCGCGGTAAAACGGTTCCAGGAGATAAATGGGTGCAGGTGAGCACCCCAGGGCTGCTGAAGCGCCGTCGTCAGGTGCGTTTGCGCCGTCCCCGGGGCCCTGCTGTGCGGATCCCGCTGAGGCCTCGGCCCGCTGCGCATTCTGCGCTCCCTGAAGCCTGTTTGTGTTCATGATCCCAGCTCCAGCTCCGAAAACCGAAATGCCATAGGCTCTCCCGCTGCGTCTGCTCTGGAATCAAAGGCTGCATTCCTGCAGAAAGGCGTGCTGGTGCGGATGGCACGGGAAAGGAGAGCTCAGCTACACATCTGCGGAAAACCCGCGGGGCTCAGGCCCTCCCAGCCAGCCGCAGGCCCTGCTCCCACCCCGCACGTTTAACTGGGGTGGTGGTTGAGTCCTCTTCTTTCCACTCGAGGACACTGATGCTGTTGCTTTTTTTTTTTTAATGTCTGAGATCACATGAAAGAACATGAATTACAAGGAAGTAAATTACAGCACAGAAATGATCCCCAGGTTCTTGCATTAGACGACAACGTTTTGTCAGGATAGGAAGATTCTTTCATTCTGGTTTTCAAACAGGCAAAATAGATTAGATAGATAGATAGATAGATAGATAGATAGATAGATAGATGATAGATAGATAGATAGATGATAGATAGATAGATAGATGATAGAGAGATGATAGATGAGTGAGTGAGTGAGTGAATGAATGAATGAATGAATGAATGAATAACCAAGAAATACTTTAAAAATAATTTTGAAAAAAAAAGTATTTGATCTCAAAGAGTGGAAGGGACATCTTTTCCTGCTCTTCTAAATTCTGCCACAACCTGACAAATCCGGAAGAAAAGATCCAAGATGTATGCTCACATTTATCCTGGTTCTCTTTGCCATTATCATGGAAATGCCGTGAATGCAATTGTCTTTCAGGGTAGTATTTAGTTAGCTTCAGCTCTGTGAATTCAAATTTTTTTTTTTTTTCTAGAGGTAGAGTGGGCTACACATTGGAGCTGAATCTGAGCTTTTTTGATTCATATGAGTCAAATCCAAAGGGAAGTTTTCTCGAGAGGGGTGAAAAGTACAGGGTCAGTCTCCTAGTTTGCCACCAGCGCAGGGCAGAATGATTATTCGAGGCTTGACATTTAAACACCAGTGATCACAGATATTGCCACTGAAAGCTTTTCCAACAACGCAAGAAACAAAGAACCTTACAGCAGTGTCTAACTCTAATTCACAAAAGTGAGGGAGCTGGGAGATGAGGATACACACTGCCCTATCAAGTATCTCTTTACCCCTTGGGAATAAAACAGCAAAGCAAAGAGAACCATGTATGTCAGTATGGGCTTAGTAGTGCAGGATACCTCCAAATGCAAGGTGAGAGAGAGTCTGAAGAATTGTTTCAGGTGTGTTATTTTACTGAACCTCGTGGGACCCGAGCTCATGGGAATAATGTCTGTGCAAGCTCTAGGCAAAGAACAAACTGGAGTGAGGGCCAGGTAAGACAAAATCCTTTCCATATGTTCTATCCGTAAGTTCTTTTTTCTTTCTCCCACTAAGATGCCTTACCCCAATAGCTCTCTTTTATAAAATAGTGTAATAGGATTTGGGGAGCAAGGAAGGAAAATATGGTTAGTATGGAGAGCAGCTGTCATTTTCACTTTTTTGTCTTTACCGCTTTGTTAGTGGTGCATATACCAAAATATTATTAATTCTTCAACCCACTCATTATCTTGGCTTTGAATTTGTTTTGACAACCACAAAGAGATATTACTGGAGCTCTGTTTCAGACCAGTATCATACTGTTCAAATTTCAAATGTATATTTCACAAGCAACCGTTACTAAGAAATTTTGTTTAAAGGGTAAAAATGATCATTCATTAAGGATCATCCTTATCATGACATCAGGACGCATAATATGGTTTCTTGTTTCTCCAACATGTCAGGAAGGCTGGGAGCTTCTTGAGGTCACGGTCATCCTGCCTTCTTTCCTTCTAATGTCCTAGTACATTGCTAGGACTACAGGATGTACTCAGAGGGTATTTGCTAAATAGATAAAAAGTTCATGATTCAATTTAATTCATTTTTGTTATAAGCAGTCAGCACTAGTGAGAAATTATGGAGCACAACTAAAAGGAAACCATTTGAAATTTCAGCTTGGCAGAGACTGTGAGAAGAGAGAAAATCCTACCTGGGAAAATAAAACTCATCTTGAAAAATAAATCTAAAGCAAACGAAAGCCGAAAATGAAGAAATGAGTTACTACGCTTGATTTAATGAGACGTCTTTCTCCACATTAAACTGATTATCTTGATGAAACATAAGGAGTTAATTTATCATGTTATATTTAAAAAAAATAACAATTAGCTTAAATCATTACCAAAAACCTTAAAATAATTTGCTTTTAATTATACATAAGTGAATACGTATTGTGCTGAATTAATTTTAGAATAAATTAGTCATAATGTATAACAGAACAAGACGTGACTCTATGCCCAATAATTAACCAGAAAACTTTTCTCGTTCACGACGGGGCGTACTCAATCTAAGTCTATGTTGAATTCTTTGCCGTGCAAGAAGTCATCCACTTTTAGAGCTGCAATGAATCTTGGAAATCTTATGCTTCAACATCTTCAATTTATTGAAGAAGGAATTGAGACCCCAAGGGGCACGAGGACATTGACCGAACAAAAAGAAGGTGATCAGAGAGCTCCCGCCAGGAACTCCAGCTCCTGTCCCAGGCCTGGGCCTAGTTCACTGGGGTAGAGCCTACATTAAAGAATACAAATTTTAGAGAATTTCTGATTAATAAGAATTATAATAAACAGCTATCAAATTTGTAGAAGCATTTTACACGTTCTATGCAAAACCGTGGTCCCTGATATAGAAGAGATTTTATTTTTTTAGACAAATACATAAAGTAAGAAAAACATAAAAGAGACTTTGTCAAACTTGCTCAAATCAAACCTTTTTCTTTTAATCATGTGCCCCAACATCAATGACCAAACTCCGTAAGAAAATTAAGACGTTGCTAAAGGCCATAAATCAGACATTTTTAAACTTTTATTTTAAAAATATTGTTCAGAACCCTGTAAGCTGTAACAGATAAAAGTGGAGCAGTTCTGCTTGAAGTTGAAAACGAGAGCTCCAGTAGCTCAGCCTCTGCCATATCCCCATACTGGAGTCTCTGTGGCACTGCTGGAAAATCAGTGACTCAAAGGACTTTCTAGAAATGGTCAGAATGAAGCCTAGACAAACAGGATCGAGTTGTGGCTGAGCCGTTTCATCGTGCTGACAGCCAGGTTATTCACTCTAGCCTGACAAATTTAGCTGTGCCCCCCTGCGATGGTAAATTCAAATTCACTCTCCTCTCTCTCTCTCTCTCTCTCTCTCTCTCTCTCTCTCTCTCTCTCTCTCTCTCTCTATCTCTCTCTCTCTCTAAAACTGTATGTTTCACTCGTTCTTTGTTTCTCTGTGGTCAGGTTTTGAATTGTGACAGTGACCATGGAGAAGGGAAGGTTTTGGTATGGAGAAGCCCAGTTGGAAGAACGCACAAGGAGTCAACTTGAGAATGAAACGGGCAGGCACCAACCTTAGTGAGGAGGATGCGCTCTCCTGTGCTAAGTAAAGGATGCTCCACATATGTCCGAGAACAATAGTGGCATTCTGCCACACATGTGTGGTACAGTGAGCTGGACCATGCTTAATGAACTGGGTGCAGGCGCCCTACACTAATGTAACATTTCTTTAAAAAAAAAAAAAACACCTGCAGCACCTGGTCTTCCTAGGTGGCCTCCCATCCAAGTACTAACCAGGCCCATCCCTGCTTAGCTTCCAAGATCAGATGGGATCAGGCACGTTCAGGGTGGTGTGGCTCTAGTAATGTAACTTTCTAAATTTGGGGTCCTATTTCTAGCCGCGAGCCTGGATCACAGCCTGACCCGGGACCAGCCAGGCCTGGGGCCCACAAACGATAAGACGCATTAGACTCCCTTGGGGAGCTCACTGAAAATGCAGTTTCCCACCTTCCAAACCCATGACTTCTCCTTCAGTGAGTCTGGGATACAAGTCATCAGTCTGAACTTCTGACAGGTACATCAAATGAATTGTGGAACCCTCTTTGAGAAACAGCGCTCTAGAGCATCTAAGAAAACGCCCTACATGTAGCGCATATACATAATATTTGTTTTCTTGAATGTAATTTAATTTTTCTCATATTAATTTCAAAGGAGCTTCACATTTCAGGTTCTAATCATGTGAATTATGACCACGAATCTATAAATCCACCGATGTATTTTAAATTGGGATGAATCTAAAGGCTTTTGACCAAGATGAGATGTGGGATCTTGTAGAAAGTACTTTGAGTAGGAAAAACTGTCATAAGTAACAAATCAGAAAAACAGTAGTAAAGAAAAAATAAAGGGCATCTTTCATGTGATACAACTTTCTATTTGAAATCAACAACTAGCATACTTAGCAGTAAACACTGCAGACGTTGATTTAAAAATCTGAAGCAAATATGAAAGGTGAGTAGTGTACCCTGTCACCACTATTATTCAGTGTCATTCTGGTCTTTTTAGCCAATCTAATAGATGAGTTTAATTATCAGAAAAGAAGAATTACTATTCTTTTTGTTTGTTTGTTTCTTTTTGCAGTCGTTATGTCCGTGTAGTTGGAAACCCCGAGAAAATCAACTGAAGCACTGTTGGAATGAATAAGAGAATTCAGGGAAGCGACTGGTGATAAAAATCGATATTAAAAAATAGCCTTCCAATAAGCCAGCTACAAAAATAATGGGCAAATGTCCAATTTAAAATAGCAACCAAAGGATGTAAAATGTCTACGTATAAGCGAAATAAGAAATGTAGGGAGTTTTTAGGAAGAAAACTAGAACCCTCCCTGGGAGCATGCAAAAGAAGACTTGACTAAACAGAGAGGAATGTGCTGTTCCTGGTGGGGAAGGTCTCATATTAAAACGCCGCCAATTCTCCCCATATTAACCTATACATTTCACTCAGTTTTAACAAAAAGTCCAAAAGAATTTCATTAGAAATCAGCAGTGATTCCAAAATTAATCTGGAGAGTACATACATGACAATAGCAAGTATACAACATCCGTATGTGAGAATTAAATGGAGCAAATATCTCTTATAAAAAACTTGAACATTTAACTCCTTTTCTTTTTCCAACTTTGTAATGTAGAGTAAAATCGCCTCCACTTAGTGTTTTATCTTACCGTTGGGAATCTGAGGCAGAGAAAGGCTAACCTTCAAAAGGCCATCTTCCCCGAGACCTCCTCCCGTGGGTACCATGCTCTCTCTACTAGAGCAGGCCTCGCTCCAAAGATATTACCTTTCTTTGGCCCATCATCTTCATTTATTTTTTTTCTTTATTTCATCAAGTTTTTGATTCAGCACTCGAATAGCTCATGGAAGTTATAAAATCCCACCTAAACATCACTGCTTGTGTCTGTCCCGATGATGCTCATTCACCTGTTTCTCTGATAATAGTTATATGTCCCAGTTACAGTTATTTCTATGTGGTTCAACTTGCAACCTGTTTTCATACTTTTCTGAAAATCACTGCTATTTCAAATTTCTTTCATGTTGCCCTTGATCTAGAGGAAACTACAGCTTTCCCATCAGAAGTTATTTTTACAAAGATCCTGTGTGCTTTACCTATATTTAATAACCTCAACTCTCTCATCCGTTTCAGTTTCCACCATAAAAATCTAACTCATGGAAATATTCAAATTTCTCTTCCTCCCCAAAGAATGTGGTAATCACCAAGAAAGATGATATATCCTCATGCGATAATTTTAAAAATAACATTGTGTTACCAAAAGCATTAAATATTCTCAACAGATACGAACTAAGCATCAGTTTGCACGTATTTTAATAAAAATAGTAGTAAGCATTTGCTAAGCATTCGCCATGTACCAGCCATTGGTCTGTAAGTACTTCACACGAACACAAACTCATGTCATCGTACCCCTCACTCAGCACCACTGATCATCCCCATGTTACAGATGCAGAAATCGAGAACTGGAGAAGTCAGAACGACTTGCTTTCAGTGAAAAGCAAACAAATCTACAAGAACCACCTAGCGAAATAATTGCTAAATGGCTAGCATGTGTTTTTCTCCAGTGCAAGCTGTAGCTGGAGCAGTTAATACTAACTACAATGCACATTTAAGGCAGAAAATGACAGATTGCCTAGTTTCTTCAGACCTGTTATTCACTCAAAGTCCTGGACTAATTTTGCATTTTAAAAACACCTAATTGAAAATTAAGACCCTATTCAACTTGAAAAGTGTATCTACGTATGCTGTGGGACAGAGGTTAACCACCCAGAAGTATGCAAATTCCCCCAAATTACCCTTCAAATATTAGAAAAGCTTGACACAAATGCAAAAAGCTTGTCAGGTTCCTTTTTCTCTCCTAGAGAACGAACTTTGCGAATAATTCACAGCGGAGGCCTCTGTGTCAACCTCATACAAGTGTTGCTTTGGACGTCTTTCTGCCTGGCGGTCGGATTGAATTTCTACACAGAGGCTGCTGCTGCCACTTGTCACCCCAGCCATCAACCTAGCTATTTTTCTGTTCATTAAAGGGTATGTGCCTCGTCTATAGCTGTCGCTTTCCTGCCTAGATCATTTGAGGGATGGCTAGAAGGATGAATAAACAACCTCATCTTCCATTGTGTTTCTCCCGATTTGAGCAAAGGGTCGACCATCAGCATATGCCACAGAGATGGCCTCTGAGTACAAAGAAGCTGACTTGAGAGACCATGATGGAAAATGTGGTATGGGGATGTGGAGCTTGTTAAGAAAACACACAAAGCAGGATCAGTCTCAAAGCACGTGCACCTGTGAGTTCTGTGCGAGGCTCCCCCGTTCCTTCCAGTTGCTTCGCTCTCCTACGCTGCCAGGCTCAGCTCAGCTGTGGGGACGAAGTTCTCGTCCCTCTGGACTTTCCTGTGCTGTTTCTGATCGACGGTGACTCTGCCTGCACTTTTGGTGTCTAAAAGATCATTTTATTCTTGCTACCTAAAAGTCATTCCAAAGGGACCGATTTTTACCTCAAAATGAAGATGAAGCACAACAAAAATCCTTTCAGTAATCTTTCATGATACCTTTCTTCGGAAAGTTCTTTTAAAAAGTGAGTGAAAGGGCAGCAGGAAGACTGACATCCTTTCCGCTTATTACACTTGAATGTCTTCTTTATATTCCTTGAGAATGTACCAAATGTCACTGGATAGGACACTTTAAAATAGTTTCGTGTTATATGAATTTCACCTCAATAAAGATGGTTCACATAACGTAAAATTCACCATTTTAACTATCTTAAAGGGTACAATTCAGTGTTTTTAAGCAGATTAACAATGGTAGAAAACCATCACCACTAATTCCAGAACAATTCCATCACCCCCCCCAAAAAACCCTCATGCCCATTAAATGCAGTCCCTTCCAATTTGCTTCTCCACCAGCCAACAACAAACCACTCATCTACCTTCTGTCTTTATGGATTTGCCTCTTCTGACTGTTGCAAAATAAATGGAACCACGATATGTGGCCTTTTCCATCTGGCTTCTTTCCCTTAGCGTGGTGTGGTCAAGGTTCACGCGTGTTGTAGCACGAATCAGTGCTTCAGTCTTCTTCATGACTGAATACTATTCCATCGTATGGATATGCCACCTTTCGTTTACCCGTTCATCAGCTGATGAACATTTGAGTTGTTTTTACTTTTCGGTGATTGTGGATAATGCTGCTCTGAACATCCATGTAAAATTTTGTGTAAATGTGTGTTTTCAGTTCTTTTTGGTGTATTCCTAAGAGTCAGATTACTGGGTCCTATGGTATCTCTAGATTTAACATTGGGAGGAAGTGACAGTTTTCATGCAGCTGTGTCATTTTGCATCCCCAAGGTGTACGAGGTTTCCCATTTCTCCAAATCCTTGACAACACTCGTTATCCACTCCCCTTCCCACGTTTCTTTCATTATCTCTATCTTAGCGGCTGTGAAGTGGTTTCTTATCGTGTTTTTGATTTGCATCACCCTAATGACTGGCGGTTTGGAGCAGCTTTTCAGGTGCTTATTGTCCAGTTGGTTCCTTCGCATCCTTCAGGTTTCCTCTTCTCAGAAAGGACTTTCCTAACAACCCATCTAGGAAGAAAAGGGTGATTCTTCTCCCTGTTATGAGGTTCTAGCATTGGGTTGACATCCTTCAGAGCACTCATCACATTCTCTTATTATTTGGTTAGTTGTTGACTTCACTTTGCCAAGCACAGTTTCTAGCACCGTGTAGGGGCTTCGTAAATATTTACTCAGTGGACGAATCAATCAAGAGAGCAATGAGACATGGAGATCAAACGATGTAGTTGCCAATTGGAAAGTGGAAGAAATATAGGAAATCAGGCAAATGAAGGAACTGTTAGGGAAATAAGTAAAGGGGGGTATGGAGGAAAACTCACATGAGTAGGAAGTGTGGGGGCAAGCCTGACACAGAGGAATGAAACCCGACAAAATATGCCTTTAGTTTCAAAAAAATGTGCAAACTCTTTCACTTAGTAGTTCTCTTTCTGGAAATTTATCCTGAGAAAATAATCAGTAGTGTAAGAAAATTTATGACGAAAGATGTGTGACATGGTAAGAGTCTCCTTGCTCCCAAAAGTACCTTTTGGGAAGTTTATCCAGCTGTTAGTATGTGGTCTCATGCCCTTGACCACAGTTTATTATTTCAATCGAAATTTTGAATAGATTTTTTTTAAATTAGAATTTTATTAGATTAATTTTACAGTAGAAGCTGGTTATGCCAAGAATGGGCTTTTAATTCTGATAGAGGGTGAAAATTTCCCCTCTGTGGACATTTAAAAGAACACTTGAACAGAACTCAGCTGTTTTCACATTAAAAGAAGACATGCAAACCACCTAAAAAGGAGGGTTTGAGCATTTTCCTTTAACAGCTCCAGGAAGAAACAACTTCTTTACTTTTTTTTGATCTTATAACCCAACTTGTACTGTCCTGGCCAAAGGCAGTTTGTTATATGAGGTGGCCACGCTGTAGGCTCTGGAAATAACTCTTTGGTCCTCATTATTTTATTTTATTTTACTTTTTATTGAGGTAGAATTGACATATAACATTATATTAGTTTCAGGTGTACAATACCATGATTCAATATTTATATATATTGTCAAAAGATACATTTAAGTAATATCCATCACCAAATACAGAAAATTTTTTTCTTGTGATGAGGACTTTTAAGAGCTACTCTTAGCAACTTTCAAATACGCGATGGACTATCGTGGACCATCCCGCCATACTGGACGTTACATCTTCAGGACTTATGTGCTATATAACTTCCAACCACCTTCACCCATTTCACCTCCTACCCCCCAACTTTGTCAACCACCAACTTTATTCTGTAACGATGAGCAAGGGGAGGAATAGGGGTTGTTTTGTTTTGTTCTTGTTTCAGATTTTACATGTAAATGAGAACATACAGTATTTGTCTTTCTCTGTTTGATTTATTTCACTTAGTACAATGCCCTCAAGGTCCATCTATGTTGTAAATGGCAGCATTTCATTCTTTTTATGGCTGAAACGATATTCCATTTTATTATGCATTCATCTTCTCTACCTTCTTTATTCATTCCTCCATCATTGCACACTTTGGTTGTTTCCATGTCGTGGCTGTTATAAATGATGCTGCAGTGGACATGGCAGTGCAGATGTCTTTATAAGTCAGTGTTTTCATTTTCTTAGGATAAATACCCCAAAGTGGAATTGTTAGATCATAGGGTAGTTCTATTGTTAATTTTTTGAGGAACCTTCATGACTCCTTGGTTTTTATACTTAGTCTTGAGTCTCCTTACCAAACATTCTACATGACCCAATGCTTACCAGAGGTAAATAATCAGATATAAAATACTTTTAAATTTTTCTGAAGTGTGGTTGTCCCCTTTAGACCAGGGGTTCTACTCAGGGTGATTTTGCCCACCAGGGGACATTAGACAATGTCTGAGACATTTTGATCGTCACAACCAGGGGAGGACGATTTTACTGGAATTTAGTGGGTAGAGGTCAAGGATGCTGCTAAATGTTCCACAACACACAGGACAGCCTCTCACAACAAAGAATGATCTGTCCAAAAGGTCAATTGTGCTAACCAAGCCTGTTATCTGGTGAAGAATAAGCCAGTGATCTGCCGGCAATGGGAAGGGTGCTGTTTCTTCCCCTCCTCCCCTTTTTAATGTCTTTTTACATCGAAATGTGATAAAATATGACAACAGCAAAGCATTATAAGTATTCCAATGATATGACATTCTGGTATAAAGCAACACCATGGAGACAGTACAAAAAAAAATCAGTGATTGCCAAGGTTTGCAGGGAGAGAGGGATGAATAGGCAGAGCACAAAGGATTTTTAGGTCAGTGAAACCACTCTGTGTGGTACCATAATAGTGGATACGTGTTGTTATAAATTTCCTAACCCCATAGACTGTACAACACCAAGAGTGAATCCCAATGTAAACGATGGACTTGGGTGTCAGCGTTTGTCAATTGTAACAAATAGTCCCGCCCTGGCAGGGGATGTGAATGAGAGGGGTTGTGCCTTAGGACAGGACAGGACAGATGTGGGAACTCTCTGTACTTTCTGCTCAGTTTTGTTGTGAACCCACAACTGCTCTAAAAAAAAAATTGTTTTTACAAAGCTGATTGGAAAAACAAAACAAAATTTAAGAAACTTGCTGCATTTCTCACTCTGACATGTTACTTGAGAAAAGGGGATTGAATGTTCATTGTGAAACGATGTCCATTGTTTGCCATACACTGCATCCCCCAAACTTTCATGACCACAGAACCCTTTTCCTAAGGAACTTCTGAAGGGACCATTTTGGACACTCATGTGGAAGAGTCATTCAAGTTGGTTAATGACTTCATGGTTCAGGTTTTGCCTCTGTCCTCTTGCTGCCTTATTTGTGGGCCTCCTGGCTTGCTTCTTTTGATTCCAGCTCTCATTTCCACTAATACTATCCTCTCCAAACTCCGTCCCATTCCCCTAGAACTCAGAGTGCAGTGCTCGCTGTGAGCTGTCCCCAGCAGAGAGGTGGCATATTTCTCAGCAGTTTCATCACCGTGTGGCTAAGAGAACCTGCCTTGGTGGCTTCTAGGCCTGTGAGTCACATGTGGCTAGTCCTGCCTGAGTAACCTGCATCCTCATCCATTTCCTGCAAGCCGGCCATCCCTATCTGGTTTGCGCGGGCCAGGCCTACCTGCCTCTGAGAAAGGGAGGTGTTACATTTCCTTCTCTGCCCATTGCAGGGGAAATTCAAGTCTATTTCACCGTGTTCTGTAAATTTTTCAAGGCCGCTTCAGCAGGCCTCCCTCCGACGTTCCAGTCTTGCCTACAGTACAGGGGAGTTCCTGTGTTCTTGTGAGTGGGTGTGCCTGTGCTATTCTGGGTCTTTCTTTCCGGACTGCCAGGAGAGCAGGTGTTTTTCATGAACACCAGAGCTGCCAGGATCCACGCTGCCTCCCGCTTTGTGTCTGAGCTGTCTGCTGCTGCCAGCCCTGGAGTTTTATTTCTCTCATTTTCTTTTCCCATTGCAGGAAAAGATGGAGCATTCTCTGTCAGACAGATCCACAATTTTCTCTTTGTCTCTCCAACGGTGGAAGAATTTCTGATCTTCGTTTTCCTAATATCCAGCCACCTCCTTTGGAAGTATTTCCCCCAAAGACTAAATAATGTTTGAATGTAGGCAACTGTCTGCAGTGTTTCACTTCGTCAAACAGGAACCACTGTCTACCAGGCACTGTGTAGGTGCTGGAGGGAAAGGGATGAATGAGGCACAGTCCACACCCAGGGGGCTGTAACAAGCAAGGAAACAAGCAATTTCAGTGGAATGAGAAGCGTTGTGAGAGATCTGTGCACAGGGGCCCAGGGTGGACGAAGAGAAGCAGCCCACCCACCTGTGGACCTTGCGTGGGCTCAAGACATCTGGGAGCAGATGCCTTCAGCTGAGTCTAAAACTTTTTTGCCAGAACACCAAGAATGATGCAGTTCCTTCAGGTCACGAACTAGTACTTACTTGCAACTCACTCTGTATCACATATATAATTGGGAATGCTTTATTTTCACCTTAAGAGTTTAAGGATTATTGCCAGATGGATGGCCGCCATTGCCAAAGTGCTCATTTTGTCAAAAGGAACGAGAAGAAAATCACGACAGAAAAATCGATCAAGGTGTCTTAAGAACCAAGTGCTAATAAGTCACATTGGTATGACGTTTTAGAGTCTGCAAAGCACTTTTGCACAGATTGTCCTGTTTGGTACTGTACAAAGTAAGGAGAGAGATTGTTGATGAAACATGGCACAGTCAACGCAAGTATTTATCCCCACTGCCTCCTAAAGCTCCACTAAATGACAGGAAAGAAATGAAAATTGCACAAATTTATAGGGTCAAAGAGAACAGAAGAGACTATAACTCTGACTGAGAGGTAGCAATGCATTTTGTGAATATGGACACTGGATGAGGCGTGGTGGCTCACACAGATCGGGGACGCAGCAGCAGATCAGAGGAGGGTTCTGATGTGCTCAGCTGAACCCATAAGGGCTCAGGACCGTGAGAGGCCAGCAGCACAGAGTGGGGCCTGGGAACAGAAAAATTGGTCCCAAGTCTGCATAAGATTTGCCATTGTGTCCCCTCCACTCCTTCACGTTGCCAGGTGAAAACTCCTACTCCTTAGTCTATCCCATCCCGGTCCCAGGAGTCCAGAGGTTGATTTCTGGAGAACTGGAAGGGTAGAGGTCCAGGTTCAGGAATAGCTGACATACTGGGAGGCAGGGGTGAGGCAACAGGCTGAAGGCAACAGCGGATTATGCAAAAGTACATTCCTACACCATGCCCACCGCCCACCCTCAGAGAGAAGAATGACTTTTCCATGGAGAAGCTATTCAGCTAAAATACTGAATTGCTGTCCAGGAAAGGTTGTCCCTGTCAACCTACAGCAAAGTTTGACATTACCGAGCTCTAGTCTTGTTTTCTTGCATCTTCTTAGTGCATCACTATTTGATGTGGATGGTTACGCAACAATTACTGGGCTTTTGAGTGAAGATTCCCACATGAAAGACAGGAACTAAAATAAACAAATGGGAAAATAATGGGGAAAACAAAGGCAAGGCAGGAAATGGGAGACAGCCTTCTGAAACTGATTGATATTCTGAAACTGATCAGAGGGATAAGAGAAAATGATAGGAAATTTTTTTAAATGAGGAAATTTCCCATAATGTAGAAAGATGGAGCCATGAGAGAAGAAAAAAGATTTTTAACTAAAGGATTAATCCAGGAAGTCCAATGGCCAACTAATAAGAATTTAAGAAATAGACTATAGAGAAGAGAAAATTATCAAAGAAGTAATGGATTTCCCAAAACAGGAGAGCAGGCCTCTAGAGTCAAAGGACCTGTCCAGAAAAAGGAATGAAAAAAAGGTCTACACTAAGTCATATTTTCATAACATTTCAGAACACCAAAGATGAAGAGAAAATACTGAAAGTTTCTAGAGAAAATAGCAAAAGAAAAGTCTCACAATAAAGATTCTGGAATCAGAATGGCAGCAGAAATCTCAGGAACAGCATCGGATACTGAAAGACACAGGAATGATGCCTTCGATATTTTGAGAAAAGGTGTTTTTTTCAAGGTAGAATTTTCTACCTCCCCCAACAATTAGTCAAGGGAGAATGGAGAATAAAAACCTTTTCGGCCATGCGAGAGCTCAACACTTTCACTTCCTGCACATCCTTCCTTAGGAAGCCACTAGAGGATGTGCTCCACCAAAATGAGGGAATGACCCCAAAAAACATAGGACGCCAGAGTCAGGAAAAAAAGGAATCCATCACCGGAGAGGCAGCAGGAAGCCTCAGCACAGAAGCTGCCCTTGAAACCCCAGCCCCTGCAGGAACAGGGGCCGGAAAGTTCAGGAGAAAAAGACACCGATAGGTAGCCTCCTTGACGTGTAGAACATCTGATGCAGTTGGAGAACGTGGAAAGAAGTAGAGATAATGACACGATAATGAAATTGAACAAGTGAGAAATCAAGTAGCATAGGAAAATGCATGAAATGATTATGCTTAAATTGGCCGAACAGTAAATAAGGCAATAAATACAAATTGGCTTAACCAACGTTTTGAGATAATTATGTGGGAGCGACTGAGGAAGTAGCAGCAGGAAGGTGGGATGACAAGGGTATGAGACCTTCATCCTCCAAAATAGAAAGTCCAGTTGTAACAATACATCTGAGATGGAGAGCAGTGTAAGCATATTCACTCTTAAAGAGTTGTAAACAGTGAGGAGCAGCGGCTCACTGACTGGAAAGAGGTCGTTCTGAGAAGAGTGATGCTGACTGATGTCACACAGACTATTGCTGGGTAACAAATCCCTCCCAAGCTTGTGGGCTTTAGGCAGCAAGAATCATTTTATGTGCCATCCCTCGTGATTTCTGTGGGTTGGGACTTCAGGAGGGGCTCTGCTGAGCAGTTTTGGATAAAGGTGTTTCAAGCCGATGCTCTCAGAAGCTGGAGCTGAGACAGTAAGGGGAACTGGAGCATCCGGGCCTTGGCCGGCCATGTCCCCTCTCTCTCTCTCCATGTAGTCTCAGGGCTGCTCTGTAAGGCCTCTCCAGCTTTTTCATAGCATGGGGACATGAAGGCACTTGGACTAATATGGCAGCTCAAGGTCCCCGAGGCGAGTGGCCCCAGAGAACAAGATGTCCAATAGCGTTATTGATAGTTCATTTTCTGTGTCAATTTGACTAGATCACGAAGGTCCAGATATCTGGTCAAACGTTATTTCTGCGTGTGTGAGGGGGTTTTCTAGAGGGGGTTTTGAGTTGCGTAGAGTAGATGGCCCTTCTCAATGTGGGCGGGCATCATCCAGTTCCTGGGGGGATGGAATAGAACCAAAAGGCAGAGGAAGGATGCACTTGTCCTCCGTCTGACTGCCTGAGCCGACAGATCAGTCTTCTGCCCTCGGTGTTTCTGGTTCTGAGGTTTTTCAAACTGCACTCTCACCATCAGCCTTGCTGGATCTCCAGTTTGTAGCGGGCTGATGTGAGACTCCTCAGACTCCGTAGTTGGATGAGCCAATACCTTATCATAAAGCTCTCCCCCCCACACACACACACACAGAGATACATGCATGTTTCTCTGGAGAACCCTGACTAACACACCATCACTTCTGCCCTGCTACTCTATCGGTCTACACAGTCCCACAGGCCACCCAGGTTAGAAGAGAGGAAGCATAGACACCCCCATTCCATGGGAGGAGTGTCACAGTCTCCTTGGAAGAAGAGTACTGTGGGAGGGGAGATGTCGTTGTGGCCATCTTTGGAAAATGTAATTCATCATAAGCAGGGAATTGCTGTTTTTTTGTGTGTGTGTGATAAGCCTTATAGTATTATTTGATGATTAAAACAATACATCTGTGTTACTTTGATAAAAATATAAATTAAGAATTGTGAATACTCTTATTATCCTTTAGTGAATGGGGGGAATGTTCTCGGAGAGGTGAAGAGAATGCTTGAGATAGGGCTAGAACGTGAACCAGGTGCTCTTAGGTCAGAGCTCTTGACTGCTAACCAGGTAACCAAGGAGAGTCATTGCCATTCATATTAATGACCGCAGTCTATCTCAATTAAAACGGTTGCCAGATGGGCTGGCTCTCCCACCTTAACATTTCCACCTTCCCCGTTAGCCTGAATAGGAGGACGAACTTTGAATGCAGATGATCACATCTCGGCTAAGCAAGACCAAAGCAAAGACCCTGATGTTATTAAGATGATGCTTTGGGCACCCAGGAACTGCATTTGGTTTTCCAGGTGGTAGGCCCTGGAAGTGGAGTTTCACTTAGTGTCCTTTGGGATGATTCCGCCTCGTGCTTTGACTTTGTCATGCCCACGTAAAACACACGTGCAGTTACCAGACTAAAACACAAAACAAAAACAAAAGTCTTTTAAATAAGGTCCTGCCTAGATCTGTAATGCTCCCCTGGTCTATTCTCTAAACATCCACCAGCATGAACCACCAAATTTCCCAAGACAAAACGTTGAATCTGGGCCTCGGATTGCTCAAGCCATGAATTATTAGTCCCTAAATCTGCTCCCATTGCTGGGGCATTGCATCACCCGGCCACTGACTCACTCCTTCTAAGGAGTTAGTGCAGCTCCCAGACCACAGCCAAGCACTAAGCCATCGCTCCTCAGTGACAAAGTCTATTGGCCAAGTTTGAACTTGGTCTCTGAAGCAAGAATGCCACATGCAAGAACAACAACAACAACAGCAACAGCAACAACAGCTAAAAATTGAAGCAGGAGGAAGAAGAGGAGGGGCCTCCAGGTCATACACTTGAAATGTTTAATGGAAGTCGGTGCTGCTTGCTTCATTAAAGATGACCTTTCTGAGTTTCTAATTGGAAAGACAATGTTTCTGGGACCCTGGAGTCAAGGCGTGTGGAGGTGAGTGGGGTTTAAGTGACTGCACACAGCAGAGTAGACTCTCAAACTCTAAAACCTGCTCTTAACACCAGGCACAGAGCAAAAAGGCAGGCAAGCGTGGAACACGATATCTTAGCAATTAGATCCCCTTGCTCATATAAAGATTGAGGGGAGTTTTCTAAAGAATCCAAGTCAAAATGTCCGAAAGAAAGGGAAGAAAACCAGGTGTGTGAGGGGGTGCTGGGCAAGCTGACTTGGAGACCTGTGAACAGTGGTAACCAAAGAACGGGGGGTAGGTCTTTCCACACAAAAAATGTGATTTCTCTAGAGGCCAAATACAGGTCGCAGTTCAGAGCCCAGCTGGACCTGAGATGGAAAGGCAGTCCCGAGCATCCCGTGTGGAAGGACCATGGCCGGGGGCTGAGGAACACCTGGGAGGGATCTGTTAGAGCAAAGAGTCCGTGCAAGGCCGAGTGTGAGGCGCTCGTGTTCTTACTGTTCATTGTGAGCTGCGTGGTGCGCCCCTGTCCCCACCGAACTTGTAGGTGGAAATCCTACCAGCCAGTACCTTAGAATGTGACTGTATTTAGAGCTAGGGGCTTTAAAGACATAAATAAGTTAAAATAACTGCTTAGAGTGGGGTCCTTATAAAAGGGGAAGTTCAGATACCCAGAGAGGCACCAGGGGTGTGTGCGCACAGATAAAGACCCCGTGAGGACACAGTGAGGAGGTGACCACCTGCAAGCCAAGGAGAGGGCCCTCAGGAGAAACCAGTCCATCTGGATCCTCCAAATCTGTAAGAAAATCTATTTCGGTGGTTTAAGCCGGGCGTCCCCAACCTCCAGGACATGGACCAGGACTGGTCTGTGACCCGTTAGGAACTGGACCACACAGCACCTGGTGAGCGGTGGGCTAGCAAGCAGAGCTTCATCTGGATTTGCAGCCGCCCCCCAGTGCTAGCATCACCTCAGCTCCACCTCAGATCATCAGACGTTAAATTCTCATAGGAGCACTGGTCCCTGATGCCAGAAAGGTTGGGGACCGCTGCTTTAAACCACCCAGTCTGCGATATTTTGTTACGGCAGCTCGAACAGACTAATATACTGTTTTATAGCGGTATGGAATTTGTAATATGAAATTTCCTAATTGTGTGTAAGATCAGACTTCATTGGCCAAACATAGGGGATTTGGAGGAATAGGCCCAGTTCCAGAGAAGCCCTGGGGACAGGGTCAAGACTGAGGACTTTGGTTTTCATTGAAGAAATGACCTCCCTGCTTACCTGCGGGACTGCAAAGACGCACCTGAGACTCCTGGCTGCAGAGGTAGGAAGAAAACGCCACACTTTTCTCTGTCACTCACGTTTTGATGTTGGGTCCAACAGGACCCTTCAAACGCATAAGTTGATATAAATTTTTATGAAGCTTGTTAAAATAAAAGATGCAAATAAAGAATATACTGCCTGGAGAATTTGTTTATTTTTCCCAAGCATGGAAGAGAGGGTTTTCTATGCCACGAATGCCCTAATTAAAAAAATAAAACACAATGTAATTGGAGAGCCATAATATGAATGACAAACCCGAGGTCCTAGTTGGGACGCAGAAGGAGCTGGCTGACTGGCAGGCAAGGCTGCTGCTTTGTGCCTTCTTTGGCTCCCAAGAAGCAATTTTTTTAAGGCAAAAATTAAAAAAAAACAATTATAATAAAGTGAAATGGTAAAATAACTTTAAAAGTATGATATTCTGAGGGGCCAGAACAGGGAACATTGCAACACAGAAATGTGTCCTTATAGATTTGAACTGGGTCATCAGAAGAGCTTTGAATATCCCTCTGAAGACATCAAATTTCATTCTGTAAGGACGATGAGGCGTCAAAAGTGCCAGGGGGTAATTATATTGGTAGTTTAAGAAGTTAAACTGAAAGCCAGAGGGAAGGGCACGTGGGACAGGTTGAGCCCAAAAGCAGGGAAAACAATTAGGAGGTTTTATATCTAAGGGAGATCAGTGGGCCCTGAGTGAGAGCAATGGCCATGGAAATTGGGGAAGCATATGAATTATTCCAGAGATCCTCAAAGTTATAAGCAGATGGAACAGGTGATCTATCGAAATGTGTGGGGCCAGGAGGAGAGGAGAGAGTTGTCAAAGGCGAAGCCCAGGGTTCTGGCTTAGGTCATGCATTTGATTCCTCTTCCTACTATTGACAAATTGTCACAAAGCTAGTGTCTTCACGCGACTTCATTATCTCATGGTGCTGGAGGTCAGAAGGCTGACATGGGTCTCAGTTGGGTTAAATCAAGGTGCTGCAGGGCTGCATTCGCTTCTAAGGAAGAATCTGTTTCCTTGCCTTTTCCAGCTTCTAGAGCATACCAGCCTTCTCTGGCTTATGGTTGTCTTCCTCCACGTTCAAGGCCAGCAGTGGCAGGCTGAGTCCTTCTCACTTCGTACCTCTGACCCTTTCATTGTCACGTCTCTTTCTCTGACCACAGTAAGAGAAGGTTCTCCACTTTTTGAGGACTCGTGTGATTAGACAGGATCCACCTGGATAATTTGATATAATTTTCTTACCTCCAAGTCTGTAACCTTAATGATGTCTAGAAAGGTGCTTTTGCCACCTATGGTAACATATTCACAGGTTCCAAGAATTAGGGTGTGAACATGTTAGGGAGACATTATTCTGCTTATCACAGGTATCAAAGAGCAGAGTTTTTCAAACCAGCCCATGAATGCATGGTAAAATCAATTTTTCTTTAAAAGGAAATAGAAATTAATAGGGTGTAATGCAGTGACTAAGCATTAGTATTTTGTAAAACTTCAGTTTCGTTTTTTATCTGTCAGTGTACTGGATTGTGATATGAAATGCATTTCTTACTGAAGGTCATGGGCAAAGTATTTAAAAGCCATTGACTTAGACAAGAGAGGATGAGAGTGTTGAGCAAAATAGAGCATAATGCTAATAGCTAACATTGACTGGATGTTTGCCATGAGCTGTGCCTGTTCGAAATGCTTGGCATTCATTAACTCATGTAATCTTTCTACCGATGTGGTGGATACTGACATTATCTCTGTGTCGTGAATAAGGACATGAAGAGAGACGGAATGTCTTGCCTAAAGCCACGCAGCGAAATCAATACCAGGCAGTCTGGCTGGGGGCTCCCAGGGTCTGAAGAGAAAAGTCATCTTTCTATCCTGCTACCCTGAGAACCTTTGCCCATGCCCAGTATCCTATTTAAACTAGGAAAAGCCAATAACTGCAGAGCAGAACACAAACTTCTTATGTAATCCCAGATTTGGGGTGTGTATTGGCAGAAGAAGGGGAAGAGTCATCCAACCTAGAGTTGTCAATGAGCTTCCCTCGGCAGGCTGATGGCCTGAATTTCAGCCAAGGAGTTAGAGCATAAGTAGAATATTCACACACCATCAAGACGAATATGTATGAAATTAATATTATTTCCTTAACAACAAAGGACTTAGCAATAGAGAAATGTGCCTAGAATGCTCTCTGCCATGCATCGTAAATACACACATGCAAAAAATGATCGTTATTCTACTTACGATCATAGTAATCATAACAATTCAGTGATGAACCACCATTTGGTTTGCTGTGGGAATAAGAAAATTCTTTCTGTTGGAAAAGGGGTAAGAAATAAAAGATATGAAAGGCTCATTTTTCTTTTTGATCGATTTTGTCTCAAAGCCACTAACTTAACAAAACACTTAGGAAACCTTATTTCCCCTTTCATAAAGTGCAGGTAATAACTACTACCCCAGAGTTGTGATAATTCGATGAGGGGACGTACATAAAAATTGTTTTGTAAACTATAGGGTGTTAAGATGTGAAGTAACTATATTTGTGATTTTATTTCTTTATCCCACACTGATATAACACACAATACAAGCCAGGCATTGTCTTACGTGCTTAGCAAGCATTAGTTTATCTAGTGCTCGTTAAAACTCTATGACTCGCCCTTATTATTCTCATTTTATAGATGAAACTGAAGCATAGAAAAGTTAGAAAACTTGCCTCAGTTCATATAACTAGGAAGTCAAGGAAAAAGGGTTCTACCTCTAGCAGCCTGGCATATCCGTGCTTTTACCCATCTGCTGGGAATATGAAAATGAAAATTCTGCCTACATGTCCAAGGCCTCAGACATACGGAAGTCAAATGAGATCACAAGTTTCTAACTCAGCGATGTCGCCTCTCTGCTTCTTTCCTTTTTGTCTGCCATTGAAAGCCAGGGTTTGCAGAAGCCTTTGCTCCCGCTGGTAACACTGTTTGACGCTAGACCTTGAAAATGGAACATTCTTTATCCTCTGATTAGCCTCAGACTTTTGATGTTGGCTTCACTTTATAATGCCTCCAATTATTTTCCTGTGCAGTCACTTCTTATCTACTCCCTCACATTATAAAAAGACTGACATTTCTCCAGTGGAAAATAAAAGAAGAAACGAGAAAACTTAACCAACACTCAAACTACAGATAGTGGACAAATGGTGTGCGATTCCTTTTTGAAGTGAGATGTGCAATACTTACTGTCAAGGCTGCCAGAAGGTTTTGTGACAGGTAATGGGTTCTCAGGATTCTAGGGCGTGTAGTCCCATCCATCGTTTGCTGAGCTGGCCTGTCCCCAGGAATCTTCTACCTTAGAGTCAAGTGTGACTCTTTTGTGGGACTTGGATGTTGTCCAAGTATACAAGGTATGAAATAGCAAAATGTGCTTAGACATGTGGGAGTAAGAGCTGGAAACAAACAGTTGAAAATAGTTGGTAGAACAAGGATAAAGAAGTAAGGAAGTTGTGTCGATTCTGACAACAGAAAGTCAGGAAGAGATGGCTGTTGTGAAGGAAAGGGAAAAGAGAAAAAGGGTAAAAATGGGGGAGACTCTATAAGAATATGAGATAAGGTTTGTGGGAGTATTTTGTAATGAGAAAAGCCCTAAACAAGCACTATATTATCGTCAATGTCTTATTTCAATTTAGCAAACATTAATTGAGCACATGAGTGCTAGTGGCTTAGGATATAAAGATAAATAAGACCTATTTATCTAGTTAAAACCCATTTTATATGCAAAGGGTGATTGGGATTGAACATTGAATGTATTCTATATTTTATAGACTATTAAATAAGTCCAAGAGTTCATCTGTGAGTCTTACCCAGAGCAGTCACTCTGTGAATATCTACTAAATTGAAATATTAGAGTTGGATAGAACCTGGTTCAAAATACCAAACTATTTATGCATTTTTTCAACAGATTTGTTATTATGGTAAAATATACATAACATAAAATGTCCATTTAACCATTTTTATGCGTGCAGTTCAGTGGCACTAAATACATTCACATCTTTGTACAAGCATCACGCCCGCCCATCTCCAGAAGTTCTTCATCATCCCAGACGGAAACTCCGTACCCGTTCATCGGTAACACCCCATTCCCCTAATCAGCACGTTGTTGTAGATTTTTTATTCAACAAAGATTTAATGAGCTCCTATGACTGATTCACCCGATTTCTCCTCGTTGTGGTAGGTCTGGGTTACAGAATGAATGAACAAGACGGACGCACTCTGCCCTCCTGAGGCTGCACCCTCGGGAGGGAGCACAGCAGACCAGGGATGGCAGATGAGGAGCTAACGTTTGCTGTGCTCTCGGAGCTGTAGGCACTTGGCACTGACAGCAATCGTTGGTTAAGGAAACTCTCAGCACAGGGGAGGAGGCTGAGGCAGGCTCTGGGAGCAGATGGGTCCCCCGGGGCTCATGAAGCACAGAGAAACCTGAGAGAAGAATGGAGAGGCGGCAGCAGCTACCTCCTAGGCCCAGGGAGGAACTTGGGCTCTATCTTCTGGGTGGTGGGTAGAGGCTAAAGAGCTTGAAGCAGGACTTTAGAAAGATTGGTAACTCTGGTGAAATGGTAGCCACGGATCCACTTCTCAACAGCATTTTATTATCATGCTGATGGCAAGCACAGCTAACTTTGAACCACCCATGACGGAAAAATCACTAGTATTTACAGTGTAAGATCTTTCTGCAGTTATGTTTGAAGTTCCTGTTCTAGGAATTTCCTTTTAAAATGGTATGACCCAACTCAAGGTCTGACGAAAGAAAAAACTGGAAATGAGTGCCATTTTGCAGCCCATCACACCTCTCCTAGATTGGGAAGAAGTCATATCAGAAAGATAGAAAGTGTGACCCTAAAACATCATCCGCCTCTCTTTTTCAACTCGCTGATTTATGTCTTTCCTGAGGGCAGGGAAGCCATCTCCCTCAGTTCCTTCTGGACAAATGCAAATTAAGATTCTGTTTACAAAGTCTTTAATTAGCTTGCCTGGGCAATATTATCAATTGTAATTTGAGAGTGAATTT
This sequence comes from Cynopterus sphinx, assembly GCA_030015415.1. NCBI lineage: Eukaryota > Metazoa > Chordata > Mammalia > Chiroptera > Pteropodidae > Cynopterus > Cynopterus sphinx. The sequence goes on from CM057394.1 coordinate 17,665,687, forward strand.
GCTTCAAACTCATCTGTCTAGGACTGCTGGGTTGCTTGAATAGTGAAGTTATATAACAAGGGCCGGGTTCAGAAGTTCAGTGTCTGGAGGGGAAGATAGGGATACAGTAAGCACCTCCAAGGTGAAACTCCATTCTGCACTCTGGCTGGGCTGCTGTCAGCCAGCAGTGCCTTCATGTCAACTCGTGGGACATTGAGCAATCCCGATGACAGTGGACAGCAGAGCAAAGTCATGGCTATTACTGAAAACTGTCCCACCTGACTTTCTCTTCACGTTTTAAAACACTGCATTCTTTTTTAGGGCCTTCCCAGTTGTGATTTAAATTTTTTTTTTCTACAAAAGTAGCAATGCTTCTACAGAAGTCACCTGAATAGGGCACTTGGGTTATCTTTTTCTCCTGGCAATAGTGGTGGTTGTGAATCTTGTGTACAGATAAGCTGTCAAGAGTAAACAAACTCTCCAAACCATTGGTTTAAATATGATTTTACTACCTCAGGAACAAGACAAACGACACATGGCCTCAGCTCCCATCACAATATGTGGAGCTTACTAACCCAGCCAATTCTAGTAGTTTCTTCGGAACCCGTCACACTTAAATTGTAAGGTCTTTCAATAAACACTATGTTACCACTCAATTTCAGTCTGAGTTAGGGAGATTTAAAACTTTCCCCCTCCTTTCTACCCCAAAATTTATATTTGATAAGTAATAATGATGTGAATACCATGCATTTGTATAGCATTTATCTTTTACTATTTTCACTTATGTGATTCGTAGCTTGATATCTTCGTTTTGCCACTTATTACGCCTGGCCAAGTGCCTTGACCCTTGATTCTCCGTTTTTGTATCTATAAATTGAGACTGCTAACTCCTGCCTTATGCGATTGCTATGAGGATGAGAGATATTTGGCTTAAAATGCCTAGCACGATGGTTGGTACAGAACAGTCACTCAATAACTGACTGTTACTATCACAAATAAAGGAATCAGGAGGAAATGCAGCAGACTTGAAAGACAGCCCATAGATAGTGTGCTCAGATGGAACAAAGTGAAAGCAGGGAACAGAAAGATTACATAGATACAAAATATACAGAATGTCTAGGCAATTAGGACAGTGAAAGAGGCACTTTTAGTTTGACTTTTTCCCCCTAAACCCCTGACAACTTTTTAAAAATTGAAATATAATTGACATATGATATATTAGTTTCAGGTATGCAATAGAATGCTTCAAGCTTTGTAAATTTTGTGAAATCATCACCACAATGATTTTTTTCTTGTGATGAGAACCTTTAAGATCTACTCTCTTAGCAACTTTCAACTACTCAATACAGTGTTATTTATTATAGTCACTATGCCATACGTTACACCTCCAAGATTTAGATTCCTGACAGCTTTTAACGAAGGACTTGTCAACTGGCAGAAGTCTGATGAGCAGCTTTGTATGTAGAATAATGAAAATGATATAAGATCATCTTAATTAATAACTGCACACTTGCAAATATACTACACTGGCTTCTTATGTGTATATACGAGATTTTGTTTTGTTTTGTTTTCCCATGTGTGAATGTGAGTGAGCAAGCGTGTGTACAGACCTGCACCATGGGACCCTTACAGATAATGGCTCAGCAGATGGTCAGAATAGCTGGTTCCTCGTGTAGCTGCCCTGGTGTCCCAACAGCATCCTGGATATAGATTGTATTTCTCTTCAAACCGCAAGCTCCCTGAAGGTCTGGGTCCATGTCATTCATATCTGCTTTCCCTGAACATAGTATAGTACTTAGTACACAGTGGGTGTTTAATAAATGTTTGATAAGTAGATAAGTAGACAAATTGGGAGTTGATTATGGGTGTGTGTGTCTATAAATGTGTGATGTCACACACATACACACACACTTACTCTAATCTTGGGACCAGCCTTCCTTTAAGTCCAACCTTTGAGCCGTGTATAGACAAGAGTTCCTTTTTTGGTTTAAGTTATACTTTCAAAACAGTCAGTAACAACACTGTCCCGAAAGAATTTTCTGTGATGATGGAAACATCCTATTCCGCATTGTTCAGTAGGAGGCCAATGACTATGCAACACGTGAAACGTAGTTAGTGAGACTGAGGAATTTAATTTTGAATTTTATTCAATTTTAATTCATTTTCATTTAAATAGCTACATGTGGGTAGTGGCTACTGTATTGGTCAGCACTGGTCAATAATGTTTTATCTATGCCATTGCCATGTGCTCGTCCAGATCATAGTCAACAGTTTGATCTTGGATGACACTTTTTGATGGTGCTTGTATCTGGAGCTGAAAGCCTTTTTTCTAAAAAAATAAGTAAAAAAAATTTCAATTACAGTTGGTGGGATACTTTCTTCATAGACTAATACCAACTTCTAAATAGAGCTGAACGTATTTACTGAGCATCTGGTACTTGGCCATGTTGTTAGGAGTTATGGAGAATATGAAATCCCTACCTTTATGTTCTTTCAAGTGGAGAAACATTAGGAAACATGGAAATAAACTACACAGCCTTGGGCATAACTACTCTAAATATGATTACAAAACCATTTTTTGACACAATCTTTACTTCAATAGATGGAAGCAATTGCACACTATACTGTTGGTGTAGAGGGGAGAGTACCTGGACATGTAATGAAATCTATGGCCATAAACATTTTATTTAGTAGCTCCAAGTTTAGTTTAGGATCATTAATGAGCTTTGATGGTGCCCACAAATGGTGTCAACAATAATAATAACCAAGTGGAACATCAAGCTTACAAAGTTATGTATGGGTGTGTGTATTTAGCAGGTGTTATGTCAAGAAGGCCCTGGTGAATAAAATTTATTATCACAGCCTCTACTTAATTTTTGGAGCTCTCTCTCAAAATGAAAACTGACTCAGTGCATATTTTTAGGGGATATTTTTCATTGCTGAGCATCCGTCTTGTTCTCCACACCTTGCTGGGCTCTGGGTGAAAGCTGATCCAAGGCACTGAACGGGTGCTGGAAAAGTCAAATCCATCTTGTTCCCCACCCTCAAGGAACAAACCAGTCCCCAGGGCACACGTCGAAGGTGAGAGCTTAGGAGGTGTAAACCCTTGAGTCGTTCACTTTGTTCTTGGCCACAGAATTCAGAATGGTCTAAATATCCTCCTCGTCCTCTTTTCTCTGGCACCGTGATTCTGGCCGGGCACCTGGAATGTGTGTGATAGTGCAGACTTAATAAACTCATCTCTCGACTTACCTTTGCGTAAGAGAAGTTTTGGTGAATGCTATGTCTTCACCTGGTAAATACTTTAGTTATCAGAAAAGCCCTGATATATTGCCATTAACCATGATTCTAGTTTTCCTGACACTTTCGAACAGGTTCGTCTTATTCCACAGAAGATACATAATTTATGTGAAGATCAAGATGAATGACATCAAAGACAAGATGATTCAAATAGAAATTATTCACTTTGAAACTTGTAGCCTGTTGTGGTACTCAAGTCTCATGTACGTGGCAGTAGTTTGTACCATTTAAAATTCAAAAACTACACTCCACTGGTTTGACGTTCGTGTCTATTAATTAATTATAAAATGCTTTGAGATTCTAATGGAAAGTTTTAAACATCACAAAAATCTAAATACGAACAAGAATGGCTTCAAAGTTTTACAGTGCTCCCCCATGTACAGTCTGGAGTGAGCAAAGGAGAAACACAGAGAAGTCTCTCACTGGGGGGCTCTACAAATCTAGTCCACTCTGCTTCATGCGTAGATGAAGCAACCAAAACCCAGAGAGATCATGCAATTTCCCAAAGGTCACACAGCTGGCTAGCGTGACAGCGCTGGGCCAAGAAGTCAAGTCTGCACTCTCCTGCATAGACTCCCCATGTCCCTTTATTCCACACTGACATCTTACCCTGCACAACTCATTGATAATGTACAAAATATGTACAGTTGCAATTTCCTAAATAAGATGTTAACAATCCAACCATAGATTTTCTTAATTTCTTTAAATTGCTTGGGCCATGGAGCTCTTACTGGGTGCCCGGCACTGTACTCTGGGTTTATCTTCATTCCCTGGATGAATTTTCCCCACAACTTCATGAGGCAGGTATTCTTTTATATGTGAGTAGACTTGGCCACAGAGAGATGCGCAGCTTGTGCGAGGACACACAGCTCCTGTGCGGCGGAGCTGGGACTGCAACCCAGGTCTGTCGGACTTTTAAGCTTGCCCTTTTAACCAGAACTGGATACATTGTCCCTTCCAACTGGACCTTCCTGTTTGTCTTATTTGAAAATGTACTTTTAACACATAATTGGGAGGCGCCTGGAACTTGTTACATCTTTGTAAGAAGATTGGAAAGCGGATTTCAGCATATTTCTTGCTTCTTTTAACCTAAATTGGGCTTGATTGTCTTACAAAGAAAAAATACAGAGTTAAAGGGAATAGCCTGAATTCAGCCTTCCTATGGGTTCACGTCACTTCACTGCGAATAAGCCTTTGATGTCTCCCCTCTCAAAGCTAAAGTCCTCACAAAACCACTTGCAAGGTTGCTGGCAATCTGTACCTCCCCTCCTCTCTCTCAACTCTCTGATCTCACTTCCTGCCTTTCCCCTCAGGCCTCTCTATATTTGCTGTTCCCTCCATTTCTTATTCTAGATATTTGCTCAAATGTTATCTTACTTTTTAGGCCTCCCTGACTACCTTATAGCTGAAAAACTCACTCCTCCTCAGCACACCCCGCCTCCCCCTTGTTTTCTATTTCCCTGCAGTACTTGTTACCATCTCTGTTTCATTTGTTGACTAATTCTCCCTAAGAGAGTGAAGGCATAATTATGTAGTTTACTGCTATAGTCTTAGTAGGCCAGTGCCTGTTTTAGAGGAGGTGCTCAAAACACATTTGCTGAGGGAATTGTGTGACAAACTACAGCACCTAGGTACATGCCTTTGCTTCAACCTCACAGTGTAAGCTGTGTATTCTGAGCACCCTAACTTTGTAATGACCTCTCAGATCTATTTCCTAGGGGTAACTGGCTAATCCCCTTTTGCCACTGAGAGTTAATCAGTCCCCTCTGCCACCCTCCATTCTTAGTAGTCTGTAGGATTTCAAAACGGGGGAATTTCAAGTTCCTTATGGGTCCCTCCGTGATTTAGAGGAAGCGATCTATTCCTTTACTGGTCTCTGTAGAACAGGCCCATCATGACAGCATTAGAAGTGTAAGCAGCAGGGACAATTAGTAAAATTGCCAGTATATGTATTTTCAAATGGTAAAATATCAAGTGGCAGATTTCACCTGTTTGTAAAAAGGGCAAAGTAAGGTGGTGGCTCTTGGAGCATTTACAAAAACTGTTTTTCTTCTGGAAGCTAAGAAGGCTCAGTGTCATGGAAGAGCCTGGGGTGGTGCGGGGAGGGCCTCAGCAACCTGGGCTGTAAAATGAGCAGACTGAAGATGATCTCCCAGCTCCATGGAGCTCAAAAAGTCTGAAACACTCTTGGAGATAAAGCCACGGAGCTACCTCCTGTCCATCTAGTTATATTTCATGTTTATCATTACAATCTATATAACATACCAAGAATGATTGTTATAAATCCATATTTAGATACATGAACTTTATTTTCATGATTTAAAAATACAAATATTTAAGGACACTTATAAACAAAGGACAATTATAATAACTATATGTAAATCTAATTCATTATTATCTAGTTTGTAAACATGTAAGACTTCTGTGGCTCTCTTACTGTTTTTGTACAAGGGCAAAGAATTTGAAAAGTTAAAATTCCAGCTTATGACTTGTTTCTAAGTTCCAAGGACATTACAGCCAAAGGCCCTATTTCAAAGTTCCTATTTTGGCTGCTTTCCCTCCTACCTTCATTAGCTTGAATTGAGAATCACCAATACTGTTACATAGTCCATTATTTCAACTCAAATCATTGCACAGATGTTAACATTTCATCTTTATACACGACTGCCTGGTAAAGTACATGCTACTTAAAAGAATACAATTTACGAATCAGTTAAATCGTACCAGCCTGTGGCAGAGAGTTTGCCTGTTTTTCCAAATTTCAAAAATAACATTGCGGTGGCATTATTGTTCCCGCTAAAGCACCAGAACACTGGGTATAACTGCCCTTCTTGGAGGTAGTGAACACCGGCTGGTCACTGTGCAGATTCTTGGAGGTTTACGTTGACCTCTAGCATCACAGATGCAAACTGTGGCACCGCCTCAAGAACATGACACATCTTTTATTTAGTAGAGAGAAAAATTTTTCTAAAATGACCAGCTCACACCAAAATAACACGTTTCAAGAGCGATAGCCCTTTTCTCTTTTTACGAATTCACGGCTCTTCCATTTCCAGAAGCTAATGGTCTCGGCTCCAGCACGGTTGGGGCTAGGTTACCCCTGACCCAGGAATGGAATCAAAGTGTGGATCTAGCTGCGTCTGCTCCGCATTGTCAGCCACGGGGCCTTTCTGCCCGGCGCCCAGGCCCTGAGCTGGACAGAACACGTCTCACGGGGGCATCCTTCTCCTCGGCAGGCCGAGGAGGAGACCCAGGAACGCGACTCCGAGGCTCCAGCTCTCGGGCTGCCCCACCAGGCCCCGCACGTGACGCCCTGCAGCAGGGGGCAGGGAGCGGGCTGCGAAGGCCAGCCCCTGCCCTGCCTCCCAGCGCTGCAGCGGGCACAAAGGCGAGGGTCTGCCCTCGCCCTGCCCGCACCGACAGCCCCATTCGCAGGCGGGACTCAAATAATAAAAATAATAAAAATTGAACCAAAGACTAAGCGGGAGGGGGGAGGGAACCCCCTGCGTGCGAGCATCGCCCGTGCGGTGTGGTCCTAATGCAAACTGGGAGCGTGTCGGCATTCTCAGCGCAGGGGCTGGGGGAAGGCGCATCTAAGATGGAAGGAGAGGGGGGTGGAGGGAGGGGGGTGCGCGCTGCCATAGCCCCGGCGAGGGCGCAGCGCGCGGAGCAGCCTCGGGGCTGCACGGGCGGGGAGCGGAGCGGGGGCCGCCGCCGCCGCAGCGCCCGAGAGGCCGAGGCCGGGGTCGGCCGCCCCGAAAGGGCGGAGCGGGCTCCCGCCTCCATTTGCCGGGCGCCCATGGGCGCCGCCGCGCGCCCGGCCGGGGCCGGGGAGCGGGGTAGGGTGGGGGAGGCGGGGCCGGGCGCGCGCATGCGCGCTGCGGCGTCCGCGGCGCGGGGGGCGGGGCCGGGCGGGCTGGCGGGGGCGGGGCCAGGCGCGCGCATGCGCGCGGCGGCGTCCGCGGCGCCGCCCCCCGCGGGAGGACGTTGCGTGCTCGCTCGCGCCGCGCGCGTGTCCGCGTCTCCCTCGCGAACTCGGTGAAAGGAATTGGCGCCGTTCGACCGCAGGCGGGTCCGCTCTGCAGCACGAACCCCCCCTCCAGCCGCAGCCGCCGCCGCCGCCGCCCGTGGCCGCCGCCGCCGCCGCCGAGGGAGCGCAGCCGAGTCCGAGCCAGCGCGTTCGCGGGGATCCGGGGCCCTGAGCACCATGAGCTCGTCGCCGGTTAACGTGAAGAAGCTGAAGGTGTCGGAGCTGAAGGAGGAGCTCAAGAAGCGGCGCCTGTCCGACAAGGGCCTCAAGGCCGAGCTCATGGAGCGGCTGCAGGCCGCGCTGGACGACGAGGAGGCCGGCGGGCGGCCGGCCGCCGAGCCCGGGAACGGCAGCCTCGACCTGGGCGGCGACGCCGCCGGGCGCTCGGGCGCCGGCCTGGGGCGCGAGGCCGCGGCGGGCGGCGGCGGCGCCGCCGACGACGACGACGAGGACGACGACGACGACGAGGAGGGGGTGGCCGCGCTGGACGGCGACCAGATGGAGCTGGGCGAGGAGAACGGCGCGGCGGGGGCGGCCGACGCGGGCCCGATGGAGGAGGACGACGACGACGAGGCCGCGTCGGAGGACGAGAACGGCGACGACCAGGGCTTCCAGGAGGGCGAGGACGAGCTGGGCGACGACGACGAGGGCGGCGCGGGCGACGAGAACGGGCACGGGGAGCAGCGGGCGCAACCGCCGGCCGCGGCGCCGCAGCAGCAGCCGCCGCCGCCCCCCCCGCAGCGCGGGGCCGCCAAGGAGGCGGCGGGCAAGAGCGGCGGCCCCGCGTCGCTGTTCGCCGTGGCCGTGGCGCCGCCCGGGGCCCGGCAGGGCCAGCCGCCGGCGGGAGGTAAGAAGAAGGCGGAAGGCGGCGGAGGCGGCGGTCGCCCCGGGGCTCCGGCGGCGGGTGAGTGCTGCGGGGGGGCGGCGCGCGCGCGCGGAGGCCGTGCCGGAGCCCCGGCGGGCGGGCGGGGGGAGGGCGCCCCGGGGCGGCGGTGGGGGGACGGGGGCGCGCGCGGGGATTCCCGGATTAGCCGGGGGCCTCGGGCGCGGTGTGTGCGTGTGCGACCGTGTGACGGGGGCGGCAGCGCCTCCATTATGAGGCTGGAGATCGGGCGGGGGGAGCTGCAGCTGCCGCGGGGGCGCTGCGTGCGCGCGGTGCGGGCACATGTCTCGGGGCGGGGGGGCGGCGGGGGGAGGGGAGAGGCCCGAGGCCCCGGGGCGGGCGCGCTTTGGCGGCGCCGGGCCGTGCGGTATTGTGCAAGGAGCGCAGGGGCTCGGCGTGACGTCACTTCCGGCGGGCGGGGCCGGCGCGCGCGGGGCGGAAGGTCGGTACAATGCGGCCGCGGGGCGCGCGGGCCCGGGCGGGGCGGGTGGGGGAGGGGCGCGCGGCCGGCCCGGCCCCTCCCCTCTTCCTGAACTCTCTTTTCGGATGCACGTGGGCTCGGCCTGGCGGCGCTATTTTTTCCTTTTTCGTTCGCTTTCTCGAATCTTCCGCCCCGACGGGCACCGTTTGTAGTGCCTCCAGGCTGCGTCACCCGGCTCGGTTGCCCCTCCGAGCCGGTCGTTTGAAATTCTCGTTCGGTTTCGTCGATTGCAAACGCGTTGCCGAAAGGGACAGGGAAAGGGCGAGCTGTTCTGCGCCTGGAAACAAAAGGTTTTGGTGGTTTTTTTCTTTTTTTCCGTCGCGTTGCGGCCTGGCTTCTTAAATAGCGGTGTTGTGTGTTATAGGAGACGGCAAAACAGAGCAGAAAGGCGGAGATAAAAAGAGGGGTGTTAAACGACCTCGCGAAGATCATGGCCGAGGATATTTTGAGTACATTGAGGAGAACAAGTATAGCAGGTAGAAGATGCTCGTCTAGCTTTTCTTGCCACCCGTTCTTTATTCTTGGGTGAGGAAAGCTGTATCAGGAGACAATCCTGTCTTTCAGAGCCAAATCTCCCCAGCCACCTGTTGAAGAAGAAGATGAACACTTCGATGACACAGTGGTTTGTCTTGATACTTGTAAGTGATGCCGCTTCTCCCCTTCTTCCCCCAGTTATCGAATGTGGTGATGTTTGGTTCTAAAATGTTAGAAAACAATGTACGTTGAATTTAAATGCAGAAAAGTTAGCAGAAATGGGGTTTTAAAAGCAGGAAGATGACAGATTCCGATAGCCTAATGTTTAGTATAGCTTTAGTTGTATTGATAATTTTACAGGTTCTAGCAATTTGGTAATGTTTTTACATGACTTGAAAGATCTTTGTAGGAATGTAAAGTTAATGCCAGTTTTGGACTAGCTAACGGAAACTTGTAATACTACCTATAACCTGTCCTTATGGGCTGCTTCTATAAAGTAATTTTGTGTGTGTGTGGAACTCTATTATTAAGCGAGCTATTTGGGTTAGTTAAATAATTATTAATGACTTTCCCCATTGGCACACAAGTATATTCCCTATTCTAAAAGACTGTAATATTACTTTCTCAATAACTGCTCTTTTGTTCTCAATTCCAGTTCAGTAGCTGCTGCTTTAACATAAGTTGATTTCTTCCAAAGACCTGGGGCAGCAGCAGTGGGCTATCACTGGGCCACTAGCTTTCTTCAGCAGCGAATGGTATCAATGGCAGCGCTGTAAATACTGCTACTTTACCCAGATGGGTTGCAATTGAATATGAGGAAGTATTGCAAACCTCTAAATGGGCCGTGGCTGTCAGATTTGTAGTTATTTTATTATAAAGAGGTTTTGGTTTAGTATTTGATCAGAATGGGCAGTTCCTTTAGTGATAAATGGAACAAAGGGTAGAAGTAATTGTTAAGAAAGTAAGAGGTGTAGTAAGGTGTCAGCCTGCACTATAGATCCTAAGGAGTTGAAGCTTAGATTTTCATGTTTTTGAATACCAATTTTTATACAGATATGTAAGTGTAAAACTCTTGATTTCTTATTGAGTATCCTTTATGGAAGTTGAGATAGTGGAATCTTAAAAGAAAAGCTGCATGTGGAAAAGTAGTTTATTTGGAAGTTTTATTAAATTCGGTCGCTTAAAAATAAGACTTAGGTATTGGTAAGATACTGAGGCAAGGATTCAAGAAAAGTAATAGGCACTATACTGTTGTAGACGGGCTTTTTTAGCTGATTAACTAGGAAAATCAATTTACTCACAATGTTGGGTTTAAACAATTTGTCAAATTGAGAATTTTGTCAATGATAGGAATTTTAAGAGCAAAACTAATGGGAATTCCAAACTAGATTTAATTTTCTCTTCATCAAAAAAATTTAAAACAGCTTTCTAACTTTAGATCATAAGTGAGAACTCTGAGAAAGTACATGCTAATGAGCCAGTGACCCAAAGGTTAAAGACGTTTGGATTTGGATAATCCCGGAAATGGGTAATCCCCCAGTTGTTTTTGAGTGACAGGCAAGCCTGGGGAAGGAGGTCCTAAAATGCTGTATTAGTTTCAGTGTTAGACAACCATGTTGGTGCTTTGTAGATTGAGGTTGCTTTCTTCACAAGTTTTAGAAAAGAGTTTAGATCTAGAGCCCCTGGTGTTTTAAGATCAACAGCTCATACTCCTATTTAAAAATACTTGGTCATGGCCTCCCTTCAGTTTTATTGTGGCACTGGTAAAATCTACCTGGTTCTGGCATGCTTCACTTTGATTTCCTGCTATCCTCTACTGCTTGCCTCTAAATCAAGGTAATGAGCAGAGCAGGTATGTATTAAATGTCACATTGTCTTGATTATTTTCTATTCTTAAAATACACGTTAAGCTTTGGTGTGTCTTGGTTCTTTAGGTAGTTTACCCTTTAGCTCATAATTTGGCAAGAGTGACTTGGCGGGAGTGGGGCTTATTTAGACTGAAAATTTAGAACAGCATGATCTAAAAATGTTCTGTGCTGCATTTAGAAATATGCAAAAAATTAATAACCAAAATTTGTCTATATAGCAGACACATTTATATTGGATGTCAAAAGAAATAATGTGGTATTTGATATACTTACAGATAATTGTGATCTACATTTTAAAATATCAAGAGATCGCCTCAGTGCTTCTTCCCTTACTATGGAGAGTTTTGCTTTTCTTTGGGCCGGAGGAAGGGCATCTTATGGTGTATCAAAAGGCAAAGTCTGTTTTGAAATGAAGGTAAATAGAATTTTATGATTTATATGTATATGTATTGTCAGGGTAAGATGTCGGCACTTTCTTTTTTTGAAGTTTTTTAGAAGAGGGGCTTGGGAACCTTTTGTAATAGTTGAATTTGTTGTATCAGAATTCGTGTTATAGTGTCAGACCTCCCCTTTTTTTAATTAAGTGTGCTTGGTGTGTGTGCGTCACGTGAGAAAACCCACTTAGGGTTTAAAAATTTAGCTAAACAACTGGTTTTGTTCCAGAGAAAAAAGGCTAAATGTTTATTACTTGAATTGGTTTTAGGTTGGGAATTGTGGATATGTAAGTTTTAAACATTAGCTTCTCTTTTAAATGTGAATCGAGGTGCTTAAACCTTTTTAATTTCAATTCAGTAAGCCCCTACATCAGTTTTTTTTGGGGGGGGGTGTCCTTGTCTCTTTGTATTAGTAGCCCAAGGCCCAAATGAAATAAGCCAGAGTTCCCAGACTTATCTATGGATTAAAATTTTGAATCATTTATGATTTGACTTTCAGGTTACAGAGAAGATCCCAGTAAGGCATTTATATACAAAAGATATCGACATACATGAAGTCCGGATTGGCTGGTCTCTAACGACAAGTGGGATGTTGCTTGGTAAAGTTTCCATTTGAGTACTGTGTGCTCGTGAGTGTTCAGGGCTGATTTCAGTAGGTAGAGTAGAAGGCATTCCAAACCTTGTGCTTGTTTTTGTCCATTCTGTTAATATTTTAAACCTGATGAATAATGGCAGTCACAAGCTCAATTGTAGGTTTTGTTCCTTTGTGGTTAACTTGTTTTTTGACTAGTAGTTAAGGTAGAATGTAAGTCATGTTACAGTTTGTCAGTTCTAAGTTACATAATCCATCTGTTTTTCTCTAATTGAATATCTAGTATAGAGTCAGTGTAAGTGGAAAAATATTAGGTTAGTCATCTTTTGAACCTTGTATCTTGAATATTAAAATATGTGGGCCATTGGACCGTTTGAAAAAGTGATTTCATGGTAATTATCTTCTTAGGTGAAGAAGAATTTTCTTATGGGTATTCTCTAAAAGGAATAAAAACATGCAACTGTGAGACTGAAGATTACGGAGAGAAGTTTGATGAAAATGATGTGATAACATGTTTTGCTGTAAGTCGAAGCTAATTTTTTATATATGGCAAGTTATAAGTTTAGAGACTCTTTAAAGATACATCAGTGTTGGAATTCATTTTGATTTAAGTCCTTTTGATTGAAAATTGCTTAACACTGCGTTGACCTGGGAATTACTCTAAATCAGTTTTGTTTCTGCTGCTGGGTATGGGTGTTTCATCGTTTATAACCAATAGAAAGCTGTTAGTACCTAACACATACCTTCTAAAGGGTAAGCTTCAATCCTGATTTAAATTTTAAAGGTTTTTAGAAGGCCTAATTTTTAAACTTAACATCCCCTCCCCCACATTATTAACAGAACTTCGAAAGTGATGAAGTAGAACTCTCCTATGCAAAGAATGGACAGGATCTTGGTGTTGCCTTCAAAATCAGTAAGGAGGTTCTTGCTGGACGGCCACTCTTTCCTCATGTTCTCTGCCACAACTGCGCTGTTGAATTTAATTTTGGTCAGAAGGAAAAGCCATATTTTCCAATACCCGAAGACTACACTTTTATCCAGAATGTCCCCTTAGAGGACCGAGTTCGAGGTCCAAAGGGGCCCGAAGAGAAGAAAGATTGTGAAGTAAGTGATTTTTTAAAAAAGCGTAAAGCATTGCTTCTGCTTGGCAAAAATTACATTTAGAAGAGCTAAATGATAGATCTATCTCCTTTTTGAGCTATGGTTGTTGCTTGGTGTTTTTTTTCCCAGTAGCTATTTTCTCCCACAAATTACCTTGTTATAGGACTATGAAAATTTTGATATTGAAGTGGATTATTGAGTATGAAAATATTTTTAAATTTTTATGTGACTACTAACGATGAGACAGTGAAATAACATTTCTTTCCATTGTAGGTTGTTATGATGATCGGCTTGCCAGGAGCTGGAAAAACTACATGGGTTACTAAACATGCTGCGGAAAATCCTGGTAAATACAATATTCTTGGAACAAATACCATAATGGATAAAATGATGGTAAGTAAAATGTTCAGGGCATGATGTCAGCATTTTACTTAAAAAGACCAGAAGGTATTCTAAGTAAACCCTTTTTTCTTGTTCTTATATCCATTTTGATAGTATCTTAGGGAGGTAAGAATTTGGATAAGTTAAATTGATTACTTAAGCGTAGGCTCTTTATCTGTAAGGTAAACTGGCTTCCCAGAGCTAGGCTTTATTGTCTTTGCCAAAGAATTTTTTTGAACTCTTAGCATCTAGCAGCTAAAAAAAATTGAGTAACAGATCTTACTACATGATCGTGGGGTTTTTTTTTGGTAGCAGTAGTAGGAAAAGGCAATATTTAAATTTTAGTGTGCCAGCTTTCTCTATAGATACAAGCTATGATATAAAGTTTAGCTTGAGAATCACAAGTTTAAAGGAAATTCTTTAACTTTTAAAACATAGGTGGCAGGTTTCAAGAAGCAAATGGCTGATACTGGAAAACTGAACACACTGTTGCAGAGAGCCCCACAGTGTCTTGGGAAGTTTATTGAGATTGCTGCCCGTAAGAAGCGAAATTTTATTCTGGATCAGGTAAGCTGTATCTTTGAAGACGAAAAAGTAATCAAATTGGATTTGGTGTAGAATTAATAAACTTTTTGTTTTTTGTTTTTAAGACAAATGTATCTGCTGCTGCCCAGAGAAGAAAAATGTGCCTGTTTGCAGGCTTTCAACGAAAAGCTGTTGTAGTTTGCCCAAAGGATGAAGACTACAAGCAAAGGACACAGAAGAAAGCAGAAGTAGAGGGAAAAGACCTGCCAGAACACGCTGTCCTCAAAATGAAAGGCATGGAACTGAATTCTGTTATGTTAAATCTCTTTGTATGACTTTTATTTGTAAATTTAACAATTTTTGTTAGTAATATTATTTCAGGAGTTACGTTAACTGTTTATAAATAAGGAGTTACATTAACTGTTTAGCTTTCAACTTTTAGGGAAAATGTGTTCCTAAACCAGCAGTAGATATTGTAGTGTGTGTTGAAAAACTTAAATCCATTCAAGAATTATAGGCTTAAGGACTATGAATTTGGTGATTTATGTTAATCTGATTTTATTCCTTGTAGGAAACTTTACACTGCCAGAGGTAGCTGAGTGCTTTGATGAAATAACCTATGTTGAACTTCAGAAGGAGGAAGCCCAAAAACTTTTGGAGCAGTATAAGGAAGAAAGCAAAAAGGCGCTTCCACCAGAAAAGAAACAGAACACTGGCTCAAAGAAGAGCAATAAAAATAAGAGTGGCAAGAACCAGTTTAACAGAGGCGGTGGCCATAGAGGACGTGGTGGATTCAATATGCGAGGTGGAAATTTCAGAGGTGGAGGCAAGTTAATTTTGAGTTCTGTGTAGTTCCAACATTAAAATGAGTAACAGTCTTCTAATTTGGGTCTCTATACCATTTTGCTGAATTTAACATAGGAAATTTAATCCTCATTGATCTTAGTTGCCCTAGTAATTAGTTTAAAATCTTAATGTGATTTGGTAATATACACACCTCCGTTATGTGAGCAATTACACTTTTTTGTCTTTAAGTGTTTTTTCCTCCTAAAATAAAG
Organism: Cynopterus sphinx; assembly: GCA_030015415.1. Lineage (NCBI taxonomy): Eukaryota > Metazoa > Chordata > Mammalia > Chiroptera > Pteropodidae > Cynopterus > Cynopterus sphinx. Next base: position 17,680,793 of record CM057394.1, read on the forward strand.
GAACAGCCCAGAAGAACTCTCTAAGCAGTAGCATGTGTAAAAGTGGCACAAAACACTGAATTAAATGTCTCGTTTTCAGCTCCTGGGAATCGCGGTGGATATAACAGGAGGGGCAACATGCCACAGAGAGGTGGTGGAGGAGGCGGAAGTGGTGGAATTGGCTATCCATACCCTCGGGGCCCTGTCTTTCCCAGCCGTGGTGGCTATTCAAACAGAGGGAACTACAGCAGAGGTGGAATGCCCAACAGAGGGAACTACAACCAGGTAATGATTCACAATCCCTGCAGGTAGGATGCAGGCAGTAGTTATCTGCATAAATTAATCTGAAAGATGTAGGCTTTATGTTGCATAACCCCAGAACCATATGAACTGTGTGTCTGCATTGACGTAAGAAAAATAAATAATGGTAGTAAAACGAGTCCACCTAATGATTGATTTTTCAGGTGCAGTAACAACTATCCGTTTCTGTTTTCCTCATCCCTCCCATGTGCAAATGTAAGAAGTTGCACTCTGAGTTCTTAAAGATTTTTTAATCTTTTTTCATCTTTCTTTTTTTTTTTCTTAGAACTTTAGAGGACGAGGAAACAATCGTGGCTACAAAAATCAATCTCAGGGCTACAACCAGTGGCAGCAGGGTGTAAGTAATTTCTTATGTGCTTATATACATTGTTTTTTGAGTTCAAGAGAATCAGTTTTCAAAAAGATCTTTATCCAGGGATTGAAGTGTTTGTAAATGCTAACAGGGCACTGTGAATTGTGTTGCAGTTGTAGCCATAATCTTATTTTTTGAAGGCATAATAGGTTGGAGTTCGCTGTAACTTAATGTTTTTTTTTTAATAAAGTAATGTTATTTAATACATGGTTCTTTTTACTACTAGTTTTAATTGTGTAAACTAACCAAGTCCTGGTGTTTCTTTTTGTTGTAATGTGTTTATTGATAATAATGGGTTATTAATACTAACTGAACCTGGTTTGATAGAAATCAGAGGTATGACAAGTATAAATTTGTTTCCAGCAATTACTCTGAATTAGATTCATTGTCATTTCCTAAAAGCAGTTTGAGTGGCTTATTGATGTTTTTTCTTTAAAAAAAAAATTTTCTCTTACAGCAATTCTGGGGTCAGAAGCCATGGAGTCAGCATTATCACCAAGGATATTATTGAATACCCAAATAAAACGAACTGATACATATTTCTCCAAAACCTTCACAAGAAGTCGACTGTTTTCTTTAGTAGGCTAACTTTTTAAACATTCCACAAGAGGAAGTGCCTGCGGGTTCCTTTTTTAGAAGCTTTGTGGGTTGATTTTTTTTCTTTTCTTTTTTGTACATTTTTAATTGCAGTTTTAAAGTGAATCGTAAGAGAACCTCAGCATTGTGCACGATAAGAGAATGTGTCAGTATTTCAGGGTTCTACATTTTATCTGTAAAATGTGACTTTTTTTTTTATCACAACAAAAGTAAAATGTTGCTTTGTACCTGGTGTCTTTTATTAAGAATTTACTCCCCCCATTTCTCACAGAGATAACAGTCGGGAGTCATTGTCACAATATAATAGAAATGTTAGCAACCAGATTCATGTAAGGACCTAGCGGTCCTCATGAATTGCATAAGACTCTGTACTGCTCGTATTGCACTCCATCCTCTCTGTAGTTTGCTGAGTAGTGGAGGGGGTAAGCTAAATAGTAGTTTCTGGCAATAACTGGGAAGGCTTTTTCTTTTTAAATAACAATGGAATTGGCATAAGTGAATGACGATACAACTTGGAACTAAGATAGAGAAGATGGAGTGTATGTAGAAGGGCTGTTAAAAATGTAAAACTTGGTTGCATTATTTGTGGAGGCTCAAACTTGTGAAGGTTAAATACCATAATTTTTCCATTTGTTCTGCATTTTGATTCTGAAAAGAAAGCTGGCTTTGCCCATTTCTTATTAAAAAAAACTTGTTGTAAATCCAGTTGTCTAATGGGATCTATATGAAGTTAGCTCTGTCTGTATGCCCTTCTCCCACAAGATACTGTATAACTAGTGTGCTTGTAGTAGTTTCCTCCACCATCTTTGTAAGCTAATGCAATTGTGAGTCACCCATTTATATCTTAATTTTTAATCATGTCAGTTTTTGAATGGGTATCTCCTTAGCCTGCTGATTTCTTTTTCTTTCTAAAGAAAGTGGGTGGAGAAATTAATTTAGACGTTTGTTTGCAATAAAAAGAATTCATTTTACTCTTGTTTTGGGATTCTCGCCATCAAGGTTTAAAATCCCTTTATAAAACTCCCAAGAGGAGAAATTTTAAGTGTGTGCTTTCTGGACAGCTTATTCTTTACTCTGTATTTGGAACATTTAGGTTTTAAAAACTTAAATGTTAAATGTGCATTGACAATTGACTTTATGAAGTAAAGCTGAATTCTTCCCTTCCCCTCCCCCGCAGATGTCTTAACATTTAATGAGGGGAAAAGGTAACGGCTGGGAGAAGTTTAACGCTGTTTATCATCTTTACGAAATGCTAATGGCTGTCCTCAACTGATTATTTTATATACATATATGATACATGAAACTCTGGGAACAGATGCTTTTAGAAGCCATCATGCAAGCCAGTCATTGAATCACTACTACACAACACTGCTAACTTAACTGTAGCTATGTGATAACATTAGATCCCCTAATTGTAATTTATTGGGTTTGCACAGAACACTTAATCTTCTAAAGGAACCTCACTAATATGACGTGAGGAATCAGGAGTCAAACTGTAGAACTAAAACTTCAGTCTAGTGTTTTGTTGGTGTTTTAGGTTGCTTCTGGTAAGTTTAGGATGTCTGTATTTGATTGCTTAGATTTTTGTTTTAGTCATTTGAAATCAGATTTTTAACATTCAATTCATAATCCTAGGAATGTTCTTGCTACAAGCCGAGCTGCAGCTGGGTTTTAGATGATGGTGTAGGTTCAGTTGAGAAATTTATGGAACGGGCTAATCTTAACAATCATTGTAAGAATAGTTAATACAAGTAGTGTTTCAAGGGCTTTTGTCTTTTTAGCAGTTAGCTTAATTGCTAGCAATCACTGGCATGAGTTACTTTTCAGTCAGTATATATTATCAGGATTGCTAGAATTAAACCCATGAGCCAGAATTCAAACAATTACTAATCAGTTTTTAGATATCCTTGAACGTTTAGGTGTCTTTAAAATAAATTTTGCACATACCTTCTAATTTAAAATTGCTTTAAGGAATCCATATCTAATCATTGCAGCAGGAGATTAATGGTCAAATGACACTAGTAGTGTTATGACTGTGTAGCCCAGAAAATTTTGGGAAGGATGATAAAATTCTAGGAAAACGTTAAAATTTTAAGGAGTAGACTCAAGATCTGAACTAATAGTAATATATGTTTGTACAAAAAAATAGTATTCTAGAAATTGAAAAGAGGGAGTACACCAAATCACGAACAAAAGGAAGAAAAATAAGTTAAATGCCAAGTTCGGCACAATAAGACCCTGTGAATGAGAAACTTGGTTCATTTTTCCCTCCCCTCGCCTACCTCCCCTCTGGCAAGCAAAACAAAAACAGCCAGGTGTGCTGAACAAATGTCCCAGCTATACCTAGAGAAGAACTCCCTTGTGAGATTGCTGTGCCTTTTCACTAGGACGTTTTGCAAATACTTGACACCTATCACCCCAAGTCAGGAATTGGATCAGATTGGGCAGCTACAGCAGTGTGAAAAGCAGCATAAGCATAATCAGGAATGCTGCAAGACGGAAAGGATGAAGTAGCTGGAACTGCCACGATACGGGAAGTTCTGGCGCTGCTAGGTTGCACCTTAACACACCTAGCTTTTGATGGGGGGGTTGTGGGGAGGGGTCTGGCTCTGACCTAGAAGGTGGGACCAGCTTCTGGCTCTAGCAACAAGACATCAAGAGGTCTTAAAGTGAGTCAAATCAATCTGCCATTGAAATGACAAAAAATAAAAAGCCTTAAGTATCCACAAAGTAAGTTCTCATTTACCTAGGGTAGAGCTGGTCTGAAAATAAATACAACATTAGATAATCCTAGTTACTAGGAACAAGGTATTAAAACTTATTAAAGATATTTTTCTTTGAAAAATTAAAACTAGGAAAGGTAACAGTATTTTAAGTATGCTTTTCACTTACGTGGGGAGTTCGTATGGACATTGTATTCTGTATTTAGTATTTGCTTTGGATGTGGGAATTGAATGACTAAACAAATTTACTTTTTATCCTAGGATCATTTTTATAACAGGTTCCATTATACAAATGAAAATGCTGAAATAACCTAGAGGCAGTGGTATAGACATTTGACAAAGGTCTGAGCGTCAGTCTGTAAGCAGAGCTGGTATTCTTGAAAAGCCAAAACCAGATTAAGGTTTTTATACTAAGGGAGGCAATAAATTTCTTTCATAGACCAAATCTTAGTTTCTGGTATTAGTTTAGACATAAAAATACCTCTGGAAAACATTTCCCATAATTCCCTTCTTAGACACACTGTGTCTTTTTTAAGAAAAATTGATGTAACCTGTAAGACAAGTCTTCCCAACCTACCAGGATAACAATTGAAATGTTCTGGAAAGATGAACATGATTTCTTCTATTTTTTAGGCGAAGCAATCCTCCTTAGTTGACCTCACAGATTGCAAGGACCTCATCAGCTTACAGTCCCTTATTTTTTATGCCTACAGCACCTGTCTCCCATCCAAGAACTAACCTGCTTAGCTTCCAAGATCAGATGGGATCGAGTTTGTTCAGGGTGGCATGGCCGTAGACTAATGTGATTCTTCCTAAAGCCATTTTTTCCCCTAACATTCTTGAAATGGTTCGAGTCTAAACTTTGTTCATATTTCCAAGGCTCAAGAAACCTGGGCTTAAGATATAACACCTAGTCATGGTTAATAAAAATAAAGCGTATTGTGATCTGGCAATACATTGTTTTAAGGGACAGCAATTTGTGTTTGTTAGTTACATAAACCATAGTATCTTCAAGTCATTAATTGTCTAAACTTACCTAAAAACGAATTGAATGCCCTCTTGATATGGAGAGTCTTTCCTTGGGTCATTTTTATGTTTTCATTTTCACCTTTTACACTAAAATACTCAGGTGTGGGTCTAGCCTTTTTAGTGTGTGTTTAGGCTGCTTTGATCCCTGATTTTTTGACCTCGTTCTGTTATTGCAGGTACATATATTTATAAGACAAATAGTAAAAGTATTTTAGCTAACTCATTGAGGTGACTTGTCTTAACCCTTTTTAACCACTTTGTTTAAACCCTTGAATTTTATAAGGGGGCCACAGTGCTCGAATGTGTTGGAGTAGGAAACTTTTTTAAGTTATGTATTTTGAAATTGAACTCCCACTTTCATATGTAATTATATTTTGCTAAGTATGTTTATTTAGTGGTCACATTGAACTATGCATACAGCCGGAGCCCAGAAAATAAGAGCTTTGGGTAGGTGAGAATGGCTAAGAGATTGTGCCACTTACATTTAGTAAGGATGACACTTCCTAGCCAGTTGTCTAAAACTACAGGTGGTCATGAATGTTTAATTTGCCCAAGGGACCTAATCTATAAAGGATAGTAGATGTAGATAGGAAATAGGTGGAAAAATCATAGTTAATCTAGAATTACTCAATGTAACATCTTGTGCAGTTGGGAATGTGATGTTCACGTGTATAGCTGGACGAGTATAATTTTTTTCTTTTACAGATAATTAGCCATTTGTTGTGATTGTAGATGCAGTTTTAGTAGGTGAACAAATGCTGTAGCTAACATAGTTGAGAACCTCAGTAATCGCTGGTAGGTGGGTTACTGGGACAAGAGACTTAACCATGTGTTTAATTTGTAATTAATGCTTAGAAATATAATTTCTCTTTTCATGTCAGGATTCAGCATTAACTTCGATCTTGACAAGGAATAGTTTTGCTTTTAAACAGCTGAGTCTGTGGGTTTGAGAAACTAGTTAGAAGAGACAAGGTGGTAACGGTCTAGACAGATGGAGAAACGTGCAGAAAGGGTCAGTTCAGACCCTTATTTCTTACGGCCCCGTTAAGTCACAGTGCTGCCCTAGTGGCACAGCAGCTACTCGTGGCCATGTCCCGCGGATCGGCACCACTGGAGGACGTCCAGGACGGCGACCCGGAGAGCTCACTAACGGAGCATCTGACTGAGGATCGCTGTCTGTGGCTTGTTCTTTCCTGCCATCCTTTTGGACAGTCTGATCTTGAAGTAAAACTAGTTTTGTCTAGAAGAGTATTTTATGCTTGTCAAGCAATTGAGAAAAATTGCCACAGTCACTAGCCCCAAATGCTTTTTGAGTAAAAACCGCTGAGGAGAGAGAGATGGCCAGGATAGACATCTAACTCACGTGGCCTTAAAGTTTTAAAGTGTTCAGGCATACAGAGGGATGTGCAATCAATAGTTCAAAATAATGGGGCTCATTTGAATGGCAACAGGATAGTTCTTGAAGGTATTTTGTGTCTCAAGGGAGATGGGAACCTGGGAGTCATGGGCAAGTACAGTAGAAGGTTCCAGCTTTACTGTTTATGTTGAAAAATAATAAAGCAAAAGAAAGCGCTGATTTAAATTTCATCTCCTTTTCCTTAGTCTGTCCATGTGAATGTGCTGTGTGGAAGAGTAAAAGGGCCCAACTAAGTGTTCCAGTGACTCCAATAGGTATTCCGCGTTAACTGCTGTTTGTACATTTAACGTTTGTTACGTTGGGCTTCTAGGGTCATGTTAAACTCCCCTTATTTTAAAAAGATGGGAATGGGAGAAATCTGTCAACCAGGTGGATAGATTATACAACGGGGAAAAAAAGGTTTTCTAATTTGCATACCTTTAGTTTTTGGTCTATCTAAGCTCTTAGGTAGTCCTCTCGAATAGGAGCTGAGTCCTTTCAAGCTTAGATCTTTATTCTAATGGTTTAAATTCTGGTTTGACTTTTTGCAAGACATTCGTTTTAATGTCTTCCCTACTGGCAGAGTTTTAATATGGATTCTAATACAAGAAAAATTAGAATACCTATGTCCTTAGTTTCCCAAAATCTTTCTACATGAACCTTTTTTGTTAGATTGTAAGGTCTGGGGGAAAAAATTGAGATCTTTTTGGTTAGTGAAGTGGTATAAATTCACATCAGTACGTAAAATCAACTAGGAAGTACAGTTAAATTGTAAATAGAAGAAGCGTGAGCTCGGTGCCAGTCCAGAGCTTGTAATTTCTTGTTGCCCTGAAGTTTAAAACTTGATAAGCTCAGAGGAAATTAATTTTTCCCACCATGTACTCCAGAACTATGTATTTTAGTGAAATGAGAGGACGTGGGTGCTATACTGGTTTTGAAATGAAGCTATCAGGGTTTGCTCAATGAAATGAGTCCTACTCTGTCAATTAAAAACAGTCTAATGGCTTCTGGAGAGCAGACAACTTGGTTTCAGAGTAAAAGGTAAAAATCATAACGACTTGAGGAAAAAAAAAAACCCATAAAATTAGAATTTCCAAAATAAACTTGGATTTAGATGAAGCACATTTCATTTCACATGACTTGTCCTCACAGTCCAAGGGGAAGAAACGTTTCAGTGGGAACATCCTTTAAGAAACCAGTACTTGCACTATTCATACTTTATCCCCTAAGGGTGGGACTTAATGGAAGTTATTCCTAGGAAAAAGGTCAGCCAGATAAGATAATCGCCTGTTAAGTTGATCTAAACTTGTAAAGTGAACAGTTAGAAGCCTCTTAAAATTAGTGCTTGCTCACGGTGTCACTGGTAGCTTTCTCAAGATAGTCCGGGGGGGGGGGGGGAGTCATCCTGCCTTTATTCTAGGAAACAAACAGTAAGGCAGATGCAGAGGTTGAAAAGACTCAGTATTTGGCCAACACGTTGAGACATTTACTTAAAGGTGGAACTTAACGCACAAACTAAGTGTTAAGATACCAGTTTTTGGGTCATAGAGGATGTTGGTGTACTAACCTGATTGATGACCACTGGATCGTATTTTAAAATGCTTCCAAAAACATTCTAGAGGACCATTAAAAAGGAATTACAGCAATCGTTTTAATTTTTCTACTTTCCTTATTAAGGTTTGCTGCTTACCCAAACCATAATATAGTTTATATATTAACATGACTTTTAAAGGGGTACCTTGACCCCCATTGCCAACATTTTCATCTAGGATTAGGATTCAAACCCTGTTTGATTCCTAGCTCTTTGCTGCAAAGTGCATAAACAGGAATCCTGAATTTATTATATAGACCTCCTCGCATTTTGTAATCGAAGCAAAGGGAAACCAGCGATGGAGTAGAGGTACGTAGACTTAAGAGATGCTTGCAAATCAAATAATGGTACTAGGAATAGCCAAAATTTCTTGTTGCCCAACTTGGTCCGTGTAAATCACAAGTCCAGAGAAAGGCTTGTAGTTAATTTTAATTCCCTGAGGTCCTTTAACTGAAATGTAAGAGCAAGTGTTCAAGGAAAAACAAAGGGGAGGGGTGAGGGAAGGGGGAAAGAGAGAGCTCTGGAGGGATTCAATAAAGTAGGTATGATAGATAAGCCACAAAGTTTTTAAAACTACTAATGACCACAATTCTATTTTAATCAGCTACTTAGCTGGTACCTACTGCTATATCACCTAGTGTGAAATTCGGAATTAACGGAACAATGAAGGAAGCGGTTCATCCATGTGGAGGTTCCAAGTGGGCATGGAAGGTAGGTTACTCCAGTTTAAAATCGGAAACGTCTGTTTGGATGAGAAGGAACCTGGACTTTGTCTACTTGCTAATGAACTTTTAGTAATTCAGTTTAACGTGTTTTGAATTTCGTGCTGGACATTTGGTTGCCACTAGAAATTGGCAGTGTCCTTAACAAGAAACTTAGGCTCTACTTGGAGCAGAAGTCAGTGACCAGTGAGAGTGCCAACTACCTTAACAGATGGAACAGTAGTGTGGGAACCTAAATGAGGTGATTCTAATTCCCAGAGGTCAGTGAGCCAGGGAATGGACATGTTAGAGGATGTAGGAGAAAGGCGTTCGTAGCTGAAAGAAAAGGCCCGAGCAGAGGCAGGAATTTGGGTCATGATGGCCGGGGGTGCACTGGAAACGGAGTTGGACAGTGGAGTGGAAATGGATTGGAGAGATCAGGAGTGTCAAGACGTGGAAGCCTGTAGAAGGGTCCAGCAGCAGTGCATAAGGGCCCTGCAGTAGGTGACATAGTCCAGTAGTTCATCAGTACATTTTATAGCACCTTAGTTGAGGATATAGACTGTTAATGATCGTGTAAATTTAGGAAATGACTAAAAAGTAATCCAGCTAAGTGTGTCACGCTTTGTTTTCATCCAGGTCCCCAATTTACGAAGTCATTCTGTGAAAATGAAACCTTGCTGCTGGTGAAGGTCTTGGAAATTTTTATCAGCTGAGAGGTTTCTCACTCAGGGTAAGAGTAATCGTAGTACGTTAGAGCTGGAAGGGGCTTTGCCACTTGAATCCAGTTGCCTGGTTTTACACGTTACATCTGTAAACCAAAGCTGAGGAAACGTTAAGTGGCTGGCACAGATAGCTGGTTAAATGTCAGACTCCATGAGTACTCGTGCAGTGCTGCCTCTTACTTAACATGAGTGACTGCCGGTCACGTCATAGAATGTTTAACATTGTTTTGGTCATGCTCAGTCTGAAGAACAGACTGCACTTCAGTTTGCTGTTATCAGTAAGAGTGGGTGGATGTTCTTGTAAACTGCATTTTCCGAATAATCTTTCCTTCCCTAATCAGTGTCCGAGTCCTCTGGTGGCTGCCAGGTGATTATGATCAAGAAAAACCTCTCAGAACACATGCTTGACAACCAGTCATTCACTAGTAGTTACAGCATTTGGTAAACCACATGGCTTATGCACCCTAGCCCTCAAGACAACCACAAGAAGGTGGGCATGGGAGGGAAAATGCTACTTTGGTGAGCGGAACTGGAGCAAATTTTAGGCCATCTCTTTCTTGCTGTTACTGCTTTAGCTCACCATGATAATCACGTAACAGGACCCGTAGTGATGTCACAATCCTGTGCCCTGGTGTCTTTTTTCATATTTATTATTTCTTAACCAGGAAGACTTCTAGTTCATGTTTTGTAATGCTGATGTTAAAACAAACCAATTTCATTGCTTTAGAAAGGGAGAATTTTTTTTCCTGAATAAATTGCTATGGACTTATGTTGTGCTAAACAAGTTTTAAAAAATGTTTGCATTTTAAAAATTTTTTGCATACATGGAACACAAATTCTATTAAAAACTAAAACTGCATACTTTCAAAAAGTTAAGAGCAGTTAAAAACCACCTTTACTTGAACTGCAAAATTATACAGTCCATTAGTTTTAAGTCTTAATTACAAGGAGACTTTTCTAAGTGTGTTGAACTAGGTTATTTTAAGTGTGACAAGTCCACTGCATGCTCCAGTGGCAGGAGATGCTGCAGGGCCAGAATAAGTTTGTGAGTATTCACACAAGTGTTGGGGAAAAAAAAAGACTACGACTCACACATACTTTATTTACTTGATTGAAAGCCTTCTTATGGTACGGAACAACGTTTGACATAATTGCTCTCAGCTTTGCTCACACTTGACTTCAGTTACATCAGGGAGGTAGGTGTTCTGGAGTTTTCTATACACAAGACTGCTCAGTTGCTGCTGTCACCGTTGGTTTGTTTTCTTTCAGGATCTAGGTGGGTACTTTCATATAAAATCTTATTTTTAATTCCTTCTCTGGCAATTCTTTCCTGTATTCTTAGCTTTGCATAATTATACCTACAATGGAACCTTATAAGAAAAGAACATGAGTAAGTCATTAATTCCTATAGAAACTAATTTGAAACTTTATAATAAAATTTAAAAATGCTTACAATTGAGTACCCCAAGACTTTATCATTCTAATTTAGAGTTGTATCTTAGGATGGTTTCATGTCAAAGATACCTATGAACACATTTGTTTATTAAAGTATGTTTTATATAAAATGAGGATTTCTATCACCTTAGTTTTACTCATAGAACCTCATAACAGCATGTACTTGGGTCTGGCTTTTTTTGCTCAAGAAAATACACATAAGTAACATTTTCAGACATGATGCCATGAGCAGTGCCATAAGCAGTGCGGTGAAGTAAAAGGTTGAGCCTTCCTAAGCAAAGTATGAACCACACCTTGGTATTAATGGCATGTGTAATGTCATGCAGTCATCTGCTCATTTTGACATGATATAAAACACAGGAAAAGGCATTCCAGTAAAATCATATTGTAAGAAATTTCTATTAAAAAAAGTCTTTTTTAAAAAGGCTGGTTTCTTTTTTTTTAAACAGGGTGGGAATTTCCCAATGATAGATTGCTCTGAAAAGAGTATGTGCTTTGGAATTAGATAAACCTATTACAGTCGTGGAACTTCTTGAATACATAATACACATACCAGCATCCTAAAGTCACCAAGATGAATCCGCCTACTCCGACATCACATGATCTTCTAATTCTACCTGTCAAAAAGCACAACCACTGTAATTAATTATAATTATGTATATTACTCCATCTAGAAAATAATTGTTCAGCACACAGATGTTTTTATACAGAAAAAGATACTCACTAGTTAACAAGAAATGTCCAAGGCCAGCCACAACAGATCCTACTGAACCATATAATATCGAGTCCCGTGCACAAGGGATGTTTTCGACATCTAAAATTCCTAGGAGCTTAAAGGGCTAGGATAAAATAAAAAGAACCTAGTTTGGACAAAGAAAGATACTGTTGATCGGGGTGGTTTAGAAAGGATTAAACTAGAATATGCAATGTGACAACCATGGTCCATTTACACTGTCTTTTAACGTACTGATAGCGGCACACAGTCTGAATCTTAAAGTGGGAAACCTTGAATTTGACCAGAAAGCCCCAAGCAGTAGTAGCATAACATACCTAATTAAATTACGGTGTTAAACCATTTGCTGATTGACGGGTTTGGAAATAAGAGCAAACTATAAGCTCTTGAAACACCTGTGAAACTTGGGGATTTGGCTGTCACTGATTTAAAACAGTGTAATCTCGTTTCCAATAATGTGGAAAGCCTAAATGGGAGAAGTAAAATTCTAACCAAGTTTGCTTTTATTAGTGTAGTGCTGTTTGCTGTAAATTTCTTTGATGATGACTTTACAGTTTATTGGTGTTAACGAGGTGAACATCAATTAAATGAACGCATTCTTTCCTGGTCTGTTTCCTTGCCTGTGATGACAAATTGCACTTGATTGTTTTATCTTGTGGCCCTCAATCTGTAATGAAAGGGGTTGGCCAGGGTAATAAATTTTCTCTACAGTCTTCATTGGACTTATTCTCCCAATTTAAAAAACTGCCACCCTGACATGTTTAGAATGTCATTCTAACTGGGTACTCTAGGGGCTGGGAGTGGCTGGGGCAGGACAGACATCTACGAAAGTCAGATGTGTTCCAGTATGGCTTTTCTATTAAAGTCTTAGAAAACGTATGACACTGTTTTCTAAAACTTGATTAAATGCAAGTTTTTGGTAATATAGCTAATAAAAGAAAGCCACTTGTCCTTTTAAAGGTTTGTTATACTTTTAATTGGTAGTATAATGCGAGGTTGGACCTTAAGCTAAAGGGGAGGGGTCTATAGCATGAAGTAAAAGGGTAAAAAAGAACTGGGGAAAGGACAAAATAGACAAGTCAGTTTAAAGGTTAAACATGAAGATATTGATTGTATTTTCTCTGCTTCTTTGGGTCATGCTTCTGCCAGAAAAGATGACTGTTTCTAATAAAGCAAAAATCACATACTCGCTTCATTGTCTCATTTTTGTTTTCTCTTCTTGCCCCCCCCTTACACACACCTAAAATCACTTCACGAACACAGCAGGTGTAAACCTTCATATACATAGAGGCCGGGAAAATTTCCTTCCAGATTTTTTTCATTTAGCAAAAACTCATTTCTTCACCAAAGCAGCTCAAAAGCCCAATGGAATATATGGTCCTGGGGGAGGTTGTGAGCCCCTCTGCAGATGGGGAATGTTGGACTCCGAATTCCAGTCCAGGACTAATGCCCTCACCTCCAAGCCTTACCAGGTCTCAGAAGCGAGTGAGACCAGCAGCTGTAATGATGATGCTTTCCCGTTTGGGCAGAGAAAAGGACAGGTTGGCCACAGTACCGCGCCGTCCTCCAGACGTCAGTCTCTTTGAGGCCTCCACTTTATTTGGATGCCCCTCCATGATGGAGCCATGACGTGACCCCTCCCCCAATACATCTCGGGGCACTTGGACAAAAAGCTATCGACCCCAGTCCTCTTTGGCATAAAACACACTTGCCAGATAGCAGTGCTGTTTAAGCCAGCGAGGTAACTATCTTAGAGATTTGCGAACCCCACCCTCAGATTCTGATCCAGATCTGGGATGAGCCATGGGAATCCCTATGTAGAAAGCTCACGGTCTTCCGATGACTAGCAGATTAGGGAAACCCTGCTTAGGAAAGTAAAAATTTAGCTGCAAATCATGGAATAGCAGCCTCTTGTAAAGGGCAAACATCTTACAGAAGTTTCATATTTTAAATGGTACATCCTCAGAACCACCACAGCACGCACATCAGCCCCACCTCAACTGGTCTAATGTCAGCGGTGCCAAGGCTGAGTAACCACCGCGGGTCTGAACAGTCTCATAATTTGGCCTTGGCAAGGGGCCAGGCCCCTTACACCTGATTTTCAGTTCTCACACGCTCTCTGAGATGACCTCGGAAGTAGCCTGGGGTCTCTCCTGGAAGGCCAGGAAGTGCTGGCCAAGTGGAAGGGACTGCAAGCCTGTCGTCTCCACTGTCAGTCATTTAACCCTCCGGGGTTCTTGACAGATGAAAAAACCAAGGCTCAGGGATGAGTCACACACTTCTAGGGAATAACGACTAAACTTAGAAGCACCATTTTCCCTTTACTACTAGAGCATTCCCACCCTCTAAAGTTGGATTTTAGACTTGATCACTGAATTCTCAGGAGCCCGCATGGAGTACTCTGGTGGAAAACCAGCCTTTCAGCACGAGTGCAAGATTCTCAGGGAAGCGAATAACATTTCCCTTTATTTCCAAGTCTGCAGACTTAAGGCTTCCCTTCAATTTAGGCCCTTAGACTAAAGCAAGTTGTACTGATATATTTTAAGTTTAGATTTATAAAAAGCGGCTCAAAAGATGACGAAACCAGAATGCCAATTTATAGGAGACAGATCAGAGCCGGCTCATTTCCCATTGCCCAAAGTAAGTGCCCACGTTCTCTGGTTGCAAAGGATGGAATGGCCCTATTCCTACTTAAAACTAGTCCTAACTTGAGTGGGGAGGTGGATAAGAGGAAGGTGGGTCAAACATCTAAAGCGAAGAACATTTAACTTTAGGTGGTGGACACAGTACAGTGTACACATCATGCATTACTGAATAGTACACTTGGAACATGACTCATTAACCAATGTCACCCCAATAATTTTAATTAAAAAGAAAAAAAGACTAGTCCTAACTGCAGTTGGTTCCTCTCAACTACTCAGGGGCTTTGTTTCTAGTTGTCCCTTCTTTCATTTGCATTACTTTTCCCTCTCTACAATTGCCAGCCTAGAAACTAAACCAAACCAACCCCTCTTCGCACCCCTTCCCCTCAAGCCTCCCAAATTACCTTCCCATTTTTCTACTCCCTGCCACTGCAAAACGAGTTAACCTGTGTGTGCTGCTCCCCTTGGAAACCTCCCATTCCTCACTTGAACTTTACAAGGCACCCATCCCCTGCACGCCACTGAAATGGCACTCACTGTTCTAAAACATCCATAGTACTCTCCACATCAGCACATGCGGCACAGGTAATCATTCGTTTTTGGAAGTTTCTTGGCTTTAAATCCATTCTGAACCAACCACTTCTGTCACTGCTGCTTACAAGTACCAACTTCTGTCCTAGTATCTTAGAAGACCACGATTCCACCAGGGTTACTCTATCGTTCTTTTTAAACCCTCCGTGGCCTTTGTATATGCTCGGAATATACGTCCTCCTTGCTACTGTGAAGGCCCTACAAGATGTGGTGCCCACCCCCATCCTGTACCCCTTTCTTCACCGTGTCCTCTGGTGTGGGCACGCTGCCACTCCGACATGCCTTAGGGATGGGATACTGCTTAGCACATGCTGCCTTTCTCCGGGATCTTTGCCTGGTTGGTTCAGTAGATGAAATCCTTTTTGTTTGCTGCCCCCAGCAGAATCTGAGCTCTACAAAGACCAGAGATTTTACCTGTTTTGATCAAAGCTATTTAGCTTTAGCATGTAGTTTAGGGCCTAATGCTCAGTAGCTACTCTAAATATTTTTTCGAATGGTTGAATTCATCAATTTAGAATTTACCTGTATCACTTTACTGGTAGGCTAAATTTTTTAGTTTCTCAGCGAGTACAGAAAGCAGAGGAAAGGCAGTTTTTAAGGGCTAGTTCTATCAGACATGCCAGGTTGGTCACTTTCTCATGTTTTCCTTAGGCTGGCCGATCCTAAAAATGAAACACCCTGGATTGCAATAGAATGATCAGTGGAAATTTTTCAAAAACTGCAGGCTGCTTTTTCTGACATCCTGGGCCACTAAGTCAGACATAGCTTCTATTTTATTATCTCTTTCATGAGCTTTGATATGCCTTAGAGTTTCATGAACATATTTACTGGATTTTTTACAGTATTTTGTTTGCTAATGATGGACCAATGAAATAGGTCCATATAAATTTGTTTTTCTTTCACTGACATCCCTCGGTGGATTAAATCGCCCTTATGACCATCACATGACAGCAGTTACCTCCTGTCAAAGGTGAACAATCACATACAAAAAGGTTAAAAGCCTCGTTCAAGGTCCCAGTGTTCTCACAAAACAATCCAGGAGGTCCTGTTTGAAACATGCAAGTTTCATAAAAGGGCTTCACACTCTGGTACATTATTCCAAACGGCACCTGAGACGTCGGGAACAGAAAAGGCACCACGACGCATGAGCTGACAGTGCTGCTGTGGAAAACCGAACACGGGCCCCTACCCGCCAGCGGATGACCTGCCTTGAGGAGACACAGGAGTAAAAGTCCCCAGAGACGCAAGGACCCTGAGAACGTGGGCAAAACTCCCACGCCGGCCAGAGAACACGCTCAGGCCACGGGTGGCGACCAACGTGGCGCACGGCGGGCCCCTCCGACGCGGCGTCTACGCAGGCGTCTACGCTCTTAAACGCTCCCCTCCTCCCTGAGCACGTGTCGGCTCAGCACCGAGGGCGCACACTGGTGTCCCGGCTCGGATGCAGCCCTCGGGGGAGGAGAGGCGCGTTTTCTCCTGGTGAAATGTGAAATGAACGGCGCGGAGTCACGGGGGCCCGGGGGACGGGGGCCGGGCCTGGCTTCCGCGCGTCCGGCTGCGGTTCCAGGCCGCGTCCAGGGGGGCGGGCGGAGGGGGACCGGGGGGGGGGCAGAGCACGGCGACGCGCGCACCGGCCGCAGGTGCCCACACCTGCCCGCGGTAAGCCGGGGGGAAGCCGGAGCGCGGGGGGAACGGACACCGCGCTCCTCCTGGACCCTCCCGCTACGGACGTCCACTCGCCCGAACGGAACCCGGTGTCCCCGGGGGGTGGGGTGTGGACGAGGCCCGGGCCCCCGCGGGGAGCCAGCCGCGAGCAGCAGCGCCGCCCTCCGCCCCCGGTTCGGGTCCCCCCGCCCCCGTCACGGCCACGAGGCCGGAACCAGGGGCGCGGGGCGGTGACGGTGCGCGGAGTCCCGGCTCCGGAGGCCGCGTCCTCGCGAGGCATCGCCGCGCGCGCCCCCAGCTCGCGCCCCCCGCCGCCCGGCGTTACCTTCCCCTCGCCCGGCTCGCCGGGCTCCGGCGCGGCGGCCATGGGGACCAGACGGCGGCCGCAGCCCTGCCCGGCGCCGCCGCGAGCGGAAGTCCCGCCCCCGCCCGCGAGCGGATGTCCCGCCCCCGCCCCGCCGGCCGCCATCTTAGGGAGCGACGCTGCGTCTCCGCAGCGGCCCGCGCCGTGTCCTTTGTTCCCCGGACGCGCCCCGCCTTCCCCCGCTCGGGCTCCCCGCGCCCGGAGAGGGCCGGCGCCGTGCGCGGATGCGGGCGGCGACGCCACCGCCGCCGGGCTCTCGGCGGGGCCCGGGCGGGCGGCGCCTCGGCCCCTCGCCGGCCCCCGCCTTCCGCCCCAACCGCCATTTCCAACCGCCGCGCGCGCACGCGCGCTCGTGTCCGCGCGCCCGGCCGCCGCCGCTTTGTCCCGCGCGCGCGCCCGGAAGTGGCCGCGTCCCCAGCGTGTCCTTTGTCCTTGCGGCCCCAGGGACGGGCCCCGCGGCCCCCGCCTCTCCCCCGTCATCCCGTCCTCCGTCCGTCCGTGCGTCCTTCCCAGCGAAGCGGCGCCGCTCGCGGCCCCACGGGGGGGAGCGCGGGGCCAAGATGGCGGGCGCGGCCCGGGGCCGGCCACGCGCCGGGGCGGGGAGGCCGCGGGGCCGAGGCGGCGGGGGGAGGGGCGTTCGGCAGGCGGAGCCCGGGGGCAGCCCTCGGTCCCCCCGTCCCCCGACCCTGCGCGTGCCCCGCGGCGCCAGGACGGTGACCCCGAGGCCATCCTGGCCCCCCCCACCAGCGGTGACCTCCCTCCCGCATTGCAGGGCGCGGCCGGGCGGGCGGGGACGGGCCAGGCACTGGCTGGTTGATTGAAAGGCCTTTCCCGGCCCCAGCTACGACCCCAGCTACGGGACTAGGGTTCGCGACCTCGAGGTGGCAGCTCTGTGCGACACGGCCACGCGGGGGGACGTGCACGGCCCCGGGCCCGGGAGGGGGGAGCGGCGCGCCCCGCCCCCCTGCGCGCCTGCCACGCTGGGCTTCCCGGCCGCGGCGCTGGGCCCGCGACCAGGCTGGGCCCCGAGCCCCGGGGCTGCGGGTCCCGGTCCAGCCAGGGCTGTCCCCTCCCGCCCCTGCTGACTGCGCCGTCGGGGAACGGGCGCGGGGAGGGCGCCGTGTGGCCGCCCCGCGGCGGTTGCCGGCGGGAGCGGGAGCGCGGCGCGGGCCTTCGGGAGCCTGTGCGCGGGCCCCTCCCTCACGGTGGACGTTTCCAGCCCCAGGGACGCGGCGCGCAGGGGCACGTTGGGCTCTTTTCCACTGTCTCAGGGCACGGGGCGAAGGTGGACACCTGTCACCCTCTGCCTCCCGCGACAGCCCGACGCGTCTCTCTCGGACCCGCTCTCGCGGCGACGGACGCGGGGCTGCAGCTCGCCCGGCCCCTCCCCGCGCGGGGCGCGGCCGCGGGGATGCGCTGTGCAGCCCGGTCCGGCCCTTTGGCCCGCCGCCCGCCGCCCCGTCCCGGAAGGTCCCCGCGCGCCCGTAGGCGCTCGCAGTAGTCCCTGCGCAGCGGTCCCGGAACCGCGCTCCTCTGGGCCGACACGCGGTTCCCGTTTCCTCGTTACAGCCCCGGGAGCGCCCTGGTGTCCGTGCGGACGGGGCAGGCGTCCCCGAGACAGGTTTCCGGGAGAGGCCTGGTCCCAGGGACCGCGCGCGTCCGGCAGCTCCGTGCCCGGCGCTGCCCACGCTGCACAGACTCCCGGTTCCCGGTCCCCATCGACGAGGGGCGAGAGCCTGTCCCCCACGTCTAAACCCCGCGCGTCATTGCGTTAAACCCTGGTGTCCGGCTGTTTAAGCTCCTGACCGCTGAGATGTTGGAGCCCCCTCCAGTGTCCACTGGGCGTTCCTTCCCCAGGGCTGGCCGTCCATAGCCTTCGGGCATTAAAAATCCCTAGTTCACGGCGGCCCTCCGCCGTGACGGCCCCTGACCCGCTTGTGACAGAGCCCGCTGCCAGGTCACTGCTGGCTACTTCGTTCACGGAGCTGTTGACCTACACGAGAAGACAGCTGCTCCTCCAGGGGACAGCAAGGGATTGCAGCTTAGGACGTGTGATCTGATGGCGCAGGGGCCACGCCTGGTCCAGGGGAAAAGGGAGGAAAACCCTCTTGTGGTAGAGGAGGAGTCCCCTGGAGGAGACTGACGCTTCCCGGTGGGATGACCTTCCACTGGCTGAGCTGCCGCGTGGCAGGGCAGAACCTTCTCTTCTTCCCGGTGAGGCGGGCGGGCCTGGCCACCTCCTGCCAGACGCGAGGTCCACCCCTTCCAGCCCCGGTCCGTACTGTGCGTGGATGATGCGTCCAGGGTTCTCTCCTCTGGCCTCCTGATACCTTTCTTTTTTAACGCATGCAGTTTACTGTACAGGTTGGGCATTTAAAATGAAAACGTTGGGTAACGATTAGTTGAACCAACTCTTAGATGAGGTTTCTATTCATTTTCACAGTCCTTCATTTCTCAAACGTTTTAACTTTTTTTGTGGAGAACCGTCTGGCAGTGTTTTATGGTTTCTGATCTCACGTAGGCCTTCTTGACTCCACTAATAAAAAACATACTCCTGTAATTTTGAAAATAATCTTCACGTTTCCTTTCTCGTTAATAATTTTGATTATCTCTTTTTTTTCTGAAAAGGCCAACTTTTGGTATTATTGACTAATTCTATTTTTTCTATTTCATTTTATACTTCACATTTTTTTATTTTCTTTTTTTTTAAAGCTTTTTGAATCGAGTAGTTCAGTTATTCTCTCATCTTTCTTGATTTCTAATAAATGAATTTAAGGCTAAAAAATTTCCTCTGAGAATCTTTTTATCATATGTTACATCATAGATTTTGACATAATTTTTCTATTGCCATTTCATAAATATTTTATAATTTAGATGTTATTTCTAAGGGAATACACTTAGACATTGGTATTAATTTTCAGTTTTTTTTGTTTTACACTGAGTATTTCTACTTTTTGGGATTTACTGATTTTTGCTTTTGGGTGTGTTACCTAAGAGAGATCATTTTGTACATGTCCCATGGGCATTTGAAAAGAATGTCCATTCCCTATGTTAAGCTTATAAGAGTACAAAGTAGTTACTGCATATAAAATTTAAGGTATATAATAATAGCATTAAGCGTATTAATTATCATTTTGTCTGGTAAGGGTTTTTTCATTGCAAGCAGCGGACTCTGACTCTAGTTGACTTAAACAAGAAAGACGTTTATTGGGAAGATGTGGAGAAACTCACCGAATTGATAAAAAGTTGAAAAGCCAGGTCTTGAAGAGGACGGTTGTGGGGGGTTCTCGATAGCAAGAACTAAAGGAGTGGCTTTTCGGGGCGACAGCGATGGCAAGGAGTCAGGCTCATTCCTATGATCCTGGCCCTTCAACCCCGCTCCCGGCTGCGAGGCTCCCCGCTGGTCTGGCAGTGATGCGGGGCCCTGAGTGAGGTGGTGGTTTAGCAAAGTGGGTGAAGGAAGGTCCAGAAAGCTCTGCTCTGGGGTTCCCTCCCTCGTGGTGGTCGTGGAGCCCCCGGCCCACTGCCCAGAGTCTCTGCTTTCCTCCTCTCGTCCAGGAGAGAGTGTCTAGGATCCCAGTCCCGTCCAGCGAACCGCAATTACCTGCTGGAAGGAGGAAAACGGGGATATATTTTAGGGGCATGGGAGGGCTGTGCTGGCAAAACTTACTTTCTGAGATTCTCTCTTAGGGTTGTGGGGGCTGTTTTTCAATCGAGTATGTTGGGTTTAGTAACAAATCTGATCCCAGCTCCTCTGGGTCATCCCCAAATTCCTAGCTGTCCAGGTAGGCCGCCGGTGCGCTCTCCTGTCCTTCCAGCAGCGGGGTCGATTGATTTTTATCTTCATATTCCTTTTGTCCTTTCAATATGTTTTGGAGGAGGAGTGATAAAAACTCGTGAGCAGTCAGCCCTCTGTAACCAGAAGTCTGGAATTTTCTCCTCTTTTTCCGTGTGTGTGTATGCACACCTGCGTGTGGTTAAGTCTAGTGGTTCTACAGGACTTAACAAGGAAGCCCCCCGTTTTCTGCCACGTTCTTTCCACTCTGAAGTTCTGCATCGCACACGCAATGATTTGTGTCTTTCTGGGCCCTTTCTTCTAGTAGTTTCCCTGCATATTTCTAAACAGAATGCTCCCTCTTATATTTCTTGATTTCTCAATTTGTGGGTGAAAAAGGGGCCACATGCTAAACCTGACAAGCTCAGTCTTTCCCTTAAGTGAGCCCGTCTATTGTCTGTTGGCCTCTGAGATGTCAGTCATCTTTTCCAGACCCCTCAGGGCACACCCACCACCAGAGCAGGAGACCACAGACGCCTTCATGGTAACCTTGTCCCCCCCCACACCATCTCTGTGTATGTTTTGAACAACTTAGATATGCAAATCTACTTTCAGCTGTGAATTTTATGAAACCTAGGTACAGATAAAGTATTTCCAATGAAAATTTAGCATCTGAATGGAAATGTAATGAAAAAGTACACACTGAAGACTCAGTACAAAAAGGAAAGTAAATACGTTAATTTTTTACATTGATTACATGTTGAAACATTTTGGATGTAGTGGATTCAATAAAGTATGTTATTAAATTGGTTTCATCTGTGGGATTTTTGGTTTTGACTGTGCTTATGTGGCTACCAGAAAATTTAACATTACATATATGGCTCACATTATATTTCTGTTGTTATGTGCTAGTCTAGCAGTCAGATTAAATTCAGGTCAAGTGTTTTTGGCAAGAATGTGTCTCAACGATGTGCATTTCAAATTGCATCACATCAGGAGGCACAAATGTCAGATTGTCCCACTATTAGTGATGCTCACTTTGGTCCTCCAATTATATAGAGACTTCCAGAACTCATTATAGACACTTTCCTCTTTGCAATTAAAAATCCATGCAAACATCCTGTTACCAAGAAGTCATCCACAGGATGGTTTTGGCATTCTTTGATGATCCTTGCCTTGACTCAGTGATTACATGGGAGTTTGCCAATGGTGATTTTCTTTATTTTTCAAACCGTCTGTCTTTTTAGCTGGCATTGGTCTATTAAGAAGTGCTCGTCACTCCTCCCCTTTATCCTTTTAGTATACCTATATCCATATCCATATAACATACTTTTTAAAATTGATTGTGTTGCGATCATTCTTTTTCATTTATATTGAGTAACAAACAATGCTAATTTTTTTTTTTTTGATGCTCATACGTGGACTTTGCTGCACTGTCAATTCTCACATTATCTGAACCACTTTCATCAGTTACAGATTTTCTGAAAACTGCTTCTGTGGTAGGTGATTGACAAATGTGACCTGCTTGGCCGTCTTCTCAGGGGCAGGCTCTCAGCTTCGGTTGCACCTCTCCGTCCTGTCCTGTCTCAGGGACCAGCTCAACTACCACCCGTCCACAAAGCCTCCCAGGCCATCTGAACTTGAAGCGACCTCCTCACCCCTTGAGCCGTGATAAAGAATGGGCTCCCTGGGAATCATGAGCTTTTTGAACTTCTTTAATCTCCCAAAGCTTTAGCTGTAAAATGAGAATAATGATAGTTCCTTTCTATAATTATTGTGAGCCTCAAATGATGTAGTCAGCAGAATGCGCAGCGTTAGGTAATGTTCAATAAATTACAGTCTCAACTTCCACTGTACGGATTGTCCACACACGGCGGATTATTCACTGGTGGGAATTGTCAGTTACCTCACCACCAATATGTCACCTCCCAATTGTTTTGAGGGCAGGAACCATATCTTTGCCATTTTTCTTCAACACACGTCTAATACAATGCTGTTTTGTTTAGGGGACTGAGTCTACCTAGAAACTCGGCGAGTGGTATGCTACCAAAACGACAGAGTACCAAAAACAACAACAACAACAGAGAGAGAGAGAGAGGGAAAGGGTCTACGACCAGGCCACGCCACCCTGAACACACCCAGTCTCATCTGATCTCAGATGCTAAGCAGGGCCGGGCCTGGTTGGTACTTGGACGGGAAACCACCTAGGAAGACCAGGTGCTGTGGGCTTGAAAAAAAGAAAAAAGAAACCAAACAACAGTGCCAGCTCTGAGGCTGGCAGTGTCGGAAGCATGAGTGCGCAGCACTGAGCCATACAAACAAGGTCTTCACATCCATGGGACTGTTCTGCTGGTTTGGGGAGGTGGACGATAAGCAAGTCAGTATAACGGAGGTATGAGGGCTTGCACAGAATTGAAACGTGGTTGTAAAACACAGTGCCTCACGGTGGCTTCTGGTTGTGTGGTGAGTGAAGGCCACTCTGGGGCGGTGGCTTTGAGAGTACAGATAACAAGGACTGAGCCTTGGAAAATTGGTTGCGGATTAAAATAAAATAAAATAGAGAGAGGAAGACTTGATGCAGCGGCCCCATGCGGGAATAAGCTGGCCGGGTGGGAGACCTGGGCAGGGTAGGCGACAGAGGAGGGGGCAACAGAACTGCACCGGGGGGAGGGGCCAGGACACGATGCTGGACTGCAGCAGAGCATCTCGATGGCTTTCAAAACGTGAGAGAAAGCCCTGGAAAGGTCCTAGGAGCTACGTGACACAGTGCGATTAGTAACAATGTGGGCCGACAATTCTTTGTTGTGGGGCGCTGTCCCGTGCCTTGAAGGATGTTTGGCAGCACCCCAGGACGCTACCCACCAGATGCCAGTAGCACCAGCTCCAGCCCCTCCAACCTCAGGGCTGTGACAACCAAAACTGTCTCCAGACATTGTCAAAACTGTCACCCAGGGCAAAAATCCCCCCTGGGTGAGAACACCGCCCTGGAATTGCTGGTTTTGACCCTGGGGAATAAGGCACATTGCAACCTGAAGCAGTTAACCCCCGAGTGACATGGACTCATGCTGTCTCATCTTTAAGCAATATTAAAATTCCTTGAAAAGAAACTGGGGCTGAAAGGTAACTTTGTGGTAATTTCCTCTATTATAACAATAGCTAACACACCTCTAAGCATAATATTCTTACAGTTTGCAAAACAGTTTTCACTTATACTGTTCAGTAAGCTCAGTAGGAATTATTAACTAATTATTTCTATTTTATAGATGAGAAAGCCAAGTGACTGAGTTTCTCGGACTAGGTGAGAAATAGAAACTGCAGAAAAAACAACATGTTCCCTACTAAACCCTCAGCTTCTACGGCCAGGAGGCGGCCGATCGTTCCTGTCTTTGATGCACAAGGAGAAATACACACACGCGTGCACGCTCACACGTTCACGGCTTCCTGTCTCTGCCTCTATGGACCGGTTCTGAAAATGTCCATTCCTTTTCGTTTTCTTCGGGAACGAGCCAGGGATCCTCCACCGTCGGAGGCTCGTGACGCTGCCGCACGTGTTACCACCAGGAGTCGCCGTAGCACACTCACGCCTGTTCTCTTCCTCCGGTGAATTCCCGGTTTACTGAATCCTCCAAGGCCTGGTAGCTCGGCTGCTTGTGAGTGAGTGTTTCATGCAACCCGAAAGAGGCCAAAAAGCATGATGAGGGTTTGAAAGGCGAGCAGGGTGATGTCGTAGGAGAAGACGGATGACATGGGAGCGGGAGCGGGGTGTTTTCCTTTGCAGTTGACCCTGCATGCAACCTGGAGACAGATGCTTGACCTTCATCGCTAGAGTCCTTTTGAGAAAAAGAAATTGCTGTGGCCTGAATGTTTGTTCGGCCTCCCCCAACGCCCGTTTGTTGAAGCCCTAATCCAGGCTCTTTCTAAAAATAGGAGCTCCCCCCGCCCCCCTCCTATGCTATATAATCTGTATAATCTTCCTGGAAGAGTCAGGGCCATGTGGGCTTTTTGATGGACATTCCAGGTGAGCCCTGCCTGAATTCTTGACCCGCAAAATCATGAAATAAAATAAAATGGCAGTTTTAAGCCTTTGCATTTTTAGCCAATCAAGTTTTGAGGTGGGTTGTTACACAGTAATAAAGAACTGGAAAGTATTGTGGCTTGAAGTTGGTGTGTTCTACTCTTCTGTTGTGTGACCAGAGCACAGGTGATTTAGTCATTCTCCTCTCTGATTTTTCTGGGGTTCTTTCGTAGTTTTGCTATTATCAAATAGCAAAAAAAAAAGCCCCTCTTGGGCGCCTTGGGGACAGCGCGGGCAGGCAGGGGTGCTCCGGGGGTGAGGACAGCAGGAGCCAGGAGGGCGCCACCTTCCCCGGGCCATCTGGGAGTCCCCTCCATGGAGGGCAGGAATGAATGGGGGTGACGGCTCCAGGCACCCGTGGCTCTTGGGTGAGCAGCGGGCTTCTCTGCGCGCCTGCCCCGTTGTCCCTGGTTCTGCTTTCCCGGCATCGGCCACCTGCGGTCCACTCAGTCCAAAAACCTTAACTGGAAGATGTCAGAAATGAGTCGTGTCTAACAGCTGTTCTCACTTAGCATGATGCAGTCTCGCAAATCCCGCCCCGTCCTGCCCGATTGTGAGTTGTCCCCTTGTCCCGTGTGTCCGCGCTGCGGATTCTGCCCGCTCGTTTGTCACTCGGGAGCCACCCCGCTGATCAGATCGACTGTCAGGTGTCGCAGTGCTTGTCTCCCAGGCCCCCTTATTTCACTCAAGGCCCCAAAGCGCAGTTCGCCTACGGCAAAGACAGAAAGTGCTCCTTTTAAGTGAAAAGATGGATGCAGCACAACACAGGCCACATCCACACAACTGCATCATGACACATTGTCACACTTGTTCTACTTTATTAATAGTTCTTATTGGTAATCTCTTCCTGCGCCCGATTTTTAAATTAAATGTCATCACAGATATGTGTGTGTGGGGAAAAGTGCCTGCCACGGACTAGGGGGTCGACGGCATTCAGCTCTCCCATGAGATGGAATTCAGATGGATTTCCCCCAAGCGGCGGCACAGCCAGAGCAGACCCCCTTAAACATCCATCCCCTGCATTCATCTTTATTATGGTGACACCGGTTAATGAAATCCAGTCAGTTTCAGGTGTAAGAATTAAGTTAATTTAAATTGAGAGGGCCACATGTGACTATTAGCTACAGTATCAGAGAGTGCAGCTCTGTGCAGAAACCGTGGACACGCAGACACCACAGGTGTCCTGTGTCACCGATACCGTTGCTTCTGGGAGAGCTGCAATATATATATATATATTTTTTTTTTTGAAAAGTTTGAGAAATCTAAACAAGTAAGTCCTTTTTTGCTAATGAAGCGAAAGAGGGTCAATTATGTTAAAAATTTTAACCACCGGGCAAAGGTCTCATTGCAAAGAAAAATGCTGGAGTGTTTAAGAATAACCTGAGGGATTTTTCTAAAAATGGGGTCTTATTAAGCAAAAATGTAACGGCAAAATGAAAGGGCGTTGGCAACTTGTGGAAATACTGTGCGAAGGGGAATTCTCGTTGTGAATGGCAGGAGTTTGGATCAACCTCGAAGTCTCTTTCTTGCCAGCGAAGCCCAGCTCGGACAGAGCGGAGAGCTCTGCCCCGTAACTAGGTAACTAGGATGCAGATTGGTTTGGCCACACAGGTGGTCCTCAGCCCGGGCAGCACATTAGAGTCACCTGGGTTCGTTTAGCATAACGCTGACACCTGCACCCCCGCTCCAGAAATTCCCATTTAATTCGAATCTCACTAATCACCACGAGGTGATCCTGAGATGCAGCTGGGGCTGGGAACCACTGACCCATGAGATGGAGCTGAGAACCTGGTCACCCTGATCTGTCGATGATGTTAACTCAAGTGGCACACGGACTCTCAACCTCGTTTAAATAAAAATTCAAGAGAGTCTCGAGCTTTCTACTGCCTCCTTGCACGTGGGAGTGGAGCGATAATAACCCTCTTTTTGCTTAAAACAAGAAAACCCACATGTGTTTGGAAAACAGAGATGTCGATTTTAGTGGGATTCCCACTGTCAAAGAATAGATTATTAAGTGGGATAGATAACCTTTAACTTTTCACAGGTTAAAGGTTATTTTCAAAACGACCTCTGAAATCTCAGGGTCTTTCAGGACCTCCTGCTGACAGTAATGTTTTCCAGGGTGGTTTGTGATGCAGAAAAGCATCTGCTCTTCTCAGGAAAAGAGAACACGCTTTTCTCCTTCTCGGCTTAATTAGATGTCTTTTACCAGCCCTTAGAAAAGCCTGCAATTTTCAAGACAAAGTGCTTGAATTCCATCAGCACTGAGAGACCAAGAAAAAAAAAAAAAACCAAGAAGATGGAAATTCAAAATACGGACGAGACAGGAGGACAAACGGGGCATCTTTGCAGTGTTCTCTGCAGGGGCGGTGCAGGCCTGTCAACTCGCAGGGGCCTGGTCGGCGCCCCGTTTTGCTATGGAGTTCACGGCATCCCTGAGGCAGCTCCGTGTCGCTGGCTCTTTTCCGACCCCAGGATGCTCATGCAGAAAGGACCAGGGAGTCTTTTGCGAGATGAACCAGGATCTGGTAGGCATTAAGGATCCGTGCTGAGGAGATGTCACAGCATCTCCAGATCAGCCTGCGCCCGTGGTTACGCCCCCTCAGAGCTGGACACGTCTTCCTAGGGCTGAGCTTGCCCCTTTCCTGTTGGCTAAAGCATATTTCTTCTATGATGAGAGCAATCTACCTCCTTCTGTCCTTTTGAGACCCGACAAGCCCCTTTTAAGTCACCGGCGAAGTTCTTTCCAGGGCCAGAAACTGTAACAACTCTGACTTTTCTCACGAATAACATTTCCATCCTCCAAGCACCTACTTTGTGGATCAGGTACTGGAGTAAGTACTTTGCATAAACTTGGATTGAATCCTTCAACAGTCCTATGAAGTGGCTACCTTGATTCCTGATTTACTGACTAGAAGACTAAGATGTAGAGAGGAAGCTGTTTTTTCCAAGGTCAAGTTACTGTCAGGGGCTGAAATTGGCCCTCCCAGTCCATCAACCATGGCCTTCGCTGCCTTACGGGGCCTGCAGAGGTTCCCCGGGAGGAAGGTGGACCAGAGAGGGTCCCACTGCAGCCATTTCTCTGTGGCACTCGTGGGCACAGGCTCTGAAAACCACACCGCACACGTGGCCGCTCAGATGGTGAGGCCGAGGAACTGGCCCATCTGCCTGGCACAGACCTTCTCCCCTAGGAACAAGCCTCCCTGTTGGTGAGCACCTGCCCTCTGGCTGCCTTGAACTCTCCCTGTCACTGGGATGTGGCAGTGACCCGCAGACAAAGCTCCCCGCTCTCGGGCCACCTCAGAGGGAGCTAGACTACTAACAAGGGACATGAGACGCGGAGGACGGTAGGTGGTGACAGTGCTGAGGGTGGAAAAGAACTGGCTTGCGGTGCAGCTGGAGCAGAGTGAGTGACGAGCAGTAGGGGATGAAGAGGGAGAGAGAAAGGCCAAGGTCAGGGGGCCTGTGGGTCCAAGCAAAAGGCTGTGGCTTTTCTCTACGTGAAATGAAAACACATTGGAGGGTTTGGAGCTGGGCCCGCTGGAGGCCACGGGGCCCGGACACTGAATTTCATTTTATTGGTCCTCATGGAGCTGGTTTCACACCCGTCACTTGCAGCTGGGGAGCCAACTGCTCCAGGAGGGCAGGTGCGTGGGGCAGGCGCGTGCATTCGTGCATGTGTGTCTCGGGGGTGACAGGACAGATAGGTAGAGTCCCACCCCACTCCACTTCTTCTGTCCATTCCTCCGTGGCTGTCACTCTTGGGCACCTGAGAGCACGCTGCACTGTCACCTGTGCCATGCAGCCATCTCTGAGCTCTCATGCTCTTCGCCAAGGGAGACACTCTCCCTGTCCTCACCGTATCTGTTAGCATGTCCCCGTCCACCAGATCACCTTCCCGCTGTGACAGTCAAGCAGGCTGGAGTCCAGGAAGCTGAAGAGAGGTTTGGTTCACCTGACACGGTACAAAGGTGACGGGGCTGGGGAAGTCGCTCGGCCTCTCTCATGCCTAAGTCGCCTGATCCGTAGACGTGGGTAATAATTTAGATTTTCTTACAAAGCTGCCAAGATGCTCCCATGAGATCATTATGAAAGTGCTTTGTAAACTGTAAAAATTACCAGTTAATGTTTTGTTATTTTTGTGGCAATAACAGCAAAGGAGGGCAAGGACGGAGAGCGGGAGGGAGAGCGGGGGAGCGGGAATTGCACCCTGCGCGGAAGGAAGCCCGAAGTGACGTGGGTCTCAGAGGAGCCGTCCCCGCAGACCAGATCCCCGCAAAAGAGCAGACTGGGAAGGGATCAAGAGCAGGAGTTAAAGCTCATTTCTGAAGAACCGTGTTTTCCTTTTAGCCTCTGTGGGAGGGGAGGTTACGATTTTCGTGTGGGAGCAGGAATGCAATTCCGTTTTTCCCAATCAGAGCCTTTTGATGTGTTACCATGAGTCACCGGCTGTGACTCACAAATTAAAATTCTCCCTGGTATATCCCTAATAGTTTATATTCCTTCCAAAGGAAATAAGATGAAGCAGAGGGGTTACATAATTATTATTTTTTTTAGCCTGTATCTTGGATTTTATCTGCTCTGATAATTTCAGGAAGACGAACTTTCCCCCTCGCAAAGAAAAAAAAAATCTCATTATTTTCTTCAGTCATCCCATTTTGAAAACGCTTATAAAAATCAACTCAGTGATTCTCATACTTTGGGAACCACTATGTAAAAAACTAATTTTCCTAAGTTCAGGAAGAAGGTGACATGGATAGGGTTCCTCTAAGATTTCTTCACTGTCAGTAATTACTCTAAATTTATTATGTATTTTGGAATTGTATTTGTCATTTTGAGTTTTTATCAAGATTTAAAAACCCACCAGTTCATCAAAATTCAATTAAATACACTACTTTCCTACCACCGACTGGTGTCATCAAAAGGACCCATCAAATCTAAGAAGGATTCCAAGCGAGCCTTACTAAAGCTATTTTAAAATAAATTTCATTTATCTCACTTTCGTCGAGGCCTTCAGCATACCTCATCACAGATACTCTCGTGTGGTAGAGTCGGGACCTGCTGATGACTCGAACCTGGTTAGATCCTATTTAAACGTGTCCCGAAGAATGAAATTCATGACCTACCTTAACCCAGCTGCCTTGACCTCATTAGGCCAGGCCTCGGCTGTCGCTGTGGGACGTTGAAATACTGATGGTGACGAATATGCACTGTTTTCCTGAGTAATCATGGTGGGTTAGGCACTTTGCATATATGGATTTTAATCCATCCCACAACCCTGTGGATTTGAGGAACCGGCCTCAAAGAAGTTAAATATGTGCCAAAGGTCACAAAAATTAAATTAAAAAAATTAAATTAAATTAAATTAAATTAGGAAAAATAATAAACACTTGCCAAAGGCCACTCGGCTAGTGATTGGCTAAGCTGGAGTCTCAGACTGGGTCAAACTCTTTCCAGAACTGACATGACACTTCAATAATTATGCTACAAACGAAAGGACAAACTTAATTCAAAGAATGTTCACAGGGCACTTGATTCAGGCCAGAATTTTAATTTCGGGGCCAAACCATTTGGCTTGGTTTTCTGTCTTGGTTGACCCCACCAGTCAATTCCTGGGTCAGTGGGTGTCATAGATGCGCGCCTCAAAGAATATGCACTTGGAAGACTTCGGAGGCAAAAAAAAACACCTTTTTGGACAGTTTCGCTTCAAAAAACTATCCGAATTGCCCTCTGTGCCCTGGCTCTTCCCCAGCGCCGGATAGAAATCAAGTTTTAAATTAATTTCTTTCTGCTCAGAAATTTGAAAGCAACACGTGTTTCGAAGAAGACGACTCAGGGAGGACAGGACAACAACGAAAATGGAAGACAACGGGAGGGACTGCCAGGTTCTCGCAGGATGTCACCTGGGCTTGGTCAGCTTTGTCTAGAGCTTCCACCTGTGGCCCCTGCCGCGTCTGGACCTGAGTCTCATGCTTTTGTGCTGGCGTCAGAGTCCGTCCCATGCCAGGCCGTGCCGTTGTCCTTCGTTTGAGAGACTCCATGTGAGGGGAGAGGGGCGCCTCCCAACCCAGCTGGACTGTAATTTAGGGGAATCAAAACGGGAGCCGTAGGAGTCTACCTCCAGTCCAGGAATTCCCAGAGGCTGACAGGTGCTCGCCGAGAAAATACCCGTTTCTGGGAAGGAGTTTAGAGCAGTATTAGCTCCTCGGACGTTTTGACAGCTGTTTCCAATAGACCAAGCGCCCACCTGTTCTTTAAGCTGAATTTGAGCGTAGCATCCGCTCAGAAAAGGATGTAAGTCCCAAGGGCACAGCTCAGTAAGTTTGCACAGCGCGGCACACCTGTGTGACCAGCATCAAGCCAGGCAGGTGGACGTCGCGCTACCCAGGAGGCCCTCCAGGGCACCCACTGGCCTGGCCCTTCACTGCGCTAACGATGAACCGAATAGATCGTCTCCCACACGTTTTCAAAACATGTGGCTCGACGTCTGTCCTTCATGGTCTTATGTTTTTCCCCTTTTAACGCTTATAGAAACCTTACTCTTAGGAGAGGTCCACAGGCCTCGCCAGGATGCAAGACGGGCCCGCAGCCCACACACAGCTAAGAAATCCCTCTGAGCTCTCGTCATTTGGGGTCCAGGCTGCGCGCCTCGCCGTGGAGTCGCCGCGGTTCACCTACGTGTGACTCACACATCAAAGGGCTGCCACGACACGGGGCTTGAAGGAACACGGTTGCCTGGAGACTGAGGTCTGATCAGACTGCCACGTTTTGTGAGGTTAAGGAAAGAAGCATCGGATGACTGCGGGGGGCCGACACCTCCTCACTCCCAGGTATCTCCAAAGCCTGCCCCCACCCCAGGTCAGAGGATGCTCTCTCCTCCCCGGCACGTCCTGGCTTCCCTTCGTTTCCTGAGCTGCTGCTGCTGGGGTGGCGAAGGGGGTGCTCAGCCTACTCTGAAATAGTCATCATAGTCCTCCCCGTCCTCAAAGCTGTACGACGTCCTTTCTACCTAAAGGGCCACGTGCTGGTGCTAATATGTAACAATGACCCTCAGCTTCTCCATGCTCATCGCATCGCACCTAACAAAGCACCGTCACACTTCCCATTTCATTTTCCTACTTTTTAAGAGGATATTGTAATCATGGTTTCACAAAGGAAAAAACTGAAGCTCGGAAAAGTACGGAGACTTGCCCCTAGCAAGTGGCAGGGCCGGAGCTTAGACACAACCCCTATGCGCCTCCCCTGCTGCTCCTGCAGGTTTGGGCTCGTGCTGCACCTTGGTGTGGGGACGACCCCTGTGGCCTACTGCCGGGGGTCGCTCTTTCTGATGCGTCTTGTGACCCGTGGCTGAGGGACAGGTGTGGGTGATGGCCTCATCAGGGCCCCGTCTCCCTGGGAGCCTGGCCCAGGGGTTAGAAGTGACGGTGACAATCAACAGTCTGGCCGCTTAGAGAAGCTCACGGGGTGTGTTCTCCCCTCTGCTCCCCCTTCATCACCTCCAAGGCCATAAATCCTCGGTGGGGAGCGGAAAGCCATCGTTCCAGACCAGCGCCCGCTGGGGGACAGCCCTGGGAGCTGCTGTCTTTTCAGACTTTTCAATAACTTCACGCCCGAAGAAGGCCACGTGCCGACGGTTTCGACGACAGACCTTGCGGACGGATTGTTGCATCGCAAAGTGCTAACCGGGTCTTCTATTCGGAAGAGGTAAACGAGTAAAAATGCACTCGCGTGGCTTTCCAAAAATCAGAGAAGTGCAGCCCGGGCCATTGCAGCTGAGCGGTCGCCCCTACTAGATCCTGGCACAGAGATCTCCTCTGCTCTCACAGACGCTTTTGGAGAATCGAGAAGCAGAAAACAGAGCCGAGATGACCTTCGTCACCTAGAACATCACCTGGAAGGCCTGCCGGTGCGGTGTTTCTGGGGCTGCCAGTGCTCTGCGGGAAGGCGGCTGTTTAGCGAAGCCCGGATGTCCAGGCCGGGAGGCTGCGTGGCTCCGGGCACCGTCGGAAGTTTTCAGTTCACCACTCGGAGCCGTGCGTGTGCGGCATTCCCGGGGGTGGCACCGCTCACCCACCAGGGCTCGGCCGACTTCGGATCTGAGCAATCCCGGCCTGATTCTCCAGCGCGTCGTCGTGGGGCCTGGAGGGGTGGCTTCCCCCCACGCTCTGGAAAACCCAGCCTGTCCTGCCTCAGGACGGGACGAATGTTCTTGCTCGGAAGGGTTTGGGGTACATTGAAGGGGTCGATCCCTCCCCATTTGGCCCTAACATGTCAGTGGCCATTGCCTGCATCAGGGGTCCCCAGGCTTTCTGGCCCCCGGGGCCGGTGCTCCCGTGAGACTCTGAGGCCTGAGGGTGGGAGGTGGCGCTGAGGCGGTGATGCTAACGCCTCGGGTGCAGATGCAGCTTCCCCCTGGCAGCCACTCACCTCCCGCTGTGTGGCCTGGTCCCTGACAGGCCACGGACCGGTGCAGGTCTGCGGCCCAGGGTTCGGGGTCCCCTGGCCTACACCACAGAGGCGACACTCAGCTCTCGTTCCTTCTCAGAAACAATGTTGACCGCCCACCCGAACCGTGTCCCGTGAGGCTGTGTTGGTGCGCGGGCGTTCACCAGGAATTCGCTGACTGAAACACGTGTTTTGGGTTTCCTTGAGTGATACCCTACAAGGTCCACTCACTGCGTTTGGTTGTTGCAGCCTGAAAAGGTTGAGTGGAGAATTCGAGGCCGGGAGTGGGGGAGTGTGGCTGTCCGTGTCCCCAGACCCTGTCCCCCTGATTTTACTTGTCCCTTGCCAATCCTCTCTGGATTCCCTCTGCCACTACCTTGCGTGGGTACGAAGTGTGCACAGCTCCCATTTAAAACGGCCCTGTGACCCCCTCCCCCCTAAAATAAAATCTACGGCTTTCTTACCACAAATAAAGTTTCCTGGCATCATCCGAGCAAACGTGACGAAGGCAGCAAAAGGAAAAGTGGAATTAAGAGGCCACAGAAGCAACGCGGGGGCTATTCAAAGTCGGGTTTACAGACTGTAGGTCCCTGACCCTCCGAGAGCCGACGTGATGAACAAGCACACAGGGCCCCTTCCTTCGCACACCCTGACTCGAGGTAACTTCTCTCCTCGGAAACCCCCTGAGGCTTTGTCCTCGTCCCTGGCAAACGGCCATGCGAAAGGGAAGGTCGTTGGCTGTGGACAAGGGGTGAAGCTGTTCTGAGTTTTTCGTCCTGCTTCAGAGGAGGAAAGGGAGGTGGAGAATCGGGAAGCGAATAGCAGGGTTGGCGGAGGTGGGGAGAGGGAGCGAGGCCGGGGCTGGGTCAGGGAAGGCCCCCGAGGCTCCGCAGAGGGGGCCCCGTTGAGGACGGTGACGCGCGCTGTCCTTTGGGAAGTCATTTGTACTTTCACTTCTGTATTCTGGGAGCTTCCTGCCCTGCCAGTCCCCTGGCCAAGCTTTCCTCGAAGGCCTGCGCACTTCAGGACGTTCCCTGCTTCCCGAGGGCGAGGGTTTGTGACAGTCAGAGGGAGGAGTGCGTGTGGAGGAGCCGCTAGGAGACAGGAGCGGGCCCTGGGCTTCCACAGGCCGTGGCTTGGGGAGGCGTTCAAGGGGACAGCAAGGTGGCACGGCCATTTCGGTAGCCTTGACGTGCTGATGATACGATCCACCCACACGCAGGAAAGGAGAGCAAATCTGCTCTCTTCAGAGCCTCTTAGAATAGCACACAGACGTCCAGGGTGTAATTACCCGCTGTCCTCGAACCCAGAATTCGCTTTCCTAACGTGGGAGCCAGGCCTTTCTTAGGAGGCATTTACTTCGTCAGAATTTTATCTCAAAATAGCTGGAGAAAACATTCTGTCCTGACCATGAAGAGTCGTTCTGGAGCCGTCACCTCGTCAAGGGTGTGCCAGAGCGGGGGGGCGATCTCCGTAAACAGGAGCGGAATCCGTTCCACTTTGTGCGAATCCCACACCCCACTTCTGGCCCCGCTATCTGGGTAGCGGCAGGTGTCGCCCTGGGTGACTTCACTCTCCCATTTCACCTCTCTGCTTACAAATGGGTCCCCTTTCACATCGAGGGATGATGTCACCGGAGTCCTGGCTTGATCTTCTCGGCCGAGGACTTGGCTGGCGCTGCTCCGCCCGAGCCTGGCTGCGTGGTCGGCAGGTGTCTGGGAGCGGGGACGGGTGGCCTGCAGAGGTGAGGAGACCGTCGCATAGGCCGGGCCCCTTGGCACTGTGCTCCCTCCCACTGACCTTTCACTGTCCACTCCGCAGAAACCCGAAGCCATCTGTTTCCTTCCATCCCGTGTTGCTGCATCCCACATTTTCCTGGGAAAGTTTCCAGGAGTTTGAGCTCCCAGAGCCTGCCGTGAGCTCTAGGTCTTCAGGAACAAACGCACTGCTGGGACTCGTGCTGGGAGAGCCGGGGGTGCTGCAGAGCGTTTGGGGCAGGAGGTATAAGGAGGCAGAGATGGGGGGGACCTGAATTCTGAATCAGGTCTGTCTGACCCCAAGAGCTACTGCTTATAATCACGCCATTCTTTCCCCTTTTCTGGATTTTGAGGGTACCCAGGCTATGTCCCTGCTTTAGAATCTTGGCGGCCAGAAAGGAGGTTCCAGCACCCCATTATTTTATAATGTGAGCTCTGTGACCTTTGAGACCCCAGGTCTCCGGGGCTATTCTGGATGCTGTGTTAGGGCACAGTGGGCCTGAGCAGTCTGCTTCTGCTGGGGCTGGGGGTGTGGAGAGCACTTCAGCCTCTGGCCAGATTTGGGTCCAGGAGGTCTAAGACCTGGAAGAAAACTCCCCCAAGTTCCTCTACGGTGAGTGCCCGGGACTCGCCCCATGTCCCCAGTCGGGTAGCAAATGAGACTACAGATGCCCAGTTAAATTATTTGCCGTTTACCTGAACTTCAGATGTAACTGGGTTTCCCGTACCGTATCTGCCAGCCTCAGACCCGGGGTGCCCTGAGACTCGGCGGCTGTGGATAGGGGCAGGTTAGTGACCGGGGTCAGAAGACTCCACTCTCTAAGCCAGGCCTGCGGTCTGCCTGAGGCCGCCCCGCTCCCCGGTGCCCTGGAAGCCCTGGGTGGCCTGGGCGCAGGCCTGGCATTAGCCGCACCGACGGGCGTGCACACAGCGGACCTTTGCATGGAGGAGCCGGGGCGCTGGGGCCCCAAGGGAGTGCCTCCTGGTGTCTGGAGAACGGGGTGACCGGGGAATAAGAGAGGGGTTTAGGGCAGAGTGAAGTGGGAGGCAAGACATATTAGTTTGGAAGGGATGCCACAATAAAATACCGCGGACCGGGCCGCTTCAACGGCAGAAATGGGTTTTCTCACCGTCTGGAGGCTGAAGGTGCAAGGTCAAGGCGTCAGCAGGTTTGATTTCTTCTGAGGCCTCTCTCCTGGGCTTGTAGGTCATGGCTTTCTCCCCGTCTTTGCACGTTCTTCCCTCGGTGTCTGTGTCCTAAGCTCTCAGAAGGACACCGGTCATATTGAATGAGGGTCCCCCTTCGTGACCTTGTTTTACTTTAATTACCTTTTTGGACCCTGTCTTCCAATATGGTCAGATTCTGAGGTTGTCGGGGGTGGGTCTTCAAATTATGAATTTTGGGGGGGAAGGAGGGATACATTTCAGCTCCTGACAGCCAGAAAAACGTTCAGGAAGCCTGTGCATCGGTTTGTCCGGAGGGACGGCTCTGTCACGGTGCCCTGGGGACCTGGTACGTATCCACATCGGCTACATGGGCCAGGCTTGACATGTAGCTGGATCTGAATCTTGGCAGGACACCCCGTGATCCTCCTGGAGCATGGAGGCCTCGGAGGCTTGCAGGCCCTTACCACTGGCCTCTCGTCATGCTGGGACACTGTGGTTAGATCGTTTCTCATCCCCCGGCAGGTTCTGGCAACGCACGAGACTTTCCACCTTGTCCTCCCTCCCTCGGGGCACAGTGCGGGCCACAACGGAGCTGCATTTGCTCCCCAGCAGCAGGGTGTCCCGCCACTTGCGTTGCAGCCATCTGGGCCCTCATGTTCCCGTGTTGCCCTGAGGACAGGCAGTGAGGGAGCTGAGCTGGCATTCTGGCTGCTGGAAACAGCGTAAATAACATCCCAGTCGGGCCTGTTGTTTCTTTACCAGCCAGGTCTGTCAGGCAGGGTTGGCACAGGAGGCGGGAAGCGCACACCGCCTGAATCCAAGGAGGAGGCACCCACGAGCGCTGGGGAAGGGCCTGAGAAAACACGAAGCCATTCTTAAAGGGGAGTGGCGTGGGGAGGTCAGCTCCGCCTGGTCACGCCAAGGCGAGGAGGCAAACAACGGACACTGTTAGGGCACTCGGGGCGATGGGAACTGAAAGGTTTCTGCCCAGATGATTGGACATTTAAGAAGTTGCTAGAAATAAGAACTGGATAGCTGGTTCCTTCTTGTTCTGTGGCATCCAGAGGCCACACGAACACTAAATGCCGACTCCTACCTGTGGGCCGTGGGCATTGCGGAGGCTAAGTCTGCTAGAAGAAGGGACAACAGCAATACAGTCGTTTACTTCTCGGGATTCAAAGATTCTAGGTTTCAAATTATGTCTCCTTAATATATCTCAGGTCAATGACTTTTCCCTCCTTAGGCTTTAATTTTTCTCAGTCAGCACAATGGGGACATCACTGTGGTGAGGATCGCATGAAAATAGTTCACTCCCTGTCCGCTACGTGCCCAGTACGTGCTCCATGCTTTATATACATTATCTCATTTAGTTTTCACACTAACCCCCAGAGATAAGATTAAATCATCTCAGTTTCACAGATGAATAAGCTGAGGCGCTGAAGGTGAAGTAATCTTTCCTTAGCTAAATGCTGGAGCCAGAATTCAAACTCCAGAGCCTGCTCACTCGTCAGTGGGCAACAAAAAAAATTATGCAAAGTGTTAGGTAAAATGCTTCCTTGGCACATAATAAGCCTGATACATGGTAGCTACTGTTATTTTTACTTGTTCTTACTTGAATTTGAGAAAATCGACAAGCACAAAAAGTATATCAAACAGGAAAAATGTTTTTTGTATTTTTTTTTCAAATTTCCATAAAAAATCTATGTTTACGACGAGAAAAAAAAATATTGAAAAAAAAATCAATTATCATCTTACAAGGAAGAGGCCTTTGGGTGAGGCCCGTTCCCCATGGTTTTAGCTGTAGGGAATGACTCTGGAGGCTCCTGTTTTCCCTTCACAGGTGTGGGGAATGGGTCACAGCAATCCCCGCAGAAATCTTCCTTCGTTCTGCAGGTGTCCCCCTGGCCTGGCTGCAGGGCGGACCGGCATGCTGCAGTCAGTGACTATGGCTTGTGTAACATTTTAATCCTCTTGCCTCCTCCCTACAGGAGTAGGTCTGGGAATTCACTCGTTGCTGAGGTGGCTGGGCAGCTCCTGATGTCTTCCAGGGGTCCGTCTCCCTTTGCCCTGGAGAGTCAAGCTCTTGGGAAGGGGGGCTGGAGAATGACAAAGTCCTTTTAGTTCATTGCAGTGGTGGGGGCAGGAACCTCGAAGGCTGAGAAAAGCAAAACAAACAAAAGACAAGGCATAGGCCAGCAAGCCGGGGGCCCGGGAGGGAGGCCCCACAGGGCAGAATCCCCTTTCATTGAGGTACCTCTACTTTGTACATTTACTAATTCCTTTATTCCTGCGGTTGCCCCAAACAGCTAAAATTATTCTATAGGGCCGTGATAGGGGAATGCATTTTCACCAAAAAAGGCACTAAGCCTCACAGCCAGGCCCCATCCTTAAAAGGAAACCAGTCAGCCCTATTTTGCCTGCGGCTGGTTGCACCAGAGATACTAGGAGGCCCAGGGGCAAAGCTGTCCTGCAGAAGCAGCCAGAGGAATCCAACTTGCTCGGAGAGGTTGAAACCAAAAGGCCAAAAAAGGACAAGCCACAGGAAGAATCCCAAATTGCTGAATGCTCACATACCAGAGCAGAGGTGGTGCTACTGAATATGTACGAAATTCCAGCGATGTTTCCTGGGTTTATTTCCTGTTCAAAATCCACAGAACTGCAGAGCACAGAGAGTGACCCCTGATGTAAACGGACTTTAGTTAATAATAACGGGCTAACTGGTTCCTCAATTCACAACGGTGCCCCATGAACGCAAGATGTTAATAATGGAAAAGTGCGTGTGCGAGAAGTGGTAAACGGAAACTCTTTGCACTGTGCATTTTGTCAGGGAAAATAGTTATCCACAGGGGAAAAAAGATAGTCTGGACCCTTACCTCACACACACACAGAACAAATTCTGGTCGGATTAAAGACTTAAATGCAAAAGGCAATGATTAAACCATTTAGAAGAACATGTAGGAGGATATCTTTACAATTCAGGGGGAGAAATGGATTTCTGAAGATGCAAAAGATATTTACCACGGAGAAAAATATTGCTCTTTTTGGCTGCTTTAAGACAAACTTCTCCTTATCGAACACATCTTAAAGGCAGTGAAAAGACAAGTCTCATCCTGGGAGACAGTATTTGCAGCAACAGAACGCCGAAGGATAGTAGCCAGGTTACGCATATAAATATCTCCTACACTCAGCAAACAAAACTTAAATTAATAGAAAAGTAGGCAAACGATGGGACAGACATCTCACGAAGGCATAAATGGCTCAGAAACACAGCCGGGGTCCCGATATTATTAACAATCAGGAAAATGGAAATCGAAAGCGCAGCTAGATGCCAATCGGTGCTTGTCAGGTTGGCAAACACTGCGGAGTCATCACATCACGTGTGGCGAGGGTGTGGGGCGATGGGCCTGAAAACCCGGCCGTGGGAGTGGAGAGTGCTACAGCCTCTTTGGAGAACAGTATTGGTGACCCAGTGCTGACAGGGTGACACAGGGACTTCCAGGCGACGCGTTCAACGTCACATCGAGCAGGGTTTTGAGCTTTTTCATGGTGCATGTGGCATCACAGGGCCTCGCTTCTCTTCTGATGTGCCAGGGAAGGTTTTCAAGTATCCACAACCTTTAGGAAAGCCGAGATGTCAGTTACGACCCTATAGGTAAGTCTGCGAATTAGCCAGTGAGACAAGCAGCCACATACAGGTGTTTGGGGGGAGGAGGGAGGTTATTTTCACACCGTGTGGTTGTTTTCTCAGGATGCGACAACAATCTCTGAGCTCGTCGGAGTCTAACAAGACCCTGCTGCTCCGCGGAGCAGACAGTGGTGTCATTCACAGCGGCGTCCACTTTGCATAGAACAAGATGTCCTTTTTCCTTTTTTTTTCCCAGTTGCAAGCTCTTAACCCGTTTTTTTGACCTGCTTGTGTGCCGTCGAGGGCTCTCCTTGTTAGGGCTGTGTGGGAGCGGGGCGCTGTTCTCACCTCTTTGCCTCCCCGAGTTAATAATGAAAACATATTTTTCAAGGCACGGTTCTGAAATGTCATCATACGACACTACAAGAAAATAACTAGCCTGTGGAGCTCTGTTTGATTAGCGGATGGAGAGACGGCTGAACGGGATTTGATTTAATAGAAGTGCCCTGAGAAGAGTACGTTGTTTTCCTGCGTGAGTCAAGTCGAACACGCACGTTTCCTTCCACCTTGCATTTCAGCTCCTAGGGAAATCCTTGTTCCTGCAGCAGGAGAGAGAAATTATAATATTCAGAGACGTGTTACTCATGATGGTGATAAACTGGAAACGGCCCAAATGCCCCCCAAAAGTAGGACGGATGAATAAAATCACGGTAGGTTCATA
This sequence comes from Cynopterus sphinx, assembly GCA_030015415.1. Classification (NCBI taxonomy): domain Eukaryota; kingdom Metazoa; phylum Chordata; class Mammalia; order Chiroptera; family Pteropodidae; genus Cynopterus; species Cynopterus sphinx. The sequence goes on from CM057394.1 coordinate 17,721,222, forward strand.
CAACAGCAGTGAAAATGAATGGTAACCACACACATGACTATGCGTGCATCAAAAGTGTAATGTAGAAATTAAAAAAAAAATCCCAGAACATCTGCCATGCCCTTTATACAAAGTGTAAACCAAATTATTTGGAAAAAGCAAGTAACGTATTGTCTAGATCTGCCGACGTGGGTGTTAAAACCACGAAGAAACAGTAAAAGAATGACTAACGTACTCAGGAAAGGCATTTTTCCCTCCACGGCAGGGAAAGTGGCGCTTCTGAGGTCCTGCCACATTGTCTTCTCAGCCGGGTGGTGTGCATTCCTCTTTAAACTGTGCGTATGCAGCTTATTTATTCTTTCGAATTTGCATTTCACAGCAAAGATGGTGTTTAAGAGCGCGAAAGGGACCTGAAGGCACATACACTTTTGTCAGGGGGAGCAAGTCCTCGAGAGGGGAGACGGGGTAGGACTCAGTGACAGGAGAGGTTGGCCTTGGATGACAGGAGGAGCCTCTTCCCATTGTAAAGGGGACGGCGACTCCGGGTGTAAATTCAGGTGCGTCTGCAGGCGGGGAGATCGCAGGTCGTGGCACAAGCTCCTAAACCCCTTGTAACCCCCCAGCGAGGAGAGCGCCAGGGACATTCTCTGTCCCGCTGAGGGGCGAGGCAACCCCGGGCGGGCTCCTGCGTGGGGGCTGGCCACCAGGAAGACCAAAAGCCGTCATTGGGGCCTGGAATTTTCAAGGCAGCAACCCCCACCCCCACCCTCCAGCTCTTCAAAGGGGGAAGAGGGGCTGGGATCGGAGTTAATTAATGATCGATGATGTCTGTGTGAGGAAGGCTCAATGCAATCGCACTCGTACGGGGTTCAGGGGCCGGACCGGGAGGGGGACACACCCCAGCTCCACAGGGATGGACACTCCAGTGCTCAAGACCCTCCCTGACCCCCGACCCTGTGTACCTTCATCGGGCTGCTCTCCTCCTCTATCGAACCCTTTATTAACCCGGTAAGTGCGTGCTCCTGACTTCTCCGAGCTGCTCCAGCAAATTCCTGGAACCTGAGCAGGCAGTCATGGGAACCCCTGGTTGGCAGCGAAGCTGGACAGGAGTCGGGGTGACCTGGGGACCTACTACGTAAGGGCAGCGTGTGCGGTGGGCTGCTGTCTCCCGGGACTGAGGCCTGGCTCTGAGCTCTGATGCTCAACCCAGGCAGTTAGGACACCCAGCTGGTCCCACGAAGAATCGCGTGGTGTGGGGAAAAGCCCACGCCTTGGGTGACCCGAAGGGTCAGAAGCGAAGTGTTCGGTGTGAAAGGAAAAGGGAAACAGAGGAGGGAGAACTGGTTTTTTCTTTTTCCCCTAATTCAGGGGTCAATCGGCTGAACTGTCCCCATATCTTCAGCGACGTCTACAGTGAAGTTCCCAACTGAGGTGTGTGAGGGAAACAGGGACGAAGTGATGCCCAGGATGTGGGAGGAGAGCAGAACTGTCGCAGGCCGTCGCGTCGGGCGTCTGAGGTTCATGGACGGGAACGTGGAGGTCGAGCCTGCTGGCCCGGTTGAGTGACTCTGCTCAGCAGCACTCGGCAGGTCAGGCACAGACACAGAGTCTGGTCTGGACAGGGCCGGTGCGCCAGGTCACGGGGATGAAGGAGAAAGGGGCATCGACGTGGAGGGCTGTGAGGGGAGGTGATTTAAGTACTGAGCATGGGGTTTAGGCCAGGTGAGGAGGATGAAGATGCAAGAGGGAGGTGATTAGTCGAACAGGGGCAAGGCTTAAGGGCTTTGGGACGTCCATTAGGTCAAAGGCACTCGGGGGGCTGAGGGTTAGCGGGAGAAGATGTTTGAAATGAAGATCTGAGCAACCGTTCCTGGGGGTGCCAAGTCTGAGTGAGGTGTGAGTGTGGCAGACGTGAGGAGGTCGAGGGACCGTGGTTGTCAGCCCAGGACAGGACTGCCCACCCCCGGGGGCAGAACGTGTGGGGATGTTTGATGTGGCAATCACTGTGGCGGGGGTGAAATACCCGTAATTAAAGGGCGTAGGGATGCCACATCTCGTGATGGCGGGACTGACTTAGCACAAGGTACGCGCCCCTTCAGACGGCAGCAGAGGCCCCGGTGAGCAGCGCTGGGCTAGGGGACCGGGTGGGTCATCTGTGTGAATGTGGGGTCACTGAGGACAGGAAAGGGAGGAGGGGAGCAGATGATGGCAACGGGGAAGCCGCTGGGAGGACCGGACGGCGTGGGCTCCAGTGGGGCCGGAAGTTTGGAAGGAAAGAGGCGACATTAAGGAGCGACAACGGGAGATGGGGACAGAGCACCTGCAGGGGGAAGCCTGGTTTCAGACAAAGTCGAGAGGCCGAGAAACACTTGGAAAAGTGCCGACTGCCCGCCAGACCACTTACTCAACCATTTAATTCGAGGGTTTTTGAGTTGTAAGAGGAAGAGCCTACTGGGCTAGGCGCTCTGGTGTGTGGGGAGCGAGGTCGGCCACCTGGGGGGGAGGGCTGTCCCCCTGCAGGCCGGCCCCGCTGCCGGTGACGGGGTGAGGCTACGCTCTCGTGGGCAGCTCAGGAGTCGGCCCACAGACTCGAACGCAAGGAATTCACGGGAGGAACGCACGGTGCGTCCACGACGGGGCGGGGCGGGCCAGGTCTCTGCAGAGCAGGCGGGACTCTCGGGTTTTCAAAGTGACCCCCCCGCCCCCCGACACAAACGCGCAGCAGGCGTCGCTCCTGCGGGCCAGACAGCACGCGCAAGTATTTCTTACAAAAGTAGTTTTTAATAAATCGATGTATTTCAATGTTGATAACGTGATAGCCCAAGGCTATTCCAAGGTAGCAAAAGTGAAGACTCCTGGCATTTTTTGTAGAAACACCATGAATGACAGGACAGGTGCGTTCGGCTTCACCGAAACCGTCCCCAGGCGCACGAAGATTCTGTGACAGCTGTGACACCTTTCGAACAGGAGCGCGCACGCGTGTGGACGGAGTGGGCCAGGGCGGCCCAGCGGCAGCTGTGCCCCCGGGGAGCCGGCCCCGCACACACGCAACGCCGTCTCGGGGGACACCGGAGTTCCCTGCTCCGCGCAAATGCTGGTGAAGGTGGCCCCGCCGTTGCTGGGGGTCAGGCGTCAGGCGGAGGCTCGTCTCTGCCTTCCTCAGCTCACAGGCCACTCTGCCCAGAGTGGGTGCCCCCTTATTAGGGTTGGGACAAAACCCCAAGAGCATTTAAAACCAACGGGAGTGGCCTCCGAGCCCCAACGCGCTGTCACTGTCCAAGAGGATGTCTGCGGCCACCATGCCACAGGTATCAGTGACTGGATTTTCAGATGGAATTTCCCGTAACAGATCGGATCGGAAACAAGATTCTTTGCCTCTCAGGGCGGGGGAAGCTAGCTAAATGCTAGTGAACTAAATCCGTTCCCCACTGCGAACCTAGAGTCAAATGAAATTCGCTAAGCTTCTTCCTTCCTCAGCCTCAGGCTGGATCCGCTGTTCACACGATAACTGGCCACAGGCCACGACTCACTTCTCCCAGGACCCTTCACACTATTTTAAAACTCCGACCGCTGCAGACTGAAGCAAATGAGACAAAACGACACGTCGTTTGTGTGCCGAGGGCTGGGATTCTGGGAAAGCTCGGGGCGGGGGGATGTTCTTGGCTTTTCACCCAGAAGTGTCTAACGGACGGCCACTCCTTCACGTGTCAGCAGCCCAGCTTTCAGTCGGGCACACCTGGACGCGTTAGAAAAAACTGCGACCCACCACATTATTAAAAAAAAAAAAAAAAAAGGAAACGTCATGTTTTCACTAGCCTGGGCTTTGTTGATGAGACTCGAGTGAACAAACTCACCGCGAGTCTCGTGTTCTGTCCTAAATCTCACTGTCAGACCTGAACCAAGTCCAGTTTCCATGAAGTCCTGTTTCACATCCCTTCACACAAGCGCTCTGCCCCCGCCAGGATCCGAGAGTGACCTGTACAGGCTTTCCTCTCCAGGAGGACAGTCAAGCATAAATGATCATGTGGCTTACTGTTCCTCAGGACAATGCTGACAACTCAAGGTTTATTTTCCCCATGAACAGGGTGTGCTTAAGTTGATGAAATGAATCAAAATCAGCTTATGGAAAAGGTAAAAAATGTAGTTTACTGAAAGATATGTATCTTTACAAAGAGAAGGAGCTGTCTAGAAGTTTAAATAAAAGTGAAGACTTTAAAACTAACGGACAGTATACGTAAAGCTGAAGTCACTGCCTTCGGTGACACACACACCGCATCCAGCGTTTTACGCAGGACGGTCATTCTTAAGGCAGAAAAACTGAATGTGACACGTAATGACTCGGCTCTTACATACCAGGGTCAGACTGCGGGTGGACTTGAGCAGACCGCTGCCTTGCGCACGAGGTGACCACCTCTGCTATTTCATCCTTAGAGTACATGAGAGACACACATTCGAGAGAAGAGGATGGATGCTAAGATGCACAAACGTGATTTTTAAATAAGAGGTCGATGAGACTAGGCTTTCTATCGTGAGGTGAAACGACTCCCAAAACAAACTGATAAACTCAACACACTCTTCTACGGTACGTAAAAAGTCTGAAATAGCGAAGAATCACTTTGCGGAGCGTGTTGTTCTAACTAGCTTCTAAGGTCTGGTGTAAAAGGCAGCCTGCAGAACCGAAAGCAGCTGAAAGTCAGCTCACACTGCTACTCGGGAGGCTACCGTTTAGGCTATTCCTACCTCGTCAGTAAAATCCTGTGCAGGGAGGAGGTCGATATGTAGTAAAATAAAAATGAAGCCCCTCCCAACACATGTGCAAAACCTCTTGTCAGTTACTAGCAAAAATATAACGAAAAACATCTTAATTACAGAATCAGAGGCATCGAAGCCAGACGCATACAGTAACGTGCCACCCTGCCTAGGTGACGGACAACGGGATGACAGCGATGAGGACGTCAGATGGGCCACCTGGGGCGGGCGGGAGCAGGGTGCTGAGAGGAACCAGGCCCGAGGTCCGGCTGGCTCCCCCGCAGACGAGGTTCGAGCCCTCAGGGCTGCGTGTGCTCCTCGACCCCTCCGCGTCCTGGGCCGACCCCTTGACCTAAAAGACGATCTGAAGCAGGTGGTGGGACTGCAGCTGTGTAAGTACCTTCCCGAGCGCCTGGCGTTATGCCATTCTCTGGCAACTGTCAGACGTGTACGGAGGTTACCTGCCTCACCTCTGAAGACATGAAGCGTTTCTTCTTTCACGGCGGCAGGAGTCCATGCAAGATTTGTAAACAGCGATACAAAATACTGTAAACATAACTGAACAGAGCTCGTATAAAACAGAAGAAGTAAACCCGAATTTACGAGTGGGTAAAAAAAACAGGGCGGCTTCACACCAAGTTCTCCCTCCTGCGCCGAGTGATTTGATTACAAATATAATCCTGAGCTGAAACACGGGCTGGGGGAGAGCCATCTTTGCATACAGAACATCCGAAGGACGCTTACTCTTTTACTTTCCTCCAGCGACATTCGACTGCCAGGGACAGTTCTGAACGTGCGACTCTGGAGACACGTTTACAGTTTGGTGTGGCGCCCGGGCCGGGGGCCCGCGGCCGCGCTGGCCATGGACGCGGAGGCTACGGCGTCCTCCGCCTCCTCCAGCTCGTCCTGCAGCTCCTGGCTGACGCTGGACTGCAGGGCGGCGGGCGTGAGCCACTCCTTGGGGAGGCAGCTCTGGAGGAAGGGGATGCAGGAGCTGAAGTAGGCGAGTCGGTTGATCCAGCGAGGAATCTCCTTCCCGCAGAGAATCTGGAGGAGAGAGGGGGTTGTCAGTGAAGGGGCGAGGCCATCTGGCTCGCTGCCAAGGAGGGGGGAGGGAGGAGACGTTCAGAGCCACTGCACCCTGCCTCTGGGGTGCGACTCTGGGCCTTTGAGAGCAAACGGCTCCTGAGGAGCGCGGCCGCCTGCCTTTCTGAAGAAGCCCGTCGAGCCGCTTACTTCTCACACCTGGGAAGCTGAGCTCATCCCATCTGCCTTGCTTCCTTTGATCCCTGCAACTGCCTGAGATGCACGAAGTACTCGGAACAACACAGAAGACGAGACTCTGGCTGACACGAGGTCTGATCAGAGTAAGGGGAGCCCCCCGCAGGCGGAGCAGTCAGTCTCAGACGTCCTCCTCTCCGTAAATTCTCCTTTTCCAGGTTCTACTTCCCTCCAGCGGCCATCGCGCCGCTTTCCCTGGCCCACATTTCATCCCTTCGCTTCTGTCCTCGACTCACTTTTGCCAAGAAGCTCACACTAGTCCAGAAAGAAGTATCTCCCCAGGTGATGACCTGGCTCTGAGACTGTGGAAGGGGACTGTGGCCAGTGCAAGGCGGGAAGCCTGGCTGAGCTTTGGTGTGCCGTCTCGACGAGGGACGAGGGACGACAGAGGTGGGAATGGGGGCAGAAGGGGCCTTTCTCCCATATCCTGTGCTTCTTTTGTCCTGGGAGCTCTGAGCCCCGCCTCCTCCCATCAGACAGTGAGAACCAGGCAGCTTTGCTCCTTGTCACCGTCCTTCTCTTCTATAGACAACTGGGCTTAATTGAGTCCACGTTCCACTGTCCTTGTGGTATTTTTATCTCCGAGTATGTCCAAAATTAGGATCATACGATTGAGAAGTACCATCTATCTTAGCTGATGACTTAGGAGAGGTTTCGAAGTATCTTATGTCCCCAAATTAGCTAATATGTAAATAAAGAGACATCTGTAATTAAGCAATGCAACTTTTCTAAAGGTTTGGCCTTACACCTTAATGGTTATTCACCTTACATGATACCATTCCCATCCGTCTCCTCTAAAAAACACAAACAAGTATATTACATTTTACACCCAAGACACATTTAGGGCTATCTGCATAGACGAAAGTTAACCACGGAAGTGGTGACTAGGAACACGTAGGTTAATGTAACAGATATTCCTAAGGCATTTCCTTCATTCTACTTCCTAAGTCCTTATTTCACTCAGTGGTTGACCTTCTTCCATATGATCATGTGCTGCAAGGGCAACTGACTATCCCAACGCCCGGGGGTGTCAGCTGATGAGCCTGAAACAGTTCTGTAAACCATAAGCCTCCTGTTTCTGCAGATAAAATTTTGCTGGAACACAACCATGCCTGTTTACTGATCATTTATGGTCCTTGGGGTACCATGGCAGAGGCAGGGTCCAGTCCACGAATAATCCACAAGCCTGAAACACTATCTGGCCTGTTTGGATGTGCATGGATCCTTGGTTAAGTGAGTATCTTTTAAACTTTGAATCCTGATCCATCAGTAGGCCATTCTGCACTGTATGTTGGAATTTTAAAAACAAAACAGATTGTAGATAGTAGTGTAACTGTGACAGCTGATTTAGTTATGTTACCTATGTGTACATATTGAGTCATAATGTAAAATATAAAATAAATGGGGCAGTGGTAAAAAAATACTTGGTTTATGGATGAACATTGCTTTTCATTCAAACTTCGCCCCACTGACCCTCTACGTACCTACTACCTGATGCTGCCTCTCCAACCAGCTGCTCTGAGACACCTGAGTTCTTTCAAGCACTAATTCTCTAGACCTCATCTGATAATCTTTTGCTTTCTTTCGTTTTCTTTTTTGAAGGCTCTATAATTTTGTTCTAGTTTTGGTCTTCTGCATGGGATTCACGAATCAGGAAGGCAGAAAAGTGTCTGATAAGTTGGCAAAATCAAATTTTGAGATAGGAAAATGGATTACTTATTAATAAGAGCCAGGAAACAGTTGGCAACTAAAATTTAGGAAAAATGAAATTTTAGTGTCTAAGAAGCAAAAGTCTCTTGGGCATTAACTTTTTTAAAGTGGAAGTTTCAGACTGTAATAAAAATTAGAATAAGAGACAATTATTTGTACTCACTCTCTCCCCCACTGCAAAGCCATGAATGTAATTACAGTTTAAAGCTGTGCTGACTCTAAAGTCACCGACTCTAGAAAGGTTATTCAAAGCAAGAGAAAAAACATAATACCATATTTTATGACAAATAAATAAATGTTATTTATCTGAAAAACGTTTAGCATAAAATTTAATTTACCTCTGATAAAGCTGAAGAAAAGTGATTGCAGTTTTTGTGCATCAAATGATAGGCATTGCCTTTGTATTCTTTTCCCAGTTCTTCTAGGATTTTTTCTATATCATCTTCTAGGAAGTCAGTGCTCCCTAAAACAACAGCTTCTCTTAAAGAACACAAAGAAAAAAAAACAAAACAAGAAAAAAATAACATAGCTGTGTGAGTTTTAAGTATTTATAAAAAGTATGCTAAATGATTTGCTTATTTCTAGGAATATCATGATTGATGTAACAAAGCAAGGTTAACGTAATAATATTAAAGGTAAATAAGATACTTAAAAAAATTCATTTAATTTAGTTTCCACTTGTCTATAATTAAGTTGCTGGAGCCTGCGGCGAAAGTCGAGCAGTCCCTGAGAGGGGGAGTGAGGATGGAAGAAAAGACAGAGACGAGAGAAAGATTCGGGAGGGCTCCCAGTCAATGCTGCAGCCTCGAGCTTATCCAGCACCCCCTATTTATGCGTCACGGTTGCGTGGGAGACCGACCACTGCTTGCACCTGCACCTGCACGAGAAGAAACAACTGCCTGCACCTGCGCAGGGAGCCTGCTGCTCTCTCAAGGCTCCCATCCTCCTCCTCAACAATCAGCTTGTTCTCTGGAGCCACAGGTGCTTCTCAGTCACTACCAAAGTAGCCAGGTAACTGCAAACACCTGTGAGCAAACAATCCCTTGTTCATACCCAGAGGGCGGCCATCAAACAAACGGCTCCCCACATTAAGCACACTACTTTTAACAATATAAATGCAAAAAAAGATGTTTTCTTTATAAAACAATGTCATTATACTAAAAATGTAACATCAGAGTTATTTGTACAACTATTGTATAAGTAGTTCTATTGTTAGAGAACAAGATACATGTGCAAAGAATTATTCCTGCCTAATTACGCATGCCATCAGGTGGCTGGCCATATTTTCTTTCAGAAATAATCTTTTAATCTACCTGCTACTGTGTTGCAGTAAGATGAACTATCAAAGGACTACTTTTTTTTTTTTTTTTTAAGCATTATAAAACCAAGAAAATATCCCAACCCAACCTAAACCAACCCCTCACCCTAACTACTGCTCTGGAAATGCAACAGGCATTATTCAATAGAAGGTGGACTTTTAGTCAGATACAAGTAGGCATCCAAGAGAGCTGAGAATACTTAGGAAACCTTTTCATCTCACAGTCCTGCCGACAGGGAGCCCTGGCGAAGTGGTTCAGGAGGGCATTACAGGCCCTGGGGTATGTGTTTCTATTCGATATGGGCCAAGAGAACCACAAACACAGTAGTGATAAACGTGTGTAGCCCTGCACTGAATTTCAATGTTACAATCTCATTCACTGTTTTTCACTTGGCACCTACTTATTATAGGCCCAGAAGTTTCTTTAACTCTCCTTGAAACTAAGGTTCCCAACATCCCTTTAAATACAAACCTTTATCAAGGAATGGAAATTTGACAATTGGCATTCAGATTTCTAGTGCTGTTTGCTACTCATGAGGCTCCCAAGCACTCATATCCACACATTTAGGTTTATCACGACATGGAATACATGTACTTTAACGACAGTTTTCTGGCTAATCAACTATCTAATTCTTTGAGATTTATAAACAGTAACCCCTTTCACTGGGAAAATGAAGAGGTTTTTAAGAGTGTTAGGTAGGTCACACGAAACTTTCTTCCACCTCACTCCAAACAGGAGACTGAACGGAAGCCATCATTAGATATGAATGTTTTCTAAAGCAGAACTTGAGACAGAATAACCTATACAGGTCCTCGGTAAAAGCAACAGGCTAGGTTATTTCAGGCATTTGATTTGGCTGATTCCCATCTTTACACAACCACTTAGATTTGATTTTAAAATAAAATGTCAGCAACTAAAGCAACATTAAAAGAAACATTTTAATTTCCTAGATTTTAATCTATAGAATGAATTCTGTATGCCTGAAAATAAGCTTTGGCACCTAAAACAGTGTAATAAAAATTATCTTCCCTACTTACTTAAATTTAAATGTTTCTCCTAGTTCAGAAGCATTTCCTGGGGAAATTTCAAATATTCCAGAAAAGGGGTAAGGATGGCCACCATAAGCAAATTCTGAAAAGAGAAAACTCATGATTTTTAGTATTTATCACACAAAACTTAACCAGAATGCTGAATTAGCTTTTACGAATGACAGGGTAAATAATGATACTAAATATTTTCCAGTTTATAACACTTTCACGAACATCTCATGTAGTTATTACTTGTACAGAACAGTTGACACAAAAGACCTGAAACTCTAATAATGAAAAATGCTCAGAGGTAATGCTGAGCTTGTTCTCACTGGCGAGGAGAGTGACCAACACTCCAAAGTGTCAGGGCAAACTAAGTAGGTGGTCAGTTCGGTGTTTTGCCACTTTCTAAATTAAAACGATCAAATTTCAGACTTGAGCTTTACTGGAAAGCTGTCTAATAACGAGTTTCCATGGTACCTGGGCTGAAGACTCTTGGTTTATCTCTGAGTAAGAGCGAAACACTAGCAAAACTGAAAAACTGAATTCAATTCCCCTCATTCGAGAAAAAACACACTGCCAAATTAACACACACACTCGCACACTCTCCACAGCAAATCTTTTAGCTGGGAGGGAGCTGCTTGTACCACGATGAATGTACACCCAGGCTCGTCACATACAAACTCTCCTTCCGAACGAAATGGAGACTGACTTATAATCAGGAAGGAACTAAAATTTCTGGCTACAATGCTGATATTAGAGACTTAAACATTTAAGTGGCAAATCTTGGTGGGCTTATTTAAAGAATTCTGAACAACGTTTAAATGAATCTCATCACTTAAAGTTCATTAAATATGATCTGAAAAGGTCTAAGAACCAAGCATGAGAAAGAACAAGGCACCTATTAAGTTTACTTTTGATTCAGACCTTTCAGAAAAATAAAACAATGATATAAATGAGAAATAAAGTGTTTAACATTCAATTCTGACATATACGTTAACTTTTTTTAATAACAAAATTTTATAAACCAGTGTAGATAATCAGGTTAGACAAGGGAAGATTATATTTGGATTTTTAACATTTTTTAATTATAGTAAGAAAGGCCACAGAGCCATTTACTCTTCTATTCGAGAAGCAATTGTTCACTTTGAGGAATGTGTTTTGCCCTGGCTTTGCTAAGCTTAGAGACATGTTTTGAACCATGTTTCTAATCACTCCTAAATCATTTTATGAAAGGGAGGAACGATCAGGCAGACAAGACAGCAACAGACTAGTACGTAAGAACAGCTGGGTTCAAGTTCTAGCCTGTTAATATCAGCAGCATGACTTTCAGCAGGTTTTTCCCCCCTCTCATTTGTTTGTTTGCTGTTTACAACTTTCAGCAGGTTTGAGCTTTGGTCTCTTCATCTAAAAATGGAGAAAATGACACATGCCCTCATCCACCTCACAGCAGCATGGTCATATTGTTCAAAACCTGATGGCACTTTAAAAATTATAGCACGCCATACGAATTCAGTTAAAAAGAAATTTACACACGGCTTTGGCAAAAGCCAAATCGGAGGAGGAGCAAGCCCCCGACTACCGTACCACCCATAGCAACTCTCCTGCCACTGAAACTTTCAGCAGGAGTCATGGCTTTTTGGGGAGTATTTGGTGGATGCAGACTTTCCAGTAAAAATGAGGCTTAAATGACAGCCAACATTGAATATGCTACATTACACCTAGAAACAGCCAATGTGCAATATAAAAAAGGGGTAATAGAAACACCGTAGTGACACATTGAAGCAAACGAGCCTTTTCTTTGTCTTAGCTAAAGCTGGCGTGCAGTCTTCGGGGGTAACCAAGTAAATGGCGATAACACATTCTAAGAGGTGGCAAAGGCTGCCTCGCTGAAATGAATACAGGCATTTCTGCTACAGGGTGAGTTTATGATTCAAACTAAAATATTATCACAACCCTGATGCAACCGGGATGCAATCTGTTGTATGCAGAACGTGACTGCTTGCAATCTGATCAGGAGTAAATTATCTTCCACCAAGAGTGGAGGACAGAACAAAGGGAAAAGCTGCTGAAAACAGAGCTGCTGGGTTTAAGTGGCTCCTGTCACGTTTATCATAATAAAAGGTAATAAAGACTGAAAGGGGCCGAGTTAATGACAAAGGCCATCATTCTTGAGCAGAAAGTTAGAGCAGTCAAGGGCAGATGTGCTCAGTGATATTTTAAAACGGTACAACTATATCCTTGATGGTCTACAAAAACAAACTACTGAAATTCCCTCAGGAAATTGGTATTTCAAGTTTGACACTCTCTAGAATCAGCTCTTCCCAACCGAAATGATTGTTTCTATCATGTTCTCAGAGCAAATCTCTCGTGGTATAACAATCTCAAGAGGTAAACATTTTGAGACACAACATTTAGAATAAAGGATAACTAAATGAACCTGCACTCATGTGCTTTGGTCTTTTCCCCCCAAATATTCAACTTCAAGCATTTTTTCAAAACACGGTGTAAACAAATTTGGGGAGATGCTCTTCCACTTTCTGCAATAAGATATGGAAGCAGTTAAAATGAAAAGGAAGAGCTACAGCTTTGATTCTGCAACTCCTTTAAAGGAAAAAAATCTTCAGAAAGTGCAACTGGACAGTGTGTACACGTACCTCTGCCATATACTTCAATTCCTGAATGAAAGACTCCAATTCCAATGGATGAGGTGTACTCGTTCATCCAGTACTGAGAGAGAAAGAGAAGATTCAGAACATCTGTTCATGTACGACTCGACTTCCTATTACAGGAAGCTACTACTCCCCAAATTGGCCTTTCTAATCCCATTTCTTGATATTTTCCTCACCCCTCTGAAACTCCCGCAACAACAACCCATTTGGTCCTGTCTCTATCCCTGGGCCACATACCACCTGAGTAAGGCCTTTCTGGGGCAAAACAAATGTCTCGATTTGCCTACAAGCACATTAGCTAAGGCCAGGAGCAGAAGCCATAAAATAAAAACCTGGTCATGTTGTGGAAAAAATGGATATCAAAAGCTCTCCTGTTAGTGACTTTTTAAAAAATCAAGACATCTGGGTTCATATCTATTTTTCTTCTACCTTAAGCATCCACTTTTACTCTCTGGTAAGCTCCCTTAAGACAGGGGTATTTTATTCTTTTCAAAAAACGTTTAAAAAAGACATACATATGACATATATAGCATATCATGTCCTGATTCAGCTCAAAGTTTAATAATAATGTAGGAATAAATACGAAGCACAAAGGTTAGAACATTTTCTTATAATTGGCATGAAAAAAAATTCCCATAAAAGGTAATATCTGAACTGGGTTTTTTAGGAACAAATGAGATTTCCCCAAATAGAAAATTCTGAGGATGGGTGGGGTGGAGGGGCATGGGAAGAAAATGTATATAAGTAGTGTGATATGAAATTATGGTGGCTGCATGAGAAAGGGGTTAAAAGGATAGACTGGAGAGCTATACATAGAAGAAGGGAACTGAGTTAAAAGCTCATTAAATAAACATGTAACACTTCGTGTTACAAAACTATCAGGTTAGAGGGTGCATAATCTGTCTTTAATTTTTCTAGGTTTATTCAAGGTTCAACCTTGACGCCAGACCCTTAGCCAATTTCTCCTGGACTTGGGAAAATGCACATTCTCAGATACTGCTGGAAAAGTATAAATGGATAAAATCAATTTTTTCCCCACTATAATGTAACTGGAAGAAAAGTTAGGCAACAATAAACAAGAGATATCTGAAGAACAAGGGACTCTCTCATCTAGGTATCAAATCTTTATTAAAACGGTATGGTCCCACTGTTACAGGAACAGATCCTTTGTGTATGATAAAGGTGGCCTTTAAAATTAATAATAAGGGATGTATTATTTAAAATGTGTTGACATTTCACATATCTAAAAATTCTAGTGTCTAAAAATAATCACAAAGAAAATAGATTGAAAAAAATCTTAGAGGAGAAAGCCAACCTAGAAAACCTAGAATTTATAGAGGAAAACAAGATATTCAACACGAACATTTACAACTTTTTATTGTGTAAAACTGTATTTATAAGGTCAAAAGGTAAACACCACACAGGGAGAAAAGATCTGTAACACGTATAACACAGATTAGCAGGAGAATACAAGTTTCCTTCTCTGTCTCATTCTATTTGGCTCCTGCTTTGGGGCATCCTGAACTTAAATGGCGAGTTGGGAAAGTGAGGGATATCTTTTTATCTGAATCAATTTGATTTTGGATGGAGAGCAGGGAGGGTGCACTCTAAAATGTTTTCTAACAGCAAAGATGGTCCAATTAATCAGTCCTTGAACTCAAATCTCCAATTAAAAACCTCTAAAAAGGTGACTTCTCAAGAGACTGCATTCTTGATTCCAGACAGCTGCCTACAAAACCAGGTGAAAAGCGGGCTACCAGCACCACATCAGGAAGAGAAGAAAAATCCGGCTCTATCTACAAATATTCTGGTCAGCCGTTTCTCCACGGACAAACAGCAGAACATTCCTGACAAGATGTTTAGAATTTCCATCCTGGAGCTGGTTTTCCTTGGTGTGGTTTTTCTGAACGGGCTGAAAAGGAACGGGGGTAAACGGTCCCTGGAGAGCTGGTCAGGGAGCGATGCCCTCTCAACGCTTTCGCTCCTGGTAGGCCGGCCCGGCTCCAATTAGTGACCACGCCTGGGAGGCTCAACCTTTAAAACCCGGGCAGGCTGCCTTTAATTCAAGGTCAGCGCGCCTCACCAGGTCCTGCTGCCTGGAAGGCCTGCAAGGCTCTGCAGACAACACGGATGACGCCTAGCTCAGGAGGGATTTAACGAGAGACCTGTGAACAGCTGGAACAAAAAAGGAGGCACACGGGGCCGAGTCTGTCACCGAACGATTTCAGGTGTAAGACGCCCCTACAACGAGCGGCCTGCCGTCGCTGTTATGCCGAAGTAATTGCTGTCCTCGCATGGTTACGATTTCTGATGTTGATGCTTCTCACTGCTTCTCTATCATGGTTTCCATCCCACGTCATTACTTTAAAAAATGACTTTACTGGCATCAAAACACTGCACATGGCACCTCGGAAATAAAAATCTCCCTAGACGGTCAAGAGAGTTTCTCAGATTTACGATGTGGAAATTCATGCTATTGCAGAACACTGCAAAACAGTGACATTTTCTAACAGAAAACATATCAATATGCAACGTGAAATCACAGCCAGGAACACATATTCATGGAAAACTGACGAGCAAAGCAAGCTGCTAGATAGGACTGGCTGTTAGCAAGGTGTGTTAGTTTTCCTTGGGTGTGTCTTCCTTGATATTGCTGTCTAACTAGGAGGAGAGGCCAAAAGTTTAAAGTCACATACTTGGGGAAAATGGATAATCCAGGACGAGTCTGACCAAAAGTTTAGCTTTTAACTTGAACTTGGAAAAGAGTGCTTTTACTCCAAAAGCCCCGGCCGAGGTTGAGTACGGCTCGTATTCAGGAGGCCAGTTCGAGAACTGTGCCCCGACAGTCACACAGTACATGGGGCCAGTCTTCAGAGAGTTTACTGCACGAGGGCCACCCTGTGGGACGGAGGAGAGACACAGAACACTGGAGGGAGGCCCGACAGAGGCGGCGGTATGTTCAGGTTTCCCCAGTGCTGACACCAGATGATCCCTCAGCGGGTCTGTGTGTGTCTGCTTCAGTTAGTTCACAGTTTGGTTCTTCGCAAACCCTTCCCAACACACCCAAGGAAACAGTAAATCAGCCAGATGCTGCCACAAACGGTCTCTCCGTGGAGTTACCACAGCATCTCATGTCAACCACCGACCCAAACCGTCCCAACTGAGGACGTCATCTGGTCAGCTGACCCTAAGGCTATCTTTCCCTTAGGGACAAGCGGGAAAGCCACAACATTCCTCTGTTCCAGTTTAGGTCAATGCTTCTGTTACATTTGAATTTACTTCAGATTATTGCTTGGATTTTAAAAAAGGTTGCTTCAAATGTTACAACTAACACAAGTTGAAGCGTCTGAACTAGAGTGGAAAGGATGCTGGAATCTGGGGTGCTCTGTCTTATTTTTTTCATAAATATTTGATAACTTTTTAAGGTACGGAATCTGTCTCAAAAGTTTGATTTTAATTCAGATCATGGAGCCAGAATGCCTTGTGTGACCGGGGGAAAGAAACTTATCCTCTGCGTATTTATAAAAGAGATAATAAACAGCATCTGCTGTTGGGAGGATTAAATGAATTAATGATGGATGAAGGACTTAAAGAGTGCCTGACCCATGGCGAACGCGAACTGTCAGTAGAGTTACTGACAATACCATCCTTCCCTAACATTTCTGTTGCAGCAGATCAGTTCTGGCTATCTGTTAATTCTCAGAATTTTCAAGAATCCTTGGCAGTGAATGTCAAATAACCAGGGGCGGTGACCCGCTAAACTGAATGGCAAATAATGGCAGTCAAGACTCCTATAAGCAATGGTTCGTATTCTGGAGGAGGACAGAGCTGAGCAAAAGGTCTCTGTAAGAAAGGCAGGGTTCCACGGGATGCTCACACATTCACCAGGGACATGAGCAGAGGGCCGAAGAGCCACATCTCTCTCTGACTCTGGGACCTTCTGGATGTGCACTTCCTGAGGCCACAGAGATGGTCAGTACACAGAAGAGGCCTGGGGAGGCCCATACACACTTTACATCCCGACACCAACCAGTGTCACTGGTTTCGAAGGCTTTTTGAAGCATTCCAAAGTATTAACATAAGAGGAAACAAGTCACAGTAAATAATCATCTTGAAATATGTGGGAAAGCAAAAAATACATACAGGAGTACAATTACCTTTGAGCCCAATTTTGCCTCAATGCAAAAAATGGTCTAAACATTTCCATTTATTATTTTAAAGCACTGTTCACAGGAGTGAACTGACTGTGCTATATTACAACCATATATTAAAATGTTAAATTATTCTTCTGACAGAGAACTTTCAGGAAACTTCATTTTAGTCAGTGATTTGCTTTATCAATTTAATACAATTTTATGCTTCCTGTTTGCAAGCGACATAACGATAAATGCTATCTCCCTAGTCTGGAACTTAAAACACTTAATATAACCACTTAGGGTCTGGGCCTGCCTTCCTTAAAAGGTAGTATTAAATAATCTGAGTAAGTATAAAGTATGACTGCTTCCTCTGAAAAACCAGAACCAGGGTTCATCTGGATGAAAGCAAGAATTTTACTTACTTCCTGTAAAAAGGTGCTTAAAGAATAGAAAAGGCGTTCTGATTGAGTTAAAAATCCAAAATAAACTGTGACTAGTGGAGATTGTGGGATGATTCCCATGGTGTCATCTCATATAAAACTGCCCTCGATGCCCACGCTGTTAAACCACCTCATGATGTCTTTTTGGTACCACTGGGTTGAGTCCAGGTAATCTTACAGCAAATGCCATTTCATAGTAAGCCAGATTAAATGCTATCGATGCTGCCTTAGCATTGGGCTAGTCATAAAGCAGAGTTCACAGAATCACCGTGAACGGAGAAGTTATTGAAAGGAGAGCAGTTTTAACAGTCCAATCAGCAGTGAACCAAACGCCCCTTGAATATTTTTAAGACTAAATCTATTATATAACCCACAGTTTGACTCTACTAGTGAGGAGAAATAGACGAGGCGGGGTACTGTCAGCAGTTCTTGGTTTTAATATCACATCTCTATCAGAAAACCAAGCTCTGGGCAAATCTCTCCCATCGGGCGCTTCCTTCAGTTGTGTCCATGGCTGGGTCAAATATTTCCTCGAGTGGGAAACTCCTTTTAAGGTTTACTTACACTTGATCATCCCCCTGAATGAGGCTCTCGAGTACATGAGGTCTGAGACTGAGCCTTACCTAACTCCGTACCGTCCACGATGCTGGGTATTGTATCACCGTGCCGCGTTACACTCAGTACACCCAGGAAACCACTCCAATGCTCGATCACTGACTCAGTAATGCAGAGACCTCCTATTCTGAGAACTATAACTGAGCCTCATCTCTGAAGGAGAGAGAGAATCTAGTGGGGATGTTCCTTTTGGAAAGTAGAATTTCAACTGGACTTTCAACCAAATCACCCTTTTCACACTATTCAGTAAGAGAATATACACAACCGATCACACTGAGAACTGCTGGCAACAATACCATGTAAAAGTCCTTATCTGGTGGCTCTTTTCCTTTACTGCTGGACAGTGAGCCAGAAATTATAATTACACGGTAGTATACAAACCCATCTCAGGCTAGGCTGTTTATTTTCACGATTTCCACAAATGTTTAAGGACTGATAAATGAATTCCATTAAGTTTATCTGGCTGAAAGGCCAAAGACCAGCTGTCAACCCTAACACACAAGGGGCAAAACAATTAACCCCAATGTTTTACATACGCTGTGATGGAGGTTTCAGGGCTGCTGTCAAACATCGCCTGCTTTTAATGCTTCAAGCTGGATAGCACTTTGTTCCCCTTCTGTTAAAGCAGGCAGAGTCCAAAGTTCAAGGTATTAAGTGTTACAACTGCTAAAAAGTATTCAAATGGGAGTTTGTTCAGTTTCCATAAACCTGCAAATAACGAAATTAGCAATAACAATAGCTAACACTTTCTGGTGCTCATCAAGTGCTAGGTATCACTCTATGCGTTTTATGTAAATTGACTCGTTTGATCCTTACAATAACCCTATGAGCCAGATCCAGTCCCATTCCAGAAAGGAACAGAGGCACGGAGAAGTTAAGTAACTTCCCCAAGGTCACACAGTTGAAAAAGCAAGAGGCAGGACACAAACCCAAGAATTCTGGTTCCAGGCAACAGCACAGAGACAACTGCATTACATTACAGCTGACCTTGAATAACATGCGTCTGAACAACATGGGTCCAGTTATATGTGGATTTTTTCCCATGAACACACAAGAATATTTCTGGAGGTTTGCGACAATTTGAAAAAAATCGCAGACTAATCACATAGCCTAGAAATAGTGAAAAAATTAAGAAAAAGTTAGGTATGTAATGAAGGCATAAAATACACGTACATACTTTCTCTTGCTTATGATTTTAATAACATTTTTTCCTTAGCTTACCTTATTATTAGAATTGTAAGGGTCAGCTATATGCCCATGATAATGTACTATGCTGAATTATCTGTGGTGTGTATCCCCAATTAACAAAGGGAGCTACGGCTCACACAGAAGACAGCGTTGGGATGACTGGCCTTCCAGTTGGGAACACACGTGTAGATTATTTTTATAATTTCACGCCAGGGAAACCTTTTCTAGGGATGACATGAAACTGAAAGGTCATAAAACAACAGTTTTGACCACGGAAGGCAAAGGACACTATGAACATACTTAACAAGCTTAACAGGGGACTGTAATTTACGTACTTTCATTTCATAATTTATACGCTTGGTCTTACTTGTCTTCATTTCACATTTTTCTCTTTTTGTTTTCTCTCTTACACCATATGGGCTATGTTTCTCTGCTGTTTCCGCTCTAGTTCTGACTTTATCCCAACATTTACACGACAAAAAATTTACACATACACTGCAATACAATTTTCTAATACCAACAAGAACCAGTTGTATCTACTGACCCACTTCCTCTTCGGCAGGGCTGCTGGATGCTTCTGCCTCCTCCCTCACCCAAGGTTTGGTCCATGTAATCTGAGGATTTTTTTAACATCATGTTCATTCTCTTTGAAGAGTAATTCTGGATACTGGCACTGTTTCTACCCGTATCTATGTAATAGGGTTTGCCTGTATTAAACAAGTATTGATGCCCGTGGCATTTTCTTTTTTACTGTCACCATCTCATTCTTAAGTTTTTGACTTATTTTGACTCTTCAACAGTATTTGGTATGGTCTGTGTCCTTTTGCAGAGATGACAACTGGAGAAGCTGTAGCATTCAACCAAAATGTTTTCCCTTTCCATACACTGTAGATAATGCTCCATTTTCTTAAGGCTTCGGTGTCATGACAGAGAAGTCTGAAGTCAGTCTGATTTTGTCCCCTTCTAGTAACTTATTTTGCCTGTGTATATTTGTAGGACTTTAATTTCCCTTTAGTTTTATAATTTGAAAGTTAAACCAGGCTTTGGCTGCATGTTCCTAACTTTTAAAAAATTCTGCCTAGCACTTCATCGTTTGGGATACTGACACTGACCCTCCTACTCAGGGTTCTGAGAGATTTTCTGAATCTTGCTATTTTCTCTTCAGTTTTCTATCTGCTGAGTAACACTCATTGTAGTTTTAAAGTTGGCAATGGTGCTTTTCAGCTTTGTAGAATGTATCCTGATCACAGAGTTCCTTCTTGGGACTGCCTGCTCCGTTTTCAACGTTCCTCGTCAATCAACTTGAGAACATAAATCAGAAATTCTCTTAAAAACTTCTCGTTTCTTGCTGTACATTTACTTAAGAGGCACATGGCCCGATTTATCCTTTGTACTAGCTTACCCTCTGCTGGAACATTCTTTCCCTGGCGTCCCCTTTAGATATGCCTTCTTCTTGGTGAGGCCTGTCTTGACCACTTGATTTGAAACTGTAGTAGCCACTGCACTAGCCCAGCCTGACTTACACTGCCCTTCCCCCTCCCTGCTTTATTTTCTCCTTTAGCCCTCTTGCCATTCACTGCACCTACCATACTTACTAAGTCTATTTTGTTAACAGATGCCTTTGATATATGAGCTAGGCATTACCTTATTTAATCATCTACATATATTTTCTGAATAAAAATTTCAAAAAGAAAAGAAAGAAACAAAGTCCCACTTTTAGCCCTGGGGAAAATAAAGAATACTATAGAAAAGACGCCAATTCTTTCCAAGCTAACTTATACGTTTAGTACAATTCCAATTAAAAAAAAAAAAACTTATGGAGTACTGGGTATATATGTATATATTCCCAAAAAAACTGAAAGCAGATTTTATACACTTACGTTCATAGCAGTATTTTTCACAACAGCTCAAAAATGGAAGCAACCCAAATATACATCGATAAATGAGTAAACAAAATGTGGGATATACATACAATGGAATAAATGCTCAGCCTCAAAGAGGAAACTCTCACACATGCTACAACATGGATGAACCTTGAAGATACTATGCAAAGTGAAATAAGTCAGTTACAAAGAGACGAAGACCGTATTCCCCTTAGATGAGGTATCTAGTCACATCCACTGAGACAGAAGGCAGAATGGTGGGACCTGGGGCTTGAGGGGATGGCAAAATTAGAAATTGTTTAATGGCTACAGAGTTTTAGTTTTCCAAGATTAAAAGTTCTGGAGATTGGTGGCACAATGATATGAATGTACACTACTGAACTCCACAGCTAAAAATGGGTTAGATGGTAAACGTGTTTTTGAACACAATTAAAAAAAATTATGCTTTTTTTTTCAGAGAGCCTTATAAAATATTCCTAGAAAAGGAAGTGAATAATAGCCAGCCAAGAAAACCTGGGAGTGATAAAGGAAACTGGCCCAGCCATATAACTACAAAATGATAATAATTAAAACAGTGTAGTAATGAGTAGACTCAATAATTCTGTATGGGCAAGAATTTAGTATTACAGCTAGGATGACATCACAATTTAGTGAGGAAAGACATTCACTTCAAACAATATGGGGTCAATTAGTTAATTTCTAAGTTTTAGGGGTAAGAGACCATCAGTCATATACTAAAATACATTCCAGATAAATGCTTAAAATTATTTTCATGTATCTCATTTCCCTTTATGATATTTCTGCCTTTCTTATACTTTAAGATTTTTTTTGGCAATCTTCCCTTGAAATTCTATTAACCAACTGGGTGACACTTAAACGATAAGTTGCTTTGGATTTTAAATAATGTAGAAAATCTGACAGTCAACAAATGGAAAGTATAAGTACATCCTATCTTAAGAAAAATCCACTTAAAAGAAATCACCTATAACAGTAGGCTTTCCTTGGTAGTTACAAGTATTTAATTTACAAATTTCATTAAATTCTATTTTAACTTTATCCATCATTATAAATGTGACCTTGGAACTGATACACTACACCACAGCAGTTTGAAGGGCCTGTGGACACCAATGTGCTTGGACCCCTTAACATCTGAGCATCTGCCAGTCAAAAAAGGTTTCCATACTTTAATTTTTGAATACTTGAAATTTTCCATTTTAAGTTAATATTTATTCCATGCCAAGTCAAGGGGCTGCTAAAAGGGAACACTGAACATATTTCAGTTTACAAAATACCTTTCACAGATGGTGTGGTGGGCAGATGAGCCCTTAAGATGGCATACTCTAGTCTCCAGAACCTGTGAACATGTTACATCACGTGCAGACAGACTCTGCAGGTGTATTTAAAGTCATAGACCTTGAGATAGGGATACTATCCTGGATACCCCCGTGGGTCCCATCTAATCACACGAGCCATTAAAAGCAGAACCTTTTCTGGATGGAGGCAGAAGAGATGTGGCAAAAGGGAGGGCAGACATACTTGAAGAAGACTCAATGCACTTTCGCTGGTTTGAAGATGAAGACACAGGTGAGGAATGCAAGAAACTTGCAGCAGCTGGGAAAGGCTCTCAGGTGAAAGCAAGGAAAGGGACTGCTGCCCTACAACTGCAAGCAAGTGAATTCTGTCACAATCGAATGACCTTGGCAGCAGATGGGCCCCCCAGAGCCCAGGCTGGCCGACACCATGACTCTAGCAGGTGAGGCCTGGAGCAGAGCAACAAATACACATAGAGATTGAATTATTTTCTTATATAGATAAAGATGCTGCCACAAACAATGTAGGAGGACAGATTTATGACTACCTTTTTTTTTTTTTTTAAGCTAGAATCATGGGTCATTGTTTCTACGTGTAGTGGTAGAAATGGCACTGGCCCAAAAGCATACTTGGTACAAGAAAATTAAGACTAGTTCCTCTTAACTAGTTAATCTATGTTGAAATTCAGGAACTGACAATGTTTTTGGAAAGATTTATGTTCCTAAGAGTAAGATCCAATTTCAAAGAAGGGAGGACAGATTAAAATGAAATAATACCAAAGGTTGAAACCAGTAAGGCTATGATATGACACAAACAGAGATAACGAGGGCCTGCACTTGAGAAACTACTGTGGGGATGAGGGTCGGGAAACCAATTTAAAGAATACTCAGAAAATAAAATACGTGACAGGCATCACAGGTTCCCAGCTAACTGTCATATCCAACAGCATTCCTCACCCACCACTCAACAGAAAGCTAGAAAAGCCAGAAATCCTCCTTCTCAACTCATCACAGCCCCAAGTGAACCAAATCTGGACTCTCTCTTGGAAAGGAGGGAGGCTCTGGCAATGCCCCTCTTTGTGTTAAAGGAAAGAGCTGCATGGAGAGGAAGGCCCTACTCGCTTCTGCCCTCCTTCACATCCTGCTGAATGAGGATACTCTGTTTGCTGCTATGCCCTTTTACAACTAAGAGGGAGCAACCGAGAATAAAAGCCAGCGTGCTGAGGACAGCAGAATAAATGGATGGAAAGTCTTGGTCCCTGACGACCCAGCTGTGATGCTGAACTAACCCAGGGTCTGTTCATCTCTGGACTTATTAAGCACCCTTCCAGTTAAAGCCACTGATTGTCGAGTCCTATGACTCTTAGAATCAACCAAACCGAAACAGAGACCGGACTTGGTGACCTGACTAGGAAGGGTTTGCAATAAAGAGGAATTTAATTTTACTCCCAGGGTTCTTGGGGAACTGAGTAAAAGATGAAATGACAACACAAGAGGTACTGGCGGGTAGAGGTGCTGGACAGGTCTGAGATGGGAAAGGATGGAAGGAAGAAAGCTTGTTCTTGGACATGCTGCTTTAGTGATATCATGGAATCATCTGGGTGAAGAGCATATTTAGATGAATCTGGAACACATCCAAAAAGTGTGACTTAGATCTGCTGATGTATAGAAAGCCTGATCCTGTCTCACAAGGCATGACCTCACTTCACTCTCTCTTGGTGAGTCTAATGGAAACAGGAGGCTCAAAAGAATGAAGTCCAGACCAAAACTGCCTTAATTTGAGAAGCCCTAGAAAGTGTTTCTTTTCTATGAAGACTCTGAAGATGTACAGATATTATTTTAAAATAGGAAGATTGTTTACAGAATAAATCTAGAAATAAATAACACTACTGCATATGTTTATTTTATAAAAATCCATTAGCAGCCAGGATAATCTGAAAAGCACATAATCTGGATCTGTGACAAATGAAGACCTTGTGCTAATGTGACTACACCAGAGACTGTCCCAGCAACTGAAACTAACATGAATCACCTGCTTTACAATGTACACCAGTAAAAATTAGGAGTATGTGAATAACCTCATTCCCAAGGCCTGGAAAATAACTCCAGGACATGTTTTATTGGTGGTAGATTATCCCAAAGTACGAAGTGAAACATAATCACCGAGAAGGCGGCAAGCAATAATTTAGCAGTGCTGTGTAAGATCAGGTAGCCTTATGAGGAATTAATACAGGTGACCCTGACACAATTATTTTGTACATGTGGCCGAGTTTTAGAAGAAAGGAATTGATTAGCAGCTCCTATGTACTGAAGAGGAAAAATACAGTCAGAGCTGGAGCAGGGGGATAGTTTCACAGACAAGAGGCACGAGGACATATGGCAAGCGGTCCCTATAATCAGGGACTCTGAGAGCAAACCAAAGGCTGAATTTCATGCTTACAAAGGTTGGACCAGACAGCTGATGTACTGTACAGACCACAGCAATCCTCATCAAAGGCATCTAAGACGAACAGCAAGCACTACCAAAGATAAAAGCAATGTGCCTTTGACATCAAGCGAAATGTTTCAAAACGCAATACTGACTGGGGAAAAGTGAATATAATTCTAACTCATAACTTTGATCATGCTGCTCTCAACCGTAAAAACTTTTAAGTGGGCCCCCTGGCTCTCAGACCCCCTTAACCCTTCACTCACTCTAGTCTTAGACTAACAGAAGCTCTAATCAAACTTTCGGTTTTGTCTCCTTTCAAGCATCTGACACTAGTTATACTGGACCAGCTGGTATTACCCAAGTCCATCCTACGTTTTCCTCCTCCTGCCCTTCTTCTCCTGCTGATGGTTCTCTGCCTGCAGAGAGCCTACCGATCCTTCAAGTTTTGCCCCTTGTTATCATCATTCCACGTTCCCCGGTCCTACATGTAATCCCCCTCCTTTCCATCGTGTTCTGCTCTTTCCAAAACCATGCTATTCTGTTTTGAATTGTTACTACTGTGTACCTCCCCTATGGTATCCTAAATTCCTTGAAGAATTCATTTTTGTGACTTCTACAGGGGCATGATAAGTTATTATAGATCGCTGTGTTAGTGACATAAAAAATCAGAGACAGAAGCCCTCAAAAGAACATACAAGGGCAAGTTTATTAGAAGTCTAATAATTCTGACATTCATATGCTCCTTCTCTTGTTTATAGGAAAAAGCAACATATAAGAAATAAACAGAGGAATTATTCAGTAGACAAGATAATGAATCACTGCGGTCTAGAAATTCCAGATCCTATTTTTAGTTAACTGGGCAGGTTTAATCTACCTTTTTCTCTAGTTGCTTCCTCTACCAGTACCTACTTTAGAGAAGTAATGTGAGGAACAAGATCTTTGTTAATTAGTTAACACTTTTAACATTGCTCAGAAAACTCCTCCCTGTAAAATATACTGGTTTAACTATATCTAGCTGTTCCTACATTTATCACCATTAGCAATGTTTTCTGATTCATAGAATACATGAAGTGTAAAGAAGCCCATTATATGCCGAAGAACGTACTTTTAGTTTTACTAAAAAAGCAAAACTACTCTCTTCCTCTACTTTCACAGACTCTTCTTAGGGTAAGAAATTGCGGCCTTCTGCCTACTGCATAATCCTAATTTACAGAGGGACTCAATAATCTAGAAGAGGCATGCTGTGTTCTCAAGAACAGAGCATATCCTAAGGGATGGTGTGTAATAGTCTATAAGAAACCAAATTCATATCACGGGGGAGGCAAAGAAACAGTAAATGACAATGAAAAGTTTTGAAACATAAATGTACATAGTGACCACGAAAAATTTAAACCTGGAGAATGACCTCTTCATCGGCGACACAGGCCAAAGAGTTCACAAAGTGCCCTGCTTTCCCAGGACCTCTAGTTGTGATTATTCTTTCCTGTAACTTTCTCTCATGTGTCACTTTTCTCAGAATGTTCCCTGATGTGAACGCCACTGAGAACTCACCTCAAGTCCTAGGCAATCTCTCCGCCCTCGTGACATAATTCCCTGGTGGCGGTAAAGGAATTCCTTTCTCCCCCAAATGCTACACTGTAGACGCAGAAACTATCAACGACGCACGGAAAAAAGTTGAGACCCGCGAATGAGAACCGAGACGCCAGACCTCTCGGGTTTCTGCCCTCCTGCACCTCTGAGACAACAAAAACGATGGGGACTTTTCACCTGCCACCCCACAGAGACACATTTTAAGAAAAACCGAACAATCGCCCACCCAAAGCTGATTACCCAGAGCAAACAAAGGCAAATAATCTGTTTCGCTGCCACGACGATTCTCGACCGGGCGCTTCGCGTGCAATTCCAAGGCAAACCCGACCCCGGGCCGCGCTCCGAAGCGCGTCGGGCACCCCGGAGCCGGGGGACCGAACAGACAAGTTCTCCCCTTGCCTCTCCTGTGGTCACGCCGGACACCTGTTGCACCACCTGCAGAGAGGCCCCCGGCAGCGAGGCGAGGAGCTCCGGCACCCTACATAACTCGCTGGGCTGTCTTCCCGATCCCTTTCAGCCTCGTCTCGTCTATCGAGGTAGCTGGCCTAGGAGGCAGGCCAGGGTGTGGCCGGAGGCTCCTGTCCACCTGCGCGGAGGTTCCGGGGGCGCGGGCAGCGGCGGCTCGCAGGTCGCCCGGGGCCGTGCGAGTTTTGAAGACTTGGGCTCGGAGGGACGCACGGACGGACGGACGCACGGACGGAGAGGGAGAGATGCTCTGCTCGGCGCGAGACGGGGAGAGGGGGGACGAGGAGGCAGAGGGGACGGGGCGCGCGGGGCGGCCCGGGGCCCCGGGGACGGGAGCTCGGCGGGGCGCGCGCCCGTCGGGCCGGGAGCGGGGCCGGAGCCCCGGGGCGCGCGGGTCCGAGGCTGGCCCTCGCCTCCCCTCCCCTCCGGTGCCCTCCCCCGCCGCCCCCGGCCCCGCGGAGCGCGCCGCGCCGCACTCACCATGTCGTACACGTTGAGCACCACCAGCTGGTTGGCCCCCATCGTCGGCCTCGCCCGCGCCGCGGCCGCCGCCCCGTCCCGCCGCCGCTCCGTCTCCGCGGGCCCGAGGCCGCCTCGGGGGGCCGGGGCCGGGCACTACGCGGCCCGCGGCGGCCGGCGCGGGCGCATCGGGCAGCCGGGCCGCTCCCCCGGCGCCGCCGAGACCCCCCCGCGCCGCGCACCCACCGGGCCCGACCCTGCCTGCGGCCGCTCGGCTGGCCCGCTCCGGCTCCGGCGCCTCCCCCGGCGGCGGACACGTGGGGAGGGGCGGGGCGGCGGCGGGGGGCGGGCGCCGCGGGCCCGGGGGCGGGGCCGGCCCGGCGCGGGGGCCCGAGCCCGCCTGCGCGCTGGCGCTCCGCGGCCGCGCCTCGCGCGGGGCCCAAGATGGCGCGGCTTCCGGCCTGCGCGCCCGGCCGGAGCGCGTCCCGCGGGGACCACAGCTCCCGGCATGCCCTGGGGCTCACCCCCGCTCGCCCGCCTGGCGCGCCGCGGCGGAGGCTCTACGACTCCGGCCTCCGACTACAACTCCCAGCATGCCCTGCAGGGGCCCGGTCCTCACAGCCCCGGACTGCCCGGGAGACGCCGGTGCTCGGCGCGCGGTGCTGGGGTGCATCGCGCTCAGCCCTCGGCCTCTCTGTCTTCGACCCCCTCCTCGCCGATGCTGCTGCTATTTCCGTCGCGCTGAGCTCGATGAAGCCAACGCAGGGTGGCCAAAGACCGTACTAAGGACCCGGTTTTCCAAATCGCACGTCACTTTTTAGATTTCTGTGCGGCAGACCCGTGGGGAGGGGCGGGGCGGCGGCGGGGGGCCTTTCACAGGAGGGATGCTTCCCGTGGTGACAGCCTGTCAGGTGAAGCAAAGGTGCATAGTGATGGCATAAAAGATACAGAGACGAATGAAAGCTTAGACATTGCGGGGTGGGGGATGTGGGGTATTCTAATTTGCTTTGGTTTTCTCAATGAATAAGAGACAAAATGATCACTGGAGAGTGGGGGGGGGGTGGGAATCTGGAGAGAGAGAAGGCGTAAAATAGGGAAACTAGGGAAGTGGACTCGAACTGCCGGGCACTGTGGAGTGGGAGTAAGTGTCCCCCAGACAGGCTGTAGACAGAGCTCGAAACTTCATCCTCGGTGGACCCAGCTGCTTTGCTTCACTTCCCCACTGTGGCCTGCCTTTCCGCCCAGCCCAGCTGCACAAACTGCAGTTGCGGGGAAAGGCACTCTCCATTAGCACCTCATCTGGTCCTACGACTTGGCTCAAACTACCGCATCCCTTCACCTCTTACTCCATGCACTGCCTTTAACCTTTGTGACCTTGTCTGGTTACTCAGCTGTACCTATCAATGTATGTTGAAAAGTGATGCTCCGACCCCCATCCCCCTTCTCTCCTGAGCCCTGGGCCAGTATAACCTGCGGCCAGTTGGCCTTCTCTACCAGATGAATCAGTTTCCTATTGCCGCGGTAACAAATGACCACAAACAGGGTGTCTTAAAAACACACAACACAAATTATTGTACAGCTCTGGAAGTCAGAAGTTCAAAACGGGTCCCCCTGGGCTAAAATCGAGGACTGTGTTCTTCCGGAGACTCTAGATTAGAATCTGCCTCTGTGTCTTCTTAGCTTCTGGAGCCTGCTCTCATTCCTTGGTTCCTGGCCACATCGCCCAGGCCTGTTTCCACCATCATCTCCTCTTCCGACTCCTCTGCCGCCCCTTCCACTTATAAGGACACTTGGGATTGCACTGGGCCCACCAGGATAATCCAGGATAATGTCATTTCAAGATCCTTAACTAATCACATCTGAAAAGTCTTTTTTTCCCCCATGTAAGCTAATATATTTGCAGGTTCTGAGGAATTGGATGTGGACATGTCTGGGGAACTATTGTTCTGCCCACCACGCAGAATGTCCCATGATCACCTCACATTCATCAGATACAAAATGGAATTGACTGTCTGATGATGCAATGAGTTGCATTGCTCATATAATTTAGGTATTGATCCACCAATAACTGAAATTACTCCTCATTTGTTCATTCATAGAACAAATATAAAATGAGTAACTTTTCTGTATCAGCTTCTCTGTGTCACTAGTACATCATGATGAAACAGACATGACTCCTGCCCTCATGAAGCCAACACACCAGTGGAAAACAGAAAAAAATAATTATATATTTATTCTTTAATTTAAATTTAAATGGAAGGAGACAAGCAGTATAGAGCGTAACAGGGAGACAACTTTGGATTGGTTGTCAGAAGACAGAAACCATATTAATAGAATTAACAAAGAAAATGTAATATAAGGAATTGTCACTTGGGTATTGGAGATCTAAAGAGACAAAAAGGGAATGCTAAGGCATCAGAGAGGTGGTAAGCTCCAGAGGCAGCTCTCACGCCTAGAGATTAAGATTTAAACATTTTTAAAGTTTGGAGGAGAGCCCTGTTGAGCTTGAATCTCAAACTTTGAAGAGGGAAGATTGGCAAGCTGGTGTCTCTGAGGGGACACAATGGCATTTTCCATCTTGCTTCCCCCAGGATTTTAATCAGGCAGTTATCCTCATTCCCCCCCTCTCCTGTATCATCAATTTTCCCCAGGCCCCTGGGTTATTCCTATGAATATCCAGTAACATCTTCCCCCTCCAGTTGCCCCTCTGTTTCTTTGGTCCCTCTAGCAGAGAAAAAGGAACTCCTTGGACTCTACACTCGCCGTCTCCACTTCATTTCCCATTCTTTTGCTCACGATGAAAAGAGTTTTATTTTTTATGATCAATTGAATAGTATAAGTTCAATGTGGTGGGAAACAATAGGAAGGAAACAAGTATCCTCTGGAATTACATGATTTTTAAGGTCCGTGACTATCACCCTTTCATTTGTCTCTAGGTAGAGACACATCGCTTTATGTAAAAAGAAAAAATTACATGTTATTTTTCTGTTGTTTCTCCTTTCCACAGTTTTGAAGGTTTTGTTTATGTCCTCCCCCCTCTACATCTCTTCGTTCATCCCCACTCTCCTTTCCCTGTTGATACGTATAAACGCACACATGCACATTATGTAAACAGAGTGCTATGTACCCTTCCTTACTTGTCTTCCTGCTCTCATACGCAGAGCTTTCATTTATATCATGGAATCATACTGTGAATACTTCTCTGTAGTTTGCTCTTATTTAATAAAACCTCATGGACAATCTTTTAAATTACGACTACAGATTGATCTATGTGGTCAATATACAATCATTTATTCAACCATTTACCTATTGATAGGCATTAATTCTTTTTCTAGAGTTTTGCCATGATAACCATTGATACTACTTCTACACACACACACACACACACACACACACACACACACACACACACACACACCCTCTCTTACTGGTTCTGCTTCTTTGCTTGAGCTCTGAGTGCTACTAATTGTTTAGAAAGCAGTGATAACATCTAGACAAATTAAGAAGACAATTTGAGCATTAAAATGGAAAATTTAAACTTAAACCTTAGAGCATCACACATTTCATGTGTGACTCCCATTAGGGAAACTTCTGAAATACGTTTGAATCTACACACATTATTACGTTTAGCCATGTTAGATGAATGAACCATAGCCATGTAAGATTTCATCTGAAAAGTTTTATGCAAAATAATATTTGACATATTTATACATTTTCAAAATTTACTTTCATACTTAAGAAGGAATGTAATAGCCAAATTTAGTTTTTAAAAAAATTTTTATTTTTAAACAAAAGCCTTATAAGACTACCTTAAGATAAATGCAAACACAAAAAATTAATTTAATAACAAACAGGATATGTGAAACTATTTCTGTTTTGGGTAATTTAAGAACATTTTTCAGACCTTGAATTTGATGATGCTATGAGCTTATACCTAGTATATCTTGGTCAAACACATACTTTCAATATAAGTATACATACACATTCTTTCTGCATATATATATCCATAGTAAACCAACTTTCATTTTTCTTAATCTTTTAGTCTCTTTGTTTTATAAACTGGTGCACAAATATGTTGTCTATAAATCCTCATGTAATGGAAGTAGCTCAAAACTAGAATACTGAAGAAGAGTAGCATCAGGAGAAAGAGAAAAGCAATGACCAGGGCACCATTTGGACTGAAATAAGAAAAAAAAAATCATTAGAAATTATGGAATAATTAGCTACTATGCTACTGACAGAGAACCAAGATTAATAAGACATCTTGTCTACCCTCAAAATGTTTACCTTTTAGTGTTTGAGGCTGACCAGAGGAAAATAGACAGTATGATTAATATATGAGAGAAGTGGCTGCAGAAAGGCTATAGTTTCCTAAAGTTACTTAGAAACGACACGTCTTAGCTCAGGTGCAGATTATTTGCACCATTAACTTCCCATTAGCACAAAAAAACCTGAGAAGTCAGTAATATTTCAAATAGGGTCATCAATAATTGCTTGTCTTTCACTTTTGTTTAATATTTTACAAAACAAAAGCAAAAACAAAAAAAAGCCAGGTCCAGGGCAGAGAAGCAAAGTCATTTGCGATCTCAGTTTTACTATTAAGACTTTTTACTCTGCTCCCCAAAGACACTGGAGAGGAGCCCAGGGTGATGCTTTTACTACTAGTTTCTTGGATGCATCGAATGATGGCCCGTGGTCAAGGGCTGACTCGGGGTTGGTGAGGGCACAGCCACTATCCCCTCCCCCCAGCAGCAATAACAATTCTCAGGAATTCCTTTCTGCCCTGTCCTGGCATAAGAGATTCATAGACTTTCTAGAAACATCCCATGTAGGGCAGAGATCTGAGTGTCCCAGGAAAATGGGAGGTGTTTGTCCTTTTTAGCTGCCACCTGTGTCTGTTACAACTCCCCTCATTAAAGCCTGATTAGGCACAGGCATTACCTGGAAATCATTCCATAGATTTCTATTGCAAATATGGCCGTGAGGTTACAGAAACTGCAAATCAGAAAAGTGATATCAAAGATTAAGTACAAGATATTGAGACTCCCTCCACATGTCTATGTTAACAATCAAATCATATCTAGTTTAGTTAAGGTGGTGTTTTCTTGACAATAAATATATTTGCATAACAGTGGTGATGATTTTTCCATAAGTGTGACTTAGCTCAGTATAGAATTCCTAGGGCTGTCACTGCAACCACACTGTCGTCCTAATTTTAATGGTGGTTCCCAAGGTCATGACAATAATGATATTAGTGATAATTAACAGCAGTAACGATTGACAAAAACAATAAAGAATGAACATACATTGAGCATTGCTACTTATTGAAAATGAATGCCAACTGAGCATTTGCTGTGTACAGGGCAGTGTACCAAACGCTTTCCACGAATTATCTTGGCTAATCCTTAGAGCAGCCCTTCCTTTTAGATGAGAAAACCGAGGCTCAGGTAGTTCACTACTTGCAAAAGTGTATGCAGTTGTGAGTGGTAGGGCTGGGCTTTGAATTCCGGGCCTTCTGGTCAAAGAGCCTGTGACGCTCACCTGATGTTGGCTGACCCCTTTGGGAAGCTACGAATGTTAGAAAGTCGACACATGAGACTGTGTTGTTATATCTAGCGTTACTGAGTACCTCCCACAACTTAGCATAGCACTTGGAATGCGACAGGATACGGCTAACATTAATGATCCGGTTTCACATAACTTCATGTGGGAGAAGCAACTTAATTTTATTGTTTAAATTAGGAATTTTTACCCAGGTTCTTCATTTAATCCTCAGAATACTATAAGATAAGTATTACCGACTCATTTTACAGACGAAATAAGCTCAAAGAGACAAAGCGATTTGCTGAAGACTCCGTAGCTACTAGTGGCCAAATTAGGATTCACAGCAAAGTAGACTTTTTAGCACAACGCCCTCAGGGCCACCCATGCTGTTGCAGATGGAAAAATTTCCTTCTTTTTTTATGGCTGAATACTACTCCATTTTTTATATATACCACCTTTTCGTTATCCATTCATCCGTGGATGACACTTAGGTTACGTCCATGTCTTGGCCATTGTGAATAATGCTGCAGTGAACATGGGGGTGCAGGTGTCTCTTCGAGGTAGCATTCTGTGAAACTCTTCTGTTAATGCTGACCCCAGACTACGACATCTTTTATTCTTTTTACTTGGAATTTTCTTCCCTCTTGACTCAGTATAACTCATTTATTGAACTTTGAGGAGTGAAATAGAAATTTTATTCTCTCTTGTCACCAGATATCCTGTCCCTGGGCAAAATATTGGGCAGAAAATATCCAGGTAACAAAAAGCCTAGTCTAATCCACGTATAAAGCTTTAGTCTCTTGAACAGTAAGAAACTTTTTCCTTCCCCACGCTTGGGCCTGAATCTTGTAGCTGGGGAATGTCACCTGAGGTTCCAGAGCTCAGGTGACGCTTTCTCTGCGTGGCCATTTACCAACCACACCTCAGCTCCTGGCTTCCTCTGGTTTTCCCCACATGTTCTCTCTCTCTTTGGGGTCACCTTTCCCCTGAGTTGAGCACAGACAGTCCCTTTCATAACGACCCACGTCCAGTTTCCTTTCATGAGGTCCGTATATGAACCCAACTGAAGGTCTACACATTTTTCCCCAGCACTGGCAAAAGCCCCATTTCCATGCCCCAGAACACCCGTTAGCTTTCTTTGTGTACCCGTAGGTAGCCCTTGACCTTCGTGTGCTTTCTAGATGAGCATTAGGGATGGCCTGTGTTCCCCACTCCCAAACCAAGAGGCCCAAGTTAGTTTTCCTGAGGGTTCTCTGAGGCTCCCTGACTTGGGTGGGGGAGGGAAAATGCACATTCAGAAAACTCTCTCTGAAGAAATGTTCACCATTAGCCTTATTAATTTTCATCTCCTTTGGATGGCGAAGGAGGAGGAGAGGGAGGAATCAGTTTTGAGAACCCTCTTGTCAAGTTCTGCATTAATGATCATTTTAGGACGTGAAAAAAACCAGATTTGGGGCCTTTGCTCAAAGTGCGAGATGGAGAGAATCTCGTTTAAATATCCTGTTTTACTGGATTTTCCTATTAACTTTTTATTTTTTCTCTTTATTTTTTCTTTTATTTGAGAAGCCTTCTGATCAGTCTGTTTTCTCTGGAAAATGTAAATTCTATCAGTGTTCCATATTCTCCAGGAAGTTTTCTTCTGATGTTCAAAATAGCATTGACCTTTCTCATCTCTGAATGATGATTCTGCCCGTCGATAATACAAATGATCATATTTGAAAAATATCTCACGTCTATTTGCGCTGATTTACCCTCCTTGATTTGTGTGTGTACCCCCACTCCTTCCCCAACCACTTTAATCATAAACTCCTTGAAGGCTGATGTTATATTTGCATCTGTCACAGCCAAGGCACATAGTAAAGTACTCAAATGTAATCGTGAACTGATTAATTTAATTAATGTTTAACATGAAATCTTATCTCCCACACCCAAAGAATGTTTAATGTGATTGCTACAACAGGAAAAAGCAGATATATAGATAAGAATAACGATAACCGAATATCTGGGTGACATCAAATTAAGTGAAGAAAAAAAAATTTTGAGGAACTAATGCTAAAACTATTAAACTAAAACATTTATATTCACCTATAGTTTGGATCCAGGATCTTCACTTGAAACACATACATTCCAGTATGCTGCGTGGGCCACACTAAGTGGTTATGGTTAGATTTGTTGATAATCTCATATGGTTGATTTAGGTCTCCTGGTTTTCCAATTGCATAAGAAAAACAGTGCTTATAGTTCTGAACGGGAGACAAAGACAAAAACCTCGAGGTCATTATCTGACTTTAACAGACAAACATATTCCCGCCTATTTATCTTGGTAAATTATTTAGAGATGTGGTGGCTATTCCCTTCTAGCATTTTAGCATTGTGTAGTCGTTTTAGAAGATATACTGGACTAACATTTGGTAGAAAGTGAAGCTTAGTGAAAACAAATGCTATATTAATTTTCTATTTCCAGACAATAATAAATTAGGATGTTGAGAGTATAAGCATATCATTTTCCTAAATCAAAAAAAGCACAAAATCCTCCCAGGATGCTTAGTTTGGGGACAGACACTATTTTGATCATAAGGTATGGACACAACAGTCGTCAAGGCGGTATATCTTTGGGTTTTCATCTTCTCCTAGGACTTTTATTTATCCAATTATCACTATCATGTCCCTTTGTGGGTCTCAAGATACAAACTAGAGAGAATGTTTATCCCATGTCCCCTTTTTCTTAAAAGCACAGACAAAATGAGCCTGTATTTTTAAAAAATCTCTTTATTAAAGCTAAGAAAAACATTAAAAAATTGTTAACATTTGTAGATTTGTGATGCTAAAATAATACAGGGCATTACTTCTGTGTTCTTGTAGGTCCTGTTTGTTTTCACACTGGCTTTAAAGCATTCCTCCTCTACCAGTCTGCTCTCTGAGAGGTTTCTCATGTTTAGGAAATGAGATTTGTGAGGCAATTACTTTTGACGTGCCAGAGCTTTTGACTTCAACATTCTTCATGTTTTTTTTTTCCTACCTATCTTTTGGGGTCCAAGAGTTTGTGCTTCCATCTACCCTGGAATAGAAGGAGGGACAGATGCTCATTGAGAGATGTCACGTATTCTCAGTGTGGCTGAAATCTCTCTTTAGCCTTTGAATGAGCAGCCGTCATTTGATTTGTCCAAGTGGCATTTATTTCTTGTCCTGTCCTGAGATTCTCTCTACATTGTCACGTTGTCAATACAACGGTATTGCGGATGTGGTGTTTTTTCTTACCTTCTTGGTTTTGGAAATAGTCAGGAACAGATCCTACAGTTCCTTCTCTGATACACACAGCATTCCCTTTAACAGCTCTCCCAATTTATCTTTATTTATATACATTCCAGTTATTTATATACATTCCATTATTTACCTTCCTGTTTGTGAATTTTTTGAAGGTGACGATTGCCTTCACACTGAAAATTCCTCTACCTCTCTTCTTAGCAGGCTATTTTCTTTTATATATATATAGGTAAAGCATTCTAGAATTATATTTTAATTATAAGGGCCATTCCTAAAACTCTTGGTGATTTTCTTTAATTTAGTGAAGTGTTACTACACGTCTTGATAAACTACAAAATAATTCTTCTACCTTTCTCTTTTATCTACCTCTTCTACTATTTCTTGCCTTTGTCTCTCTACCACTGCAATCTCTGACACATTTATAAAACAATATATTGGGTGTGAAAAACAACATGTTGGGTGTAAAAAGGCTTATCATCACTATCACTTTTTTCCTTTGGACACTGAAAAACCCATTTATGCCTTTTCCTTATTTGTTTATTTGTTTTACATTGGCACCTAATGGACTACACTATACTAGTTTCAGGTGTACAATAATTCAGTATTTGTATATATTGTGAAATGATCGTCACAGTAAGTCTAGTTGACATCTATCACTACACAGTTAAAATTTTTTTCCTTGTGATGAGAACTTTTAAGATCTACTCTTTTAGCAACTTTTAGAAATGCAATGCAGTGTTATTGACTATAATCATGCTGCGTATTATATCACAGGAATTATTTATTATATAACTGGAAGTTTGTACCTTGTGAGCCCCTTCACCCATTATGCCTACCCCATCCCCTGCCTCTGACAACCACTCATTATACTTTGATGTATCCTAACTAGAAAACATGATACATCACATACATATATATATATATTTGTGTATATATACATATAATTTATATATAAAAATTGGTGGAGGGGTATTCTAGATCAACACTGGCCTAAGTACATCTTGTTCTACCAAGTTAGTTAACACATGGGACCACGAACTTGGTTAAAAGAACGTGTGCCACATGCTAAATACGTGCAGGAATGACATATATCTCCACAACAAAGCATTGCTAATAATGACATATTCATCTTCTATAATCATATGTATTTTTCCTAGATACCTGGGAATGTTCATATCATTTTCAATTTCCTACCTATTTATTTTGTAAGGTGACTGATGATAATACCCATTGCCTCTTGCTCCTATTTTTGGTGTCATACCAGATATTTCCTGTTAAATTATTGGACTTTTGTTTCAATGACTGTTTTCCCCTCCCTTTTTTTTTTTTTTCGGTTGAAAGCCCTCTTGATCAAGCCATCTAGTCTCCGGGAAAACAAATCTTCCCTACCCCATGGATTACACTTCATTTCCAGCCAAAGACTTCTCAGACTAGCGTGTCAGCCAAGTCCAGAATCCCGAATCCCCTCCCGAGTTCCACGCATGGAGCCACCCTTCAGTACTCACATTCTCCCCTTCTTCCTCAAGCTCTAACATTAACGTGGAAGAACCTGTGAAAACGGCTCTTCTCTTTTTGGATGGCACTTCCGTTTTTCTCCTGAGAATTTACAGTCTCTAGAGTTTCCTCTCAGATCTCTTATGCAAGTATCATTCATCCCCATCGAACCAGGGCTGTGTCGCAATCAGTGCAGCCCCTAGAACTGGAATGCTATTTCACTCCAGGCGTGTTTCAGGAAAAGGGCACCTCTGATTGCCATGGTTAGTGAATCCTCAGTTCGGTTACTAAGCAGTCGATATACCCTTCTTCAGGAAGGATCTGTCAACTTTACTCACCAGGACATCACTATTATTCTATTATTGTCAGACTCCGGGTTGAATTCACCCTTTCAGCAGTGAGCTTTGCGTTTCTCAGACAGTAGGATGGAATGTTTAGGGCCTGGTGTGTGTGGGCGCTCTGAATCCTTTTACAAGGTAAACCACGATTTCAGTGGTTCCTAAATGTGGTTGCAAGATCAGCAGTATCGGCATCACCTGGGAACTTGTTAGAAATGCAGACTTTTGGGGCCCACTCCAGATGTGTCGAATCAGAAACGTGGGCGATAGGGCTGAGAGGCCTGTTTCAGCAGTCCCCCAGGTGATTCTGATGTACACTAACATTTGAGCACCACCACACTTCATCGTACTGGTTGAGGCAAGTTAATTACCAGGTGGCTCATTGTTTCCAAGGAAATATATTATCTTGGCAGAATCTTAGAACATTTGGGCACGCTTTGTGAAATTTTGGCATTTAGGGTATCACACGTATCCTCAACCCCAGGCTCTTGGATGCCCGACCACAAAAGTCAGGAAGGTAAGCTTTGTTTTTTACTGATTTCATTATTTAATTTCTAAGGATTTCTTGGAATAATACCCTTTATAACAGCTAGATGGCTTATGCTCATTATTCTTCTTAGAATAATGCTTTTAAAAACATAATATAAACTAGGTTTCACTACAAGCGAAACTAGCTATAAAGAATTATAGCTGACAAAAACAATATGGCAACACATTGCACATTTAAAAATATTTGCTTCTTTAAATAACAGGATTTAGCCCTGGGTTTAATAATGGCCATATTTTCTCTGTGAAGTAGGAAGGAAGTTCATCAGATAAGAATGAGGGTGTGGAAAGAGGAACTGGAGATTGTAGGAGAGAAGAGAAAATGTGCAGTCAGTATTCATGAGGAGGAGAGGGAATGACCTAGAGGAATACAGTTATGTCTATTCGGCAGTTTTATGGGACCGTTTTAATGATGAAATTAAAATGAAACCAGTCAGCATGCTGATGCTAAGGTAGATAGTTGAACTTAACCAGGACTGTGATTTAGTCACACAAATAAGTCAGAGGTGGGCAAAGGAATTGAGGGCGCATATGAATATCAGAGCGGTATAATTATTGGTCATGGACTTTAACCTGGATAAAGAGGGAGAAGTCAACCTGAAAGTAGGGTGTGGGTGAGGGTGGCAAGATCCATAGTTTGGAGGTTTGTTGGGGTCGAAAGGTTGTTCATAGGATCGTTAGAGTAAAGCTTCTAGAGTTATGTTGCTGGAAAGATAGGAGGTGGGATGGAAAGAGGAATGCCTGGAGTGGAGTAGAGAGGACGATACACATCATTGTTTATATCTCTGTCTCGAAATGCATAGGTTCCGATGGGGAAACAATGCAGGGTGTACATTTTATAGGCTCAGGTACCAGATGTCACTTTTGATTCATGAGTTATGATTTGATTCTCCAAATGACACACATTAATTTCAATTCAAGAACATTAAATTGAAATAAAGGGAAAACTGTATCGGATTGATCGTTGGCATTCAGAAATGATCTCTTAGTCACACAAGGGTGGAAACTTTGGGCATTCTTGGAAAGACTTACTGTCAATGTTTCAACATGTTGGTCAGGATATTTAATAAGCAGTAAACACAGATTTTAAGCAGAGAAAATTTTTAAAAATTGTTAGTAACACAGGAGCAACAGAAGATCAAACAGAAATTAAGATGAAGCGTTTTTGAAATCATAATAAAATCCAACAAAAAACTTGGATTTGCTTTAGAAAGACAAATTTACATCTAAAATAGTGACATCGTGTTTTTGTTAATAAGGAAATGCCAAATAACTAAATAAATATATAATACTTAATAATTCGATTATGCTAAATAATTTGCAAGGTAAAGTTTTTCTTACCTCAGGTCCCCAAGCATTTTCTAATGGGAGGTGCTTGTTAAGCTCATGCATTGACTTCCATGTTTGGGCCTCATTTAAACAACCACTCTGTCGAAAGATTATACATATATGTCAGTTGGCTCCTAACTATTTAATATATGGTAATGCAGTTGAAAATTATATATGTAATTTTTTATTATTTAAATGTTTGCTGATATTCCGAGAAACAATTGACTTTTGTGTATTGACCTTGGATGGAGAGAATTTAAACTCT
Source organism: Cynopterus sphinx (assembly GCA_030015415.1). NCBI lineage: Eukaryota > Metazoa > Chordata > Mammalia > Chiroptera > Pteropodidae > Cynopterus > Cynopterus sphinx. The sequence goes on from CM057394.1 coordinate 17,761,257, forward strand.
TAATGTTTTCACATTATCTGTGAATGTGACAGTTTTATTTCTTCCCTTCCAATCCTTATACTTTTTATTTATTTTTATTGTTTATTGTTTGCCCTGTTACAAAGATCAAGAACAACATTGTATAGAAGTGATGATAACCTGCATCTTTACTTCATTCCTGACTTCAGGCTTTCAAATTTTCACTATGATGTTTCCTATAGTTTTGGGGTTTTTTTGGTATCTACATTTTATTAGTTTAAGGAAGCTACCCTCTATTTATGATTTTCTAAGATTTATGTTAAAATAATGTTATACATGGACAATTTTTGAATAAAATGACATTTTAATCTTCATTCTGTTAATATAATGGAATACTTTGATTTTCAAATGATATCCCAACTATTCATTTATGAAATAAACAAAACTTGCCCTGGATGTATTATTTTTTAATACATCAATGAGTTTGATTTGCTATTTTGTTTAGATGCTTTATATCAATGGTCATGAGTGAGATTGGCTCATAATTCTTTTTTAAGGTCCTCGTCTGGTCTTTGTGGATTCACAAAATGAGTTGGATAGTGTGCCCCTAACCCTCATACTTTAGAAGAGCTTTTATAAGGCTGAAGTAAAATTTTCTTTAAATGTTTATAGACTTTATCAGGAAAGCCATCTAGGGTTAGAGATTTCCATTTGCCTTTTGGAATCAAGTAACTTTGGTAAATTATGTTTTTCAAGGCTCATTGTCAAATTGGTTGGTATAAATTTGTTTATAATAACCATATATATATTTGGGTTGTAAAATAGTGATATTCCAATTCTATCTTTTTTTTTCTTTTCCGTTTGAGAACTGCAATAATTTTATAGAAATGCTTCCTCTCTACTGTTTGGCTACCCACTGGTATAGTTTATTTGAGGAAGGTAAGATTAATATTTGTTTCTTTTTATTTGTCAGTTTTCAAAATAAGAAATTGGTTTTTAATCATTCTCCAAAGGTGAACTTAAAAAAACTTCTTTGTAAACAGATAGATTTAATGTAAGTAATGGGTTTTAACCTATTGCAATAACTATCCAATTTGTAGCTAGAATCGTTCCATCTTTGGCCAATAAGGATCTCTTCGTGTTGGCTTCTGATTACTATTGGCGTGACCTCGCAGTCTTTGACATTTCCTTGCCATTGGGTATGTCAAACCTTCCAGGCTCATCTTGGACATTTGCTCCTCCAGGCTTGGAATCAGCCACTGTCAGAAAATACATGCATTATATACCATCCTCTTTTTCTTTTAACCTTTATTTGGTTTTAGTTTTATAAGTAATTCTATACTATAATATAATATAATGGTCCCTCTAATTCTTATGTTGATGTTTCCTTAGTACTTTTGGTTGTTTAAAGGTTTTTAGTAAATCACTCAGGAAAGGCTCATGAGAACATTATTATCTGAGCTTTTTACATGTTGCTAGCAATTCATACCTTTTATAGTGTTATCAGTTTTGTTGGATATAAAAATCCTTGTCTTACATTTAGTATCTTAAATATTTTATTCCATTTTCTCCTGACCTAATGCATTGCTATAAAAAATATCTGATAATAATTTAATTTCCTTTTTTTTTTTTTTTTTTTTATAAATTGCTTGCTTTTTGCCAAGATTCCCTCTTGGGTTGGCTCTTCTGATTTGATATTGTCAAGTAGATGGTGTGCTCTTTCAATATGAAGCTTCATAGCTTTTTTATCAGGGTGGGGTGTTTTGCTGAATTATTAATGTTGGTTTTGTTCCTTTCTTTGAGTTTCTTTTTTAGGGATTTCATTTGTCTACCGACTGGATCTTCTTTGCTTATCTTTAACATTGGTCACTTTCTCTCAAAATTTTTTATTCCATTCTTTAATTCTTTTTTACTTATTTTTTTCTTCTTTTAATTTCATGTATTTTGTAAAGCACTATTTGTTGTTCACTTTTATTTTTAAAGCCTATTTCCATTGCATATAGAATTTGAGGTTCAGAAATTATTTTCTTTTAGTAATTTAAAGATATTTTGTTCAAAATTCTCAGGCTTTCATTCTTTCTATTGAAAAATCAGCTTTAAATCTTATATTACTTTTTGAAGGCGTTACCTTTTTTGATTTGCCTATTTTTAAGATTTTTTTCTTTGTTTTTGATTTTAGAAATTTTACAATGGTGTTTCTGGATGCAGGTTACTATTTCTGTGCCTTGATGTCTTTCACCAATTTCAGAAAATATTGCTTTGGGCCAAGACCCTCTTTTCTCTTATTTATAGGACTCCAGTTTTTAGATTTTAGCACTGAACCTCCACTATTCTCTTTTCTATATTTTAAATCAGTTTATCTCTCTGTGTGTAATTCTGGATATTTCCTTTTGACTTCTATTTTAATTGACTAACTCTCTTTTCAGCCATCACTCCTAATTGCTCAGTTTCTAATTCCAGTTACTGCAATTTCAACTTTTTTTTTTCTAGAGGTGATCTGCAGCTCAAAGATAGGCCTGGAAAAGGCCGAAATATTGATGTTTAAAGGTGCCATAATAGTGCACAGAGACAACGGTGGGGAAAGTGACATACAGATATTGGACTGATATTGAAGGACTGAACCATTGGAGCTTAAGACTGACAGGAAAAGAAGAAAGATGAGAGTGGTTGGGAGGGAGAAAGCAGAGGGTTCAATAGAGCGGATACCTAGATGCCATGAGAAAAAGTGAGAGGCAGAGGAATATTAGGAATAACAATGAGAGAGCTAACGAATTAGGGGTTGAGGTCAGAGGCTGAAATGTTTGAATTTAAATATAATTTTAACAGGGGGAGTTATTTGTTAAGGTAGTCTTTTCTGTACAGCGATAATGAACCCAGTCTCTCAGAGGTTTCCACATTAAAAGTTTGATTTTGATCACACAGAGTCCAGTGCAGATGTCCTTGGTTAGGTGGTTCTTATGGATGACTCTCCTCTAAGAAATGAACTAGGAACTCAGGCTTCTTCTGTCTCAGAGCTCCTCAAAGTCCCCTCACTGGACTCTTTCCATCCAGTTCTCATCTACTCCGTATTTAATTGTTGCTGTAATAAACCGATGTGTAAAGTAAGATAGAAAGGATGGAGTTTCATCCTTCCTCTTGAGAAGCACTTCACCTTGAAAATGACACATGTAACTTCTGTTCCTACTCCAGTGGTGAGAGCCAGTCACACGGCCCCACCTAATGCAGATGGGCTGGAAAATGCAGTCCCTGTTTAGAAGCTTCTTCCTATCAATAACTGTACCTGACAGCTGGCACAATTTGGGACTCAACTTGTTCTCAGGGCGTGAGGAGAAATCATCCAGCTCTGAGTACATGGCAGTAATAAGTAGTGAGGGTTAGATGTCAACTAGATGACAGATGGCGTTTTACTTAGGGCAAGGAGATAATGATCCGGAAAAAATACTGTGGGTTAGAGAGAACATTGATTCCACAGCTCATCTTTAAGTAAATGGGTAAGAGAGGGAACCCTTGGTTTGGTAGAAACATAGGGAAAGTGATTTTCTCTGAGGATCATTTATTGAAAAAGGATCTAAGGGCGTTTAATCCTACGGTACATTTGGAAAGGTGTGAGAAGGCAGAGAGTAATGGGAGTCGGGGCTAACGTATGTGAAGGATAGAATAGTTAAGGGATGAGACTGTGATGAGGAGGTAGAGCAGAAGGACTTCCAAACTGAGTACTGAACAAGTATAGGGGGAATGTGTGATGGGATGGATTTGTTTGGTCACATAATTAGAGGACAGCTGGCTTTTACAGTACTCTGGAGGGAGGGAGCAGGCTGCCATCTAGGCGGGTTATATTCTTGGAGAATTTTTAAAAAAGTCTCAGAGGAGAAAGTTACTTTGGAAAGAGTCATCTCTTGTTTCGTCTGAGCACGAGATCTCTGGGGGACCTTCGGAACCAATGCCAGTGACTTCTAGAGAGGCTCTGTCACGATGGGAAGCTCAAAGGCAGAAAGCCACATGGGGTTGGGCGTGGTAAGGCCCTTGTGTGGGGCCTGCAAAGTGAAAGCACAGAGTAAGGGGGATACGCCATAGAGGCTGAGATCAACCAGTCACAGAGGATGAAGGAAAACGGAGAGTGTGGGGACAGCGAGGCCAAGGTCAGCGGACCACATGATGCAAGGAAGTCAAGCGAGATGAAGACTAGAGAGTGTCCATTTGATTTAGCACAAATGTGATCAACATCTGAAAGCCAAAGGCACATCCATAAATAACCAAACATTAAATACTGTGTAAAGAGAAGCTAAAATGTTTATCTACAATTGCATCATCCTACTATAAACATGATTTTAGTTTTTCTGACCCCTTTAAATCTGTTTTATAGGACAATGACTTCTTTTTTTATCAATGAATTTTAGTAGTCACAGAATTAATATAGAGGTTATATGTTTTTCTTTTCCTACCCACAGCTGACTGATTTTATTTTCCTGAGTCAATTTCTACACAGACTTAAAGTGAAAAGACACATCTAATTGCATGCTAAATTCCATTTCAATCCCAGGATGTCATACCGTTTTCATAGTATTGTTAAAGCTATAGTCATTCCTGCCGTGTATTTCCCACACTATGAAATTTACACCAACATCTTCAATGTAGCCGTCGTCGTTGTATCTGAAAAAAGCAGAAAACATAAACATGATAGTTTGGGTGTAGAACAGAGCAGGCTAGAGCTTTCAAGCCAGATGGACTTAGGTTTAAATCCTGTCTTTATCACTTAACAGCTTTGTGACCTTGGGGAAGTTATCTCACACACACACACACACACACACTTTACTTAAACTCTTAAAGCCTCGATTTTCTTACCTGTAAAATAACAATAGCACCCACTCTATACCTCTCCTTCTGCTCTCAGAATAAACCTAACAGGAATGAAGCAGAAATTTTTTCGCTTTTTTTTTTTTGAACAGTTGGAACCTTAAATTCTCTTCACTTTGCTAGGAATCGTAGATTGATCAGGTGTGGGCAGCTGAGGCCTGGCCATCACGGCTGGCAGCAGGGAGAAAGACAGGACTGAGTGACAAATGGAGGGAGGACAAAGCAAGCACCTCCCTGTGCCATTTGATCAACGAATATTCATGGGGTGCCTGTTAGGCACCAGAGCGTTAAACCACAGAAGGACACAGGCACAGCTGAGGCCTGGGGCAGGGGTGACAGGTGGAAGTCACGGGATGCTCCCTGGAGCGATGGTCAGGCACAGCTCCCGCTCAGGGCGCTTGGACCACTCCTACCAGCAGAGGCCACAGCGCAGAGTCCACAGTCCCACACCAGACCCAAGCGCCACTGAGCTGAGACTATTTACCCCAAACTCAGCAAGTTTTAAAGGAGATGTGTTACTTTAAATAATATTATTTCCCTCCCCCCTGCTTTGTATGTAAGTAGAGGCTTGAGACCACAGCTAAAGTTCAGTGACTGACAAAGTCACACATTTGCACACCAGACCTCCTCACTGTTTCTAAAAGGGTTACATGTCTTTCTTCTCCATCAGTTATTGACCTTTTTTTTTTTTTTTCTGAATGAAATTGTCCCCTGCATTTCTTAGATGGAAATTTTCACTAAGGACCTCGGTCTCAGGCGGGTTGCCTCAGTGTCCGATATGTTTTCTGGCCTCTATTCCTAAAAAAATAACGCATCCTCGACAGCACCTCCTTATTCCTTGCCCAGATCGCTGGCCGACGCAGCAGCCTTTCTATCTGGCATCACGGGTCTGCTACACATTGCTACCATCTACTCCTAGCTACATTAAAAAAATAGTATCCCGTTCTCACAAATTGGGCAGAAAAATTTTAAGCGTCAGAAAGTGGTATCTGAGAGGCTATTTTATTTCCACCTTAGTTTTTAGGAAAGGCCAAGAGAGGAACCGGGGTAGCAGTGCTTGACTTCTTTCTCGGCCCAGATGGAGGGTCACAGAGAACTCTCAACTCTCAGGAGAGCTCTCTCCCCACAGGGAGTATGGGCATGTGTATGGGCATGGCACGCTCACAATTTGGTAGTTTCAGAGGTTCGGGTGCGGCTTTGGCAAAGCTCTGATGCTAGGAACTTTGAGGGTGCGGCACGTTTGATTGCATCTTCTGAAAGCCATCGTATTCTGGAATCAGTAAGACTAGTTGCAAAGCTACGGGTCTTATCTCAATAAACAAGATCTTCATTGAACAGGGAGCTGGCATCCGCTGCCACTCATGAAAGCGACGAGCTGCAGTGTCATCTAGTGGCAACAGGGATAAACAGCACGACCCCTACTTTCTGGGTTTATAATGATCTTGGATGTTTTACTTATTTCATTGAGAATATGAGACGAAAATACCTGCCTAGGTGAGCGTGGCTCATGTTCACTAATGATCTTTAATATAATCCGTAATACTAATTAAACCTGAGAAATTTAGAAATGTCACTAGTCGGCAACCAACCTCTCTACAATTTGTAACTTCTCCACTGTGGCAGTTCCATTTTTGGAACTGGGAAGGATTGACCTCTCTGTAACTCATTAGACACATGATTTGAACCTTGTGTGACCACTCGGGATACCGCATTGTAACTGTGATGCTTTGATGCCTGGGGCCTTGCTGACCCTGGGGGAGCCGGCCCTCCTAGGGTTAATTAATTGCTAGACATAGCAAATAATTGGCTTTGGAGCATGCTTTTCACATACAAACCACCCAATCCAGAACCCCCACCCCCAACTGCCTCCTTCCTAAGCTCTCCCACTCTGGGCCACTATCCTGCGCCACCTGCCCTAGTCACCCAGAGCCAGGCAGGTATCAGACAACTATAGACGAGTCCTGCATCCAGCACCCATCAAAAGCACTCAAACAAGCCAGTCCTGAGCCCGCTTCCTGTGACCCACCCGTTCCTTCCCACAGAAAACAATGAAGTCTCGCGCCCTCATTTTGCCTTCACTCCCTCTGCCTCCCGACTGATCCTGATGGCCCCGGGTGGCCTGCCGGGCCTCCCGTTTCTTGGGATCAGTACGTATAATAAGCTTCTTCCTTCATGACAGTTATTCCATGTCTGCGTGTCTTACTATATGTGATTAAAATAAATCCCCTGTGCCCCTAAAAATAGTGCCTGTTCCTGAACTCCCTGCCTCGTGGTCGAGCAAGCATGTCCTACCCGTTTCCTCTGGGGCTGTGTCCGTGGCACCCGATTCGAATTTGGGATGGGCTGACCTGGGAGTTGAGGAAGGACAGAGGGTGCTAGGATGACAGACTTTCCCAGGTGGATCATACTCCCAGGACTTCATTCTTATTAGTGTTTGATGGTGAATCTATTGTTGTTTTGTATGTAAAACTCTGCCTGACCTTGTTCTCGAGCCATTCTCTAGAAAGGTAAAGCATTTACCGTGATCTGAGGCCACAGGCTACAGACTAAATTTCCAGTGACCACCTCTGCCTGCCTGTTTCTCAAAGCTTAATTAATTAGCACCCAAATTGGCCTCCGATAAATACCTAATTGAATACCCAGTTATCAGCTATGTATTGCTATAATTCAGTTGAACTGGACACTGGGTCTTATAGATCTGATCGTCCCTCTGCAGTTAGCCTCCAATATTTGTTTGCTTATCTTAAGAAAACTGGAGGCAATAAGTTTTTTCAAGTGATTCCTGGTAGCAGAGATATAAATAACTTACTTCTGGAGGGGAAAAAGTGTTCCCACAATAGTCCAAAGTAGTGCTTCCCCAGCAGTCCACTTTCTGATGCCAGACTCTTCCATTTTTCACATGTCCTCTCATCTGCCCCTTGACCTCACAGAGATGTCCCATGCCCTGAATCCTCACTGCTTTCCTATCACACAGCAGCTCCCTCTAGCTTCTCTTCCTTCCCTACTCAGCTGGATTTCATGTTGATCCCCTGATCCCTCCCACCAGCATCCTAAATTCACTCAGTTGTTCTTCCCGTTGCATCCAACATCTAACCCGGACTTTGGATGCTACAATATGTCCTCTTCATCCGTGCACATACTGCTTCAGAAATTCAGCATCCGTGGGGATTGGACCCACTCCTGCTGTCTTACCTCGAATGTGCCTTTGCTGTGAGAATGGGATAATAAAGTAACACATGCCAATCGTCTGAGTCCCTCTTACAAGCATCCTAGTTTGTTCGTTTTAGCTGTTACCCAGTTTTCCATTATCTCACTCTACAACGTATTCATCCAAATGTTTACTCTATTTTGTGTATTTTACCACAATTAAAAAAAATTGTAGTTAAAAGACACCATAAATAAACTTTTCAACCACCTGTTTTTTTTGTTTGTGTATGATGTCTTTTAACTACAGATTTTTTAAATTGTGGTGAAATATACATAACATAAAAATTACCATTTTAACTATTTTTTAAATGTACAGTTCAGTGGCATGAAGCATCAGCACATTGTTGTGCTCCCATCACCACCATCCGTCTCCATAGCTTTTTTCGTCTTACAAAACTAAAACTCCATGTCCATTAAAGGGTGACTCCCCGTTCCCCTTGTCCTCCAGTTCCTACTGGTTCTTCCACTAGTCTACTTCCTGTCTCTATGAATTTGGCTACTCCAGGTGCCTCATATAAGTGAAATCTATAGGTTTTTTTTTTTTTTTTTGGCGACTAGCTTCTTTCACTTAGCTTATCTTTAGGGTTCATCCATGTAGTAGCATGTATCAGAATTTTCTTTTTTTAAGGCTGAATAATATTTCATTCTATGTATATATCACATTTTGTTTATCCATTGATCTGTCAATGGACATTGGGTTGCTTCTACCTTTTAAGTATTGTGAACATTGCTGAAACTAATATAAAATAATATTGAATGCTAATATTACGGATGGCCTTCCTTCCTCCTTCCTACTATAATTGAAAATAAAAAGAAATCATAAAGAAAAAAATTGGAAAAATTTTCTCAGAGTTAGGACTCCATTAAACTTATCTAGAAAAATCAAGACTAGTTTCAGAGCTCAAATACGTTATCTGACAAAGGACAAAACTGATGCTCAACATCCATTGGCACTGCTAGCCAGTGTGACCGATGGCCTCCAAATTGCTAAACCCGATGCCAATTCTCTGGTCTCACCTTACTTGACCTCATTAACAAGAACTGACATGTTTGATTGTTCCCTCCTACTGCCTCCCACTGCCCGCCAGCTTGATGAGGGGCTGGCACCAGCCCAGAGCAGGCCAGTGGGAAGCCCTCATCAGCTGTCCCCAAACCTTCCCTCCAGCCCCATCTCCCTTTATAACAAATGAAAAAAGTATTTTAAGTAGGAAGGAATGATCAACTGCATCAATGATGGTGGGAGTAAAAGTCTGACTGAGAGGGAGGGATTTGGGAGAAGAGCTGGTGACAGTGACTATAGTAGCTGAAGAGGGAGTGGGGTAAAGCGACGGTTTTTGTTTTTGTTGAAAGAAAGAACTGCATATTCAAATGGTGAATGAGTACAGAGTAAAGTTGATAATGCAGGAGAAAGGGGACAATTTTAAGAATAATGTTCTTAATTAGGAAAGGGGAGGCTAGGCCCTACCCACATATGCAGTTCAGTGGCGATAGGAAGATAGACCGAGCTCTGGGCACAGATGCTGGGCGATGAATAGATGTGGAGGTCGAAGTTCGTGGAAGATGTCTTCTAACTGATGTCATCTTTGGCTCCTGCGCCTTCCTCGTTCTCTTTCCCTTACCACTCACATCTATCCGTTCTCAAGCCCTGCTATTATAATCGCTAGATTTTCTCATAAATGATTCCTCTTCTTTGTCTTCGCTGCTATTTCAGTCACTGGGTTACTACCTGGGTTCTTCATTTAGACTCGTTTCAAATCCACCTTCTAACTTCCCCCCGAGAGAACGAGCTAAAGCAAATATTTGATCAGCGGCGCTGCCATAAGACGAGAGAAAACCTTCCACAATCTGAAATTCACTCAGCTAGTCTCCCACCTCCTCTCCTGACACCTCACCCTTCACTTTATAACCTGTTAGCATTATGTGGTTCGAACTATACCTTTTCTTCCTCAAACTATCACTTTTGCTTGCAAGGCTGAGCCTGTGGAATTCTTTATTACCTTTCTACCTTCCTGTCCTTCCCTCCTCTGCCTGCAGCTAAGTATTCATTATCCTTGAAGACTCAGTGACTCAGCTCAAATGCACATTTTCTGGAAACATTTCTCAGAGCCCCTCTTCCCTCCACAGCTAAATTGGCTACTTTTCTATTGAGTTTCAATGCCAGCCACCCACGATATTTCTTTCTATCACTCCACTTGGCATATCAGCTCATAAGTTTTCTAATTCACCAGACTCTGCAGCCCTTGAGAGCAGAAATCCTGTCTTATTTACCTTTGAATGCCCACTCCTAGCACAGTAGTTGGTGCGGAGTAGGTGTTTGACAATGATCAGTTTAACCAAAGAGTGCATTCTCTGAGAGAGAACGTTAACATACTTTACTGCTGAGGGCTTAGGGACCACATAAAACCAAGAGAAATACTAGGCCTCAGTGGGAGGAGTGCCTACGGTGCCCAGAAAAGCAGTGGCAGGATTAGATAGATGCCTAGAAGATCAAAACTAAACAAAGACAGCAGACCGGCCTGATAGCTCAGAGGGCCCATGACAGGGATTGTAGGAGGGTGATGTAAGAGGCCGAGGGCACAGCGCGGTGTCATAGACCTGCGCGGGTAAGGAGTGGGGGGCAGAATATGTTGGCAGAGGCCTCCTGGATTTCAACAGCAGAGGCTCTGACTGCAAAACTAAGTGTCAGAGCTCCTGATTCATTTCTCCTCGCCCACCCGCCCTGGGGGATATCAGAATCTGTCTTTAGGCTAAGAAGGCCCCCAAAGCTGAAAACCTTGATTCAAATGTTCATGTTTTACACCTAGGAATTTCACTTTTAGTAGATCATCCTAAAGGCATATCCAGACTAGTGTCCAAACACGTACATAAATGGATAGTCACCACAATGTTGTTCATTATAGCAAAATATTAGAAACATGGGTCATTTATCTCTTATTTTCTTATATTTGTATAACTTTTATAATCAGAAATCAAGAATAAAATCAGAGAAGCAGGCAAACGCAAAATTGCTTGGAAAAGCCTTCCATGTAGTACTTTATTCATATTTTTATGATGCAATATTATTTATAAGACATAAATTAAAGATAATATTTTTGAAATCTCCCCAGTGTACTATCCCTTATTAGTAATCTAGCTTCTTTCCTTGCAAACTTTTAGTTTTTATCGGCCAATAGAGAAGTCATATGTCATCTGGGGAAGGTAGCTTCTATTAAATAGGCAGAGGTGCTGGTAGGAGCTTGGGGAGAGGTTCAGAGAGGACAAAGGTGGGGTTAAGAGACAGCCTGCATCCCTGAGAAGAGGCTCAGCCCTCTGACACACATCTCAGTTGCTAAACTGTAACCTCCCTTGACATGCAAGGACCATGGGTTGTCCGACTTTGTGTAACTAGTATTGAAAACCTAGTGTCACATGTGTTGGGTGTTGAAAATATTCATTATTAAATGCATGATTAATTAGCCTTTCTTTCATGCTTTTATTTTGAAACTCTCAAAGTAAGTTCAAGTTTTAGTGAAAAATATACTTACAATTGAATCACAGGGTGAAACTTTTCTCTGAAATTAAGTCTCAATGGGCAGCCATATTTTTTCCAATTATATTTTACTCTCTAGAAAAGGAACAAATGCTTTAGTTATTTTCTGTACTTGACCAATTCATAAAATTATAGTGTTCTTACCAAGTTTTTCGATGGTCGATTTCTCAGATATGACCTGTAAAAAAGATATTTTTTTATTACTTATCTATCCTCTTTCCAAACTTAAATATTAAAACCATTACTTTGGGGAAGGGGGTATCATACAAGTCAAATAGATAACCATAATTACAAAGTACTTCCGAAGTATGTGGAGATTTAACAGTACACATAGCAGACATTTTAAAATATTTTGAACTAAATCAAAATAAAAAATGCAACTTATCAAAATGTGTCAGATGCAGCAAAAGCAATGCCTAGAACTAAATTTATAGCAATAAATGCATATATTGAAAAAGATCAGTGCTAACAGGAATGTTAACTGATTTTAAATTATTGGTACTACATTAATAAAAAACTCGGTGCTTGTGTTAAAAATATTTCTTACTTTTTAATAACGTAAAAGAAATCACGCCAACGACATTTTTTCCTATTAAATCTACAAAAAAAAAAACCACAATGAATTTTTAATATCATCATTTCTTATATACTTACACAAACATTTAGTGTTTTAACTCAGTAATTCTCAAACTTGAGAGTGTTAACAAAATCATCACTTATTGAATTAGAATCTCTGGGATTGGTGTGGGGCCCTAGCATTTCTATTTTTAAAAACCAGTTTCACAAATGTTTCTAAAGACACCAGAATTTGAAACCTGATTTACCTTATATTTGCTACATGTGACAAATTGATGGAAAATCTATCATAATGAACAGAAATTTCTTTAGATGGTTTTATCACTCATACATTTTTTTAAAAACATAGATTTCTTCTTCTTCTTTTTTTTTTTAGGTGAGGCAACCCTTGGTTGACCTCACAGAGTGCAAGGACCTTGTCAGCTTACAATCCCTTTCTTTTAGGCCCACAGCACCTGGTCTTCCTAGGTGGTCCCCCATCCAAGGACTAACCAGGCCCGACCCTGCTTAGTTTCCGAGATCGGATGGAATCAGGCTTGCTCAGGGTGGCCTGGCTGTAGACAAAACATAGATTTCCAATTGCTACTAGAGACTCAGTTGTGTGGGTAAGAAGCCACTTTCAGGATTCACATAATTTCTAGTTAGGGTTCATGCGGACCTCAGCCTATCACGGTGTATGAAATGGTAGTGTTTTTAGTACGTTATTCGTTTGACCATTTTTGTTGGCTGCTTCCATCATGACTCAAAAGGAACCATGGTCACCACTGTGTTGTCTAGATCATCTCCCATGCCAAACCCAAATTAGACCCCAAGCGATGCCCTCTTTCTCTGATGACTCTCCTGTCAGAAGTATCTTGGATCCCACCGGTCTTCTTTGGTGACTGTGGAAACCTTAGGCTCACCACAACCTGAACCTAAGAAATTAGGGTTGTTTTTAGGGTTCCTGAGCAGTGTGTTCCTGACTAAAAGGCCCTGGAGTAAGGTGCTGACATCTGTGTGTTTTAAACATGTTTGCCAAGTGATTCCGATGGGTAAACAAGCTTGACAATTGCTATCTAGACCCTTCCAGAAGCAGAGCGATTCAGACTGCTTTGCATCTCACTGAAGAAGGCTACTTGCACGCAGCGGTACTGGTAACTGAGTTTGGCAACATGTTGCTTGGAGCAGTTATTCTCAAATTTTAGTACTCCTACTAATCTCCTAAACATTTTGTTAACATAGACTCTGACTCAGCAGGTGGGAACGAGACCTGAGATTCTGCATTTCTAATACTTCCCCACGTGATGCCAGCGCGGCCCATGGATCACACTCTCAGGAGTGTGGAGGTGGACCATCCCAGGAATAGGAAGCGATAGGCTGTATACATCAGTTAGTTTTTGTGTTTCCTGGAAAAGGAATCACAGAAAGTGCATATTCCTAGCTGAATGAGATGGGAATTCTTAAGTAACAGCCCAGCACCTGATTATTACAATTTAGTCCTCAAAAGGCTATTGAAACGACAGATGAGCAGACATTTGTTTTGGATGAGGGCAAGTCATTTCAGAAATAGACTCAGATAAGAGTCAATGTTCCCCACTCTCACCCCGTCTCCACACCATGGGCAAGGAATCGCAATGCACTGCTGTCTCCATTATACGTTTAACCTCAGTTAAACAGATTTGTGTTTGCTGATCTGGATTCTCTCCCTTGTAGAAGAAAGGGAGCTGTGGCAAGTTGTTGACATAAAATCCAGGGCGCATCATTGCAAACCACAGTACGGTCAATGAAAGTCAGACCTTGGGACCTTCTGGAAAAAACACGGGTGGTTCTGCTAGGTTTGCTTTCAGAAAATTTCCCACCAGAACTGGTGCAGAAACTGGGGTTTCTCTGATGTGGAGGTAAGCAATTCTCTAATGGAAATGAAATGATAACTGTTTCCGGTAGGATGGGAAACAGAAATAGGTGCTTCTCCCTCTCATTTCTCTGGGAATGAGTTAGTTGGACTGAAGAGCTGAGAGAGGTAAGAGCGGAAGATGGAAACTGGCTCATTAAAAGGGAAGGTGGAGAAAAACACTAATAACAGAGAGAGAGGTTAATTCTTTTTCCCTCTTAGTATGATTCATATGTAATAGATGACTTGGCAAAAAGTAAAAAATTTGGTTTGGAGAACCTGGCAATACAACTTTTGGACACCAATGTCAATTCAATTTCGGATTTCATCTGGGCATGCCATTCATTAAGCTAATATCACTAGTAATCACCACTTAGTTCACCATTTGATTTAAAACAAAGAGTACAACAGGCCAAACGCAAAGATGCTTACCCTTTAATGGCAATGAATTTACTAATATCACAGCCAACAGCTACTTGGAACACCTAAAATGAAGTAATTTAGGGGGTCAGTTCAGTGGTTCTGAGTCACGTGATCTAAAATATTTCCGTAGTTAAAAGCAGTTACATGTAAATGTAGAGCTGCGCCCTGTGTCCTTTAGATTTGAAATAATAACCTTTTAAGTGTGAGCTCTCATTATATTTACTGCTCTGCGCTGTTTTCCTCCTCCTTCGATCACTTTTTTCTCTTTCTTTGCTTCATTTCGCCTTTACTGCTCATGAGGTCCAGAGGTTGGTTCTCTGATTTCCTACATCCAGATCTCAGAGAACTGATCCAATCTCATCTTCCACTAGCGCCTCTACAATCATCTGTCGACTTCTATCACCTCTGTACTTCCAGCTTGTACCTGACTCAGCTGACAGGTTTCTGTAATATTTCTACTTAATAATTTGATTTCTTTTTAACCAGAGTCCAGATTCTCCCTTGACTGGGATGACTACTTCTGTTTCTACCTGGCTCCGGGACACCTTACTCTCTGCTGTCTTCCCTGCCTGCACCCTGCCACGCCCACCCCAGGCTTCCTAAGTGGAATCTAGACCCTTGCATTCTGTCTTCAACATGTCTTGCATGTTGCACATTTCCACTAGGCAAATCTGAAAACCCCTAATACTCCCTACCTTAAAGAAGGGCTTGGGAATTAGGTGGATAGGGATAGATTCCTAGGGAACATGCTGTCTTTTCATCTTTCCCACTCCCATTACTTGGCACACTGAGACTGAAACTTAGGAAAACAGCAATCAGGCAACTAACTTTTTTGAATGAAGAAATGGTTAAATTTTTAAATAAATAAATACAAGATAAATGTGGACATTACGGCAGTCTTCTTTGACCAATTATATCCGATTTTAGTTGTTTCCATTAATTTAGTTTTCCGTTAGACTGCTTTATTTACCTATAAAACCAAATAATTATATATATTTTTTGGTATATGTTTGTATATCTCACTTTAGATGGTAATCGTGGAGGGCAGAAGTCTGATTTTCTGTTTCCGAAGTAAAATATGCTATCTCAACAGTGAAACATTAAGTATTAGGTAGGCAGTATTATATGGAGGTAGTATGCATTACTTAGTTTACTACCTATGCATTCTTTTTTAAATGAATTTCTCAACTACAGTTGATATACAATATGAGATTAGTGATTAGACATTTCTATAACTTACAAAGTGAGCCCTCCAATAAGTCTAGTACCAACCGGGCACCATACATGGTTATTACAATATTATTGATTATATTCCCTACGCTGCACTTTACATCCCTGTGACTGTTTTTATAACTGGAAATTTGTACGTATTCACTATTGAAATAAGTATTTTTTAATGTACTCATGTTACTTACCTTTTGGGCTGCTGGACACATTTTTGTATATTCACTAGGCCTAACCCGAACAATCAGAAGACCCGTATTCTGGTGTCTAGGAGGAAAAAAAACACAGAGAAGTGATCACAGACTCAAAAGGGACGTAAGCATGACTCTGCCTTTCTGTAGAGCAGATGAAAAGTCCCATGTCCCTGACATGATTGCCACCACCACCACGAGAAATTCGGGAGGCCTGGAGAGGGGTGGTGGTGACCGCTCGCTGCTTCTGCTAAGGCAGCTGTGTGTTGTGGTCATTCCCACCCCACAGTGTTCCAGATTTGGGCAGGCATAGGGTCAACACAATGGGAGGTAGAAATGAGCATCTGTCAGCATTTCAAACCCCCTCCTCGTTTCATCAGACCCCCAGTCCCTGGAAGGGACTCTGCTGCTGACGTCTTGTCCAGCAGTCCTTTGTCTAGCTCCTACAGATGTCTCCTTCCTATTGATAATGCCTTCGGAACAATAAAGATTAAGTCATGAAATTAGTTGTCTGAACCATATTATGCTGGATAATATGATCTGACTGGAATGAAAAGGAAGTTCGGACACAATGCCTTTTTAGCTTACGAAGTGCACGTAAATCACATTGTGCTCATGGAAAATGGGAGGACGGACTCAAAAATCACAGAAGAAGAAATTCTGATGGCATTTCATCTTTTCTTACGGCTGAATAACACTCCGTCGTATATATGTACCACCTCTTCTTTATCCACTCATGATCGTTGGGCACTTTGCTTGCTTCTGTGTCCTGCCCACAGTGAATAAAGCTGCTCTGAACACAGGGGTGCATATATCTTTGTGGATAAATGATTCAGGTTTTTTGGGTTAATATTCGGAAGAGGGATTGCTGGATCATATAATAATTCAATTCCTAGTTTTTCAGGAACCTCCATACTGTTCTCCCTAGTGGCTGTACCAGTGTACATTCCCACCAGCAGTGTATGAGAGATCCTTTTCCCCTACAACCTCTCCAATACTTGTTACTCCTTGTCCTGTTGATAGCTCTTCTAACAGGTGTAGGTTGGTATCTCATCGTGGTCTTAATTTGCATTTCTCTAATAGCTAGTGCAATCGAGCACCTTTTCATATGTCTGTCGGCCATTTGAGTGTCTGTTCAGGTCTTCTGCCCATTTTTTAACTGGATTTTTTTAAAATTGTCGAGTGGTATGAGTTCTTTGTATGGCAGTTCATTATCAGTGCATGAAAATGCAACTAATTTTTGAATATTAATTTTGTATCCTGCCACTTTACTGAATCCATTTATTGGTTTTAGCTTTTCCATGGAAACTTTGAGTTCTCTAGATATAGTATCATGTCATCTGAGCCTTTATTTTTCTTCTTTGTTTGTTTGGTTTTTTTTTTTGCAATTGGATGAGTGAGAACCTTCAGATAGGTCATGTTTCCATTTAGTCACAAGGAGTATTCTACACTTTTATACAAAATTCTAATTTCACGTCTATCCAGACATTTCAAGGAATTTGAAATCTGGATATTTAAAAATATGTTTAAATAATAGAATACCTGCAAAGCAAGAACTTGAATAGCATATTTAACATAAAAAGGTTATTTTAAAAATCATATTTGTCTATGGCCATGCCACCCTGAACATGCCTGATCTTGTCTGATCTCAGGAGCTAAGCAGGGTCGGACCTGGTTAGTACTTGGATGGGAGACCACGTAGGAAGACCAGGCGGTGTAGGCATTAAAATAGAAAAAAGTCATACTTACTGCAACTCGAAGTAATCATTTACTGCCTCATAATTTACTGTCTGAAAAAATGTTACTCTCTGAAAAAGAGATAAAAAAAGTTCATGTAAAGCAGAAAATCTAGGAATAGAAATACTTTCAAGACAGGTTTAAATCTTTCCTCATATAAGACAAGTAATATATTTAGCATTTTTTCAATTTTCTTCTCTATCTCAGAAACTCCAATTAGTACATTTACTGTTACATTTTCCTTTTAATTTTATATTATTTTAGTCCTTTATTTTTATTGCCTCTCTCTTCCTCCTCATTTGACTTTTGTCATTGTGATGTCCTTATTTTAATTTTTCATTTATATCCTGAGCATAGCAAATCTTTCACATTCTTCTGTTTCCTAATAACCTTGTCTCTGGACCTTTTTATTTCTTCTTTGAAGGTTTTAAATGATTAGAGATATCATACTGTTTGTAATTTTTAAGACTCCAAGAAATTATTTGCCTGAAACTTTCCTCTTTTGTTTTCAAGTAATTTTTAAAAATCTCCACTTGCCTTTTGCATATGTTCTTGCTATTTGATTCTAGCTGGGGCATGTTTCATTTCAATTTTCAGCATTTCACAAGGGTGCTATCTTTTCGGGATAAAGCCATTTAAAAAACATATGTGGTATTAGAAGCGGAAAATGATAAGCCCCACATTTTTAACGTATGATAATTATAATCTCCATGTTCCTGAATTACTTTATGGTAGTTCTTTGTCACACATATATCATAAACACACACACACACACACACATGTATTAGTTGTGGTAGTAACACATACATATAGTACCTACTATGTGCCAGGTGCTCTTCTAAATCCTGTATACATATTAATCCATTTAATCCTCATAATAATCTTATGAAGTAAATACAGCAATAATAATTGTTCACATTACTTAGATGAGAGAACTAAGGTACAGAAAGATCGAAAAACTTGCCCAATGTCATCAGCTAGTAAGTGATGGAGCCACATTCTTATTAAAACACCAATTTTGATGTTCCATTGTTCTTGGTCATTTGTATATTTTTCTTGGTAACCAATATTTTGAAGGGCTGAATTTCAAACGGGCAAACATGCATTATACATCCAGTTCTTGGAAAGAAAACCTCTTAGAGTATATGCAGAGGATATTGAGGATACCAAAGAAAATTTCCCCTGGGCTGAAGAAATGTGTACATCATTTCTATTTTTGTTCTGAAAAGAGGGGATTCCTCAGCTTCAGAAAGGTGAATTAAAGGTGAATTTGTTTCTTGAAACATAATCAATCTCATCTCATTTTATTTATTGTATTATGATGTTCCCCGTATCTTCTTCTCCCAACCCGTAAAATATACCAAACAAGTATTATTCATTTTACAAGGATACTGAGATACCTAAGATCAAATTTCAAACAAGTATAGTATATTTCAGCTTCTTACTCACTCAACACTATTTTTCATTCAACACTATGTTTTAAGATCTATCTGTGTTACTATTTGCAAATCTAAATCAGCTTCGTTTCCAAGCCTATTTATGTCAGATTGCATTACTACTGTAATTGTGGAATTGAATTAAATGCTGGTAAAATATGAGTGTAAAAAGAAAGTAGAGTTACTCTTCCCCTGAGAACTACGTTGATCACTTTGGAAAGTTTTGATAAGCAAGTCACTGAAGAAATCACTGAATTAGACAGTCAAAGACTGCAAAAAATTATAAAAATCTAGAATGCTGGTTGTTTTAAATGTTTATGTTTCCTTTTCACTCTACTTTGAGGAGACTGAACTGGGAACTCAGAGAGGATGCCTTATGAATAAGGTTATGACATAAGGAGGTGAGGAACTCCAATAAATGGACTTATTTCAAAGGAAAATCTGTGATCCTATAGTAAAAGATTGACTAATAAACGCATGTTCATTTATTTAAATAAGATGTTCCACATCTGTCAGTTTCCTTTAATTATGATTCTTTAACTGACTTTGGAATTAACTGAACACTTCTGGTACACTGTGTCAGTTAAGAGAGCTGGGTCTTTCTAGAAGAGGAAGTGTTAGATAGCACAAGGGTCCACGCGCTGGGTGGTTCTTCCTAAGTGGTATTCTTGCTAAATGCTAAAATGCAGCACTATTTGGCAGATGCCGCTGTAAACAGGGTGAGGCTGACATGAACCCAACCAGGGAAGTGTAGCCAATTGCAAAGAAGACATTAATGTATAATTAACTAATGAAATGATGCATCTAAAGCAATGGCTAAGCCTCCCTTTGGTGAGACCGAGCTTTGGATGTCTTGCTTCAAGTAAAGAAAACTACCTAAGGACAACCACATCTTGCTCCTGAGTAGAACACCCCAAGCGGAGAACCCCTTGGGTTTAGTAACAGAAATGGAGACTATTTGGAAAGACATTGGAGTAACATGTAAGATGTTTATGCTATAATATTAATCGGAAAAGTAGTATATAAAACAACATACATACCCTGTGCACTTACACTTATTGTGGTGGAATGTTTGCAAAGACAGCTGCAGTAATTCCTCCCACTCCTATATGCACGGCCCCCTGGGCTGTGGCCTGTTTGGAAGCCACGTGGAGCAGAGACAATAGCTCTGGCTGAGGCCCTTTGTGCTAATGAGCCAGTGCTGGCACTAACCACCTGACGTGTAAATGAGGCCATCTTAGGTCACCCTGTCCTGGACAAGCCACCGGGTGACCACAGTCCATGAATACTAAACCCGGATTAAACCAGCTGAAAAGCCCAGATACTCATAACCCAAATTGTTGACACAGAATTGGCTGTTGTAGATTTTGAGGTGGTTTTATACTACACTACATAGTAGGTAGAACTCTAAAATAGGACAGGCATTAAAAAAATAAAAATAAAAGGAAGCAAGCAATACCATTGACAGTCAAATACTTTTGCAGGAATGTATTTTAGGTGGCAAAGAGGCCTTGGATATTAAAAGGGAAAATTGTGGCTTTTCCTAGTATTATTTATTAAAAACATGTATATTTCTCAACATTTGCCAAGCTAAACCTAGAAGGGAAATCATTTTTTTAAAATGTTAATCTTATACTTTTACATTTATTAAAATGAAAAAATTTAAAAATATTAACTTACCATGGTTTTAGTGCAGTATCCCGAAGCAATTTCATATAGAACCTGAGACTTCTCCTCTAATATATTGGGGCCATATGATTCCACAGTAATATATAGACCAGCATTTTCTGGATAGACTATTTGAGCCCAGAATGACAGGTGATGTCCCTTGTCCAAAATATAAGAAATATACAAAATATTATGATGAAATACAATAAAGGGGCATTTTTCTTTTGTTTTGGAAGCTATACTTTGCATTTCCAGTCTCAAGGGATAGTCCTGTGGATATATTGTGCCATCATCAAAAACATATATGAGAAATATTTTACCAGATGCATTCAAGAAAAATAATGATTTTGTTTGATTGTTTATCCATAAATGTAGCTTTACCGCATCTGTAGTATACATCTTGAAAAAAAACATTATATTATTTTCCATTTTGACTATTATATTTCCATAGTAATCTGAAAAAAAAAAGAGAAAAATTTGTGTTACTCTAACTATAAACCCATGCCATTTTATTTGAGTGCACTTTTAATCAAAATAACTTCTTTTATAATAACTGAGTATTTATGTATTTGGTGAAAATTAGAGTGAGTGGGCACAAATCTGCAACTTTACACAATGCTGGATAACTTCTCTTCACAGTAGAGCAGTTTTTTTCCTCGAATTCATTACCTCTTTAAGACTATCTCCAAACATAGTCACGACGGGAATAAGGTCTTTAACGTGCATTTTGGGGGCATATAATTTAGTCCATAACACAGTCCTTCCTAATAATGCCATTCCTCTCTTGCTTATTATTATTTAATACACTAATTCAAGCTTGGAGTATTTTTTTGGAGTGTTTTAGTAAAACCACAAGGGAAAAGTGCCCTTAATGCCGAGGCAACACATACTGGAAATCAAACACCAGGGTTTTCATGTCAGTGACCCTTCAGGTTCTGCCACTGTGTGAGGGGCAGAGTGTGCTGCTAACACGATTTGGGCAATAGAGGGACTAGGTAATTTTAAAATTATTTTTTAATTAAGTTTATTGGGGAAACATTGGTTAATACAATTATATAATTTTCAAGTATACATTCTAATTTAACATCTGTCCAGCCTATTGTGTGTTTACCACCCAAAGTCCACTTTCCTTCAGCTACCATGTGTTTGATCCCCTTTACCCACTTCATCCTCCCCATCTCCCTATATTTGACCCCCTTTACCCCGTCTGCCTCCCCCTTCCCCACCCCTTACCCTGTGGTAACCACTAGTCTATTGTCCATGTCCCTGAGTCTCTGTTTGTTTGTCTTGTTCCTTTGTTGCTTTTAGGTTTATACCCCACATACAAGTGATATCATGTGATTTTCACCTTTTTCTGTCTGGCCCTGTTTTGTTGGCCAGTCGTACCTCTGACTGCTTTTTGTCACACACTCTGCTGGCTGGTCATACTGAACTAAGTGCAGTTTCACAAACCGGCCACGTTCTCTCCCACTTCAAAGTTTTGCTACCTCATCCTGCAATCCCAACTAGTGATCTAATTTTTTTCTAATATATTCTCTCCTACTGATTTCAGTTTAGAAGTCGTTTAATTCATGCTGATTTTTCCAATCTCACAAATCTGGAGTACATGTCCCTTTTGTCACTCTCTCTTTTGCCACTCATACTATTCATTAAAAACGTTATTAAATGAACTTTGGATTAAATATAAAGTTAAGATAAAAGTTAAATGATATCTCTGATAAGGGATTAATATCTAAAAACTATAAAGAACTCATATAGCTCAATATACAAAAAAAAATAAAATTGGTCCAAGGCCATGAATAGAAATTTCTCCAAATAGGACACACAGATGACCAACAGACACATGAAAAGATGCTCAACATCACAAATCATGAGGGAAATACAAATCAAAACCATGATGAGACATCACCTCACATCTGTCAGACGGGCTATCAAGCGGTGGCAAGAATGTGGAAAAAAGGAAAGCCTCATATACTGTAAACTGATACAGCCAATATAGAAAACAATGTGGAGGTTCCTTAAAAAGTTAAAAGTAGAGTTATCTTATGGCCCAGCAATTTCACTTCTGGATATTTTTTCAAATAAATCAAAAACATACATTTGAAAAGATACATGCACCCCTATGTTCACTGCAGCATTATTTACAATAGCCCAGATATGGAGGCCACCTGGTGTACATCAGTAGATGAGAAGATAAAGAGGTTGTGGTGTGTACATACAATGGAATATTACTCAGCCATAAAACCAGAATGAAATCTTGCCATTTGAGACAACATGGATGGACCTAGATGTTATGCTAAGTGAAATAGGTCAGACAGAGAAAGACAAATACTGTATAATTTTACTTACACGTGGAATCTAAAAAAATAAATAAATAAATAAAAATAAAAGAGCAAACAAAACAGCAATAAATTCATAGATGCAGAGAACAAGCTGATGGTTCTGGGATGAGAGGGATGTTGGGGGGATGGGTGAAAAGGGTGAAAGGGTTAAGAAGTACAAACTGCCAGTTATAAAAATAGTCACGGGGATGGAAAGTACAGTATAAGAAGTGTAGTCAGTAATATTGCAATGACTACACACAGCGCCAGATTGGTAAGAGTCTTGTGGTGATCACGTTGTAAGGTACATAAATGTCTAATCACTGTTCTACGTCTCAAACGAACACAAAATCGTATGTCGCTATAAGTGAAAAAAGTTATGTTTACATTATACTGTGGCTTATTAAAGGTGCACTAGAATTATGTCTAAAAATCATACATATCTTAATCCAAAAATGTTTTATTGCTAAAAAATGCTAACCATCATCTGAGACTTCGGAGAGCTGAGACACTTTGCTGGTGGAGGGTTTTACCTTCTATTTTGAAAAACACAGAATCTGCAAAGCATAATAAAGCTGAGCACCATACAATGAGGTATGTCTGTTCTGTTAATTGAAGGTTTACTCCCTGCCACGTAGTAGTCCGAGCATTTTATATTCAGTCCCTTATCTAATGAACACGGCAGTCTTATATTCTAGTCCTGAGAACTGAGGCTTTCAAAGGTAAAATGACTTGTTCATGGATTTCAGTACAGGACTGTTTAACTCTACAACACCTGTTACGGGTGGAGTGGTGCCTCCTGAGAACCAGATAGGCTGAAGTTCTAACTTCAGAATGGGACCTTATTTAAAAATAGGGTCATCACGCATGCCATTAGTTAAGATAAGGTCATACTGAAGATAGATTTGGTCATAGTTAAGACAGGTTGGGCCCTGGTGTCCTCACAACGAGATGGCACGTGAAGAGAGGGAGAATGCTGTGTGACGATGAAGGCAGAGATGGGAACAATGCACCTGCAGGCCAAGGCATGGCAAGGTGTGCCAGAAGCCACCAGAAGCTAGGAAGACACGAGGGGAGGTTCCTCTGCAGGTTTCTGAGGGGGCCCGGCACTGTCTGCCCCTTGAATGCAGACCTCCAGCCTCCAGATCTGTGAGACAATACGTACCTGGTGTTTTCAAGCGCCCACTTGGTGGTACTTCACTATGGGAGCCCTAGGAGACTGATACGACACAGCATCACCTTCTACCCCGAACATGCACATCTAGGCTGCTTAGTTAGAATCTGCTGATGCACCAAAATGAACTTCTGAGAAAAGGGACGCGGGTTTGCCGTTCTGCTGTGTGAAGTCTCAGTTAACATCGGCAGAATGTGACATGCATGCTTCGGTGGTAAACAAGCGCCATATACTAGTGCATCCTCGTAAGAAGGGTCTCTCTCGCGAAACCTAGAATAACTTTCGTGGCATGAGACTACCTCACCTGTAAAGACGGTATTGATGACGCTGTCATGTGACAACCTCGAGAGGTTTCCCAGTTCTGTCGGTGTCTGTAAAACTCCCGTGACAGTGAAGTTGTAGTAACAGTAGTAGACCCTATGTTTGTCCCATAGTATTAATTCTGATATTGCTGTATAGAGAAAATGGGAAGAGATAACACTGTCGATCGCCACGTCCAACGCGAAGTCTTGGAGCACCCACTGTTTTGTCAGTTCGCTGTATATCACCACGTAAATTTTTTTCAAGGTGGCACATGTGACGCAGTAATTTAGTAGCAAGGCGATTTCCAAAGGGTGCCCTGTGTACTCGACATTGTGAATGGTCAGAAGGGCAGCGGATGGCACGTTCAGAAGTTTTCTCAGCTTTTTAAGAGTTATGATCTTGACAAATTTAAGAGGAGCATATCCGAGATAAATTTCATCACTGGTCCAGATCGCCATGATGCTTTTTATATTGGCCTGTGACAAAACGGGAAATAATTAGAAAATCTTCCCTTTTAGGGACAGTCCTAGCAGTTCTTGTCTTCTAACATAGTATAATAAAACATAGTAACTACGAAGGTTTAATTTCTAGCATGTTTCTGAATAATACTTCAGGCATAGAAACGCATGAGATAGAAATGTATCATGCTATGTATAACCACATCAGCAAATTGTCAGTAATTTTATTCTTTTATATATCGTTTCTATCAGTAGCAATAATTTATTCCCTGAAGAGCGTCAGCCTTTTCTTTTCTCATGTATTTGTTCACTCTAACCTTAATGTTTACTAAAGTCAATGTAAGAACACCTCAAAAGTTGTCAGTTTGAGAATTCTAGCTTCTTTGAACGTCAGATAAAGAAAAGAGAGAACTTAAAATCTTGAAAAAATCAATATTACCCTTCTATGAACACCATCTATTAGAGAAAAAGGCAATTCAAAGACGGCTATGTCTGAAATTCAGTAGGCTTAATTTCATTTAGAGAGCCAAGGCCCCCCTTCTCCCCGTCTCCCTTCCACAGCTGGTTCTAATTCTTAGAGATTTTTATTTAAAATGAAACTTCTATAATAATAGGCTAGATTCATTTTATTCTGTTGTTGGAGGTGCATCTCCGTAAAGGGGCCTCTGAGAAGTCAGGTCAGGAAGACAGCTATTTACAACCATAATTAAAATAACTCGGCAAAAAGCTGCATACTAGAGTCTAATAACATGTCGCTGAATTAAATGGTATTGTAAATATATCTACATGTGTAGGTGTAATATATATACGTGATATTTTACTGACCTTCAATCTATATTTGCTCCAACACCATTTTCTTGATGCAAGGCCAATAATTCCACCTTCAGGAAGGTTTTCATTGTTTCCCAGCCTTGTAAATGCTGTTAAATTCTTTAAGTAAATAATACCATTGATTAGAAAAAGGACTCCTTTCCAGGATAGGTTCACATCAGACACGTTGTGTCTTTCATCATCAGTCAGGACGTTTGGAGGCACTCTGACTCTGGTCCAAGTACGAAATGAATCGTTTGTTTGGAAGGTCTCCATGTCGGCTACCACAACAATAGCTGAAGGGAAACAAGCGTCCCAGTCTGCCATTAATTGACTACCCCGTGGTGAAGTGATTGGTAAAGATCCTGGAATCTCAGGTATTGTCAGCAAAGGAAAAGTCAGCAGGAAAAGATAATCTTCGATAAAGCAGTCCTGAAAAGCCACTTTATTTCCTTTAATTTCCTTAAGTGCATCATCTGTGACCAATGGGATTGAGATATGCCAGGTCCTAAGAAGAGAAAAATAGAAAACATAAGGATAAAATGGTCTTTTTCTCTTCTTTCATCTACCTTGCACAGTGCTGACGTTTATCATCTTTAATTTTTATTTTTTAATTTATCAACATAAGTCTGGGTACAATAAATAAAATAGTATTAAAATGCTCCCACTACCTCATTCTTTATTCTTGTTCCCAAAGGAAAACAATCTCCACTTTAATGCTCTTTGCAATGTGTCTTTATACTCTCAAATAAATGCTCACATACTGCTAACTTTTATTTCTTATTAATAATATCGATATCAGCTCTTCAGGAAAATCCTCTGTGATTCCCTCCAGGCCTTAGCTGGTCTGCCCTGTATGTATTTCACTTCTCCCCGCAATCACCTCTGTCATAACATCTGTTTGTTTGCTTGTCCCCCACATCAACTGTAAGATCACTGAAGGCAGGAACTTTATCTTTTAGTTCTGAGCTAGGTGCTCAACAGGTTAAGAAAGGCTGTGTAAACCTAATGATATCCTGCTAACTTTAACATTAACGGATTTTACTTCTCGGGTGAAATTTGTGTGTGGGCTGGGGTGTGCGTGCGTACACAGGCACTTATGGTGGTAAGGATTGTGTCATCAGTCACACCACTGTCTCACACTTTTATGAACCAGCAGGAAACATTTTAAGATTTGCTGCCATCTTGAGTAAGGCTCTTGGATTTTTAATTTGTATTAGTACAAAATGTGAAACCATAAGCCAGGAGTCTGGCATTTTCTGAATTGGTAACTAGTTCTCATCACAATTTTTTTGTGTGTGTATCATAGAGGAAGCTACTTGGAAATTACATATAAGATATTCCGTGAGATTCCCCTAGGGTTCAAAAATCTAAGTATCTGATAGTTACTTTACTGAATTATGAAGGTGAATTTTATATTTGAACTTTAAAAATTAAATACCCATTCACGTTTTCATGTGGATAATAAACTTTTCTCTTCAGAAATGTATATATGGCAGGCCTCTGTCCCAAAGAGGCCAACTGCTTGCTAAGTACAATAGAATTCTGTAAAAAAACAAAAAAAAATCCTTTTACTCTTTTCATAGCCAAAATTATTTGAAAATTGTATCATGATATATTGAATTTATTATTTTAGTTAAGATACTGTTTACATTTATAAATTTACCACATTTTCAAGATTCAGTTTTGTTTTTTTTTTTCAACCATTTGACCTTCTCCCCATTAGAACTTTATGAATTTTACATAGGTCATAATATAATTTCTAACATGTAGAAAACACCATGCACAATCAGAATCTTGAATAAACTGAGACTATGAGGACCCTTAAATGAATACCCCTAGTTTAATATTGATTTACTACATATGGAGTTTCTAAAACTAATCTGTTAGAATAATTTCTACAAAAGCCTGCCTTTGAAAGAACATACACTTGCAAGGCAGGTTTCAAATGATGTCTTGAGGCTTTAACAACAACAAAAAAATCTCATAAGGTTTAAGAAGTTGAATTGACAGGAATTATCCCTCAGAAGGCAGTTTCAGGACAGAGACAATAGCTTCAGTATGGGGAATCCCTAGAATTAAAAAAATCAGATGAGGACCAGTCTAGAATTTTATGGCTCTATTCTGCCCTAATCATCCAATAGTGCTCCTTTTTAATTTCCTAGAAATATGCCAGCCATCCAAAAGGAGCCTTTGAGATGGCTATGATGAGTGTCAGTAATGGTGAGACTATAGGACCACAAAGAAATTATCAAAAATATAAAAAATGCATTCAGGCTATTTTCTTAGGATTTACCAAATGTAGGCTACTGTTACATATTCATATTATATAACCAGAAGTTTATATAAACATGATTTTTAATGGCAGCATGAGTGAATTTTCATCATTGGCTTAACAATGCCCCATTGGACACCTAGGTAGCTTTATTGTTCCAACATTATAAATATTACTGCCATGGACATCTTCAGATGTGCAGTCGTTTCCACAGTTAAGACTATTTCCCTTTGGATTATATTCTTAAAAGTGTGATTAGAGGTAAAAAGTTACGAATACTTTAAAAATTCTTAATACATATTATCAAAATGATTTCTAAAATGAATCATTGATAAACTATTTCCTTTATTCCTATAAAGGAATAAATTTTACTATGCTAGTACAAAACTTTATATTCTTATTTCTAAAAGTATTTCTCTGGTTGTGACAGCAATATATGGTTGTACCTGTTGTTAAATTTAATGAACACCTTTCTGTTTATCTTACTGATTTTTTAGCAGCATTTGATAAATTGAACTAATCTCCCCTTTTGAAAGATGCTCTTACTTGACTTCCATGTTACCACCCCTCCTGCTCCTTTGGATACCCTCAGAGCTTGGTCCTAGACTCTCTTTGCCTAGTGTTCTTCTCACAGTATAGGCTTTTCCTTGGGTCATTTCATTCAATCACATAGATCCCAGTATCATCCCATTCCTATACAACTCCTCAAATTGTATTGTCCAGACACCAAATTTTATATCTAATTCAAAATGGTATATTTAATTAGATTCTTAACCTTGATTCTGGTAGTCTTACCAGCACTTCAAACCAATATACCCCAAACTGAACTGGTGCCTTACGACTCTGCCTCCCAAACTTATATTTATAATATATTTGTTGAATGAATAAAGAAAAAAAAAAATCTCACAATCCAGAGGAGTGTATAGCTTTCTTACAATGCTGCCGTGAAAGGAGCATTTTAGACAGAGTGAACAACAGTTACAAAGGCCCTGAGGTGGGAGAGGATCATTAGGACTGAGAAATTGAAAAAAAAAAATGATAATGGCTAGAGTGTAGTGAGTAAGGGGGAGACGAACAGGAAAAGGCTAGAATAATACAGTCTGGGGCCACATCATGCTAAGCACTGTAGCTTTTGGGAAATCGTTTAGACTTTATTCTTTGTACACTGGGCACAAGTTGAAGGGATTTGTAACAAAGGACTGTGTTGCACCTTTAGGATATTCATTAGTCTTTAAGTGGCAAAGGACTCAGTGAGACAGATTTTGAAAAGATGACTTCAAGAGAGATGCTGAAGGCACATCTGTAAAGCATTTCAGAGAACAGCCTCTACATGCACACTAAGGTCCACAGAAAGTTCAGGGAAAGCTCAGGAAGGGATTCTAAAGAAAGATTTATACTTGTCGAGCTTGAGCACAAATTCAAAATTGCTATAATGGGTAAACGAAATTTAATGGATAATTAGACTGTATTTAGTTAGTTCTGGGCCACTTAAATTACAGCTTTTAAAAAGGAAACGCAGCTTATTACTTTTATGTATGATAATAATGTTTCCACCTACCAGCGAAGGTTCATTTGCATTCCGTGCCAACTCATCTGGGTCTGCATTTTCTGGGTCGTATATCCATATAGTGAGAACCTACAAAATAAAATGCGTTTGCATTGCTTTGCATTTGGGACAAATTTGATTTTTACTTGTGGCAAACATCACCATAAAAATGCTTTTATCTATCCTTAAAATTTTGATGATCTCATTTTAAGAAATCAAAGCAATATGTGTTGTTCTTAGCAAGTGAAACAATCCAAAGATATATGAAGGAAGAGTTAATAACCTCCTTGTACACTCCCGAGGTGACTAATGTTAAAACTTTATGGGAATGCTTATATATCTTTCTTTGCGCTCACAAATAGACGTAGCACACACCCCACAGTCACAACATTTTTAAAAAATGCAATTGCACACTACATGTTAGTTGTAACTTGCTTTTGTCACTTGATACACCATGGCCATTTCAACAGATGTAGATCTAATTCTTGTCTTTCTTGTTTATTTTTTTGTATAGACAATTTATTCACATTGTTAAAACAAATTAAATTAAAAATACCGATAATTCTCTCTCTTATTCTGTACTCCGTCACCCAGTTTCCACAAGTCCATCTACTGCACCCCACAATAAAGATGTTATCCTTTTTTTCCTTTTTATATAAATGCGAACATGCCATACACATTTTTTCAAACATTATATTACCCCCAAATGATGTATCACTTCTTTTCATTCATTCCAAGCCAGTGAATGAGTTTTGTTCCCATTTTACAGAATTCTGTAAATTCCAGTGTCATGTAGGGAGATCAGTTTCAGCTCTGTCCTCTTCCACAGGTCGGAGGCTTCACTTTCTATCTGCATACACCCATGAAAACATCACCCCTTGTCTACTAGGGACTATATTCTGCCTAATACTCAGTTCAGAATTCAATCTTTAACTTTGGCTTTCAGTTCTTTAAATATTTCTTTACTTCCTTATAAATTCTATACACACATGCATCTATATTAATATAAAAGTCTGCACTATCTATCAATATTTACTATATAACAAATTAAAATTGAGACTATATAAAGATATTTATTAATTTATTTTTAAAACTATGATACACTCATTATATATTAATGTAACTAATATACTTTTATGAAAAAATAATGATTTTCCAAACGAAAATAATAGGAAGAAGAATAGTTGTTTCACATTTTACATTACAGAATCTTTTTAATACCTGGCTTAACAGACAACAGCTGGATTACCATGTATATCCCTGCATTCAAAGTGATGGTATAGCGATGTTGTTTTGCTGGAGTATATGGGGAGAATCTATCCTCACACAGATATGAGGATGGGAAAGTGTAGACCTCACACAGGCCTCCTGAAAAGATCTGTGGAGCACTGTGGGTCCTCACACCATACCTTGAGTACCATTGCTCTGAGCAAATTTGTTGAAAAATTAGTTTGGAATATTCCCCTTCTGGTAAATATAGACGATAAAAGAGAAATAATATAGTAGTGATACATGAAGGATATACAAGAATTTAAAAAATGTTTTACCTGGGTTAAATTGTGAATGAAATTTCTGTTGGGGAAAAGAAGAATCACATTTTAGTAAACAGCCTGCTAAATATTAGTTTGAATATTCTACTTTCAGTATGCATGTCTTTAAATCTTGGAATATTCTCTTTTCTATTACAGATAAAAATCTGATTAACTGCTAAATGTAATACACTCTACATGTCTATAATGAAATATAATTATTGATTCTCCTGTGTCATCACAGAAGGATGAGAAGCTTGAATCTGCATGCTTCCTTAACTGCAAATTTAACATTGCCAAAGATGCACGATTAACCTTTAAAAAGCTGACATTATCATTCCACATGGAAAAGCAATAGTGTTTACCTGTTGTAACTTATGTCAAAAACAAATCAGTCAATTAAGACTGCAAACCCTTTATTTACTAACCTGTCAATGTAGATTTTATGAAAAGACAGCATTCATTTGTACGTTTAGTTGTCTGTTTGGTAGAAAGTGATTTTTTTCACTTTAAAGACATCTGTATTTTAAAATTGAGTCATCTCTAAAAGCCAATGCTTTAGGACTATGTTCTTTCATTTGCTGATTACTGCACAAGGCCTCGTACATTATTAGATATAAAATAAAACGAAAGTATTTTAGGAATCAGTAAATGTGTATGAAGTGAGTTTCTGAAACCAGGTAATGAACATGGGATTTCATATGCTTAATCTCATATTAGAAAGCTGCCGAAAACAAAGGCTATAAATCTTGATAGGCAAATGCGTCCAAAGTTCAGACCTCTGGCTCTGGGGCTGACATGTACCACCTTATGTTATGCTGCTGGTCAGAAGCACAGGAAAGAAGTCGATGTATTAATAGTGAAAGGATATTCAAAGTAACCTTGTAGTGAGTGTCAGTTTATGTTAAAGTGACAACCTGATTTCCACATTAAAATACTATGAGCATCATTCTGCTGGGTCTTCATCACTTAGCTTGGCTTTCCTGAGTTGGTGCACAGACTGAAGTGTGGAAAGAGAAGAGGGTCAAGGAGAGAAACCTGGATTGAGCTGACATTAAAGGTAAGGACAGATTACAAAAAGCAAAGGAAAAAGACTGGGAAAGAATCATTATAGAGATAGAAAAGGCTGATGTCACCAAGATGGTGGAGGAGGAGGCCCCAGCCTCCGTCCCTGCAACAAAGACCAACAATTAGATAGCTCTCCATGAATAAAAACACTTAAGAAATGTCAGCAACACAGTGGAACACAAAAACCATCCAAGCTTGCATTTCCTCATTTATAAAATAAGGATAATAATACTTTTGTGTGATGATTATGAAAATTGAGAGATAATTTACACAAAGTATGAACACGTAGAAGCCAGTATAAGTTTAAATAGTGGTTGTATTATTATTATTTGTTTTGTAATATTAGTTTGGTAGTATATTTGAGGATATCTTGACTGGTGAATGAAAGATTATATGGAAACTATAACTCAGATAATCAATTTGTGGTTAATTAAAATTTAAAACTGAATACTGTTAAAAAGCATTAATTACTTCTGTATTCAATATTGCATTACTTACTGAACTTTATAATACCACAGAAAGCAAGTATGAGAACTGTCCACAGATAAATAGCGTTCTTCTTCTAGATCCTAAAACAAATTGCAAAAAAACTAAGATATATTAAATCAATTTTAAATACAAATTTGGATACAGGCATAAAAATCACAGAGGAGTTAAGTTAATTATCTAAGATTAGAAAAAGGACAGTGAATAAATTTCAGAAGAGAATTAATACATTTTCACATAACACTAGTTTAGTTCTTGGGGTATTCTCTGGAATTGAGAATTTACTATCATGAGCAACAAATTTGGATAGCTTACTGTTTCCAATACATTCGTCTTTGTGAAATAATACACTATATATATGTTTTTGCCCCCAGCTCCTAGTGATATTTTGTTTTTGACCCCGGTTCCTGTCACAGAGCTCCTAAAACTCTTGTTATTTCCTGAGGGACAGGAGTGGGAAGCTGTGGGATGGGACGTTGTCCCTAGAAACATTAAGCCATGCTTAGAAGCTTGGAACTTTCAGCTTGATTTTGCATCTGCCGGAGAGTGGCGAGGGGCTGAAAAAGGAGTTAGTAATCGATCACGCCTGCATGATGAAGCATCCCCAAGAATCCCCGAAGTTTGGGATTCCCAAGGCCCACTCCATGGGGACCCTTCCGATCTTGGCCTATGTACCACTTCACCTGGTCGTTCTTCTGTATCCTTTATCATACACTTTATTAGAACTGGTAAAAAATGCAAGTGTTTCTCAGACTTCTGTGAGCTGTTCTAGCAAAGATTTGAACCTGAGGGGAAGGTTGTGGGAACCTGGACTGTGTCTGCCAGAAGTCCAGGTACTGTACAGATATACCGCCCAGCTTGGGACGTGCGATGGGCATCTGCAGTGAGGACAGTCTCGTAGGAGTAAGCCCTGAACTTGAGGGATGTGATGTTAATCTCACGTAGATAGACTGCATCAGAACTTTGGATTGTACGACACCCAGCTGACGCCAGAGAATTAGTGACAAAGGAAAAAAAAAATCTGGTCACAGTGTGCTCTATGAGTGTGCAAAGAAAAATAGTTTCCCTAGACAGTCTTCCTTACTGTAATAAAATTCAGTTAATTTTCTTGTTTAATGGTTCTCAACCAGAGGTAATTTTTGCTTGCCAGGGGACATTTGGCAATGTCTGGCAACATCTTTGGTTGTTATAGCTGAGTTTTTGAGTGTATTTCCAAAGTCACATGTACTTTCTTAGAGGATATAAGATCTGATGACACTATACATCAATAACAAAAATAATCTTACATATGCAGGTATTTATGTGTATCTTTTTTACACAACATCACATGCTCATATGGGCTTCCAACATACGATGAAAGAGAAAAGGTCATTTACTTCCTTAAGAATTGTGTTCATGAAACTGGCAAATACCCATAAACTCAAAAAGCCAAAATCAAATATTTTTCGATCTATATTCATCTGGCCTCTCCCACATGACCCTATCTACTTGATCCCTGAAAATAAAGATTTATTTTATTAAATCTTTATAATAAAGATTTAATTAAATCTTTATAAATTAAAAAGAAGGCATAAGCCCCTAAGTAAAGGCAGGATTAATCACTCGGAGCCTCTAGACACTTGTGTGGGAACCTTAGCTGTGAGGTTTGTGGCCAGTACTTTGTCACTATTTAAAACAGGTTCAATTAGGTCAAAAGCTAAAAAAAAAAAAAAAAAAAAAAAAAAGAGGCAAAATACAATGTAACAGATGATCATTCAAGTTTTAATAAGGTATTAAACTCAACTTACTGGGCCTGTAACATTTGGCTTTATGATGTGAATACCAGGAGACGAGCATCGCAGTTCTGTCTTGGGCGATCTAGTGTTTAAAAAGAACAAGAAGGGAAAAATAAATAAAGACATATGAGAGATGAATAAAAATTTCCCTGCCACTTTTTAAGCCTAAAGACTTCAACTGTATGCTATTAAGAAAAAAATATATAGCAACATTTTACTTCTATCCATTTTCCAAGTGATTTTGTTTTGCTTTTCACATCTATTTAATGGGAAGAAAGTTCCATTAACTCACAGCCTTGAATCTGAGTGTCCACTAGATGAATGCTTTGTTACATGTAAATACACACATATGTTGACATTCATGCCAAAATTCTTACGTTTTATTTTTCACAGAACAAGTTGCTGGCACACTCCACTCAGAAAATGATGTTCCTTCATACTCTAACTTAATCTAAAAAAGAAGGTAAAAAAGTTCAAACAAAATGTCTGCTGTAAAATTTTCACCTCAGTGTTCAAATGTAGGGTTCAATTTTCTGGGTCCTTATTATTTAAAGAAAGAATAGAAAAATGATTTCTTTGAAATTATACAAAGTAATATGACAAAGGAAAAGTAACTTTTCTGGGACCCTTTGGTAGTCTCCCCAAAAAAGTATTAGATTTTTATTTTATTTCAAAAATACTCTATTTATTAAGTGTCCAGGAGGTTATTGGTACTCTAGTAAGTTCTGAGGATAAAAAAAAAAAGATGAATGAGACACAGTCATCCTATCCCTATCATCACACAATTTTGTGAATATTAAATCACAACAACACTCAAGGCACTACATACATATTTAAGGACATTTATTGGAGAGGGGATCTACATTAGGAAGATAAATGAAGTGAAGGAAATGAAATAAAAATCAAAGAATGACACTGTGCTATACAACAGAGTATACTTACCTCTCACCTCTGCTCTAACGTAAAAGAAATTAATACTTAACTATAATTAAAAAAAAGTAAACACTTACAGTACTCCTGGTACTAAAAATGTGGTAGTTTGGGCTGTTTGAGTAATACCTGTGGAGGAAAATATCAAAGACAAATATTACAATTAATTTTTCCTCCAAATAAGAGGGATTCTATACACGGTCAGAGCACGTTGTGGGTTCCTGCCCAAACACCACTGGAAAGAGTAGTCAGGGGTATAGCTGAGGATGACAGTGAACTCTACCCCCCACGACTTTTTGACTTACGACTTTTCTGCTTTATAACGATATGAGAGTAATGTGCGTAATAAATTTCTGTCTATATGATCTACCTAAAGTTGTGCTGTCCAAAAGAAATACAATGTGAGCCACTTATGTAATTAAATTTTTTCTAGTAGACACATTTAAAAAGCTAGCAGAAACAAGTGAAATTGATCTTACTAAAATAATTTATTCAACATGCAATCAATATAAAACAATTAATGAGACATTTTCCATTTTTTTTTGTATTGTCTTTGAAATCCAGTGTGTATGTATACTATACTAACAAAAGATCTCAATTTGGACTAGCCACATTTCAAGTTCAAAAGCCCTATGTAGCCAGTGGCTATTGTAAAGCATCATCTTAAGATTCCTTCACTTTCCTTTTGCTTCAATAGTCTATTCCACGTCTACATTACACAGCATTTGCCATTGGAACTGCTCCATCCCTGAAATCTTAAGTCAGAGGCAATTCTGTGTGTGTGTGTGTGTGTGAGAGATTGCTGGGATATCACTACATAAGTCTTTCAGCAGAATTATACAAGCCTTAATAGCTTTCTAAATTCTTATTAACAGATATCAGTCACCAGTATAATGAAACATGTTTTATAGATATACAGATCAAATATGAAAACATGTTCATGTCTTTTTATACATCCCTATAAAGCAGCGGTCCCCAACCTTTTTGGTCTCAGGGACCAGTGCTCCTCATGAGAATCTAATGCCTGGTGATCTGAGGTGGAGCTGAGGCGGTGATATCAAAGCCAAACCAAGACATTTTGAAAAAGAAAAATATAGATATAAAAATACTAAAGAAAATATTTGCAAATTGAATACAGCAGGGTATAAAGGGGTAATAAACCAAGACTGAGTTAGATTTATCCTATGTATGCAGAGATGATCTTATTAGAAAACTCTGTGAATGAAATTCACTTTCTAAAATATTTGCTATCTGATCCTTTACAGAAAAGTTTGGTGACTGGAGTACAACATGACAAAACTCACAAGCTCCCTGAGCTCATAGGCCATCCTTATTATCAGCTACCATGATTTATTGATCCATTGTTTGCTAAGTACGTGCTGAGAGCTTTAAATATATAATTGCATTCAAGCCTCACAACCACCCCATGAGATAAATTTTCTTATCTTCACTTTATAGAAAAGTAAATGAAGGCTTAGCAAGTTCTGTCAGAATGCTACGTTTTTGCTCTTTCTCACTATTTCACTGACGTTTCCAAGGGCGACTCTTAATGATTTGACCTCTCCACCCGTCCAGTGACGTGCCCTGGATCCCTTCTGAAACCTCTATAATGGTGTGATTTATTGTCGGTTTTAACGTTGGAGGGTAATAATTATTAACCCCCTAAGCTGAATATTTGCAGAACGTGATTTTGCTGGTTAATCATACATATTTTTACCTAGATTGAAAAATCTAACTTAGGTTGAAAATCTTTCTAAAATATTTTGATACACTTTCCAATCCAGCAGTTACCGAATATGGAACAAAAATCAAACTTGCATTAAGGATCTCGCAGAACTTTCAAGTTTTCATTCCCTAAATCGACTCACTTTATTCGAGAATCACATCTCCTCACATTTGTACAGTGTTGGCATTTTCTGATGCACTTTCCCACAAACCATTCAACCACAACTACCTAATATAAACCACCCAGTACCTAGCTGTCCTAGTGAAGTGTCCCAGAACCCCCTCCTCCACCCCCCAAATCAATTGCCAGTCTCTGGTGGCAACTTTTTGGTTCTCATTTGCCCTTCTCCTCTCCTGCAAAAGCAGTGCAGTAGGAAGACACGAGTTTAAGGAATCCTATGGGCCCAGCTGTCCGAGAGGACAGCGACGTGAAGTTCCCAGCAGAGTCCTAACAGCGTGTCCCCTCATTTTCTTCCATTGAAAACTCTCGGACTGGGGCCTTGGGTGGCTGGTGGTCCGGGAGCTCGGGGATAAATCGTGGTTTGTACCGGCGAGTGGTCCCTGGACACTAAGACGCCGGGACAGGGCCCCCCACTTGCTCGGCTCAAGGGGAGACCCCACCCGGTGGCCCTGTCCTCGACTATGTCTACTACCTCCACAGAGCCGAGCCGCAGCAGCTCAGCCACGACAGCAGCACTGCCACCCCCGGGGCTGACATGGCGCCGAGGACCCTCGGCTCAACCGCCCAGGCCTCCCTCCCTGGCGCTGGACCCGCGCGGTCCGGGGTGCCCGGTGGCCCTGGTCGGGCCTGCTCCCCGGCGACAGCAGGTGCGCGTGCGTGCCAGCGCGCGGCGCCTGCCCTACTCAGGTGCCTGCAAGTTAGTGGCTGGAGTCGAAAATCTAAAGTAGATTTTAGGAAAGGCAGAACCGTGCTTTTTTTTTTTTGGGGGGGGGGAGTAAAATAGCAAAAACCACTTTGGAAAATCCGAGTGGGCTGAATGAAGGCGAAACTTTTAAATGAGTGTGTCTTTTAGCCCAGCTCTTCGTCGTGTACGACCTCGGCAATAGCAAATACGTATCTGGCAGAGCTTTCCAGAAACAGGCACTCCACGGATGATTTTCAGACTGAGCAGAAATGAACAGGAGCGTGTGCTTATTGAACAACAACTGTGTGCCCGACACTACCTCGTGCAGCTGAGGACAGAGAAATAGGAGAGCATTCCGGTGCACAAAGAGCATTCCGGTTCGCAGTCCCGAGGTAAGGCCAAGACAGACAAACCCGAAAGGGATCCCGCAGCGTAATTTAGCGGTTTACTTGTCGGTAGACCAAACAATCCGAACCCTTGAGGGCTGCGATTGTTTCTTTCTTCCTTCTAAGGTCAGCAGTGCCCAGCTCGATCTGTTTCTAGTAGGTTTTCAGTATTTACTGACTCGTTGCACCATCGAGTAGAAATAAAATACTAAAATACGCTCTGCGCACCACTGGAGAACGCGACTGCACCGACACCACTTGGGAGACACCACAGTTCGTGCGATTCTGGCCCCACCTTTTTTTCTGAAGCAACTTTGTATCGGCTTCAGACGTCAGGGGTCAGCGGCTGCGGTTGGCAGGGCATCATGAGTGCTTCCCCCGGAATCCAGGGGCAACTGCAAGGCCAAGCGGAGTGGGATGTCCGGGAAGGGGCCTCGGCTGTGGACTCGGTCCGCCGAGATACCAAGTCAGCCCTCACTAGGGCGAGTCACCTCCCAAACCCCGCGAAGTGGGGACGGGACGGCGTCACCCACGCCGCGGCGTGGTGGGCTCGCGAAGCACCGGGCGCGGCCCAGGATCTGGCCTGTGCCGCAGGACGTCGCAGTGCGCTCTGCCTGCCTGGGCCTGTTGCCAATGCGTGACCCGAGAGGGGTCGGGATTCGGCTTGATGTCCAGACCTTCGGGCTTCGTGTCCTCCACCTTGTCGCCCTCGCGGGGCCCGGTCCGCATCTCTGTCCTTCGAGACCGTTGCTTTCCAATTCGCGACCTCTGGGTTCCACTTCCACCCCACTGTATCACGAATTGCCACCCTTTGTATTTTTTTGCGCACGACATCCCCCGTGGATAAAAAAAATGCAAATCGTTAGGAATTAACTTTGAAATGAAATGAACGTGGTCGCAGGCTGGAACCCGCAGGCGGCAGGCACGAGCACGGGGCCCACCGTGGCCCCGGCATGCGTCGCTCCGGCCCGCAGCGCTGCATGCCGGGAGTTGTAGTCCGACGCCGGGGCCCGGCCCGCCGCGCCTCTCCAGTTTGAAAAGCGGCGAGAAGGGCGGGGCCCCTTCCGCTCTCGGGGTTCGGCGGGGAGTGGCGCGCCGGGCCGCGGAAGGGGCGTGGCCTCGGTCCCGGGGGGTGGTGGCAGTTGCCGCCACCGGGGCCTCTGCGGCGGGGAGATGCTGCCGAGGCCGGGCTGCGCGGGGCGGCCATGGTCCCTCCATGAGAGGGCCGAGGCGCGAGGGGGCGTGGCCGCGGCGGGAGGGGCGTGGCCTGGCGGGAGGGCGGTGGGTGGGCGGGGCCTGGCGTGGGGCGGGCCCTGCCTCGGGGGCGGGGCCTGGCGGAGGGCGGGGCCGCCGCCGGCTCCCTCTTCCTCCGCATGTGGCTGGCGGCCGCAGAGCGGTTCCGTCCGCGCACCCCCGGCCGCGCCCGCGTCGGGCTCTCTCCTCGTCGCCGGAGCCATGGCGTTCGCCGAGACCCACCCAGCGGCCTCGTCCCTGCCCAACGGCGACTGCGGCCGCCCCAGGGCGCGGCCCGGGGGGAACCGGGTGACGGTGGTGCTGGGCGCGCAGTGGGGCGACGAAGGCAAAGGCAAGGTGGTGGACCTGCTGGCGCAGGACGCCGACATCGTGTGCCGCTGCCAGGTGAGCCCCGTCCGGAACCAGGTGTCACCTTGAGCCGCCCCCTCCCGCGACCAGGCGCGGCGGCGTGGAGGACCGGGGGGCGGTCGCAGACCCTGGGGGCTCTGGAGGGAGATGCGGGCTCCGCGGGAGCCTGGCCGGGATGCGCGGCGCCCGGGGGACCCGCAGGCTTCGGGCTGAGGAGCAGTGCTCAGCCCCAGGATTGGGGCCGGCCGGGGTGCGGATGGGGAACGGTCCGAGTTTGAGGAGGTACCGCCCGAGGCCTGCTCCCGACTCCGGGCGGAGACCAGCCCGGCGGCATCCTCCTTCCCATCACCCCCTCCCCGCCGACCCCGGGAAACCGAGCGGGAGTGGACCGTTCCGAAAGGCCCCGAGATGCGGGCTCACCGCTCCCGCACCTGCAGGCCCCGGCCTTGCAGGCAGACCCCTCCGCCTCCGGTCCAGTTTGTGGACCCGAGAGCCCACCGCTGGGTTGGATTGTTTCCTGGCCCCGGCTTT
This sequence comes from Cynopterus sphinx, assembly GCA_030015415.1. Lineage (NCBI taxonomy): Eukaryota > Metazoa > Chordata > Mammalia > Chiroptera > Pteropodidae > Cynopterus > Cynopterus sphinx. The sequence goes on from CM057394.1 coordinate 17,801,715, forward strand.
TTTACTCCGTTTCCTATATATTAACATCAAGGGGAGGTTATTTTTACTCGTTAGTCCCAGAGGACGCAATTCCAGTTATTTTACTAGTGGGGCAAGTAGATACAAGGATGTCAAATCTGGTATTTAGAAATATTTACATCATTACGCTCACATCGAAAGTGAACTTTAGGGAAATAGAACAGTAATGTACTTCCTACCGGGAGACACGTGGTTTTCAGTGTAATCTTTCTTCCTATTTGTCGTTTGCTTCGAAGCAGCCTAGAGGCTAGGCCTTGGTAAAGGCTCCTAGATAGCTACTAACAATTTCAAAATTTGAAATAGTTGAGCAATCACCACTTTCAAAACGAATCGCACTGTAACATTTGAAGTCAACCGCTGCCTGTTTAGGTCACAGGGTGTTTCTTCATGAAACGTACATGGCACAAGATGATGCTGCTGTGCTGTTTTACGTTCTAACAAGTTGGTAGGCCCACTTGACTGGAAGCTTTCTACCTAAAATTGAATAAGTACCATTTGAGCGGGCAGAAACTGGGTATGTAAAAAAGATAAACACAGCTTTCAGACTTATCTTGCTTTTTTTTTTGCATGCAGAAATCCACCGTGCCCTTTCCTCAGCTAAGATAGCCAGCCGGTGCCTCACTGGCTCTTAGTGTTACCCCTCGCACTACCACCAGCATCACCACCTCTCTCTCCCTCCATGCGACTTTCTGTTCCCCCACCTGTCTGGCAACACACATTCCTTACTTGATTGCCATTGAACTGCTGCCCCACATGCCTTAGGAGGTGCTCCGGAAGCCAGCTTTCATCCCCCTTTTGTCTCCACATCACATCTGGCCATGCTGTGGGCCGAGAAGTCTGAGAAGACCTGTCTCTTCCCCAGCAGAAAGGGAGAGAGGCTGAAGCCTGTTTGTTTACCTCACTGTGTCATTCCTGACTATCTTCCTTACCTGGAGGTAGTAGTGCTCACGCTGAGCTACATTATGAGTTATGGGAAGATTTGGGGATGTAATCATTATAGCATTTATTAGGAAAGTTCCTCAATTTTAATAGTCCTTTGAAAAATAGTGGAATGAGTTTGTAGATTGGACGTATTGCTATGTTACTGTGAAAGCAGTCTTTAAGGAGGTCTTGGACCAGTCTGCTCCGATGCCCTTGGAAAGTCTAGAGAGAAGTGATTGAGAAGGAACCAAGTTTGGCTTTAAAATGTTATCTGAAGATGGAGGAGAAACATGAGCAGCAGACTTGTTTGGCTTACCTTACCTGTAAACCTTTGTCTTACTACCTTCTATAATTCTAAAATCTTTCAGCACCTTTTAAGAGCTCAGCATTAGAAGAATTCTTTTTGGTCTTGTTAAAGTGAATGAGTAATGAATAGATTTAAACGTATCACCTGTGATGCACTTGTTGACTTTCTACCATTTGGTCAGTCCTAGCAAGCTGCCATCCACTTAATGAAGTTCTCTGGCTTACAAAACTGAAGAATGTGGAATGTTGTGTATAGAGAGCTGGGAAAAGTCAACATTTGCACTTCAGTTGCCTTGTTTGACAATTCAGATTTTGTGTATTATTGAAAATATGTACTTTGTTAGAGTTTAATATTTTTTTTGTAACATGCCATAAATTCAAATTTTATACAGATCGTTTCTCCAGAAGTGGTCTATACATAATGTATCCATGTTTCAACAGTGGAATCATAAAATAAGGATTTTTTTCCAATATAAAATACAGTTTTAAAAAGAAAAACTGGCATTGCATTTAATTATATATTTTCAATATATAAAATGCCTCTTTGTAAAGACTAGATGCAAAGCTAGTGGCATTTTTATCACCATAGCACTTAAGGGCTTTATTTCAGATGCAGGATTTTTAGGGAGTTATTTATAACTTGATGGATACTTTAGATCCATAAATAAGTGTGTAGGACCTGCATCAAAAGGCAACCACTACTGATGCCTTAATTTTAAATAATGTCTTTTAAGAAAAAGAGGGAAGAATTACATATAGGACCAGCTCCCGGCCCAGTTCATTCATCCCATGATCACATAATGAGTATCATAATGAGTATCGACAGGGGACCACTTACCCCTGGAGTTAAAAAAAAAAAAAGCTGAAAAAGGCAGGGATTGTGCCCACAAGGAGCTTATAGTCTGTCTATTGGATAACTTTTGCTAAAACAAGGATCGCTAGGGTTGGGACAGAGAGGGGTACTAGTGCAGGTTTTTCAAAAGGTTTAAGTATGGGAATAGGAAGGCCCCTTTCTGGCAGCACAGAAGTAGTTTGTCAGGAAGCCTGTTACTTTTTTCCCCCCTAATCCTCTCAGAGTAAACCATAATACTTTATTTCCTTACTTTGTTGAGTAGAAACTACAGAGGTTTTAACTATTGCAGTTTGTACCCGGCCTTAAGCAGGAGCTTGTTTATTGTTCTTGGAGAAAGCAAGCTTGGTAGTCTTGGTTACAATGACAGGCATGAAGTTGCCTCTGAACAGTATTCCCTTTCTTGATGTCCCCCCAACCTCCAGGGTTTTAAAGTGAAAGAGAAAATATTAACTAAAATTAAGTATAAAGGGAAAGTGTATCCTGTCACTGGCTATGTATAAAAGCTTGTGGTAAAAATCAACGCAATGGAAAACATGTTCATTTGTAGCTAGAGGCTAGTAGTATCTGTTGAAGTCTTTGAAACCAGCTGCTAAGTAGTGAGTTATAAAGAACTGTAAAGAGATACGCCAGCAAGCTGAGGCTTTCTCTTCGAAACCATCAGAAAAAACTGAAAAAGGGGAATGACTTAAGCGTTATTTAATGCCCTGACCTCATACAGCTAAAATGATTATCTCTCATTATTTTGGAGATGGTAGAGAATCAGCATTTAAGGTAAACCATTTTCCAGTTCATGACAGCTACTATTTCTGTGTCTCCTATCAGGGTTGCTTTTTAGATGCGCAGTTTATAGTATTTCCCAAGTACTAAGTAAGTGTCCATCACTGTGTGGCATACTTGGTTAAGTCTTGCTTCCCCTACTAGTATAGAAATTTTCTGAAAAACAGGACTTGTGCTTTTAAAAAATTTTTCTACCAGAGCAAATAGTACTGTGTGAAGCAGAGAGGAAGGAAATACTCAGTAATATTTATTGGGTGACTTGATCACCCCTAGAAATTTCTTGAGAGTCACTAGTTTAACCCTTTTCTGTAAATTATTTTTAACTCCCCCTTGGACGATTTCATTGACTTGGCATTAGTTTAAGGTGGAATCTCCAGCATTTCTTGGATTAACATTTGTCACTTAGTATTTTTCACATTGTACCATTATGTTCAAAGGCTGTAATAAGTTTATATTAAACTCGTATCTATGAGAAAATAGATAAGTGGCATTGTAGCTTTCATTGTAAATATTCCTCAGCATATTTCAGTTAAATGCCACGCACTTCTAGCAAACAGTTTTTTTCTGCTGTGGGCAGTAGATCTTAAAGTTTGGTCGATGAGAATGTTCCAAACTGTCCATTATTTAAGCCTGTTTTATTAGTATATATAATACCATCCTCTCTACTTTTGATGAATTAATTTTTAAATCACATGAGATCATCTCAGTGGTGTCTGACAAATATTGTTTTTTAAATTTTAGTGGGAACAAGCGGGCTAGTTGGATAGTTTAAAATATCTCTAGGAAAAACTGTTGCCTGGTACAAATCTAGAATAAAAAGTAAACTGGTATATACTTCGTAGCTTGCTCATTGTAACTAGATACAAATATAGCTATATTATCCCTTGGATACTATGTCAGATTTTGACACCAAATATGAGTGTGGATGAGCTACATGTTAACAAATGAAGATTGGGGACTATTAGAATACTTTCATCAGTGGAAAAGGAGATGGAGGTTTTCAGTATTGCCTAGTGAAAGTGATTGAAACCCAGTAAACAGAGAACAGGTCCCATGACTACTCTGGCCCCAAGGTGGGATGGTTCTTTGGACTGAACCAACTTTTAATTATATTTAATTCAGTATGATAAAATTTTTCTTTGAAATCAGGAGCTCTCATGAAATTTTCAAAAAATTTTCAAAGGGTTTTTGTCTGTTTAAAGATCTTTTAAAAGAAAGGACTTTATTTGTGAGAGAAGACTTTTTTGACTTGACATCTGCAGTTCAATTTCAGTGTATTTTAAAGAAAATATTCATAAATGTAATGATTAAGTGAGTTTTTATCAAGCGTTTGCAGACTGCACAGCATCATTGGGTTGTGTAATTTTGGTTGCATGTCTGGTCCTCCCATCTGTGACCCTGGTCATCTCTGACCTTCCTCATTCAGTTAGTGTGTGTATTAGGGTCTAAAGCATCTTCATTAGGACCCTACGACCCTCTAAGGCAGTGCCTCTTCCCCCTTCATTGTGAAAAGTTGTTTCGTAAAGGTAATTTCAGGTATAAACTACAAGGTACCTGAGATGTTTATCACTTATATGAAACTGCAAGGTCACCATAATCACATAAGGTAAAGGGGATATCCTAAGCCTTTAAAAGATAACTGAGCAGTGCGCTTGGATGTCTCTGCTAAAAAGCAGTTCAGACACCCTGTATATGTTTTCTCTTCCTCTCTAGTGTGTCTGGTTACTGTTGAATAGTTTCATTTGATCCACTTACTGGTAGTAACTGAAGCTGGTCTGCTTTGAAAGCATAAGCTACCTGCAGTTATATGAACGTTTTCACAAAAGAACAGTCATCCTTGTTCATAATTTATTGCCGTGGATTGACAAGTGTTTTAGTTTGGGCGATAGGGAAATGAGAGAGAGAGACACGGGTCTTACAGTCTGTTCACCAAGAGAGCTGCACAGGTAATCAGCATGGACTCAAAAGACTGTTGGCTTCCTAAGAAGCTTGCAGACTCCAAACAAGAAATAGGAACCCTTTTGTTGGTGGCTGGAATAGTTGCAAGGCATGGGGCCTGAGGCCTCGCTGCCTTCTGCTCTAAGTCATAGTGGGTGGCAGGAAAAACTCTTGACTCTGTCACCGTGTTCATTTTGAGCTGCGTGTTTACAGTACAATGTTCATGTATGTGTTCAGAGCAGAAGGACAAAGAGAAGACACCTGGACTATTTCAGAGGTCTCAGTGGCCTGAGAAATGCCTCTGGGGTGTGTGCATGAAACTGCCAAACCTCTACACTTGGGGCCTCCACTGCTGCCGGAAAGGAAAGGAGACAGCATGGTTTCCGGTTTACAACACTGTCACAGCAGGGACTCACTTAGTTGGGGGAGTGATTTTGAGGAAGGGAAGACCTAATGGCAAATTTACAAGTTAAGGATTAGGAGTGAATTTGTAGACAAATGTCATTTCAATTTTTCCCAAACTTGTATTTATTTATTTTTAAATATCCCTGGACTTTTAGAGCTTCTTAGTTAGAAACTTACACTTTCCTGAGCCATCCTTTAATTCTAGAGTTGGGCTAGACAGCCTCTGGTTCTTTGGAGCCGTGGGGAGGGTGAGGGTGGGGATTAAGACACTTGTCTTCTGAATTTTTTAAGCTTAAAATCAAATTGGGAAGCAAAAACATACGTGGAAAAACTGAGAATAGTTACAAAATAGCTAAATACTATTATATCATACCTGTATCTTGCAGTACTGTGTTTTAGAGTTTTGTTCTTGAGAGCATAAATGTTAAAATTTAGAAGTTAATCGTTTTTATATTTAGTTTTCACTAGCGCAGGATGTGAATTTGGGGAGCCAGCTGTATACATACTACATCGCTGTGAGTTCGTTTTGTGACTCATCTGGATTCTTTGTTTGCAAGCAAAGGAAAGAGACAGTCTTAAGCAAAATGGGGATTTGTTCGAGGGAAGAGCCGGATGGCCAGGCCTCAGAGTGGCAGGAGACAAAGGCAGCCCTGGGAATCAACAGCCAGAACCGGCAGCCTTTCGTTTTAGGATGCTCCCTTAAGGGACATCGAACTCCTCACTGCCTTCCTCTCTATTCAAAATCAAATTCCCTAGACAGAGGAGCTTGATTGGTTTGGGCGTGGATTAGGTTTCCCTGCTGGATCACATTACCATGGCCAGAGGGGGTGATTCCTATGATTTGCAAAGTAAGGGGAGGGTGGGGAGGAGAGGGACTGAACCACTTGGCTGTTTTTTGGTTCTTTGTTGGTCTACCAATTAATTAAACACATTCTGTTTTTCTTTTTTAAGTAATCTAAAACACAACTTTGGTAATTAAAAGTATTTGTTAAATGCCACCCGAGTGACTGGGATCTTAAGTGTTATGGGAATTTAGAAAAACAGCCAGAGGTAGGTAGCTACACGTAACCATTAATGCGATTTGTGATTGATACTGTATCTGGGGGTATAACATACCAGGCTTTGTCTGGGGGAAGTTTTGGCAAGAGAAGGGAATAGTATATCTCTGTTAAAAGTAGAACAAAAAAATACCAATCTCTCATCATTTATATAGCCCTATCTGGCCTCCCAGCGCTAAGAATCATTAAACACGGTTAAACGAGTACAGGATGTGAGTTTAGGGAGCCAGCTGTATCAGTGCTATGTCGCAGTGAGTTTGTGCCCTTGCTGCATCTCCTGGTGCCCAGCACATGGAGCAGCCCACGTGAGAAGCAGTTCTGTCATGAGTGTGGAAGCCCACACTCCTAGTTCTCTGGTGGGCTTGGGCCTAGGGTGAGGTGCTGTGGCAGAGCCACCCATATTTCTTTGTTTTGCCCTCTACTGATTCATATGACCTCTCCTCGGGCCAGTGTAATCTGTGTCCCACGCTCCCAAGGTGAATTTTGTGTGTTCCACACAATTTGTACCAAGACTTCGCATGTGAAGTTTCATCTGTCGCATTTTGGGAAATATGGCCCTGGACTGAGACTTGTTTCCTGAAAAGATTTCCTTGTCAGGGAAGCTTCCTGTGCATAGCTTGTCCTCAGGCTCCTTTGGAGGCTGGAGATTAGAAGCTTTCTCACCCTACCCCTCCCTTAGACACTTGGGACCAAACAACTGATAAGCACTCACTTTCTCATCCCGCTTCCTTAACAGGATAATCTAGGGTTATGCTGGGTACATCTGGCCACATTTTCATAATCAAACCATTTAAATGAGATTTAAACTATATAGTTAACCTTAACAAGATAAGGTTATTAAAAAATGTTGGTTAATGTTTGAGTGAGCAAGAGGTTGATTCAAATGTCAGTTCAAGCCTTTTGCAGCTGAAATTTTCTAGCCTAAACCACCACTGGTGAACTTGAAGGAACTTACAGAATTATACCAGTTTGTCCCCCTAAAGTCATCTCTCCCAAGCGATCACTACCTCCCGCCTCAAGCAAACACATCAGCCATCATCTCAGACGTGCTTCTTGTCGTCATTACTGCCTGTCTTGGTGAAATATTATCCAAGAGAGCAGGCCTTGGTCATAGGCAGGGACATTATCCCGTACCACCGAGTTAATCATTATTTCATCAAATGGTTATGTTAGTGTATCTAGAAAATTGATTGTGTGAATTGACTGACTTTTAAGGTCTGCTCCAAAAATGACAGAGTAGATCCCTTTTTCTTTATATTAAACAAATGATTGACTTTTTAAAAACTAGTTTTGTTTAATGATGCTTTATTGATTGTCTCAAAGTTACCAATACTTCATAACGATTTTGTTAAAAATAAATTTAGTGCTTTATAACAATTTAGAGTTAAATAATTATCATAGCAAAGTAGCATTTTCCTAGGATCTAAAGAAAGTTTAATGAGCTTCAGACTCAGAAAAGATTTTTCTTTAAAGTTCGAGGAAGGGTTCCTAAATTATAAAAAAGTTGTGATAAAAAGGGCTAATATCGGTCAGAGGGACAAAGAAAAACTAAAAATCAAGTGAGATTTGTCCTGTGAATTGTTTAAAAAACACCTAAGACCAGTATTTTCTTTTGATATGTGTGTGTAAATAAATATACACACATACATGTATATATGTATATACACACACACACGTGTATATATATATGTGTGTGTGTGTATATATATATATATATGTATATATATATATATTCAGATTCTATCAGAATTGGTGATAATCTTGCCCACGTGTGAAATAATAGCAAATTCCCAGGAAGTGTGTTGTTGTAACTATGTTCACAATGATAAAAGGTTGGAAACAACCAAATGCCACTCTTATGGGACCAGTTTAATAAGTTGTGTGCCCATGTAAAAAAGAACATGGAGAGGTGAGGCAGCTGTTAAGACTGAGATGGTTCTGATTAGAAGGTTATGGGATGAGCTCTAAGATTTGTGAGGTAAAACAGGCAGGCTGCCCAGGTGTATACAGTTTATATACCTAAAATAAAACAACATAGAAATATGTGTTTGTACCTCAGGAAGGACTGGTGGTAACTGGTTGCCTCGCCGCAGGGAACTGGGGCAGGGTGGGAGATGGAGTAGAAGAAAGACTGTTTTGTACTGTGCATCCCCTGTGCCTTTGGAGCCTCTGCATACGTTTCCTATTAAAAATGAATAGTAAAAATATACACCTGTTCCCTTGGTGGTACCAAGTCAAGGAGATATCGCTTCCCACTCCCCCTTCTGTCTTCCTGTGTCTTGCCACCCACCTGTCGTCGTGTAGACTACAGGCCACCACTGTCAATTTTTTTTTTTTAAGCATAAATGAGATACACCAATTTTCAGACAAGGAGTTCTTTGCTTTGTACAGGGCAAAACAGTGTAAACAGGCATTGCTTTTTTTGAAAAACCGATTCTTCTAACATTTTTGTGAATTCATTATTGGCGACGATTTGGTAACATTCATTTGTCAAAAATAGTCTTGTGATCAAGTGAAACTAGCCATTCTCAGGAGATGTCATTTTGATTGGTATTTTTAACAGTCCAACAAGAATGTTGTTAAACTTTTAATTTGCTGTAGATATATTCCTATTTTGTGGTTTACTTTAAAATTTTTGTGAATATTGTTATAGGAGTTTAAACCTATTAATCAATGTGTGTTTCCTCCCATTTTTTTCAAGCTGAGAAATTAGGAAAAAATATTTCATCACTCAACATTCAGTCTCTTTTGGACCTAACTTTTATCACTTGACCTCACATGTTGCTGTACTCGATCATTTAGTCGTGAGCTTCACAGAGTGGACGTCTCACTGTGGGTTCATAATATGATTCTCAGCTTGAGAAGTTTCTTGACCCAGTGTTTTATCCAGAGATGAGCATATCAAGGAATCTGTCACTAACCAAACCCACAAGGTTTCTTATAAATTTATAAATTTAAAAAACAGAGTCTCAGGATAACTAGTATTTGAGGGAGTTGCCTGGGAGATTTTCTACTTGATAAGTCCATGTAAAAATATAAATTTTTGGGCACACTCTTAGGGCAGTGAGAATTATGTGAATATTTACATTAGAGTAACTGATTGGATTATTCTTTTTTATTTTCGAGATTTTGTTGTTGCTTAGATAAAATATCCTGGGTAATTCATTAGACTGCTTCCTATCCTGCATAGTGCCAAAAACAGAATAGCGAACTAATCGTTCTCTGTACTTTTTCACTTTTTTTTTCTCTTTTAATAAGAGATCTATCTTCCAGAAACCCGATTCTCCTATTTCCAGACCCTGTCAGGGATAATCACTCAGGTGTAGTCTAGATGGGACAGGGGAGAGGAGGGCCGCTCTGCTGTGAAGTCTGTAAAGCATAAGCGTTTGTGGCAAATACTTAGGTTTCCTTAAGTTACACTGACCTTTTAGCAGGCAATCATTAATTCACCTTGGAAGGAGATATGTTCCCTATTGTCAGGTTCGATTTTCCCTCGTCTTATATTTCAGGGAGGAAATAATGCCGGCCATACAGTCGTCGTAGATTCTGTGGAATATGATTTCCATCTTTTACCCAGTGGGATAATTAACCCAAATGTTACTGCGTTCATTGGTGAGTATATACTGAACCACCTGGGACTTCTTCTCTCCCGGTGATAGCAGTGTTCATTTTTCACTATCTAAACTGGTTCCAGCTCTCACCAATCAAATGATCAGTCTTGACCTTGGCACCTTCTGGAATATACCTAACTGGCTATTTTACAACTCTTTTAGGCCTTTTCACACTCAGACATTTGGGAGTGATTGCTTTGTATCTGTCTGTGATCATTGGCAATCTGAATTCTATAAAGAAGTATTAGATCGTCAAATCAGTTTTTAAAACACTGATGCACAGTAAGAAAAACAGGAAGTGTGTTTTAGAAATTGATTCTGAACCTTTGTAACATATGATGCAATCTGATATTTTCTACTCTTCTTTTTTTTTAAAATTCTAATCACAACCCACTAAGTTTATTTTATGACTGTGAATAGGGTGCGATTCCCCAATTTGAAAGACATTGATCCAGAGTCTACTGTGACCTGGTTCAATTTGCCTAAAACTACATAACTAGCTTCTTTCAAAATGAGTTTCACTTTGTTTCAAAGAGCTTTAAAATTGCTGTATAAAATCATTAAGTATTATTTGTGTTAAAATATTATACAAATATTCATTTTAATTTTAATGTTTTATAGTCTAGGCATTATGTTCTATTGTGTATTTACATTATACTCCTGTGTGTTTAAAACTTGGAAACCTTTCTGTGGTAACTAACTCCCTGGTAAATCAGAATGTCCAATTAACTAAAGTCCCTCACTCTCTACTGTTCTAGATAAAGGGTTATTGCAGATGTCCCTATTTCTCTAAATGCCATTGTGTTTGTCTGTAAGTATAGATGTTTAAGGTTGGGATTTGTTTGTTTTCCTTTAGGAAATGGTGTTGTCATTCACCTACCTGGATTATTTGAGGAAGCAGAGAAAAATGTTCAAAAAGGAAAAGGTATGAAAAAACAAATCTGCTTTGCTCAGTAACCAGTTATTTTTGTAAAGTTTTATTGGGATCTCATGCCAGGCAAACTTAACATTTTCGTCTTATACTTTAAAATTGCTGGTTATTGTAGGACAAGTTTTAAATGTCAGTTATTACATTTTATTTATGACCATCAGTATTTAAATAAAAGACAAACATAATGAGGTCCTTGTGTGAGTCTTGGCTTTTTTACACATTGGCCATCTATAAACTTTATCTTGAGGGAGCTAGAATTACTAAATCTTGGTAGGAAAACTCGGAAATTTCTGAGTTCATCTTGTCATTTGTGCTCAAATTAACATTCCCTTCTGCCCAAACCAAAAATTTTAGCCTAGTGCAGTCAGGGGGACACAGAAGCCCATTTTGCACACTGTCAGTCTTGTTTCTTTGAGGACGTGGTGTTCCGTGGGTAGCTACAGCCCAGGGATAAAAGAGGGTTGTTTGGGTCCCTCTCCAAATGAGAGAAATGCCTTCTGTGTGATGTTGTCTTCTATCTCCTTAAAAAGCAGTTCCAGATTTACTGCCTTTCCTTTCCTCTTTCAGATTTTTGGAAGTCTGTTCACTTTGGCTGCCTTGCTAGGGTTTGAGGGGAATGTAGCAATGTAAATAATACACAATGGAGGAAAATTATTCGTGTAGTTTCCTCTTAGCTTAGCCCGGATTTAGAATACTCAATTCGATTATCTTATTAAAGTTTATTCTGGTTTAAAAGTAGCCACCATCCTCAAGTATTTCTGATGACTTAATCTGACTTCACAGAACTCTTTCTCACTAGCATCTCTTGGTCCTCCCTGTTTATGTGTCGGTTTTTCTAATTGGTCAGCCTGAGGTTCCCATGCTGCTTTCTGCTCTCCTTTATCCCCTCTAAAAACTCTGTCCTACTCTTTTTCCTTCTGGCCCATCGAATCCAGCTGAATCCACTCGACTGTGTTTTTCCATAGTATTTTCTTTATAATATTCCCTAAGCTAACTTCAGAGTGTATATGTATATGTCAAAAAGGGCTATAGAGGGGAAGGCTTAATATTCTGGTTTATCTTTTAGCACATTATGGAGGAGGTTCTCTTTAATCTAGAAGAAATAATTTTCAAAATAAATCTTTGGATATTATCAAAATTAACTAATTTTTAATATCTGAAATTAATTTTGAAAATGTTTGGACCATGGTGACTTATTCTTGGAATGCATACAGCTGACTAAGATGAACTGTCTCTTTAAAAAATACCTATTTAGTTTCAGTTATCTTCTCATTTAATAATTTTTTTTTTGAACATTTATTGGATGACTGCCTGTGCTATGAAATTCATGGTCTCTCTCTGCTCTCAGGCATTCATAGATAAATGGGGAGAGTGTGTGTGTGTGTGTGTGTGTGTGTGTGTGTGTGTGTGTGTGTGTGTGTGTGTGTGTGTGTATCATTACGATTCATTGTGCTAACTACAGTAATTATAGTACTTTACAGGAATTAGAACATTCTATATTACTCTGTTTAATCACACTTTTTATAATTGTCTTTTGGGAAAGGGTGCTAGTTCCAAAATTAACTCCTGTTTCTTAAAATTCTGTATCTAACTCCTCTTCCCTCTGCCTCCAACAAAAATATTATTTTCTTGCCATTTGCTTTTTTTGATTCCTAGAAGTATTTTATGTGGCTATAGCTGGCTTGAGTTTGAAGCTTTTTAGAGCAAAACATTTATAAATATAAAATTTGTGAATGAGTTTGTACATGTAGTGAGTGACAGTTGAGAAAATTCTTATTAAACATTTCCTATGCAGAAGAAAATAGATAAAAACGATTATTTAAGTGAAAAACATTTGTAAACACTGGATTTCTAAAGAAATTAATATTTAAAAATATTATACACAATGTTCAATTAAATGTATCTTCCCCGCCCCTTCTCTCTAGGTCTGGAAGGCTGGGAAAAAAGGCTTATCATATCCGACAGAGCTCATATTGGTAAGGGGGGCATAATGTATTTATTTATAGCTATCACTTTATCAGAAACTTAAAAAATGAAAGCATTTTGTAGCCAATTTTGTCTTGAATTTTAGTGAAAACTAAGAGTAGAGTATAGTGTTCGGGTTCCAAATGCATAAAATCTATTTTTTTTTAAATAAGGGCTAGGCTAAAATTTACCTATTTCTGAAGGAAGAATTACCTGCTTAAATAAATAATATAAGCAGTATTTCGCAAGACGTCTGTGATTCTAAAAAAAAAGCCATGTTGATCCAGAGAACATTTATTTCCACACGTTAATATTCATATAAAAGTAGGTCCTTCTGGCAGATCTCTTTATGCCTAAAATGTAATGATACTGGTTTTTAAATGATGCAGACTTTATTCAGATGAGCCTTATTCATTAGTTGGAGGAAACTGAATTCTAAAATTAATTTTAGCTGTCACCAATAAATCTGAGCCTCTCTGTTACTATATTGTCGCTGAAGTGATAGGATTGTTAATTACAAGTGACATGATTAAAAGACAATACCCAGAAAAGAAAGAACTACAAAACACAGAAGAAACATCTAGATGATTGGTCGAACCTTTAAATTCTACTCAAATACGTGTGTCTCCTGAGGCAATAGCTGCTCCAGTTTTAACATTGACCTTCATTTAAGAAGCAGCCACATCAAAGTTCCGAAAGTGTCCGCCAAGCAAGCAAATTGAAACCCTTTGGAAGGAAGCAAAGAGGTTGTAAATCTGTCATTTTTGTTGGCTCTTTTAAGTTTCTGATTAAAAAAAAAAAAATCGTATTCTCAGCCTGTCATGTATTATCTGAGTCCTTTCATTTTAAACTCATGCATCATCATTCTAGTGTTAATATAGAAAGCAATACAGCGTTGTTGATGTTTTTTCTTAGTCTTACGTAATACTGAAAATTTTTGTGCATTACTTTTATAGTATTTTTATCTGCTTACACTAACTAATTATTAACCTTGTCCATATTATATTCTGATAGCGTGAGTCATCTCATGAGTAACTCCTTTAGCCTTCATGGTTTTCATATATGGCCTTTTGGTATTCACTGCCTGTGTCTTGTGGATAAAATGAAGCACTGTTAGATGATGAAAGCCACTGCTTATCTTCAGAACTCTGTCCTCGTCCTTTGTCATCTGCTATATGAAATTCAGTATCTCAATCTGAGCATCACAATTTAGGACTGCACAATAGGATAATACCTAGCATGTACCCTTTTATTAACTTATCACATAATATACATATTCAGATAGTTTGGCTGCAGATATAAACATATGCTGATGACATCAGCTGTTGGGAAGAACAGGGCACTGAGACTCTGTCTGGATTCTCCACCTTTCTATTACTATGTTTTGGGTTTGTCACTTGACAGTTTGTATCCTTGGGCATAGCACAGTGGTTCAGCAAGTTACTTAACTCCTTTAGACTGCAAAAACTAAAGAAAATAGTGTTGTAGAGGAGTCAAAGAACCAGAATAATCAGAAAGTCATGTGGTTTAAATCATAACAAATGTGAATTAATTGTAGAATTTTATTTATAGTTTGATTATATTTCTTTATTAATGATTTTTCCTTTTTAAAATAAATTTATGTCCTTAAAGGAAAGTTTTTCTGATAGAGGCCCGAAGAGGATAGCTCAGACTAAAATTCAGATGTTACTAGTAATATGTGTAAGGATAGATGTATACTTTACAATATGTGTTATTAAAAGTTTATATAAGAAACGTGCATTTTTAGTACAATCAATTCTGAAATGATAAAAGGAAATAAATAGTGTCATTAAAAAAAAAATGACTGGAAAATTGCTGAGAATCATTGCTGTGAAACCACTTCATATTTCAGGGATTCTTCTCCTGTAGGACTGGAGGGACAGTTCTGTAAGATTCAGGCCAGGACTTTGTTTTTTGGGAGTATTTTTTTTTATTACTGATTCGATTTTGTTGGTAGTAACCGGTTCAGATTTTCTGTTTCTTCCTGACTCGGTCTTGGGAGATTGTATGTTTCTAGGCATTTCTTCCACATTGTCCAGTTTGTTGGCATGTAATTGCTTGGAGTGTTCTCTTACAAGTTTTTGTATTTCCGTGGAGTTCGTAGTTACTTCTCTTTCATTTCTGATTGTCTTTGAGTCCTCTCTCTTTTTCTGATGAGTCTAGTTGAAGGTTTATTCTTCTGAAGAACCAGCTCTTGGTTTCATTGATCTTCTGTATTGTTTTCCTAGACTCTATTTTGTTTGTTTCTGCCCTGATTTTATTATTTCCTACCTTCTACTCTCTTTGCATTTTGTTTGCTCTTCTGTTTTTTAGTTCTTTTAAATGTAAGGTTAGATCATTTATTTGAGATTTTTCTTATTTTTTGAGGTAGGCCTATATTGCTATGAATTTCCCTCTTAGGACTGCTTTGCCTATGTACCATAGTTTTTTGTTTTTTTTTTAGTTGTTGTGTTTTCATTTCTATTTGTCTCTAGGTATCCTTTGACTTCTTCCTTGATCTCATTGTTAACCCATTCATTGTTTAGTAGCATGTCATTGAGCTTCTGTATGTTTGTGTATTTTCCAGTTCTTTTCTTGTCGATGACTTTTAGTTTCATGCCGTTGTGGTCCAAGACGCTTGATATTATTTCAGTCTTAAAATTATTGAGACTTGTTAGTGGCCTAACATGTGGTCTGTCCTGGAGAATGTTCCATGTGCATTTGAGAAGAATATATTCTGCTTTGGGGTGGAATGCTCAGAAAATATCAGTTAAATCCATCTGGTTTAGTGTGTCATTTAAGGCCGCTGTTACTTAAGTACTTTAGTCTACAAAGTTGTTGATTTTCTGTCTGGAAGATCTTTCCATTGGTTCCAGTGGGGTGTTCAAGTCTCCTACTCTGAGTGTATTACTGTTGATCTCTTCCTTTGTCGGTCAATAATTGCTTTACATATGTAGGTGCTCCTGTGTTGACTGTTATGTCCTCTTGTTGTATTGATGCATTTAATATTATGCACTGCCCTTCTTTGTCTCTTATTATAGCTTGTGTTTTAAAGTGTATTATGTGTGATATAAGTATTGCTACCCCAGCTTTTTTTTCTATTTGTGTGAAATATTATTTCTATTCCTTTACTTTCATTTTGTGTGTGTCATTTGAGCTGAAGTGGGCAGCATACGTAGGGCATTCTTTTCTTATTCATTCAACTACCCCATGCCTTTTGGTTGCAGCATTTAATCTATTTACATTTAAGGTGATTATGGATAGGTACATATTTATTTCCATTTTATTGTTCGTATTTTTAATTTTTCTCTCTTCCTAAAGAAGTCCCTCTAACATTTCTTGTAATACTGACTTGGTGGCGATGAACTCCTTTAGTCTGGGAAGTTCTTGATCTGTTCTTCAATTCGAAATGTTGAAGTCCTCACTGAGATCACCTATTATCCCCCTAAGTTCACGGTGCATCATTATAACCAGTGTTTTGAACTCTTTCTCTGGTAGGTTGCTCGTCTCCCTTTAATTCTTTTTCTGGAGTTTTCTCCTGTTTCGTTTGTGACACGTTTCCTCATTTTAGTTGCCTCTCTATTCATTTCTGTATATTAGGTAGATTTGTTAAGTCTTCCCACTCTTGGCCTGGTGGCCTTACGTGGTAGGTGCCCTGTGTGGCCCAGTGGTACAGTCTCCCTAATCTCCCTTGCTGGGAACTTTGGGAGTGTGTCTTGTCTGAATTGTGTGTGTTCTCCTGTAGCTAAGCCTTGATTGCTATTAGCACATCAGTGGATGGGATTGACCCCCCACCCGGGCTGACTAGCTGTGAAGGATTGGCCACGCCCAGAGGAACAGTTTGTGGGGGCTGACCCCATGGAATGGGATTCTCACCCTAGCTCACTGTTGGACCTGTTGAGACCACCCTTTGGGTGTACTGCTTGGAGGGGGGCAGGAGGGACGTCTAGTCAGGTGGTGCTCTGTTGTGGTCTGATGCCAGCCTCTGTGTGTGTTGGTTCTTTGGCTCCTTGGAAGGGACCCCTTTACTGGCCAAGGTTAGCCACTGCCTTTGACTGCTCAGGGCTACTTGGTAGGAGTTTCAAAGCGACATGCAGGTGCCCACTGCCTGGGCAGGATCTGGAGGCAAGCGGGAAAGACCTGTGAATTGTGTGTGGCTGGTTGACCCCAGTACTGGGCCTGGGGCAGCTTTCAAAAGTTCCAGAGCACCCCAAGGCCTGAGGCTGCCTGCTGGGCCCAGCAGCTGAAAGAGCCTTTGGGAGGTAGTGAGCTGGGTGGGGCGGGGCCTCCAGGAGCCATGGGATGGAGTGAGCTGATCCTATCAGACCCATGCAGTGCTGGGGCTGACGAAGGGGCAGTGGCGGCAGTCCCACCAGCCCTCCCTCCAGTGCCACACTTTCCCAGATGCCTTTTGGAGATTTGTGGGTTCAGTTCCAGACCACCATAATAAAGTGAGCATCGAAATAAAGCAAGCTGTAATCTTTTGCTAGTGGAGGGTCTTGCCTTCAATTAAAAAAAAAAATGCAATGTTTGGGAAGCTCCATAAAGCAAAAGCACAATAAAACAAGGGATGCCTGTATAACATTTTGTTGTAGGGTCTTTACAACAAAAAATGCTTTCATTTCCCTGTTCTGTCCTTTGTGTTATTATTGTCATACATTTTGTGTCTCTATTATTGTAAATTTCACAATACGTTGTTAAGTTTTTTGCTTTAAAAAGTCCATTTTTAAAAAAGAAATTTAAAAACGGGTTAGTTGTTGGTCAGGTCTTTACATTCGCATATTTAAGTAAAATGTGAGAAACTGTGGACTTACACTATAATTGTGTCCTGGCCTGTTAACTCTCATAACAAAATCTGTAACATAAGAGATGCTTATTGAGGGAAAGAGACCTGAAAAATGGCTGAGACCGCAAACTTTTTTAAACATTTGCAATCCAGTTCGTTGAATGTACCTGACCTTTGATTCATCTACTTTATATCGAACGTCTCCTCTGTGCCAGGTACAGTGTTGGTCCCAGATGATTTAATAGTAGAAAAGAAAAATAAAAACCTCTTGCTGGAGTTTATAGGATAGTAGAGAAGACAATAGTAAACAAGATAAAAATGTAGTAAATGTGTCACTGCATATTGTGATAAGTTCTGAGGAGGAAAAGTAAATCAGGCAGGTGGACAAGGTGGATGGGACCTATAATTTTAGATAAAGTGGCCGAGGAAGTTCCACTGAGAAGATGGCATTCGACTAGAGACCGGAATGACATCAAAGATGAATAAGTCCTCGAGATTTGCTGTGTAACACTGAGGCTATAGACAACAATACTACATTTTTGACTTAAAAATCTGTTAAGAGGCTAGATCTCCTGTTACATGGCCACGATTTAAAAAGCAAAAACAAGAACAAAGGCACTGAAAAAAAGAGAGGCCTGAGGGAGGAGGTATGAGAAGCAAGTAAAGTGGATATTATGTGTACCAGGGTGTGCACTGGATACCCTGCAGCGCAGGATGAATAGTGTTAATAAAATTCCGCTGTAATAATAATAAAAGGTGAGTAATAAGATGGTGTTAATAAAACTTAACTACCGGCGCTGAAAAGTTATCTTTAATTTTAAAAATTAGACCAAATCCCCAAGATAATGTTTCTTCAATATCTTAACTGTGGATAATGGAAAGATATTCAAAGCAACTTCGGACGAGGACGTCTTTGAAAAATGGTAATAGTAGAGATGTCAAGGCTCCATGCCACCATGAAGCTCTCTAAAAGGGATTATCCAATTACACTAACAGCTTCCTGAGGTCTGGAAAACCCTAAGAAAACATTAGCTCTGTGTCAAGGCACTAAATTAATTTCTGAAAAATATGGTTCATTCGCTTCCCATCGGCCATTTATTGCGGTTTGCCACTTGCCTTTGTAACTTCTTTAAACCTAGAAAAGAAAACATTGAAATGCAAATGCTCTTTTATTCAGAATAAGTGGCATACTCCAAGGTCTCAGTCTTGTCATAACTGGTTTGCAGCGTCTGAGTTTGCTGAAACATGTTTTAGGAACTATTCCTGTCCCTGAAAGTAGATAAGAAAGGCTATTGTCTGGGCACCCAAAGAGGGGCATGATAGTAAGCTGATCCCTGTGATACGTGGTGGTTATTTAGAGGTGAAGGTCTAGAACCCATGTCAGTTAACTTACGACTAAGGAGCTTATGAGGAAAGGACAGTCTGGTCAGTAAATGGTGTTGGGAAAACGGCAGCCACATGCAGAAGATGGCAGCTAGGTCACTCCCTTCCACCGTTCGTTTTGGCCTTTAGATTCTTCATATAAATGAAATTATGTGGTGTTTGTCTTTCTCTGTCTGACTTATTTAGCATAAATACCCTCTGGGTCCATGCATGTTGTTTTTTAAGGCAGGAATTCCGTTGTGTGTATGTGAATACGCTATGTGTGTGTCATCTCCCTTATCCCTTCATCTGTTGACAGATACCTAGGCTGCTCCTGCATCTTGGCTGTTGTGAAGAATGCTGCAGTGAACACAGGGTGCAGATATCTTTTTAAATTAGTGTTTTTGTATAAATGCCCAGAAATGGGATTACTTGGTCATATGGTTCTTCTGTTTTTAATTTTTTGAGGAACCTCTGTACTGTTTTCCACAGTGGCTGCACCAATTCACATTACCTCCAATGGTGCACGAGGGTGCCCTTTTCTCCACATCCTCGCCAACACGTTTGTTTGTTTGTTTGTGTTTGATTTACTGATGATAGCCATTCTGACAGATGTGGTATCATCTCGGCTTTGATTTGCACTTTCCTGACGATCAGTGATGTTAAAACATCTTTTCTTGTCTGTTGGCCACTTGTGTGTCTCTTTTGGAGAAATGTCTATTCAGGCCTTCTGCCTATTTTTTAATCAGATTGTTTTTCTGATGTTGACTTGTCAGTTCTTTACGTATTTTGGACATTGATCCCTTACGCATATCACTCGCAATACCTCCTCCCATTTGGTAGGTTGCCTCTTTGTTTTGTTGGTGGTTTCCTTCGCTGTGCAAAAGCGCCTTAGTTTGATAGAGTCCCATTTACTTATTTTTGCTTTTGTTGCCTAAATTACACATTTCAAAGGGTGACTTTTGCAGTGTGTAAATTATTTGCCATAAGGCTGTTTAGAAACAATCAAAAAAAGGAAGGTTTGGTTAAAAGTTCAGAGACCGAAATCCTAGGCCTGCCTGTTCCGTAAAGTAGCTATTTGTTCAGTCAGTAAGTGTTTGAGAACTCGTAGGCTCAGGAAGTCACCCAGGAACTAAACTGACATGGTCCCAGTCCTCACCAAGTACTGGTAGCAGAGAGAGTGAGTGCACGGGGCAGGCATAGGAAGGGGCATATTTAGAGAGGACAAGCACATGCCTGTAGCCAAGGACTTGAAAAAATGTGCTTATGGCCGGAGGTCAGACGGGGCAGAGTGTAGAAGGAGACGAAAGGGCCGGCTGTGTAGGGAGGCAAGTGAAGGAATTTTGTTTTGTTCTTTTCAGCAACAGGAAGCCATTGAGTTCGGAAGGCACAGGAGTGGTGGCGTCATAGTTGTGCCTCAGAAAGATGACTGCGGCTGCTTTAAAAATTATGAAGTAAGGAATGTGCAGGAGTGGAAACCAGGCCCGCTTGCTAGGAGGCTACAGAGGGATGACGGAAGCTGGGGACTAGTGAGGGACAGGGCGGTGTGAACACAATCCCTAGATTTCTGGAGTCCCATTTTGAAGAAGAGAGGATATTTTAGTAAACTGAGCTTTATAGGATTGTTGAGCAGGGTTTTCCCAAATTACCCTCGTACTGACTCATTTTTAAAGTAGTAGAGATTGCAAAAAAACAGGAATGAACAATCAGGCATATTTTCATATGTACCAGTTGACATTGTAACCTTCGCTCCCATTATTATTGTCACTTTTTAGAATGTGTCCATCTGATTTGTCACTGAAATTAGGGATTTGATAACTTCGGCCATTTTAATTGCAGTATGTTTTGCTTTCGCGTGTTATCTCTGTTTCAACAGAAACTGTGATTGTTTTTTTCCCCCTCAGTATTTGATTTTCATCAAGCAGCTGATGGTATCCAGGAACAACAGAGACAAGAACAAGCAGGAAAAAAGTACGGGGTTTGTCTGTTTGTTTGTTTTTGGTGCAGTTGAGGCTTATCTAGACCCTTATGTTTAAATTCTAGACTAGGTTGAAGAAAAGTAAGTATTAAAATGTCTAGTTTGGATTTCAGAGAAAATAATAGGATTGTATGAAATAAGTAAACTTAAAGGAAATAATAGCGTAAAGAGAAAACAGTCATAGTAACATCCTTCTTTGTGCTCCCTGACCACAAGAACTGCGTCTTTCTTGTCTAACTCAGCGCTTGTTTTGATTTATTTTTAAGCTTGGGCACCACGAAGAAGGGCATTGGCCCAGTTTATTCTTCCAAAGCTGCCCGCAGTGGACTCAGGATGTGCGACCTTGTGTCTGACTTCGATGGCTTCTCTGAGAGGTAACTCAGTTGTTCCAGAGTGGAAGGGGCAAATGGATTTGTTGAATTTGTAAAACCCAGGACACATTAACTTCATGAACAGTAACATGATGGTATTATCATAGCATCACTCCAAGAATTACATGAAAGCCAAGATTATATGAAAGGATTGGAGTTGAGAATGGTTTGCTGAGAAGCAGATGTTTCTGGCAGGGGCGGGGTGGAGTGCTTCGTGTATCGTTTATCTACATGATTAATCTCCTTTATTAAGTTTTATTTCTCAGAATGTAACCTAAGTCTGGGGATTAACCTGTTATTAAGATCACTGATCTATAGAATATCTTTAAAGAGAACTCATGTCTTGATTTTTCTGTATTTTCCAGGTTCAAAGTTCTGGCTAACCAGTACAAATCCATCTATCCCACTTTGGAGATAGACATTGAAGGTGAATTACAAAAACTCAAGGTAATGCTTTTTACCTTTTTAATGTCCTTTTAAACACTACTTTGCCAAATTGGCATCTAGATCTTGCATTCATGCAGGCTTAGTGTTAGGAACTGAAAATAGAAAAACGAAGAACGTATGGGCTTTCCTTTCCTTTATGGAAATTACGTTGTGACTGAGAAGTTGTACGTTAAGTAGTTTATAGTGTAATAAGTGCTTCATAGATATGTGGAAAGCACTACAGATAAGAACTGGTAAATGAATTTCTTGCCCTTTTTAAATCGTAAAAGCGTATAGACCTAAAAGGACGTGGTATGTCTAAGTAACTTCACATGACGTGGCTTAAACAAAATATTGCGTGGAGAGCAAGGAACAGGTCGTAAAGTACCTGGAAATGAAGTTAGACAAGTAGGGACCAAATCGCAGGTCTCACATTGGTCGTATTTGCAATGGTAGGGAGTTTAGCTCTTATCTTGGAGATAGGGAAAACCTTTTGAATAATTTTGAATGGAAAAAAGATTAGATTTGTATTCTGTAAAAATCACTCATAGCCATGCGGAAGGTAATCAACAAAGGGACAAGTAGGAGGGGATAGCTCTGAAAGCTGACCGGTGCATTTGGGAGCGATAGCCCACGGGGTCAGTCCCTTTGGCACTGTACCCTGAGGAGGCGGGCAAGGTCACGGGCCCACGGGTAGGCCCACAGGGAGCAGCTCTCGGGTGTCGGCGGTGCCAGGTCTCCTGTCCTCTCGCCACTCCTCTTCCTCCACAGTCCTTGGTGAATTTCAGACTGCTCCCTGTGTATCTGGTTGTCACTCCTCTTCTATAAATAAGTACGAATGTCCATTTCGGAACTGGGTAGACATTTACAAGCCTCATATGCTATTCTGGAATGGGGCAGACCTTAGGGCTATCCACCACCAAAATTCCTAAAAAAAAAAAAAAATGACCTCCAAAGAACATCCTAAATTGGATTCCAGAGTATTGATTGTTGCTTAGAATAGACTGCCATTTTCTTTTCATTCTGACATGCAGCCGATATTTGAAATTTATTATTGGCAACTTGGAAATATTTATGTACTGAAGGATGGATATGGGCTTCCAGTTCTGTTTTGTGCATATTCGATGTGAATGCAGAGCCGATGAGCAGCAATGAACTGAATCGGGCAAGAAGAGTCTTAAGAGGTGGTGGATGTTGAACCAGGACTTGAAGGAACAGGGGACGTGGTGAATGGTTTGGTCATTTCAGGCATAAAAAAAGGACTGAAGCAGGAATAAGCATGATGTTGGAGACTAGAGCCAGGAGGGGACCGTGCCTTCCTCAGTGGGTATTAACACACGCAGGTGAATGCTTGAGCGGAACTGGGAATTTCCATAAAGTCGGGCTGAACATTTGAACAGTCACGCCTAGGTTTTAGTGCAGTCATCCTCTAGGCCTCGGGAGAACTCTTACCGATATTACATTTTTAACTGAATTCTAAAATGAAGTGGCATTAACACTTTAAACATGTTTTGAGAAAGTTTCCTAGTGCTGTGTAAAACAGAACTTGATGATATCCGCTAGTAATACAGCTGAGATACTTTACTGTGACCATACGATGGCAAAAGAATATTATAAAAATCAGTTGTTGGTATCCGCAGGCTCAGCAGTGTCCCCGGTGGTCCTTACCGCGTTCCAAGAATTACACTTTGAGATGCAGATTGTGTGAAACTCATGGTTACGTGGATTATAAATTGCAGCTTTTTAAATACTTCACAAAATATACCAGCCTAATGTAATATCCCTAGTTATTTTAT
Organism: Cynopterus sphinx; assembly: GCA_030015415.1. Taxonomy (NCBI): domain Eukaryota; kingdom Metazoa; phylum Chordata; class Mammalia; order Chiroptera; family Pteropodidae; genus Cynopterus; species Cynopterus sphinx. The sequence continues at coordinate 17,825,217 of CM057394.1, forward strand.
TTTCTTGGCTTGTGAAGCATGAGTACTTGGCTCTTTGCAAGGCTGTCGCCATTACTGGTAGCGAGGTTAAGACTTTTGATTTTCATCGTATCTCTGTTTGAGCTGGTGTCTCTTCTGGTTCTGGAGAATCGGAATGAAAGACCAGAGGTAATCTATCTGTCGCACTAGGGGGAGCACCATCATCTACCCCTTTCTGCTTTACTTTCGTTGGTTTTTACTGCCATGAAGTCAGGCAGTTTTTACTCGTACCGGTTATATTGTAAATTTATTAGTGCACATTGTGACCGGCTTCTGTCTCTGTCCGTAGGGTTACATGGAAAGGATTAAACCGATGGTGAGGGATGGAGTTTACTTCCTCTACGAGGCCCTACACGGACCACCAAAGAAAATTTTGGTAGAAGGTGCAAACGCAGCACTGCTAGACATTGACTTTGGTAAGTGAGACGTGACTTATGGGGAGCTCGACGGAGCCCTAAAGTACTTAAGATGTAAATAGTTAATTAGGGATTTTAAAAGAAGGCGTTTAGCCTGTATATGTATTTAGGAATGGTAGAAGTTTGTTATCTCATACTAATCCCTTTTTATTTTTTAAGGGATATGATGGAAAACACAACGTACATGTTGTTTCATAGCTCGTCAGAAAATTGAAATTACTTTTTGGGTCAGTGGGTTCGGGATTCTCTAAACTGATTTTTATGGGTTCGTGGCTCAGTTCCAGACCTCATTTCTGTCAAATGATCAGGTGAATCCTATGGAAGGATCTTTATCTTTAGTTCAGCTTTTTTAAAAAGAAAACATCAGGAAATAATGAACATTGTTATGAAACACGGATATTCTAAAATCGGTGGCGGTCGGCTTAATTAGCTTCCTGGGCATGAAATTCTGAGTGGGTCGAGAGCATTTCCTCCGTCTTCAAAGAATGAATGCTTAGCATCTTCAAGCTTCTGCCCCATTAGTTTGTTTGGCTTTTCCGTCTAGACATGATCTCTTCAGGGTGAGTGAGTCTGATTGTTCTCGGCTCTTACCGACTTTTCATACTTGGCTTATGACTCCAAGTAAACCGTGTAAGGTCTATTTCTATCTGCTAGATACGTATTTTTTTGATATGATGATGATTTCTGTCAAATGCCTAGAATATCCTCACATGTGCAATTTTCATAGTAATTCTGTTTTTGAATAATGTATATTTACGTGTGTGTGTGTATTTTAACGTTTGTTTCTGCTTTTAGGAACTTATCCTTTTGTCACCTCTTCAAACTGCACGGTGGGGGGCGTTTGTACGGGGCTGGGGATGCCCCCTCAGAATGTTGGAGAAGTGTATGGCGTCGTGAAAGCGTACACGACTAGAGTTGGCATCGGTGCCTTTCCTACAGAGCAAGACAACGTAAGCCTGTTTCTCAGTACACATGATTCAGAAGTTTTCAAAGAAAAATGCGTGCCTTTTTTCTTCCTTCACGAATTCTTTCCTGCATTTCACTTAATTTGCAAAATTGACCTGAACAACATTTAAAAATGAATGCACACCGTGTCCGCTTTAATAAGCATTTACTAACAACTTTTTTAATACGCAGCATTTCTACTTTTATGTGTTAATCTAAATTTTAAGACATGATCTAGATAACATAGAAATATCGCTTTTAAACAAAATGGTAAAGAAAATGAAGCCCAAAGTGGATCTATTCCAAGTAATGCCTCCCTCACGTAAAATCTGTCGTCTCTGTGGAATTCTGTGTCCAACTTAGTTATTTTCTGAGATTGTTGTCGAGAGACTTTGACTTGTTCTCTGATCTTAAGTGTAATACCTCATTGGTATTCTAAATTTCTATTTTCTCTTTCCCAGGAAATTGGAGAATTATTACAAACAAGGGGTGGAGAGTTTGGTGTAACAACTGGAAGGAAAAGACGGTGTGGCTGGTTGGACCTCGTTTTGCTCAAATACGCTCACATGATTAACGGATTTACTGCGTGAGTATTCTCAGGAACAAGCATTTGTTCCAGGAAATACAGGAGACTCCATGACCACGGGACACGTTTGTAGAACGCAGCTTGAAGTGGTACCCTACGAGGAAATTTTCTCCCTTTAGCCTCTGAATGAAATTTTAGGTCAAGGTAGAAGCGGGCGAAGGTGTAGGAGAAGGGGACACAAGGGGAGGGGCCCCAGGTTATTCCCTGGACATCTAAGGGTGGGAGACAAGAATCGAGGGGCTCTTAAATGCATGTGGAAATGTGGGGGGAAGTTAGATGGGGGTGTAGGTGAGTAGACGATCGATCGATTGATCGATCGATAGGTAGGGAGATAAGTAAATGCAGAGCATGTATAAGAAAGGGAGGCCACGTGGCAGTGATTCGTGTCCGACTCCTAGATTCAGTTCCCAGATCCACGCGTCCCGCTGTGTGACTGTGGTCAAGTTAATCTTTCTGTGCCTTTTAAGAAATCATCTCTAACACCTAGGTAGTCGTGTTCCCTACCCTGTAAGGGTGTTCTGAAAATTAATTGAGACATGTGGGAGCACGTCGCATACTGCCTGGCTCACTGAAAATGCTCGGTAGAAGTCCCTGACACATAAATGTATAAATACATATGGTCGCGTCTATGTTAATTAGGCCTTCCTTCCAGTGAATGACAGAGTAAAGGCTAAAAGGTAATTTATGGATGAAAATCCTAAACCTCGTGTTTTATCTAATTTCCCCAGCTTGTTCCCTTAAAGCGCTGTTTCCCACTCAGTTTACTGGGAGGTTTTGATGTGAAAAGGTCCTTGATGTGTGTTCCTCACTGTCCTTTGACAATTTCTGACCGAGGGTGGAGGTGATGGTGACCAGAGTGAAGAAGTGAGGGTTGACGGTGTGTGTGTGAACATGTGCACGTGTCCTGTGGTCATCCGTGGGGAGCAGTGAGTTCTGCCGTGTCCCACAGCCACGGGGCATCCTCACTCCGGGTGCCCCCCCCCAGGTGGGCGCCGGTCACCGGAAAGCTAGGCAAGAGGGTGTGGGTCAATCAGTGGAAACCTAGACAAGGAACTCACTAGTGGGTTAGTTGAGTCACTTTTTTATGACGAGGAAGACGCGGCAGCGTATCGTTCTCCTCCGTGTCACGCGTGGCATGTTTTAAAGCATCGTCCTTTAAGAGTTTGCTCTTTCAGCTTCGCCTTTTCTTCCGAACTTAGGTTGGCGCTCACCAAATTGGATATTTTGGACATGTTTACAGAAATCAAAGTCGGAGTTGCTTACAAGCTGGATGGCGAAATCATACCTCATTTCCCAGGTACTTTTTAAAAGTTGTATCCAAGGAGTGTCACGAAGTGAACGTGCTGGAGCAGCTTCGTGACGCTCTTCTGTGTAATTCATGGCCCACGGCCGCAGGCCTCTGTGCCCCTCGTGGGGGGTGCGGGCACAGCCACCTCTCACTGGCACTGGTTTCGAAGCTGCTGCGTGTTTGGGCGCCCGATGGCAGAAAGGAAACCCAGAAATGGGAAGGAAGCGACAGGATGCCTCTGAGCTCCTGCATGCTTCGTTGTTGTGAGAATGACTTGTGTGCAGGCCTCCCTCCCCGCCCCGAGAAAGGTGGGGAGGAGAGGAGGGGAGAGGCCCTGCTTGCCAGGACAGGCCGGCCCTCAGGGCCCTGCCACCCGAGCGATTGCTCTTCTGTCCCCTGTGGTCCGTGTCTGAAGCGGCTGGGTGTGAGGGGCCCCCTCCTCCTGGAGGGCGTGTTTCAGAAAGTTCCATAAACGTTTCCCGCCTCCAGGAATAGGAACTGGTCATCGTTTAGCCCCCCTATGAGGCCGGGAGCGTGCCAGGTGCAGGCATCCTGCCAGCCTCACGAAGCGTGGCGGGCCGGTGGTGCACGTGACCTGCCAGTGGTGGCCAGTCCTCGGGAGGCGAGGACAGCTGCGAGCGCCTGGGAACGTGTGGCCGTCGTGTCGCTCCGACGCCGTGGCCTGCTCCGGTTTGGTTTGTCCTGGCTCTGCCCTTCCTTGGGCGTTGAATCACGGTTTTCGCGTCTGGTGACTTCCTGTTGAGTGTCGGGCGTTGTGGGTCACCCGTGGTAGAGACTCAGATTCTGTCGTCGTCTTCCGAAGGGTATTGTTTCTCGTGTTGGGGACAGTGGAACGACTGGCGAACCATCTTGAACCTAGAGAGCCTGGTTTTACGTTTCGTTGGCAGAGTCATGTGGAGGAGCTACGCTGCCTGCCATGTAGCGGGTGTCCCAAGCCTCTCTCCCCCAGCGGGACGCAGTGTCCAGTTTCTGTCCCCTCAGTGGATCCGGCACAACCTGGTTTTAGGCTGCATTGGGGGCGGCTGGAGCAGGTTTTACTCTAGGGTGTGGCTTTGACTTTTGAGGAGCCACCTTCCTGCTGTCTCCGCTGGAGGCCTGGGGGTTAACGAGCCGTGCAGAGGCCTGTCCGGCCTGGCGTGTCCCTTGCCTTCCTTCCAGCAGTGTGACTGTGTGACAGCCGCCCTTCGGTGATCCTCCGATGGCTCGTGCTTTGATGTTGAACTTCAGCCACGGGACTTGCACGTGGACTTCTGGGGTCCGGGTCCCCTCTCTGTAGGCTGGCTCCTTCCCCTCTGACCCTTGGTTCCGGCTGCCTCGCGTCCTGCGAATCTGGCGTGTGTCATTCCGGGTCGCCGGGGCCGCTGTGCCCTGCTGACCGCCCTGTCCCGGCGTCGGAGCTCAGGACGTCGTCCTCGGGCGCGGGCTGAGGAGTCTCGGACTCGCGTGTGTATTTGCGTGTCGCGGGAGCTGCGGTTTCGTGCTGTCCCCGGCCTAGACAGGGTCGTCACGCATTTAGTCGGGAACGTGTTCTCTGTCGTGGCTGGAAGCAGAAGCCCCACTGAGTCGCGATTCTGCCCGTTACCTGCCACCGGCAGCTCCGACACGGCCACTCGGTGTGGCTCCTCGCTTTCTCCGAGCTTCCAGGGCCATGCCCAGCGGCACGTTTTCATCACGCTTGGCTTGTGGCTCACGGGGGCCCCCACACCAACATGCTCTGTTATCGGACTTTGTGTCCCACCACCTGGGGCACCCGCGACGCAGCACCCGCGGCACCCCCAGCTGCATACACGCTCCTTGGCCCTGATGGCACGTACCGGCTCCGTCCTACAGGCCCTTCGGGGGAGAGTCCCTCCCCCTCTCAGCAGGACCCTGGCCATTATGTTGTGACTTGACCCCGGGTTGTTTGCTGCTCGGGAGGGGAGGTCGGGGTGAGCCCTGGGAGGGCCAGAAAGGCAGAGGCCTCTGCGTCGTCCCCACGCAGGGGGAGCCTCAGTCTTCGGTAGGAAGCAGGAGGCCGTTCTGCGGCCCCAGGGAGTGCAGGGATTCAGGATTTCTGAGTGCATCAGCCCAGCCGTCCCACCGGAGTCAGAGTCCCAGCGATTCCTCAAGCAGGGCCCTGGCCTTGGCATGGCGGATGCGAGAATTCAGCTTTCTCTGCAACTCCGGTGTCTGCACGTGTGAGTCCTGAGCCTGATCCGCAGCGTTTCCTGCTGTAGAAGATGAGATTCTCTTAGGTTCTGCTGCCCGAGAGGTTTGGACTTTCACCCTTGCCTTAAACTGATGAAAGACTCTGCGCCCCTGACCCGTCTCCCATTGTCCCTCTCCGGTTCGTGGATGGCATTCATCTAGAGCCATCGAATCTGGTTGTCCTGGATTTCCCAGACACTGCCAGTGCTGTGCTTTCCATCGGCACAGCACCCGAGTCCCCTCCCGTTAAAGCCCTAACAGCTGCACTGCTGCGACACGCCACCGAAGGCCCTCACTGCCAGCCCGCTGGCCGCGATCGAGCCCCAGGACCCCATGTCAGCACCTGCTCCCGCACCCCGCCCCTGGCATCAACCCCCTTAACGTTGCTGCCTCCCTTGGGAAACAGCTGGATGTGGAGATTCGCGTGCAGGTGGTTTGTTCGGAGCTGCGCTGAGCAACATCTGGGAGGGAGGGAAGGAGGGAAGGAAGGAGAGAAGCAGGACCGGGCAGAGGGAGAGGTGGACTGCAGAGCAGTTTCATCAGAGCCCTCAGCGGGTCCTGTGGGGAGCTCTGGGCTAGAATGACCCTTCAGCGTCGTCCCGCATCAAATAACCGTCCGGGTCCTTTACACCCTCACACTAACGAGTCATCGGACCATGGGCCGCTGCAGGGAGGTGGCCCCTTCAGTGGAGGGCGGCCCCTGGGGAGATCTGAGCTCCCACACCCAGGATGTGTGTGTCTCGGTCCTGAGGAGGGCCGTCTGGGGACAGTGCAGCCGCTGTGCAGGGGGAACGGATAGGTGAGATGATGACAGAAAGTCCCCCTTAAGCCTCGGTGCACAGTCACAGGAACAACAGGTTTCCAAGACGGAGGCAAGTGTGCAGCCTCGTTTCTGGGGAACTGCTGGCTCTGACAGACCCACGTCCCCAGTCCATGATGCAGAGATCGAAAAAGCTCTCAAAACGGGAGGTTCTCATTTTGGCACCAAAACCCACTTGAGGGCGAAACCTGACTCGAACGGATGTGAGAACCGACCATGTACCCGCTGAGAGCGAATGATCCGGGGTTGATTATGAAATCCGACCCCGGGTGGTGTCTGCCCTATTTTACCTTTCTAACCTGAAAACTTCGAAATTCCAAAACGCATCTGGCTCCGAGGACTCCGATCGGAGACGGTGGTGGACTGCGCTGTACCGGGCAGGTGATCGACAGTGGGCGGTGCGCATCGTGAGTAAATGTGTTTCCTCTGACTTGCAGCAAACCAAGAAGTCCTCAATAAAGTTGAAGTTCAGTATAAGACCCTCCCGGGATGGAACACGGACATCTCAAATGCAAGGGCTTTTAAAGAGCTACCCGTGAACGCGCAGAATTACGTCCGATTCATTGAAGATGAGCTCCAGATTCCAGGTGAATGCAAGCACTTTACGAACAACTGTCTTTACTTTTCTGCTGGGGATCATTGTTCTTACCTTGCTCGTGATTTACGTAGATGCTCAGTTCGATAAAAAAGACTTTTATTGCCTAAATATAAGGTTGAAACCTTTTATCCTTGAAGACAGTAGATTGCCTCTCACCCCTTTTGACCCTTTCCCAATTCTGTTAGTCTGTTTTTCACCCTATGACGTTCATTTTTGTGTCTCCCTCTTAATGACAAATCCTTTTCTGTTTTTCCATCAACAAACATGGTTTGTGGTTGTTTTTTTTTTTTGTTTGTTTTTTTCCATTTGGTTTTAAATCACCTTGCAGAGTTTAGGGAAGTTCATGAGTAGATATTAGGAAATGATAGATCCAGAAAGGAGGAAATCTAGTTTGAAAAAAAAAAATAAGAATAAAGGGTAACACTTCTTTATTAAAAAACAAATGTGAGCTGGCCAGGCATAACCACGTTGTGGCTGTGGCTGGTTCTGCGAAGCCTTTCTTTTGACAGTTACTTTTTTCTCTTTGTTGGCACCGATGCAGATTTGAAACACAAAAAAATGAAGCGGGTGGGAGGTCTCCTCCACATCAAACCTATTGTGTACTAACTCTGATGATGAATGTGGTTCATCTGTGTTTGTGGTCTATCTCAGCCGTGTTTTCTGGACTGCTAGCTGCCCCTTCGAGCTTGACGTCAAGTTCAGGAAGCATGTTTGCTCCCTCCTCTTAGTCAGCAGTTTTTGAGACATAACCAACAGAGAATTTAACAGTGACGTCTGTAAAACACCGTAAAGACTTACCCATTAGGTTCAGGTGCTTGGAAATGCAGCAGGCTGATGCCGTAGGCTGTGCAGGTTACGGCAGGATTCCCTTCCAGATTGTTCTGCCTTTTTGAGACAGAGACGTTACCATGCGCTTCAGTCTCCTCTTGGCATCATCCTTCGTTTGTCAGAGGTACTTCTCCTTTTCTCGTTATGAGGAACTTGACCAAAGCTCCTTCAGGTCCCTGCTGGGTGGGGCCAATATTTTTCTTTCGTGATTATTCGGAATTGAGGAAATGAAAATACCATGGCACCTAAAACAGGAAACCGTAAGGCAGACCACTGTCCTGAATTGCAAGTGCACAGTCTGACGGTTTAGAAATTGGCACAACTAACAGGATAGAACGAAAGGTGACAAAAGGCACATAGGGCAAAGGTCCGTGGTGACAGCGGAAGGGGGGGTCTGTTAATCCCAAAGTGTGAACCCGTGTCTGCTTTTCTAAATATGATGTTTTGATCTATGTCCCGATTAATTTTTTCCAGCTCATCCATAATCGAATGAGAGAAGTGAATGAATTAAAGTGTCCCACTATTTATTTTCTCAGCTGTTTGTTCCCTGTATCTCCTGTAACTTCAGCTTCATGAATCTTGTGCTTTGTTGTTGTTTGGTCCATAGGTTTTCAACCACAGTTTTTGAACCTTTTAAATGAATCAGTACTATTCTTATTTTCTTTCTTCCCCTTTCAGTTAAGTGGATCGGTGTAGGCAAGTCCAGAGAGTCCATGATTCAGCTCTTCTAAGGGTTCCCAGGGATGCAAGAAACACTCCTGGACAAGGGGGGGAGGACTTCCTTCAGTTTTTCATTTATGACCTATGGAATTCAAGAATCAAGACACTGACCTGCGCTGGAAGCCCTACGGCTGTTCCCAGTCTCATAGATGGCTGGCTGGTGCGGAGGTGACCTTCGGCCTGTTCCGGCGTCAGCTTCGTCCGCTGCCATAATTGCCGAAATCGTTTGTTGCTCCTGCTGCTCATGGTGCCACATTTTTTTTTTTTTTAACATTTAGTGATGATATAACCCATGTTGTTTGAAGTCTAAGATAGAATTGCTTTCTGTGTAGTTTTTCCTCATCGTCATGTGTGTTCGTAGGTGTTGCTTCTATTGGATGGTAAGAACAATTAATGCAGTTTTGCACAAATATTTTTCCATTCTGCTCATTCAGTTCTGTCATCGTAATCTCTGCTGTTAGAAAACAAATGATGATAGGAGAGTTCTGTAAACTTGTAATGCTATCAGTCGTTTAAATTGTGAACTGTTTCTTTTCTGCTGAGACCATTGCAAATTTGAGCTTGGGCTGGGGGAGGGTGATGTAGTCACGGGTCCTTTAATTTGTACAGAATACAGAACTTATTTCTCTCTGTAAATTATTTAAAACATTGAACATTTAATTAAATGTTCAAAGAGAAAAGGTGTTTCCTAAAACAACGATCTTAATGTTAAAAATATAGTCATTAAAAGATCTATTGTGATATTTGGTGGATATTTTTCTTTCAGATGTTAACTGAACCGTGTAGCTTTCCTATTTTATCTCACCATTATTTCTAAATCTAGAGAACTGATTTTTCGACATTGTGCCTGCTAATATGCCTACAAAATCATCTGTCAGTCTCCAAATGAACCCAAATTGTTGGTCATGCTTTTATTTCTCCTTTCTTGTGGGGGAAAGGAATTATTTTAACAATTAGGCTTAACATGTTGTGTTTTAGATTATCCTTCAGCAAACTATTTTACATGTTTAAATTAGGTGCCACTTAAATTTATTTTATTATACCATCGATAGCTGATTAAAAAGAACAAACTATTTCTAGTATGCTTTGCGTATTGTGTTTTTGTTCTGATAAGAGAATAAGAGAAGCGATAGTAACACTAGTATGTGCAGGAAGGAGCTTTATCCCTGCAGTCTGTGGGGACAAAGTATAGAGGTCAAAACACAGGATCTTTGAAAGGATCCAAATATCTTTTTATCTTCACTAGGTATATTTTATTAATACTTAGCTCAAGAAGAATTTTAAAATAGAAGCAGCTTTGTTGGATTTAATAAAAAGAATAGTGCAGATGATCTTACAAGCCCACTGCTGACCAATAATGACCTTTGTGTAAAAATAATAATTTATACTTCATATATAAGGAACAATTTTTATGTATTCTAATGGAAATTGATTGGCTTTTATTTCTCCTCACTCTTCCATCTTTCTCTTTGGACTTCAAATTAGATTAGCTACCCAGAGACGAAAGCTCTGTTAGGAGTGAGCACTTGAAGTCCACATTCTTCTTATCTTGGCTATAAGCCTTGTCACTGAAAGATCACTGAAGCAAAACAGGCGTGGAAACTTTAAAATTTAGCAGAAGGGAATCTGGATGGCAGAACGAGATACTTCAATGGAGAGAGGACCTTAGTATATATTCAGTGTATATATTAAATTTTTAATATAAATTTAATTACTACAGTGGCATGAGAATGCCAGTCTTACAGATGAGTATGTAAATGTGATGCTCTTCCCACCAGAATTTCCATGGGATTCTTTGTAACGGGACAGATCTATATTGAAGCTTAGGCGGGAAATGAATGTGCAGGAATTTCTGATATTTTTGAAAACGGAATGTGTTAAAGCTACTCGAATCCAAGTACGATATTGTCATGGGAAAGAGCAGATACAGAAGGGAAATGGACTAGACACATTCCAGAAATAGATCTGCCCTGTATGGGAACCAAATATAGGTGAAAGATGATATTTTATTTTATTGGGAAAAGAAAATATTGAAAAAGTAGGATAGCAAAACCTCTCAACAAAATATGAATTTTATATAACAAAAATGTAAATTATAGAAGTTTTAATGAGAGTAATGTAGGAAAATACATAATCAAAGGGAGAACCTTCTAAAGAAAAACTCAAGCCCTAAAGAAAAACGAACAGACTTGACCCAGATTAAACGTTTTTAAAATCCTAAGAACAAAGTTTTAGGAAAACACACTTGAGAATAAAAAACTTGGGAAAAAACATTTCAACCCCTGTCACCAATACACAAAGCGTTGCCACAAATAAGAGCAGGACGGTAGCAAGGTGGGCAGTATGTATTGATACGTATCAGTCAATCCACAGAAAAAGAAATGGCCCCGAACATACAAAGGCATTCACCTTCCTCTCTAGACAGGAAAGTCTAAGGTAATACAGTGAGATAACACTTTTCATCTCTCAGATTGATCAGTATCGAAAGTAAAGCTTGTGCTACCATGGTCCGGAGAGAGAGGCACTTTCCTATGTTGCTAGCAGGGGTGGAATTCCTATAATTTGGGGGGAAGCAATGTGGCGATTTCTGTTACAGTTTGTCTTTGCAAATCCTTTGAGCTACCAGCAATTCCACTACCAGGAAAAAAAGAAAAAAGCAGCCCGATGTCACGTGTTATTGTGTTACTGGGAGTGCATGAACGACCGCTGTCTCTGAGTTTGTTCTGTTTGTTTGTTCTTTGGATTCCAAGGTAGATGAAATCATATGCTGTGTGTCTTGCTCTGTCTGACTTACTCCACCCAGCACAATACCCTCTACCATGCATGTTGTTGCAGATGCTGAGATTTCGTTCTCTTTTTAAATTTTTTTTTATGGCTGAGTAACCTCTATTATGTGTATGTACCACTTCGTTATTGATTCATCCACTGATGGACACCCAAGTGGCCTCCATATCTTGGCCGTTGTAAATAATGCTGCGATGAACATAGGGGGGATGCCCATGTCCCTTCAAAGTCGTACTTTGGAAAAATACCCACAAGTGGAATTACTGGGTCCTTCTTTGTCTCTTATTATAGTCTATTTTGTCTGGTATAAGTATTGTTACCCAGTATTGTTTGTTTCCATTTTCATGAAATACGTCTTTTCATTCCTTTACTTTCAGTCTGTGTCTTTTGATCTGAAGTGAGTCTCTTGTAGGCAGCATATGTATGGGTCTTGTTTTTTAATCCACGCAGGCATCCTATCTTTTGATCAGAGCATTAAATCCTCTTTTATTTGAGGTACCTGTTGGCAGATATGCTTGTTTAAACCTGTGTGGGCTCCCTGCAGGACTGACACCGTCTGTTTTGTCTAACTTGGAACTTAACTCGGGCGGAGAGTCCTAGGCAAATGTAGACTCACAGTCGAGGCATGGAGTAGACAATCTAAAACCAAGGAGGAAGTGCAGGGCAGCGTTTCAGAGGGAAAGCGGGTCATTCAAAAGTGCCTGTCTATACTAGGGGATGTAGAAAGCCACGTGGAGGCCTGGGCAGGGAGACATGCTCAGAAAAGGCCTGTGAAACTCTAAGCTTTCATCTTTGATTTCCAGGTTCAGCACAGAGACAATTGGCTAAGACTAGGTGTGTGTATATTCGCCTTCTTATCCTCTATTATTCACAATTTTCCTCCAATCCTGTGAAATTTTTAATTTTCATAATCATATTTTCCATTTCCAAGAGTTTTGCGTGGAAGACTGCTTATTTATATTTATGGGTATAATTTAATGATCCTTTGTCAAATGATAAAGTTGTTTTGTTAGCTTGCTTTAGTTTCCTTTGGGTTCCCTAAATCCTCTTTCCTCTGGGATTGTTTCCATTTATTCTGGTCATTGTCTTTCGTGTTGCCTTATTTTTTCAGTTCTCTGGTAGAAGTAGTCCTGTTATCACTGTTTTCGTCAGAGTCGCCTAAGAATGCCAAACGTAGTTTTGTTCAAATGCTATAGTTTACTTGGTTTCAAAGCTTTCATTTCAACACCACCTCGCTTCGCGACAGCAGAGCTCTGGCAGTGAATAAAGTGGTCGAGGATTCGGTGAAACTGGGGCTGATATCTGGCCCGAATCTGAAATTGAAAACAAATGAATCATCTATTTTAAGACTATTCCTTCCTAAACTTGAACAAGGCTGTCTTTTCAACAACAACTGTGTGCCATAACAACAATAATGTATGGGATTTAAGACAAAGGAAAATACTTCAAAGACGTGGGCAACAAAAGACTAGTGGAAAGGTTGATTCTGTGGTTAATCCTGATTAAGAGGCATCTCATCGAATTGTGCCAGAAAGTAAATAAGAGGAAATGAATCACATAACTTTGCATGTTAACGTCTTAATTCTAGACGCCCCCAAACCCGTTAAGCCTGACATTGTACGTGGACCACTTTGTATCATCTTTGCCTCAAACTACAAGATCCCCAGGTTCATATACCCAGTGGCCTTCCGTCCTGTCTTCGGACCTCTTGTCTACAATCGCTGACAGTTCTGGTTATCCAAAGATCAGGGTTCGAGGAGGGTTTGAGTTGGATACAGCAATCATTGCATCTACACTTAACGAACCAGGGCCAGAGTGTTTCAGACCGAAACAAGACTCTGTCACATACAGCACAGTATCAGGTGTTTTTTCCTTGTATCAGTCCCTGTACTCACAGGAACCCTCAGAGGCCTATTGGTATTGTCACCGGCGCAAAGAGGCAATTAATTTACCTAATCTGGCAGGATTTGTGAGAGGAGGAGGCCCTCTTTGACCAAGGATCACCAGGCCCCAAAGTCCCTAAGCTTTTTACGGTTCTACTCCACCTTCCACTGCATTTCCATAGCATTTAAAGAAATAAGCATTTCTTGATATTAAGAATGGAAAACATTTCATTAACTCAGAGAGAATGACTAGAAATGCCACCGTGGAGGATTTTAAGCTTTGATTGTGGTCCTGTGTGGAGTCAGTAACCCTATGACTTCTCACAGCTTATCATGGAGTTAAATAGCAGCTTTGACTTTCTGGAGGATTCCATTGTATTCCAGGGAAATATGTTAACTACATTAAAGTGGTTTAAAAGTGTGAGGAATCCTAGTTGTAGGAGTTACAGCGGAGCTGAATTATACATCTAACAAGATCAATTCTACAATCAATGTTCTGAGGACACACGACAGATTCTGGAGGATTCCTTCTGCCATTCCTCTTCGCGAGGACGTATGCCTGCAGACAATGGAGGCTGTCCTGCCTGAAACATGCTTTACAGACTTGGGGGTGGAAAAAATGTATGATATAAATTAAAAAAAATTTTTTTTTTACCATTTGACTAAATGAAATTTTCATGCATGTGGATTCGTGGTGGTGACTTCTTTAAAAGTCATCATGGAAAAATAAAATGAAGCGTTATTTGAGAACCCCAGAGAAAATTGAACCCACTTGCTCAAGAAGCCCATGCAGTCCAAATGCTTTAATGACTTAATGTGGTTTAATATTATCACTTTGGGATTTGTCTTGCACATGGTCAGCGCTTAATAAATGTTTTCTAAATAAATGAACCCCTCGGTGCCGAGAAAGAATTTCACTGAGGAAGAAGTTCTTAAGCAAGCACCGTGACTGATTATGATCCATGTTTCACCTGATCTTTCACGATGCCCAAATAAGAAATAAGACCTGAACATGAAATGCAAATCATTGCTAGTCCAGACAGATGCTTTGTCCTTAAAATCTGCTCACAAAGACCGGTCAAAAACAGGCCCCATAAAATAAACCCTACGCCTTAGATAAAGAACAGAATATTACTCTATTTAGCCTGTGACGAGCCCTTCCCCCGAAGATTCCTTCCAGAAGTCAGCTTCTTGACTGAAAGAAGCGCTTAATGCAGGCCCTGCCCCTTTTTCCTTCCATGCCCGGATGGGTAGCATTTCTCCCTTGGGTCTCCTGCTGGTCTCCAGCCTTTTGCAGGACTGGCTGTCGCTTTTTGCGGGACTGACTGTCGCTAACAGAATAATAGCCACGTTTCTCGGCCTCGAGGCCCGCCCCTGACCATGGCCTGCTGAGGCCTGCTCTTGCCCACGCTCCACACTGCTCTGCCCTCCCTGATTTCGGGCTCCGGCACCTGCTGCTTTTCTGAGATCCTCACACCGGGCCTTTGCACGTGCTGTGCTCTCTGGCAAGATCTTCCTGACTCTGTGCCTTGGGGGCACCTCTGACCCGCCACATGCTTCATAGCGTTTGCGACAGGTGAACGTTTCTGCTTATTTCTACTCGCCAGTCACGTTCGATTTCCCATTTCCTCCCTCCACCTCGCCCAGTCAGGCCAGTGTCCTCACCGCTGAGTGACTCCTCCCTGCTCTCCCACCTCCCACACACCTCACCGTCTTCACTCCCATCCAGGGCCCTGAACTGCAGTGTCCCCATTTGTGCTGTCCCCCTGCTTGTTCTCATCCATCAAGGTCCCCAGCTGTGGGGGCTGCTTTCCTGGCTGTCGTAGGCCCCAGGGACCTGACCTTGCAGATTCTGCTCCCCTGCTTGGTGCTTCACCATCCTCTGATAAGTCAACTGGGTCGGGAGCTCCCTGTGGCTGAGATCGTAGCCTGGACCTCATTATCACCTCCTCCCAGGGCACCTCGCCCATGTGCCGGGAACATAGTGGACGATGGTAAATATTTAACTGCTTTGCTAAACAGGCACCTGCTTCTATAGGTTTGGAAAGAACTAGAAATTGTCTTTTAAAATAAGCAAGGGAGAGAACCTTTGGTTTTCTAACAAGATTTCCTCACAGCCGAGGAATTGTCTGCTTTAGTATCACTTTGGAGACCAGAGGCCCCCTGGAGTCCCTTCCTTTAAAGGAAACAGATTCCGTTCCTGGTCGGTCTGGAAGGGCGGACTGCTGAGCCAGTCCTGTGGGGACAGGTGCTCCACCCACTCTTCCCGGTCACTTCTCCTTTCCAGCCCCTCCACAGTCCCTGTCAGCCTCGCCCAAAGTCCTGACCTGTGCCCTCACCCCACTCTGGCTTCCTCTAACATAAGCCTCCCAGGGCCTCTCGTGGGACCCCATCTTCTACCACCCTGCACTCCCTCCCTGCACCTCCTCTCCTCACCGCAGTGCCCAGCCTCCTCCCCATTCCCCTGGCACCCTCCTCTCTCAGATTCCCACCTCCTCTCACCGCTCAGAAACCAGCTTTGGCTTGCCTGTAACCTTTAACCCCGAACTCCTGCTGTCAATCTTTGGCCTCACCCCAGCTTCATCTATTGCCACCCTCACCCCTGGGTCAGTTCTCCCGAGGTCTGCCTGGTCCTGTCCGGTTCCCACTCTTCCTGATTGCGTTGTTTGCTGTTCCTCTGGGTCCTGAGTCTCAGCCCTGCCCTGATCTTCATCTGAACTGAGGTCTTTCCTCAAAGGAGAAAAGAAGGAGATCTTTCCCAAGCCTACGACGCTGCCCTTGTCTACAAGTTTTCTTATTTTCTCAGCCAAAATAAAGTGATTCACTTGAAAGAGAACGAGTCACTGAATAGTAGGACAGAGGACACTCAGCTGTGACCCGGGCAGTCTAGCTTAAATGTCAAGTGCAGAGCTTGGCCTGTGCCTGACTTCTGGGTCTGACACGGCCTGGGTCTGCTTCTCCGGCCTGTGGGGTTTGGGCCTAGCTAATGAACTACCTGCAGCCTGATCTCCCCCACTGGAAAACAGGGACAGTAATAGCACTTGCCTCAGAGAGCTGTTCTGAGGACAAAGTGTGTGCCTGCCTCAGCCTGCGAGGCCCCCAAATGGCGGGGTTCACTCGCTGAGAACGTGTTTCTATGAAGCAATTCATGCCACTCACTAAAGTGAAAAGCACCGGGGACAACTAGAACACAGGTCGTGCCGGACCTGCTGACTGTGTGCCCCGGGGTCCTGGCTGTGGAGGCGCCTGCTCTTGGGCACCCTTGCACGTGCTGCTACATCAGGAATTGAGAATTTGGGGAAAATGCTTCCAAATGTCAAATCACTGCCATAGAGCCATTTAAAATGAGAGAACGAGGGAAAAAATCTCAACAGTGTGTCAGAAAGGGTGTGATCAGCCTTGAGCCTGCTTTCTGTCAAGGGCGCCGAGGCTTTGTCATCTTTGGGGTCTCCTATGCAGGAGGCAAGGAGGAAGCAGACCTGGGGGCAGCCCTCTGAATTCTTCCTGCACCTCTTCGCCCACACATCCCCTTCCCTACAGCTTGGCAGGGCCCAGATGTGCTACCTGAGGTGGCAAGCCCACGGGAGATGCTCATCTGCGGCTCAGCAAGGTCGAGCAGTTCAGCGGACTGAGCGGTCCTGTAAAATGGCAGGGAATAGTCTCTGTGGTAGGTGGTTTCTTCGTACCAGGACTCGGCAGGCTTCGAGTATCTTCGAAAACACATGTATCGAATGAGAGTTTGTTGGTCGAATTGAGGCTGGGATTGACTTTTTCCCTCAGGTGGAATCGACACGTCTATGAGGGACCTAAAGGGAAATAGAAACAGCTTGCTGAGATCCCAGCAGGAGGAAAGCATTTCACTCCCTCCTCAGCTGCAATCCATTCCCTGGCAGAGGCCAGGTTACTAAGACAGTCCTGGCAAGGCAGCGTGTCCCTAAGGCCAGCCTGAACCACGCTGTCAGATGGCTCAGGGATTCCAGGCCCCTGTTCTCCCCTTTGCAGTCCCTCCACTTGCTCTTATTTCGTGCTCCATAGTGCTTGGGCCTCTCGAGTGGGAGCCTGAAAGGGTAGTCGGGAGTGTGCCTTTCCCTACGAAAGCACGTCTCCCTCCCACTGTCAGTCAAAACGTTGGTTTCCTGGCGAACATGTCAGTGTCTTGTGGCTTGGGGTTCTGTGTGACTGTCACTGTCAGTCTAGTCTTCTGTGCCCCTGACAGCTCTGGCTTCTGAACCCAATCTTTGTGATGGCCCCGAGATGGTCAGCCCGCTCTGTTTGTGCCTCGAGTGTTTCCATGGAACCAGAATATGTTCCGTTTTCAAGTTGCACATCCGTGTCCCTCTGAAACCAAGATTTGCACTCAAAGGAGGGATCTAATGCTGAAAATATCGAGACTGGGGAAGGTAAGCCATTTTTATTTTTGTCTTCTTTTTTCTTTTCTTCTTTTTGTTCTTAACCAGAAGTGTAATAAAGTCACCACTTGACATTTGTACTGCGTTTTCCCTTAAGGCTCATCTTGGGCAGGCAGAAGGCCTGTCAGAGTCAAGTATGGTCAAGGTTCCCCTGGCCTGAGTCTTCCTGTGGTAGGAGGACTGGCTTTTGGGTGCGAGGTGTTGGGTTTGGGGGAATGGCCAGAGTCTGCAGATCCTACACGTGCCAGGTGGAGTGGGCCAGGAGCCCCTCTGGCCGTGCTTCCCTTCTCGTCTACCCTCTGGCAGAGGACATAGCCCTAATGAGAGTTTAATATAAGCATGTGTCTGAGTTGGAGCAAAGGGCTTTGAACTGAGAATCCGAAATTATGGGTAGATTCCAGTCCCAGCTTTTACACCCACCAACTGTGCCTCAGGAAAGACACGTCATGTCTCTGGGCACCGTCTCATCCGTCTAATTGGATCAAAATGACTTCTAAAACCACTTCCAGTTCGGTCAGCTATTAAGGTTAGACTCTGTGCTGTTTTATAGGTGCCATGTTTCCCTTGTCTTTGTATGAAGGATAATTGGGAGTTGACTATATCAAAGGCAATTAGGAGAAAAAGAGAAATTTGTAAAATGTCCCAGATGATGAGTTCACCATAATAGCGGTCATATTTCGAATGCTTACTATGCTCTGGAATTTTACATCAATTATTTTATTTAATAGATAAACCGATACTCAGAGAAGGAATGATAATTGCCCAAGATCAAACATTTCATGCGTTACTCAAATTGCTGCTTTTAACGATTATGGTTTCCAGTCTCTTAAATCTAGGCTGCAACATCAAAGTACCCGTTTTTCTTTTTCTTTTTTTCCCCGTTAAAATCACATCCAGAAAGGCAGAAGCCAGTTAGGCCAAGTCTGTAATTTTACTGAGAAGGAAACTGAGACTTAGGAAGGTTAAATTATTTCACCACGGTGAAACTCTAAACTCACAGTGTTTCAATTTCTTAGATGATTAAACGTAGAAATGGAGAAAATGGAGAAAATAGAGAAAAAGAAAAAAATAAAATGCAAATACCACTAATCTGAAAAATCATAAAAAACCATCATTAACGCTTCGGCGTATTGCCTTCCAAACTTTTTCTATTCGTTAAATGATAACAATTATCATTGTTGTAATTATAATCACTCTTACATCATGTGATTCCCATTTTTAAAAAATGTAGCATTCTAAGTTTGGTGTAATTTTTGAAAATTAAGAGTTGGCAGGTGTCTCACCTGGGGGAGCGCTTCACACTGTAATCATAGTGAATTCTTGCCAGTTGCCTAGGGTAATACCCAAAGAGGTCCTTTCCTTGATGAGCAATGAATGTCCTAGTGAAGAAAGCCAGGGGAGGAAAAAAAAAAAAGCAATTATTCCAATTCGTTCTTCGGAGAAGAGTACCAGTTGTGGTCTAATAGGAAGTGTACTTGGTTTTAGTCCCCATTTCCCAGCACAGAGTTCCTAAAACCCTTGGACTTGCTTGGTTGGAGTGTCTTTTTCTTTTCAGGATTCATAAGGAAATACTTGACATGTCAAGTATGAGTTTCAAAATATCAGGGACAAAAATGAAAGGCTATGTAACACCGGTGGGGGGAATACTGGGAATTGCTGAAAAGTGGGAACTGGTTAAGTGGGAGTTTCTTATATTATTTTCTTTCTACTTTTGCTGTATTTACAATAACAATAAATATATATTTTTTGAAATATTTATTTTTAAATATTTTTAAATATTTACTTTAACAATAAATATATATTTTTTGAAAAAATATTTATAATTAACCCCATAGGGGCTAAAAATGATTAAATAATTAAATATTTACTTTAACAATAATTAAATAATTAAATAATTAAATATTTACTTTAACAATAAATATATATTTTTTGAAAAAATATTTATAATTAACCCCATAGGGGCTAAAAATGAGGACGCACCATGACATCTCAGCACAGGGTGCTTATGAGCCTGACATCATAGGGACTCTAGTAGCCCTGCCTGGGAGCAGTGGGGGAGGCAGGTTGGGAGCACAAACAGGTGTGAATGAGGAGGAGAACGGGAGCAAGTGCTTCTGGGGGTGAAGGGGAGGTGGGTGCACACAGCTGAAGCAGTCGTGGGGGAGACGAGGCCGCGGGGGTAGTGGTGCCCAGACCTCGCCTTTTGAAATACATCTCATTTTATAATAAATTACTTTTCCTTTTCACTTACAGTTACAGCATTATATTGATATTTTAAAATTACGTGTCGTCGGAGTCTGTTATTTACAGGATCTATTAGTAGGGACGTTACAAAATATTTGTTATCAAAAGGGGAAGGGCTGCATCTGAAAGGCTGAGAACCCTGACAGAGATGACAGGGCATCTTTGCGGGATTTTGAAGAAGGTGAATGATGTGATGTGGTTCTTATTTTAGAAAGATTTCGCAGAGGACAATCTGACTAGAAGCACAGAGACTGGTTAGGAGGCGACTGTGGTCATTTGCGTGGGACGTGGTGAAGTTCTGAGCTCTGTGCTGAAACGTCCAAGACGAGGCCTCGGCTTCGGGCACTGAGAGGAACGTGGCCATTCCCCAGAAGAGGAGACACAGGACTGGGTGACTTGATAGAGTTTGTGACTTGGGGGTGTCTTTTGGGACCGTCTACAGATTCTGAGCGCTCAGCGGTGCCATAAGAATTCTAGAAAAAGAGTCAGTACAAAGTAGCACATACTCTTGCATGAAGTAGCTTGTCAGATGCGTGTTGGATGATGAATGGAAACTTAAAATGTGCCTCCAGCATTTCCCGAGTGGAACCTGCACCGTGGCAGGTTCTAGCTGACCCAGAAGCGGTTCTTGCCCTCAAAATGCTCTTTCCGTGCAGAAATCACGATCTGAATCAAAGCTCAGTGGGTTAAGAAGAGAGAGGGGTGTCTCTCTGGGGTTTGGGCAGGCACATAGGATGGGGAAGAAATTCTAGTCTGGGGAGGAGGCGAGAGAACTAAAAGCTAAGTCAAGCCGTTTTCAGAGACTGCGATATGTTGAGCAGCCCTCTGGCCAGGCATGAGGAGCCCTGCAGAACCAAGGAAGGTTTTTGCTGAGATTATTAACAAACGCTTTCACCCAACTGTGAAGGGAAACCGGGAAAACAGATCCTTTAAGTCGCCTCCTCCACAAAACAAACACAGGCGTTAGTTCCCTGCGTCTACAAACCACGGGGGAACCTATGGATCAAAGGCTGGGAACTGCCATCAGGCCTTTCACGGTAGATTCTTATCTTGTCATGCTACACACTCTTGTCTCTTCACGCCGAGCACCCATGCCATCAAAGGAAGACAGGTAAACAGTCTTTCAACCGGAATTCACAGACGCTGAGCATGGCCTATGAACTGAATCCCCCAACCACGTGGGGGTCCCTCTCAGTGTCTGTCTTTTTCTCGGTCCCTGTATTGTCTCTGTCGCTCTGAGTCTCTCTCAGGCTCTCTCACTCTTTGTCTCTGAGAGGAGACCACACTGTCTGTGGAGCAAGCATGACCCCTTCTCTAATAAACTTTCCTTTTTACTCTAACTCTGGCCTGGGTTTGGATTCTTTCCTATGCTTAATCAAGATATCTCTCTCTCTCTCTCTCTCTCTCTCCCTCTCTCTCTCTCTCTCTCTCTCTCTCTCTCGGTGCCCGCCCACTCTGTCCTGCATCAGTTCCAGGTGATCCCAAGACCTGGACAGACTTGGGATCAGAGCGGAGTGTGTGGGGGGCAGTGGGGACCTCCCTGTCGAACTAGTAGGAAAAGCAAGCACTGAGCCCGGGGCGGTGGGGTGGCGGGTGGTAGTGGTGGTGTCTGTGTGTGCAAACAGGACCTCAGGGAGCTCTGATTTTCAGAAGAACCACAAGCTGTCTGGGACTCCCCGGTGGCTGGGATACAACGACTGAGCCCTGGATCGTAAATCACAGGGAGGGATTAAGTCTTAAGAGGTGAGAGGACTTGGCAAGGTTCTAGGGAACAAATGACACTTGTGAATGCGTGGGAGTGGGAGGCCTAGCTTTCTTAGGCGCCCGTCCAGTTTCCGAAGCATAACCTTGGAAATGATTCCCCCAAGGCCACGTTACAGCTTGTGAGACTCCAGCCGGAGCTCCAGGGCGACCCTGGCTTCTGGCAGTTGCAGGGCTGTCTGCAGGAGGCTGTTTTGACCACGTTAGCATGCACACAGCAGACACCCGCGAACGCAGGCAGTGACCTGGGTGCTCCTCCCTAGACGCAGTCAGTCACAGCTGCTTTGAGAATGGAGAAGCCCTTCAGCAGCACCAGGGAACACGCCCCGCCATCAGTCCCCTGGGGGGGTGTCTCCTGGCAGGTTTTGGCTGAGGAGGGGGGAGGATGGGGAAGTGTTGTAAGCAGGTGGATGAAGGAGAGAGAGAGCCCCGGAGCAGGGAGGGGGAGGCAGAGAGGTCTGGGGAGTGATGAAGGGCACACGTTGCCCCCAACTCTTTGGGATGGCTGTGCAAAGAGCTGATCCTCGCTGATGTGGCCTTCACCCCGAACCAAGATAGCTCCCAGTTAACAGGTTAAAACATCCGTTTTGGGAGGAGAATTTTTACCTCCTAAAGGGAAATGCCTAGCCTGCCATGTCGGAGGCTGGGGCTGGGGCAAAACCGATGGGTGGCCAAGGAAGTGGGTGCTGGCTCTCCAGACCTGGCCTCGGGGTTCCTGCCGGGGACTCTATCCAGACCCACCCGACTGACCTGGCTTTCAGTGTCCTCGAATCAGCTATAGAGAGCCCTTTCCTGCTCCCTGGTGGGAGAAAGAGTCCACCTGTGTCCCATTTCGCCATACAGTATTTACCAGTCCCAGACAGCTCAGCCCAGACAAGAGAGAACTCGTCCCCTGAGAGGGCGAATGTAACTGGAGTAGAATCTGGGCTCAACCACAGACAAAATAAAATACACACAGGGGAGGGCAAGAATGTTTGTCCCCAGCGCCTGGCCCCATGGCCGAGGTAGCTGTGTTACTGTGACTGGGCAGTTCTCGGTTTCTCTGCGCCTCCTGCTCTACCAAGGGGCTTCGCAGAGACAATTTTATCTAATTCTGATGGTCCCCTTGCCAGGTGAATATTAATACCCCGTTCTAGACGAGGACCCTGCAGCTCAGAGAGGGGAAGTGGCTTTCACATGTCGCTTAGACAACAAATGCCAGAGCCACGGGCCAAACCAAATTCTCCAAACTCCCTGTCGCGTCCAGAGTCGTCTGTACGTACGAATGATTACTTTTTTCCGAGTGATTCAGTGCTATTTGTGTGAATTCGGTGATTCTCTCACGCACGGGCAGGCAGGAAGTCGATGTGCCCAGAAGAAACAGGAAAGGAAATACACGGCAGTGTCAGCTGGAAGCTACCAGACACTTAGGAAACAAACACTTAGGTCTTCGTTCAATACTTAACCCTTTCGCTCAATTCAATAAAGCAAATACCCTGACATGCTTGCGGTGTGCTGGGGGACAGTGATGATACATTTTATTTTACACTCAAGGCGGGAAACTGAGGCTCAGGGGGACTCTGTAGCTCAGCGAGGACACGAGCTGATAACTACGGAGGATGGGGGGGCACCAGGCCTGTGCCCTCAGCTCCCGGGCTCTACTGGCTCCATAGCATCTCCTCAAAGGGGAGAGCCTCGATCTCCTCTTCAGTAAAGGGGGGCGATGCTCTCGTCTACACCAGTGACTGCGTGACAGTCAGCTGGACGTTTGTAAGCATACGCGGCGACTAAGGCTTGGTTTTGCTGTTAGGTGTTGAGCTGAAAGCTGAGCTGAAATGCGTTCCACCAAAGGGACCTCTTTGGGTCAGAATTTTGGGCTCCACAAACCAACACAACACCCAGCGCTGCCCCTGAGTGACAGGCCTGTAGCTTGGGGCTGGCACTAGCTGCCACTGACATCTCATATAACCCTAGTTATGAATATTCTGTGTGATCACCACTACCCGTGAACCATTTAATTTTTTCACTTTAGGAGGGGCCCCTCCTGGTTCGTCATTCATTCGGTTTTCCCTAGGACAGCCCCCACCCCCCGTCCCCA
Source organism: Cynopterus sphinx (assembly GCA_030015415.1). Classification (NCBI taxonomy): domain Eukaryota; kingdom Metazoa; phylum Chordata; class Mammalia; order Chiroptera; family Pteropodidae; genus Cynopterus; species Cynopterus sphinx. Next base: position 17,848,802 of record CM057394.1, read on the forward strand.
TGCATTTGAGGATGAATTGGATAAAAACTGTGCTAAAGGAACAACAAAGCAGTGCGCCTGTTGCGGGCACCGCCAGTCACCGAGAGACCAAACCAGAAATAAAGGGCAGGATAATTTTTCTCATTGATTTGTTCATTTTCATTTTCTTTTTTCAACAAATGTGCATGGAGGGCCTACCATGTGTGATGGTCAGCCAGGCAGAGGTTAAGGTCACAGGTCGCAGGGAAGCTAACCAGGAGATGAGACAAAGTACAGGTTCGAGCGCACGGATGTTAGAGCCAGGCCAGTGGCTTCAAAGACTCTGACGGCCAGTTAATCACCAGCCGTGGGATGGTGGGACAGTCACTTAACCACTCTGTGCCTCAGCTGCACCTCCTCATCTGTACCTCGCAATTGTCATGAAACTTAAACGAGTTCGTTTAATCTTGCCAGAGTCAGAGCTGCATGTTAACGATTATTACTCCAGAGGTGAGGCCAACAGGAAATCCACAAAACGACTCAACTGTGGAAGGTCCACTGGGCCCTGTTTCTCTTAGGAAACCCAGAAGGGAGTGAGATGGAGAGTAACGGAGGTGGAGAGGTGGGCAGAACAAGTCCTCTAGCTGGGTGATGGTGAAATGACCCTCTGAGCAGCTGACCACAGAGCTAAGACTTGCTGGGTGACGGGGGCTAGTTGAGCAGATCGTGGAGAAGGAGCCAGGCCAAAAGCCCCGAGGCGTGGAAGAGTGTGGCTCATTGAAATGGAAAACAGACAATGGGGCTTTGTAGACCGGCAGGGCGAGTTCAAGTCAAGCTTAAAAAGCCTTGGCACTGAGTTTGGATTTTATGCAAAATGCAATGACTGCAGGGCTTGATGCAAGGTCTGGGGGGTGGGGGTCTTTGATCCAATTTACGTTTCCTGGTGCTCAATCTGGAGAAGGGCTTGTAGGAGGACAAGGGTGGTGGTGTAGAGGTGTAGATCGGCAGGGGAGGGCCCAGGGGGTCTGGACTGAGGGGTGGCAGTGCGGCTGGTGGAAAGCATTCCCATGGGAGATCTGTCCTGGAGGCAGGATTGCGGAGCTTGCTGATGGACTGGACCCACTGTTGTTGCCAGGGCAGGGAGGACATAAAATAGACAGACCAGGGGTGGCCGGGGACTGTGGGTTTCCTCTGGGGCTCTGGTGGGTGAACACAGAGAACGGAACCCGGCCCTGCCTAGGGCCTTGGCACCAGCCACTGTGTTCTCCCCATCACCTCAGGCTTCCCACAGGCTGGCTTGGCCAGGCCCAGGGACTGACTTGGTTCTACTGAGCCCCAGGCAGTAGCAGCGGCAGCAAAGGGAAGTTCGTTTTCATTTTCTCCAGGAGGTGAGACCACAGTTAAAATCCCCAACAGTGGACAAAACAGATCTCAGACTCACGTAGGAAGACCAAGTGCTTGGGGGAGATAGAAATCGAAGACACAGGAACACGTCCTGTTTTAATCCAGCCTGTGTCCTCCTGGCCTGGGTTTCAGAGAGGGCCGGGTGGGCCCTGGCCTTGCTCTGACAGAGGGGCTCTTAAAGTAATAGAAACGAAGCATCCCACCCTTACCCCTTCTTCAGTAATTTCTAGAAAAAAAAGGACTTATCTTCGTGAAAGTAAACATTGTTAAAAATAGCTAAATACCAAAACAGACATGAGGCTTGCTCAGAACCATGGCGCAGATAAGCCTGTAAGAGTAGGATCCCAAAGTCACCTGCTGTGTGAAGGTTCCTGCCCCGATCTCCTAGCTTTTAAATTTCTGCAGGCCCCATAACCAGGGGTAAAGGGAGTGTGAGGTTAGGATTTATAAATGGTCGTCACAGTCTCCCGCAGCAAGGGGATTTAGCACAATCCAACACGTCCAGGGCTTGTTCTCCTCGGGCCGCCGGTGGACTTGGAGACCCGGAGAAGCTCATGCACGGTTTCTGTCTGTGCAGTGACTTCCCATGTGGCAGAAGCGTGGGAGTGGCTTGTTTCATCCCAAGCAGAGTAACGAGGTGCCCTCTGAAACTCGGGTTGGGGCTCCTCAGAGTTCTTGCTCAAGCCCTTCCCAAGCAAAAACCGATACCCTCCTGACCTTTTGGGGTTGTGGATGGACTTGCCTGTTTGCTTGGATTTTGCCATGAGCGTGGAGTTTTTATTTATGTTACAACTTTTCCTAACCCTCCCCAAACTTCACTAGAGCCCCGTGGTCAATCGCAGAGCAGCAGGTTAAGCAATTCCAATTCCCCAGGTGCCCGAGGCCTTGCCACAGCTCTGGACGGTATCGTCAGCGTCTGCAAGAACTTTACCTGGGTGGGATCGTGGGGCGGCGGTCGATAAATTCTCGGAGCCGGATGGTAGTCATGACGGATGGGATTCTGCAAAAGAATTAAAATGAAGGTTCATATTGCCGATTTATACAAATGGCCAGGCGTGAGCTCGCTAGTGCTGCAGAATCCTTCTTGAAAGGAGAAGGCCCGATCATAGCTTCTGCTAAGCTATTTAGGGAAGGAAAGAGACCAGTGAAAGAGCAAAAAGCAACAGAAAGCACAAAGCAATACGCACAGGTACGCTTCTGTCTAAAAATAAACCATGCCGTGCCAGTTAGCACTTAGCCCTTTCTCAGCCTGTTAGCCTGCGGGCGAGGCCCTGCATTCCCCAGACTCCCTTGCAGCTACGCTTCTGCTGTGAATTAGATTCCAACAATCAGATGTGCTTGGTGAGCTCTGGACAGGGGCAAGGAGAAGGAGGCCATTTCCCGATGCTTTGACTTTCGCTGTTGGCACTGCATGGTGTTTTTCTGCAGCGGCGCTTCAGGGCCCCATCTCCAGCTTCTGGGGTGTCGAAAAGCAATTGTGTTGAAGGCAGCAGCTGGACCCCCCGTTCCAGTGTTCACATGCGGGCTTTCTGAGTGTGGCGATGTTGGGTTCTTGAGCTCAGTTGTTCTGGAAGCAGCTTTTGCCGAGGTGTTCCAGAAGCTTCCTGGAGGTATTCTAGGAGCTTCCTGAAGACTTCCTCAAAGCCTGCCCCTCCAGCCCTTCCAATGACTTTGCCAGCATCATCTATCTCTAGCGAACCCCTTTTGTTTCCCGCACTGACCCTGAACTTAAACATAAAATGCCCATTGTTTCTGGTCCAGATTTTCCTATTGCATCTGATTATCTCCCGGAGGAGAAGTGCCACAAAGACAAACGCTACCTCTAAATGTTCCCTTGAGAGAGAGTCAACAAGGGGGAGGGAAACTAGATGCCAGGGGGTCGGAGGTGGGAGAAAGCCTTACGTTTTGCAGCTGACTTTTTATGCACCTTTCACATCCTGTACGCATACGGTCACGGGCCGCGTTAGCAATGGGGACATGTTCTGAGAGATGCCTCGTCAGGGAATTTTGTGGTCGAGCAAACATCATCGAATGCGTTTACGCTGACCTAGAGGGCATACCCCACTGTGTGTGCGATGCTTTTATGCTATTGGCAGTGCAGTAGATCAGTTCACACCAGCATCGCCACAAGCGTGTGAGTGATGCCTGAGCTATGACACTGCGACAGCTACAATGTCGGCAGGCAATAGGAATTTTTAACCCTAGGGGACCACTGTCAGCTGCGTGGTCCATCATCCACCACAACACCGCACAAAGAGAGCTGGGCCTTGGATTGGCATAAACATGGCAAACAGCGTAGCGGGGGAGCATTAGACTGGGACCCATGTGACCTGTGGCGAGTCATTTCCCCACTGCAGTGGACTGAATGTTTGTCTCCCCTGAAATGCATAGGTTGAAGACATGACCCCAAGGTGGAAGCGTTAGGAGCTGGAAGGTTAGGGAGGTGATTAGGTCATGTGCATAGAGCCCTCCTGCATGAAAGGGGCCCCAGAGGGCATTCCAGCCCAATTTCTGCTATGGGAGGGCACAGCATGCAGTTGGCAGCCTGCTTCCCAATGGGAGGGTGCCCACCAGAGCCTCGCCATGCTGGCAGCCTGCTCTCAGACTCACTGTGAACTCCAGAACGAATTCCTGTTGTTTACAGACCACCCGTTCTGTGGCAATTTGCCGTAGCTGCCTGAGTGGACTAAGGCACCTGCTCTGGAGGGTTCCCTGAGGCCATGACGTGTGTGGGACTGTTCCGTGCCCTGCAAAGCACCTTCGGGAATAGAGAAACATGAGTCTGTATAGATGAGCATGCACTACGTGTCAGGTGACCTGCATTAACTCACGTTAGCCCCCCAGAAACCCTACGAAGCATTGCCACTATTTTCCCAGCAACAAGTACTGAGAAGTAACTTGTTCAAGGTCACCGAGGACCTAGGATTGGCACCCATCGGGATCCAGACACATTTATCTTAACGACAGGGCTGTATTGAAACGACCACAGAGCACCCCGACCATCAGACAAAACAAAAAGAAGCAATAACCAGGAGGGCGAAAGGACGGGAAAAGTGTGATGCCTCCTTCTCTTCCCTTTTATAGTCAGAACTTAACTTACTGTCCACAGGCCAGTTAGCTGCTTTATTTCACCTCTGAGTGTGTTTTCCAAGCAACTTGAAAACTTTCAAACAAGATTACGTCATAACAGAACAGTCTGGCAATGCGATGGAGCCTATTCGTTATAGAACGCGTTCTTACTTTGAGCACTGTTGTGATTATAAAACAAAGAAAGCACCGGAGAGAGAATTTAGCCAACACACTCGAGCTCTTGCATTTTTTTTTTCAAGTTTAATTTTTTCAATTACACTTGACTTTCAATATTATATTCGTTTCAGGTGTACAGCAGAGGAGTTAGACATTCACACAACTTGCGAAGTGGTTCCTCAGAGTAGTCGTACCCACCAGGCACCATCCATAATCATTGAAATGTTATCGAGAACATTCCCTATGCTCATCCTTACTTCCCCATCACTATTTCGTACCTGCCGATTTGTATTTCTTAATCCCATCCAACTGAACTCTTGCTTACACTCAGAAAGCTCCGTGATGGCCAGGGTTTTGGGTCACTAGAGGTGACATGCTGGAGAGAAGAAGGCAAGATGTTCAGGGACTTTGTACCCCTCACAAAGGCAATACCAAGGGTGCCTTTGATGGTGGCGTGATTGCTCAGTGCCTAGACGATCTGTCAGCGCCGTAGGAAATAAACCACTTCTGCGTTGCCAGCCTTCGTCTGTGCCATAGAAACGCTCTTAGAGGAACGCATAACGGCCAATTTCCAGTCTCAGCCTAAACTCCCAGAATAATCAGAAGACGTTGGGACTGTCACAGGCCTGTCACTCTGCATCTTCACAGATTCATCTACTCTGTAGATCAGGTGTACCAGATCACATCTTGGGTGATTATTTAGCGTCTCTTGAACACATGAGAAAATGTAGTTTGCAGTCAGACGTGCCTTATTTTATTGTAGTCAATCTTAAAAAATAAATTCACGCACCAGATCGAAATGTGATAATCACGAGCGCCTGTTAAACTCGCCACCGTGTCCAGACTCACAGCCGACACTGCACAGCCATTGCTCTTGACACCACGAACAACATGACTTCGTTTCCTTTAAAATGCATACTTTTTTAAAGGTGTCCTTATCCAACATTCTTCCTCAGATGTGCCCCAGGTAAAATGTTCCCAGAGTAAACATGAGTCCCGTCTTTCCCCTCATCCTGCCTTTCATTCAATTTCAAATTAGGCCCAAGCGATCTTAAATGTTTTTCGTGTTTTAAACCGAAAATGTAATATGTCTGGAGTAAATAATGTTGCAATATAATATTATGACCATTTATAAACAATGATTTTCATTGTTAATGTTTTATATACACATATATGTGTATATACTTCCATTCTTGAAATCACAGCAAACATTCTATTCATTCTTTGATTTTTGATTAACGATCTATCATGAATTTTTTCTAAATTGCCACAGAGAATTCTGAATTCTAATGTTTAATGTTCTCTCGTGTTGTTTGGTGAGGCCTGCTCATCACTCTAGTTAATCAGAGCTCCACTCCCCTCCCACCCCTGGACTCCATATCCGTGCTCCGAGCTTGATTTTTACCCACAACACTGCCACCATCTGCCATACTGCAGGATCTACGACGAGTCTGTTTATGTCTGTCTCTCCCATTAGAAAGCAATTTTCATGAGGGCACGAGGGTTTGTCTGCGTGTTCACGTCTGTGTAACTGGGGCCAAGAGTATAATAACTGGCACACGGTGCACATTTAATAAATATTTATTGAATAACTGAATAGGCCACAATTTATGAAATTCAATCCCCTAATAATGTCAGACATTTTTTATGAATATATTTTGATTCTACTGAATATATTTCTTAAGATACATTCTTAAAAATGAGTCAAGAGTGAACATCTTCATAGATCTTATTTAGGAAAATTTTAGCCACTTTCTTTAATTAATGCTGCTTTATAAATCCCTGCAGTTAGACTCCCAGGGCCATGGAAATTGAAATTTAATAATAGAATTTTTCATCATGCTGATTCGAAAGGTGAACTGAGGTCAACGAATAAAAGGTACGTTGCAACAAGCTTCCTGGGAGTTAATATTCAACGTGTTGACTCCAGGAACAAATATGTGAGATTTATTTTGTCAACTTCCTCAGCCATGCTTTGGTATCACAGAACAAATTATGGATCAAATCAGAATTCTGTAAAATGCAGTAACAGTAAAAAAATGATTAAATTTGCTCATGTGTGGTAATTTTTTTTAGCAAACTATGAGAAAACTTCCTCAAACTAGTAAGAAGCGTCTGTAAACACCTACAACTAATACCATACTTCATGGTGAAAGACTGGTTTATTCCCAAAGTGAGGGACAAGGCAAGGATGCTACTCTCACCATTCCTGTTCAGTGCAGCCCTAGAAAGTCCCATCCAGGGCGATAGGCGAGGAAAGAAAACAGAAGCCGTACAGATGAGAAAGGAAGAAAACTGTCCCTATTTGCAAATCACATGACTTCTACGTGGAAAATCTTAAGGAATCGACCAAGAAACTCCTAAAACTAAGAAAAGTTTTTAATAGTATCACAGGATACAAGTCAATCAAAAACTATAAAAAAGAAGAATATTTTTATACTTTAAATACAAAAATTGGGGCCACAATTTACATCACGTGTTTACAACAACTAAAACCCAAATAAACAAAACATCATTGTGGACAACTCCAACAGGACACAGGTCGGCTCTTTACTCTGAAAATTACAAAATGCCTGCGAAAGAAATCAAAGAAGAGCTGAGGGACATACGCCATTCACAGATTAGAAGACTCAACCCAGGAAAGATGACAATTCTGCCCATCTCGGTTTATCTGGGAAAACTCCCCAGCGGGATATTTTGCTGATAGAAACAAGCTTATCTTAACGTTTATTTGGACGTGCAAGAGGACAAAGCGATTTTGCCAAAGAGCAACAGCACTGGGGCAGGAAGGGGATGGGAGAGACCCCGTCCTCAGCTGGCACCCGCCGCCTACCAGACACTCTGCGTACGTCATCTCACAAGTGTCCCGAGAGTCGGTCATTATCATCCTGAATCGGCAGCTGTTCAATTGCATGTTCAGGGTCACACAACCGATAAAATAGAAAAAGCCAGATCGGTCTGACTCCACAGCTCATCCTCCTTCTCTCAGCAGTGCCGCTGATTTGTTGATCCACTCAAGAAATATTTATTGATCAACGACCTTTGCTTGGCCTGTACCAGGTACAAGGGATAAAGTATTTTTCAAAAAAAATAACAAGTAAATGAGAAGTGGTTCCGCGATGGTGTCACACGGTGGAGGAGATGAAGCGTGTGAGAAGCTTTCTTCATGGAGATGGGCTTCCCAAGCTTTAGAAGACAATTTTAAACATTGACGTCTATTTTTAAGGTAGGAAATAGTTAAAGATGATATTTGTCAAATTAATATCACGTGGAACCAGTAATAATCCCTTGGCAATTTTGATCAGCTCGTTAACCTCAATTATATGATAACCAGCAAGTTGTTTAATTAGTGTGTCCGAGGAAGGGGCAGGAGCAGGATGTTAGAGTTGAGGCCCCAAGTCTCTAACGTTATTCATCTAGTCATTTTGGGAAAATGTGAGGAATAGGCAGAGAGAGTGGCATTTGACACTGGTCCATAAAGAGCAACAGGTGCTTTTCTAGACGAACTTTCTAATCCCAGAGTCCCGGGAGTCCCCTTTCCCTGTGAGGTGCGGCATCTGTTTGCGGCCCTGGGGGAAGCCACACCCTAGGGATCTGACAGTGGAGACTGAGGCTGGGGTTGGGTGCTTTCTGAACTGGTTTGACCCACCAAGTGAGTCACACCAGGAGTCTGACAGCAGGACCGCTCTGCGGCGGGGACACTCAGCAGCTGCCTTTGAACGTGTCCCATGTCCGTGTGAGAGGAGGTTTCAGAAAGGGTGTTCAGCGACTGAGCTACTTTGGCAATCTGCTGCGGCTTCTGCTTCCTCAGGAAGCCAGGCTTCGCAGTGCAGGAAGGTTGCTACCCACCTCTTCCTCCTCTTCTACCCTCCCCCCAACTCTCCTATGAATCCTTGTGTGTTTTTTTTTTTTTAATAATTTTTTTTAGGTTTTCGTTGGCATACAATATCATATTCCTTTCAGGGGCACAATACAGTATATACAACTTGCTAAATGACCCCTCCAGTAAGTCCAGAACCCACCCGACGCCGTTCCTGATCGCTACAATATTGGTGACCACGTTCCTTGTGCTGTACTGGACGCCCTCGTGACTGTTTGGAACTGCCCATTTGTCCTTCTTCATCCTTGCCCTCTTTTACCCACCTGCCTACCCGCCTTTCGTCGGTCCGTTCTCAGAGGGTTCTCTGTATCTACGAGTTTGTCTTCGTTTCCTTCGTGTATTTGGTTCTTCCGATTCCACGTGGAAGTGGAATCACATGGCATTTGTCCTTCTGTGTCTCACGTACTCCATTCAGCACAGTGTCCTCTGTGGTGCTGTCAAGGGCACGATTTCATTCTTTCTTCTCAAGGCTGAGGAATATTCCGTTGGGTATATGTCCTACCTCTCCTTTATCCATTCATCCACACGGACACCCTGGTGGCCTCCAGATCTCGGTTATTGTAAATAAGGCTGCGGTGAGCTATGGACAGCACATCCCTTCAAAGCAGTATTCTGGGGTTCTTCAGGAAAATACCCCCCAAGTGGCATTCCTAGGTCCTTCTTTTGCTCTTGTTATAAGTCATCTTGTCTGGGGTAAGTATTGCTACCCCAGATATTTTGTTTGTTTGTTTCCAGTTTCATGAAATATCTCTTTTCATCCCTTTACTTGCAGTCTGGGTGTATCTTCCGACCTGAAGGGAGTCTCTTGCAGGCAGCGAGCATAAAGGACTTCCATTCTCATCCATTTGGCCACTCGAGCTTTCAATTGGAGCATTTAGTCCTTTTGTTATTTAAAGTACTTGTTGACAGATGTGTAGTAGTTATTGCCATTTTATTCACATTTTTAATTGTTTTCCCTCATTCTTCTTAAGGAAGGCCCTCTAACATTTCTTATTATACTGGTTGTAGCTTTTCCTTATCTGGGAAGCTCTTTATCTGTCCTTCAATTCTAAATGCTAGCCTTGCTAGGTAGCATCATCTTGGTCGTAGGTCCTAGTTTTTCGTCATTTTGAACATTTCCTGCCAATCCCGGCTGGCCTGCAGTTTCTGTTGAGAAATCAGCTGACCTTCTTATGGGAACTCCCTTGTAGATGACTACTTTTCTCTTGCTGCTTTTCAGATTTTTTCTTTGACTTTTACCTTTGGCATTTTAATTGTGGTGTGTCTTGGTGTGGGCCTCTTTGGGGTCATCTTGTTTGGGACTTTCTGCGCTTCCTGGGCTTATATATCTATTTTCTTTGCCAGTTTAGAGGAATTTTCCAATGTTATTTCTTCAAATAGGTACTCAATCCCGTGTTCTCTCTCTTTTCCTTCTGGTACCCCTAAGAGGCAAATGTTGTTGCGCTTGGTGTTGTCCCAGAGGCCCCTTAAAACATCCTTATTTTTTGGATTCTGTTTCTTTTCTTGTTGCTGCTCTGATTGGGCGCTTTCTGTTATTTTACCTTCTAAATTGCTGATTTGATCCTCTGCTTCACCTAATCTACTGTTGACTGGTTGTGAGAAATGAATGGTGAGAGGCTGACCCTATAGCAGGGCTCTGGTGCCAGCCGAGTCTGCCTTTTGGGTGTGTCAGTTTCGGATGTTGCACTGGGTGGTGCTCCAGCTCAGCTGAAACAAAGCACTGGGTGTGCAGGTTGGGGCTTCCTGGGAGGGGCCCAGCTGCAGGCCAAATTCAGTTACAGCCTGTGCACTGCCTGGAGCTACCTGGCCAGTATCACCAAGCAATCCACAGATGGCCACCACCTGTGCTGAGCTTAGATGTGCCTTGAGAGGCCAGGCCATGAAGCAAAGCTGGCTGCTTCTAGTGCGGGGTTTGGGATTGCTTAGCAAGAGGTTCAGGGCACGCTGAGGCCAGATGCCGCTTGTTTGAGGTTCCTGAACCTTTGAGAGATTTCAGGAAAGTCTGCAGCATGAGCCTAGGAAGGCCGTTTGTATTGAAAAGCCACTGAAGGTGGCTTGGGTGGGCCCACAAATGGAGAGAGATGGGGTCTCAGGGAATCACCAAGGCAGGACGGCCTGTGTTAGCTTGGTAGATGGAGAGGAGTCTCCCCTAGAGCAGGGAAGGCTCAACAAAGGAACAATGGATTCTACCAGCATTTCTGTCTGAGAGAAAGTCGCCCTTCATAGCCCCGTGTCACATTCAGCTAAAATCTCTGCTGGTTCTTACAGACAGAGGTTGTGAGGACTTCTCTTCCTCCCCTGGGACCCTGGTCTGATGAGCCTGGGAACCCTGGGGCGGGGATGGGACCCCTCCCTTTTCCTGGTGGAGGGGACTTCCCCTGCTGAGATATTCCTCCCCGTTCTCAACCACTACGTGCAGTTGTGGGACCAGCCTGCTTCACATCTCCACCCCTTCTCACGGTCTCGAGGTGGCCTCTTCTGTGTGTTTCCAGTTGTACGACTCCTGTTCAGGCAGAACTCGGGTGACCCCCAATGATGGTTGTTCTGTAGTTAGTTGTAATTTTGTTGGGATCGTGCATGGAGGTGAGTACAGTGTGTGTCTACTATACCATCTTGACCAGACGTTTCTACTGTGAATTCTGCTGCCTGAATGGTTTCCCCTTCCTCCTCCTCTAGTCTAAATTCCACCCATTCTTCAGGGCCTAATTCCAGTCCTACGTCACCTCCTACAAGGCCTCTGTTCTGAGTTCCAAATGCTCCATTGCCCACCTCTCATTTCCAGAGCCCTTGATTCATTCTATTAGGTAGTTTGGTTCTAAGGCCTTTCCTCATTGGCTTACTGGTTTCTGAACTCGTTTATTCACTCTATTGTTTAAGAAAATATCTCAGAAGTGACAACTTTGTGCCAGGCCTTGAATAAGGCTCCAGAGATTTTTCAAAGAGCAAGACGCAAGTTTCATAGAGGATCTTGCCTCCCCAGCTACATTGTAAGCTCCTAGATGTTGGAATCATATTGTTTCAGTGGCCTCTCCTTTTGTCCTCCTGCCTCATTGTCTTGAGAAGTGTTTCCCACCCGAGCAAGGGCTCTATGCATTCTTTAGAATGAACGAATAAGTAAAAGAATGAATCACTCAGTCTGTCAACTCTGTAACCTGGTAATCTGTCTAACAGTTTTTAAGCCTTTGTTCTATTGTAGAGAGCCAGATGCCTCAGTATAAGCAAAAACAATTTAAAAAAAATAAAAATGTTGAGCTAAATCTATTCAAATAATTCAAAGTTGAGAGGTACGAATATTCAGTTTGCCTTTACAAATGGTTTGCCACGAAGTCTCTTTAAATTGTTAGCCCCTGTCTCCAGAACATTCAGCATGCAATCAGCTATTTAGGAATGCAACAGCTACATGAGAGGAGAGCGATGGATGCTCAGTACCTGGTGTTACCTGCCGGGGCCACAGTGGTGGAGATCTCCTTGTTTTCAATAGCAGACTCCTGAGAACAGCAGCTCTTTCAGCGGCCTCCTGCTGTTGACTCTACTGCAAAGTACATTGCAGAGTTATAGGACTTGATCCCTTTACATCACTCCCAGGGGATTGTGATGCACAGAGGGTTAGGAAGTTTTGTTAGGTATTGCCTTTCATGTCTCACGCTTATAAAAAGCAGTGGGCCTTTGGCCCAGCAGCACATGAAAGAAAGGGTGAAAATTAGTGTGGAAAGGAAAACCATGTGGGCAAATAACCCAGATAACACAAGGACAAGGTAAGGTCAAAAGTCTGGGCGGTGCTGTACGGACAAGTTCAGCCTTTGGCAAGCTGGAACTGAGGAAATAGGGCTTGGCACGAGGAGACAAATGAGTTCGGCTCTGCTTTCTCCAAGACTAGATTAGGCTTCCTCCTGTTACTACGGAAGACATCAAAGGAGGCTTTTCATTGTTTAAAAATATAGTTTAAACCAGTTCATTGGACATCCCAGTAGCACTGCAATATAGAATAGCAAGTCATGACCCGAGAAGAACAGATGGCAAGTATGTTCATTCAGACCACCTTTTATCAAAAACAAAAACAAAATAAAACCCCATTATTATCCAGAGTATGCTGGCCTGGGTACAGGAGCATCTCTTAGCTAGTGTTTGCAGCTATGAAGTAAAGTATTTCCATAAAGTTTCAGGTGGCAAGGTGGCATTTCGGAGAGACTAGAGGCTAGACAAGGGCTCCGGCTCTGTCTGACATTGAAGCTCAAGTTGAATTATATTTTAATTAAAATGTTAAATTTAATTTTAAGAATAATAATTCATCTTCTCCAAGAAGGAAAAGACAAATAAAAAAAAATATACCTGGAAATACCAAAAAAGCACAAAGGAGAAGTCGAAAAATGAATAGAAATCTCACCAGCCAGAAGGTACAGTTGTCTGTAATTGTGAACATTGGTTTAGATGTCATTCGAAACATAAACTGAGTGATGTTAAGCATTGGACAGCATTATAAACTGAAATAATTTTATAAAATTGGGATCATTCTGTACATGACATATATATATATATATATATATATATATATATATATATATATATAATATAGAAACAGAACAAGTAAATTTGCAAACATTTATCTAAAGAGTCAAACCAAAAATTACGATGATTAATCTACACACGGTAGAAAGTCATGCGGCTCAGTCATTATAAGTTCCTCTAAGCCTCAGGGACAGCTTTTGCATAAAGATGCTCATTGATATCAATTTCTTCAAGTTTGTGCCAAGGGTGCTGACCTCTAACACACAGTCCCTCTATTCTTCGGCTTTAAAATGGCCTCTGCTTCCCCCACGGGTTTTGGAAATAGCAAGCTAACGTATCCTTTTAGAAGAGGGCTAGATCGTCCTGCAAAATTAGGCCATTAGCTATCAAGCCATCATTCTGTTGTGTCATATTCTCATCAGAATCCCTGAAAAGGCAAAATATTGCAAGGTCATCCTGACCACCATCCAGAGAAACAAGCATCGCCTTTTCTTATAATACCCCAATTTTCACGTTTAGAAGCATATTTATTAAACAACTTTTCCCCAGGATCTTCATCTGCATGGAACATCTAAATATTCTTTTAAAGTAAAACACGTTTTCACCATTTAGGTAACACACAAAAAAACATAAGAACATTAAAATAATCAGAAATCCTTCAATCCAGGGTTATTTCCATTAATATTTGAGCTGACCACCTGGACACAACTCACAAGACACCCCTCCCCTCTTCAGAATCCATCTCTATCTCCCCTTCTGGCCTCCAGACAATAATTAGACTGAGTAACAGCCTAACCTGCAGGGGCTGTGCTGGACCCACCAGCAGGGGAAAGGAACTATGTATGAGCCAAAAGCGTATAACCTGAATTCTAATCCTAAGGGAAAGATTAATAAGCTCAAATATTGTACAAAATGACTGGCCTGAACTTTTTACAAACGAAAAAGTCAAGAAGGATAAAGAAAGGCTGAGAAACTCTTCTAGATCAAGAAAGTGAAGAGGTATGGTGGACGAAAGCACTCCGCGACCTTGGACTGGCTCCTGGCCCAGACCGTGACCTTGGACCGGCTCCTGGCCCAGATCGTAAAGGGCTCCGCAGCAGAAGCAGGCTGTGGCCCCCCGATGCCCTCACTTTCGGACTGAGGTTCTGGTGCCCCAGATGATGGATCATAGGTCAGTCCCTTCCCAAGGATTTCCAAACTAAAATAAATTGCCTCTTCCAAGACCACCCACTCTTTCCGGGGCAGCCCATATGCAATGACTGGTTCATATGGGGATATTCAAGTGTTCAGCCTCTTGGTCCCAGTTTGGGACATCCCTGAAGGTCCATCCTAGCCCCAGAGCTCCCCACAGCCCTGGCCGTGTCCTCAGATGCATGTGACTCGGAGCCGATCTTATCCCTGTGCCGTGTCTTGTTTCCCTTGCTCCCTTGTAAGTGTTGCTATGTGAGCACACCTGGTGGACCTCCCCTGTGCGGATTTCTGTCTCCCAGTGTGTTTCCCAGGAAACCGTATCTACGAGACCAGCCCAAAGCCAACATTCCTCTCCCTTTAAAAGAGCCGCAGCCCCTGCATTCTCCATCTGCTTCCGGGCAAATGCTGGGGTGGAGCTGAGGGAATGGGGAGAGAGAATATTCCATCAAAAGGAAACTTAAAAGAAGACGCAAGGGCCAAGCACAAGGTTTCTTCCCAGTGATGACGAGGTTATTCTCAAGTTTCTGGAGTCCTGAAACCTGATTTTAAAAAAATCTAAGATTTTCAGAACTCTCTAACCGATTTCTCCCCAATAACAATAAAAAAGCTTCTCTTTACCAGACAGATGCTACAGAAGTGTTTGAGGAGAAGCTGCTAGGTGCTCATTCCTGCACTGACTGCCAGGAGTGAGGAGGACCTAGAAGGCTCGGGGCCCAATCCAGGCCAGAGCGGTCGACTGTGCACCTTGGCTCTGAAGTTGGGCAATAAAACCTCCCACAAGAAGGTCATTCACATCAGGATTACAAGGAACAGCCCCTGTGACCGCACTTTATTGGTCTGCAAAGGTTCGTTGTAATTACTCAGGGCCGTGCCGACCTCAGGAGCCTGGGACGTCTCGTGACTCATGGACGTGAATCTGCCTCACAGGGCAATTGCCTACGGGACACTTTCCCCAGACATTTGATTCGGAAAAGATTCCAACTCACAGAAAAGTTGAAAAAAGAAGACACTAACCATCCACGTACCTTTCACCAAATTGGCCAGTTTTTAGTATTTTCCCATGCTGTATGCATATTTTCTGAGTCGTTGGAAAGGAGACACCATGACATGTAGCCCTAAGCATTTCAGCAGGTGTCTTTGAAGAATATTTTTTACGAATCTGTGTGGTCTGGCCTAAGAAGAGTAACACTAACACTATGCCATGTCATAAACAGTCCAAACTGACCCAAAGTGTTTTTCAAAGCTGATTTTTTTTTAAAATTTATGATCCAAGAGCCAATCAAAACCCACACATTACATATAATTACAATAGTAATTATGTTTGGTCTCTTCTAACCTGTAACCAGCCCAGGGCTCAGGACCCCAGAAGCAGGGGTTTCTGGTCCACTGGGCACTGACATTGATGTGACAATGACAACAGTCCTTCTGTCAGGCTTAGGATCACATTGTGTGGACGTAGCCACGGGGGAAATAGGATCAGGCAGCCCCTCCAGCTGCTTTCTGCTTAAGAGATGATGCCATTTGCCGTTCGAAGAGGTTGATAGAAAAATGCTTTCACTGGTTTCGTTTGTCCGATCCTCCCAGCAGAACAAGAGATGGAAAGTCTCTGCAGAATCCCAGAGACTGGTGTCTCCTGTCTCAAAATCCTTTTATGCATGTTACAAACTGAATGTGTCACCCCAAAATGTCTCTGTTGAAGCCCCAGCCCCCAATGTGATCGTATGTGGAGACAGGTCTTCGGGAGATCATTAGGGTTAGATCAGGTCATGAGCCCTCCCGATGGGCATATTGTCCTTATAAGAGGAAGAGGGGGATTTCTTTCTCCACATGTATACACGGAGGAAAAGCCATATGAGGGCACAGCAAGAAGATAGAGAGCTCTCCCCGGAGCCCGAATCAGCCGACGCCTTGACCCACACCGTAAGGAACACGCATCTGTCGTCCAAACCACCCAGTCGAAGGTGCTTTGTGATGGCAGCGACTGAGGCGGCGGAACTGGGCAGACGGCCTTCGGTCCCTGACCCTCTGCCATCACCCCCCACCCGGATTAGTAAAATCACTGACGTCCCAGGCTCCCCAGCCGTGGATCCGGGAATCACCTAGGAATTCTCCTCTCAGTCCGGACCTCTTGCATCTCACCGGAGACTTTCATTTCTCCCTCTCCTTAGCTTCATTGTACTGCTCTCGCCTCACCCTCTATTTTGCTGCAAAAGACCGTGAGCTCGAGCCTCTTGGGTGCCTCCTTAGGGCCCACTCCTCATGCCTCCTTTGCGGACACAATCTAGCTTTGTTTGGGTTGCAATGGGCCCAGCCCTAGTGCCTGATTCAGGACTGAGCTCAGCCCGTGATGGCTTTTCTGTCCTTTCCTGGAGCTCAGAGAGGCCTGTGACTTGGTTGCAGCCAAAGAGATACCATGACGAGCCTGCTGAGGGTCGCTGAGAAATATTTTTCTCCCTGATGATGAAAACAGCTTTACTCCCTCCCTCCCTCCTTTCTTTCGGATTGCGAGTGCAGCATCTGGAGCCCGGCAGCCACTTTGCCACCAGTGAAGGCCGTGCACGCTCAGTACCAGGACGTGTGCTGTTTCCCTGACCTGGAACACTCCTCCCCGTTGTCTGCCCGGCCGATTTTCATCTATTCTTCATCTAGGGAGCCTCCGCCACCCAACCTGCCCTTGTACACATCAAGATCTCGTCACTACGTACTGTTTACCTGCGGGTCAGCCCCTTTCCACCTGAGCTTTTCACGTCAGCCTGAATTTTCTTTACGAGAAGCAGCATAACAGAGAGAAATTTGGCCGGTCAAAGTCGGGGCTTCACATTCTCATCGTGCTCTTTTATCCGTTCCGATGGTTATGTCTTCACCTGTACGGCCTAATGTCTCCTTTGGTTCTAAAAGTGGCACGAAGAATATTTTCAGATTAAATTTATTGAGGAAACATTGGGTAAGAACATAGACATTTCGTACAATATTATAGTATAATACCTGCATGCTATTTGGTGTGCTCACCACCCAAAGTCTAGTTTCCTTCTGTTACAATATAATAAATAGTCATCATAGTGATGTCGTCTATATTGTAGGATCGTTGTGGGAATAAAGAACCGAGGCCTGTAAAACGCGTAGCCCAGTGCCTCGTGCACGGTCACACGTCCCCAGGCATTGACCGTTGTCGTTATTGTTTCTGTCCCGGCAGCTACATGAAATCACTCACTCGCTGGAAGCCCAAGCTCCCATTCCTAATTCCACTCGGAAGTCCTGACTCCAGGTCCAGTGCTCTTCTTGCTGGGCCGCAGGTGGGGGCGTTAGGGAAGCAAACGCCTCTGTCACCTTGAGCTCTACTGTGTTCTTATGTCATTTTGTAAAAAAATTTACTTTAAACTCCAGCTTCTTCAGCGTGTAGTTGTGCTAGAAACTGCTCCTCACCCCTCAGTGGCCATTCTGGCCTCAGCAATGGAGTCCTCCCATTTTAACTGAACACGCAAGCCGAAGAGACTACAGAGCGGGACTGCTGTGTCCCTGGGAAGTGCAAGACCCTAGAGAAAAAGGGGGAACGTGAGAACGGAGACTGCGGACCACGGTCAAAACTAAATCGACAGGAAAGAAAGAGATGCGAAGAAGAGGCTGTTTACGTCGGCTTTGGGGCAAGAGTCACACTTGCTGGGTCACTTTCAGTTGCTCTTAACCACCCGCCTGACACGTCGCTAAAGCGGTTTACAGGATCCTTTCTCTTCCTCGTCACAGTGTTAAGAGGCAGACGCTGCAAAGTCCGATTGGCCATGGAAGCGGGTGCGGCCTGGTACCTCGCCCGTCATCACACGAGCAGGAGAGGTACAGGGAGGCTCTGAACCCAGGTCTGTGGGGCCCCAAAGCTCTCGCTTTGAACCATGACCTTCCTTGGCCTGTGGGGAGCATCCTCCCAGCACAGTGGGAAGCTGGGGGTCAGAGGCCTGGGCGGTTGCTCCTGAGCTCCCTGACGTTGGGTGTGTTTAAACTTGGGCTTCTGTTGCCTTGTCTGACAGCCCGATGTCCCCTGTGCCCGTCACCGGCAGGAAATCATTGCCCCGGGACACAGGCCTCCTGCGAATGTGCTTTCTCATCCAGTCGTCTGATGTGACGGCTGATTCATGCAGAGAAAACTCCGGGGAAGAGTTTGGAGTAGGTGATGCTGGGGAGGTTCCTGCAGAAAAAGAGGGGACGGCCGGCTGCTAGGTCACAGTCCCACCCCGGCTCCCTCTGGCTGCAGCCCTTTGTCCTGGAATTGGGTGATTCAGCACTTGTGAGGGGTGGGTGTGGGGGGGCCCAGGCTGAAATTGCTGGAGGAAACCGAACAATTCTTATTTACCAAACTGTCAAAATCCTATCATTGCAATTAAAGAGATAGGCAATTAACTGTGTCTTAATTACAGCAGCTGCCACTTCATCTGAATGCTGTAATTTCCAGAGAGAAAGGGAGGAGACTTTAAATTAATGTGTGTCTTTAAACAACGAAAAACAGTGATGGCGCCCGAAGGAGATGGTCGGCGGTGGTCGTGGAGGCCCCTGCTGGAGGGAGGCATCGTGCTGATCCTCTTCTCTGCCTTTGTTGTCTAATGGCTGCACGCTTAATCGACGCCAGAAGGACGTTGTTATCACGGCCTGTTCGGTTTCCAGGGCCGTCTAGGGATTTCAATGGCAATATCAGCTGCGAAGCCCTCTGCGAGTGTCATCTCCGAACTCATCTTTACAACAAAGACTTGGAAACAATCCGTCCAGACTCACGAACAACAAAAAAGCAAGCTGCTAAAGCCAGGGATGTAGAGGGAACTCGCATCTGCATCTGTGTCAACACTCCCCGGGGTCGCTTCTGTTGTCTCCGACAGGACAAGGAATCCCAGGCTCGGAGAAGCAAAGAGATTTGCTCAGGGTCACAGAGCCGCTGGTCGCGAAAGCGGCCAAGTCCATTTAGAGGCCAGACATGGCCTTTAAAGTTTAAACTAAACTTTAAACTAAAGTTTGCTTTTCCCTCAAAGGCTGGTTGGTACCGACAGCGAGGAAACCCAGACAAGGGAGAGGCCGGAGCTGGGGCAAATGCAAGGTGAGCAGCACCTAGACGTCGCCGGGTGCCAGGGAGGGCGGCTCGTGGGTCGGGGGCCGGACTCGACCTGCGTTCAGGGCAGTGCCTCAGGTCCCAGGAGGTCCCAGATGGAGTGACAAGAACATGATGTTTTCGAGCCAGCTGACCACGCTTCAAACCTCTGGTGTCCCTGGGCTTGTAGAAGCATCACCATCTCTGTCTTCACCTTCAATGGTGTCCTTCCCGTGTCCCTCCACACTGTCCTCTCTCTGTGCCCGTGTCTCCGTGTCCAACCTTTTTCTTTTCTTTTCTTCTTTTTTTTTTCTTTTTTCTTTTCTCTTTTCTTTTTTCTTTTTTCTTTTTTCTTTTTTCTTTTTTCTTTTTTCTTTTTTCTTTTTTTTCCTTTCCTTTCCTTTCCTTTCCTTTCCTTTCCTTTCCTTTCCTTTCCTTTCCTTTCCTTTCCTTTCCTTTCCTTTCCTTTCCTTTCCTTTCCTTTCCTTTCCTTTCCTTTCCTTTCCTTTCCTTTCCTTTCCTTTCCTTTCCTTTCCTTTCCTAACGATAACACCTGTCATATGGATTAGGCATTCACCTGACTGACCTCATCTTAATTTAAGTAATGACACCTGTAACCACCGTATTTACAAATAATGTCACAACCTGATAGATTGGGGGCTAGAACTCCAACAGGTGAATTGGACGGGGCGGGGGGAGGTAGACACACTTTAAACCATAACAGCCAAGATGCACGTCATAAAATGTATAGGCCGAGGGAGTGAGACCAGAGAGAGAGAGACACTGAGGCAAGGTTTTCAATTAAATTAGTGATTAATATTTACTAATAATGACGAGCAGTGGTTGAGAAGTTGTTTTATTTCAGGCCCTAGTCTCAGTACTTCACATAGAATATTTAATTCTTACCCTTTTCATAGATGTGGAAATTGAGGCACGGGGAGCGTACTTCGCTCAGCTTTGAAACGTAGCTGCAATTTCCCCAACATGAATTTCCTTATAGAAAAAAAAAAAAGAGGAAATGATGACAAAAAGTCACATTTTCTGTGGTGCAGGAAAGCTGCTTTGATCAGGCTCCTGGAAGCGGGCTCCATGTGACTCCTCATTAACCGGTCGGAATTGTTTTTTCTCCCCTCAAAGTCGACGGGCTGGGGAGTTTTGAGTCAGGGCTGAGTCACAGCTGTGGTATGTTCCCCAACCAGAAAGCAGACTTTGTGTTTTCAGCCACCAAGAAGATGTTTGAATAAAGACAAGATGCTTCCATGGTTACCGGTTGTCTCTGATGCACGCGTTTTCGAATGGTTCGCAGTCGAGTTTGTACACTGGAGACTTTTTGCACTTAAAGGTGGCTTCTGCTGTCTTTCCCAGTCTGTCCTGGCACCATTCATTGAATGTCTCTTCTCAAAAACCAATAAAAATTTTATAATAATTCCAAAGCCGGGCAAACCAGTTCCACGGGCCTCCGTGTGAGAGGGAAAAAAAGGAAGAAACTTGAGCGGGAGATTATTCTCGTCCGATTATTGATGTAAGAACTGTGGCCTTGGGCACATCCTGCCTCTGGTCTTTCTGAATTCCGTCTAAAAACCAAAAAGTCCAACCAGGTCTGGGGACAGAGAAAGCCGGAGAAGGAAAAGAGAGGGTTCGAAGTCATTTCTCTCGAGATTTTTTTGTTTCTGTTTTCCCACACCCAGAAATGTTCACCCAGAGATATTAATGATAATATAATATAATGATATTAATGGCGTCGTTTTAAAGAGATGGAGCAGCCTCTCCTGAGTGTCGACTGGGCCATCAGACAATGGCCCCAGACTCGTAGAATCACAGGCTGGAAGCAACCTCAGAGAGCCTGGTACATCCGCTGTGGTAGGAGGGACAGAAACCAAGCAGACGGCAGCGACTTGCTAAGGACACAGAGATTGACTCCGTACTCTTTACACGTTGAATGTCTGTGATTAAGTGTGACAGTGGGGTGGACACCTGCAGGCAATACGAGCTGAGGTGTAAGAGGTTTTCTTTTGTTGTTAGAACGACCCTTTCATACATAATTTCATGTTCTCATTAGAAATTTGTCCGGTCACATATAGACCCTGCAGACAGCATGTCCAGGGCCCGAATGGCAGTTTGGAGCTTACTTTTTGGAGGAGGACGGCCGCGCTGACAGTTCAGATGACCAGGTGAACAGACAGTTGTGTTAATCCCCCTCAACGCACAGGTCTATTATTTTTCTCTAAATGGCGAGCTGGTGGTCCCACTATCATTGACCAAACATTTAGGTTTGACTTTTTTCATATGATTATATCACAGAAAACGAGAGAGACTTTTTATCTATCATCCATCCATCCATCCATCCATCCATCCATCCATCATCTATCAATCATCTAATCTATCAATCAATCATCTATCTATCATCTATCATCTATCTATCTATCTATCTATCTATCTATCTATCTATCTATCATCTGTCCATCCATCCATCCATCCATCCATCCATCCATCCAACTATCTATCAATCATCTATCTATCTAATCTGTCATTATCTATCCACCCATCCATCCATCCATCCATCCATCATCTATCAATCATCTATCTAATCTATCAATCATCTATCTATCATCTATCTATCTATCTATCTATCTATCTATCTATCTATCTATCTATCTATCTATCTATCTATCTATCTATATTATGGTGACATTGGTTGACAAAACCCAGTAAGTTCCAGATGTACGATTCAACGGTAAGGTGTATACGTATACTGCACTGTGTGTTCGCCACCCCTAGTTAGATTTCTTCCCGTCACCACATATTTGACCTCTTTTACCCCATCTCCCTTCCCCCACCC
Organism: Cynopterus sphinx; assembly: GCA_030015415.1. NCBI lineage: Eukaryota > Metazoa > Chordata > Mammalia > Chiroptera > Pteropodidae > Cynopterus > Cynopterus sphinx. The sequence continues at coordinate 17,870,891 of CM057394.1, forward strand.
CCTCTCCTCTGGGGACCACTAGTCTATAGTCCACGTTCATGAGTCTCTCTTAGTTTGTCCTGTTATATCATCTCTTTGACCTGCCGGTTCTGTGACAGTTGTGCACTGCTGTCATTCTAGTAGCTCTATAGGACAAGGTCTCCTCCCGACCTGGACGGACAAGCAGGGACAGACTTTACTGCCCCGAGAGACCTGCGGGGTCGCGCCCTTTGGCACTGTTCCGTGGTGCAGAAGGACCCACAAAGGGTCATTGGGAAGCTCTATTGCTCTGGTTTGACCATGGCCCATGAACCTTTCTAGCCGACGCCCTCACGGAGAGTAAGTTAATCACAATAAAGTCCTGTCCTACCTTCTAAAATTCCCAAACCACAGGTCAGCACTCACCTCATCCGTTTCCCGCTGACTGCCATCACCTCATGCCCCTCCTCCGCTTAGACTGCGGAGCAGGACACGTTCGCTGTCACAGAGTTTGCACTCTGCCTCCGTTGTCTGCCAGGCCAAAGCGATGTTTTGGCCCGCAAGCTTCATGTACAATTTATTTTTACTTAACGGGGCAGCCCAATTCTGTCTGGATGTCTGATGCAGTTTTAGTTGCCTCTTTGCCACCTCTCCTTGGGCTCATTACCCTTTTTCTTACTGTCATGGGCAGCCACACTATTGGTTCCCCTAACCTTGCAAATCCCTCAGCACGCCCCAACAGTTTTCAGTCAAAAGTACAATAAAGTCGCCAGAGAAAATACAGGATGCCACGTACCATTTGGGACACACTTTATAGGATGCCATGTAGTAGTTGGGATATTCTTAGACTTAAAATTGTTTATTGTTTATATGAAAGTCAAATTTAACTGGGCATCTATATTTTTATTTGAAAGATCTTGTCACCTTAAAATAAACTGCCTCAGAGGTGCGATGGTGTGCAAATGGGGTCCACGTTCAGCTCACTTCCCTTCACCTCTCGGTCTCCAAAGATCAATGTCCGTTTACTGCTGAGGACATTGGGGTTGGTGCGGGGGGAGGCGTACCAGGAGATAAAAAAATAAACCCAGACATATTTTAATTACACTGTTGATATTTATAATAAAATTTAATTAAAAAACATTGATTTTTTTTTTCCTGGCTTCAAAGGAAAATGGAAAAATAATCCTCTCCTCCCCCCACACTCAGGTCTCCCCTTCGAGCCCTCCCAGCCGCAGGCCACCGGATGCTGATGTCACGTAGCCGGCACCATCAGCCTCACTGCACACGTTGCCATTCCAGGGGTGATGGGCACACGGAGGCCACCGAACCCGCATCACCTCATTTCAGGCTCAGAGTCAAAATAATCCCGACTGGCCTCCCCACCCATCGATTCAGGCTGACCTTGCGGCAGCTCCTTTGAATTCACCCCTGAGATGGCCCAGCTCTGAAGACACCAAGCCACCTCGACACTGATCAGTGGCCATGAAGACACCGGCCAAACTCCTCTGCGGCAAAGATTTTCTGTAAAATAGAACTTCAGGCCCGAGCTAAGGGCCCTCCGCATTGAGCCATGTTTTCTAACAAACGCTGTCTGTGTCAAGAAGGAAACAGCCTTTGCTTAGTTTGGTTTGTATTTCTCTTGCCCTTGGAGTCCAATTCACGAAAACTCCGCAGAGCCCCATGTCCAGAAGCGTGGTGCCTGTGCTTTGCTCGGAGCACGCTACTGTTTCAGTCTTCAGATTCGAGCCTGCCGTCCGTTTTGACTTACTTTGTGTGTACGGTGTCCGATGGTGGTCCAGTTTTGTTCTTTTGCACGTGGCTTTCCAGCTTTTCTTTCTCCGTTGTGCCTTCTTGGCCCCTTTGTTCTAAATTAGTGGCCCATGCATGGGGGGTTTATTTCTGGGCTCTCGGTTCTGTTCTCTTGGTGGTGTTTTTCTGCCAACAACGTACTATTGTGATTACTATAATTTTGTAGGATAGTTTGAAATCGGAGAGTGTGACACCTCTGGCTTTGTTCTTTTCTTCTCAGGAGTGTTTTGGCGAGTCAGGGTCTTCTGTGGTTCCATACAAATATGAGGATTTTTTGTTCTATTTCTGTGAAAACTGCCATTGAGGTTTCGTTAAGGATTGAATGTAGAGCTCAAGCTTCTGCACAGGGAAGAAAAGGATCAAGAAGACAAAAATGGCAACCAACCAAAGGAGAGAACATATATGCCAATGATATCTTCAATAAAGGGTTGAGATCCAAAATATATAAAGAATTCATCCCAGAAAAATGAACAGCCAGATTGAAAAAAAGACAGGGGATCTGAGATTTTTCTGTGGAAGAACGTACAAATGGCCAACAGGCATGGGAAGAGGTGCTCGACATCACTCATTCTTAGGGAAACGCAAATCAAAACCACAACGAGACATCACCTCCCGCCTGTCAGGATGGCTGTTTCAAGAAAGATAAGAAGTAGCAAGTGTTGGAGCGGATGTGGAGAAAAGGGAACCCTCCTGCACCGTTGTGGATGAATCGATACAAATATGAGATTCTATATTAATATAAATGTAATAGAATTAGGATATATAATGGACTATCACTCAGCCATAAAAAATGAAATATTGCCATTGACGATGACATGGAGGGGATTACGCTAAGTGAAATAAGTCAGATGGGAAAAGACAAAAATCATCTGATTTCACTCATATGTGGACTATGCAACCAAAAAAGTAACAAACCAATAAATAAAACAAGATAAAAACAAACCAATAAATAAAACAAGATAAAAACAAACCAATAAATAAAACAGGATAAAAACAAACCTATAAACATGTAGACTGGGGGTTACCGGAGGAGAATTGTCATGTTGAACCTGAAATTTGTATGATATTCATCAATGTGGCTTCAGTTTTAAAAACTAATGAAAAATAAATAAATAAATAAATAAATAAATAAATAAATAAATAAATAAATAAAATACCCTTCCCACAAAACTTTTTACAGAAATGAACCTGAACAGCTGACGGTGGTTTCATCCTCTTCTCACTTCCTTTCGGGACCACAAGTGGCAGCTAACCCATCGAGTGATTTGCATGGCTGCCCAGGTGAAATGTTAACGTGTTGTCACGTTGTCCTTCCAGTCCACGAACAACTCCTGGTGGGCAGGGTCGTCCACCAGTCTTTCTCCGGCACTTCAAAGCAAAGTCACTAGCCTTCTGCATCCTGAACGTCTAGGTCCCGTGTGAAAAATACCCCATATAGGTTAGGACATCCGCCTCGGGGAGAATGACCCGTGGGAGAATAATGCCCTCGTTCTTATGTCTTGCCTTTTGGACCCAAAATACACATCCTGGTAGTTAAGGTCCTAAAGTTACATACACTGTCGTGGAGGATGCATAAACACAAACACAAACATAAACACAAGTGAAATAACCGCAGAGTAGAGACCCCATGCCCAGGCAGACAGCGTGCGGCTCGATGGGGAACGAGCGCGTTAAGATAAATCGTGTCCAGATTGCAAGGCGCGGGAAGGGAAGGGCTCCATCCAGATCCCCCTGCCGACACGAAGGACTGGGGACCTGCTGCTGCTGTCTGAAAGCCTTCAGCTGGCGGTCCTGTCTAGAACTCGCCCTTGGCTGCAGAGGGCTGCTTTGCCTAAGGTCGTGTTCTTCTCACGGGGCAGCCTGCATCCAATGACTGCTCCTTGGAGGGGTATAAAGGCTCAAATCCCTTGCCCCACAGCATGGCAACTCTGAGGGGCCGTCCCAGTATCAGAGCTCTCATGGGCCCAGCCGAAGCCTTGTCAAGATCCCAGCGCAGTCCGACTTCTCCTTCCTATCATTTTTTCCCCCCCTTTCTCCAGAGGTGGTGTGTTACTTCTCCCAAGAGCACCTCCGCTATGCTTCCTGCGTCCTAACCTCCACCTCGGGGCTTCTTTCCAGGGAATCAACCTGTACCTGATCAAGCAGGAACAGTCCAGGTGCAGACAATAAGAGAGGACTCTGCAGCTGAACCACCCGCTATCTGGCTAGCAATGTCGGCCTCATATGGGGCCCAGCTTGGCTTTCTAGAAAGCCGCAGTGCAGTTGTTAAAGCCTTCACTGGTAGTAAATGGGGATGGTGTATACTGGGAGGTGAAACGCACTAGGTATTTGAGAAATAGGGGGGGAATGGAAATCAAAAGGACAAAGGAGTAAGATAACAGTTGCAGGAGACAATCGGTGCTTTAGAAAAATGAAAGGCTGCCAGTGACTGCAGAAATGACAAGGGAGTTGTGAAAGCCAGAGGCCTTCTTGGCAGCAGATAAGAGAATCTCCACCTCCTGTAGCCTGAGGGCAGATGAGCCTAAGCATCCTCCCGGGATTTAATCATAAGAGTAGCAGTGCCTCGAGAGGCTTGAACTTTCACCCTAGGTAGGTCTGCTCTGATTAGTGAAAAATGGGCTCTGAAGATATGAAGTGGGAACATCTGGGTCGAGGTACGAGAAAGTCCTGATTCCCTGAAGCCTCTGATCCTGCAGAATTGGCTCCCTCCTCCATGCGAAGGGCTAACCCCACCCCACCTGCTGGGAGACACTGCAGAAGCCATTCCCCTGCAGAGAGCAAGCACCCTCATCAGGGTCTACCCTCACCTGCCCTCTTGGCCATTAAGCCAATAACTAGCACAAAGTCATGCTGTCAGCCAGCCGGGGGAGTGCTGAGGGAGAAAAGAAACTGCACACCCGAGGAGCTGCAGGCCCCGGCCAATGTCTACTGGAGGGAGCCCGCAGAGTAGAATAGGGCTGGTTTCTGAGGGTGCTGAGCTGGGGAGTAGGGGCTAGGGCAGGAGGCTGGGGGTTCTACTGACTATTTTTCTTATTTTCTGTGTTCTTGATGCTCTGGCACTCGGGGCCTAGAACCTGGGGAGACTGTGACTCCCACAGCTAGCTAACTCTTAGCCTCAACAAATGTCCCTCCTGCAAGCGTGCCTTTCACATTTAAACCAGCCAATCCGAAGCCCACATCCCCCCAACTGTTTCCTTTATCAAACTCTCACACACCAAGTCACTATCCCCCCGGGCCAGATACGCAACAGCTGCAGACCACCTCTGTAGTCTAGAGCCTGCTGAAAGCATTTCAACGATGCCATCTTACACTCACTCAGTGTTCCTCTCCCGCCTCACCCTTTCTTTCCCATGCAAACCCCAGTAGGGGCCATGGACCGTCCTCTTCCTCTGCTCTTCCTGACACCTGACCACCCCTGGTCCTCCAGCTTGCTCTGCATGGCATGCCACGCCTTCTGTTTCTGAGTGTCTGTGAGCATGAACACCGTCCTTCACAACAACCATTCCCACGCCTGCTGTCTTGCCAAGGCCAATCAAACAAACCTTGGGTACAGTTTGACATGGTGTAGACTATAAAGCTGGACAAAGGCAATGTTGTCCTCTGGGCAAACTCTCCTAGGATATAAGATTTAACAGCCTGGCAAGGATCCCAGGAGACAGAACAAATATACTGCTACTATAGCTTCTAGAAGGTTAGAGAAGGCAGTGGCCCATGTTAAACCGAGTAGAGGTGCCAGCACCCCTGTGGCAGGAAATGAAAGGAAAGATGAAAGAGAAATGGACACGCTGGAGTAAAACCATATTATGGAAGGCTGGAAAATCCACCCTCTATGGAGGCAGGAGGTCTGTGTCTGAAGAACGCTCCATTCCTAAAACGACAAGCAAGGAGCTGGGGAGAGGGACACCAGCATTGTTGAAAGGGCCGTGGTGGTCCTACTCAGGGGTCCAGAGCACTCGGTAGGTGATGGATGGACGGCTCTCACAGAGCCAGGATCCCGGGTCGATGGAAATCAGATCCCAAAGTAATAGAGACCGGGTGGTGCCACTGTACTTTGCACTTACCCCTTAGAATCACACCCTTGCAGACGTGCCCTTTTATAAACGACGTGTGAATAGGTTTTTTCTGTCCTTCCTTCTTGAATGCCTATGGTGTCTTTTTTTAATTTTTGGTCCAATACATGTTGTTTCCGTATGTGACTCTGTTTTTGGAATCTGCCTCTTTCCTCTGTCGAATTTTTTAAATAAATGTTTACGACACTGAACTTGGGGAAAAAAAGACTAATCTCCACATTGGCCAGTTTTTTCTGGATCGGCCTAGGGAGCCCCGGAGACCACACACCCAGCAACCTGTCGTAACCGGCCCCACAGGGAAGAAGCAGGTGGGAAAACAAGTCTGGCCTCGGGCCTGATGACTGTGCCTGTGCTGAGCACCTACCCAAGGCTCAGGGCCAAATGGGTCGCCCAAGGCCAGGCTGCTGTGACCTCCTCCACCACATCCTTTTGTCCTGTGACAGGTCCCCAGCCTGGTTCACTCAGCAGCATTTGGCTAGATGTTCTAGGCCCCCGATTTTAAATACAAACGGTTGGAGTATGGGAGGGATAAACAGGACGATTTCTAGGAGAATTATGGATCTGGAGCAGGGGAGCGTTTCGAACCCTGGGCTGGAATCCTGGGAGGGCCCCTTCGGCAGGCTGAGAGGCTGCTGTGGGGCTTCAAAGGCAGCTGGAGGAGACAACCTCCCGTGTCATCACGTGCCTGAACCTTGCTTCTTTCCAGTCACGGTCAAAGCCACGCGTCGCATCAGGGGAAAAGGAAAAGGAAAAGAAAGAAAGGTAGGGTAGGCTGACGAAAGGACTATGGGAGGTCAAGAGATTAAAGGTCAAAACTCAACATAAGACAAATAAATAAAACTGGAGGGAAATTGATAAATCAAAATAACCTACTACTCGATGTACCGGGAGCATCGCTTTGTGTGGTGTGTAATGTCTAACCACTGTGCTGTACACCTGAAACGAACACAGTCTTGAATGTCAACGTTAATTAAAAAATTTTTAAATGAAAAATAAATAAATAAATAAATAAATAAATAAATAAATAAATAAATAAACTCACGAAATCAGAAGGGCAATGGGAAACAAAACGAGATTTAAGTAGAAGAATAAAAGGGGAAATCCTTTTCTTAGCTAAATCACAAGACGAAAAACACGGGGAGATGGATTTTAGATCGAGAGGAGAAATCTGCGTACTGGCCGACAGGGACTCGCATTTCTCCGTTTTTGGTAGGCATCCAAAGAAAAGAAAATCAGGAAAGGGGGAGCAGGAGTGAAAAAGCTTCACCAGAACTGTAAAGGCAAGTTTAGAGACGGAAATTGGGGGCATGCAGGCCGCGTGACAACGGGCGGCCCTGGGAGCACAGGCCCGAGTCGCAGGCTCCGTGACCCCGACACACCCCTGCACTCTCTCCCCCACATCTGTCTGGAACGAAGCTTCTCACAGCTAAATGCAGACCAGTCCCCTCTGAAAATGGATCTCCTCCACCCCAAAAGCATATGTCAAGCCCTGTCGGAACACCAAAAGTGAGAAATGTCAAGGCGTGAAGATAAGAGGAGCGGGAGCCCTCCTGTCCTGTCGACCCTGTCCCCAGCCCTGCCCCTAACCCTGTCGCCAAACCTCAGGACCCTCCGACAGGACCGCGAACCTTGGCAGACCCTGCGGAAGCTCAAACGTTTGACGTCTCGTCTTATTCTCTTTCCCCCACGAGAACCTGAAAATAACGTCAAAACTGGATTTAGCAAAAATTCAGTGATGGATTTTGAAATAATTCCAGGTGTACAGTCAGTGGCTAGAATTCTCGAATCTCCCCCGTCATTTTCCGAACCATCGGAGAGCAAGCCGTAGCCATGATGCCCTGTCCCCCACAAATACCTGGATGCAACCTTATTGCGGATGAACTGATATCCCCCCAAACTCACGCCTACCTGGAACCTCAGCGCTTTCTGGGAAGGTTTTCTGGAAAGACACCTACGTCCTGGTCCTTCTTAAGCGTCACTCGTCGGCCGTAGCGTTCACCGGTGACCTCTGTCTGAATAAATCGTCGCCAGGATGGTGTCGCACGGTGGCCTTTTATTTCCCTCATTCCTCCTATGTCGGTTACGTGGCAGTTTACTGTAAGCGAGAGTGTTTACACGCACGCACACCCATTTACCTATTTATTCCTTCTCAACATACATTACTTCATTTAATAAGTCAAAATCCGATATTATTATATTGACCTTGATGTTTCAATCTAAACAAGTTGTTTTCCGACAAAATTGAGCCAATTTCATGCTATTTTTTCTGCTCTTTTCCCCATAACCTCAGAGGTAGCCAATAGGATCTCCTTCGACCGGCTCTCGTGTCTTTTCAACACGTCCCGTCACGTTTTAAACCTCTCCTTACTTTCTGGCATAAAAAGATACTCCAGGCTCACCTGGTTCCTGGGCTATCCCTGGAATTAGCCATTTTCTGGTTCCTTTTAGTGGAGAATGGTACTTAGACACCAAGATGCGATGTCCCATGTGCTCTTAGGTCTCCATCCCACACGTGGGTGATAGCACGAGGTTTCCAACCCTTTCTGCCTGGCTTATTTTGCTTAGTTGTGGGGTTATCTCGAGGTCCATCCATCCATGTTGTCGCAAGCGGCAGACTCCCCTTTTCCATCAGCCTCCCCGGAGGCCGCTCGCAGCATGGCCACCTCCCTGGGGCTCTGTGCTGCCTGGCCCGTGCAGGTACATGGGGTAAGCGCTTTCTTGGCAGCACTCAAACCCCACTCCGTGACTTTCAGATTTTGCAGATTTGGTTTCAGATGGAAAGCCAAATGCTCTTGGTCGCGTCTGTGATTGAGGCTGCCTGCCGCCTCCGGGTGGCACCGGTGTGCCATCGTCCTCAACCGCATCTGCGGGGGACAGGAGCAAGAACAGCTCTTCTTTCATCCTCCCATCCCATCCCATCCCGTCCCGTCCCGTCCCGTCCTGTCCCATCCCACCCCATCCCATCCCGTCCCACCCCATCCCATCCCATCCTATCCTATCCGTTTGAGGAACTACAGCCAAGACACGTCTTCCTGACGACGAGGCCTCCTCTCCGCTGTCTTCCTGCTGTCTGCTGGGGAAAGCCGCACCGTCAGGGGTCTTGGCTTGAGATCAAGCTGAGTCTCAGTCTCGTGGGAGGTGAGCGGGAGCGGGGAGGAAGCGTGGGGCTTTGGGGCTGCAGTCGAGGGACACGGTGGTTTGTGTCTGGGGACGCGGGCTGTGTGCACAGAACCAACTGAGTAAATTTGAAGATCTAATTGGCTTTATTAAGTCGTTCATGAATCAGGCGGCTTCCGGTTTAGCACGGAGAAGGGCTCTGCAAAGAGTTGTATGAAAAGGGGGGCTTTATAGGCTCAAAGGGAGTGGGACTTTAGAAGAATGGATTGGTTATTTCGGGCAAGGATGCTGCTGTCCCTTAGGGGGAGGCAGGAAATCCCAGACCTCCTGGGAGAGGCCGAAGCTGCCATCAGGTTGGCTGTGAAGTTTTGGTTTGGCGACTCGCCTGGGCCGAAGCGACTCCACTCGGGCCTGCTGTTTCGGCCGGCCGCAGGGAGCATCCCCTGGCGTCCACCTCTGTTTCTCCACGGAGCGGTGCCGCAGGCAGAACCTCAGGACCTGCTTTCGCGCAGGACTGGGGACTCGTGCTTCGGTGCTCACTACGCAGGTGACAAAACGTGACCCAGGGAGGCAGGGCGAGGGGCAACAGCGGCCACCGCGGCACGTAGCAGCCCTTCGTGCAGCTTGTTGGGCAGCACACACTGAAGGGGCCGGGGCCTAAGGACACACGGGGACTCTGCGAGCCTCCAAGACAAACCCCAAGGATCCTGCAAACACTCGAGAGGATTTTGCAAAGTCAGAGGCACCTGGAGTCAAGAGCGTCAGGGCGAGAGCCAGTGAGACAGGCTCAGGACAGTTGCTGGGGTCCCATTAGCACCTGTGAGCTGAGAGGCTGTCCCAGTGCCTTTGTATGCCACGGACTGGGCAGCCGGTAAGCAACAGACCTCAAGTTCTCACAGTTCTGCAGCCTGCGAGCTTAAGACCCGAGCTCCAGCGTGGTCAAGTTCTGCCGAGGGCCGCCCTCCTGGCTAGGGGAATGACCCGAAGTCAGCCGAAGAGCCAAGGAAGCAGCGTGTGGGCACTTTGGACAGGGGCCGGTTTGAGATCAATATGGGGTCGGGGAGGCCGGGGAGCCGCCAGTCAGGAGGGTGAGCACAAAGGACACCTGGAAACGACTTGCCCTTCGAAGCCTGCGTTCGAGTCTCGACTCCTCCAGGTGACATTGAGAGTCCAGTGTCCTCGGCTGCCTCGAGGAGGAACCTGCGCCGGGGGTCCTCAGCCCTCTCTGCAGATTAAAATCATCCGGGCATGAGATGTTCGATTTCCGGAAAATGGCAAAGTTTTCAGGAGTTTTCGAGTGTGAGTGTGAGCGAGAGTGTGTAGACAGGTGTGTGAGTGCGCGTGAGTGCGAGGATGTGTGTGAGTGTGCGACTGTGTGCGTGTGTCCTGGGACACACTGTAGCACGGCAGAGGGAACGTGCTGACGGCTGCATCAGTGAAGGGAACGAAGACCCCAAGAGTCACCTTGCCGCCTGTCCCTCCCCGCGGCTGCCAGCCTGGCGGGGTCTGGGGAGGTGAGTGTGGGGGCCCCACCCATGGCCGAACCCCTGTCCCACACCCCGTCCCCGACGCCAGCACCCAGCGTCAGGAGAAACCCCGCTCTCAGAGGTCTGCGTCCCCCGGGGAAGGAGGGGACCGCTGGGGAGAAGGGGACAGCAACGGCGGAGAGACAGGAGGCCAGGGCCTGTTCCCCTTCCCGGCTGCGGGGGTCGAAGGGCGGGGGCGTCCCCCGGGCCTGCGCCTTCGGCCGGGTTCTGCCAGGAGAGAGCTGCAGAGAACAGTTGTTTGAAGGGGAAACGAGGTTAATTGTCTTCACTCGAGCAGAGTGAACTTGGAAAGTGAGAAACCCCCCCGACTGCAATAGGTCTCTGGTCCAAAACCACACCTGGCCTCGCATCCTCCTAATGACGGTCCCCACAGAGTTCCAGGTGTTCAGCCCAGTGACTGATGGCCCGCCCCGCCGAGCCGGGAGGGACAGGGGAGGCTATATATAAACCCACCAAGTCCCCGAAGGTAAAAGGCGCGTGACCGGTTACGAAAGCCTCCACCGATGGGGGGCGGGGGCGCCGAAGCTTTCCTCTCTGTCCTGGCTGCTCCCCGCCTCCCTTCCCTCTTGGAAGACGCGGCGGTGCGGTGGCCGCAGTCCCATCTGGGAAATGGGGTGAGATCATCGGCCCTGCGGGGACCCGTCTGTGCGAGGCACCTTCCAAGGCCCCGGGGTGCGGCAGCTCAGTGCGCTCGCCAGAGCCGGTGCCAGTATTCCCAGTGGTGACGGCCCCAGGGCCAGCTGACGCCTCAGGTCGCGTCTGGGGGACCGGTGGGGGGAGAGCTGCCGGTGGGGACCCCTGTGAGTCGCTGGCGCGGGCTGCCAGGCCGGGGACCGCAGGACGGCGGCAGCTGTGGGGACAGGTCACGCGGCAGCCCCAGTGTCTCGCAGGGCGGCGCTGGCACCCGGCTTCGCTCTGTCTCTGCCGCGGGCATGGATGCTCACGCGGCGACAGGAGGAGGCAGCACTCCACGCGGCCAGGGGGAAGGAAACTCGGAAAAGTCCCCAGAGGGGAAGCTGCGCACGACAGAATCGGCTCCCGCACGAGGACGCACCGGCAGGAGCCGACAGCCTGGGGTGGACCAGGAGCTGGCGAGGTGGGAGAGGGGTCGGAGGTCATCTTCCCTGGTTCCGTAAGTTGACAGAGCTCGAAGCGGGTTGGTGGCCTGCCCAAATCTCACGCCGGAGAACACGGAGTCCCCGTGCGCGGCTGGTGGGACTGCCCGTCGGGGCAGCCACTGCAGAGGCTGGGATGGAGGTTCCTCAGACGATCAGGAACAGGACTGCAATCCCGGGGCTTCCCTTACGGGTGCTCGTGTGAGGGAAGAGAAGTTAGTTACCCTCTCAAAGAGATGCCCCGCTCCCACCTTCGTTGCGGCGTCATTGACGAGGCAGAGCAGCACCCTCAGTGCCCAGCAACGGATGAAAAGAAATTGTGGCCTGTGGAGTGGAATATAATTCGGCCCTGAAAAAGCAGAAAATCCTGCCGTTTGCCACAAGATGGGTGGATCTCGGGGGCATCAGGCTGAACGACACAAGTCAGACACAGACGAATGCTGTGCCATCCCACTGCCAGGCAGGTTCTAGCTGAGCGAGTGCCGGCCATCATCTCACGACGCGCTCTCGTCGCGCGGCATCGTGTTGCCCCTCTGACCTTTACGGTGCCACGAGTCGGTTCGAAATCAAGTCCACTCTGGGGAAGATCCCTTTCCCCGTGCCTCTCGGAGCCCTCTTCTCAGTGGCTCCCTCGCTGTGCTCTCCGGTTCCGTGTCGCTGTTGATTTTGGACTCATGAAGTGACACTCTGGTCTCCCGGCCCAGATTGTGGGTGGAAACAACAGAATGAGGTTCACGTAGGGACTTGAGGGCAAAGGTGAAGAGAGAGAGAGACAGACCGATCCTCCCCCGTGCCTTTGTCAGCTCTGGGACACACATGACACTTTAGCAGGGGGCGGGAGGGGATGGGGCTGATGTGGGGGTCCGGCGAGGCATGAGCCGCACCCCATGCTGAGACAGTGGGCACTGAACCCCCCGGTACGTGATTAACTCATTCGTGCAATCAGCCCACGTTACTGGGCACCCCTTACGTGGTGTGGGAGGCGAACACGGGAACAAACCTGCCACCCACACCGTTTCACGGCACCGTGCAGTTCGGACACTAACTACCCAGAGTCAGGTCAGTGTCCCCGACGCACGCGCCCTCCTCCCCAAGGTCCCCCGGGCTTCAGACGCCAGCCTCGGCCTTGGGGGTTCCCAGACCCTGCACGCCTGACCAACTGGCTTCCTCTGACTCCCTTAGGTCCCACAGTTTGCTAGAACGACTCCCAGGACTCAGGGAAGCGCTGTGGGCGCGACACAGTGTTACCGTAAGGGAGGCACCTGCAAACCAGCCAGACGAGGAGACAGATGCACGGGCGGGGGCTGGGAGGGGCCTGGATGATGTCCTTGGGACCTGTGACTGGTCCATGTGTGACCGCCGCCGGGGAGCCAGGCCCGTGCTTGGGGGGTTCAGAGTTTTCACGGGGGCCGCACAGTCCGTGGGATCATTGGCCAACGTGATTGACTCCGCTCTCCGCTCCCCAGAGGTCCGGCTGACGTCGCCCGGCTCAAAGACCCCATCCTCCCATCACGTGGTTGGTTTTTCTAGCACGACGAGCCCCCATCCCGCACGCAGCTGGGAACCCATCACGAGGCACCTCCTCGTCAAGGGGCCCCGTGAGTAACGAGACACTCCTGTCGCTCTGGGAATTCCAAGGGTTTCCAGGTTCGTCCCCAGCGACCGGGGACAAAGGGCCGTCCGAACCTTCAGGAAGCAACACATGGCACCTTGCTACGTGTTAATCTATGTCCTCTCCTTCTTCTCCCCAGACTTGAGTGAGCTCTGACGTGTAGGGGAGGAATTTTGCCTGCCGGGTCATGTGAATAAGCGTGTCCTCAATAAATATAAAAACTCATCCTGAACTGTTATTTCCCCCAATAAATGAATCCTCTGGCCCATATTTAACGCGGCAGTGTCCCCTCTTCCCCTGTGTCCATTTGCCAGTCACGGTTGGACGCGTGAAGTGAAAGCACGGAGACTGGTACCCCCTCCTGGGGGACAGGGAGGTAGAGCCCTCCACCCTGAGAGGCGCCTGGGGAAGAGAAACCCCCAGGCCTCCACCCGCAGGTAGAAATTCCCGGGGACTGTGGAGCAGCCTCGTAAGAGGTAGATGTGGGGAACGAGTGGGGGCTCTGGCTTCTCTGTCACCCCGCTGCCTGGCCACAGCCCCTTTCCGGAGACCTGTTCCGTTCCGCTCTTCTGTGTCCCTCCCTGGTGACAGTCGGCTCCTAGAGGCTGGGCCAAACTCGGAAACGCGTGAGCGGAGGTGGCAGAGCCAGCCTCGGGCGACGATGGCCTGGAAACCTGAGTCATCCCTCTCGCCGCGCACCAAGGGCGTGAAGTCCCCTTGGCGGTCACGCTAGCTTTCCTTTGTAGAACCGTTGATCCTGCTGTCACATACACCTCGGCCGGCCTCCTGCACCAGCAGGATGTGACCGATGGAGGAGCCGAGTGGGAACCTCTGACCTGGGACTAGAGCCGTGGGTGCCTCATCCGCAGGCAGAGCACTGGCCGGCCCGCCCGCCCAGGCAGAACGGAAACTTAGCTCACGGCGAGGACGGCGACACTTGGGTGTGCTCCCAACCCAGAGCTTGGCACCGGACGATCTTGGCTTCCTCCAAACACCTGCACAGTGGCCAAGCGCATCTCGCCTTCCCTGAGTCATCCCTCACCGGCGCGGTGCGGCCCGGACGTCCTGGGCTGCGGCTGGCTGCGGCTGGCTCCGGGGTTTTCTAGAAGATGCGGTGGCCCAACGCCCAAGCCCCCGCTCCGAGGGGGCGCTTTGCGATGCCACGTGCGTGGACTAACCTCCGAAGCCTCATCGACGTCTTGAGGGCTCATCCTCTGGGCCCTATGAAGAAAAGACGAAGAAACTGGTGTTGCTTACATGGGAAAAGCGAGAGCAAAGAGAGCTGGACAGTCTGTGCTTTGAGGAAAGCTTTCCACAGTGCCAAGTCCTTCTCTCTTCTGACCCCGAGGCTGGGGCTCTGCGCTGCAGGAGGCTTCGGCGGGAAAAGCACGTTTCGAGCCTGAAAACTTTGTTTTTTACCAAGTGTGATCGGAGAATCTGGCCCTGTAGGGATTTTTAAATACGTTTACGCGTATCCTGGGTAAAGTGTGTCCCCTTTTCGACGTATTATGTCGTTGAGGCTTCGTGGACGCTAAGAATGAAGCGTTTCTTGTGACCTCCCTTTGACGGAGGGGGAAACGGGTTCTCAAGAATGAAATGCCGCGCTCAGGCGCGACGCCGCTCCCTCGACTGGCACCTAAATAGAGAAGCGACAATCCGATTCCAGATCCAATCTCTGTTTCCCCCCAAACAATCCAATCTAGCTCCCTGAGACGTCTGAAGTGAAAGGCTGTCTAAATATTGTGAAGAATCCTTCAAGCAACCTGTGTTTTATGATGCTTCGGAGTGGCTTGGACGGAAACCTGCGCATCCCTCCCGCGGCCACAAGATGACAGGGTAACCCCGGAGATGGAGAACTTGGCTGCCCTCCCTGCGCCGGTAGAGGGCTGTCGGGTCCTTGTTTCAGAAAACGAGACAGGAAAACCACGAGGAAAAAAAAAAGAAAAAGAAAAGAAAAAGCAAACCCAAACAATAAAACTCCAGTGTCTGGCCTGGTGAAATAGGATGGTGGGAGGTTTGTTTTTCTTTTTTCCCTTTTCCTTTTTTTAATCCAGGCAGGGAAAGTGCAGACAAGTCTCCATTTTCACCACCGTGTTTGCTTTGGGAGGCCCGAGGTCAGGGCTCGGGCCGGCCTCCTGGCCTGCATTATTCATGGGTCCAGCGCCAGCCCGGGAACAAACGTGAAGAAACGAAGTCGCTTCGGTCGGGAGGAAACAGTGTTGTTATTGTTGCTGGTGACAGTTCTATTTGCCAACAAACAGAAAAACATACTTGGGAACCGGGATTGGGCTCGTCAGAGGGAACTTTTGTTCCCTGTTTGGGCTGGGATGCTTCCAGCAGAAATCGGGCTGGTGTTTGGACTTCAGGGGGAGAGCCGCACGCAGCGGCCACTGACCCGAAAGGCTGGGCCGTCAGCTGCGGTTTTCATCTGGGCGTCGGCGTCGGACTGCTGTCCCCGAGGCTCTGGGCTGCCAGCCGGTGTCCCTGCCCTGGCGGGGTATGACGGGGGAGGAGGGCAGGGCACGGTCCAGGAAGGAGAGCTCGCCACAAAAGGGGGTGGCCAGGCTTTGGATTGGGAGCTTCTGGAAGGTGAGCCTCGCTTTGGGGCTCTGGGATGGCGAAAGCCGTCCCGACTTTGCAGGATTTATCTGCTGTCAGGTCCCAATTGTCGCAAGATTGTTGGCAGCACCTTTCAAATTTTTGTCTTTTCACAAGGATGAATTACTCGAGGGATAAAGCCGGCCTTGCTGTGACTGCTGGTGACAGTCTGGGGTGGTCAAGGTGTGCTAACGCCCTTCTTACCGGCATCCGTCAGAGAGCCCATCTGCACATCCCTGCTGCTGTGACCTAACTCACGTTCAAGGGCCTGGCCGAAGCTGTCCGCCGGCTGCCTCCTCTTTCTGCAGATGGGAGAACCTCGCTGCTGCATTGGACTTAGACCCATACGGTGTCTAAAGAAGAGGGTGTGACTTACGGGGGCCCTGGGAAACGGCATTCGCGCACACGAGCGTCCACTCACCGTCCCTCACCGCATCCCTCCCCGAGGCCACAGCATCCCTGAAATTTTCAGTCGAGCTTTAAAGCTGCAAAGGCACCTTAGAGGGGACCTGGTCCCAAAGGTCCCTAAGTCGGTGGGGTCCCCCAGGAGGCGTTCAAGAGGCAGATATCCAGTGGATGGGCGAGTCCCCCATCTGACAGATGACGTGGTGGCTCCGGGAGCAAAGTTATTGCCCCGATCAGGCCCGGAGCTGGTGGCCGACCAGGGGCTGGAACATGGCCGTAAACAACCCCTGGGACTGAGCTGGCTCTGGAGCCAGACATTTCGTCTTCAGCGCTCAGCCTCGGACTCACAGGTATTTGGGAGAGAGGGATAGAAGGTATTCGGGAGAGCAGAGGCTGACAATTTCTTTTCCGCAAAGGGCCAGAGAGTAAATGTTCTAGGCCTTGTGCGGGGCTATCCGCAGCCTTGTGGGCCATCCGCGGCCTTGTGGGCTCTCCGCGGCCTTGTGGGCCATCCGCGGTCTGTCACAACTCGACTTCGTGGTCTTCGCAGGAACACAGCCAGGGTAGAGCGTGCACAGATGAATGAGCGTCCGCATAAACGCGCAGGAGGAAGGTCGGATTTGGCCTTTCGGCCCGTTCGCTGACCCTGCAGCCGGGGACTCGGTCTCTTACTTACCTGCTGTTCTCCAGGACACTCCAGATCTAAGCAAAGGGACATGATCCACCTTCCCAGAGTGTACTGATGTTCCGTCGTCGCCACTCGCCGTAATAAACAGAAGTCTTAATTTTTTTATTCCATCTGGGGCTCGGTTGTCGTACTAAGTAAGGCCATTTATCTGTGTGGTGCTCCCGTGTTAATGAGTAAAGCTCTCCGGGCCTGTGAGGTGGTCGGAAGGTAAAGCCGACGTGAAAACACACCTGGAGGGGAGGGAACGGAATGGGGAGGAGCGAACACCTTTGTGACCGTCTAATGCGTCTACCCTGGGCCCGGGACTGCGTGATGCCACCCGCTGTGCTGCATCAGCTCCTGCAATGCTCACGAGGTCCCTGGAGAGGGTCATCACGCCGATTTTATAGATACGTCCTCGGAAGCATCGGATAATGCGCTCAAGTCTTGCTCGCTTATGGTTTCTCCTGTGCCTCACCCAAGAGTTTAATTCTCGGGGGAAATCACGCATTTTGGGCCGGCGTGTAAGTAATCTGCAGGCGCTGAACTGCTGCACGCGGGGTGGTGCTCAGTCAGCCTCTGTGGAGCGTCAAACGAGTGTGCGATGATGGGGTGACAGCATCTTTTCTAATGTCCATCCCTGTCCCACATTGGCTCTACCCCCAGACTGGAGCCAGGTGTGGGGTTTCCCTTTTATGCCAGTGGCGTCAGGAGAGACGCCTGGGACCCGACGACATGGGAAGTGCTGTTTATTCTATGTGGCACCTGAGCAGGTGAGATGTGAGGTGGGAGGTGCGAGGCCAAGGGGCTGCACAAGGTCGCGCAGCTAAGGGTGGAGTGGGGCCCATCACCTGTGCCACAGGAGGCAGGGAGCCCTGGGGCCTGGCCTAGAGGCCGCGACCATTGTAGGGGCTGCTGTCCTGCAGCCGGGGCCTGGAGGGGATGAGTGGGTCACCTTGCTGAGGTTATCAAGTGTCAGTGGAGAAGCTGGGTGACAGCCAGGTGGTCTGGCTGCAGAAGTTTCTCTCGTCCCTACGTGGCTGCCCTGCCTCGTGGCCAGAAGGCGGTGTGGACTGACATTGAACTTAGTGCATGGGGAGGGGGCGCAGGTGGGACGGCCAAAGGTCTGAGTAGGCCCGGCGTCTCCCCCTTGTCTTTGGAATGTGATTAGAGGAAAAGCTACCAGTTGCTTAGTCACCATCGGCTTTTGGGTGCCTTTTCTTTGTCTCGACATTTCAAATACTAATTGCAAATGATAGTTTTCTAAAGAGTGCAAGAGAATGTAGGGAAAAGTGTATTTCCCAGACATCCTTTCCCCCGGCCCTGCGCTGTCGGCCCTCGTTTTCTGTGTCCCTTCCACAGGTCTTCCAGGCCGGCACACGCTTCTGAGGACAGTACTTCTGCCCCCCACTTTTTTTTTTAATGCACACGTAGGACATGGAGTGGGAGGAGATGAGGACTCAGTCGGTATTTATGAAAAACAAACACAACAAAAATCCTACATTCCAAGGATAGATGGCCCAGCAAGAAACACCACGGGCCCTCGACAATGCACGGGGCGTGGGACACCAAGCCCTGCTGCCACCAGCAACGACCGAGCACGTCGTTCTCCCCGCAGCCTCGTCAGCACGCGAGGGTGTCGCCGTATTTTGTTTCAGCCACTGTCCTAGTGCCCGGGGACAGCCCCTGTGGCTCCACCATGCAAGGTCCTAATGACCGAACATCCCTCAGAGGCTCGCAGGCCCTCCGGGTGTCCTCGCCTGGGAAATGTCTGTTCGTATTGGATGCGCTGTCCTCTAACTGTTGGGTTTGGGCATTCCTTATACATTCTAGGTTGTTCCTTTTAAAAATCGTTCCTCGTGAATTTTTTTTTTTTTTGGAAAGCGATGGGTAGGTATCACGCGGAATTCCTGTTTATGTATGAGAAGAAGCAGATGTGGTCAGAGCACTTTGATTTCAACGCTGACTTAACATTTGCTTTTTTACTATAAAATGTTTCAATATTGAGAAAGGTATCGAGAATAATGTATGGGCTTACGGAGACATTTATCAGATTTTAACATTTTCCATCTTCGTTTCAGACCTTTTTTTTTTTAAGAAAAAACAAAAACAGATGCATTCTTTCCTGTTCTTTGTCGGCTGGTCCAGAGGTGACTGAATTTGTTGTTTATCATTTCCAAGAAAGTTTTAATGCTATTTTTATCCATAATAATATATAATACCGGTTTTCAGGTTTTGAGCTGTATCTACACGATATCATACTGTGCACATCATCCGGCTTCGTGTTTTTCTCTCTCCCTTTCTTTCTTTCTTTCTTTCTTTATTTCTTTCTTTCTTTCTTTCTTTCTTTCTTTCTTTCTTTCTTTCTTTCTTTCTTTCTTTCTTTCTTCCTTCCTTCCTTCCTTCCTTCCTTCCTTCCTTCCTTCCTTCCTTCCTTCCTTCCTCTCTCTCTCTCTCTCTCTCTCTCTCTCTCTCTCTCTCTCTCTCTCTCTCTCCCCTTTCTTTTCTTTTTCTTTCTTTTCTCCTTCCTTCCTTCCTTCCTTCCTTCCTTCCTTCCTTCTTTCTGAATTTCTTTCTTTCTTTCTTTCCTTTTTTCAATTTGACATGATATTCCTAAGAGTTCTCTGTGTTCATATTTCTATAGCTCCAGTTATTCATTTTAATTGCTGCGTGGTGCTTTGTTGTACCAGAGTTTACTCATCTACCGTCTCATTGACGGGGTTCAGTCTGCCTCCGCTTCCTGCACTCTGGAAAACAGTGCATCTCTGGGAGCCGCGAGGAGGGGAATTGCTGAATCAGAGAGGTGTGTCCCTGACACAGCAGCCATGCTCTCCAGAGGGCCTGTACCGGTGTTCAAGGCCCTGAATGTCAGCCTGTTCCCAGTTCTCTTCCCTACCTCCTCGCCGGCACTCACTATCATTAGCCTTCTCCTGTGTACCCATCTGATGGGTGGGGAAAAAGGTATTTCAGTAGTGGGAATTTACAGTTTCCTGATAGCCAGCTTGCTGAAGCCGCATTTCGTGTGTGCGCATTACTGCCGGGTACCCTTTTGTTAAAAAACACATCCGCATCTTTGCCCACTTCTTTAGTTTGGGCTATTTCTTATTGATTTTGTAAGGGTTTTTTTTTTTTTTTTAATATAGTCTGGATTCTCATTCTTTGTCAGTTATACTTATTTTAAATATTTCCCGCACCCTGCTCCAGTGATGGTTTGTCTTTGAACTTTGCTTAGGCTGTCTTTTTTGAATAAATCTATTCAGATTTCCCAGTCTTTCCCTTTACGATGTGTTCTTTTTGTGTCTCGTTTAAAAATCTTTCCCTCTCCTGCAAATGTGAAAATTGCCCTGCCTACTTTCTTCTAAAAGTTTTGAATTTTGATCTTTTTTCAGTTACGTACTTCATTTATATTTTGTTTTGATGCATGTTAAGGCTCTGCTTTTAAGTTTGTTTTTCCAAATGAGAGAACCTATTGTCCCAGTATCGTTTATTAAGTTTGAATTTTTTTTCCCACAAATTCAAAATGCCGTTTGTCATATGTGAAGTTTGCAGAAATGCCTGGGTCTGTTTCTCAGCCTCTCTCTGTTCCTTTCTTGTTTGTTCGTGCTCGTGCTCATGCCATATGAAGCACCGTAGGCTAATAAACACTTTTAATATTTGGTAGACGTGTTGCCGTTACTCGTTCTTGGTCTTCAAAACTGACTTTAGCTGTTCTCGGCCTTTTGTTTTTCCGTATGCATTTTTTTTTAAATTGGTGTGTCAAGTTTTATCTAGACCCAAGAGCTATAGAGGACCGAGGAGAATTTCTGAAGAACTGACTTATCGGTGATACGTACTCTTCTCACTCCTGAGTGTTGTTTAATTCAGTTTTCTACTTATTCTAGATTTCTTTTATGACTTTCGATAATACTCAGTGACTTTATTCAAAGGGGCCAAAACAGTGGTAGAGGGGAAGCTTGTTCTTTGATCTTGATTTCTTTTCCCTCGGAGCACACTCTGCTTCCTCACTCTCTTCACCCTGGGATGGAATGACTGTCGTCTGATGTCGAATTTGCGAAGACTAAGTGAGTTGAGCACCACCCTTTTTTCTCCGGGAGAATAAGAAGCCTATCGTGAGCTGATGTCGCCCTCTTTCTTTAAGGTAGGCTTGTGGCTTGTTTTTTGCTGGAAGCTCTGTTGAATGTTAAGTTGTGACACGAGCCTCCTTCTCCCATTGCTGACTTCAGAGAGGACGTTTCGACATTTTTTCCCATTAAGTATGATGTTTCTTGTAGGTTTTTTTTGCAGATACATTTTCTCAGTTTAAAACAGTATTCTATTTCCAGGTTGCCATGAGTTATTATGAAAGAATGTTAAATTTTATCAAATTATTTTCCTTATTTACTAAACTACTCCGTGTGATTTTTCTCCTTTATTCTATTTACAAGTGAATTACACTGATCTTTTTCTTGTAAAACATAAACAAAAAACTCCCATCTGCAATAATAGCCTTACCCTGTCTCCATATTTTTCTTTCCCTGCGGTGATTTTATAGTTGTTCAGAGCTGTTGTCCTCCAGGCCTATAATCTAGAGCCATTTCTACTAAAGCAAGGCTTTTTCCCTCTAGTAATGTTGGGGATATTATATTCACAGTAACTAACTTTGATTCGGGTTCTTGTTTCAAAGCCTTTTTGTTTTGTTTTGTTTTCCTGTCTCCCTGGACTATACGACCAAAGTGCCAGACACTTTCTTAGCTTTTCCCTATCTCAGTCAGCAGCTTAGTTTTCCAGATTTCTTTCATGAAGATGACCCATCTCAGCTCTTACCTTTACCGATGGAAGTGTTTCCAGGTCCCCTCTCACAGAGAGCGCTAGTAATGCCCTCATTCTGCAGTGACGTTACAGCATCATCACTTGCAGGCCTGTGGTTTCAGCCACTGCTCACCATCGTCTGTTTCTATTACAGAGGTGATTACTTTGAGCCCATTTGTTTGGCTTGTTTTGTTTCTTACTTATTATTGATACGTCTTTTCAGCAAAGATACAGCATGAACTCACTTCCCTGGCTTGACCAGGGTTCTGTCCTATTCTTAAAGACCTCATCCTTCTTTCTCCAGTGGACGTGACCCTTTTGGTCAAGTAGGTCTGGACATAGCTTTGATTGGGTGAAAATCGAGGACTTCTACTTTTAGCTCCCAAAGGATCTCCTGAGTTATATCTCAAGGACTGTTACCCAGGAAAGGAAGAGAGGAGCATGAAATATCAGTGGCAAAGACCTCGCCGTCACTGTGAGGGTGGTACTGGAGGAGAGGAGTGGGTGGAGGGTGAGGGGCATGGGCTTGTTCTCCGTTTTGCTCTCTTCTACCAGGCTTCCAAGAGAAAAATGAAATTTTGACTACCAGAAACATAGCTGTGGAAATGTTGAAAGAACAAAGCGATTAGTTGCCTAAATTGTGTCATTTTCTTATATTTCTTATGAACTATAAACAACCTCAAAAAATCCCAAATTAGATGAAGAATAAAAATGAAGAAAAATTATAAATCTTTTAGTGTAATTGACTAGAATGTGGACTAGAGTAAGAATTTAAAATTTCTGCTGTAGTTATTTTATAATATTTGTTTCTAATAAATTTTCCTTAAGGAAGATTTGAAGAAAAAAACTATCATATTTAAATGGTCTAAATTCTATATTAATTGGTTTAGGACATTTCTTAAACAAAAAAATTTCTAGTGAGTTTGGATTGTATAGAACTCTTGATTTGGAACCAATCTAGATCAATTTTTTTACAGGATAAAGCCGAACACAACAGCTGGTTCAGTGCGAATTGTCTCTTTAGAGCCCGTTAACACAATAGAGAGGCACATTCAATCTTGTGTGCATGTGTATGTGACCACAAGGGGTTAAAAATCTCAGGTTCTCTTAATTCTGAGAGCATGTGGTGGCCAGCCCAGAGCCAGATTGAGCCATGTTAATTTCCCAGAAGATTTCAAAGAATTATCTTTTGAAAAGGGGAAGTTTGGGCTAATAAAAACCAGGATAACCTCCGGCAGTCACATGGACAAGACTAGAACAAATTACTCCTGGCTTGTTCGACATCGTTGCCAGGGGCTTTCTCTGGCCGAACCAGACTGCTCTGTTTTCCTCTATCCCAAAGAGAGAAGTTATTTCAGTAATGTCACAGGAAAGGTAAGAGCAGCAAAGTTGGGCCAAGCGCTCATCTGTGTTCTCTTCCCGCGGCTCCGCTCTTCGGGAGGCCTGTAGGAATTGTAAGAGCTTTGGAGCCATCGGGTCCTGGCTTTGGTTCCTATTTTGCCACTGTCACCCAGGGAATCAGGGAAATACATGTTTCCACTCTGAGCTTCAGTATCTGCAGCTCTTAGTGAAGCTAAGTAGTGTCTAGGTCACGGTCATGATGATGAGGATACGGATAGGATAAGGGCTGTAATGCACTTGGACACAGGAGGTACTGACAAAACACATGGGACGCTAGGATTCCCTTCATTGGATCAGCTTCTCTCTCGCTCTCTGACAACTCCTGAAACCTCACTCTTTTGTAAGTAACTTCTTGAAGGCTGAGGCCAGAAGGTTGTTACAGGCTTTATGTAAAAATTAAGATTAAAAAAAATAACATATCTATTCTCTATTGGCTGTGTAACAAATTACCCCAAAGCTTAGCAGCTTAAAATAACCGTTTTACTATGTTCACTGATTCTATAGGTCGGGGACTCAAGAGAGCACAGCACCGTGATGCTATGGCCTTGTGGGTGACTGACCAGGTGGTGGAAGAAATCCTCTTGGGGTGTCTTTGCTCACGTTCCCAGCAGGCAGTGTGGCCCTCACATTAGGAACACCTACATGTGGCATTTCCAGGTGGCTTGCACTTTCTTACAACACAGCAGCCTTGTCTTCTAGTACAGCAACTAAGGGTCTGAAGGGAAGTTTCCGAAGAGAACCAGGCAAAATCTGGAACACTTTTTAGGCCCTAACCTTGGGAGTCACATGACATCACTTCTGCTGGGCCTCAAGCCCCTTCAAGTTCAAGGGAGGGAACACAGACTTCACCCCTGGATGGGAGGACGTCCAAATCGTGAACAGAAGGACCTATGGAATCGGGGCTATTATTGTAGAATCTTTGGAAAAACACGATTTGCCCTGGGATGAGTCAATAGTAAGTCTTTGACGTTTCTGACCGGGTTTGTCCCGAGTGTGAAAGATTTGGGGAGAGTAGCTACAGGGGCCTTGCCACAGTGACTCAGGTGGGCATAAAGAAGGCCTGATTAAGCAGTGGCAGGGGGGATGGAGAGAAAGGGATGAGTGTGAGGACTGGCGTCGGGGCAGAATCAACCTCCTGCAGGCAAAGAGGAAGAAGATGCAAAGGCAGAAGAAGAGGTTTCAGGCGCCGATGCTCAGAGGGTGTGGTCGCCACAGACTTGCTCATCTTCCAGCGGCTCTCGTAGGGACTGGCCCAGTCTATTTTGCCCCCATGCTTTTTGCTTTTCACAGATCCACATGTGGGCTCAGACCCTTGACACCTCGGTAAGGCCTTACAGGGCTGGGATGGTGACTCCGTGAGAGATGGCCTCAAGGGCCATAAGTGGCAGTGAAGCCATTTGTGAATGCGATTTTGAGTTGAGGAAGCTTACCTCAAGAAAACCAAAAATCCAAGGAAAAACAGTGGCACGTGTGGGATTTCTACAAAATGTTTTAATTCCATTGTGAAAGGTACGATCCCAACATCACCCTGCGAAGGCTCTCGGCTTCCTTTTTCACGGCATAACCTGTCACTGGAGGTCAGGCCCTTGGGGCTCCAGATGCGACCACATTTTCATGGCTTCGCCAGCAGCATCCTTGTCTACCCTGGTCTCTGCTAACCCCGCCACAGAGGTGGTTTAAGTACGTGGCTTCATTTCCCTTCATTTCGGATAGTTTTGGGTTACAATAAAGTTAATTACAGGATTATTTAAAAACATTCCAAATCAATGCTATCCTTCCCCTGCTGATAACAGGAGAGGCTTAGAGATCATTCCAGTGACACTGCCATCGCTCAGCTATTTCAGGGACTGGCCGTTAGGAATTGCTTTTAGAGTCACTCCACGAACCGTCAACACCATATACCAATTTTTTATCCCAAATAGTCTTACTCACTACACGAGTCAGAACTCTTCCAATTGCAAGTAAATTTGAGGATTAACCAATTTAATTTAAAAAAAAACAAATTTATTGGTTCACATAACTGGACCGGCTGGAGCAAGCTAGCATCAGGTATGACTGGATCCGGGAGTTTCAATGGTGTCCTTGGAGCTCTGTCTCCTTCACGTCTCTCTGTGAGCTCAGCTCTTTCTCTTTCACTGCTTCCTGCATGTGCTGACGAAGGTGGCTGCCCATGACCCCACGAATCTGTCGTTCCACTTTAGCAGCTCAGGGAAAGGAGGCCCGATCCCCAACAATGCCCGCTTCCCCTTTCCCACCATTGTCCTGATATCACTCCCAAGCAGGACTCTGATTGTCCCAGACTGAGCCAAATGCCATGCCTATGGCTAGGAGGGAAAGACCTGTTACTAGAAAACAAAAACAAAAACAAGAAAACCAGGCAAAACACACGTTCTGAGAAGACAAAAATAGTAGTGGCCAGTGGCTACCTCGTCCGCGTTGATCATCGTTCTGGCCATTGATTAACTAACCTTTAACAGTTCCCAGCACCTGCCCCAGAGCTCATTAGAGATGCAGACTCTCGAGATCCACCCCCGCCCGACTGCGTCAGAGGCTGCAGCTCAACAAGATCCTCAGGTGAATCTCATGTGCACTGAAGTTTGGGAACAGCTGGGCTAGAGGAGAAAGGATGGGGCAATGGCTCCGAAGGAGGTTTTCAGAGGAGAGCCTGAGAAGGTTCTGTGCCTGGCAGCAGGATAGGATGGACAGTCAGCCGGCCCGGGGGTCACCGCTGGCAAGGCAGCAGGCTGGGGTGCTAGGTCAGCGCCCCAGGCAGGGACACGGAGACCAGATCGGGGCCTACGGTCAGAGTCAGGCTTAGCTTTGGACTTACCTGGCACAGCCTTCACCACGACCGGGCCCTTCAGTCCTGGGTGGTCTTAATGTGGGGCTTTTGTAGGAGGCCAGAATGGGGTTCAGCAACCCACCTGGTCTATTTGGGGGGAGTCTTGCCTGCCTGAAGTGACAGTCGGCCTCCTACACCTTCTGCTCTGATCTCCTGTGAGCCAGAGCTTGGACAATAAATTAAAAAAAAAAAAACATTAACCGAGAACGGAAAATAATTTTCAGAGACTGAACAATCTAAACCCGTGTTTAGGAAAGCTTGGACAGAACGTGCCCACCACGAACGAGCTTCAGCAGGATGGGGCACAGCAAGCTTTCTTTTCTTTCCCTCTGAGGTGGGACCTTCGCTGTCCCTTTGCTGAACCGAAAGGCCCACTGAGTTATGTTTATCTAACCCGAGAGAAATCGTTATGTCTCGATAAACCAGTTCACTGTAGAAGATGCTGGCTTTTCCCTGGGTTCTAACGACCAAAGTTACACACATGCTGATAGACGATAGATAGATAGATAGACAGATAGATAGATAGATAGATAGACAGACAGACAGACAGATGATAGAGATGTATGTGTGTGTACGTGCACATGCGTTGGGTTTCAGCCGGGTTCCACGGGCACATGCATAAGCAGGTGCCAGTTCTTCGTGATCATTTCTAATAGTGGTTGAGTCAGGCAGGAAGAAGGCAAGGTCAGCATCAGAACCAGGTTCAGGTGTAGACAGGTTGTCATCTGCGGAGGGCTCTACCTGCCCACACTTGAATAACAGGGACCCAGGAGCCAGGCGCGAAGGCTTTGAGGATTGCCGTCAGCCTCATGCTGACCTTGGGTCTCTCTTCTAGCAAACCCCCCGACATTGGTCCAGTGTCTGTTAAGTACCAGGCGCCGGGCTGGCCTCTGAGAAAAATGCAAAGAAGGAGGAGGAAGGACTGCAACTTGCCTTTATTCGTGTAGCAAGAGAGCTGAGGGCGGTCAGTCAATGTCTTGCAAGGCACTTAAGTGTGCGCTTCCAAACAGCCTAAGACGCCTTTCTCGGAGAAGCGCTGTGTCCTTGGACGACTAGGCCCTTTCCCCTTCTCAGTAACCGGGTTAATAAATAGGAAGCGCCTGGGTTGGGATTCTGGCTGTGTCCTTCACTAGCTGGGTGGCCTTGGCCACACCAACACCCCTGG
The DNA here is from genome assembly GCA_030015415.1 of Cynopterus sphinx. Lineage (NCBI taxonomy): Eukaryota > Metazoa > Chordata > Mammalia > Chiroptera > Pteropodidae > Cynopterus > Cynopterus sphinx. The sequence goes on from CM057394.1 coordinate 17,897,985, forward strand.
GACTCAGCACCCTCCTGAGCAGAACGGAGATGACAGCGGCTACTTCAGCTTCCACCTAGGGCCGCCGTGAGGACTCGGTGACGCTGCTCCCAGAAAGTGCTCAGAGTGGCGCCTGGCACACAGAGACAGTGCCACGGATGTGAGTGACGATTGCCATTTGATGTCCCTTCTGGCTGGGAATGTCCAGGCCCTTGGCAACCCAGACGCAGGGCTTCAGTATCGACGGCCGGTGGCGAGGGGGGCCGTGGGCCGGCAGAAGGCGGAGCTGCCGGGATGCAGGAGATGGAGGAGTTTTCCCCCCACATCCCTCTCGAGAGGTTTTCTCTTTTCTGATGAAAATGTCCAACACACAACACAGTCGAGAGAGACCTGTAAAGGACCCTCACCAACCCAATTCCTGATGCAGCAGCGGTTCACATCGTATCCCATTTACTTTACTGATTCTTTAAAAATTTCCACGCAAGTATTTAACATATTTTAAAATAAATGGGAAATATCCCTACATGCGTCACTGTGCTTCTCCAAAACGTCAGGGTATTTTCTTCCAGCGCCACAGTATCACCATCCCACCTAACAAATGAATAATTTCCCAATCTCACGCCCAGGCGTCTTGGAGCATGCCGAATGACCCTTTTGATTTCAAGATAGATCACGCCGGAGAGGAGACCTTCTGAAGACAAGATGCGCCTCGGCGTGTGCGGGCAAGAAGGCTCCAGGTGCTGGGGTCGAGAACAGAACGGAAGGTTGCCCGGTGTCCCTCTTGTGGACCCTCCACTCACCCTTGGAAAAGCAGCCTCGTCTGAGAGCCTCCGTGTCAATGCGCCTTACAATTTGCTGCTTTCTACAGGAGGAAAACATGTTTTTGAAGGCTGCGTGACAGACAAGAAGGATATTAATAAATGGCATGCAAATTTCTTAATTTCCCTTTGGCTGGGTATGTGATTGCTGCTTCTGAAATACAGGCTGGTGATGGGGCTTCTTTTTCTTAAAAAAGATGTCTCGAGCTCCGAGGACCTGCTGGGCCGCCCAGCTGAACGTGACTGGCAGCGAGGAGGCAGAACCAGTCGGACGTGAGAGGGGCCAGCTAAAGACGCATTCGAATGGAAACTGGCCCTCCATCAGAAGATGAGAGTTTAGTTCTGAGCGTTTCTCGAGGGGAGATGCTGCTAAGGGTTGACGGAAAAGCTGAAAAGTTCTTTTTATAGCCCCGTCGCTCACACATGAGAAGGCAGTGTGTTTGATGGGCCTTTCTACACTCGGCTTTCTGTTTCTCCCTCCATGCCATGTGATGCTGGGTGCAAGGCCCTCTCTACCGCCCCAGCGTGGGTGCTCAGGGCTCCCCAGTTCAAACAATGCGTCCCCCTCCTCCCAGGGGCAGGCCTGCGGGCCCCTCCTCGTTGACCTGTGAAGGGTCCGCTTTGCTCTCCGCGTGGGCCTGCGGTGGTCAGGGCGGGAACCCGCCGTCTATCGTAGTCCAAGGTCAAGGCGACTTGGACTCAAAACCCGCTTTCACCACTTCCCGCCAGTTTCTGTTTTCTCAAGGGCAAGGAGGAGCCAGCCTTTCAAACACTGGCATCTTCTTATCTGGACCGCGTTGCGAAGGTATTTCCATTTGTTCTGGAGAAGATCATCCTTCCCCAAGACAGAGGGAATCGCTCTCTCATGGAATGAAGAAACGTCGCAACGGCCAACCGAGGGCGAACGTGGAAACGAGAGGAGCGTCTGTAGGCCGCGAGGCCTTCTCGCATTCCTGCCTGGCTTGTTCAGTCTTAGTGGAAGGGCCTGAGTCTTCATCGTCCCTTCTGTTAATAGACGTGTCTGCTCTCGCCTGTGGGTTTTGTGTTCTGAGAAGGAAACCCCGCTGCATTCCGAGTTCAAGATCAAAAAACGCCTGTGAAGCGTTTCTATATGATTCACAGGTCATGACCAAGGGCAAGTCAGCTAGAACTCGATTGTGGAAAGCCGTTATTTAGGAAGTAACCCCGCGCTTAGAAATCCCACTGCTTGGGTGTCCACGGAATCCTGTGCCGTCTCCCATAAATTGAAAATAATATCACCACCCATTAGCGAGTCAGGATCCATAAATCCTTTGTAAAACAGTGTTTGTAGAGGCCAAAGGCAACTTTGAAAGATGTGACTATGGATATGGCACCTTACGCTTTGCCTGTTGACATTGTGTGGACGTCTACGCAGTCAGCTGGTCCTGGGGAGGAAGCTCCTCAAACAAGAGGATGCCAGGGCGCAGTTCTAGGTTGTTCTTCGAGCTGGAAGGGAGATACAGGCTTTTCAAAGGATTGAAGACCGGGAGAAAGTGCCAAGTGGCAGAGTCCATTGTTTAATCATTGGGAAAAGGGAATTCAAGTCGCCTCGTGTACCCTTCAGCGAAATATGAGGAGAAAGAAAAAAAAGTAAACGAGAGAGACAAAGGATCTCCTCCTCGGCAGAGGCGTCAACAGAAGCTGAATGAGCCACCTTCGTGGTGCTACGTGCCAGTGATCTCGTTAGGCATCGTTGGAGTGGAGTTAGAGGAGACAGCTGTCATCTCATTCTTCCCCTCTTTCCAGGCCATGGGCATCATGGGCCTTCGGACTCTGTGGCCTTTGTTCAAACGCCGTGCCACTATGGCCATGGAGTAGCCGGGAACCGGGTGGACAACACTGCTTGGTGGGATGGGTCCTGACTTATATACAGGTACCAGGTCCTGTGCCGGGCCCCGTGCCAGGTTCCATGCCCGGTCCCAGCCACTGTGGTAGGCACTGCTGACTGTTCGCCCATCACCGATGCCTTCCTCAGGCTTTCTTGCTTAGAAAACCTCAACATCATGAGAGAGCAACGGGGCTGACTAAACACAGCCCTTTCTCAGTCCTCATCACGGCTGATGGATCCACTTAGCCCAGTCTGGCCGATGAGGCGGGGGAGGGAGTCCTTGGGGAGCTGTGCTTTTGAAATCCAAAGGCCGCACTTTACCAGGAGAAACCTCTTTTTACCCTTTTGTTCCCTCCCCCACCAGGTGTCAAAGACGCAGGTGACAGTCAGCTAAGGAGTATGCGAACCTGACCCTGGTAAGGATGGAGTAAGGAGCAGGAAGATGGAAAGGGCCTGGGTCCCTGAGCATCGCCGAGTGACTGCACCTGCCCTGGACGGCGACCTCCGCACCTTGTCGTGGGAGAGAAATAAAGGCTATTTCTTCAAGCAGTGAGAGCAGTGTTTTCCGGTTCTTGTTTTGTTTTTGTTTTTTGTTTGTTTTGTTTTGTTTTGTAGCCAAATGCATTTATAGCTGAGTCTGACCCAAAGAAAGTTCTTCCGGAAAACCTGAGCCAGGCCAGCATCACGTAGCCAAACAGCACATTTTCGGCTCCGAATATCCATCCACCTTCAGGGAGATTCTTGCTATTTCTCTTTTTTTTTTCTTTTCGGGCTGGGTGATGCCAGATGTCGATAATATCTCAAGTGTGTGAGGATCCGTGGTCCCGTGCTTCTGACTCCAGAGGACTTCATCCTTCTCTTGTCACCATCGCAATGAAGAAAAGCCGGTCGAGTGCCATCTTTCAGCCTAGTTCCTTTGCTCCCTCCATCGCTACCGAAAACCGTGAGAACTGGGCATGTTGAAAAGGGTCATGTGACTTTGATTCATAGGGCCTGGCCTTGGCCCCCGGCCAGAAGGAACGGCAGCGGATTTCTCCCTGCGCGTTTCGGTGGCCTTTGCGGACACTTCAGCGTTCGCAGAGGAAGTTTGCTCACCTGAGATGCGCAGTGACATCTCAAACGACACTCCAGCGAAGGGTTATTGGTGCCGAAGTCATTGATAACCGGCCCCGCCCATCGACCAGTGTAAATGGGCCAAAGTCAGTCTCTTCCAACCTAAACGATTAAACCGCATTGTCGGACACCAGGTGGGAACTAGACCGTAGGCCGGAGAGTTTTTAGGAACGACGAGAATAATCCCAGAGTGGGATGAGTGTCACCTGAAAAGAGAGCGCGGTTGACTGCTCCTGACTCCTTCCCGAGGCCCGCCGGGTCGTGCTGGACGGTGGCCCCAGTTTGATGGAAGAAAGCTGCGGGAGGGCGCCAGCGCCTGGGCCGTGTCTGGGCCATCTGTCAGCCGTGTCAGCCGTTAGACTCGAGGTGGCTCAGCTGAGTCATCAGGGCTTGAGGACTGTGGTCACAGAAGTGGTCAGACAGGTTCTGCAGGTCCCGAGCAAGCTGGAAAATAGGACAAAAGCTAAGAAGAATAAACATTTAGTCCAAGGGGCCGAAGGCATTTCCAGGCTATCTCTAGGATCTTGTCAGAGTGGAGGGGAACTATTAATGCGGCAGAAATTTCTAGAGCCTGCGAGCTTGTGCCCCGAGCACTCCTGGTTGAAGAATTCTGCCGTCATTTAGGTAAACCGATTTTCAGCTCACCTGCCTAGCACCTCCAGGTTGAAAGAGTCCCCAGTGGCTTGTCGGGGACTTTGCACAGGCGCGGGGGACACGTAGAGAACCTGAAGGTCTGCCGAGCCTTGCTGTGGGCCTACTGCCACCTCCTCGCGGCTCTGAGAGGCCCGAGGGCTAGACATCCTGACAGTCTGTGCTGTTTTCTTGGACCATTAAGTTTCCTTGGTCGTAAATAACCGAGAACATTGTCGTACTTAAGTGGAATATATTGTGGAATTTAATGCAAAACGGGCATGCATTTTACGGGGAAACAGAAAACGGTGAATAAGGGACAGGTTTCCTCTTTAGATCAGCATCTCCTGGAGGACGGGGCCATGTGTTCTTTATCTTTCTCTCCCTTGTCTCTTCCCAAATAACACAGAAGAGGAGAAGGAAAAAAGGGGGGAAATCACGCAGTAATTCGTCCTCTGAAGAAAACCGCTTTTTGGCGACATCTTCGGGATCCCTCTCGATGCAACACAGGTGCCTGGAGTCCCTTGTACACAGAGGGTGATCCTAAGTGGCTGCGCGCCTCGGTCACGGGCAGGAAACCTGGAAAGCGTCTGGGTCAGCTTGACTTGGGCTGGCTCACAGAAACGAACATCTGCGGAGGCCCACTCTCGGCCAGCGAGGTCGCACACCAGTGGGAAGAGGGAAAGGCCTTTTCCGTCGATCAAGATGTGATCAATATTATCACTTTTATTTTTTTTTCAAATAACACCACCCACATGGGACCCGGAGGCGCTCAGTGGTGGGGTGCTGGGCGTGTGTGTGTCCACGCCTGGAGGACAGCTGTTCGGGCCCAGTCATCACGTTATAGGGGGGGCAGGGCCGGCGGGGCAGAGCCGTGCTGATGGAGAGTGGGGCTGAGCCGGTGCTTCCACGTGCTCTGTGTCCTTTACTCCTCGGGCCAGCCCTGAGAGCTCAACCAACATGCTCCCTTTCCTCCTCCTCCTGGAGGAGGCACCGAGTGATCAGAACTCGGTGGAAAGTCGCCGTTACCTGATGGAGATGGGCCTTACTCCACCTGCGCCCTGATTCCAGCGTGACTCTCTCCCTCTGTTGCCACGTTGCTCCTCAGTGGCCCTCCAGGCCGGCCCGACGTTTGCAGTAAATCTCTTCGGGATGAGACGCCTTTCCGCAAAGGAAGGACTCAATCCCACACAAACTCGAGGTTCCCTTTCCTCGCTGACATGTCCTCCGAGGAGAACAACGTCAAAAGTCGGTGTCGTCCTCTCAAACGCTCCCCGAGTCTCTCTCCCGACTGCACTCAGCTCAGGGGCACCGTTTTGGCTATCATCCCGCAGAGTTTCATTTTCACATTTTTATTGAAAAATCGAAATCTGGGGAATTAGAGCCCTTCCATATTGATTTTTCAGGGGCAAGTGAAAATTACATTCTGTGCAGGACCAAGACAGCGCCACCCCGCGTGGCGACAGGCCTGGCCCTGGAGCGACGTGCGTGCGGTCAGGGGAAGGAAGGGGCTCCCAGAGGCAGCCTCTGTGTCGTCTTTCCAGGCGACAAAGCCACGGCTGACTTCTGGGACACGTAAAAGGCTTCCCGGAGTCACATTTGACCGTGTTTTGTTTCTTCTCTGAGCACGGCAGGGACAGAGGGGTCAAGTCCACAGGTGGCCCCATCCGCCTCCAAGCCTGGGGGTTCAGGGCCTGAAGAGAACCGACCGGAGCTCTGGTTTCCTTATCGCTCTGAGGCCCGGAGAGTTCTGGGTTCAGATCTTGCTCTGCCACTTCCTACCTGACTGCCCTTTGCCAGTTACTTAATTTCCTAAACTTCAGGTTTTTAAAAAAATCTATAATAATAGAAACTTCTGCGTAAAGCTCCAGTGAGGACTGACTGGGAAGGACCCGCTGACTGAATGAGTGAAGCAGACGAGCCACGGCGGGCCCTGGCTCTGGTAAGACAGGTGTCTGCGGTGTGCAGTGGCCGCGTCCCCCGTCTCCGCGCCCCCAGGGGTGTGAAGTATCGTGGAGCTCAGGGCACTCGGGGCAGGGGACCCGGTTGAGGTCTGTGCTGTCGTTTTAGATTTCATTTCCCTTTTTCTTGTTCTATCAAGGTGAACACCTCAGCTCGTCGCAGGTGGAAAGCAGCCGTCCCCCCCTACAAAGTCACCCTCTGAGGAAGGACATGTGTGGCTTAATGTCCGGACACAATCCCCTCTTTTCTGCTTGCCTGATTCTCCCCCGCCCTCCGGGCCACCTGCAAAATGTCCTTTCTTTTCCCTTTTCCGCACATGGGCCGATGGTTAGCATCACCTGAAGCCCTGAAAAGTGATTCTGGCAGGAAACGGACCGGCTAATGAAGGAGAAGAGCCCGGGACTTTGGACTAGAATGGGTCGGCGGCCCGGATGGGACGCCCACAGCGGGCAGGGGCGTGGGGCTGGGCCACACTGCAGGACGCCTGGAGGTGGCCCCCCAGGAGCCCTGCTTTGAAGGTGACCCGCCGACCCGGGGTCCACGAGTGTTTCGGCCAGATGCGCACCCTTGGAGCGAGGAGCTGACGATGGCTTTGAAGATGAAAGGCCCTGGGAGCAGGCTCAGCAGCCGCGCCGTTGCGGGTGCTGTGTGCGGCTCTGCAGAGGCATCGCGTCCCCGCGCTGTCACCGCTCCGAGCCTGGGGAAAGGCAGACTCAGCCAGAAGTGCCAAGTGCACAGAAGAGGAGCAGAAAAAAAATGTGGGGGGGTGGGAAGGAAGGGGGGGAACGAGCTTTGCTATGCTGCCGGGCACGCTCCCTCCGGCGGACCCTCTTCCGACCTGCCCGAGCACAGCAACTGGACGCGGCATGTGACAGGCGGATCGCGTTGCACGCGTGCAGCTGTGCTCTCCGCCGCACAGGTGTTTGCTTCTGTGCTTGCCAGCTGCTGTGCAGCACCCCGCTCCTCGGGATGGGGCGGGGGGCGGGGAGGGCATCCCTCGCACTTGTTGCTGCCAAAAGCCAGGAGGGGGCTGGAAGTTCCTGCCACCTGGCTAAGAGCTCGGCGTTCCAGTCGGTGCTCGAGGCCCCCACGCCTGCCTCTGAGGGTCCCCGGGCCTCTGCTCACGCGCTGCCCGGGGACAGGGGCCGTGGCTGGATGGGGGGAGATGCGGAGTGACGGGGATGCCTCCAGCGAGCTGGGCAGGGCCCCTGTGAGCCCAGGCTGGAGGCGGTGAGCCCGGGGAGAGAGATCAGGTCCCAATGCCACCTCTGGGTCATTGTGACATCTCAGCCAAGTTTCCTACACTGTCTGGGCCTCGATTTCCTAATCTATAAAACGGGGAGTGCGATGCCGGATCCACGCCCTTCATTAGGGGTCGCAAGCGGGATCTTCAGTGTCTAAAACACCCCGGGAAGCAGCGTTCCAAGGAAGGTGGCACAGGACAGGGACTCCCCAGACTCCTGGGCCATCGCCCTGGACCCCTGTCATGCAAGCTTGGCCCAGGCACTGCCCACGTCAGACACGGATCGTTGGTTTCCCGCTCTTTTCCTTCTCCCAGGGAGGAAGAAGGCTGGAAACCCAAGCTCATGAAGGAAAGGAGAAGTGGGGAGTTTGGCTGTGGACCCCCGACTCTCAGGGCCATGCCTTCTCTTTTTCCTCTCCTGCATCGACCCGCTGGAGGTTCGGCAAGACTGTGACTGTCCCGTGGAGGCCTCTTCCCACACTGGACCCTCCGGAGGCCATGGCCACGGCCACCGTGCCCATCGTCCTGCCTCCGGCACATGCTCTGCACACAGCACATTTGCTGCAGGATGAGCAGAGGGTGTCCTCACGGCCTCTGCCTCTCCCATCCCGATTTTAAGAACAGAAAACAAACGTGCATGTTCAAAGAATGGACAGTGGCCACATCGCCAGGCCCATGTCACTCCCCAGCACGCGGCCCTGCCACCCCATCCCTCTCAGCGCGTCTCCCAGCGATCCTCCTGCCTTGTGCTTGGAGCCGTGCTGGGCGGGGGGAGGCCCCACCACGGTCCATCCCTCCGCTGGGCCTTGTGCTTGACCCCGGCACGCTGGGCCAGCTGCGGCTCCCAGAAGCGCCTCCCTCTCCAGCTAAGACTCCCACCCCCTCCCTACCCCAACTCCCCCCCTTTGACCAGAGCCAAAGTCCAATTAATTTTCCCTCCTGGTGAGGGAGGAGCAGAGGAAAGGAAGCCGATGTTTATTCAGCACTTGGTAGGTGCCAGACGCTGTGATGAGCACTTGAGAGTCTGCTCGCCTCCCTTCCTTCGAAGGACGTGCAAGGACTCTCCACGCTTCACAGACAAGAAAACCGAGGGACAGAGACGTAAAAACGTCCCCAGCAGCTCACACTTGGTAAACGGCAGAACTGAGGTCTGCATCCCGGTCCGTCGGACGCCTGAGCCTTTGCTCCTTCCACGTCGTTCAGCATCACGAAGTGACTTTCGCACTCATTTGTGTGGATGAACCCACAGCCATGGGCCGTGGGCCTGCGCCCTTTCTTCCTGGGGATCGGTGTCCTCTTGGGGGAGGAGGCCATGTGTCCGTGCAGCCATTCATCCAACAAGAGGGGGGGGATTAAGCGCCCACTGAGAGCCAGGGTCCTTCTTGGAGCTGGTGAACGGGGTTGCCCCCAGAGCTCCTCACGCAGGGGAGAGGCAGGCTCCGAAGGCATGACGAGCACACAGCTCGATGGCTCAGTGGGTGACGCTTATGGTAAGTGTTCCGAAGGAAAAGTTCCAGGAGAATAAAGGACGTCCTCCCCGAGGAAGAGACAGGATCCCATCCTTGCTGTAGGCCAGGCCGGCGACTCGCAGGGCAGCGACTCGGGGTGAGGACAGTCTGGGGCGCCCAGATCGCGCCTTTCCAGGCGGAGCTGGACCTCTCAGCCACCCAGGGCCTCCTGTGCAGACCTGCAGGGAGTCGCAGCGCGTTTTAAAACCCCCGGGGGAGGGGGGACCCACACCAGATCAGCACCAGCCACCGAAGTGGCGGGGCAGCTCCTGTCCGGGTCTGCGTTTTTCCCGGTGCCTGAGGGACTGTCTCGGTGACCCTCGCAGACTGCTCCACCAGGAACAGAAAATCCTGAGGGGGCGGTTGTGGCAAATGTTCTGTGGACACCAAACTTTACCCACTGAGGCTTCTGACCAGGGGGGTTTGTAAGAAAAGAGCAGCTCCATGTTAACGTGAGACCGAGCGCGGGCCTGCTCACGACCCTCCACTCCACGGCATCTAATCCCCGTCCTGATTCCTCTTTAACACCATCACCATGGTTATTCAAATCTGTAGGTTTCTCATCAAAACAGCTCCTATTTTTGACTCGTGCAACACATGGGAGGCATTTTCTGGTCAGGTTTTATCCTCCTTCTGCGTCCTGTCAACTTTGGGGGCAGTAGGTAGTATTTTCTGAGTGTCCCCCATCAGAGGGCTCCAAGAGGACTCGGGCGCTATCATGGAGTTCACCGTTGGAGGTGAGAGGGGCTGCCCAGCCCCCGTGGGGACCGGAGGAGGGGACACAGTAGCTTTTCCCAGCCTCATGACCCAGTCGGTCACACCATCACGCTGAGGCTATTACTGTTCTCCGTGCTGAGGACGTTTTCTGATCTTCCCAATCCACCCTTCCCGTTGGTCAAACTCACTCTCTTTGTGTGTGTCACTCCCCTCCGCAAATGGCCATTAATTGATACCAATGTTTCTTAGACTCGGAAAGGATTGATAGGCATTCCACGAAAAAAAAAAAAAAAAAGGAAAAAAAGGATTTTGTAGACAAAACAAAATCAAAGCGTTTCTTTACAGCAGGACTTTTTGGAGCCTTGAAATGCTAATAAACATTGCAAATTTTTAAGCATTTTCCCCAAATTCACTTGACTGGGATCCTGGCAGGAAACAGATGGTTCATGCAAATGGCAGGGACTGTTAGCAAAAGTGTGAACAGTTCAGGTGGGTGACCAGGACAGAAGCTCTGAGGTCAGGGCCACCCTGGGACACTCAGAAGCTTGGGCCTGGGGCCTCCCGTGCTTTCTCTTCGAGCTACGTGTTTTGCATGGCGACCCCGGGCCTGGACTTTCCCTTAGTCCGTACGGATGCCACGTCTCTCCGCTCTGCAGAAAGCTCTGTGGCCCTCGGGTCCGCAGACACGTGCCATTCCTCCTCCTCGCGCTGAGCTGAGCGAGCAGAGGTGTCCCAGGGGAGCTGGGCCTGGGCGTGAAGAAAGATGGGGTGCAGAGTTTCTGTCCGGGAGGTTCATTTTCTTGGCTGTGAGGCCGGGGCTCGGATGTCTTCAGCCCGGGGCAGGCGGGCTATGCGCGCAGGGAGGGGACCCGCTGGGCCTGCCGTGGCCTCCGTGGGCAGCGGTCCAGCCTGGAGGCTCACCATCTCCCGGTCCTCTTACCCTGCCCTCCCCCACCCCGCCCCGTTCCAGGTTCACCTCGCTGCACCCACAGAACCCCGGACACCTCCTTCCCTGGGCCAAGCTGTTTGGGTACCAGTGGGTGCCAGTGGGTACCAGTGTCTTTGTTTTATTGGCTTCTCTAAATATGGAAACTTTTGAGAGCAGGGACTATATTTTAAGCATCTTGGGGGTTCCTGAAGTTCTGAGCTCAGTGCCTTGTAAATGGCTAACGTTCCAAATGAGTGTGGAGTTGAACCTGTTTGCTCATCTAGGCTTTTTTTTTTTTTTTTCAAACTAGGCATTGTGCTTCCGGAACCTTCTTTCTCGATGGGATGCCAAGATAAGAGCAGAAGAAAAGTAGGAAACAATGGAGAAGCCACTAAGGACAGCTGCACAGAGAAATCTGTCATGTACTGGGTTGTGGGAGGGGAGTGCTAGAGGCATCGTTGGGACAGGTCGTTTGCTAGAAAAACCCCACACCTCCTTCCTTCCACTGCTGGCCTCGAGTTGCTCCCACCCGAGGGTCTGGGAACATTTCATGGTCAGTGACTGGAGGGCCCAGGAAAGCAGGCGTTTGTCCTGGCGTTGTCCCCAGGCCGGCCAGCACCTCCTCCTGGCTCCCACGCTGCCTGGCTTCGCAGCCCTTCTCCCCCTCAGGCCAGAGGACACAGCAACCTACTGAAGCCGTTCCTCGTGGCGCTTGGCTCCCGGTTCCAGTGGAGTCTCCCCTTAAAGAATCTTGGCCACGGTCAGAGCCTCTCGTTTCTGTTTTTAGAAACAGCAAAACAACATGAAAGGACAGTGTCTCTCTGATAAGGAGCCACCTGATAAACATCGGCTTCCTACTGCTGCAGCTGCGGTCGGGGGGCCCTTCGCACCCCCCGAGTCAGCACCGGAGCTTGGGGTCAGGCCCGCTCTGCAAAGGCAGCTTCCTCACATTGTGTCCCCTTCGCCAGCCCTGCCTGGGCTCCCTGCGACCTCGTGGTCCCAATCAGGATCTCTATCTCTATCTCTATCTCTATCTCTATCTCTATCTCTATCTCTATCTCTATCTCTATCTCTATCTCTATCTCTATCTATCTCTATATCATCTGTATCTATCTATCTATAAATTGATAAATAGATAGATACAGATGATATAGATATAGATAGATATTGATATAGATATCAATAAGTGTGCTGTGATGCCCCTGTACAGATGATGCACGCATATCTCTACGGGCTGATATATGCACTGTATACGTATTGTGCACAGACACCTGTGTGTGTACCTGCGTGTGCGTGTGTAGACACACATGCATGTGTATGTGCACAGGTGCATCAATGCAAACCTAGATCTGCGTATATATGCCCGTCTGCACCTACCCTTTCTCGTGTTTGCAATGCCCTCCATCTCTCCTTGTCTGACTCTCCCGCCAACCGACCGTGAAGCAGGAATAGGCCATCCTACAGGTGAAGAACTGGGGGCAGGAGACGCCTGTCAGCGGCCCAGGGAAGGAGTCCAGCGCGTCCTCACCCCACGGACAGGGCTCCAGTCTGTGCGGGCCCTTAGCCTCCCCCAGCCCTGCTGGCCATGGGATGGACCCTCCGCCCTCCAGGCCCCAGGCAGACCCGGCCCAGGGCCCCTTGACGGCGAACCAATGTGGCCGAGCTCGTGCTCCAGACCTGAACTTTTTTCCTTTTTTCCTATTCTCTAATGTTATGAAACCAAACAGAAATCATGGTTTACGGTGCACGGGGCTGCACTGGACTTAGTGGAGAGACCACACGGGTGGCTCAGGCGGAGTCCCCCGTGCTGAACCGAGCGCAGGCCGCGTCTGAGCAAGGGCCTGAGCTTGCGAGGGCCAGGCAGGGTTCAGCCGCAGTTCACAGGGCAGAAGTGAGTGAGTCACCGGTGGGTGGCACAGCCAGGGCTGGATCGCCCTGCGGCTCCCTTCCTTAAATGGACAGAGATTCCAACCGCCGCGTGAATAACAAAGACCGTAATGTCCTGCCCGCCAATGGGGAGCGGGCGCCAGCACAGGCCCGCAGCAGCTGTTTTTTTCCAGAGTGCTGAAGGCTGCAACCCTAGCCCCCCTCAGCTGTCACGCTCAGACCTTGTGGGGTTCGGCAGAGGGCACAGATGGCCCAGGGCCATGGGTCCCACCCCCGGAAAACTGCAGGGGGGATGTGTGTTCTGCGGACAGGGCTCCCCCAGCGTGCCAGGGGCCAGCTCCGTGCCCAGGGAAGCGTTGCTCTTGTATTTGAAGGCAAATTGCATGCTTTGGGTGTTGGAACTCGGCTATGAAATGCACAGGACACACCTTATCTCCTCCCTTTGATGCCTCCTCGACCCCTCACGTTCTCTTTCCTGCCTTTTCGTTCTCATCCTCCGTTTGTCTTTTGGAGCACTGGCTAAGTGCTGGGTAAGTATTAAGTGTTCAAGGTATTAAGTCGTCACCATGCGGTGTGCTGCTTTGTTAACTAAGCTGCAGCGGAGGAACACAGAAGATCACCCCCATCCTGACTCCTCGTTCTTTCCTTCAAAGAGTGTGTAAGTCTGTGACACACTACGCGTTCCCATTCATTATCATCCCCGATGAAAGCTCATCGTTCTCGTGAAAAGGAGCAAAGAATCAATGGGAGAGCAGAAAGGACGCTGTGAAGAGGGTGGGGATCAGAACAGCTAGGAATGTGAGTTGGCAGAGCTTCCCGTGCCAACTCTGTCGCTTTCTTGTGGGGCCCTGGGCAGGTCCTTAAGCAAACTGAACCCCGATTTTCTCTTCCATGAAATGGGAACAGTAACACTGACCCTCCCGGGGCTGCTGCGAGGATTCCAGGAGGAAACGCAGCATAAGTGCCGTGGAAAGGCCAGCAGTGCTCCGTCGCTCTCTTTCCCCTCTAAAGGAATGACATTTTCCGACTCTAGTGCAAACATCATTCGGACAGGCTTTGGCAGATCATTTAAGGCAAGTTGGAGGCCCAGAGGAATTTGCTGCAATCCTAAGGCCTCTCCATGTTAATGGGACCGATTGTGTGGGAGCTGATGGAGTCGCTGGTTCCTGGCCAGAATGCCGAGGCATGAAGACCCCTTTCATGCTGTGAATGACTGGGTTTGGTGAGCTTCTTTGATGAGCTTCTTTGTCCCCATTCAATGGGGTCAGTGTCCCTTCCCTAGAATGGGAATGGGGTCAGTGTCCCTTCCCTAGAAATACCGCACCCACATCTTCGCCTCTTAAAGAGGCCGCTTTGTTGTTGTTGCTTTATCTAAACTTTCTTTAAATTGACCTCCTTTCTCCGCAGTGTATGCTGAATTTCTGGGCCCCGACCAAATGTTTCTGAAAGAAGCCCTAATGCCTTTGGTTAAATGCCAAATAAACAACGCTCCCGCTGGGAGGGGGACTCTCTTGTGACATCTAGAAGCCCTGCAGAAGAGGGGGCACACTGATCGCTGTGCTCTCTGCAGAGGGAAAAAAATCTCAGGGCCTCCCCCTGAGGAGGGAGCAAGCTCAGTGCCTGCTCTGCGGGGTTGCAGCTGCATCTCCTGCTCCTTGTCTGTCTGTCTGCCCTGCAAGGCACTCCTGTGCCCTGGCTCCGCCACAGCCACCGGTCCAGGATCAACAAACATGTTGACTTACAGTAAGTCCTCTTGGCTCCCCAGGTCCCTGCTCCCGCCCAGTGCTGAGAGCTGTTCCGGGGAATTTAAACGTGGCTGAGAACCCAGCAGAGCCATTGCGGTTTGAACCTGGCGAGCATGACCTGACGCTCCAGCAGGCTCGCTGGGTTTCAGGGGCTAAAACCGTCCACTGTGCTCATAGTTATTTCTTGACACGTATCTCACCCTCTAGAATGGCCTCGCCAACAGGGATTGTGAGCCTCACGACCCCATTTTGAAGACGAACTAGAGAAAGAAAGAGGGATCTGGAAGAAGACCCACCGAGACGGTAACAAAAGTTAACGCTCCGTCGAGGAATTATAGTTTATTTAATTTCATTTTTCTTCTGCTGAGCCGTTATTTTCTACATTTTCCCTCATGGTCGTGTTTCATTCTCGTAATAAAAAAAAAGATAGGGATTTATGTTCTTAAGGAAACAGGACTAAAACAGTAGCCCACAAAGGACATCACTCGCTCCTCCGCGATGAGCCCAAAGCTGACCGTCTTCCTTGTTTTCAGGTGTAAATCAGTATTTGCTCGGCGTGAGGCGGCGAGTGCTCTTTCCAAGGCTATTTTAAACTAACAAGCTTATTTTGGAAGGTTGGGATAGACTTAGTGGGAATCACAGGATCTGGATTGGGCAATGTCTTGGATGCGATGCCCGTTCTGATGGACAAGAGAAGGAATGAATAGGTGTCTCGCTGGCGGAGAGGAAGCAGAATCGGGACTCTGGGTCTGCAGTGGGTTGAAGTGATTACCGTCTGGATATGTCACTCAGAATCCCAGCACCCCCTGGAAGAGGCCCAGCACGCATCCTCTCTCTTTGCCCCCCTTTTCCGAAGATTGTGCGGTTGAGGGAGGAGTCTGGCGGAGCATGAGGCTCAAACTTAGTTCTCACCAGTGTGTGCTGAGGTTTTCCCCGCGGAGGGGCTCATTCAGTTTGGAGAACAACAAAGCAGAGTTTGTACCGTAAATGCGAGGCCTAAGATGACTCGGCGGCAAAGCCGGAGCTCCGGGCTTCGGTGTCCGACAGGCACGCGTGTCGCCTGCTTTGTGACCCGCCCTGCAGCCCGGAGAAGGTGAAGGCCGCTGCGGTCGGGGTTCTGAGGAAGTGTTGGGAGACTGTGGCGAAGATCGGCCAGCTCCAGAGAATCAGTGCTTCCTCACCCGCTTGAATTTGGTGAAGACTTCATAAATCCGGAGGCTGCGGCCGGGAGTATAAATAGATTTCTAGAATATTCCGAGGCTAACCTGGGAATTTAAAAAATTCTGTCACGGATTGAGTAATGTCATCTTTGAGTTTGGAAAGGTCTTGACAAACCACCTAGTCTCCTTGTCTGTTGATTGCTTTAATCCTCTCCAGAACGTTCCCTCTGGCCTTCCTGCACTCCGGCCTCCATTGGCGAGCTTTCTCAGTGTTACAGAGTTTTCCCTTTTCGATTCATCTTCGCAGATCATGGCATCTTTTCCTCCTAGAATTAACTGTCTCTGGCCTTTTAATCATAAACGATTTTTTAAAAAATCAGGCAGCTGTTTAGAGAAAACTTTTATCGAACACTTGATTACCTGGCTCGGGTGTCCAGCATTTTGCCACTGGAAAATCGGAAAATAGGGTTCGTCTGGATTCCGTAAGAGAAACTTCGGGTTAATTGGAAGACAAATGTTAAGAACTGGCTTAGTGCACAGCAGCTGCCTCCTCTTATCTCCAAGTTTTCTACTGCCCTTGGCCTTTCTGGTTCTTGGGAAGCTACGAGCACCTGGGGCACACCACCTACCAGCAGGGAGTTATTAGGCAGGTTACTGAACCCCTCAGGGCTCCACTCCTCCCACTGAGTGGAGACTCTAATGGTCTTGTCTCATAGGGTCGGTGGGAAGGTTGAATGTGAAATGCTTAAATAGCCTCTGCCTCCTACTAAGTTTTAATCAATATTAGCTCTTATTATTTCTATCTCAGGCACACCCATCATCTGCACAAAGAACAGTCCCCACTAGGAGAACCACGAAGTGAATGAGGAAAGGTGGCAGAAGCAGTCCTGGCCTCGTCGAATGACAAAGAAAGGAAACGGCTGGAAGCAGTGAGGTCTGAATGCAGTGGGGAGGAAGCTTCAGCACCCAGCCAAGAGTCAGTCTGCTCACAGCTTTCCACGGGAGAGAATTACGGGAAGACGCAGCTTCCGGCATTTAGAAGTGAGAATGTTTTCTTCCTCATTGTGAAGCTTATTTTAAATAATTTGGCTAATTAGGTGATGATTCAATTACCCCCGCTCCCATATGTTTGTGCTTTCTTCCCTGCAGAATATATCGGCCTTAAAAGTTGTAGGTAATTCCGTGCTTGTGCAGGAATTCTTTCCTACTTCGTAGGTAGTAAGTGCTCAAGTGTGCTGGATGGGAACTTATTTTGGAAAGCTGAGAATAACAGTAGACAGATTCGAGCACTTCCTCTGTGCTGCACGCACTTGTCACTTAATCCTATAAAGTTGGGACTGTTATTATTCCCAATTTTCTCTTGCAGAAACTGAAGTCTAGAGATGGATGGATCCTTGGTATCGTCAAGATCGCTGTCATTTCTTTGTTTGCATCTTTGAATTTTTGTTGTCGGGTATTTTTAGAATAGCCTGCACCTGCAGGAGAAATGATAGCAATGACTTTCAATGGGTCTCAGAATAGACCAGGCTGCTAAAGAATCAGGAGACATGCATATGGCTGAGCTGAAGATAGGAACCAGGGGAATTGTGTGGTGACTCTCAGGAGAGGAGGGAGGATGAGGAAGAGGGAGCCGAAGCCACCTGTGAGGCAGACTCTCAGGGAACCTTTGGGCAGAGCAATTACAGCTGAGCCTGAAGGATGCTGGCTTCCCCTTCACCTAAGACGATATTGGCTCATTATACACTGACCCCAGTGAACCCGTCCAGGTCGTTTATTATTTCCTCTTCCCATGCTCTACTTTCTCAATGCAGTCCATCCTTTTTATTGCCAAAACATGCTATTTCTTTATACGTGTCTGTTTTCACCCTTCACCTGCAACGCCCTCCTTCACAGCCCCAGCTTGTGAATGTGATAAAGCCACCACTTATTTTGTGTCCATTTCACAGAGGTCATCTCTGTTCAAACAGTTCTGCCAGGTAGGCCTTCCTATTTCCATTCTGCAGATGGAGAAACAGAAGCCCACCAAGGCTAAAGAATAAGCCTGAGGTTATACAATTAGACTTAGGGCTCGAACGTGGGTCCGTCACTCCTTTTCTCATTCCTTTAAAATTCCACGACACTTTTCAAGATGCGGGCCTCATACCATTTTGTCTGCGAAGCCTTAATGGGATTCCTCAGATAATTGCGTGGTCCTCTGTAATCTTGTGATACTCCATACACACTTACAGAAGCAGTATTTATTCAAGGTATTCTAATTATACGTCCGCATGGCTGTGATGCTCCCCTAGGATGCGTTTCCTAGAGAGAGCAAGGGGTTATATCGTTATACATCATTGTAATAATATCTTTCCTCTCCTTCATTTTCTAGCTCAGCCCTCCACACTGCTTGTCATGTAATATGCCCTTAATAAATGATTATCGAATTAATGAATAAATTAATTAATGTTAAGGAGCTCATTTGTGAAGCTGTGAACTTCCTCCTCTTTGCCAGATTATTGATTCTGCCTCTGAGTATGTTCCTTGTCTGCATCCCACACTAACGCGATGAGCACGAACCAGATGGCTAGCCACGGAGGCGTCCATCCGGGAACCCAAAGCCTGCTTCCCCAGCCAGTGGGCTGGAAATGCTCTGAGCCCGTACCAGGTCCTGGGCTACCTGCTCTGCGGTCCCCGTAGCAGCAGCAGCAGCAGCAGCAGCAACTCCAGACCTAAGGTCTGTGGGAATGAATCCTTGGATTAACCCTTCAGGGTCTGACCTTGGCAGTGGAAGTCCTTAGCTTTCCCCATCCAAACCCATTTTAAAGCCTTTGCTGAGTCACCTCGCATCAACACTCTTCGGTGCAGACATGCTTTAAGTGCAGCGGCTGCTCTGACCCATCACCTTTCTCCATAGGCGTGCCGTAGCCACAAGCATCCCAGCCCCAACACTCATCTGAAGTTTATGTTTTCACATCAACAGAAACACTAACCCTCTCAGAGGTTCACCTACATTTCTTTTCAATCATTGTCTGGCCTCTCTGTCAGTCTTTGACTTACCTTCTTTCAGCTTCCACCCACCTTTCCTCCTTCAAAACACGATGGGGCTGGATTCCAGAACTGTGGTCTACAAATGAGATGATTGGATAATGACCTGAGCAAGCCTCTGCCATGGAACGAGTTCATACCCCTTCCCCAGTGACTGCCCAAAGCTGAGCTGCCACCCAGGAGCAGACAGTGTGACATGTCTGCACAATCACAACAGTGCCCCTCGGGCGCCCTGAGTCCTGAGGAGGCGTTGTCACCAAGTTTTGGCCATGATATGCAATGGCAGTAAGTCATTTATTTAATCTCGATTCTCAGAGTTGTTCGACAAGGAACACAGTCTCCTCGCCAGAGTGACCATCTGTTTTGGTTTATGCCATTGTTCCAGGGTCATTCTGTCCAGATTTGCATTTGTCTCAGACAGGAGTGTCCAGGTTTGGAAGATGTAAGTGTCCTTCCTCCTTGCTGTCTCCTCAGCTAGCCCCAGCCCACTCTTAGGACACGTGGGCCCCTGTCTAGCTACGCCTTGACTGTAGTCAGGAGAGCTTTGCACATCGTGTGCCTCTGGGCACGGGAAGAAGCCCAGCCAACAGAGGGCAGGCAGTTCGGCAGATGTGGGCAAACAAACGGGATTAAGTCAAGCCAACTCAGGCCCGGGCCCAGGCAGCGTAGGCTGCTGTGGGCGGATAATGGGAAAAGATTCACCCAAAGGTGGGTGGGCCCTGTCACCAGGCAGGGCAGGCTCGCCACGGCGGCACTGCGTGAGTCTAGATAGCACTTTTTTCTGGCTGAAGACATTATGTAAATGCCTATGGAAGAACCATTAACTGATTAACAGATGAGTATGAATTAGCTGGTATGATTAAGCGATTAATACCTATTGTGAACTAGCCGAGCCTGAAGACAATAGAGTCTGATGAAACGAGGCTAAATATTTTGCCTGTGCCATTACGGGGTTTTTAGGTAGACGTGTGGCATCTCATCTGGATGTGATTTCTTCTATTATTTTGTCACGGGGAAAGAAGAAACGATTCGGGGTGTGAGAAACCGATCTTTAGCAAACCTAAATATGTTTTACACGCAGTCACAGTGGCCCCGCGAGGAAACAGCTGCTGTCGCCACTTTACAGATGAAGCCATTGGGCTTGGAGAAAATTGTCCAAGGTGGCTGAACTGGGACTGACAGCTGAGATAGACCCATATCCCATCACTTACTCATGGGGCCAACTTTCCACGGATGATGAGAACTTTAAAGGAAACTTGTGCGTCATTCTCGAAAGAGTTGTAGGAAGTGATGATTGTGAAAATAATAAGAAGGAAAACATGAAACTGGTGATAGTGATGCCCATTTTAAATATTACGTGAGAGGTACCCTCCCAAGGCTTTTACATTATTATTATTTTTCTAATCCTGATAAAATGCCTATGGGTTAGATGCTCTGAATCTCTTTTTACACACGGGAAAATTAAGACAGTAACTGAGTGGTTGTGCCAGAATTTGAACTCAGCTCTCTCTGGTGACAAAGCCTGTGTTCCTGGCCCTTGCACTCCCTGATCCCTGGTCTGCAGGAGTGGGACCCAGAGACAGGCCAAAATTCCCAACCGAGAGAGAAGCAACAAACTCTGGGAACAGAGCTGGAGCTAGAACTTACTGTTCTCCAGAAGGATTTTAACTCAAAAAGAAAAATCCTGAGTAACATAATACTAAAAAATAGTCTAGCAGTAATAGAATAAAGTAATTAAATATTAGCTAGAAAAGCATGGAGTTAGATCTAAAAATACAGATTTTTCTTAAATTTTTTCTCTACTTTTGTAAATAAAGATTAACAGTCACACTTAGCTAATTTAATTGATTACCATTGCGATAGGGAAATAATAATGAAACCTATTAAGGTCTATTACAGGGAGAGATCAACAATCAATGATTGGAGACCTCTGGGTGCTTAGGAAATTCAAGATTAGGCTAGAGTGCTGAAATAAAGTTTTCATTTCCAAAATTTTCTAGAGATGGAGCTTAAACCAAATCCAGATTATTTGATTTGGGACAAGCCAATGAAATGCATGAATAGAAAATGGAATAGTACTAACTCTGCCTGAGTGAGGACACAAATTGATCTTGCTCAATGGAACCGAATAGAAAGCCCAGAAATAAACCCAGGCTTTATGGGCAATTAATTTATGACAAAGGAGGCAAGAATATACAATGGGGCAAAAGACAGCCTCTTCAATAAATGGTATTGGGAAAACTGGACAATGACATGCAAAAGAATGAAACTGGACCATTTTCTTACGCCGTATACCAAAATAAGTTCAAAAGGAGTAAAGACTTAAATGTAAAACCTGAAGCTATAAGACTCCCAGATGAAAACATATGCAGTAAACTCTGACATCGGTCTTAATATTTTTTTTTGATAGGTCTCCTTAGGCAAGGGCAACAAAAGCAAAAAAAAAAAAAAAAAACAAACAAAAAACAAACAAACAAACAAATAAATAAATAAATAGGACTACATCAAAGTAAAAGGCTTTTGCACAGAGAAAGAAACCATCGACAGAACAAGAAGGTAACCTCCTGTGGGAGAAGATATTTGCAAATGACATAGCCGATGAGAGGCTGGTATCCAAAATACACGACAAACTTATAAAACTCAATATCAGAAAAACAAACAAGCTGATCATAAAACGGACAGAAGACCTGAAGAGATACTTTTCCAAAGAAGACAAACAGGTGGCCAACAGGCACACAAAAAGATGCCCGACATCCCTAACCACCAGGAAAATGCCAATCAAAACCACAATGAGCTACCATCTCCCACCTGCCAGAAGGACTCTCAGGAAAAGACAAGAAATAACAAGTGTTGGCGAGGATGTGGGGAAAAAGAAACCCTCGTATACCGTGGGTGGGATTGTAATTTGGTGCAGCCGCCGTGAAAAACAGGAGGGAGGTTCCTTAAAGGATGAAAAATAGAACGACCACATGATACAGCAATCCCACTGCTGGGTATTTATCCAAAGAACATGAGACCTCCTAGAGGGCATCATGCTAATGAAATAAGTCAGACGGAGAAAGACACATACTGCATGATTTTACTTATTTGTGAAATCTAAAAAGGAAAACAAATGAACAAACTAAACCAAATAAAAACAGATTTATAGATGCGACAAGTAAACTAGGGTTGCCAGAGGAGCAGAGAGTAAGGGGATGGGCAAAATAGGTGAAGGGGAGTAAGAGGTACACACTTCTGGTGAGAAAATAAATAAGTCACGGGGAGGCGATGTGCAGCATAGAGGATGTAGCCAGTGCCATGGTAATAACCTCGAGCGGTGACAGGTGGGTGCTAGGTCTACCCAGTGGAGACCATTTCGGGACGTCTGAAAATACCGACTCTCTCTGTCGTGCGCCTGAAACTAATGTGATACTGGATGTCCACAATAACTCAATAAAAAAGATATAGCTCCGGAAAAAGGAAAAAAAAAATGGACCTGGAGGTCTTTGTCGTCAGCACATCAAAGTCGACAAACCCATGAGGCGGGGGATCGGCCCTTTCGTGCCCCCCGGTTCAGCTCCTAAGCATCCCCTCCCTGAGGCTCCCGCGCACTCACGCTGCTTCTGCAGAGGCCCAGACCTCCGTGTGGGAAGGTGTGGCCCTTGCATCGGGCTTGTCCCCCCTTTCTCAGACAGCGAATCTCTTTTGGGGGGACAGTTTTCAAGTTAATTCATCAGATAAACGCGTCCCTGCAGGAACTTAGCATAAGAGACCCTCTAGACGCGCCTGTGGGGCCTCCACTTGCCCCTGACATGCCCATGTCTCTCTCCGGTGCTGATTTTCTACACCCAACGCCTTAGGAAGTCTCTCCCGAGATCCCCTGACCCATGTCAGCGCCCCGGACACCACAAATGCATTCGTTCGTGCTTCGGATTTTTAAATATTTGCAAATAAGGTTGGAAGATGGCTCATCCCAAGGGACAGGGCATCGGTTCTGTGGAAAACTAGGCCACAGCAGCCCTAGGGGACCTGGTCCCCAGCTCCCTGGAGCAGGAGAGCAGGTAAATCAGAGCCCGCTCTGTGCCCAGTGTTGGCCAGGCCGGCCCTGTCACTGCGGTTGGGAAGCAGCTGAAGCCAGGTGGGCGAGGAGCAGAGCGGCTGAGCTCTCTCTGAGGTGGCCAGATGGCAGGGAGCTGCCTGCTGGGCACGAGAATGGCCAGCCCGGGCAGGGGCACTTTTTGCTGGAATTTGCTCTCCGTTATCAGGGCGCCAGGTGACACGGGTCATCTTCCGCTCCCAGCCAAGTTCCAGGACAACAGGAGAAATCTACCACCTGGCAGAGGCACCTCGGCGGGCCGCCCGCACATGGGCTGAGCTGCACGTCGGTGCTGGGAGAGCAAAACTCTTTCTCGTCTGGTCCTAAAGAGCTCCTCCTGTCCAGGCCCGCGCAGGGGCCCAGCCACCTGCCGGCCTCTGAGGCCCGAACTGGAAGCTCATTTACCGCCAAATCCTCCAGCTGACCCTGAGGTGTCTCCCTGTCCCGCTGCGCCCCTCACTCCAGCCCCCCGAGCCCAACCGGGCCCCCGCCCCCGCCATCTGGTTGCTTGTGTGCTGCTTATTAAAGGAATGTGGGTCGCAATGGGTTTAGCGGGGGTTGGACGAAACGACTTCACAAAGAAAGCCAGTTTTCGACCAAAACGATGGCCCAGGAAAGAGCAGGTCGGGTGTGAGGGAGGCGGGGGCAGTGCCTTCCGACAGGGCCTGCAAGCTCCTCTGGTGGGAATGGGAACAAGGAAAGGAAGGATTCCAGAAAGATCTGCCTTCCAGGCCCCCTTTCCAGCCGCACCAAGAGCCTCGAACTTCTCAGTGACTGGCGGGTGCTGCAGACAGCATCGGGATCAGAACTGCCGGGGACCTTACAGTCCCTCGGGGTGACCGCACTCAGGCACCGGTGAGTGCTCCGTGTTGATGATGGGATCGCCACCCACGGATTTTGTTAACATTTATTAACATTTGCCTACCTTTTGGGATCCCTCTGCCCCTCCCGTCCCTGCCCATAATCTGAGAAAGCCCCTGTGATGTGCAAATCACGGTAGAGAAAAAGGATGGGCGAGTCCCCACAGAGGGAACTGTGAATGTCATCTGGTCTGCCCTCCAAATTGTCGGCAACAGACCTCGGCAACAGACCTCTTCGAACACGGGTCGGGGAATCTGGTTTAGGATAAAGAGCTGATTCTTAGTCCTGTGACACCATTCCTTTGTTTTTCACACAAAAAAAGACATCTTTAGGCCTCTGGAGAATAAGTGCTGACTTGGGGCCCGAGGTGAACAACCTTTATAGGTGTTGGTCAATCCAAGAATAATACGAAAAATGGGACAATCTGAGGACCCCTTGGGTGTTGTCCTACTGGGGTCTGAAGAGCGTTGTATGTGGTAGATGGGAGATAGGACCCTGGAGATGCAGGAGCTGCAGGAGCCCGAGGAGTCTTCAAGGGGTGTGTGTGTGTATAGGGGGGGTTAGGGTCACTGCTGGGAGGTGGCCAGACTCTGACCCCAGTGAGGTGCCAGGAGCGGGGAGAGAGCAGGCAGAGAGGCCCTGTGTGCAAGCTGAAGGACAGACACACAGACAAGGCGGGATGAGGGTGAGGACAGGGCCGGCCAGGTGATGGCCTTGGAGAATGTTCTCCGGTGAGCCAGCTTCTGCTAGCGCTCAAACAAACAAAAAACCTACGAAGCGAACAATTTTCCTTATCACATGGGATCCATCCTCCTCAACCAGGAGAAGCAGCTAAGAACCCTGGGTACTCAATCAGGTGCCATCCAGACACAGATCCCACCAGAATGGACCCTAGAAGAGTCGGAGCCTTTCAACGCAGTGTCGACAGGATGCTCGCACCTGGTGGTCTCTTTTGAAAGGAAGGAGAAGAGTGAGTGAGAGTAAAAGTGAGTGACGGGGAAATCACCTGGGTGGCTCCTAGCACTGACCTCAGGCCAAGACCAGCCCAGAAGGTGGGCATCCCTGACATTAAGCTTTAACCCTGATCCCTTCCCCGGGAACAGAATGGGGTGCAGATCCTGGGAAACCAGGCTGAAGAGAAATTAGCCTTCACCAGCTGCTCCTGTAATTACATTGAAATTCAGTTAAACTGATTTCTTGCACTTGATAAAAGCAGTTGTCTCTCCAAATTACCCTCAGACACAATAAAAATACACTATTCCACACGCAGCATAGGCATACCGTGGCCAGGTTAAGAAGGCCTCTCTCTCGGGGTCTCTCTGTCTCCCTGTTTTGCTTGTCCCTTCGCTGGGACACAGTATTTTGTCAAGGGCTCCGAAGGCTGAATTGCCCTATTAGCATAAGATCCTGTGACTCATTGACTCACAGATTGTAAATCAGACCAACATTGGATTTTAATTAATTACATTAATTTTAAGGGGAAACAACACAACTGAAAAGTCTGCAGTGCTTCATTTACCGAGAAACTCTGAAATGTCTTTTATTTTTAGCAAGAGCCATAAAAACATCTCATACTGAACTAATGTAAAAACCAAGGAAGGGTTGTATTACTCAGCGTGATCACGCCCTTTAAAAGGCTTTGACATTTTCTTTATTTTTGAAAGTTTTTTTAGGAAGGAAAAAAAAAAAATATATATATGTATTATATTCCATACACATCCGCACAGGCACATCCTCCATCAGACCCTCTCTGTAACTGCATTCCCTGCCGTCCATAACCCAGTAGAAGGTGTTTCTACCTTATACTTAGATGATCTCATTTATTAATGACTAAATAATCATAAAGAACTTGCAGTTAGTTAACTTTATCCAAGAGACTGCCCTGCGGTGAGAAACTCTCAAATATTTGTTGTGTGCACGTGTGCAATTAATTTAGCATTTGTTATTCATTTGCATTTACTCATTCACTCACCTACTCTGTGTCTGGCACCTGTGCAGGTGCTGGGAGCATAAAGGTGAATTTTAAAAGACCGCGGCCTAGCGGAGGGAGTAAACAGGGTCCAACATGGTTAAGTGGCATGATGGAATTTAGGACACAGGGAGGAATGAGGAGCATCTGGGAACACCTGGGGGCAACAGGGAAGACTCAGAGTTGGAGGCATAAAGGAGAATCAACAGCAAAGATGGACAGGCTGTAGTTGGGGAGAAACTGGTACCCAGCGGTGCGTGCCAGGTGCTGCCGGGGGCTGGAGAGTCCAGCAGTGAACGAGCTAGACACAGGCACCAACCTTTTGGAGTTTACAATCTAGTCGGGAGACATGAATAAAAAATAATAGGAATTATTATTATAAGAAAGGTTAAAGGGACTTCTTTAAGAAGAAGAAAAAAGGTTAAAAATATAAATTACAACAAATGGCAATAACTATATATTTATTAACAATTATTTTAAATATAAATGGATTAAATACTCTAAGCAAAGGACTGGGGCGGCTGAATGGATAAGAAAACAAGACCCTTCCATGTGCTGCCTACATGAGACTCACTTCAGATCGAAAGACAGTTACATCAATGTCTAACTACTAGGTTAGACACCTGAAAGCAACATATAATATCGTATGTCAACCGTCATTAAAAAATAAAAAATAAGTTAAAAAATTTTAAGTAAACAAAACAGAACAAAAATATAATAAAATAAAATTTATAGGAAACAAACAAAAGAAAGGCCGCAGGAATTAAGTGTTCGTTCTGGTTCAGAGCTTTAAGGAAAAGTCTAGGAGCGTTAAGAACATACTCTGCAGGGAGCTAAGCTGTGTGGTGAAACTAAGGATAGGCTTCTTGGAGAAAGTGACGTTGAGCAGGTTGGTAGGCGAGGCCAGCCAGGAGGAGGAGGGATGGTGGAAAAAGCGTTCCGGGGAGAAGATACTCAAAGCACTAAGAGGAGAGGAAGCTTGGACTTTGCCAGAAACTGAAAAGAAGCAGGAGAGACTGAGCCATAACGAGGGGAGTCTGAGTGTCTCACCTGCTTTCGAGAGTCTTAAGACTCGGCGGGAGAGGTGGGCAGGAGCAGATCATACAAGATTTGGGCTCTAGGACAAGAGTAATAGAAGCACAGAAACACAGTCCTAGGAAAAAAGGCATCTGTTTCGGGGAGAATTAAATTATCATTTAAAGTGTCTAGCCCTGTGCCTGAGACGAGAGAAAACGATTCTCCCGCTTTCTGTCCCCAGCTTCGGTCCGTCTACGAGGCCAGTCCATGCCCTCTGCATCTTCATCTGGTGTGTTTTTTGTCCCGTAGGTTCTGATTTTGATTCCTAACCTACTTTTCCAACTCGTCCCATGATTTGTGTGATGACTAGCCATCTGGACGATGGCAGAGCTCACTCGTTCAATTATTCACCCAACAAATGCTTATTGAACACCCCTTTTGTGCAGAGACTCATTCCTCGCTGAGTCGACAGTATCACAAAGGTTTACGATTCTTGCATGAAAATTATAACATTGACTGTTAGACCGGAGGCCCCAGAAAGTGCAAATTAACACTACGAAGAGCTACCCCGCCTGATCTCAATCCCGTCTGATCTCGGAAGCCAAGCAGGTGGGGCCTGGTTAGTACTTGGATGGGAAGCCATCTAGAAAGGCCGGGTGCTATAGGCATAATAAAAAAATAATAAAATAAGAGACTCTAAGCTGACAAGGTCAACCAAGGGTTGCTTTGCCTAAAAACAAAAACAAAACCAACCAACCAAACAAACAAAAAACACCAGAATTGCTTATAATGACTCAAAACTAGAAACGGGCCAAACGTTCTTCCACAAAGAATGGATAAATAAAATGGGAAACTTATTAATTTATTGTTAATAATTTATTAATCTATTAAATAAGTTGGGTAATGGATAAATAGATAATATCTTTGGATATTAATCCAGGCAGTAAAATCTGGGTGCACGTGTGGCTATTTTCTCTGCGTAGGATGGGATTGAGGGACATTTTACAACTCCGAAGTTGGACTGCCTACCTCCCCCGTGGGAAAAAGCCAACCTTCAGAGAGGAGTGAGAAGGCCGCGTGAGCCACCAGCAGAGGAAAACAGAGCAAGAGCACGCTGGATTGCCATTTTTTCCTATTTCCCGCTCCTTGAGAAGTCTCACGGCCTTGGGGGTCTGTGAGACACCCCAGGAACGTTTTAATAAATCCCCTTTCTGGTGTGAACGAGGGCAAGTTGCTTTTTGCTAGGAGACGAGGAAAAAAGGCCTCCACTAACACGCAGGGTTGAAAACTGGAATGCGATCCAGCCCCGGGTCCCCCAGGATCAGCTGCAGCTACATGGAGCTTCCGACCAAGCATCGGCTCCAGCGCTGAGCCTTGTGCCCTTGTCCCTGTGGCTGCTTTTTCCTAAATAGACTGACGTTCAAATTGCAAAGTTGGACGGCAGATGCCCCACATGCGGCGTTGCCTGCATTTACATTTATTTTCTTAACATCTTGAAAGAAAGATGGGGCTGAGCCTGCCAAATCTCTAAGCACCTTATAATAACCTATTCAGACTTCATACGGAAGGATTGATTTAGCCATTTCACACATTAATTCAGCAGCGAACCAACTCGCCTACCTTTCTCCGTACCCAAGGCCGGCCGGGGATTGTAAATGCGACTGTGGCTTTACCTGAAAATAATATATGTTTATGTTTACAGCCAGACTTGGGGAAAAAAAAACAAAAAAGCAACCGAAAGAGATGGAGACGCGACTAAGCCATTCCAATGGAGATGATTCCATGAGCTCTTAATTTCTTTCCTTCCTTCTCAGGATGTTCTCCCAAATGCCCTTCCTTCACTCGCCCCCAGAAGGCGTTGGACACTGACCAGGGGGCTTTGGCGTGCCCTCCCGTGGGGCAAACATACAGGGCCCTGGGACAACCTAGCTAAAGAAGAGAAACTGAGTTTTGGTGGGAGAGAAAGAAAAAGTACATTATTGAGAACATGGAGGCCTCAAACATGGAAGGTGAAAGGGGTTTCACGAAATGAAAGACGCCCTCCCTGGGGAGAGAGCCTTCCTGATTCTGAAACCGTCTTTGCCTCTCTCAAGTGCGCACGCATTTTCTTCTTCTTTATTGATGTGGGTCCTGTTTGTTTGCTTGTTTGTTTGTTTGTTTGTATTCCAGGCTTGAGATGCGTCGCCTTCCCGGCCCAGCCACAGTCCATGAATTTGTCGTTTAACCCAAATCTAATCGAGTGTGGTCGGCAAAAGGAGAGGAGGACGCATCTCACACCCAAGTGGCCTGCCCCGTAAACAAAGGGGAGTCTCGCGGTGCCAGCTCTTGGCTTCAGCGGGGCCCAGCGGGAAGCTGGCGTCCCCGTGCCAGGGTGAGGGCAGCCACCGAAGCAGATGCTGGGCCACCGAGAAGAACGATCGATTTCAAATGCTCAGATTCCTCAGGGCGGCTGCCCTTCTCCTCTCTGCGGGAGGGGGGAGGGAGCCGGGAGCCGTGGTGTCCACCGCTGGCTGCCAACGCAGCTCGAGTTGGGAGAGTTGTCACCAGCCTCTGGCTCCAAGCAGGAGGTTCGTTAGGAACCAGCCTTGTCTATTTATGAAGATTTATGGAGACGCCGACAAAAATTAGGCTTCGGAGCAGAACCCAGGTGAGCTCTCTGCCCGACATGGAAGATTCGGGAAGGCAGTCTGGATGATCAAGAATGATGTCCTTCTCCCTCTGGTTCCCTTTGGTGTTCCAATCCCAGGCCTGGCCCGAGAGGAGAAGCGAGGTGGGCCATGCACGGCTTCTGGCTGTACGCGTCCTTCTTCAGAGAGAAAGAGAGAGACTGGCACTTCTCGTGGCATCTCACACAGAGGAGAAAGGCCAAGATAAATGGATAGTTTCAAGGTCATTAGCTTCCTGAGCTCACAGTTTGCTTTCTCTGCCAGAGGACTGCGTGGGGAGGTTATAAATGTTTTGCGGCTGGACCAGGGGAGTCCATTGTTGGACCCAGGGCCCTGAGAGCCGCTGCCAGGGGCAGTTTTGGATTCTGGGCCTGTGGAGTGTGCCTTCTCCGCCTTCACACGCTCGCTCTGAAAGAGTTTGAATAGCAGCGCATGGGGTCCGGCCTCCGGGACACTCCAGGGCCCCCGTCACAGGTGACAAACCTTCGGAGAAGGGACCTAAGAGAGGCCCAGGAAAGAACTCAAAACTGTCCCATTGGCATTCGGTGCTTATAACCTCAGGGGTCAAGAGAGACAGGAACTAAAAAGAGGAGGAGGAGGAGGATGTAGGTGGCCCGATGGTGGGTGGGTGGGGGAAAAAAAGCCAAGTTAAAGTCTCAACGATATTCGTAATCCTGAATTCATCCCCGAGCCTCGATGGACATGGACGCATTTTCACTTCGGCGCGTACGTGCCGTGTCCAGGTGATGCGACTTAGACGCAGATTCCCACGTATCAGCAGAGACCTCATTCTTCTCCCTTCACGTGGCCACAGGAGAGGTCGCGTTAGTGACATCTCAGTCTTGGTCTTTCCACTATTTCTGGGTATTCGGGTCGACCCCGGGGTGAAATAGATGTGCACCCCACATTCGAGCACACACGCGTGTGTAATATATATAACTAATATATATGACATATACGTATTTTTTTTTAATTTGTCCTCGTCATAGAGCTGGTCCTTTTCTCTTGCATCACTTCTCCAGTTACCAGGATGAAGAATATACATCTTCATCGTCCTCATTATTGACGACCAGTTGTTTTCCTGAGAAATGGAAACCAGTGTGGTGGGGGTGTGCAAACCAAGGCAGGCCCTCTCGTCGCAGTCCGTGCCGACTGTTGTCACCTCTTCATTTACCTTCTTGCACAGACTGCCCCCTTCCAGTTCCTTCCGCTGCAGTTGTCCTTCTTTCTTGTACTCAGTTTCCTAACCATCCTCACTCGTGTGCTCTCCGTCTCTCTCCTCGCCACTGTCATTTAGTGAAGCAGCCAGCTCACTGCGCATTTGGCAAACGCCTGGCCCACCCAATTAAATGGCCTAGAGAGGTACTTGCTGCCAGCCCATGAAACAGCTGCCGTGAGGCTCGACCTCCAGACACGGAGGTCCCCTCACTTCTTCTCTGTGCTGAGCCTCGGCATTTTCCAAATTCACTCTCGGGGTGTGGTCAGCGAGTTGGGGCGGGGGTAAGAGGTGAGGCACTGACCATGGCCCATGTCCCCTGGTTCAGAGATTTAGATGTGGGAAGGCCAGGAGCAGGAATGATGTGATTTCCAGAGGGAACTATCTGCCCCATGGTTCACTGCTCAGGAAAGACCCCCGTGGCCAGATAACCCCGCAGACGTCCATCCTCCCCTTTATCTAAGATGGACGCTCACTGCTTCCCTAGAGAAGGACGGGGGCAGGCACCCGCCACAGGCTCTGTAGGACGAAAAAGTACACCAGACCGGGTCTTTCCCTCCATGGGAGGAGGGATAGGGCCCTGGAGGGAGCACACAAACCTGAGATCTCTTGCAATGTGACGACTACCTGGGATTCTAGATTCTCTGGGAATATCCCTCAAACCCTCATTCCCAGAGTCAACCTGTTGGGATTAACCAAAGAGCAGGAACTGATGAAATAATTACAAATTAGTAGTTGATAGTCGGGCACAGGGAGCGTGGCAGAGGGAATGCAGTTGGCATTAATGCTACGGCTAGTGGAGGGCCCGGGGAGAGGGGAGCAACTGGGGGGGACCATTTTATGAACGTTATAGATGTCTAACCGATGCACTGCGTACTTGCAACTAATTTAAATAAATAAATTTATTTTTTTTTTAAAAAAGAGCAAAACAAAACAAAACACCCCAGACATGGCAATGCCAGGGTCCTCGGTACCTGTGGGTACCCATATCTTTCTTGGATCCATCTGTAATTGTGGGTTTATGATGCTCATAAATGGGTAGTCTGAGCAGTTTAATTTGTTGGTGCTTCAGGAAAAAGCAGCTGAGACTTCTCAGTAGAGCAAGTCAGCGACGTTAGCCCTGCAGGGTTTTGGCTGGACAGACCCTTTCCACTCGCTTCCATGGGCATCTCAGCGGCTCTGTCCCCCACACTTCATACCCCATGCAGGGAAGAGGATGGGAGAAGCTACAATAAACGGGCGTTGAGCAAAAGAATAAGCAAAAACGCGCTATTGTCCCCACTTTAGTGACGAGGAGACTCCGGTTAAGAAAAGTTTCAACAGCTTGCACTGGGGACGTGGGTGTTTAGCTGGACACCTGGACCAGAATCAGGTCTTCCACCTGCTGGCTGGCCTCTTTCCTCTTTGCCTGTCTTATGGGGTGGCGACGACTAATTTTTGCTCCTGTCCTCATAGGACCAAATTTGAGAAACTAAAGCAGCATAAAGAAGGACTCATTCACCATCAAGGAGGCATAGCATCGGCCTGTACCAGGGGCAAGTGGTGGATTCTCTCTCCCAGGAGAGACTTTTAGAGAAAGAGCGGATCGATTACCTGTTGCAGAAGGTACCCCCCAATCTACCACCCCATCCCCAAATGCCACGTAGCTTTGTGCTGTTCACGGGGCGTTTTCCTTTGCATCACCCCCTGGATTCTCCTAGCAACTCCGTACGTAGACGTACTGTTGCATTTACTGATGAGGAAGCTGGAATGAAAAGCAGCCCTGTTCTCTCCGTGATTACACAGCCAGGGAGAGGCAAAGCCAAGATCAGAACATCCGGCATTGCCCATAAATAGTCAGCACCAAGGATTAGGGAGAGAAGCTGGGGATCATCATAATAGCTAACGTGGCTTAAGCACTAGAGTGCCAGATGTCAACCCATCTGATTCTCACAGCAGCCCAACCAAGTGAGCACCACGCTCATCTCCTTTTTTTTTTTTTTTTTTTTCAGGTGAGAAAATCGAGGTAAAGAGAAAATAGCAGCTTGCTCAAGGTCACCCAGCGGGTAAGTTGCAGAGGCAGGATCTGAACCCAGACGGTCTGACGTTAGACCCTCACCACTGACCACGTGTCTCCCAGGAGGGTGAGGATGTGTCTTATCATGCGGCTTCTGGAGGGTTTGCTTGCTTCTTTAAGGATGGTGTTAGAGTGAGCTTCGGCCACCCCAAAACCATGGGAACCTCCCCCCCACACACACACAGACGCGGGACAGGCCGGTGCATGAACTGGTCCCACAGCTCAGACGGCTTTCCGACCTCAGCTCTCAAAGGGCAGGAGCACATGAGCGGTGCCACCAGGAATGCATGCAGTGGCCTGGCATCATGGGGCGTGTCCGGGCTATGAGGGGAAGTCCTGGGGCTGGGCACGGGTCTGCGTGGTGTCCCCGAGTCCCTGAGGGAGAGGAGGCAGCCTAAAGCAAAGACACATGAACAGGAGCAGGGGATC
Source organism: Cynopterus sphinx (assembly GCA_030015415.1). Lineage (NCBI taxonomy): Eukaryota > Metazoa > Chordata > Mammalia > Chiroptera > Pteropodidae > Cynopterus > Cynopterus sphinx. The sequence continues at coordinate 17,930,837 of CM057394.1, forward strand.
ACTCCGACGCCTCGGTAGTCCGCTAGCAGCCTGACACGGTCGGGGACCCCCTCCGCCAAAAGAAAAGCCGTGGCTTTTGCAGTTTTCTTTGAAACTGCTCCCCTCCGGTTGGGACCCGCCAGCCCCCAAATGTCAGAGAGGGCCAGGGGTCTGGAGAGTTGCTGGATGGAGCGACTTGGCCCCAGCAGCGGAAGGTGGGTTGGCAGGGCTCCGCCAGGCCCGGGTTGCAAGGTGACACGCGTGACTGCTCCCGGCAGCAGCGTGGGTTCTGACACCGGGCCCGGGAGGCCTGGCGGCTCCGAGGTTGGGGACTGGAGCCGACACCCCCAGAGTTGGACAATCGGACTGTTCACAGTTGGGCCGCTCTGGGCTGCAACCAGCGCTGGCTTCCACTGGATGCCATTTGTCCTTTTCAGAAGCCTCTCCGCTCAGGTCTCCCTTATTTTTCCTTCTGTTTCCATCCTCGTCCCACACGAAGGAAGAGGCTAAGGGATCAAGGGTCCCCCTCCCCTATACCCAATGAGCTCGTTCATGTATTAAGTCACCCCTTAATCAGTCACATTGAATCATTCCACCATTTACCGGCCCTGACTATGGGCTGAGGCCTATGCCAGGCACTGTTCCTGCAGCACGAATGTGAGGGAAACACCGCACCTCCCTCCCTCATGGAGTTTCTCGTCTGGGAGGTCAAAACGAATATTGCTTCAGCAGAAAAATGATTAAGTGGCTCTGCGAACCGCTGGAACTGCTAGAACCAGAGAGGGCGGACGTCGGTTACTCATGGTCCCTATGGAAAGTGTCCCTGGTTGCTGTCCACGGTGTGAGCATCCTATACTTCTCTGTGTCTTCAGAGAGCTGACAGGAGCTGGAACTGGAGGGGTTTGGAGCCCAGGTCCCTGGCCACCCTGGTGACCTCTACCTCCTCGCCACGATGGCCCTGAGAAAGCAGCGTGAGCCGTTGCCAGACAGCACCTCCAGGTCTCCCCCCGCAGGGAGGAAATGCGGAGAAGGGACAGCGACAACTGCCTGCGAGGAAGCATTTCTAAAAGAAATCTCGTGCTGGAGAACGCATTCATGGATAGCTGCTACATCTTGGCGATTTGATATGTGTCGCCTGTAATTTTGGAATGTGTGGTGTCAGATGGGTACCGTACTTAGCGGGGCGATCACTTCGTAAAGTATGTAAATTCCTAATCCCTATGCCGTGCACCTGAAACTTATATTGTATGCCAACTGTCATTGAAAAATAAAAAAAATATATATTTTAAAAAGAGGTAGGATGCCAATTTTGGGAATTTGAATGAAAAGAGTTCATCTAAGGAAAGAGTGGAGAGAGAGAACCCTGCCGATCAGTACTTTGCAGTTTAAAGAGAACCACTAACGAGGAGTGGTGTCCAGTTAGAAGGCCGAGGCAGCACAGGTCCATTTTCCAGCTTACTTCCAGAAAGCCTCTTCTCAGATTCAGAAGGGGTTCGGATTATAGTTGATTGAGGAACTAAAACAGGTAGATAATTGTTCCCCAGAACTCTCTCCATCAGCCTCTCAAAGGCCAACGGATTCCAAAAAGCTCGTTCAAAAGCTTGAAGGTGTCGGTCACGGTACACCTCAGCCGGAGGACGTGGGGAAGGAAGAACATTCAGGGGCAGAGGTGGAGGGAGAAGCAACGTGGACCCGAGAAGCCCTTCACTCAACACGGGGGTATGTCAAGTAGAAGAACTCCTTTCCCCCAGACGTTGCAATGGTGGCTTTGTCTGAGTTTTCAAATTTGGAGTCTTAAAACGCTTGATGGGACAAATCTCCAGCGCAGGAATTTTTTCATGGCCCCTTTCGAATTGACATCTTTCCAGTAGATCACATTGCTTCAACTTCGTAAGAAAAAGGGTCTTCAAAATTTTTAAGACTCGGGGTTTCCCAAAGAAGAGACTTCGAAGAAGACCGCGGACTGGTGGTGTTTGGCTCCCTTGGAAACATCTAGAATGTGAAAAGTAGTTGAGATGAGTTTCAGTGACGCCTTCCAGTTCTGACACTGGAGCCTGTAGCATTCCAGCCTCTCCCGACTTCCCGTTTCCCGTCGTGGCCGCCACTAAGGGGTCTTGGAGGCTGGAGACACACAGCGGCCTTCGACTCTTCCAGCCCTTGTCACTACAGGGAGGTGGTGGCAGCACCACCGTGGTACTGAGTATTTTGGAATTGACTAGACGATTCCTTAGATGCTCCACTTATAGAGGCATGAGTGTAGCTTATAGATAGTTTTAAATACTTTTAAAAGTATTAAAATACTTCATAAATACTTTTAAATACTATATAAATACTTTGTTTAAATTTATAAATACTATATAAATACTTTTGCGTGACTCCTTCAAGTGCCTAGAGGGGAAGGGACTAATGATGACTGCTAATCGTTACCTGAGAATCATCATTTTGGTGGTATTGGATGTAACTTTTTAAATTTTTAAATTTAAATTTTTAAATTTGTTTAAATTAATACTGTTCATGCCCCGGGATAGTGATTTCTCGCTTAAAGATCCAGTCTGCGTGGGTTCTGTGAGTAGCGCTGGCATTCTCTTTACCTATCAATTCCCTATCTTCCCCCTATCGAAACACTTCTGAAAGGCAATTAAAATTATTGAATATCCTCGTTAGGTGATCTGAACTTACTTTTGATTGCGAGGAGCGGGTTCCTTTTTATCCCAGTAGAAAGAAGCTGGAAACATTCCTGCCTTGCCCTTCACATTTGATTGATACTTTTCACTTGGAAAGCTAATTATATCTGATGTGAAGGGAAAATGGAATCCAGAAATATGGGCGTTCTTTTCATGAATTCTCACTCTGAAATGTGGGTCATCTGTTCAGTTTTCTCATGTCTCAGTTTACCCGTCGACCGGCTAAGGAGATATTCCCTGTCCTCCAAGAAGAGTGAGGTATGAGATCGACCGCTATAGCCCGTGGAATCACAGAATCTCAGCCCAGGAACGACGTCCAAGGTCATGTCTTACCCTTTGCTCATTGCAAGGATGCCCTCTGCAGGGTCCCGTGACACGGGGCATTCAGCCCTGGGTAACGCTTGCAGGGCCTAGAGTCCTCCATATTCAAGGCCTAATCGAATAGGTCTGAATGGGTCTAATTGTTAGAACTTTCTTCCTTATACAGGTGACCCATGAACAACACAGGGCTTAGGGGTAACCCACGCAGTCGAAAATCTGCATATAACTTTTGATTCCCCCAAAACTAACTCTAGTCATCCCTCAGCACCTGCAGGGAGCGGGTTCCCAGACCCTCGTGGATGCCCAAACCTGTGGGTGCTCAAATCCCTTACATACAGTGGCGCGGAGCAATTCGTCCAGTGGGACCTCTGTATCTGCGGATTCCCAGCAGCAGATCAAAAAACCGTTTTGAACACACAACACAATTGGTTGAAAATTCGTGGGTGAAACCAGGGGACAAAAAAGGTGGAGCGAATATTTATTGAACAACAAACAATCCATTGATACGTGGACCTGCCCAGTTCAGACCCGGGTCATCCAAGGGTCCACAAAAACGCTCCTACGACGTCTGTGGGTTGTAGCTCTGCCTCTCGCAGCAAAGCAGAACCGATGGGATGTCAGCTCTTCAGCCTGCCTTCTCTTCTACAGGGGTCTGTTTAAGCTGTGCGAGGTGCACCGTTTAAAAGAGCATTTGGAGAAAAATAAATGTATTTACACTTGTCGTGGCCATTCCTGCTGTTAGTGACCTCTCAGGGTAGCAAACGGAACAGCTCCCACGGGAGTGAGAAGCCTGTCGTGCACGTGGGTTGAACATACTCGGCTTCTGAGACACGGGAACCTCATTTCTGTACCACAGGCCGCTAAATTCTGCCTGAACGATGGCTTCTCTCTCACCTGCGACGTTGATGCAATTAATGAGATGCTGCATTTTAAGTCCGCCCGGGAAGCAAAGGCCCCGAGTGTCCCATACGACTTGCCGATACGTCTCATAAGTGTTAGCACTTACATCCAGACATCGCAGGGCTGTGTGGGAGAAACTTTTATGGAAGGCCCTACCCCAGGGCTAGAGGAAGTATAGTTTAATTATTTATTCCAAAAATATGTGTTGGATACCTGTTATGTGCCATTCCATGTGCTAGATGCTTGTGTCGCATCAGAGAACAAACAGACAAAATTTCTTAGCCCGATAAAGCTTACATGCTTACGAGGGGCTCTAAAAACTGTGCAATAAAACATCAGAATGTAAGTAAACGATACTGCGGGTTGCAGATGGCGAGTGCTTTCCAGAATAAAAACAGAACGTGCTTATGGCCAGGAATCCTGGGAGAGTGAGACTGTAAACGGGGAGTCGGCGTGGGCATCCTTGAGACAGCCGGACGAGGGATGACCGGGGAGGTAGGGGGAAATCGAGGAAGTGAAATATCAAAATGTTGTCTCAAATGCTTTAAAAGTCACGGTGGAAATCATGGAGGGGTGCCTTTAAAATACTTACTATGATTTGATTATCAGGAGCCGCAGCTTTGTGAAAACCTCGTCTTGCGTGTTGAGTGTCGGGGGTCTGTAGGCCGAGGGGGGGAAACATGAAGTTGCTACTGGGCCGAGTATGATGGTGCCCTGAACCAAAGGCTGTTCTGTGCAACTGGAAGATTCGAGAGGTGAATCTGCAGAGCCAGCGTCACACGCAAACGGACAGCCTAAGGCAAGAAGAGCCCACCTGCTCCGAGACGATGGCTCCACAGTACGGAGGAGGAGGGTGGCGCCCACCCGAGTGGCCGGAGACAAGATACAAACAAGGAGGACGCCCGGCTTTGCCCACTGTGGCTGAGGGTGTGGGGGAAACAGATGTCCTGGGTGATGTCTCTCCACGCTGCTCCGAAAGCAGAAGGAATCAGGGGGACACTCCCCCGATTCGAGCTGAGAGTGAAGGCTTTGCTCGCTCTCTCGGTTCTGACCCAGGTGGACATGTGTCTCGGGCCCAAATCCTAAGGAGACTCCCTGCTGAGCCCAAAGACAGGACGTCAGTTCTGAAGCCTCGGATCTAGGAAGACAAAGATGGAGATTTTTTGTCAGAAGAAACTATCATCTCAAGAGTCGAACGTCTCTGGGAAAGTGGATCAAAAAATTGGGGAATTCTGAAGAAGGGGCTGTGGTTCTTTGTGCCTTCGGAGCCACGCCTGTGGCAGGTCTCTGCAGCACACCGTCCTCCACCTCAGGATGGCGTCCTTGGGCCTAAAGGAGTTTTGTGTGCGTTATCGTGAGGGAACCAGAGAGCTGAGGGAACCCTGAGGTCTTAGGGATGCAGGTTCACCGAAGGGCATTCCCCACACGATGCCTCTTCTCTTGAGGACTTGGGGTGGCCCATCCCATCCACGAGGCACCACGAAAGGTATTTAGGGGCCCAAGGAAATGTGTGAGAACTGAACAATCAATTGGCCCGAAAGGAAACTGCACAATTGAAAGGAATAAACAGTCCTTTGCATAAGACGACATGATGACCGCTCCTTTACCTGCTCAAGTTGGTAGGCATAAAGTCACCCTGAACTTGAAAACAACGTATCACCCTGAACTTGAAAACAACGTGCGGCCATTCTCCTTACAAGGATTCTGATGCAGACACGAGAGCTTCCAACCAACTGCTGTCAATCACGGTTTAAATTACTCATAGCTAAAGAGTTTCAAAAGCGAAACTATAATTTTAAAGTTTATTTTTATAGCAAAAAAAAAAAGGAAAAAAGAAAAAACAAAATCCCCTACCCCGTATTGTGTGGTGTGGGTCCGTTTTAGTACCTGTGGTGGGGAGTGGAGTCTGGACCCCCAACAGGGAGCCTAGGGACTGAGAGGGTGTGAACGTAGCTCTGGCCTGAGGCCACACGGTGGGTGTCAGGGGGACAGAGTACAGTCAGGAAGCCAAGGTACATGGAGACAAAGTGACAGTTACGTCGCAGGCTTTAGGGAAAGCGCCTCCATCCAGGTCACCTCGGGTTTTCAGTGAAGGCCTCTCAGCCGCAGCTTCCTGAGCTCCAGCTCTGCCCAGCCCCCTCCCCTCACCTCTCCACCTCCCTCCTTCCATAACGCGGCCTCATTCATTTACTTCAGTGACTCCTTTCTGGAACAAATTCTCACGCAGCAATCCTTTCCAGAATGCTGCAGTGACAGAGTTCTCAAAGGCCGTGATTGATGGGATTTGAAACACTCTTTCTTTTGGGAAATATTTATATTTGATCCCTTCTGGACAGACGGCACATAACTCGAGGCTTATCACGTTGCTGGAAGTCACGGGCAGGCTCTGAGCGACAGCCACCCCGAGCGGCGGAGGCCTGGGGAGGAAAGATTAATATCCACGTGTGCCCTGCCGTCCCCAGCCCCTGATAACTGTAAACAACGTTGGGGCAGGACCAGGCTGCGTCATGATGTATTCCACGGTGGCGCTGGTTCTGGTTGTTGTGCCTTCCGTGGTGATTTATCCTTCTCTGCAGTGACACCAACCCAGGCCCTTGCCTGACGTTCTGGAATGGACGTAGGGTCTGCTGGCCGCAACGGTGGTGAATTTGTGCTTCTGTCAGGACCTTTTTAACCTGAGCTAGACCTGACCTCCTGCTCCAAGCTGGAAAGGGACCAAACATACATTTTTGCAAATCCCTGGTGTTGCAGGTATGACAGGAAGACGCTCGTGGCCACTGCGGAGGAGACGTGGTACGAATCGTGCGAAGGTCGAATTTGAGATGAAAACCATCTTCTCCGTTTTTTTCTTACCTTTTGGCAGAAATAAGGCAGGGAGGGAGCGATTAGCACAGACTTGTCTGTTTGCCACCGCCGACACCCTGCGGAGACGAAAGGGGAGCCTTGGGAGCTGGATCTTCCCAAATCTGCAAATCGAGTCGAGGCTGCTCATCTCTCTCCGGGTCTTTATTGGAGGCAGGTGTGGGCTTTCGTGTGCACGTACACCCATCCCACGAGTGGGGCAAGCCAGGGAACCCAGGACAGCCTCAGGCTGCCTCTGAATGCAACGATTTTCTCTGAAACAGGGTGCGGGGACTCAAGGAGGTCCACGGAAAAAGGCCCATGTGAAAAGGCTGTGTTTCTTTGGATCCCATTCCCTTCTGCGAAGTGTGGGAGCAGTCTGAAATATCAAGAAAACAAAGAAAAAGAGAGGAAAATCTGGTTTTTCCTATCTGAGAAGATCTTTCTATTTGATTCAAAGCGCTTGCCTTTTTTTTTTTTTTTATTCCTATGAGGAGCCCAAGGATTTGGGGTTAGGAAATGATATTTGAGTTGCGACTCTTCATTTCAACACATAACTTAGGAAGGAAACAGCTGCGTTTGAGACCCCAAACTTTCTTTTTTAAAGGTATTTGTTCTAGATTCTCAGTTTGGAGACAGAAAATGAACCTGGCAAAGCAGTGGAGAGGGTGACTGTCCCCGAGGCTTCGCCTGGATGGGAGCTCAGACCCCTCCCGCCCCCCCAGTCAGTGCTGGGCTGCGGGCTGGCCTTCCCTGATGCCCTCTCAGTGTCCTTGCTCACCCACAGATTGTCCCCAGTTTCAAGCGCTTGTCAACGAGCTAAGATGACAAATTTGCCTGGGATGATGCGCTGAGGCAATCCGCATTTGAGCTGAAGTCTCCTGGAATCATCTCTGCTGGGCTGCGGAGCCGGCCGTGACTCTGAGGGCAGACTTTCAGGTGAGTGAGTGCAAATCCAGGGAAAACAGAAGCGCGCTGGGATCCGTCGCCCCCGTGCCCCCCTTCCCACTGGGTGGCACATAAGATGCAACCCCTTTCCTGCCTTCTTTCTGCAATTTCGACACGTGGAAGCCTGATTCAACCGCGAGACAATAGAAATGTCACACGTGCGATGGGAAGTGACATCCATTTGCGAAGTTAAAACACAAACGAAGGGGAACGACAGTGAGTTTCGCTACACACCAGTGCTCTGCACAGTACTTTGTCATCGATGCTGGGTTATTAATACTACCCCGAGCCTTGGCAAACTGCATTCCTCACCACATCCTACTCTTTCATAAACATCTTATCTCATCCAGCCTCACATAACTCCTAATACTTTATATAACCATGAAATTCAACACTCCACCTTCATTGGCTGGATCTTCTTTTCTCAACGCCCGATCTTCCTCAAACTCGCCTCGTATGACAACAACATTAATTGCTATTTTATGCACATACACAGACAGACTTCTTCACAACTTTACTTCTTGGTAACTTACGAGTGCACTGGTTGACAGCATCCTCAATTAGCAGAGTCATTTCCATATCCTGGACATATACATTGATCAGAAAAGATGACAATTTATTTTTAGACAGACGCAGACAGCATATTTTAAATATATTTCCCATTTGGCAAAAATGGTGTTGTCGCTAATGTATGTACAATATTTCCAAAAACATTGGTACTTTCCCATAAATATCTTCCATATTTTTTTTTCAGTGAGTAATAAAAAAGGTTGAGGTGGGATGTGTTTTATCCCACCACATTATATCATTCCTATTTTTCCTCTGTGTTGGATGGCAATCGGGCGCCCCGATGCCAAGCTTCGGAAGCAACAGCATCTGGCTTCTTGGCAGATCCTGCAGGCAGACTTGTTGCCAGCCTCTAAGCTGTGTCTGGGTCTGTTGCATGGTTTGGCTGCAGATGGACTCTCTGGGTTGCCTCGTGCTTCTGGAAGCCGGTCCTGGCTTTCCTTTGATGCTGAGGACTTTACTCATTTTTATTCATTTGTGAAGACGGGCCCATCCAAATGCTTTATGAAACAAACGCTGGAGAACATTAATGGATCAAATTTTGCCTTTGAAAAGGCAGAGGTCAGTGTGTACTTGGACAGGAGACGTGGCATTCTGAAGATGGGCCTACACATGTCCGTGTGTCTTTCCATGAACTTCTGTTCGAAGGAGCTTGGAAGCAAGCCAATCACGTGTTCCGGTCTCTCCCTTCCCCGGGATGGGCTGTGTGGTTCCCTGGAGAGACAGAAACCTGGGAGAGCTCAGACTCCTCAGATCAGTGAAACCTCCCATTTCTTTTGTCTTTTCAAAAAATCAGATCCCGAGGACATGAGCACACAGGGCGAAGGCCCTCTTGTCTTCTCTCCTGTGCCATAGTACGGCCTGCATGAATGTGGGATTATACCATGGCTACAAAGCAGGGGGAACATTCAGTCTTAATTTAGTCTGAATTAAACACATGTATCAAAGCCTGATCCCTCCCGTTAGTGTTCCCTGAGGCTCTGGTCTCTGGGGAATGGCCATCCGATTTTCTTATTGGTGTGAAACCCTGTCACTACTCATTTTTTAATAACCCTGATCCACCAAAACACTCTACGCTCGGCACACACATACACATCCACACCTTAATCAACACGGAATTTATTTCTAAGGGTTAGTATCAGAATTTCATGATATTTCTTGAGGACATTCACTCCCTCATTGATTCGTTTGTCAGCAGCCATTTACCAGACACTTATTATTTGCTAAAACAGAAAATTCTGCTGTTATGGACTTTCCATTCTACTGGGGGAAGATGAGAAATAGAAACAATTATCAAATCAATTAACGGGATAATTTTCAATAGGAATAGTCCTCTGAGGGAAAAAAGACGGAGTCCTGTGATGAAGAGCGTTCGTGGGGAGAGAAGAGAGCGACGATAGATTGGTTGGGAAGGATTATTTAAGGAAGTGACATTGAATGACAGTGACAGGAACCAGCTAACCTGGGAGAACTTTGGAAGAGGAAGTAACAACGGCAAAGACACTGTGATGGGAATGATGTTGGCACCATCTGAGGAACAGAAATGTCTGCAGTTTACTTGAGAGCAATGGGAAGCTTGAAGAAGGGGAATAACGTGATCTAATTGAAATGTTTTTAGAAAGTTTCTCCGGCTTCTCTGTAGTGGAAAAAGAGCAGGAAAGGTGAACTGGTTAGAGGTCGTTACAATGGCTCAACAGACCGTTTCAGATGATGACACTAGGAAAACCTACATTTATTGAGTGCTTACTGTATATTAGGGACTGGGCCTGCTTTATCTGAGGTGATCCTCATAAACAAACAAAAAGCCTGACTTAGGGATCATCTTTCCTACTTAATAAGTTAAAAAAAAAACAAAACCCACAGAGGATTTCAACCTAAGTATGTTGAATTCAGTTAGGCATGTTGCCTCCTCATGTTTTAAAACCAAACCAGGGTAGAAAACATACATTTCAAAGCCTCGCATATCAATAAAATGAACAAAGTTCTTGCACAAACTCTATTTGGGATTATTAAAAAACAAGGGCAGATTGCTCTCAGAAAACACAAATAACCCAGACAAAGATCTCAGTTTATCGAGGTTTCGGATGACTTTTTGTGCTATTTAAGAATCAGAAATGCAATTCTGTTTCTAATACGAAAAGCTGGGTTTTCCTAGAAGACCTCGCAAAGCTTTTCTTCACCCCTAAATTCCAACGGCTTTCTGAATGCCTCTTGATATACCCATGAGCATGGAAAAGAAGGATTTCTTCCCCTGAGTTTTTCGGGTGACATATGTCACCTGCCTTGGAGTCACTAACGTTATCTATTTATTTGAGCTGAAAGCTTCTGGAGATATTGAGAAAAGCAAGTTCTAACATACCCAGGAGCAGGAGAGGGCTCTGTCGGCAAACAGGGACATTTACTGTTGTCTGTTGTTGCACATGTAACAACAAAAAGGAAAAGAACTGTAAGATAGTATCACTCCCACAGAGACAAGACTAACAGGAGGAAATCTGTGTGTCAGCGAGTTCTTCACCAGATTTTCCCATCAGATCAGAGAACACTCTTCTCAGATCATCACCACTTAGTTAACGTAAATGATTCTTTTTTTCTTTATTTTTAAAAAATTATCACAAATGTTTATTTAAATGATTACAAATTTGCCCATCACTTTTAGATTGATTTCCACTTCTGGTATCGTATCACTTTCTGTACGTAGCAGAAGCCTGTTCTTGTAAACTTACATTAAACATCACCAAACTCCCTCAATTAGTTGAAATAAGTCTAACCTAATTAATGTAAACTAAAGTTTTTATCCCTATTGAGCAAGCAGAATCCTCCATCAAGATGACATGTTTATTTAGACTCAAAAGATCAAATCCTTTGAATCGAATAAGCAGAGATTTTTAAAAATCAAATACTTGATTGAATTGACTGGTCATTTGCCCGAATGTATCAATCGATCTAATTAGGGAACTAGAACCGATTGTGTACACACGTTCAATCACAGCCCTGAAATCACTTTCATTCAGAGCCCATTTTTTTACTAGTAACTTAGAATATTTTCCTTGATCCTAAAACTCTGTATACTCCACCTGGGAGCAAATACTGAACTCCTGGGACTCCAGCCACCCTCTATCACCTCACTCAGCCACAGTCGCCACTGGTTTGTACAGCCAGAAGTTGTGAGGATTTCGCTTTCTGGCACTGGAACCCTGGCTGGGGAGCCTGGCATAGGGCCGGCACCCCTCACTCCTCCAAGGGAACGTCCTCAGCCAAGATATCCCCCGATATTTAACCCCCATGTGTGGATATGGAACCAGACTGCTCTGTCTCCACCCCTCCTACCAGCCCTGAGGTGGCTTCTTCTATGTGTCCCCTGCTATGGAACATCTGTTCAGCTAGACTTCAGGTGAATCTCAGTGATGGCTTTTCTGTAGAGTTCAGTTGTGATTTTGAAGAGGCACCTGCAGCGTTTACCTACTCCACCATCTTGACCAGCTATACCTCTGCTTTCTAAGGCCAGCTCCTCTATTTATCATCTGAATCCCATCCCTTGGGCTCTTGGAAAGGACTTTACTCCTGCCATTATTTTCTCTTTTTCTTCCTTAATTTCTCTCTGTCTTATCTTCGTTTCCGTTAGCAAACAAACAAGTATCAATAACATCCGTGCTACACACAAAGCCCTGACAACTTTTCTCATTCTATGTCCAACTTTTATGTTCTTCCTTTCAAAGAAATTCTTTGAAATAATTGTTATGACTCATTGTGTCCATTCCTTTACCTTTCAGTCTCTCCTAAAATCAGTCAAATCAAAATTTTGTTCCCTCCATTGCACTGAAATGGCTTTTTTTGAGGTTAGCGATGCCAAAGCCACAAATGAGCCCTTTGTCCTCCTCCTAGACCTCTCTGTAGCATTTTCCATGGCTCACTCACTACCCCTCCTTCCAAAATACTTCCTTCTCTGGGCTTCCAGGACACCACGTCAGCCTGGTTGTCCTCCTACCTCATTGTCTCCATGCTAAATGCCTCTCATGGCTCCTACTCTCCACTTCTCTATGCGTGGGGGTGTCCCCAAACTCTAGTCTTGACTTTCTAATTTACCTACATTCTCCCAAGGCAATCTTAATCAGTCTCGTGGATTTGAAACTTATCTTACCTGCTGACCATTATTTTTATTTATCCAGCTCTGATATTCCTTTGAGCTCAAGACTGAAATATTTATCTGCCTGGTCAGCATCAGATAACTAACAGGCCCCTCACAATCAACAGGGTCGATACTGAACTCCTGACTTTTTCTCTCCCCTCAGATCACTTCTCCATCACAAACAAGCTTTCCCTTTTTCCATAAATGGCATTGCTGGCCATCCAATGGCTCAGACTAAAATCTTTGGAGTCATTATTGATTTTTATGTTTTCTTCAAACTCTACATCCCACCCATGAGTAAGTCTTATTGGTGCTTCTTCTAAAATACATCCCCAAACTGACCACATGCAACTATCTCAACTTCTACAGCCAAGGACCCAGGTCCCATCATCTGTCATCTGAACTGTTTCTTTGCCTCTCTTCTTGCCCCCTACTGGCCATCTTGCACAGGACAAATGAAGTAATTTTTCTAAAGCATAAATCAGATTGTGTCACTCCCCTGCCCAAAGCCCTCTGATGCCTTTTAATGATGCTGAAAATAAAATTCAAAGCGGCCACTGTAGTCTGGATGCTGTCATCCCCTCCAGCCTTCCCTGGACACCACCCCCCTCACAGTCTTTTCAGCCACACTCTCATCCTCAGTTGGGACACTGCACCTGCTGTCCTGATGGTTTGGAGTCCTTGTCCCTCAGATCTTTGGGTGCCGACCTCCCTTCTCACTCAGGCCTCAGCTCTAATGAGCCATCCTCAGAGGGGCTTCCTCAGGTGCTTGCTGGAGGAGTACCCAGGCTTCAACCCCAATCCCCAGGTGCTCTCTCTTCAAGGGCCTTATTTTACCTCAGGGCACCCAGAAGTACCCAGAATGATCATATCTGTTTGTTTTTTAGGCTTGCTCCTTGTCTTCCTTAATTAGAATATAAGATGTCTGACACGCTGACAGCTACGATTATGCTCCTTCCCATCCACCGCAGAAAAATTCTGCATGGTTTAATACAATGAACCTGTCCCTTTAACGCGAACATTCTCATCTGCAATTCTCATGTTAATGAAAACATCAAAAATACCCAGTGAGTACTCTAGGAGGCTCAGGGTGAAATATGAGTAGATCATAGATAGATCGACATAGGAATAATTGATCCCTTTTGTATTTCATGATGATTAATCGGTAAGAACAAGTATTTGGAGAGTCATGACTACTCTTTGAGAGACTTTAGTGAGGTCTGTAGATGAGCTCCGCTTTGGTCATGTCAGAATACTTGAAGTGTGTGATTAGGATGAGTACGTGGGTGTGAACTTTTACAAGTTTGCTTTGCTCACTTTCTGAAGTGTAGCTTTTGTTCAGGCTGACACTAGATATAGCTGATGCCTCCTGAAGACACAGGGCCCTCCCTGCTCCAGGCCTGCATGTCTAGGATGTGGAGGACTAGGGAGAGCATGAGTTCTGAAGATGGAGCTTCCTTAGTCCTGAGACGGTGAAGCCTTTGAAGGTGTTGGGTGCCTAATCCCCAGGGATCACCCTGGGGTGAGGCTGGTACGGGTAATGCCAGAAGCTTTGGAGGTGGTGCCATGTGGCTAGAAACACCTTCAGCACAGCTTAAGAATATTACGAGATACAAACCGAAGGAGCAGGGGTCATGGCAAAGGCATTCAAAGAATCCCTCTGCCCTGGGAGTACATGCAGGAGGAAATCCTGTCCAGGGGGGGAAGTGAGTCAGAGCTTGCTTGCAACACCAGAGAAGGAGGACAGTCACAGTGTAGGAGCAGCTTGGTAGTTTTTACTCCTCGGCTTTAAAATCCTCTCAGATTTCTTCATGTTCCATTGCTGAATCCTAGAAAAGGTGTCTGGGCAAAGGTCTGTAGGAAAACCAGTCTGTGAGGGGAGGAGCAGGTTTGGGGCCACACCCTGAAGGACCGTGGCTCAGGGCAGCACCAGGAGGGGCCCCTTTAAGGCATTTCCGGTGTACCCAGGGCCTTTCTGGGGAGTTGGCAGCTGTTCAGAAACTATGCCTTACCCCATCTTGTTAGAATATGAAACAAAAAGTGGATGTGGGGCATTTAGGAAGGAGATCTGTAGTTTTCATTGTACTTAAAGTTCCCACAGCAAATGCTTACAACAGGCTGGAGGAATTGGCTTAAATTGTTTGCAAACATCCATCTGATGCTTAGACAAAGTCCAGGTAAAGATGAGAAAAAGGCCGCCAGCCAGCAGTGCTCCTGGGGAGCCCCAGGGAGCGGCAGGAGGAACACCCAAGGGGGAGTCACGGCCCTGGACTCGAAACAAGCTCCCCTCACTCCAGTCTCCTTCCATCCCACCTCAAACTCATTCTCAGAGACTGGGGAAGTTGGATACCTTTTCGTTGTTCACAAAGTGACTGATGCAAATACCCTCAGTGTGTGTCGGGAAGTTCTATTCAAAGGATAAACCCTAAATAAACCATTTTCACCTGTCGTGGAGGGTCTTGTGACTCATTCTGCCATTTGGTATGAAATGCTCATGTGAACCATGGGTGGCCCTGGAGGAGAGAAGGAGCCTGATGCCGCCACCACTCGTCTCCTTATGCGGAGAAGGCAAACTGATGGCAGCAGCAAGCAAACCACCCGACCAGCCAGCACGTGCCTGGGCCAATAGCACCCGATGAGCCGCAGCTGAGAAGTGGGACACGGCACCCCACCTGGGTCCTTCCACGAGCAATTCTCACAACCCTTGCTTAGAGTTTCGTTTGCTCCTCATATAAGGTCAAGGGATGAAAAGAAGCAATTTATACTCTCACAGGTTCCGACTCTTGATTTATGCCATCACCTTAGTAGAGTATTTCGAGCGTGATTTAGCAGCATTTACTTGGTATTTAGTCGACAATCACTTGTCCATTCTCTATGGGTCAGCCTCGTGGAACCCCCGGAGACCCAGCAAAAGGAAAGATAGCGTTCTTGTGGGCACAGGGAGAAACGCAGAGCAGCAAATCAACAGTGACAGCTCCGAGGGCCGTGCTGTCTGGGAGGTGTGCAGAGCACGTCATGGGCGTCAGGGCAGGGTAAAGGTTAAGTTGCGGCAGCTGAGCTTTCAAGGAGAAAGAGAAGTTAGCCAAGAGAAGAGGAGAAAATGCCTTCCCGGACCTGGCAGAACTGATGCTGGGTTTGGGATGTGGGAGGGAGCAAGGAGGTCCTTTCAGAGACGGGCTGGGTGGACAGGAGAAGCTGAGGGAGGCGGGCTCAAAGCAGTAAAGATGCTTCTAGGCTATACTGAGGGTGCTGGCTTTTAGGCTAAAGTCTGTGGGAAACTTGGTACGTTCAGGCTTATATTTTAGAAAATCGTTCTGGCAGCATTATAGAGGACAGAATAAAGAGGAGCAAGGCTAGAAGTTTAGAAGGAGGGTGGAAGTGAGAGTGACAGGCCCGTCAGAAGTAGAACTGACCAGAGCCAACGAGCCACTGTATAAAGTGGGAAGGGGAGTGGGTGCGACGTCCAGGTTCTGACTTAGGCGAGCCCACCTTTGGTTACAAATTAAAGCATCGTAAATTAAAGGAGACTTTTCCAAAGGAGACAACACTTTCAAAAGTCCCCAAAGTAAACATGCTAAAGCGTTCAAGGCAAACTCAAGTGTCTTCATTTTACAAGCTTATTCTGGGTTTCCGTTTGACTTTGAATCGAGAGGCAGAGAGAGCTCTAAGCACCCACGAGGAATCTGGATTGCACACTTGAGTTATGATGACTTGATGTTCTCAGGGTATATGACAATTCCCACTTAGATGGGGCGTGACCTCGAACGCACAAAGGATGAGGATCCCAAGAATAGAGATTCTGCAGCCATGCAAACGAGATATATAAATATGGATGTCAAGCCACTCCAGTGCATGAAAGGCTCTTAGCATGCCCGAGAGTTCCAGAGTGCACGGGGCCTCACACAAGCACAATGGAATGATAATGGAGACAACCAGGAGCGGGACCACCCACCCGCGGTTTTATAGCTGTAACTAGGAATGAAGGGTCTCCCTGGAACTATTGACACTGGATGGCATTGTCATTTTTAGCACACGCTGAAGCTGTGATTGTGAAAGGCATCGTCTCTGTTAAACCGGAGCCAGACTATTTATGGACGTCCCCGCTCCCACCACATTCCTGTGCCATGGCCATAGGTAAGAAAAAAATGGAAAACGGCTGCCTGGTTGCCATCCATTTTCCCATCAATCCCCTGTCCATGCTTAATTAACTGAGGAAGAAATACGCTTCGGAGGCCTCTTTCTGGAGGGCCTCGAGCTTAACTTCAGCTTAGGCCCCTCGCTTCCTACTTATTCCCTGGTCTTCTGAGAACTCCTGGGTCATAGTCCTGTCTCCGGCCACCCAGAAAGCTACAGGTCAAAGGAATGCCCTTCACCTTGATACGAGTTTCCTTTTCCAACTCTGAGAAGAGATAATATTACTTGCTTTAGTAGGTAGAATGAAAATATTAGATGATAATAACTTTATTATCATCTAGATGGACCAGAAGAAGGAAGACTGAGTGCTGAGAAGTAAGTGGTCACTTTTGGTTTCAGCCTAGTCTTGGGACCAGGCCAGAGAAAAGGACTTTGGGGTCAAGTAAGTTTATGCATTTTCTTCTCCTCTAAGAACGGCGGTTTCATCCACCAGTTGTACATCTGGCTTTTTTTTTTTAAAGTGACTTCTAGAATGAGGAATTCATTCATTCAAGAGAGGTTACATGCCTGGCACTGGGGCTGACACAATGTTCATTCCCTTTCTGGCTCTTCCTGGGGTTGCTCCATGGAGCAGGAATTCTGTCAGGGCTCACAGACCGAGGAGAGGGCCTCAAGGCCAAGAAAACTTGCAAATATAGACACCCACTCAACAGGCATCATGCCAGAACCCGCCGGCGAAAGTCAAACAGTCCCTGAGAGGGGGAGTGAGGATGGAAGAAAAGACAGAGACGAGAGAAAGATTCGGGAGGGCTCCCAGTCAATACTGCAGCCTCGAGCTTACCCAGCACCCCCTATTTATGCGTCACGGTTGCGTGGGAGACCGACACTGCTTGCACCTGCACCTGCACGAGAAGAAACAACTACTTGCACCTGCGCAGGGAGCCTGTTGCTCTCTCAAGGCTCCCATCCTCCTCCTCAACAATCAGCTTGTTCTCTGGAGCCACAGGTGCTTCTCAGTCACTACCAGAGTAGCAAGGTAACTGCAAACACCTGTGAGCAAACAATCCCTTGTTCATACCCAGAGGGCGGCCATCAAACAAAGGGCTCCCGACAGCAGAGGCCAGAAAAGTGCTGGTGTCAAACAAAAATAACTTTTCTCTACTAAGTTGGTTAGTCATTTCATCACGGACTCAGGGATAGCAACAGGAGGGGTGAAGTCATCAGGGAATGGCCCAGTGAGACCTAAAGCTAGCAGCTGCTGAGGGTTCTGCAGTTTGGGGGATGCCGTGGAGCCAACGTGAACATGTAACAAGCCACAGAGTCGGCACCCCGACTGCAGGGAAGCACGTCTGTCGGAAGAGTCGGCTCCGGAGTGAGACACTCCTGGCTTGTTTTTTACTTTTGCCTTTCATGAGCTGTGTGACCACTGATATGGCAGTCTCGTCAAGACTTGGTTTCCTCATCAGTAAAACTGGGTATGAAAATAGTCTAACTTTCTCATGGAGTGACTGTGAAGTGGTGTGAAACAGTGACGGGAGCCTCTTGGTCCAATAGCGAATGGGGTATTCGGTTTCCTGCCGCCAGAGCCCAGAGTATGGATAGGGGACGGTCCTGGGTTTGGGCACAGAGCAGGGAACACGACCCTGACTTTTGATCAGAATTGTGACCTTCCAAATTAGGCGTGTGGCTTTGGAATAAAACACCGATTCCGGATTTTACTGACCTTGGTCATCTCCAACCTGCTCCCACAGACGCACGCACTGCCCACCTGCGACACTGCTGATCCCAGTTCCTCAGGGTTCACGGGACCATGTCAGGCCAGCTTCACCCTCAGGGACACTGTTCGTTACATGTTTTGCCTTCAGATCCCTAAACTAACAGGAAAAGTACATGCCTGAGGACCCATGGCCCTTATTTCACCACTTTCGGTCCATTTTTACATTGTCTGCAGCACAAATTGTGCCGAATTTCCAGCAAGAGCCCTTTACCCAATGGGTCTGAAATTACGGACTGCTAAGAAGACTCTCCATTTCCTCCCTCAAGGGAACTTCTGTTTGCCTGGATATCAAACAAAAATCGGATTGTGGTTCTGATTCTGAATGAGCTTCAGATGTGTCTACGACTCACGGACAAGGAGAGTTCCCGGTAGGCGAGGGAACCAGGGCAGGTACACACAGCGTCCTACTTGCAGGATGGAGGGGAAAGGAAGGGGAGAAGGTGGAGGGTGGGAAGCAGGGGGATAAGAGGTAGATTAAAAAGGCAGACAGAAATGCAAAAAAATTACCTGTGTACTTATTACAGGTGGAATCTGACATGGCTTGAGAGAACAAAATCCCTGGATTCAGAAATAATCATTTTTCGTACCTAATGACTCCAACTAAAAGAGGAATAATCTTTAATGGTAAATTTAGTTATTTTGGACTCCTTTAATGTCTGAAGATGAATGTCTGTTTCGTCTCCGATGCAGTATTTCAGCGACACAGAATGCAAAATTGAGGCTACAGTTTGGCAAATGGTAATTCGTGCAAAAAATCGGATATTTATATCCGAACAATGATTCCCTCTTACCACTCTCCTGTGAAACGCTCTGTGCTTATGTGCGATGTCTGGATACCACTTGTGACAACGCTGGGTGTATCTAAAAACCAGGGGATTGTGAGCTTGTAACTAATGATTCTTGATGTCAATTCGATGGTGTTCTCTACTTTTCATTACTAGCTTTTGAAATTTAAGTTTTCATAGAACTGAGTTAATAGGCACTTACATCCACCCAAGGACTCTGAACACCTTTGAGTTAGGTTAAAAATTTCTAGAAAATCCTCAGTATCTGACACGGATACCTTTCTTTCCAGTGGCATCTAAGCTGTTTGTCCTCAAAAAGCGACCGGACATAGCCGCATTATTCATAACAGCCAAAAGGTGAACACGATCCAAGCGTCCATCGCCAGATGAATGAATGAATGAAATGTGGTGTCCACATACAATGGAATAGTATTCAACCACAAAGAGGAGGGAATTCTGATATGTGCAACGACATAAAGGAACCTTAAAAACATGCTAAACAAAGTAGAGAAGTCACAAAAGACAAATATTGCCTAATTCTGCTTCCATGAGATACATAAACGGGCTAATTCATAGGGATGGAAAGAATAGAGGTTACTGGGGCCTAGGGAGAGTGGAGTTATTGTGTAGTGCTTTACCTAGTTTCCGATGTGAAAGTTCTAGAAATAGATAGTGATGGTTACACAACATTATAAAAGTACCTAATGCCATTAAATCTACCCTTGAAAATGATTAAAATGGTGTAATGTCGTGTACAGTTTACCTCAATTAAAAAGAAACAAACAAGCCAGAGAAACACTGACTTTTGGGGCCTGTTCTTTGTACGTAAAACTTGTGTGGGGAGCAGAGGTGTGTTTTGTGTCTCGGGGTCCTGACGACAGATCCTTCCACCGTTCTTCACAAAAATGGGATCGGGGTTCAGAGAGAGGGAACCAGGTGCAGACACGGAGATGAGGAACGGCCTCCTTGACACATTCAGGTGGTTGCTATTACAGCCGAGGGAAAAGGGTGAGGGATGGGAGGCTTTTAAACAAAGACATAAAAAATATCAGAGTCTTAAAATTAAAAAAAAAAAAAAAGGATCAGCAGTGAGAACGATAGAGACAGAACAGGAATAAGAGAACGAGTTGTGGAATAATTAGAAGCTCTGTATGCGATTCTAGAAGCTTCCCGCTCACACATTTTTTTTCTTAGTCGCTCGGGGAGAAGGTAACTTTCTTTGTCCCTTTCAAACATCCAGTGCTATTTTGTTAAAACATCGCTAAGCAGTTAGTCTGTTAGTGTGTCCTAAACTCTCACTCATGGTCATTAACCCAATGTCCCCCGAAAGTTTGTCATGGATGAACCCTCTTAGCTCGCGAGGTTTTGCTGTAGAACCGCTCAAGGTCACCAGCCTGGGATTATTTAGATTTAAAGTTCTTCAGTCTAAGACACGTGTCCTAAACCGCAGTCGTGGGTGCTCTTGCGATGACATCAGGGAAGAATACAGAGAAGAGGGCCTGATGGGCTTTGAAAGGGACAGTGAGCGTTCCAGGGACATCAGGCAGTTCGGCATCCAGGGATGAAGTCTTGAGTGTCCATGTAAATAAAGTGGCAGCAAGTGAGATGCCAGGTGGGAACCCGATTAGAGAGAACCGAGCAGAGTCAATCAGATAAGATTTTGGGGGCCTGGGGTGCCCATGCGCCTCGTTCCTTCAAAGCCTCCCCATCCTCCGTAAGATGGGAAGAGGAGGAGAAACGTGAATTGATCTACGATGTCCGTTCCTCCTGGAGACATCGGTGTTGGGGCAAGAAGCAGGGACACAGCTGGGTGCGGCTACACCGTGGGAGAGCTCGAGGAGGGTACGTGGCCAGCCTCTCTTCACACGTCCGGGTGACTTCTGGCTGGTGGTCGCAGCTGCTGTTGACAGCCCTGGGCGGCTGCCCCGCATCCCACAACGGGGAGTCGCCCTGCCTCTCCCCAGCGAGGCCGGCCGGGAGGTCTGTGTGTTGCCGCCGCCGCTGCTGCTGCTGTTCCTCAGCTGTCCCCCGCAAGGCCATGTGCTGGACGCTGGGCACAGTGTGCCTTTGAGGTGGCTCTGGGGCCCATTCATCGCAGCTGTCGCACCTGTGCTGGCACGGAGCAGCTGCGGGGCCCCGCTCACACCCTGCCCACAGGGCCCGGCCTGTGCCCAGCACCCTCGGCTCTGGAGGCCACTTCGGCCACGCCTAGCTGGCCACTGTGACCCCATCTCTCATCCGGCCCTGGGGGCACCCTTTCTGCCTGTTGTTTGGCATTTCCTGGGCCCAGATCATGAGTCTGATGTCCATGGAGGCTGGTTATTTGCTTATTCCTTGACCCCCAAAGACTCCACTAACCAGGAACCTCAGAATCCCTGATCGCAGGGGAGACTGGCCAAGAAAACGTGGTTGAACCGATGGAAAAGGGTCACTCCAGCTGCCAAAACAGCTCAGAATTTGCTCCTCGTGAGCAATGGGCTGGTAGGAACCCCGCTATTTTGTAGGGAGCACGTCGGCCTCCCTACCTCCCTGCTCACGTTCCGTGGTGTATTGATTGGTGCTGGTCTTCAGATGCAATCTTGCCTTGATTAAAGGTTCTTCCGCCTCTTAGCAAGTTTTTGACTGCACAATAAAAATTATTGATCATTTAAAATCTGATATAATTTGTGTAAATATCTGGGTATGGGGGGCGGCATTTCGTTGGCGAGGGCTGGAAAATGAACTCAGATTTTTCCCAACTCAGTGAATTGAGCTGAACTTACGAGTTAAATTAAAATAACCTCCATGGATACTATGTCTCTTTCAGGCTACAGGACACACTCGGTTCCTACCGGATTGTCTTGGGGACTAAGAATCACGTTTCTACTATATTGAGTTAAAAATATTTCCCCAGAGGGAGCGACAGTATCAAGATGACAACATAGGTTGTTCCCTACTTCATCCCCCTCACAAAAGGACCAACTGTCCACTATCCACAGACAAGACACCATGTGAAAACCCAGAACGTGGGAGTGAGGCTCAGGGGCCTCCTGGACCGCAGAGACTGAGAGGGACCACGTCAGAAGAGGAGGGGCAGCCACACTCTGGCCAGTCGTCTGTCCCCCAGGCCCACACACGGCTGCACCATGAGGACGCCCTGGGCCTGCAGTGTCCCCAGTGGGAAAAACAGAGGCCACAGTGGACGTCCCTCTCTGAGCATCGCCAGGGGTTTCTCAGGAGGCCTGAGCGACATTATCAACAACATGGACCGACTGCAAGGGCTTTATGAAATAAGTCAGATGGAGGAAGGTGGATACCGAATGGTCTCACTTATATGTGGAGTCTAAAAAACCTCAGAGAGAGCAGTTTGGTGGTTGTTGCCAGGAGTGGATCGGTGGGGTGGGGTGGTCAAAAGGTATGAACTTCCAGTTATGAGATCATTTCACAACATGTACACATATCTAATTATTACATTGTCCACCTTAAACCTATACCACCTTATATGTCAGTTACATCTCAGGAAAGCTGGAAAAGAGAAAAAGAAAATATTTCCCCAGAATTTCTGACCCAAATTTCTGAAACAAGCTAGCTTCAAGACCTCGTGCGTCTTAAAAGCTGCCTGAATAAAATAAGAAAACTGCTATTAACTTGATATTCAGTCCTGCTCTGTATAAATGCAGACTAAACTTTTTATCCAGTTGATAAAAAGATAAAACAGTCGATGAAAAAACATATTAATCAAAAAATTATCCTTTTAGTGAGACTTGACCCTTGTCTCCCAGGTACTCATGGAAAAAGGAAAATGCTGATAAACTGCAGATAACTGCAGTTCTCGGTTTGAATTTTCCTGTTGCTACAGAGGCTTCAGGGTTTAAAAATGAATATTTGATTTATTAGAATTAAGAATTCACAAGTTCAAGAACCTAATTTTAAGGTTAACCTAAATCTTTTAGGTTCAACGTACAAATCTTTTCATCCTATTTCTATATCTACTACATTTTTACAGCCAATGTTAAGAAGTCTTTCACTGCTTAATTGAATTCTCTTAAATATTTCAAATTGTACTTATAAGAATAATAGACTCAGTTTTTAAAAGTGCTTGTCTGATTAATGAAAATTTTCCCCAAGTACCTACGTTGCTTTTTTAAATCGAATGAAAGGAAACATACATGTTATAAATATTAAGCCCTTTAAACTGTTTCTAATTGTTTATAACGTTGGTAATATTTTCCTACATTTTTCAACTTAGAATCATAAGTCAGATTGTTAAGTGAATTTCATATTTTAAATTGAAATGTGAGATCAGAGTGACACTCTGTTGCATATCAAAATGTGTCTATTTCTCTTAAATATTCCAAATATTTAATAGAGCAACTACATACATATTATTTCCAGGCTTAACTAAAATCTTAATATATTTGTTTGATTTATTTCGACCTTTAAATATTTAATTCTTTATCTTCCAAGGGTTAAATAAAAAAAACTCACTAAAGAAACAGCTTTGTCATCCCAACCCAGGGAAGAATAACGAGGTTTCTTAGAGACCTAGAGACACCCCTCGTCGGTTAATGCGGCTGGGTTCGTGCTGCAATCATGATGAGACACAATGAGATCACTTTGTTGTCGGTATAAAAGGGAATCCAGAGTTTGGTGAAGGGATTAGTCTTTTGTCCATGTCTCAAGACTTACATTCTAGCATTGCCTAATTTTCTGTCCACTCCATGACATCTATAATCCCACTAGGATGCAACTGATTTCCTCCACTACCCCAGCTGGATGTGTGCTTCTTTGGCTCTTTTGAGCTATGTGAATATCGTCTTAATGGATCTTGAATATCTCCCCAATTTTTTCCCACCAGAGTCAGTGCATGCAACCAAAACCAGTAGGCCGCATTAAAGACAATAAAGAAACATGCAGCGACGATGCTGTGGATGAGGCTCCCTAATCCAGCTTGATAAAAAAAAGAGCTAGCAAAGTCGGAATGGAAACATCCTGCTTAAATCAGCAATGGGGTGATTTATTTGACAAGACTAACGGCAGGAAGGTGGATGCCAAAATTCTGGTGAGAGAGAACGTGAGGAAGTGAGAGATTATACACAAATAGGGGCACAAACACATGTTTAAGAGGTAAAATGAGCAAGATGGGGAGAGACTGGAGGGTAAAGAAGAGGAGTCGGCCTGTTTTGAAGTCCAGTGTCTTAAGCAAGCTTCAAAAACAGTCGATTTGGGGCTGACTTTTTAAACAAGCATCTGTAGGTAGATGTTCCATGTTATTGCTCAGCATGAGAACAGAAATGTCTGCATGACAGCTGTATTAGGGTTAATGGGAGGACAGAGCTGTCCTTTTGTCATGAACATTCCAGAGGCTGACGTGTACGCTCGCTGCTCCTGAAGGTCATCTTCTTGAGCAAAGGGCACTTCTTCAGGAGGCCTGACCTCTTCTCTCAGCCTCGGTGAGGGTGCCCTTCCATCCACCCTCGCACCTCTTTATTCCTTTCTTGAATCATATACCCCAAGTTGTAATTACGTAATTGTTCTTGTCATTACGTGGACAATATCTCTCCCACTCTCTGAGAACTGGGCCCATGTCTGTCTGTCTTGTTCTCTAAAAATCCCCCTTGCACCGTGTCTGGCATTTAACGGGTGCTCAATAACTATTTATTGAGTGAGGAGTAGATGAACAAATGAAAGACTCTAGGGATGACTGAATCAACGAATGAATTAAAGTACTAGACAGCAGGTCCCCGAAGGTGGAGACCATCCAACGTGTCCTTCACAATGGTGCTCTGGATTTTTTTAAAGCACGTGTGGAGCTTGAAAAAAGGAGAGTATATGAGAGGTTACAAGCATTGGCTTTGGCGTCAGACGAGCCAAGCGTTCAGCCGCCTTTTACCATGTATGACCTGGGTGATCACAAACAATTCCCTTAATACCTTAACCATTAAGTTTTCTCATTTGTAAAATGGGAATAATTATGACATAGTACGTGTATATTCAGTTTTATTTTAAATAGTAGGTGATTATACATAAAATTATTTTAAGAAGCAAATGACTCAAAATTGGCCATGCAGTATGTGCCTTTATTTTATTTTGCTTCATATATAAACATATAGAACCTTTAAAATATAGGCAATGGTATCCGTTTAAAAGCTATAGAGGAGAGTAGCTAGGCAACTCTTAGAACACTGTGTGCAGCTTTCAAAAACAATGAGGAGAAAAATAATTTTTTTGTGAATTATGTTAATAAAATAATTAAAAGTAATACTGTTACAAACATTTTCAATTGTATTAGAGAGCCTATGAGCAATTTAATCTCACTGTTTTATGTAAACATTTGTCACATACATTTAGAATATTACATAGGGTATTACATTTAAAAAATACAAATTATAGAAAAAAATTATTTTTATCTTTGGAGAATGCTTACTTCAAGCCCTACACAAAAGGAGGCGTCTCAAGTCTATTGCCAGGTTTGTGAAACTCTGATTTATAGAAACATTTTAAAAAATACAAATTGTGGACATGTTTGATATCAGTAGAGACTTCTGACTCTTAACCTTAGACTGAGCGTGGTCTCAAGTTTATTGCCAGATTTATGATTGCGCAGTGCTCTGATTTATCGTAATAGAAAAATTACTATACAGCCTTCTGGTTTTTATCATAATCATCTTTGAATGTTTATTTATGATCACGTTAATATTGTGCTTCAGCAGTTTTGTGCTTCTGAAAATTTTATGGCCCACAAGAAGAGAACCCGTCGGACACCTGCTCTGCCAGTGATCTCAGGCTTTCTAGAGCCACTGATCTCATCAGGATTTATGGACGTGGGGCCATAAGGCAATAATGAGGGGCTGTGGCTGTCTTATTTTATTTTATTTTATTTTTAATTAAGTAGATATAAGCAAATGACTAATTCCATAAAAGTATTCAGACATTATTACAAATAGGAAGAGAAAATCAGAATGGGAACCAACGCCGCCTGTGGCTACCCACAGATGGCGTTTTGGGAGCCCTGGTATTTCCCAGTCTCCTTTTAAGGCAGGAACTGAGAGGGTTAGCAAGTGAGGAGCCAGCGTGCATGAAGCGTCACCCCCAGTTTGGTGCTCGTTGAGTGCTATTCCCATTCCACCTGGAACCGTCTGCATGGACCCGGTTTCTGGGGCCAAGGGGGTCCAACAGGGGAAAACGCCTCTGGGACCAGGGATGCAGAAGAAGCAAGTGCAGTGAGTCTGTTCCCGCTCCTTCAGGGGAGGCACCTGGACATCCGCTCACGTCAGCACCTTTGGGCGAGTGACAGGCTCTGCGATAGGCCAGAAATTCAAAGTCGGCCGGTTCGGAGCCCTGCTGTGCCGCCTGTGAGCCCAGGTCGGGCAGGTACCACCCCTTCGGCTTCAGGGCCTGCATCTGCGAGAGGCGGGGAGGGCCGCGCAGCTGGGAAATGTTAGTGCCGTGTTGGATGGGAGGCCTCCAGAGCTCTGTCACCTTCTCCGTAGAGGGTGTGGGAGGCTCCCAGGACACGAACCCTGGCCGTGTGCTCTTAGATCCTCACGTAAATAGGTCTCGTCCCGTTTCGGGATGAGCTCTGTCCTCACTCCTCCGTCCTTGGGCACCTCTGGCCAGGCATTGGCCTTGCTGCAGTCGCCATTGGATGCCAGTAGCAGGCCGACACAGCGAGGGGGAGAGAGGCTAAAAGGGGGAGAAAATGGGAAAGCTGAAGACAGAGACGTAGAAAATAAAGCCGTGCCCAAGCTGGAGGGGCTCAATGTCATAGGGACGCCTCGGCTCTTGGAGCGACCTGGGTTCAAAGCCCCCATGCAGCAACAGCCTGTAGATGTGTTAAAAGAGATTTTAGTCTGAGTTTTACGGTTCATTTTTTTCCCCCTAAGGCTTACTGTGGGAATTACATTATCACCAAACAATTTTTTTTTTAAATTTAAGAGACCCAAACAGAACTTTTTATGTGTCAGGCACTGTTCTAAGCACTTTCTACATATTAACTCGTTTATCCTCTTACCAATTCTCCGAGATAGATACTGTTATTATCCATGTTTTATGAAAGAGGGTATTGAGGCATAGAGAGGTTAAAGAAACTTGCCAAGGTCACACAACCATTAAACAGTATCAACAAGCTATACTTCTCACTGTTCTACTGTCCCTTCGTGCCCCAAACAGGTGCTAAAATAATGACTAACGACGCAGATGAATACTGAATTTCTCATGCCTACACAAACTTGTCAGTTCGATATTTTTATCTGTTCTAAATGGTCAAATAAATTGAAATGACTATCCACTTGTTTAGTCTACTCCCTGTAACAACATAGTAAGATAACTAGCTGGGAAAAGGTTCGAGTATTCAAAAAAAAAATGGTTTTGTTGGGGTGTGCGTGCCCGTGTTGCTGTGGTATCCTTATTAAAGAAAAGGATTTCAGAGAAAGTGAAGGAAACTTGGTACCAGAGAAAAGCATGGCTACGTCGCAGTTTGACTATTTAGCAGCTGCAAGGCCTTGGGGAATGGACTTGACTTTCCCGAGCTTCCGTCTGTCTTCTGTTGGGCGGATGTAACCACACTTGGCTTAGAGAGTTGTAATGATGATAGGAAACAGCACAAGCACCTAGAACCGTGTCTGGCTCATGATGGGTGATGAACACGTGTCTACTCCATCCTCACCCACTCCCAGAGCTCTCAAAACTGGCATATAATGGAGCCTGCCACACCTGAAGCAAATTCCTCGTAAAGAAAATTCTAGCACGTGATGTTTTTTCCTCGGAATGAGTTTTCAACAATTGTAAGAATTGTGTTCTAATACATAAACATCATAAGTCATCCGTTCAGGGGATAATTAGAAAATAAGAGAATTAAGTTTAGGCGTTGAGGACCAAGATGCGAGAGTAGAGGTTTTGCAACAAAATTTTAGGGGAGAAAAGCAGCTAAGGAGAAGGAACCTAGGTTTTTAAGACTACACGTCTTTGTTGAAAAGGAGAGGATGGAGCTGTGTTTATGAGGCTGTAAAGTTTTCACCCCTGGGCTCTGACCCTATAAGCAGACCCATTGCAGGGAGTGGCGTGAGCCTTTTCTAATCCTGCTTTCTATAAACACTACTAACCGTGGAAGGTGGGAATAAAAATGAAGCAATTTAAAAATTTGTGTATTTGAATGGAGAATCAGATAAAGAACTCGTATCCTTATTATTTGCAAGAAACATGAATATATAATCATCTGATTTAAGTGCTGGATAGTAAACAATGCATTCTAGATAAAAATTAATTTATAGTATTTGCTTTTACTAGTTTGAGCAACGCAAAACATCATTCATGTTTATTATTAGTTGCTGTATTGTTTTATTTCGGGGCACGTAAAGGCATGTACAAAGCTTTGATAAATCCAATCTGCGACCTTTGTCCCAGGAATCCTGTTTTTCCTATAAGAGCATAAGTTGCTCAGCTGTGGATTTTCTCCCCTTCAAAGTAGAAAGCTAACTCTCGCCATCTGAGGAACCCCTAAGTATTACATCATCTTCTTGGTGTATTCCAGCTGCTTCGGAAGGATGTTTTGTGATACCTGATGGAGAAGGCGGTGGAAGCTTTGAAACGCTCCACGTGAGACCGTTCAACGTCGCCACGTGGTCACAGACTCCTGGCCTGCCAGGGACCCCAAAGCCAGCCTCCGTGCTCGGTGGGAACAGCTTTTCTCGATCGGATTTCTCGACCCGATCGTCTCCCTCTCCTTGGTCATTGCTGTGTGTTTTCTCCCGACTTTTGTCGTTGGGGGGGGGACATTACTGCACCTGTGCTTTCATTAGAAGTTGCTGCAATCAATCGCCCCCCTTCTTAAAAGCTGCTCACGGCCTAGAAGGAATGAAATAGTAATTTCAACTCCTAAAATAGATGAGCCTAGCAGACATTGTTCAGCTCAGGTCTTTGTGTTTTTTCTTCCTTTTCTTCCTTTTTTTTTTTGAAAGTGTTGGGTTGGGGGACACTAATGCAAGACCCATGTTCCATGATGCATTTATCTCGCTGACTGGACACCTTTCCATTCACTGGTTTGGGCCTGCTTTTTCTGGGGGCGCTGTGGACGATTTAAAGGAATTCTTTGTGAATACATTTAGATATGCTTGTATTTACATTTAATATAGATGCAAATCGTTATTCGGAAGATTGCGTTTGAGCCCGTGGTGAATGATAGACTCATAATACAAGACAGTAATAGTGTGAGCAAAAAAGTTCCAGCTTTCCGTACAGACAGCAAAGGCCGAAACCAGAAATTAAACGACAAGAAGCAACCAGAAGAGTCATCAGAACTCTGTTTGCCTTCACACAAAGCATTAACCTAGATCAGAATAGAGGGTCTCTCTCATCGAGTCGTGAAGCTTTCTGGAGAAACAGCTCTCGCATCTAACGAGACACCGGTTTCTAAGCAGCTTAATTGAATTAACGAGAACATTATTCACTTGGCAGGATGTCGTCTGTGTGTGGAGGGGGTGGAAGTTGTTGATCAGAGAGCAGCCAGATTCAGGCGCAATTGGCTACTGCTGTCAGTTTAATTAATAGTATAGATCCTGTCACAAATAGTTCTTTACTGCGGGATTTGGTGTTAAAAGAAGTATCAATCATCCTTGGTCTGTTTGGTTGGACGCTTAAGTTACTTCTCTGCTTTCCAGAGAATACCATGTCTTTTTCTCTCCCATCTATGCAACTGGCACCCGCTGTAGCTAGGAACTGGGGATACAAGGTGACACAGGACCTTAAAGGCCATGGAGATGGACTCGAAGGAGACCTCCTTACTTGGCATCCAAAGAGATTTTTATGGTTTCGCCGATAATATTGGGTTTTGTTTTGAAAATGTGTACATAGCAACGTATTAAAATATTAATGTCAGAATCTAGGATTTAAAAAAAAACCATCGTTTTGCCCTCTGGTTTGGGACATTTGAAATACGTTTCCTGGCGTGCTTGGAGTTACATTTTCCCACGTTGTCTTTTAAAGGAGTAGAAGTCGGATTGGGACTTCTCCCTGAGGTCGTCCACACAGCAGCCCGGCCTCACAGCACACTGACCGGGGAGGGCCAGTCTGGTCTGATGTGAAAAGGTCGTAGGCACAACCTACAGCATGTACCCCTGAAGCATCACAGTTTTGGGTCTCAGAGGCTGCAGTGACATCAAGAGTTCCTTTTGAAGTGAGACATCTACAGGACAGCAAGGCTGAGACAGGGGGATCTGCAGGGTGGGGAGGCGGAGGAGCCGGAAGGGGCCCGGGCTACCCTGCAGCACCCACACCTGGCCTGCCTCGGAGCCACTCATCCAAGACGTTCAGAGAGGACAGAAGGAAAGCGTGTGGCTTCCCCGCCTCCTTTTACAAGAGACAGCTGCCCTTCCTGACTCGGGGGGTGTTTGATCGCCCACCCACTGGAAACCCCCTGACGACCTACGGTTTCTTAACCGTCACACATGTGGGCATCGGCTCAAGGGATGAGCCTCCTCGGGGGTGAGCTGAGCCATTTTGTCTCCAGGACCAGTCCTCAGTGCCACTAGTGGATTAGCCAACAGCAGAAACAGGCTGACGAGCGAGCCCCCAAACCGCAGAGACGGCTCCTTGTCACAGTGAGTACGTACCCGATTGTGTAGAGTTTAGCATCACTGATCTCTCAGCAAGCCCTGAGCTGCTCTCTACCTGGAAAAAGTGTCATCGGTGCCGTATGGCAAGAGCCCCATGCAAGCTTTCGCTCCCTAATTTTAGTGTCTTCAAGCCGACACGATCTCATATTCAATGGTCCTTACCGAAAATGAGCATCTTTATTTGTATACAGTGACTACTGAGGGTAATTTGCTTGAAAATAGAAGTTATGATTGACAGGGCCGTCTATGTGCTTGGAGCGTTCTAGAAATGTCATAATTATGCTTTTAAAAGAATGCCTCATATGGGAGAATGTCTTCTCTTTGAGAACGGGTAACATCAGCCGTGGATGCACAATTCTTTTCAATCCTTAAGATGCAAGCAGTAGCATCTAAACGTGACTGATACAGCTATGTCCATCCTTTCAACAGAAGGTCCCCCGGTTATCTGTTCCTGCACAACGAACCAGCCGTTAGTGGCATCACACATCAACGACTACCATCCTTTGTTGTTGTCATTGCCGCTGCCGTGGTCCCTCATGGGTGTGTGTGTGTGTGGGTGGGGTGGGGGGAGGTAGGTGACCAGGCTCGAGCAGGCAGTGCTCACTCAGGTCCAGCGCCCATCAAAGTCACTCAAACCCGCCAATGCTCAGCCTGTTTCCCCTGCCTCCCTTATTTCTTCCCGTGGAAGCCCCAGTAAAGGCGTTTGCCCATGTTTTCCCCTCGTTCCCTCTGCCTCCTGACAGACTCCGGCGCTCCTCCGTGTGGTCTTGCATGGCCTGCCTCGCCTCCTCTTTAGAGGGGTCCATGAATATAAAACCCTTTTCTTCATGCCTCATTTTCATGTCTGCGTGTCTTACCGCACCTGATTCAAGCCGATCCTGGGCATGTCTGAAAACAGCTGGGACCTCAGCTGTTGGCCCTCTCCTTGCAGCTTGGGCTTCCTCACACGATGGCCTCTGTGTCGCAAGGGTGGGCATCCCAGAAGAGAGAGACAGATGGATGGATGGAAGTGGCATCCACCTTCTAACCGAACCTCAGAAGTCTCTCAGGGTCTTTTCTGCCACATTCTCTTGGTTAGAAGCCAGTCGGGAAGGCCGACCCACCGTTAGGAGAGGCGAGTTAGACGCCACCCTCCGTGGGAAGAGTGCCCAGGCATTGCAGCCATGCCTTACAACCACCACAGAGGGGGTTTCCTCATGCTCTATCCCCGGGTCCTTAAATAACGAATGAGCTCAGTTTGTGAAGGACAGTTTCGCTCAGCTCAGCGGTTTCCACGTGTCGAAATCGGGTTCAGCTTTCAAAGCGCTGTTCCTGTCACCCACCTTCCACTACTCCATCATGTCAGTGCACATATCCAGAACGCTGGACCGTTTTTAAAGATTTTATCAATCTTCACGTTGTGATCCTTAATGCCTCAGTGTTCAAATAATTCCAAATGACTTCAAGTCGAAATTCGAAATTTTATTTTTATCTCCCTGGCAAGCCACTTCTTTACCCCAATTTGGAGAAGAATATTTGCTTAAAGCATTGTTTGCGGGCCAAAATTAAAAACAAGGATAAACAACCATTTACAAACCAATCAGTTAAAACGCTGTTAAAATTAAGTTCCGTGGAACAAGGAAAATAGAAAGTAGGTTTTACCTACAGTGTTACTTAAAAGAATTTACGTCTCCCTGATCTAATTGTTGCTTTGCTTTTCATTGATTTCAAGAGGGAAAGGTTTTTCAGAGCAAACGGTAGGCAGAGCGTTCAGTCTCCCCACTGACGTTTAAGTGATAATTCAAAATTGTCGAGGACTCTTTGCAAGGGAGTAAACAGGGAGAGAAAAAAGGCTGTTTAATAGTGGTTTCATTTCATGGGCAAGTAAGACCAGAATAGCTGAATCTTCCAGAACGTGTGATGATGACATTAGAAAGGTTGACCTCAGCGCGAAGACAAGAGAAAACCTGACTGTCTGAAGAAGCCCTTGAAAAACAACCCAAATAAAGTGAGTGTTAGAATTTGGCACGGAGGAGGGCAGTCTAGGCATAAAACTACGGATAAATCCACTAAGCCAAAGCAAGAAGGGAGATGTGATTTGGTCAAGCCCCCGAGGCAGGTAGAAACCCCTCTGCCAGGGAGCGTGAAGGAGAAAAGGTGGTGAAGCTCTTCCCCGTTTTCAGGTGGGTCTTAGGGTCAGACCTTTTTAGTAATTGCTCTGCATCCAGTTAAACAAAAGGATCGTTCTTAAAAGTACAGGTTCTGAAGGCCCCATCCTCTAAGGAACTTTTCAGATCCTTAGGGAGGCGGTGGCTCTTCTCTCTTGGACAGGATGAAGTGAAAAACAACGACGAAAGGATCAACACTGTGTTTGATGACAGCGAAGAATCAGAAAGGACAAAGCCTCAGAAGAGGGTCTCCCCCCTGCTCTCCGCCTTTCAAAAGGCTGTAAGAAGCCCAGGAAGAGCCGGTGTCAGGAAGGGACCCTGAAGCCCTCCTCCCAAGTCTCTCATGTGGCTGCGCAGAAAGGACGCATCTGTCTTGAGTCAGTGAAACCAGGTGCCACCGTAGCCTTTCTTTCCCGCAAACCCTCTCTGCATTTTCATTTGTGACATGAAATGTCTCTTTCTTCCAGTTTTCCCTTAAGTCATGGAGCCCAGTCTTAGTCTAGATGCCACGGCTTCCCTCCGATTTATAGTTGGCGAATGCCTCTCTCAGGCGTCTAAACCTCGGGTTCTTCGCTTACCTGGGGGGCTCCTTGCTGATGATCATCTTTAACCCCCCGGACATTCTGACCTTCAGGATCTTTTCCTGTTGATTCCAAAACAACCATAGCCACTTCGGCATCTTTTCTCGTGTGTATGCAGCGTGCTTCCGCCCCTCGTTTTTAGAAAGCTACACGTTACAGAATAATTCGGAGTGAATGATACTACGTCTTACTTAGCGTTAGAATTTGTTTGTGTCTTATTATTCCTATTAGTCAAGGCTCCTAATGGGCAGGACTATTGATTACTTATTATTGACTCTTTTTCAGGTTTCTGTCAAGAGCCTTGTACAAACCTTTGCCAACAGGACATAACGTTCAATCTATGTGCAACTGTGCATCTGTCAGACCATAGACCTACACGTTTCTGGCTCCCTAAGTAGAGCGTGTTTCATGTGACTTTGTGTACCTCAGAACTGGCAGGTGGCATGCACGCAAAAAAAGTTTTTAAATGAGAAATTGGTTGAATTAACTTGTTGGATGGATGGATGGAGCATCAACTCGTAATACTAGCCGAAACCATAATAAATTTAAACTTACATAGGTTTAGTCTTCCTCTGAGGCAGCATTTAATCTGATTAAATTATCACCCATTTAATCATCTGCCGATCAATTAATCCATTTAAATGAACCAATCCACATCATTAAGTTCACTTCTGAAAGGTGTGAAGGGTTTCAGAAACGTTTCTGTTTACCAATGGTAAAGGAGGGCCGGGAAGGGGGCTGTGGACGCCCACGGGCAGTGAGTGGAGCGTGCGGCCGTGCTCCGTGTCACACACGCACACCTGCCCGTGAGCTCGCGGTCCTCGTGCGAGCCAAACGCTGCCAGTCCGTGAGCACAGAGGGAGCTGCAAGAAGACATCACTCCTGCGTTATCCGTTTCCCGGATAACAGCAGCAGAACGCTCTGGGAAGAGGTCGTGAGCTGCTTGGAGGAGGAAATGGATCTGAAACGCCTGAGGAGGAGGAGAGAAAGCGAGAGAGCTGAGACATCTTGGAAGGAGAGGCCTGGAGATGCCAGAAATGAGCCCGCGTCCCCTGCTGCCACCTCCGCCACGCTGTGGCATTTCACTGAGCCTCGGTTTCTTCATTAGGAAAATCGGGGGGTTGCGCTGCTTGATTTTGGAAGGTTCTTCCAGCTCTAAATTATCTCAGTTCTATGTAAAGCCAAAATAAACAAAAAATGGTTTCTCCTTCTGCTTATGTTCCTCCAAATAACCCAGCGGGAGAGCATGAGGCCTGTTTCCAGCTCGTTGCTTTAGAGGCACCAAGTCACTCTGTACCATCAGGGACATCATGTGAACACCTTAGGAAAGTGAGTCGGTTGTCTGTGAGCCAGGGTGTGTGTGTGAGAGAGAGAGAGAGAGAGAGAGGGAGAGAGAGAGAAAGAGAGAGAGAGAGAGATGAAGCGTCATGGGCAGGTCCTTCATATTTGGACGATTGTCCCGACTACAAGAGAGCCCACTCCATCCAGGATCTGGTGGGCCCACGACAAACTGCTACAATAGTTCAGATCCAAACATTTTCAAAACATTGCCTCTCCTGATTTGTTTTTAAGGAAGGATTATCTGCACCCACGTCACATTCCCGTCCACTGGATTCTTTCCCTCTTGGCTCTTAACCCTCCGATGTCAGAGGTAGGCAGGCATTTTGTTGTGTTTGAACTACCTCAAAGTACTAGGAAGGGAAAAGTTCTCAACAAACTCAAAGAAAGGAGGAGATGTGGGTAACTCCAAAACTGCTTTTTGGGGGAGCATTAACAAGTCCAAAATGAGAACCTTAAGTGCCATTTTCCTGGAAAAGAGAGTCGCAGGGAGACAGATGTTTCTCTCTTTATTTTTATTTGGCGACACCATCGCCGCTCTGATGTGTCACCACCCAAGGGGGCCGAGCGCAGAGCAGGACAGCTGTGCATTACCTATTCTTGTGACTTCCAGCAGGGCCCAGGGAAGGAAACTCTGGCTTCACACTTTTTTTCTTAATTTAGAAGCCACGGCTTTTCGAATAAAGATATTGAGTGATCATTTTTGTCTGATGTCGTGAGACAGACTTCTCTTTCTTCTTCCCAACTAGTATTTTACCCCATTGCTCTCGGTGGGTAGAACTTTATAAGAAGTCAAAAACTAAGTAGGGAAAATAGGAAATGTCAGGGTCCAATGTACATATCTCCTGTCTTTTAGTCTATTTTGAAATATAATGTCATTTTTTTTTTTATATCCCGAAAACCCAACTAATTTATGCGGGGGTTTTGCCGCGTGTTAACACCTTCAACCTGGGTAATGACTTTCCGATTTTCTTACTCGAGGAGAAGACAAGCATCTTTTCCCACGGTCACCCAAGCCCACCCTCGAATGCGAGATTTGAACAACGGACGGCTCAGGAAATACTGCATTCTTGTGCGCATTGGGCAGGATTTCCTGCACAGGGTCAAGAAAACACATTTTCTCATTGTCTCGGTTTTAACAGTAGAGAGTCCTTACGTCCAACCGGAGACCCTGTGATCACTGCCATGGCAACTAAGGAAGATGAGCAGGCCGCTCTTCAGCACCTGGAGACATCTTCACGACAGAAGCAGATGAGAAGACAAGGTGATGTGAATCTGCCCCAGACTCCATTCTCGTTCCATTCACCCAGTCGGGAAAACGAAAAAACTTCATCTAGAACCATATAGAAGCAACGAAATATGAACCAATACACTGGAGGCCCAGGGGGTTCCTTAGCAGCCTTGCTCGAGAGTATTCTTTTATGACACATGTCCTTGTGGATAATCCAGAAGCGTATTGGTGTGCAGGAAAAGGGGAGAGAGGTCAGAAGTAACTGACTCTGGAAGTGATCATCTCGAAGTCTTGCCTCTAAGAGATAAAGTCCTAACGGGTGAGTGCTAACGTGGAGATGCGCAGGGTGAGGAATCCAGAGTGGGGGATGGCACCCCCAGGTTAGCACCTCCTCGAGCTGGAGACCATGAACATAACTCACAGCAGGAACTCAGGGATACGAGTTTCCAGCTCAACGAAGCTGAAGCTCTGCCGAC
The DNA here is from genome assembly GCA_030015415.1 of Cynopterus sphinx. Classification (NCBI taxonomy): domain Eukaryota; kingdom Metazoa; phylum Chordata; class Mammalia; order Chiroptera; family Pteropodidae; genus Cynopterus; species Cynopterus sphinx. The sequence continues at coordinate 17,967,263 of CM057394.1, forward strand.
CCCACCCTGGAGCTTCAGGGCTCCGTCAGCTGGACTTCACTCGCCCGCTGCCTTCCTGCTCCCTCGAGGCCCTCTAGAAAGCTGTGCTCTGGGACTTCACTGAAGTAGTCTGTGGCTATTTGGAGATGGATGTCCACAGTGAATACACCGGGCCGTTTGCTAGGGCAGTGTTTTCCTGGATGGCTCCATTAGGAAGCTCCTTATTTCTCAGAACAACCCATTTGCTATGGCCCCGAGTGCATCGGAGAGGTCACCGCTGACCAGAACACCGGAAATTGAGAGGCGTCATCCCAAGGCTGAAAATGAGAGTAGGTGTGTGCAGAAGCAGTCTCAGTAGGGCCTGCCTGGCTTTTAGCAAGAGTTAATGCTGAAAATCTGTCAAACAGACACACAACAACAGCAAAAGGAAAATGAAAGCTGGTCATGGGTGTAAGGATCTTTCGATAGCATCGGGGCAGCTGGTTTTTCCTAGGTTGGAGAGGAAGATAAACCACCTGCCACCCCATCACCAAAGGGACGCCGTGACACTCTTATCAGTCAATAAAGTCACCAGAAGGAAGCCATGAAGCTAGGACTAGTGTTTCAGATACACTCAAACGGTCAGCAGCAGGTTAACTCCAGTCTGGGAAGCTGTCCTTTAATCCATCAGGATGGGAAAAGAGTTATTGTTTATTCTCATGTACATTTGCAGAGATTCTTCTTAAATTAGGCAGTGATAAGTTGACTCAGAATAATTTTACACACACACACACGCTCACACACACTCAGAGTAAAAAGCTAGACCCCCATTCTCAGACACGTTCATGGGAAAGTCTTCATTCTACATCTCCGTGAACTCGAGAGAACTGAGCAGGCTGAGGAGCGCCCAGTTAATGTATTCTAAGGCACTCTTCCAGATTCTGGTTTTTTTATTTCCTACCAGTAAGTTACATAAAGCAACTTGCTTTCTCATCATTGGAAAAAACACACAAAATTTATATAATCCAGCGAGCCAGGCGGTATGCTGTAACTACCTAAAGATAAAACTGTACAGTCCATTTGCATAAAGTACAAAACAGTCAGAATTAGTCTGTGCTGTTGGAAGTCAGGACGGTAATCACCCTTGTTGGGAGGGGAAGTTCTGATTCTAAAGGGCTACCAGGGTAGCATTTGGATTGTTTTCTAACCTGGGGTGTAGGTAACATGAGCGCATTCAGCTGTAATAGTGTAAACTCACGTATGTTTTGGTTTATATGTTAAACCTCAGTTAAGTTTTATTGAATTACCCAAAGGTGACATGGACCTTTGTACGAAAGTCCAGAGGAATCCTTGACCAGGGTCTGGTCCATGTGATGGAGAGATTGAGATTGGAGTAGAGATTGGACTGATGGGCAGGATTCGAATCAGTGGGGCCACCCCTTTTGGGAACCAGGGCGATCCCAGCACCCAGCAGGCTCTCAATAAGTAGTTGTTGAACAAGTGAATGAATGAATGAATGAAACATGCACATTTTCCAAACATATACAAGTACATCCCAGAGTGCAAACTTCCAAGGGTAGGTAGAGACCCTATTTTCTTTATCTTTAACTACTAAAGCCTAGCCCAGGGGCTGCCATACAACTGATGCTTAGTGAACTTCTGCGGAATGAATGAATGAACCCAATTGTCCAGACTGGTGCCATCGTGAAGTCTTGCTCCACCTTCTTTGTGGGCTGCACCACTATAGGCAAATGCTAATACGTATTTCTTTTTTCAGTGTTTGAGGGTGAAGAGTGAAGGACAAGGAGACATAGTAGCTGGTTGAACCTGAGCTTCAGAAGGCGTCTGCCCTAATGGAGTCATCAAAAGTTCAGGTCTGGTCCTTAGGTTTGCAGGTCAGGAAAGCTGATTATTTCACATGAATTCCCCTAAGAGGGACAGGCAGTCAGAGTAAAGGAAGCTGGCTGATCTTTTTAGGGTGTATTTAAGGTTCGTGGAGCACCTGCTCTAAGTCAGGCACTGTCGTAGGCTCTAGGAACTGTCACATGTTATGTCACTCAATCTTATTAAATCCTCACAGTCGTCCTCATCATAAAGGAGTTAATCGATACCCAGAGAGGCTGGATACTATTCCCAGCACCATTTGTATCACGGTGGTTTCGGTTGTGCACGTTAATGATTCGATATTTGTAGACACCCTTGAGTGAGCACCGTGGTAAGTCTTGTATAATTTTATAACTATAAAATAAATTTATATTAATTTATAATCAGGAGTTGAGACCGTTTGGCCCCTTTACCCATTTAAGCCTCTCTCCCTTCCCTCCTCTCTGTTTTCTGTATCTATGAGCTTGGTTTTAGTCTCTTTTTTTATTTGTTTGTTTTGATTTTCAGATTCCACATACAAGTGAAATTACAGAATATAATTCATCCCTGCATGACTTATTTCACTTAGCATCATGCCCTCGAGGCCCTTCCATGTTGTTCCATGTTGTCACAAATGACAAAACTGTATTCTTTCTATGGCCAAGTAGTGTTTCAGTGTGTGTGTGTGTGTGTGTGTGTGAACACACCACATCTTCCTTATTCATTCATCCACTGATGGACATTGAGTTTGCTCTACATGGGGATCGTCAATAATGCTGCAGTGAACATGAGGGTAAATGAATATGTCTTTTCAAGTCAGTGTTTTTGTTTTCTTCGGATAAATGCCCAAAGGGAAATTGCTAGATCATACGGTAGTTCCATTTTTGACTTTTTGAGAAACCTCCATTCTGTTTTCTACAGTGGCTGCCCAAACTTACCTTCCGCTCAGGTGTGTGGTGCTTTGAATGTATTGCTGGATTATGGTTTGCTAATGTTTTGTGGAGGATTTTTGTGTCAAAATCAGGGATATTGGCTTGTAACTTCCTTTTCTTGTGGTGTCCTTGTCTGATTTCGGAGTCTGGGTAATGCTGGCCTTGGAAAGTGAGTTGGGAAGTATTCCCTCCTCTTCTAGTTTTTGGAAGAGTTCGAGAAAGATTGGTATTAATTCTTTGAATGTTTGACTGAATTCACCAGAGAAGCCATCTGATCTTGGCTTTGTTTTTTGGGAGGTTTTTGATTATTGACTCAATCTCCTTAGTATTGATTGGTCTATTCAGATTGTCTGTCTGATTCAGTCCCGAAGAATTCAGAAATGGAATTTACCCATTTCTTCAAGATTGCCCCATTTATCGGTGTATAAATGTTCACAGTAGTCTCTTCACCCTCTGTATTCCTCTGGTATCGGTTGTAAAATCTCTTTCATTTCTGATTTTATGTATTTTTTTTCTTGGTGAGTCTAGTTAAAGGTTTGTTAACTTCATCTTTTTAAAGAAAGAGCTTTTATTTTCTTTGATCTCTTCTACTGTTTTTTTAGTCTCATTTCATTTATTTTTGCTCTGATCTTTATTATTTCCTTCGTGTTACTAGCTTTGTTGTTGTTTTTCTAGTTCTCTAAGGTGTAAAGTTAGATTGTTCGGTTGAGATTTTTCTTGTTTTCTGAGGTAGGCCTGTATCACTGTGAACTTCTCTCTTAGAATGTTTTTGCTGCATCCCATTAATTTTGGTATGCTGTGTTTCCATTTTCATTTGTCTCATTTTTTATTTCTTCTCGGATTTCTTTGTTGATGCATTGGTTGTTCATCTTGTAGCATATATGCATTTTTTACAGTCCTTTTTTTTATAATTGATTTCTAGTTTTATGTCATTGTGCTCGTAAAAGATTCTTGATATGATTTCAATCTTCTTAAACTTACGAAGATTTGTTTTGTGCCTATCCTAACATATGATCTATGCTGGAGAATAGTCCACGCGCACTTGAGAGGAACGTGCATCCTGTTGCTTTTAGATGAAATGTTCTTTGTGTATTTATTAAGTCTATATGGCCTAATGTGTCATTTAAGGCTGCTGTTTACTGACTGATTTCCTGTTTGGATGATCTATCCGTTGATGTAAGTGGGATATTAAACTCTCCTACTACCATTATGTTCCTCTTTATCTCTACCTTTAGGTCCATTAATACATGCTCTCTATATTTAGGTCCTACGTAGGGTGCAGAACTATTTACAAATGTTATATGCGCCAGCTCTCTGGAGCGTGGCAGGGGAAGAGTGTGGGGACAGTGCACACCCACAGGCTTTACTGAGGCAGAGGAAAGCGTAGGGATGGCTCTTTCCAGCTTTGGTAAAGAGTAGGCGTGCAGGGGCAGCTCCCACCTGGCTTTGGTAAGGCAGAGGGAAGGCATGAAACTGGTGCCCACCAGCACCGCCCTCCCCCCCTGGAGAGAAACCTACAGGCCCCTGTAGATGCTTTAAAATTAAGAAAAAGACTCTTCCTTATATCTGGTGTCAGTGCTTTCCAAACTGCTGCCTCTGCACTGGACCCTGGGATTAGGAGTCTGCATGCAAGTCCTTTTAAGAGCAGTTTCTCATTTTGCTACACTTCTTCAGGTTTCATGTTTGTTTTGAAGCCAGATATTTGGGGGGCTCATCCCTTAGGTGCAGGTCTTAAGAGATATGGTGTCTGACTGGGGTATGAACACTTCACTCCTTAGGGAGAAGCTCCAGACTTGTGGGACCCCCTCGAGGGTGGTTCACTGAGACGGGGTGGAGTTTTGGGCGAGGCTACACCTCAGTTTCCCCTACCTGCCTCCACGTGGCTTTTTCCTTATTTGATGTAAAGAACTGTTCAACTAGTCTTCAGGTCTTTTTTTCAGGGGGTGGGGATTTTTCCAGATTCAGTGTGTCCATGCAGGAGGTGAGTTCCACGTCTCTCTAAGCTGCTATCGTGGTCTGCCTACCCAGGGGTCATGACTGAGCATAAACCAACAGTGCTTACAGAATGAATGAGTGAATTAGCGAGTAGAAACCTGCTTCTCGGCAAGCTAATGAGTTTGACCTCCTGGTATTCATGTCCCTGAACAGCCCCCATGTCCTAATTCATAAAATTGTACTCCCATGCAGAAGGTGCATCTTTTTGAGGCCAGTATCTCCCAATGCTCCGGGTACTTGGAATTCACTAGAAGGAACTCAGAGTAACCAGTAAAGGAATTGGGGGAAAAACAAGAGATAGCCTCATGACTGGCCACAGCTTGAGGGTGCTGTTCAGCTACACGGTGTCACGGGAATTTCCTCCGTTTGCTTGGACGTGGCCCAACCTGCCTACCCCTCCATTTAGGGGAAAATCTGTTTCGAAAGAATCACTGAGATTAGGACTTAGGGTTAGAATTTTATGTTCACTTTTTGTGTCAAACATGAACAAATTTTGTCTAGGTCTGAAAAAAAGAGTTTTCATCTTTCATCTAGACTGAAGGGTGTTTAGATACACCCAAACTTTGCATTTCGCACTCCTTTATTAATTAGTGGAGACATCTGCATTAACACGGGATCATTAATTCATGATCTAGTGAATTTTTTCCACTTCTAACGTCCCTGATGAAAGAGAATGAAACCAAAAGGAAGTGTTTGATCAAGACTTCTCCCACAGACTTAAAAGATGGTCCTTGAATAACATTAAAGATGCTGCTTTTGCTGTTGTCTATCTGGTTTGTTGTGAGATCAACATATTAACCAACACTGGAGGCGTTAAATTCAGATTTTGAATTACCAGTTGCCAAATGACTAACCTGAAAGCATGTTGCCATTCTCTATAACTTCCAAATAAAGCCAGACATCAATAATGCCAACCCAAGGCGTACCATTTCTTGAAACTAAAATCACAGCTTCCTCTGAGGGACTGTCAGAAAATATCACTGAAATGATAGTTTTGCTAGACTTATTCATTTAGGGCACATCCTCAACCTTCCATATCCATTTTCAGCTCTTTCTGAGTTTAAGTCTAAGTGAATTTTCTGGCACAATGTTTTGGAGGCAGTTAGAGTCTTTCAAATAGAAGCAAAAAGAAACATGGGCCACAAATGTATGAGTTAGCTATTGCTGCTGTAACAAGTTACCACAAACTCAGGGCTTTAAAACAGCTATCGTCGTAGGGTTCTGGAAGACTGAAGTCTGCCCCAGGTCTCTGTGGTGTCTTGTCCACAGGCTCCATTCCTTTCTGGAGGCCCTCGTGGGCAGTCCATCTCCTTGCCTTTTACAGGTTCTAGAGGCCGCCCGCTTTCCTTGATTCGTGACCCCCTTTCTCCACTTTCAAAGCCAGCAACGGTGAGTTAAATCCCCACATTGCATCTCTCTGAGCCTTTTTCTGTAGTCCCATCTCCCTCTGACTCTCCTTCTGCCTCCCTCTTCATGTTTGGAGACTCTCGAGATGACATCTGGCCACCTGGATAATCCAGGATAACCCCCCTCCACACACACACACACACACCCCTTCTCACACCCCTTAATTTAAGCACATCTGCCAAATCTCTTTTGCCATATAAGGTAACATATTCACACTTTTAGAGATTAGGATGTGGGCATTTTTGGAGGACATTATTCTGCCTATCACACGAGTTTTAGAGAGTCCAAAAGTAACATTTCAACTTTCACTTAGGATGCAGTGGATTCATCCTCCTGAAAAATTATTTCTTGTAATTCATAAGAAGCAAACGAGTCCTCCAGGTCTGCACCTGCTAAAGCATCCTGTGGACAGACCGGGGCCGCCAACCGCAGGGTGTCTGCTTCCTTTGCAGTGAACTTTCTTCTGATCTGACTGTGAAAAGGAAGCAGAGCATGCACAGCCCTGAAAGTACCACCGAGAGGGGACCAGGCGTTTCGCAGTGGGACCGCTGTTGCTATTTTTAAGATTCCATCACAGGAGCGAGCACTGGTCACGTAAGTGTCACCGTTATATTTAGACAATTTTATTTTAAAAATAGTTGATCCATAGAGAGGAAATATATGTCTTAAATTTGTTACACATGAAAGAAGTAGGGAGGGCAGCCATGACTTCTTTTCATTTTGGCTTTATTCTAGTCTCTCTCCCCAAGAGGCAGGCACATCATGGAGCCACATTTTAGGTTATGTTAACCACTTTCTTAATAGTCATTATTTATGAACTTGAGCAAACAATAGATTTTTTTAACCATGCCCCTTTTCTACTAATAGTTGTAGTGTTTTCTTATGCAAACTCATAAGCGTTCTTACTTACATGATATATAATTGGTATTTTATAAAACTGGAATATTTGCATTATTCTGACAGGGTGGTATGTGCTCAGTAATTTATTATATGTGAATTCATTCAATTTTGGTCAGATTAGAAAAAAATGAAGATGACATCATGACCATTACAAAGGACACATGTCTAACCAGTCAAAAGTTTCTGCCAAATACATGTTCCATATGTGAATTGAATATACCTGAACATACCACCTGGAATTCCAAATGTGAAATAAGATGAAACAGTGTCTGTCCATTTGGGCTTCTCAGATAGAATCAGGGCAGAAGTCAGGAAAAGAAGATTTATTTCTCTGCCGGGCAAATAGCTCAGAATTCCTTTTGATGGTCGACTGTTTCCAACACAGTTGGAAGGGGCCGTGGTATTGCAAACTCCACCCTTCCTTGTAGCCATACTTAAAGTTACAATAATGGGAAAGATAAGACATGTGCAGCCCACGTTTTTATATAAAAGTATCTGGGTCAAACGAGAAAGAAAGATGGTGTTTTTTTCAAATCCTACAGGTGGTTTCAGTTACTCAATGTGTTTGTCTAGTTGCTCAAATGTTCCCCACCCGACACTGAGAGCAGGTATTCTTTTGTAAAGTTTCTTAAGCAGCTTCTGGCTATTGCCTCTCCAGCAGAAATCCCTTCCCCCGTGTGCAAAAGCTGAAAGATGCCACGTTCCTGTCTTACCTTTCTTATTCCGTCTCAAGAAGCTGGAGCTGACAAGCAGAGCATGAGAGAAAATGGGCAGGGGACTGCCACCAGCTGTTGCTAAGAAAACCGTGGCTCCCGGATTCGGTAGCTTTCTCCTCTAAGGTCCTATCTTGGTGGTGTTGGCTGTAATGGGGAGGTGGGTTCAGGGGGCCTTTTTCTCTCCAGGGAGGCAGTAAGAATATTAATATTAATGCCATGGCTGCCCCCTCCGATGGGAATGGATCACATGAAATGATTCCAAGGAGGCTTGATCAATCATTCCATTTCTTGGCAAGAAAATGATGCCTTTGCATTTAAGAAAGAACATCTGGGTAGAATCACAGCAGTGGAAAGAATCGAGTTGGTGGGCGACCAAAAATTCACCTCCTTGATAGAGTCAGAACCCACCCCGCCTCTGGGACTTCTGGCCGTGCTGGGGGCAAAAGCAAAACTTGGAAATGCTGCACTTGAAAAGAAGTGCTTCCATTTCAGCACTGCGTCTGGGACCTCGCTGCTTCCTGATTTATTAGCAGAGTCTCAGAAGACATCTGGAGGAGCTGGTCAGCTTGTCTGATTCTGAAGAAAGGGCGGCCACCCCGGGAGCCTTTCTGACTCTGTGACCGCACATCTGGCCCACGAAGCTCCTTCTGCTCCCATGATGGTTTGAGACGTGTCTGCAACCAGGAGCTCCGGGAGCGATGTGGACAGTTAGCCAAAGCTTTCAAAGTCTGAGAGAGTCCAGAGGTTGCTGCGTGCTTGTGACACAAAGGACCTTGCACATGGTAGATAGACTCGGGTTTCCTGAGACATTAAAAAGTTCAGGGTTTTGCTGCTGAATGCACAAATCATGCCTTGTGTGGGAAACAAAAACGTGTGGCCTCAGGGAAAGTGGGGACGCTCTGCTCCTTTGACTGTTCTCGTCCTGAATAGCGATGACCCAGCATGGAGACATCTGTGACCTGCATCCCCCTTGCCAGATGCCAGACAGCCATTAGTTCAGAGAAGCGTCCTTTCCTGTGACATTTCTGCCCCCCCCTCCCCCAGCCACTCTCCCTGCTCTGGGAGTGAAAGCTGGAGGTACAGGGCACGTTTTGGCTCCTCTGGACAGAATCAGCACAGAAAAGAAGTTTGGAGGATTCTGGGAAGCCACAGGCACCCAACTCCGAGTCGAGAGAAGAAGAAACAGATATTTGAGAGGGTCTCGCAGCTTCATGCGAGTTGTAAAGTTCAAAGCCACACACACAGGACTCATTCCCCCGTCTGTGCCTTTATTCGTAAAAACTTAATCGTACAACCCCTCTAAATCTTGTTTTCAGCTTTTAACACAATCAGGTTCATCCTAGAACTTCCGACAGAACAACCGAGTGTAACTGCATCAGTTGCAATTACGCCCACCGACTTCTCCTTTTCTCTTATTTCTCCTTCTTCTTACCTCCTTAGCATGTGACTGTTGGATGTTGTGTTGAAAACATCACTAACAGCACCAAGGAGCACTTTCATATGCATATTGTGCACATGCCGTGACGCTCCTTGTTGTTTAGAGATAATTTCCCTATTTTCTCCCTTAGAATGTAAACTCCACAATGTCACTGAGCTCCCGGCGCCTAAAACTGTAGCTGGCATTTAATGCTTAATAAATATTTGTTGACTAAGTGAATTAATGAATCAATATAAATCTGATCTCCAACCTCTAAGAAAGTGCTATACGTATGACCAAAAGCAGGAGGCTGCAGTTGAACCGGGTGGGACTGCAGCGGCCGAGCTCCATTTCCTAAGACGATGATGGGTTTGACTCACAGTTGTTCCGTTCTTGGACCATGAGCAGGTGAGATGGTTCAAAGCCCTTCATGGAAACATGCATCCACACACATGGCGCCTAGAGAAATTCCATTCCCCTCTTTAGTGCATTATGTTATTGCTATGGAAACCGTCATATTTTAAAGAAGAACACTGAAACCTTCCAAATCGAGTATTTATTCTTCCCGTACTAGCAAAATAATGTGTTTTGCCTCAGAACTTGTTAGGTGGCCTGCAGCTAAATATAAAGAGACAGATTCTTGTCATGTGTGTGTGTGTCTATGGAAAAATTTGGACCACTGGCTTTTCACGATACATTTTAAAATAAACTCAGTGCCAAACGCTAGGCATAGTAGAGGCCTTCAATGAAACACCTAATGTGTTAGGTATGATTTTAGTTAGAAATACTATTTATATTTGAACCCCAGAAGCACCCTCTACAGCTTTCCAAGATGGCATCATCGTCGGAATTTCAGAGGACCAGCATCCCTCGTTACTCTCGTCTGTCGCTTCATTCATCAGTGAGGCCCTAGCTTTCCTGGACTGGCATCTCGCTGTAACCAAAAGGTTATGAGAAAGAGCATGAACCCACGCCTAGGGTGGAATCGCACAAGAGGAGCCAAATAGAATCGGATGAATGTTATCAAAAGGTCACTCAACTCTCCTTCCCAGGCAAACGCTCCGAAAGTGGCCAATGGTAATAGCCACAGGTGCCGTTTGGCCTTCCTTACTGACCTGAAAGCAACCCGAGATGGATGCGCTTTGAAAACCTCTCTTGGTGCCGAGTGAAGACAGTAGGAGCCATTCTTTAAGCATTCTAGGGATCATAATTCCTATCTCGTCGTCTGTGCAAAATTGATGTTAGCACTCTAGCGTTTTAGCATTTGTTTTTCAGTCGAATGAGTTCTGGACGTGCAAAGGTGATAACAGCCCCTCTTCTTCCCCAGTGATGGAGAGAACAGTGACTTGGAGCCAGAGGGGCCTGGGTGTGCCCTCTACCTTGGCCATATGCAAGCCATTTGCCCTTGGACAGCTTCCCTCAGTTCCCCAACTTAGAGGGTCAACCAAGTGAGAACACACGCGAAGACCTTAAAGCGGGTCTCAGTAACCTCGTCTTCCTTCCTCTGATACTGAAAAATAACCATTGCATTTATCTCCATTTTTTTCAACCTGTTGAAGGGCAAGCATTTTCAAAGCTTTCAGAAGTAGAAAAGTATTAGAATCACGTTTGCAGGGACGTAGTTTATTTAAACCAAACTCTTCTCCTATTAGTAATTTAGTTCACATAGAGGAGGAATTTTTTTTTTTTTTTTTACCAAATTGTTGCTCACATTATTATAATTTGTAATTGTGTATCATCTTCTGTGCAAAAAAAGGGCTTTTCAAATAAAAAACACTTGCAATCTCTAAGGATATAGGTGAATATTATATTTTATCGCTAGGTAAACTAATAATAGCAAATTAAGTGATTTAAACAAGATGTTATGCCACTTTTGTGACATGTTGAGAAAATACGAAAGTTCTCTATTTAACCTACACTTTATACATGGCACGTATGTGCCGGATGTGCCCACTTTCCTCTGTTGTGACTTTATCAGCCGTCCCAAACTGACCGCGGCACTGTGTCGTGTGATGCTCAGATTTTCAGCACAGCCCTGCGGGCAGCCACCGTCGAGCCGGCAGAGTGGGTGTGTTAGTCAAATCTGTATGCACTCCCGGGTCGGACTATTTTCCAGGTGATGTCTACGTTAGAAATGAGTTCCCATAAAGGAGCACAAAGCTTCGTGCTCCTTCGCCTGCTTCTTTCCTATTATTTTAAACGTTTCCTAAAATACATCCATGAACATTGACTTATTGTCAATTTTAATTAGACTTGGCACGATTACATTCTCAACACAGTAAGCTTTATAGAGAGAAAAAAAAATGCTGAGAATCTTCCCTCCCTCCTATTTAGGAAAAATAACATCCATCGAGTTCTCCAGGATACCCCTCAAACCCAACACTGGGCTCCCGACACTTAACCACTGAGCTCTTTCCCTTCACTTGCCTCTGAGCTGGCTCCATCATGCTTCCTCTTTCTGTCTTCTATCTCTCGTGCCTCCTTTCCCTAGATCTTCCCTTATTCACATGTTGAGAGGAAATGACCATCCTCTCTGGCTCCACTGCTGGCACACGGTTCCGATTTCAGCCTGGCCCCACAACGCTCAGCAACGCGCCTGCATACCCTTAGCTGGCCCTTGCCCCATCTGTTCATCAGAGCTTCCAAACCTTCATCTTCGTCATCTCAGTCTCCACCCCTCAGCAATTTTGACTCAACAGATGCCAACCTGTCGTGGAGGACACACAGGCCTTTAGTTCCCCTGAGCTCCAGCTGCACCTCTGCATGTCTCATCCTTGGCTCGGCCTCACCTTCTTTCTCCACAATCCATTCCTCCTGTGGGCCCCAGGCCCCTCACCTGATCCAGGATCCTCTGCCTTTGTTTTCCCACCCCCTCCTTCAACGCACCTTTAAAGTCTTTTCTTGGACAAATTCCCTGAGCCTGGAGAGGAGACCAAGAGTATTTCTCGCCAGAAATAAACAAGCAAGGAAGCAGGCAACAACAAAACTCTTTCTTTGACGTGAGCCTAACGCTCACGCCTCATCCCACCTCTGTGTGCTTTCTCTTGTGCTCCCTCCACCTGGAGTAAGATGCTGCCTATTCCCCAAAACCCAAATCAAATGTATTTTCCTTCCTCAAATGTCAATAATAACTCGTTTACTTGGACTTGCAGAGCGACCTGTGCCTCTCTTACCAACAACATCTCTTCTTTCTTGTGCCATAATGATGTATGTATCTGCTCTTATAGCTACTGGAAGTTCAATCAGGTCAGAATCTGTGTCTGATTGATCTCCTTATCCCCCCAAAGCACCCAACATGTGCCTGTATACAGTAGGCACTTACTTAGTTACCACCATTTAGAGAGATTAAAATCTGAGGCAGGGAAGCTCTCAGTGACACACTGTAAGTCACAAAGCTTGTAAGTGGCAAAGTTGCCACAAATTTCAGTGCTCTTTCCACTCCTTAAATGAGTCCTGTATTTTTTTAAATTTCACTGCAACTGAGTCACAATTTTATCATTTTTTTTTTGTAGTCTATAGCACGTCTCTTTAAATGTCTGTTTTCCAAAGGCTTTTCATATACTTGATATCATGTTGCACATAGTAAGAGCTAAACAAATGTTAAATAAATGAATCAGTGAATTAGTTTTAGGGGATGGTATTCATAGAGCTTAAGGTAGTTAAGGGCGATCTGAAGCGTTTCAGTAAGAGGAAACCCTAGGGAGGGGTCGTCGCCCTGTGTGCACGCCAAGGTCAGGTGTGCACTTGGCCATGGACCTTAGGACTGATCATGAGAAGAGTCACCGTGGGCTCAACCATTCGGCTCCATTCTTTTGGTTGTTCCATGTTTCCATATTTAGAATTTTGACAACTTGACATATTTTTAAATTACAATGTAAATGTTACTTGCATTCCAAACCTCGTGGTCAAATTCTGATCTTTAGGGTCAGAGATAAAAGTACGACCAGTCATCAGGAGAGTATGAAGAGATGGCTTCCCTCTGATCCCAAATTTCACACTGAGGCAGCGTCTTCAAATGTCAAGCCACGAGAGTGAGTCCAGAAAATTAAAGAAAACCAGTCAAGACCAGTTTACTGTTCACTTTCTGTGAGGCCAGGTAGAATATAAATTTGCATATGGGTACGGTGGGGGACATCTCTGCTGAAGAGCATGTGGGCACCTGTGTTGCTTTTCAGGTTATTTTCAGCAATCGATGCTCACCTGGATCTAAGTTTTATTGTGTTTGAGGATGATAGGATTATGCAAAGATCTCACAGCACCACAGGTATTTTCAGGACATCAAAGTCCACGGCCTGGGTAATAAGCAGTTTGCGAGTGCTGAGGAATGCACAGTGTCATTCTTAACAGGTTGGTGAAAACACTCTCTTGTGCTCAGAAGTCCATCATCCAAAGAGTATAAGAACTCTATTGCACCTTATAAAGAAAAGAAAGAAGAAAAAAAGAAAAGAAAAGAGAGAAAAGAAAAGGTTTATGAGCAGGCCCGAAAAGGAGTGTTAGCCTCAGCAGAATTTTCAGCAATCGCCTCACTGAAAAGGCTCTGAATAGACTAATTGCATAAAAGTCAACTTAATGGTGTCAAGAAACGATTGAGCACATGTAGGTGGGACGCCTCGAGGCTGGCTGTATTTGTTTTTCATTCTTTATCTGCGGGAGGGAGCTATCGGATTGAATATGGAGATCCAAACAGATCAGAATGGCTTTAGTCAAATGAACAGATTTTCTATATAAAAGGGACCTGTAAGCATAATTGAGGGGAGGTTTGGGCACGAAAATGAAGTAGCAGTTCCCAACTACCTTACACAACTCGTCTCCCCGAGATGGATATTTTCATCTCTAATTTATTAAAAGATGAAATGTTAGAACGTTGGATGGATTGAAATCATTTGTCAGATCACGAAGTCCTCGGAACAGTTCTCAGCCTTAATAACACATCTGCTCTTAGAATGTGGTCTCTTGATAATAGCTGTCTGGAAGTGTCTGAATTTAGGGATTATTTGAGACAACAGATTTCCTTCTATTTGGAACCGCACGAGGCATCTGCTCCCTCACCGTTCGCTTTGTGTCCCGGTCTCAAGACATTCATCAAAGGGCAGATCGTTTTGAACACGATGAGAAAGAAAAGGGACTTCTGCTGACAACATGAGAGTGAGAAGGGGAATTAAGAACCTTTAAAGATCATATTCTGTGTTTAGAAATATCATCCCGCAGTTCCTTTTCCGATCTGGGGAGAGAGAACACGGTGGCTGGAACTAGAGGAGGAGAAACCACTCTAATACCAGGTTTAGAGGAAAACTTGGTCGAATGCGAAGCAGAAATTCACTCCATTTGATCTGATTGGATTCAGCATAATGAACAGGACTCAGTGGAAAGGGAGAACCAAGATCATTTCAAAGACCACGTGCCCGACTAAGTAGCCGACCGTAAGAGTAGACTCAACAGGATAAAAAATAATATATGAAAATGACGTCTCCATTTGACTTCTGAGAGAAAATGGGCCACCAGGTGAAACCATAACCAAACTTCGATGCGCTTCAAGGACAAACTGTATGAGCAGGTCAAGAGCTCAAACACCCGCTTGCCTGAGAAGGAAGAGGCCACTGTCGGCTTCTCGGCTGCATTTAATTCCCAAAATGACCATGTGGAGCTGGGCGAGCTGATTGTTAAATGAGGATGCTGCCCTTTTGTTCCTACGCACCCCCACACGAATATTCTTTACATTTAGAAAGAAGTAAGAGAAACATTTTCGCGAAGCTTCGTGATACTTGTTGTCATCCTACAGAGAGCTCCACAGATGGCATTAATGGATCTATAACAACAATGAGATAACATTTTTGGTTCTAAAAACCACACTTTTCCTATGAATCAGTCCACATCACACACACATATATACATACATATGCAAACAATACTTTAGGTTCTCCGATTCTGCAACTTCGAGCAGAAAAATTGGGCCCAGCTGCCTAATCACCGTGCAGGACAAGAGGTTAATTGTTCGGGAATAAGTAAGAGTGTTACGAGAAACACCTCCCCAAGCGTCTCGCTTTGCAAGGTGTCCTTTTTCATTAATTACCTGTTGCATCTACACCACGGGTCCCCCTGGCTTTGGGAACATTTTTGCCTCTGGATTTTCTGCACACGGCTGACTATCTCTTGGTATCTCGTGGGCAACTCTTTCCCTGAATCCAGATTTTCTGTCTTCCCCAGAGGGGTCCTGGGTTAAAGAGTCAGGGACCGCCTTCTGAGAAGAGTTTTCCTCTGTGTGGGGCCTTTTCAAATCGGCCCCTGATTTTGAAGGGCTCCTGGCAGGGAAGGGGAGGAAGGAGGAGGGAGAGGAGGGAAAGGAGAAGGCCAGTTTCCTGGGACACACAGAACAGCTCCAGTGACAAGGACTCGTGAGGTCAGAAAGCCAGCAGCAGCACACTTCTGAGGGACACTGAGCGGGACAATCAGACTCTGGGCCTTTCATTCTTTGTTTCTGATCCCGTTCTCTTGAGTACTTTGCTTCACATCTCCTGCACACCCAAGACCCCCAGGGCTGCCTCTCCCACTTTGTCCCTTAGGGCTACTCGAGGCTCTTCACACCAGGCGCTGCTGAGGATCTCTCCCCGGGCAATTCAGACTAAGACCCACCCAGAAGCCTGGCAGATGGCTCATGGTTTTTGCTTCTCTTTCTCCTTTATCCCCACATCCAAAGGACTGAGTTCTCTTTAACTCGATGTCGTTTGGAATTATTTCTTGTCTACCGCCACAGCTACCCCCTAGCAGACACCTGTTTACCCCAGACCTCTCCTAACTGCCCCCTGAAGGCAACCCCTGCCCTTTAGCATCCATCCTACACCCTGCTGCTACCACAATGAGTTCATGCAACTCTTTCCCCCGGTTTCGATAATCCGCTGTGACAAATCTCACCTGTTAGGTCTCACTGTGACTCTTCAGCTCGCCCTCCGAGCTGTCTCCCATATCGGCCTTCGTTTTTACTGTCCCATGTTTAGACCTTCTGTCCAGCCAGGCTGATCTCCTGGGCAGCATCGTAGGAAGTTTTCACTCCCTGTCACTAATCCTGACGCCCGTCACCCCTCCTGCCCTTCTCGCAGGCTCGGTCATAGTACCACCTGAAGCCGTACTGAAGCCTGAGAAAAAAGGGAACATCAGTAAAATCAGCCTTGTCTATCTTCACAATTTTGCCATTTGTTCATTCTGCTTCTTCTTCCCATTTTCATTTATTTTTTTTTTTTCGTATTGTGATTTTTAAAAATACTGCATTCAAATGTTCATCATCTTGATTGCTGAGGTTTTGGCACCTGCTCACGATGGGCACAGGAGGCAGATATCTCGCTCACCTGGCCCTCGTTCTGGCTTGGCTCTGTGGTTTCCTCTCCTCCCACTCAGCTCCTCCTTGCAAGGCGTCCCTGATGAAGACTTTCAGAGCTCCGAGCCCCCTTGTCTAATCCTTGTCTGCCTCCAAGTACGCTGTGGCTGTATGTTCTTGTCATCTGCAGTTTGGGGGGTGATTCATCCTCCTCCAGGCCCAAGGTTTCTACACTTTGCTCTTCACAGGGCCGAATACCCTGCCCTCCACTTGGTGGGCACATAATAAAGGTCCGTAAACATCCCAGAACATGAGAGCTGGGCATGATCGAAACTTCAGATAAGACATAAAGACGCAAGAAGAGGAATGTTGACCTGAGAGAAGAGGAACAAACAGAAATTCCTCACATTATTCCACTGTTATCTGTGAATAATGGGTGAGGATTAGCTCATCTGGAATCCTGGGAGAATCCTGGGGGAAGAGAGACAGGGCAGCCTGGAGGTGAGTCTGAGGAAGCCCTGGGTCATGCCGGGTCCCCGCCCATCAGGCACTGCCACTCCCAACGGTCCCCAGATCCTTCTGATTTAAACGATCCATCCCTTCCCCGGTGAGAAAGAGTCGGAACAGCTTCCTCCCACCTCGGAGTGGAAACACATGGCCATCAAGTAACAAGGTTAAGTATTTGGGAGGCACGTGGCGGATACATTAGTTTCGTCTCACCAAAGCAAGAAGACTCTCCACGTTTGAAGATAAGCACGTGCGGACTCGAAAGTGGGACTTTAGGCCCTGGAGGGGACTCCGGGGACGCTGCTCTGAGCAGAAACAGAATCTGAAGTTTGGACTCTTCACTTCACACACCAAACAGTTCCCTTCTTCCCCCGCTGCCCTCCCCGCCCCGCCTCCCCCAGCGTTTAAGTGGATTCTGATATTCGGGGAATGGGCAGCTGAGAATCTAGGTCAGAACTTCCTTTCTCCCCTGAGCCTCCTTCTCCATCTCTACCTCCTCTTCATTCACTGCCCCTTTCAGCTGTTTTTCTCTCCTTCCCCACCCAAACCCCCTGTCGCATAGCCAGACGGGGTGACTAGCCCTACCAGTACAAGAGCAAAATGGAGTGAACTGGATGGCAATGAATTGTTTCTCTCCGTTTACACCTTTCTACATAAATTCAGTGTAGGCTAGTTTTTATGCAGAGCAAACACATCAATTATACTCGGGCTGTTCCAGTCACTTCTCAGATGCAATAACTTCTCTAAGATGTGATTATTTTGAACGTTAGACAGGTGGCAGTAACAAATATGTTTTTCGACTCAAAAGGCACGGGGAAAGAGATCTAAGTGAACGTGGATTCTCTGTTGCTGTTACATTGGGACTCGTCTGAGTGTCCATTTTACTAGGGTTTTTCAAAAGGCCTTGCACCGTCTGTCCCTTTTAAAAGGCCGTGTGTCCCTCAGGACCTCACGGGGCATCAGAGGGCAGATGCTTTGCAGTGGAGGAAGCTTGCTCTGGGTCTGTGTGACCCAGCTCCCCTCCCAGCAAGGCCTCCCCAGGTGTCAGCTCACCAGGTCTATTGGCATCAACAGAACTTCTAATGCAAACCCTTGATTTTACTAAATGACAGTCCTCTTCTTTTAAAAACAACTCGTAAGTATGCTTGAACCCTCAATATTTGAAACGTCAAGAAAAAACGCTGAGAAATCCACACAATGTTTCCTGTTTTCTGACCTCTCAACCATGACCTCGGAAGAAACCGGTGTGAAGCGTGGAGAGTGAGCTCAGGTGTTAAAAGAAAATACACGCCGCGGGTTTTATTGAAGCAGAAATATTATGCACACAGAACAAAAGGAAGGAGGAGTACAGCAACTCAAGGAGATGGTAAAAGAGTCTGAGGAACAGATGAGAATAATGTAAGAGAGTATTAGTTTCCCGTGGCTGCTATAAGAAATTACCACCCACGTGGTGGCTTCGGATGACAGAAATTCTCTCATAGCTCCAGACGCCAGAAGCCCCCAAAAACCAGTACCACTGGCTCGAAGTCCAAGTGTCAGCAGCTCCCGTGCCCCCTCCGGCGGCTCTGAGAGAGAATCCATCTCCTGCCAGTTCCAGCTTCGGGTGACTGTCACCTCCATTGTCTCGTGGCTGCACCCCTCCAGTTCCTGCCCAGCCACGTTGCCTCTTCATCTTCCACCTGTGTCGAAGCTCCCTCAGATGCCCTCTTAAAAGGACACCTGTGACTATCCTTAGGGCCCACCACGATTATCTCCCGATCTCAAGATCCTTAAACTAATATCTTGAAAGGCCCTTTTCCCAAATAAAGTAACCTGTGTAGACTCCAGGGATTAGGACTCGGCATTTGTGTGCATCATTATTCAGCCTGCAACAGAAAGCTGAAGCCCAGAACGAGCTTTGGAAATGCCCGGGATGACAGAAATGGCTTGTTGGGCCACATTCACAGAGGAGATGATGACTGGAGAAGGGATAGGCTGATATCCAAGCGATGAAAAGAATGGAGCGATCTGATTTCCAGTTTTTCCAAAAGGGAGAAAGGTCTTCCCATTTGCAGTGGTGAAACACATCAGCAGACAGAGACCAAGCTGGGGGAGGCACCACGAAGTACCTAGTTAGCCATTCTGTGATTTCAAACTGCGTCGCAGGCTCGCGAAGAAATGGCCCATACGGTCTCAGGATCCCACTGCCAGGACCCTCTGTGTTACCCTGTGTCTCATTCTTCAGGTTGTGGCTTAAATGTGACTTCTTCCGAGGGGTCCTTGACCACCCTAAGGATCTATCTGCCCCCACACTGGCTTGTGAACTTCACAAGACAAGGATTATTGTCTCTTGAGTCACAGTGTATACCCAGGACCTGGCATGCTCTTTGGTTCAAAAACATTCTGAATCACTGCTTGTCGAATGAGTAATAACTGCTAACATTTTTGAACACTTCGTGTATGACAAACACTGCTGAGTGCTTTACATGTAGTAATTCTCTTAAGAAAGAAGGAGAAAGGGGGGGAGAGGAAAAGGGGAGGAACAAGAGAGAATAAGAGACAGGGATGAGAAGATCGATTGACAAATGTGTCAATTTTTAAAAGCAAGGATCAAAAGAAATGGAAAAACTGAAAATTGGTAAGCTCGATGTTTATCCCCAATAAAAATCTAGAATAAATTACCAAACAGAGAGACGTTGTGAATAATCGAGATCATGTCTATCTCAGAATGAATCTCAAAAAGGGCCTGAACTTAGGTTCTCCCAGACCTTCTCTAGCAGTGCAGAGTGAATAGAAATATACGTGAAACCAAACAAAAATGAAAACTTTAAGCTCTCGGTCTCCTGCATGCTCCATATGCATTACCATGATGCTCCAGCCAGGAGCAAAGTGTTGTCACCATCTAATGCTCCAGTCGTAGAGGCGGAGTGTCCCAGTTATGATTAAGAGAATTACGAGTAACATGGCAAAGCAGACAGAACATGGGTCAAGTTTTCTTAGCTGAGAGGAGCAAATTACTGAACATTTCTAAGGTTTGTTTCACGTGCCTACATAATACATTCCTGAAGAAAGGATTATGAAGATGAAAATCGGTAAAGAGTGAAGGGTCTGGCGCACGTGATAATTTTAAGTAATGTGAGTTCCTGTCTTCCTTTCTCCTCCTTTTAACCTCTGTTGTACTTTGCACAAGGCTAATCATGAATGAAACCATGAATTCAGTTCTGGTCACGACCTTTGGAGGAACAAAATGACAAACGATAGGTATAGCCAGAGGAAAGACACTAGATCAGTGAAGTAGCTGGAACTATGTCTTATAATAATAATAATATCTCGTGTTCCATCACATCTTATAACTTTCAGAAGGTTTGATCCCCAAAACAATGCCACCAAGTAGCAGACAAATGTTAATATGACATTTTATGTTCATGCCCAAAGAGATGAGTGGCCCACCAGATGTCACATTGCTCATAACTAACCACGGTGGGAGCCATCGCAGGTTTACTGAGCACTGCCCTGGTAATTTCCTCTTTGTTACTCTGCTTCCCTTATAAGCAGTGGTAGGAGGAACTGAGGAAAACTGCTTTGAAGATTTATAAGGGAAGACACGATAACTGCCCTATAATATTGGAAGGATTGTCCTGCCACAAAGGGCATCAATCGTTCACCCAGATACAGATCAAGATTGATGGGTGGGTGTTATAGCTGGACGAGCTTAGGCTCAACCTCAGGGGAAATTTGGGAACCTTTAGAGGAAGCAACAATAGCCAAAGGTTGACTAGTGAGATATTCAGGGATGTAACGCAGGGATCCCTGTCTTGGGATAGCAGATGAACTAGATTCATCCATTTATTCTATTGTCAAATACATAATTAGTGAGCGAAATACTGGGCTAGACCTTGTGGGAGTCGAAGAGATAACTAAGATGGTGTCCCTGACTCTATATGTCACCTCGAATGCCCCCCTCCATAAGTCTAGAAATTATGAGCTTTGGACAATTTTATTAATCAGATTTTTAAGACATTTGGGAAAACACCCTTGGCATCAACAGTGGAGACGGCGACAACTGACGACGAGCTTGCATCCACCTACATGTTGCTTTATTTCTCAACATCGAATGGACAGATGAACGAGCATGTGTGGCCCTGTGAGCCCCGTGCTCATCTTCCTCACCTGGAAACGGTCCACAGGACAGAGTGATGGCGTTTTCTTTTTCTCTGTCCTCCTCCTCCTCACATCCTTGGTCAGTCTCGAACACGAGCCGCAGTGTGCAGGCAAAGTCAGTTTAATTCTCCGCACCTTTGGAATTTAAAAAACGTAACCATGTGCTATGGCAAAGCACTTCAATATTTGCATTTCCAATTCCTATAAATTGCAAGCCTTTATTTTATGAAACTTGGAAAGATCACTATTTGTCTCGAATTATACCGGCATCCGAAATCTGCCGGCATCACACCAGAACGCAGAATGGTGGAACATATGAGACAGAAACCTGACACTCAGTTCTCTGCGACGTGTTAAACGGAGACAAAATTGTACTGTGGTATAAAAAGCTGGCTAATCAGTCTCAACCCGCAAATCATAAGATTAAATCAATAAAGAAAACAATTGAAAAGTGACATTCAGATCAGAGCCCCCGAAGAGAGTCGGGGGGCATAATAGAGAGCAGAGGAATGACACAAAAGCAAGCAGACTCTTAAAATGCGATGGCATTTCCGATCTGGATTAAATATGGGTTTTGCTCAGATCCCTAACTCATGTACATTTTTCTTAAAATAATGTATGGAAGTGCATTGAGGGCTTTCGGGAATTATTGTTGTTGATTCTTAAGAGAACAGACCGGCCCACTGCATCGCACACAGGAAATGATGGTTTCCGTGATGGAAAGAAAAAAGACGAGAATGATCTTTTCCAGTAAATTAGTTTGAAAAGCTAGAACTAATGGTTCACAAGCAATTTCCAGCCCACCAGATCTTCCCAGGGCTTCTCAGAGTTATTAGTGTCAAAATAATGATGCATCCAGGAACGGGAAGCCAGCGAAGCCTGCAGAAATCGCCAGAAAAGATTTCTATGGATCAGAGGTCCAAATTTTACTAAACTTCCTACTTCCCACGGACTGATTCATCTGGGACGTGATCTCTCAAACCCCCACGTTTCTCCAAAGTACCCAAACCTGTTACGTTCACAAATTAGATAGCTTACTACGTTTAAACTAAGAACACCTTCCACAGATGATTCAACTACTGCGCACACAAAGATTTTTTTCTTTAATTATTAATTAACTACTTTTTAAAAAATAAAAAAATTAAAACTGTATTGTTTCGAAAAGCCATTGCTTTATTTCTTAAGTTTTCAGAAGAGAAGTGAGCTGTAAAGTGAAGGGCTGATCCAAGAAAATTTTGCCTCTTCCACAGGATCCATGAAAAGGAGGGATTTTTTCTTTTCTCTTTTCAATGGTTTCATAGGATTGATTCTTGTACCTTCAGAGTAGGAAAGAGACAGGTCAGATTGTATTTAATTAACAAACACTGAAGTCAGATACAATCGTCCTTATTGATTCATGCCCGTCCTTCTGTGAAGCCTTGTTTTTTTTGTCTAAACTGTCATTTTAAGGTTCAGAATAATGGAATCTCATCCAATTGTGATTCTCAGGCCCCTTCCGCTGGGGTGTGCATACATTTGACTGCATGCTGTATCTCAGATGACTGTTGACTAAAAGAATGGAATGCCAGGACACTGTTCAGAACTGCATGGTTATAGAATCCTGTCACACGAGAGACACTTTCTTTGGACCTTCTCCACTTCTGTTCAGGGAAAAAGCTATGCCATGTTTTAAAGGGCTTTGGTGAAAGAAATTCTGTCATTTTTCTCAAGATACATTCCTGCATCTCACAATTCTCTGCGATGAGAAAATATTTTACATATTTAGCCTAAATCCTTCATATTCCAGCAAATACCCATTTACTCCCCTCCAATTTAGGAAAAAACACGTTGTGTCCTCTGAGACCACGGTGCTCAAATGTTCCCACGATGAGTGATTTACCTCCAAGTCTGTGTTCCATGGTTAACCGCTTTCAGACATCTCACCCATGTATTTTCATGTTTCGCGTAATGATTAATGATGAGGTGTCAGGCCTTGGTCCCCATTCTGACTGTTATTTCGTTAACTGTGAGATCTTGGACTAATTGCCCGCTAGGGTGGGACGAACAACTTCTCTAAGGAGTTTTGTTGAGAAAATGCTGGGCGCGAATGCACAGAAAACGCTCAGCGCACCGCCTAGCACCCAGTAAGTCCTCAGGAAATAGTTAATGCTTCTCGAATAATTGACAAGGCTGGCTATCATAGTTAGAAATTTAGATGTTGAATTGCTATAAATTTAGGGGATTACCATGAGCTGGAAAGTCAGGCCCCTTGAGCAACTTCAAAACTCACGTGATACCCCGGTTGAGATTTAATATTGGTTCGTGGAGTGATTCTAAATCATCCCCTAGGAACATTGTGACAACATTATGAGCCCTGGAAGTGCTCTGCTACCATGGAAAGTTTTGAGTGGACAGAGGTTTAAATGATCTAAGAGATGGCCCCTCCATGATGAATTTTGTTTTCAGGTGGATTCGGGCTCTCTGGGACAGTCCAGGGCTTTGCAATTTTTTCTAATTTAATTTTTCATGAAAAATGTTAACATTTTCTTTAACATAAGTAGAGGAGGTATGACCCATGAGAGAATGTCCCTCACCATGCCAAGTAGCAAATAAGGGAAGTAAGACTTTGGAGAAGAGACCTCCTGGATATAGTCTGAAAAGTAAGGAGCAAAGGAAAAAGTTGGCACAGCAGGGAGTCGAGTTACATTGAGATGATGTCCAGGGGGCAGGTGAGATTGATCGCTGAAGACTGACTGTGATCGGGGAGGGCGGTCACAAAGGTGGACTGACTGATGGAGGGAAGAAGGGAGAGCCTCAGGAACACAGTCAGCCTCTGAGCTGAGGAACGCTGGGCTTGTCCCAACATCGCAGGGTTGCACGGTGTGCTGATGTATGCTGAGCTGGAGAAGGGGACACGCTGCCCGAAATCACACTTCTGCTTTCCAGAGCATCAGCTGTCGGACGATGTTTTTACAAGGCTCTCTCAGCTGCTTCATATAATTGGGGCACGATACTTCGAGTGCTCTGGGAACGCAGCTCTGTTCTTCACGTTGTCCTTGCAGCATCCAAGCTCGAGGGTCACGATGGAGTCTCTGCCCCGCACGGACAGAGTCCATGGGTCTTGCTCACATCTGCACGGGGGTTGCTAAGAGTAACCGACCCACTCTGGTCTACTCTTCCTTACTTCCTCCCTCCCTCCCCCTCATCTCTCCTTTTCTCGTGTAAATCTGGAGTTTTACTCATTCCTTAGTTCTAGATCCTTTGCAGTTTCTCAAGTACATCCGAAATGCATTCCAGTGATAAAAATCTTCTCAACATAAAGTACTTCACATGGAGTATTTATTGAGACAAGAGGAAAGGAAGTTTTCTTATTTTATTTTTAAAATAGTAAAATATATACGCATGGAGATAGATAGCTGATAGATACTAGATGATAAATGATAGGTAGAGAAATAGATAGAGAGAGAGAGAGAGAGAGATAGATGATAGATAGATAGATAGATAGATAGATAGATAGATAGATGAAAGGCTGAGAGATGATAGATAGTATAGAATTATGGGTTGATCTAACTGTAACTATAGATTCATAAAGAAAAATTTTCTTTATTAAAATGATATCTCAGGATAGGTCTTGTCCGTTGTGGTATTCACCAATAAAGTAGACAAAATGATGAGATCTATCATTTTTAAATCTACTACATCTCATTCTGTAGTCATTGCCCCCAAATGGAAGAATGTTGGTTTCCAACTTTCAAAAAAATTGATATCTGAAGGTAAATTGTATTTTAAATGATTGTTAGATATTCTTCCTAAAGAAGCTTTGGCAGTGAAGGTAAAATTTTGGTAATTTGAAGGTAAAATACCCAAAAGGTAAAGGTTGAGTTAACTTCTCACAAGGTATCAAATTCTAATTTCGATGAACGTCTTTTAGCATTTCAGGATCCCTTTTCCTAGACTCAGGGAATGTTCAACTGGAAAGACCTTGGATGTTCTTTGGTCCCATTTTCTATTTTACACAACATCCTCTGAGAGGTAGGCCCTAAGACCCCCAGAGAGGCAGGTGACTTGTACAAGATCCCCCGGTTAGTAATTAGCAAAGCCAGGACCGGAAGGGAGGTCTTTTGGGTCCCAGTTCAATGATTTTCCCACTACAACACGCATCTTCTCTTAACAGAAGTGGAACCTGCATCAAAGGTCTCCTGAGAGATGCCATGTGGATTGTTTTTTTAAAAGTGTGATGCATTTTTTATCCTACTTTGAGAAAAATGCTGCCAAAGTGTGTTCTCTGGGGACAGGAGCCTGTACCAGGAGAGGGGGCTTTCAGGCTTGGAGATCACAATGAATAATCACTCGCTTAACACCTAGACTGCATCCCAAAGGCCACAGCCACCCTGGGGAAGATGATCAGATGGGGAGCATCTGAACTGGGTTGGGGAGGAAGGGACACAGAGAAAAGGTGAGGAACGTAACAGCCAAGAGATGTTGGAAGAGAATTGGAAAGTGAGCAAGACTGGAGAACGGAAGAGCTCTAGGTAGCAGAAGAGACACTCAGATCATTTCCATCTCATATAAATATGACATCATAGTCATACATCTATAAAATTTACTTTTTAATATGCATTGAGACCCCATAGCGACTTAGATAGATACCTTCTGGCTGTCCCAGCGGGTTGGGAATCCTGCATCTTACTGTGTGCGTTCGTTTTGCATCCATTAACCCCTCGGGAAGCAGGGGACAGTGTAGGAGAATAAAGGAGTTTGGATGGGATCAGACAAAAAGAAAACCACCGTGAGATGACTAGAACTGAAACGTGACCACCGGATGGGACGAGCACAAAGTGTTTTGTGCCTAGCTCAGTGGCGAACCAGGGACCAGATTCCTCAAGACAGATAAATTCTGAGGATTCTCCCTTTGTTTTAAAATAATGATCATATTTGACCGAATTTGTGCCACAAATGTAGTTTTAAATTAACGTAAGCTGACGGAATGCGTCTAGGTATTATATCTGGCCCCCAGCAAAATTTCAGATGAGACTTTTTAAATTTTTTAATATTTAAATTTTAAAATATTTTCCAGACGGTGTTAGATATTAAAAATGTCCTAGTTCTTCGTGTTCTGTTTCTTTAACCGTTGTAGGTGATGAGGATGTCGGCATCGGTTTAGCAGCCATCCAACGGTTTGTTAGTGGGCCTAAGAGAGTATTCCACATGCAACACCAAGTTACTGGCATATGAACATCTAGAAAGCATTCTTCATGGGTTTTTTTCTCTGAACACAGTCTCGGAGGATGAGCAATGTTCTCATATCACGTAGCTCATAGATTGTATTTTTCTTTCTTTTTTTACTGATGTTGAAAGAAGAATCTTTTCGGCTATTCCTAGAGATAATTTGGTTTGACACTTCTTGATTTTTTTTCTGCACTACCTGACCACAAAACAATGCGATGGGGGGAAAGAATACGTGCTTTCTCTGGATCAAGTTCACATTCATTCTGAGAGCAAGACTCTGGGGACCTAGGTGTTACCCCAATGAGGAATGTGAAGACAGGAGCACAATGAAAGAAAAAGCAGGTCTGCTGAAGTCTCTTCGGAGGGGTGTTGGGCCCTTGCCTGAGAGTGCCTGCTGCCACTGCGGAGAGGACAGCCCTGCAAACACCAGTGCCTGCACGTGCTCCAGGTTTCCAGCGTGTTCCAGAAAGGGCCTTGGGGATGGCCCTGGTTCTGAACAAATTCTCAGTTATGACTTCCTCAAAAGAGAGCATCTGAAAAAACAAGTCCATTTCTACTCACAGGAAAAAAAACAAAAAACATTCAACAGAAAAAAAAAATGGAATCTCTATCCAGATAAGGATTGAATTTCCATTACGTATTCAACAAACTCATCAACACCACAGGTGGTTTTCTGGGACCCCTGAGACACGTATGTCTCAGCCAACAGTCTCCCCAGGCTGAGACAGACAAACTCGCAAGATTTATAAAGTGACCGTCCCCTCTCCCAGGGAGGAATTTCTAGAAAGAGGCAAAAGTGGTATTTTATTGCATCCAAAAGACATGATTCTAGGCAAAAAAATATTTTTCTTAGGGACTTAAAATTCATTTTTGATACATGTTACTTTTTTATTTCTAATAAGAAGTTTTGAATAGAAAACTCATGGCTTCCTAGTAGAGCCTTTTAAGCACTCCTACCAGTGCTGGTGTCATCACCATCATTATCAAAACTACCATTATTTCTAAATCCAGGGAAAAATGCCTCCATGTTGTTTATTTGGAGGAGGTTCGACTGGATCATCCTGGAAAACGCTGCTTGCGATCCATTTGAGTGAAAGTGTTTGGACTCCAGTGTGAACAAGCAGCCAACGACCTTTTTCAATTCACCTAATTTACTGAGTCCATTAGGTTTATGTTAATAAATAAAACCTCTGCAATGCTTCGTAATAACAATGCTGCCTTTCAAACGATTCTGCACCGAATGGCCAATTTCAGAGCATTAAATGTTGTTAACAATCAATTTCCTGGATATTATTGTGCAGTCGGTTTATAAATATCAAATTATATAGGTCCTAGCGTTACCTTGGCAGGCCAGCTGCAGGAGCACGTCGATATTCTGTAGAATCTCCGCCAGTCCTTGCATCACAATGATTTTTTAAAAAAATCGGATTCTCGGCAGGTTCCTAGGCTTGTGCACTGACACTTTTCTCTAACTTTTCTCCCCTCAGGATCAGGTAATTAACAGGGCATTGATGCCCAGGGAAGCGGAGCACCGCATGGTCTGGCAAAGCATTTCGGTAAACTCCCGTCCTGTAGCTGTGGATGCAAACTCAAGCTGGTCGTGTGCAGGACTCCAGCCCTGTTGGGCCCACTACCCCTCGGCACCGCCAAATGTTTCAGCAGCTGCCCTTTTGTCCCGTTTCTTAAATAAACAAAGAACAGATACAAATTAATGACCTAGATTTATGGCAAAACACACTGCCTTCCCAAAGCAAATAGCCTTAAAAGAACAGATGCTAAAATTACATTTCTCACTCACAGACCCCCAGAGCAGATACTTCTGTGAGCACATGAGTCGACAGGCTATGGAAATTAATAATTGAGAGACATGTAACCCTTTTGGGGGGCAATGTCGTGCTCACCCCCGATTTCACGAGCTCCCTGAGTCCATTCCATGAGCTCCTGCCCCATTTTGCTCTAGGACCTGAACAGATTTTGCATTTCAGTTGATTTTTTTTTTTTTTTTTTTTTTTTGCTAAGAAAGAGCAAAAGAGCATTTTCTTAGGATTTTCGAGAACACTCGGGACGGAACTGTAGGAGAATGGGGTTGTTTCTGTGCAATTCGGTTCACAATTTGCTTTCTTTCTTTTTTTTTTTTTTTTCTTCCCCTTGGTTTTTGTTTTAGCCAATGCCAATTACGCAGAACAAAATCTGATAAAAACCATGAAAACCTCGCCGGCAAGTTTGCATCCAGCGACATAGCAGAAGCTTCGTAATTTATGGCAAATGGGAACGAAGCTAGGTCACCTCTAAGCTGGCATTAGAATGAAAAGGTACGGGATGTCATTGGCCACACATTGCGCTTTCTCTTTATCCCACACTGTACAATATTTCCAATCTTATTCAATAATTTAATATACATTTCTTGTCAAGCTTCTTGGCAGCAGGCTATGCAGCTTGCAAGATGGACTGAGAATGCCACAGGTGGGCTGATTAGCGGGTGGCATTTCTGAATTCTAACAAGCTGTTAGCATTATGTCTGTTTGCTTTAGGTACAGATGTGAAATGATTTGACAGTAGATTTCAAAAGTGTGTGAGTACATTTTTGTATGTCAAACTATGGAAATACGCTTTTGAAAAAAATTTCACACATCGATGGTATGTATTGTATTTATTAATTTCAGAAAGTGTCTGCCACTGACATGGCATAAAAATTAAGAATCAGTATCCATAATGTATAAAACGAACAGATTGAATAAACATCCCACCCCCGGTTAATCAGAAAGTCTTATCTCGTGCTTCAGAAAAAGTCAGAGGTTGGAATATCTCCGCCAGAAAATAAGAGTCTTTGAAAAGTTTGTTTTAATTGGTTTTATGGCATGATGGCGATTTTTAAACAGGGGTGGGGTGGGGAGAAGCAAAAGGGAAAACAAGCACATGCGACAAATGGCGTGTGGAATACTTGCCAGTCACATTAAGTGACATCTGCCCTTGTCTAAAATTTCAAAGGTGATTTTAGGATTTATAAAGAGAAATCTGCTTGGCATATGAAAAAGGAAATTTTACATAAATCCCAGAAATGTAAATTTTGGCCTACACTTAGGGGTCTGAAACAGACTTGAAACCAGAGACACCCAAAAGTTAGAGAGCAGACTGGGTGGTGTCTGGGTAGTTCCAGGTAATTCCAGGTAAAGCTGGAGAAGCAGCGGAAAGGAGTTTCTCTCTGTGAGGATGGGTGGTCCATGGCACAGTGGGGATTCAAGGGGGGGTGTTCGTGCCCAGGCAGATGCCGACAACTCTCCTTTAGGCTGTGGTCAGGGGTGAGGATGGTTAGCCACCCTCCAGTGCGTTCTCTTCCCCAGTCTTTGGAGAACTTGACCCCATCAAAAGTAGCCACATTTTCGCCGACAACAGCTTTACAGTTGGTGCCGACAAAAGGGGCCTCAGGCCTTCTCTGCTAGCACCTGAGGTGTCCTTCGATGGCAGTCCAGCAGGGTCAGAATGAGAGCCTCAGCATCTGAGCCTAGATTTCAAAGCAATCCTGTCGTGTATACAGGAGGCTCTGGGGTGGACTCTGGGGAAGGTAAAAAGGAGGACGCCCCCAAGGAAACACTGGTCAGGATTTTGCTGGCTTGAGGCACAGATGGAGGCCTCAGGATGGAGGTGAGCAGGCAGCACGTCGACCACCAGGTGTGAGGAATCATGGCATCAAGCACCAAGCACCAGGAAAGAGGTCCACACTTGGCCTCCATCGTTATCTTTGACGTTGATTCGGAAGATGGAAAACCGTGGCTTTCAGAGGGAATGCGTCAAACCGTTTTGCAAGCAGAGCTCTGAGGCCGCCCCCCAGCCCTGCTGTGCTGTGAACTGAAAAGCACGCCTCCCAGGTGAGAAAACAGACGTGGGGGGGGTGAGCTGACCGCTCGTGGGCACGCAGCTGGGCCGCTCCACCCTGGCTCCACCACTGCAAAGGAGTCACTAAGCATCTTTGTTATCGAAATATTCACTTGACCAGTGTTCACTGGGCACCGACTTGGTACCAGGCACTTTTCTGGGCACTGAGAATGAGCAGCGAATAAAATCGACAAAAATCTCTAATTTCTTGGCAGGGTGGGTGTGTGATTGTAATAAATAAATCATGGGGAGACTTTGGGAGTAATTAAGAGGATGCAAGGCCTCTGGAGAGAAACAAGCCGACGAGGGAGATTCAGTGTGGCGGGTAGGATGACTGTGCTCAGGGAGGAAAGGCCTTCTGGAGGGAGGCAGGCAGCGAGCCACGCAGAGGGGATGGACAGGTGGTCCAGAGGCTGCCGCGAGGGGCGGGTGGGCATGTGGGGTCCTGAGGCCACTCATTGCACACCCAGCAAGCGTTTTCGGGCGTTGTCATGGGCAGCTCGCTAGAGTGGAAAGGCCTTATATTCTCCTGCGAAGAGGCATCCCAGATTCCACAGGGCAGACCTCCAAGTGAGCACCTGGGCCCTGCCCTTGACCAAGAAACAGACGTGAAACAGCGCTGTTTCATCTGGGGTTCAGGCACTTTGCATGCAAAAATGGAACATTCTTTTGTACGAAACGGCTTTAAAAAAAAGAAACCTCTTGCCATGGTTTTCTCTACTGGGTCATGTCTCTTCCCCTTTCCACACAGGGGAGTGTTCCCTGGTCATTCCCACTTATTTCAACATCGACAACTTAATAATAATAATAATAATAATAATAATAATAATAATGCCAGTTCCTAAACCATAGAGACTGTTTTATTGTCTTTTTTTTTAATTAGGACTTTTTTTTCCCTCATAAAAGGTCATTGGATAATAAAATTTTTATAAACTTATATATTCCACCACCTCAAATACATCCAAACCTTAAAAGTAACAAGAAAAGGGGCATAACGTGGAGCCTACATGGAGGTTCTAGAAAGCCCAACTCAAGGGGAGTCCTGTGTTGTCACCCCTTATTCTCGATGCTTAGATACCACAGGTGCATAGGACAAATCTGTTGAATGTTAAAAAGGCATTTTCATCAGAAAAAGAAAGTAGATAGCAAAGGAGAATTATTTTACATTTTGCCTTTTCCTTACAACGGTAGCGTGGGTCATCTCCTCCTCCACGAGACGAGCTACTCCAGAAGGAGCACGGGCAGGAGGAATGCGACAGCATCTTTAAAGGCATGGAGCCAGCAGAAGACCCGACTCTCCTGGGTCAGCATCTTTGGGGGGTGGGGGGTTATACAAGAACAACCACTGAGTGTTATTCCTGGGTGATGGGCTTTGATGTCTCCTACCAGCCAGGGATGCTTAGGGAGAAGTCAGTGTCCACAAACACGGCCTGACCTCGTGCGTTTGTCCAGCTGCTACGGGTCGTTCCAGGCTCCCCGCTGAAGCCCAGCTGTTTCACGCTGCCATCGTGTGCCTAACATCCCTCCCCCGATGGTGTGTCTCTACGACTCTGCAAGTGTTCCCGAGGCCTGCACACGCACCCTTCCCCGGCCCGCTCTCCCGCAGCCCTGTGCACTCCACCTCGAAAAAGCCCTCGTCATGAAGGAGATACCAGTCTCCATTTATTTTCAGCACAAGGAAAAGAAGAAGAAAAAAAAGCCTTTCTTACAAAACAACACCGATATCATGAAAGGACATCTCCCTATTGCAACGTGCCCACCTCTGTGCAGAAGGAGAATGCCTGGCTTGTCTCATGGACGACGGACACTCGAGTGATGCACTTGGAGAGATGATGAATTTGCACGGATCCATCCCCACTCCCCGCTTGCCTCGTCCCCCCTGTGACCAATGGCAGGCATTTGCGAGACAGCTGGCGGGGTGAGGGGTGCAGGCTGAGGCTGTGCTAGAGCTCGCTGGCCTCTGCACGGATCAAAGGCTCATTAGCATCCCGCTCTCACCAAATCAACTTATTGGCTCAGACAATCTGTAGCGCTTTAAACCTTCAGACAGCTATACAATTTGTCAATGAGGCCGGGCTAGGATCTGGATTTTGACAGGACCCATCCGAAGACGCAAGGTACACAATCCCAAAGCCAGGCGTATTGCATATGTTGTAATTCTAGGGTTTTTTTAAAAAAATTATTATTATTATTTCTCAGAATACCAAAATAATAACTTCGAGTTATAAAATATGACAAATCGGGCATTAAAAAACGTAGAAAATATCTCACCTGGAAGATCTGATGACAAATTACTCAAAATATGACTTTACAGTTTATGATGTTTCAAGACTTTCCTGAGAGATTTAAAAGAGCGGAGGATTTACAGTGTGGCAGTGCCTGTGTTCTGGTCTATTGAGTATTATTTCATGTGTGGCTCAGAGGACAGAATGAAAGTTGAGAACTCAAAAGACATCGAGTTCTAATTTAGACTTTACCACCGACTTACTGTGTGTCCCACAGAAGCTATTTCACTCCACTGTCTCCCAGTTTCGCCAGAAGTAAGATGGGAATCCCAGCCGTCAGCTATTTACCCTTTGGGTAAATTGTGAAAAGAATAATTTTTAAAAGTGAAAAGCCTCTTTATGTAATAGAAAGATCTCGCGGCAAGGATGCTTGTTGTTTATGAAGGAGACTTTCCTGGTGACGTGGAGAACTCTACATGCTGGCTAGGTAAGTCTGCCCACGGGGCGATTCTCTGTGTAGCCCGGCTGGTCTGTCGGAAATAGCGAAGGCACCGACATTTCTGCTGCTCATGTCCCTTTTCAGAATCCATCCGTCCTCATTCCATGAGTGCCCGGGAGGGAGAGGAGGCAGCAGCCTGCCTTGCCGGGGCAGCTTGGTGCTATCCGTGCGGTTCCCGGGTGTTCAGAGCACAGGGAAGGTGCAGGCTCTGCGACTCCCACCCTGCAGTAAGCATCCAGCAGGGGAGTTGGCCAAGGAGCTGGCATCATAGTAAAAGCTGGTCGGACTGTGGCCACCTGGGGCTTGGGCCTACTTGTCCAATTTATGGATGTGATGGCCAGACTCTTGGCCTTGTGGTGTCAAATACAGTAAAGGAAGAAGAGAGAAGAACAGTCATTTGGTTAGATCCCAAAAGGAGATTAAGGAAGCCACAGAGACATTTAATACACACATACTTACAGACATATATATATATATATTTATATACTCTATTTTTTTAGGAAACCTCGCATCGCACGCAGTGCAAGCAGGAAGCAGCTGTTGAGCGGAGGGCATAATGGATGGCTGATCTGGTGAGCAGCACGGAGGAGATGGCTCCGTGGGCCTGGGCAGGGGCGAGGATGCTCCTGCCAGCGAGAACGGAGGACGTCAGGGCCATAAATCAAGCCAGGAATTCCAACCGCTGGGTTTGCGGTGAGGATTTGCTTCTCGGTGGGTTGCGTTTTCTCACTCATAATTCTCTTCGGTGGAAAAGAGAAAAGAGAGAGAGAAACTTGAGGGCCATTTATATTCTGAGCCAGTTGAGGGGTCACATCAGATTAAAGACTGCCCATTGTACAGCCAACCTCTAATGAAGGACTTTTCGCTTTTTCTTTTTTGCTAAGCATGTAATTAGACACTTGAATTCCTAACCAGGCTATCTGTATGCCAGATGATGGGTGTGCGATTGTTTACAGGACTTCAAATTGACTTTAAAATTTGAGATGCTCACTCTATGAGTCCTTGGATATTTTCTGAGCCTAGACGGTTCGGATTCCACATTCCAGCATCTTTACACAGTGACTCCCTGAATACTATTTTATGCAAATTAAATGATATGTCTACAGGCATATTAGCATTTTTAATAGTTTAAAATCTTTTATTTGAGTATATACAAATTCGATTTTCAGATGCCTCGCCATGTATCCACACTCGTGTATACAAGGTTAAATCTCTATTAGACTAATATGCCCGTTCATATCTTAAATGATAATAAAATATGTGTAAGGGTTTTTAGTGAACAACGTGCTTTCACATCCAGATTGAGCATGTTGTTAGTGTAGGGTTGGTTTTTTTTTTTTTCATCCTATACGTTTTACTAAAAATAGTTTACCAAAAGCAAAGGCTGCTTTAATTGTGCTTCAAAGCAAAAAAGCATCATCTGCCAGGAATTGGTGACAGTAGCATTACAATTTGAAACTCGAATCAGCAAAAGAGAAATCCCAAATAAAAGAAATTTCACCACGGGGATGCAGAGAGACGTCCGTTTCTCGGTCTTTCCACCTTCGTTTCCTGCGCTGGGTATTTCACGGTTAATGGGGAAGGGAGAGGATGCGGAGGCAGCTTGGTGCGCTGCGAGGTGCGCAGGCTTCTGGGATGACGGCCTTCTCTTGATGCTGATACAGAAAGAAGGGTCATAACCATGCCAGGACAGCAACAGCAGGGGCAGCTGCCACCCCCCTGGCACAGGCCCCTTGACTCGGTGCCTAAAGATAACAAAACAGAACCCCAGGAAGACAGGAGAATCCCATTAGCCGAGCCGTCATCCCCCAGGAGAGGTGAGCAGGCTTCAACCTGCCAGAGGCAGAAAATTCATGGATTCCACAGTTTTCGGCCACCCTACAAGGGGTTTCTATGCCCAACAGCAATTTTCCATGTGCATTTGTCTGTTGCCTCCGCCGCCTTGCTGACTTGGCACCTTGGAAAGAAAGCCTCGTGTCCTCACTCCTGGAGGGGATGCTTCCCCCGCAGGGAAGAGGAGGGTTGACGTGTAGGGTAGAACCGGAGAGACAAGGCAGAAGAATAAGGTAAATCAAGGCAGCGGGGAAGCAAAGAGAGAAAACGTGTCAAGCATTGACCTTAGTCCAAGGCAGAGCAAAGGGATAGAAGAACGTGGACAGTCAGAACCGGACCTGCCTTCTTCAGGAGAGCTGTTTGTCTTATGCAGGGGGAACAAAAAATAAATGGGAAAAGGTCATCAGGCCGTACAAAGAGAAGAATCCTCATCGGATGTGTATGAGGATGAAGTGAGATAATGAATGGAAATCATTGTATAAGGTCTGGCACCCAATCAGCCCTCCATCTTAGCTGTTGCTTCGTTATTATTACAATTTCTGCTCTGCATGAGAAGCAATTTTAAAAATCTATGCATTAGTCCAGATATATTGGCCATGTCATCTACGGCTATTATAAACTTGCTTTCTTGGAAGTCTCAATTGTCTCTTTTTTTAAAAAAAGAATATATTGATAGGTCGAGTAGACAGGCCAGGAGAGGAGGGAGAACCCCATCAGTCGAGGTAGGCTAGCTAATTTTCACGAATATCTCCAATTTAATGATTTATAATAGACTCAGGCACAAAGTTGTCTTTGTCATCTTTTTGCCATCAACTTATCAGAAAATGGAAATGCACCACCGCTTTCTGTTTGACGTCCCCCAATACCGATGTTCTCATGTTTAAAATAACTCCACGTGTGGCCAATTCCCTCAAACAGAGCGTGACATCCTCAGATTATTTTTAGAACGTTGTTTAGCCTAAATTAATTTCTTAAAATAACACAGAAACCAAGTAAACAAACAAACAGAGACGAAAGCGCCCAGCTCATTCCTCGTGGACCCCCAACTCAGGGGCAGCTCCTGAGAAGCTGCCTTTTCAAGGTCCCTGGACTCCCCCCTGCCCAGCTGAGAAGGAAGTTTACTCTGTTGGTTTTCCACGAGGTTCTAGAAACCCAGAGTTGGGGGAAGCCAGGGACTAGGGAGTTTTCTGCTGGAATCAGACTTATGTAGACTCAATATAAATATCTGTGTGATAGCAAACTGCCTTCGCAGCTAGAACCGAACCTCGGGAAAATCTGCTGGGCGAGTCTTAAAAAACATAGATGTTCGCAGTCTCCACTTGAGCAAATGGTACTGAACAGCCCAGAGAGTTCTCACGTGGTGCGGGGAGCACGGACCATCTGAGCCCCTCCGGCCCGCCTCCCCTGCGCAGGGCTGACCCCACTTAGCGGGGAGGAGCTGACAGAAATCACGGCCCAAGATGCCATGACAGCAGCTTGATTAATAACGATGATCACGACAGATGGAAAACTGTCGACGAAACTTTGCCTCGAATGAGTCGACCGCAAAGCTGATGAGACAGAAGGATGCTCCGCTCCCTCCGAGTGATTCCTTTCCTCACGGAATGAAACTGCTGAATTTCCATCCACCGCTTCCCACAATGCTCACCAGTCTCCGGTGACCTGCCTTTGGGCCGTGACCTCTCGTGGACATGTGGGGTGCACTGCTTGCCACGTGGGCGTGGGACACTTCTCCAAGTGTGCGTTGCGCCTGCACACGGCCCCGAGAGGAGGCCTGACCCAGGGACCCTCTGCCGCACCTCCCCTGCCCAGAGGGTGCCCATGCTGGAGAGAAAGCGAGTTTTACACCCACCACCAGAATGTTTTTGATCATTTGGGTTGTTTTGCTTCATCCCGGCTTTTTGTTGTTTCATTTCGTTTACAGTGCAAATAGCCTCAGCAGACGCTAACCATTAATTCTGGAAAACGGCGCCAGCATCTCCTTTGGTTCCCTCCCTCCCCGCACGGCCAGCTCGGCGTGGAATAGAAAGGACCCTGTCCTCCACCTTTTGCCACTGCTCTTAGGAGAAAGAGCCCGAGTCCCCTCACATGTGCTGTAGGAGAGAGGGCCCAGGAGGCCGGGGACACTGGCCGCGAGGCAGAGGGAGGTGACAGGAGCCAAGGCCGCAAGAAGCAAGGAAGGGCTGTCTTTTCAGATCCAAAGAGCCTTCCAGTGCTGAGGAAGATGCCAGTCGGTGCCTGCGTCTTCAAACACTGTTCTGCTCCCCCTTGCCCATACCAGGGGGAGTCGCCTCCAGCAGCCTCTCTTAATTACCCTGTTCCGAGAAGCTAGGAGCCCCCCTCTGCTGAGTCGCCTGCAAACGGAGCCTGAACCGCCGGCAGACTCCTGTCGTGTGGACCGCTCGGAATATTCATCAAGCGACTGTCCCTGCCTCGCTGTTGAAGAACCAGCATTAAAAAGCAGCAGCATTTGCTAAACAAACACGAACACACGAACCCTATCAGCGAGAGGCGGGAGGCAGGGGGAGAGGGACGGCCAGCCAGTGCGTTTCGGTGCCCTTGGGCGGGTCACTTCTGGCCACTGACAGATGCGGGGTGAAGGCAGAGGGACTGAGCCAGAAGAATGCTGAGCTGGCTGGGGCCGAGGGACCCGGGTTCCAGTTCGTGCCTCCAGACTAGTCACTCGCCCTTGCTCACAGCCTCCCCAAGTGCAAACTCGAGTAAGGAATTCAAGGGACTGTGTGTGGTAGGAAGGCCCGAGGTGTGCGTCTCTGCCTGTGACGTGTGGCCGTGCTTCCTCGGCAGGAACCGACAGGGCCGACAGACAGGCGAGGGAAGGTGTCCCCCTCTCGGTCGTACCTGTGAGGTCGGCGTCTGCTTACCTGGCCCCCTGGATGGGGAGAATGCCGACGCTGACTCTGAAAGAACAGGGCCACGAGTATGTCATGTTAGAGCAGAAAATATGGTGTAGACGAGATGAAATGTGGTTCTGGGATCAGAGAGACTGGGTGCAAACCCTTTCTGCCCAGCGCTGAGCAAAATCGGCAAGTTGTTCAACCTCGCCAGGCCTCCAGCGCCTCAGCTGGAAGATGGGGGCGAAGTGGGGTTGTGGAGATGGTTAAATGGGAGGATGTACGTTAAGCGTTCACCCCAGCACCTAGAACATGTGTTCATCGACCGTTTATGTTATCACTACGGCTTCTGGTCAACGGCAGGCTTTCAGCAGCTAAGATTGGGGGGGTCAAACGTTACATGCACATTTCCAGCTGCCTCCGAACCCCCACGTCAGTGTCCTTAACCTGTGTCGTTCAAGGATCAGCTGTGTCCTCGGGCATTGACCCGCAGTGCCCACCCATCCACGCGAGGCCATTTAGAAGCCTCTGGCGTCCAGTGTTGTCACAACAGTCAAATCTTTCTCGATCCAGTCCCAAGTCCTGCTCCCCAGATTTCACTATCCTGAGCATCAGGACCAGCTTCGTGGACATGAGGCCTGTACCGTTGGAGAGGACCCCGTGGCCACAAAGGTCCCGCAGGGGGCTTGATGTCCCGCTGCTGTCCTTCTGAACAGGGGATGCCGCACTGGACCCTGCGGGTTACAGAGCAGGTCCTGGCTCTCCTCCTTCGGTTCCCCTCAGTTCTGCCTCCTGCATGCTGTCGTTTGTTCTTCACATGCCTTTTAGAATACAGAGTGCACCCTCACTGTGCGTGGATCCCATATTTTCCAATTCGCCTGCTCACGGGCTTTATTTTTAACCCCCGAATTAATACTCACAGCATCTTCACAGCCACTCACAGACATGCAGAGGGTGGTGAAAACGTGAATGGCTCAACACACACATTCCCAGCTGAGGTGAGACGCGGAGACACTCGGCCTCCTTGTTGGAGCTCTCAGCCTGGAAACAACTGTCCTTTTCACAGCCTCGCCAGTGCCACGTTTTTCTAATTTTTGTGCTTTTGTGGGTGATTTCGCCATTCGAAATGGCCCCCGAGCAGAGCACTAAAGAACTACAAAGTGTTCCCACGTGTGAGACGTGCCTTGTGGAGAGAATTCATGTGTTAGAGGAGCTTCGTTCAGACGTGGGTTACGCTGATGTCGGCCCTGAGTTCAGTGCAATTTAAAGAAGGTGTCTTCAAACAGAAACCCCTTAAACACAATTACGTATTAATCATTTGGTGAAAACGTTGTGATCAGAGGCTCACAGGAACCTAACCCTCTATTTCCCCTAAGAGCAATGG
This sequence comes from Cynopterus sphinx, assembly GCA_030015415.1. NCBI lineage: Eukaryota > Metazoa > Chordata > Mammalia > Chiroptera > Pteropodidae > Cynopterus > Cynopterus sphinx. The sequence goes on from CM057394.1 coordinate 18,006,281, forward strand.
TTCCCTACTCACTCAGTTTCTTGTTTGCGGCAATTTTTATCCAACACAAGTACCACCAGGAATGAGGATTGCCTGTAACTCCTTTATAAGGGCGGTGACTCCGTTTTATTCACTTTCTCCTTGTCCCATCATCGTGTCTGCCCCTCCCCTACTGTCTAGCAGAGGGCTTCGAACACACTGGGATTCGAAAAAAAGTTAACGGAATGAAGTGATGATTCTGACTGGGGAGAAGCATTAACCACCAATTGTCGGCTCTAACATTTCATGCCAGCTCCCTAAGAAATCAAAGTCCCCTTGTGAGATCGTGGGCATATGAAAGACGGCTCCCCACAGCAAAAGCTGTAGGTTATTCTTGTTTCGTTTCCCTGGCAAACTAAAAAGGAGGGTGGCGGCGAATGGTCCTGAACTAAGACACCTGACGATCCTCTGAAGACCTGGAATGAACTTTGTCAAGAATGTTGTTATGAAGTTCCCGAGTGACACATAGCAAACTAGGGAGTCTGTATTTTCAGCAAAACAAATTTGGATATAAGACAGATATCTATTTTCAGTCCTCCTCAAGGGGTCCATTGAGAGGAGGTTAGCTGGCAGAAATAGCCTGGCAACCACGCGACGTCACTACTTGGGACAGGAGTTAGAGACTTCTAGAATAATGGACCCATTTATCATTCGTTCCAAGCAGATAGGATTACTGGATCCCAGGCTAGAGTCTGCAAAATGCAGAAGCGGATGAGATCGTTTTGCCCAGGAATCCACAGGCTGGTGGAAATGCCCGTCCTATCACAGCTGAGTCGGTTTTCCAATCTGAAAAGCGCGCGTGTTCTGCTGGCTGAGTCCGCAGCATGTCGTTGAGATCCATCATGATCTTCCTTGGGGGTGAAGTAATTTGGCTTGGGCGTTTTATTCACGGCGTTTGAGGAAGAACACGTATCGAGAGGGGGCAAAAGAAGCAAGAGTCTGACCCTCGGAGTTACTCCTCCCACCACCCACTTCCATGGTCCACCTCCAGGCTCTCGACTCTTGGGCCCTGACTGCGGGCTCCGGCGTCTCTCTCTTCCCTCATAGCTGGAGATCCTCACCATTCTCGATGACATGCCTCTTCGGGTTTTGTCGGTAAACAGGAATAAGGCTCTTCGAATTGAAAGGCAGATGAGAAAAAGGAGGCTCCGGTGAGGGGAAGAACAGCCCACAAAGCCTGGGAGGAGGATGCGGAACTTCAAACAGCGCACTTGGGTCGGAGTGTAGAGTGTGAAGACGGTGACTGTGAGCGGGGACGTGGGGATGAAACCTGTTGTTCAATGAGTCTCATGGTAAAAGCCCAGGGATTCAAAGAGAGGGAGTGTGTACTCCAGCAGGCAACCAGGATGCACCAGACATCTTCCAGCAAGGGGATGGCATACTGAGAACTGCAAGTGGGAGGTGAAGGCAGCCACGGTGCATAGGTGATTGGGGAAACACAGGAACGCAGAGCGAGGCCAGCGAGGAGGCTCTGGGGAGAGCAGACAGCAACGGAGGTGAGGAGGGTGGTTCTGTGGGGAATGACATGGAGAAGGCTGAGTCTGTGGCCTTGGAAAGTGAGTACGTGGGAGGGGGTGGGGCGCGCAGGAGACGGGGGATGCGATGATAGGGAGTTTGAGGCCCGGTGACTGGGAAGCAGAGGTGTGTGGTGAGTGAGCTGGAGACAGGGTTCTGGCATGCGATGTTCAAGATGCTGTGGAAGCGACTGAAATTTGGCAGGATCTAGATATGACTTCATCGGAATTACATTTCAGATATGAACGCACCAACTGCTCCAAGCTCGTTTCTTTGTTACCTACCAACATTTCTCCAAGAAAGTGCGTCCAAGCTCGATTCCTCAGACGTGGTGGGGCAGTCTAGGCAGAGTTTAGCCTGGCTCTGATACACGGCTGTGTCAGAGACGTTTTCCCCCAAAGACTCTGAGCGGAGATTGCAAGGTCATTGGACCTCAAAATTAGTCACATCTTTAGCTTCTCCTTTTACCCTTCCCCAGTCTCATCCTTCCACTCACACACACACACTCAATATTGAGTTTCTATTATTCTAAGCCCAGTGTTAGCGTCTGTGAAGGATAACTACAGAGTTAAATAAATTAAATAAATTAAATCTTCAGAAGATCGCATAATCTAGTGGGGATTCCAATGGTTGGCTGCCTGTATAGTTTACTGAGCACCCACGATGCTCTAAACACGGATGTAGGAGGCACGAAGAGGCCATGTTGCCCAGCGGTTAGCATGGACTGTGGAGGTTCATATGTAGGCCCCGGGGCCAGCCTAGCCAGACTCAAAGTCTTACTCTATTGCTTATTCATTGTGCGAACTTAAATGATTAAGGGATAGGTGCTGCCGTTTCCCTACCTGTAAAATAAGCATAGCAACAATTACTCCATCGGGTTTTATGATGATTCAATGAGTAAAGAGATATAATCTACCACATTATGTGCGACAGACGCACACTAGCACGTGACGGGCACTCAGCATAACTTAGCTATTACTATTAACGCCTGCATGAATAGGACACCTTTGATCCTTGCATTAGTTGTGCAAAACCAGTATTTTCCCCCATTCGTGAAGGAGGACCTCAGGACTCATCGAGAACAGCTGACTTGCCCCAGGTTGCCTTGCTTGAACCTGAATTGGATTCTAAAGGTCGTGACACGAGCCCGGGGAAAGCCGGTGCTCATCCGACAATCCGCAGTGTCTCCTGTCACAGGGCGGGCTGAACGGAAGGGGGACACTGCATGTCGCGATCTGGTCTAAAATCTCACGACCGGTGCCAGCTTTAAAATGGCTGAAAGTGCAGTAATCGATAGCGATTCGAGTTGCTGATATAATTCCTAATTTAAGCTTATTCCACCAGCAAGCTGTGGACATGATTTGATTGAGATAATGAATTAGATTGACCAGGTATTTTCCTCCTTGATTTTGTGACCTGTCTCTGGAGACACGGCTGATTGAAACATTAGCTCCTGATTTCCTACGGCTGAAATCGGTGGGCGAAATCTAAGAAGGAAACGAATGGATTTTTAGATGTCAGGTTATAGTCGAACATCTAGAAGCTCTGTATGAGTGTTAACAAGGGACCTAGACACACAGAGGCACTCACAGCCACTCACGAGACTGCGAGGATGAGCTCTGTGTTGCCCAAAATGAATCACATCATAGGGTGTTTCCTGGCCGTCAAGCTCCCGTGGAGACGTCTAGGCCAGGCCAACTTCCCTTTAGACTCTCCACAGCACTTTTCCATGCCTTCCTTAAGGTTCTTTCCAAGCTCTACCTTCACTTTGCCATCTGGTCAACCTCTAAGGACTTGCATGGGTAAGATGTTTGCCTGGAGCAGCCCCCAAATCACATCATCTAAAGAGAGAACTTCAAACCTAGCCGAAAGTGGAAATCAGAGGGGAGTCAAAAGGAGCTGGACCAAGAACTAAGTAAGACAGAGAGACGATGACCAAACTGCAAATGAAAAATGGAAGATAAATCTGAACGCAAAAAGGTCCAGAATGGTTAAAGAGTGAGAATGCTGGGCCTAAGGAGAAGCCATTCCTCACACGCAGGAGAACTCCAGACCTGTTATTACTGGGCACTGGCCTAGGTGGACAGGGAGGTAGCTATTTATACACATGTCTGCACACTGAACTGTAAACCTTTTGAGAGCATGATATGTGTCTTGTCATTTTTGTATCTCCCGTAGAGTCTGACATATGGCAGATACTGAGCAAATATTTGCTGAAGGGATGAAGGGATGATGAATAGGGTTGAGAATGCTACCACTCGCTCTGCTACTGCCTCAACCACCAATCATAATACCTATCGCTTCTCAGACCTTTACTTTGTGCCCCAAATTGTGCTAATTACTTTGACGTGTACATTTTTTCATTTAATTCTTATGAAAATGTTATAAAGCAGATGCTAGTCTCAGCGTATAAACGAGGAAACCAAAGCTTGAGAGAAGTTATTTTTACCAAGGTCGCATACCGAACAGGCGGCAGAAGCAGCATACGAACCCAGGTCTGTCTGACCCCCTCCGCTTATGAACTTGACCTCTCAATTGTACTCTTGTGGAAGCCCAGCCTTGTTTGAACCTGAACTGGGTTCTAAAGGTTGTAGAAGAGAATTTTCTATCCTCACCTTCAATTCCCACCACCCAACTGAGTCCAAGGCCCCTCTTCTGTAGTTCTTGGTCATGTCTCCACCAGTACATCCAACGCATCACGAAACAATTGTGTTTAGAGGAGCATCCTGACCACAGGGACTCTGGCTCACTGTGTCCCCTTATGGTGAAGAGCACAATGTCTGGAATACAGTGAGCTGATGAGTGATTGACTCGTGAGAAAATGGTGGTCGTTTTGAAGATCATGTTCACTAGATATTTAGACTTGACCCACGGCTTCTTTCATGTAAGGACTGAAAGGTCTGAGAGATAAGACTCCAAGGTTGTTTCAGCACCTCTCAGAGGCAACCTTAGGGGCTGGATGTGTTGTCCTCTTGAGTGAAGAAATGTTGATCCTCAACTTTGCTGAGCTGTCAAAAGCACTGGGTCTAGATATGGGGCTGTCGATCGCCTCATGAACATTTTAACTCAAAAGTACCTCCTGGCCTTGGAACGGGAGGTCTGTTATGAGGTTTTACAGAACCTCGGAGCCTCCAAGGGGGTGAGGCAGGGGAGGCCAGGAGAAACAGAGAACATTCTGTTTCCAACCTCAAACTCGAAACAGTAAAATAAGGGAAGAAATTTTAAGCTATAAGAAATGTAAAGCTTTTAGTAAAAGGAAAAAAAATAATCAGAGCATCCTCAAGTAGCTGGTTCACAGCACCGGCTTTGAAGTTAAACGAAGTTGTTTCAAATTTTCTCCCATTATGTGCATGATATAGGGCAAGTTACTGACTCTAAACCTCCGTTTTCTTGTATCTAAAATGCTCCTGATGATGTCTACCCTATATGGTGAGCATAAGATATTGTATATGAAATATTTAAGACAGCAAAGTCTCAATAAAAGAGAGCTGTTATTCAAACAGCTCAAGTTTATGCATTTACTTAATAAATATTTACTCAGTGCCTACTGCATGCCAGGCCCTAGGATTCACCCTTCAGCACAGAACAGTGAACAAATACGTGGAGCGTCCATGCCCGCCTAGAGCTTCGTGGCGGGTTGTAAAACCAGCCCCAGACTCTTCCCCTCCCTGTATCCCTGACCCCATTGAGTCCCTTCCCACTTTGACTCTGAACTTAGCCCTGAGAGTTGCTTTGACCAATGGGATGTTAGCCAACATGACATAAGTAGAGGCTTCCAGAAAGCTTAGGCTTCATCCCTTCTGGCTGTTCTTAGAGCCCCCGCTACCAGCACTGGTGAGGAAGCCCAAGCTAGCCTGCTGGATGGTGAGACACGTAAGGTCCTGTTGCTGCGTCTCCCTGGACCACAGCTGTCGACTTTTAAAACGTGAGTGAGGCTCTCTTAGGGTCCCTGCCTCCAGCTGACCACGGACACATTACTGGGCCCAGCAGAAATCAGCTCATAAGGCTCAGACCAGAAAAGCTACCTGGCCAGCTCACAGACTTGGGAGCTAAATAAATGGTGGTTGTTTTAAACAATTAATTGGGGGGGAGGGTTCTTATGCAGCCAAAGCTAACTTACACAAGCTGAAAGACAAGGGTCAATACACTTTTTCCACAAAGGGTCAGATGGTACATATTTTGGTTTTTCAAGCCACCAGGTTGTTGTTGAAACTACGCAGCAAAAGGAGCCAACATGGAAACGAATGGTCATGTCTAGTTCGGCTTTAGGGCTATTGTTCACCGACCCCTGCTCTGGCACAGGAAACAGACATTACTCAAATAATCCCCAAAAGACACGGGCACATATAAACTGTAAGAGCTGCTATTCAGCCAAGGTCCGCTGTGCTATCAGAAGGAATAACTGGAGCCCCTGTCCTCGGCTGGTAATTCCGATATCATCTTGGTCAGATCTCCCCAGAAGCGAACCCTGACATCAGGACGGGAGTGCAAGCGGTCTGTTTGGGAGGTGACCTCAGGAAGCTCAGTAGGAGAATGGAGACATGAAAAGCTAATCCAGAGCAAGTGCGTGAGCAGATTACCACGTGGGCGAGTGAGGCCTGGTCTGCTGGGGCCTCCTGGAGATGCTCCAGGGCACAGGGCGGGGCAGGAGCTGGACCATGTGTTCTCCGGCTGCCACCATCACTGGTGGAGGGCGGCTCCTGGAGGAGTCCCTTCTGCAATGTTCTGCCCTTTCTCCACCCCGCACACTGCTGCAGCCTCAGAAAGCTCTCGAGCAGAGAGTAGCAGCTAAGACACCGAAGTGGGAGGGAGGAGAGCCAAGGGCCGTGGGTGGGCGCCGACAGCATCTGCTGCAGAAGGCTTCCCTGTGGGAGTCAGGTCTGAGTTGAGCTCAGAAAAAAGAAAAGGATGGGTAGGATTTATAGGTGGAGGAGCCACAGCTGAAGCGTAGATGTGGACGAGGTCACTCAGGGAGGAGGAGATGCTGAGAAACGAAGGGAAGTCGAGAACTAAGTGTTTAGAGAAACCTCATCTACTGGAGGATGAGCCCGAAAGGAGGCTGAATGAGCTCCCCTGTGTTGTCATAACAAAGTTCCACAAACTCAGTGGCTCAACACAGCAAGCATTTATTCTCTCACCGTCCTGGAGGACGGAAGTCCAAAGTCACGGTGTCGCAGGGGCACGCGGTCTCTGAAGGCTCTAGGGGAGGATGCTTTCTTGTCTCTTTCTAGTTCTTGGTGGCTCCCAGCAACCCTTGCCATTGCTGGTTTTGCGGATGCGTCCCTCCCAACCCTGCCTCTGTCACCACACGGCCATCTTCCTCTGTTCACGTCTGGGTCCAATCGTCCCTCTTCTTGTAAGGACACCAGTCATTGGGTTAGGACCCACCTGATGACTTCATCTTAACCTGATTACATGTGCCAAGACCCTATTTCTAAACCAGACCACACTCCCAGGTGCTGGGAGTCAGGGCTTGAATGTATCTTTGGGGCTGGCGTTGGGGGCAGGGAGGGGGGTCCTGTTTATGACCAGTATAAATAATAGGAAGGCTGGCCGCGTGCTCATTAAATTTAGAAACATGAACATCGTGGTTCCTACCAAGAGCTGGTTCTGTGGAGAAATGGAAGAATGATGGCAGTGCATAAGGAAAGAGGAAATCGAGATGCTGGGCAGTGACTGAGCGTATCAGTGGGAAGGACCCGGTTTTGAGGGACATGTTGGATATGGGGATGACCAGTAGAGTCATATAGAGGACATGGGAGACGATGGGCTCCTAGGACCAGGATCTTCTGTTGTCAGAAGCAGGAGGGAGGAGTAGAGGCCCCGGAACTTTCTCGTCTATGTGTAGACCCTCACTCTCCCCCCAAATGGTCCCATTTTCCACCTCAGGATGATCCACCTGTAACAACCGCCACGGATCTGCCCCCAGGGAGAGCCGATTTCCCTTTCACGTGTGCCTCTCCACCACTGTGGGTCCATAAATGTCTTTTGTGTCTACCAAGGTCCTGCAACATGGCCTGGGAGGAGGGAGCATAGCGTGCAGGGCTTCCTGGGTGCGGGCATGATGCCGCTGACCCCGAGAACAGCCCCGAGGGGAGGGCGGGGCGGGACGATTAGCTTCGCTTACACAAGAGGAAACTGAGGCTCCAGGAAGGATTTCAGACAAGATCACGGGCATTTAAATCCCCCTCCTGGGATATCTTTTTCCACTGCCAAGAGCTGCCTCTCCCGATGTGACACTAGGAGTGGTTTAGAAGTTCCATCAGAGCAGGAATACTGTGGTTTCTAGAAGGAAGTGGGTCACTTTTTTAAGACTTGTAGAGCAAGAAGAAACATGTCCGGCCTTGCTTGCCTAGAAAATAATGCAGGGGCGGGTGTCTCGGGAGCTAGATTTGCCTCCTGTGAGAAGGTCATAAAACCGCTGGTCCAGATGAAACATGAGAACTGGTTTCCCATCATCTCAGAGCATTGATCCAGCAAACGTTTGCTGAGCTCCTACTACGTGCCGGGGGTCGTTCTGGGTCTAAGGGATAGACGCGAGTCGGGCATCACCTCTGAATGTGCGGGACAGACAGACAGACACCTGTGTGGGGGTGGGGGCCCATCCTGGCCATGCAGAACCGTGAGCCTTAGGAGACGCTCATGAGCTGGGGAATTGATGACACTGTAAGGAGGTTGTGCCGATCTGAAGTTGGCCTAGAACTGTAACATTCGAATTGAAAGGACTTAACATGCGAGAAGCTTGGCCTCCGGGGACTCTGACTTCCGTGGGTCCCCCTCCAGGTCCTCGGATGAGCCGCAGAACCATTTCACACCTCCGGATCGTGTAAAATTTGCTCAAGTGCTATATGTTTCAGCCTTCCTTTCCTTCAAGAGGCCGTCCCAAATCGAGCACACTTCAGGCTCTCCCACATCTGGACACTCCTCTGCCTTTAGAAACAGGATGAAGAACAGGCGGAAAAGGGAACCGGCTGAGCAAATCCCATCAAGGGGGGAAAAGGTCCGGGTCCCTGTGGGAAGGCGGGCCTGTGGGTGGCCCATTTTGTGCGGAAGAAATTCCAGGCGAGGCTAGAAGGGATGACAGGTGACTTCCCCAACTCCTGTCCCACACCCGCAGGCTAATCTGCATTTGCCTCCTCCTGGCCTCCTCGGGCAACAGAGAAAGAGGGACCTGTCCCCACCCCCAGGGCCTTCCCCTCCCCACCAGGCTCAGGCTTTCTCCTTGGACCTCTCCCTGCTGGATCCTCACCTGTGCCCTGGCACCTTCCAGGTGTGGATGTTCCCCCTCCCCCCACTGGGGGAGGGGACAAGCAGGGAGGGGGAGAAGGAAGGCAAGGAAGAAATCCTCTGTTGATTTCTCCCCTCCAGACTCAGGCCTGCCTTCTCCTCCCCCTTGACGGATCATCTTCGCTTACCGTTTCCACTGTCTCACCTCCGGTGACTTCTCAGCCCTCGGCAACCTGGCCTCTCCCCCAGCCAGCAGCAGCTCCTCGGAAACTTCTCCTGCCAGGGCTGTCAGCGAACGCCCCGCCCCAAACAGCCCTCTGGGCTTCTTCCTTCCTTGTTGTCCTTGGCGTCGGACTTGGGACCCACTTCTGGAGGTTGTCGTCCCGCCTCGGGCCCTCCTTGTCTCTGCTGCAGCTCGCCTTCCCGAGGTGTTCCCTGGCTCTGCCTTAGGCTCTCTGCTTCTTCTCCATCACAGGGGCTGTCTCCGCTGAGTGCCTCACAGGCACCGGACCTCACGGTGTCGCAGCTGCGCTCACGCACCCCCCACCCAGCCCTGGGACCTGCTCGTCCATTGCTGCCGACCCAGGAAAGGTCACCGTCGTCCAGGTGCACCGGCCAGGAACCTGTGAAGTGGGCTCATCACCTCCCTGTCTCCCACCCTCGGCCTGAAATAATGGCCAAGACCTGCTGCCCACTCGACACCTGAAACCTCTCTCACGTCTGTCCACTTCTGTCCACCCCCAAGGCCAGGGCCACTTCTCGCCCAGACTCCTGAACGTGCTTCCTGACGAACCTCCCTCCCTGCCTCAACTCTCCTTCTCTCTGACCATCTCTCCGAACTGCAGACCGATCTTTCTCGTATGCAAATCTGTCCCTATTGCCCTTCTTTCTGCTTAAACCCTGTCGCGGCCTCTGCTGCTCTCGGGATTAAGTCTGAATTCCCAGACAGGTTTGTCAAGTCTTTTGCAATCTGGACCCACTCATTCCTGCTGTCCTTGTCCTCCCATAGGCTGTAACCTTATTGACTTGCTGCTGTTCTCTTGCCTCTGGGCCTTTCACTCGCTTCTACCTTCTCCAGTTCCTGTCCAGCCTACACCTGAATGCCTTTCCCTGGCTTCTTCCTGGGCCTTCTTAGGCAAGTGGCTTTTCCCAGAAAGCGCGCACTCACCTCCTGGGACTGGATCGGGGGCTCAGGCTATGCGGTTCCATAGCACCCGGCTGTGGTCCCCATTACACTGTGAGGTCCTTGAGAGAGAGGCACCAAGGCTTTGTCATCCCACGGCCACAGTGGCGATCCGATCCTGATGCCAGGCGCGGGGAGGAATGTGAGTTAAGTAAGTCATGAATGAAAGGTCAGAGGCGATGGGGTGCCCCGGTATGGCGAATGCCAGGCTGGGGAGTTGGTGTTTTATGTTGTGAACGAGGTGGAGCCTCTGCAGGATTTGGAACAAGGGGGAGGGTTGCTTTAGAGAGTTCACTCTGATGCGGGGCTTGGTGGCTTGGGGAAGCAGGAAATGCGTTTAGGAGGCTCTAGCGAGGGTCCAGGTGGGAGGTGACCAGGCCCTGCACAAGGCACAGGTGGGGACATGAAAGAAGGAGGACAGTGCCAGTCCCATCGACCGCTGAGACCGGGAAGGGGAAGTGGGGCGTGAGATGGGCAGCGGACGTGGTTGTGGATGGCCCCGGGGTGGACGTCAGGAGTGGCCAGGGATGGGTGCTCTGAGACTTGCTCTCTTCATCCTCCGAAGGTGTAGGACCTGAGACTTCGTGCTCTTGTTCCAAGCTCTGATGTGGAGAGCGGCTATTTCTCCAGCCCTGGGGTATCCTTGCTGTTTTTGTTGTTATTTATCCAAACGGACGTTGCATGGTGATATCCATGTGGTCTACTCCGTGTCTCTTCACAGAGAGAGCATGACTCCAACCCCACAGGACTCTAAAGAGTTTCTACAGCAGAAGATGGTGGACGTGGCTTTTTATTTTATTTTTTCGTCTGTAAGTGCTCTTCTCATGCACTCTCTCCAGTGCCCTGTGTCTATGAGAAAGTGGCACAGACAACATGGGGGTCGTGAGAACAGGAACGACAGCAGCGGTGGTGAGAACTGGCACTTCTGCGGAGGGCTGCTGGGTGCCAGGCTCCGGGCCTGGCGCTCCCCATGGCCTTTCCCGCTCCGTTCTGCCCTCCTGGGGAGAGGCGGGCCAGGGAGCGCCTCAGACTCTGCAAGGACGGGGTGCCCAGGGGCTGCTGACGTGCTGGGTGCAGCCCTCCCGGACTCTGAGGGCCCAACACGTCTGAGAAAGGGGCAACAGAGAAGGCGAACACGCGGCCTTTCGTGTTCAATTCAGAAAGCAACGGGCCAGTTTCCTCGGGTGTCGGAGCCAGGGCTGTGAAACTCAACCTCCTAGGCCAAAGCACGGCCACCCCAGCTCAGATCATGCCAGACTCCAGTTACAGGTAAACTGAGGCCTCAGAGCACCCAGCAGGCCGAAGCAGGGCCGAGGCTGCGCCCTCGGTTCCACCCCGGGGGCACCGAGGACGCACAGCTTGGCCGTGGGCACCCGGAGCGTGTCAGCCGTGGGAGATGGTCACACTGCAGGGTGCTCCATCAGATCGGAGGTGACCGCGACCTTTCCCGGCACTGCATGGGCTGCGTGTAACCGGACCCAGTGCCCCCTCCCCACCTCAAACCTGCTGTGCGGCCTAAGCCGAGGCACTTTACCTCTCTGGGCCTTAATCTCCATACCCGGTAACGAGAGTCGGGTCTGAGGGAATCTCAGTTCCTCTGTGGCCCTGACATCCTTCTGGGGTCTTCTCACACGGACTTCGGAACCCACAGACGAGGCCAAGGGAAGCTGTGGCCACACACACACCCTTTGAGACGGAGCAACAACCGCTCAGCCAGCAGAGCCTCCCGGCCCGTTGCAGGTGTTCCTGCCCCTGCACAGGTGAGTCAGGTGAGTCAGGGGAGTCAGGGGAGTGAAAACTGTGCTGCGAAGGCTCTAGAATCACTCACACCTGAAAGGATCAACAAAGGGAATTCCCCTGCAAAAGGGAGGACGTTTCTGTCATGCCCCAAATTCTCTCTCATCTGTTTTTATTTTAACCTGAATTTTTAAAAGCAGATTCAGCCGAACCGGGCCGGAACGCTGGTTCCTGGGACAGTTACTCTGCAGACTTCAGCTTCCTCGTCTGTAAAATGCGTGCTCATGCCTATTTTGAAACGTCGTTGGGGAGATGAGCAGGAGTTTATGTTGAGTGACACAGAATGCGTCAGACGTGAGGTGCCCATTAGATGGCACCTTTTTGGTGACAGTCCTCGAGCAAGACACATGTCCCTCCTAAGGGCCTGCCCTCCCTGAGCTCACACTGTCTCTCGCTTTCTCGCAGACAGCATCTCTTCCAGGCGGCGGGAGGAAATCAGCCTCTCGTAAGGTTTCCTGTGAGTCTGAGCCTGTCCCTTTAGGAAGGGGACTCCTGACATTTCCCATCAGAGCACGTGCATTTGCATCAATGTCCACTGGGACCCGTGAGGCTCTGGGCAGCCTGACAGTGGGTTGCAGAGGGCGCCCCAGGACCTGAAAGAACAAGCCGCACCCCCAGAGGGGCAGAATGTGGCATTAGACCGGAGAATTCAACTCCTGCTCCTCCTCAGTTTACCAAAGCCGGAGAGTGAGGCCATGGAGTCCACATGTCAGCAGAACCCTGGGCAGGGAGGAGAAATCAGCAAACTCAGGAGGCGGGAAACGCAGTGACACGCAGCTCTGTGGCCCCAGGGCCTGCGCCAGGCCGGGCCACCCTGATGTGGGAGGCTGCACAGACGCAGGAAGGCATGGGGCAATGAAGGACTCGCGGCAGGGACTGAATCGCATGAGTCCTCGGGTCCCTCTTCAAGGGCTGACGCCACCCATTTCACAGCTCGCGATGCTGAGGAGGAACAAGTGGGAGGACATTCGCCGAGGGTTCGGGGGCCGTGCGGAGGGTAATTCGTGGGCAGGTCCCAGGAGACTGGGGCTGCAGGTGGGGGGAGCCAGCTGCCCCGGAAGCACACGGGAGAGAAGTGGGAGGTGGCACAGCTGCACCGCGGGGGGACGTCCCCGCAGGAAAGGGGGCTGGCCGGGCCAGGGCAGGAGGGGGAACTAGCACGCTCAGAGTGCCCACCTGGAGCCCCAGACCCTGCCTACGTCGCCATTTAATTCTTCTAAGAGCCCCTTGAAGTTGCCACTATCATCTCTCTTTGACTGGATGAGAAAACTGAGGCTCAGAGTGAAGAAGAAACACAGTCAAGTTCCTCCATCCTGCCACTCCACACACGGCCAGTGGACCCCAAGTCCTGCCAACCTCCTCTTCTAAGCAGATCTAAGATCCGCTTCTTCCCGTCCCTCACTCAGTCCCTACCCAGGCCCAGCCCCCTCTGTCACCGAAACCACCGTGGCAGCCGCCTCGCAGGCCGCTGCCTCTTTCCATCTCGTCGCCCACCTACAGTCGGCTCTACAGAACCACCAAGTGTTCTTTCCAGAATGCGAATTGAAGCGTCACTGGCCTGCTCTCGGGTGAGGTCAGATTCCCTGGGACCTGGCCTTGCTCATCGGGCCAGAGTCTCCCTTACGACTCTCCCTCTGTAGTAGACGGTGGCCCCCCCGAAAACATATCCACCTCCTAACACCCGGGCCTGTGAATGAGGCCCAGTTTTGTTTTAATTTATTGATTTATTTTTTTTATGGTGACATTGGTTAACGAAATCTAATACGTTTCAGCTGCACACTTTAACAGTCAGGCATATATATACATATATACACTGTGTGTTCACCTCCTATAGTTGGGCTTCTTTCTGTCACCACGTATCTGACCCCCTTGACCCCGTCTATATCCCTCACTCCCTTTCCCCTCCCCTCTGGTAACCACTAGTCTCTTGTCCATGACCAGGAGTCTCTGTTTGTTTGTCTTGTTCCTTTGGCGCTTTTAGGTTTATAGCCCACATGTAAGTGATATCATGTGATTTTCAGCTTTTTCTGTCTGGCTTATTTCACTGAGCATGATTACCTCTAGGTCCATCCATGTTGTTGCAAATGGCAGTGTTTCATCTCTTCTTGGGGCTGAGTAATATTCCACTATATATATGTACCACGGCTTCTTTAGCCATCATCCGTCATAGGACACTTCAGTGGCTTCCATGTCCTGGCCACTGTGAATAGTCCTGCTGTGAACATCTTTCTGGATATATGTTTTCAAGTTTTGGGGGTAAATACCCAGTAGTGGGATTGCTGGATCACATGGTAGATGAATTCTTAGTTTTCTGAGGAGCCTCCATGCTGTTCTCCATAGTGGCCGTACCAGTTTGCAGTCCCACCAGCAGTGTGTGAGGGTTCCTTTTCCTCCATATTCTCTCCAACACTTGTCCTGTTGATTACAGCTATGCTAACAGGTGTGAGATGGTACCTCGTTGTGGTTTTGATTTGCATTTCCCTGATAGTTAGCGATATTGAGCATCTTTTCATATGTTTTTTGGCCATTTGGATGTCCTCTAGGGAGAAGTGGAGTGTGACCTTATCTGGAAAAAGGGTCTTTGCTGATGTAGTTAAGTTAGGGGTCTTGAGAAGAGAAGGTCATCCTGGAATACCTGGTGGACCCTAAATCCAAGGGCCAGCAGAGAAGACATGACATGGGGCAGAAGGTCATACGAAGACAGAGGCAGAGACCAGAGGCTGGAGCCGCAAGGAGCACCTGGAGCCACAAGGCGCCGAGACTTAAGCAGCAAGGAAGGGCCCCCCCATAGAGCCTCTGGAGGGAATGTGGCCCTGATGACACCTCAGTTTTGGACTCCAGAGCCATGAGAGAATACATTTCTGTTGTTCGAAGCCACCACGCTTGCAGCCACGGGAAATGAAGACGCTGTCCCCACACAGTGCTCCCGACGCACTGGCCGGCCTGACACAAGACTAACAGGCTCCCCGGAGTCACCCGGGTCTCTTTCTGGGCCTTGGCACATGCTGGTCCCTCTGGCCCAAGCTTTCTTCTCCCCCTTATTGTGTAACTAACTCCTCCTCTCCTGTCGCTTCTGCTGAAAAGTCTTCTCCGACCCATCAGCCGGGTTAGATGCCCCTTCCTGTGTCCCTACTTGCCACCTACTTCTCTTTTCATGACACTCATGGTACTTTACTATGTAATGGTTTTCCTTAACCAGTAAGTGAGTTTAGAGGGCGAGGACTGTGACCCCAGGGCCAAGCGTGCGGTAGTCACTTCGTAAACATTTGCCCTCTGCCATGTCACTGTTTCCTATATAAAAATCTGCCTTCCCTGGGCATGACCCCATGACTAGAGACCCTCCCTGGCTCCCTGGTAAGATCTTCTCTTGCGTTTAGGACCCTCTACACTTCTGTGTCCACCTCTGGGAGGGCTGTAGTAAGGCTTCCACTAACAGCGCCTGTGAAGAAGCCAGTATATGGCCCCCGCAGTCGCCCTGTTTCCCAGGTCACAGGGACTGGCTTGTGGACAAGCACATCACTTAGATGGGGTTAGAGCCTTCCTTTGGGACTGAAGTACAGGTATTTGGAGGATGCCATCTCCTCCTTCTGGGCTCACTGGCTGGGATGAGGCCAGTTAGCACCATCTTCGTCCATTCCCAGTGAGGAAAGCCCTCTTTGGCTGTAAATACAGAAGTAAACCCAAGAAAGAGGGGTGGGGAGGGGAAGGAGAATGAGAAAACTTCATGTCATCATCGAGTCCTGGTGCCCAGCCACCCCGGAGGCCCTTGCCACCTCCACACAGCCCTGACACGGGGATTAATTAAACCCCCCTTTTTCCCCCCAGGCTAGTCAGAGTCCATTTTTGGTCACTTGTGACTGAAAGGGTCCTGGCAGATGCCATGCTTCTGCTGCTTGAAAGGAATCATCTCGCTGGTCCTTGTGGCCTTCTAAGAGGGGCTAGGGGATGGTTACAGAATGCCTGTTTGAGCCGTGAAGCGGTGAGGCTGGGCTCTGAACCCCGCTCGGCCTGCCTTCGAAGCACTAACTCTTGTCCGATCCTGGATTTCCAGCTGCTTCCCACCAGGCAGGCAGGACAAGGGGGAACCATCAACAACAACTGGAAAAGAGGCACCGTCCTTTATCCGCCTCCAAAGGTCCCCGAATGCAGAGCACAGAAATTTGAGCGAAAACAGCAGTGACGAAATCCACGGGGCCTAAAATACTCCTATTTGTTTTCTGCAGAGTCCGTGACACTCTGACTCAAGGAGCCTTCGGCTTCTCCGGCTGGGCCTCGAGGACCCGACTCTGACCGGGAGGCTCCTTCAGACTCCGATTACTGTGCCTCTTTAGCAGTGGGACGGTAAGGGCCTGAGGAGTGCTGAGCCAGGCCTCCAAACAGCCTGCCTCTGCCATTTAAACCGGTCCCCTTCCCATGGGGAGGGCCACTTCCCAGCTGTGACCCTGGGGGCCCCTGCGAAGGCGAAGGCGGCTTTGTTAGGGACCAGAGCGCTGGCTCTGAGTGCCTCATGCACATTCACCCGCATCAGCAGGTCCCTCCATGTCCTGGACTCAAGGATTCCTGCGTGCCCAGGTAGAGAGCACATTCCTCGCCCGCCGGGGATGCGGAGCTCTTCGTCGCAAGGTCCCCTGGCTGTGTCCCCAAGAAGGAGAAAGAGAGGAGCATCTTCTGGGTTCGTTGCGCTCCCTTGTGTGGTCACCCCCTCCCTGCCTGGCCCACGGGGCACCTGGCTCACTCTGAAATGGCTGTGAGGTCAGGCCGGGGTTGGGATGAGCCAGGTCAGGATTTCATAAAATGTACATGAACTTGCTCCGAGGTGACGAGACCATGGGCAACTCGCGAGTCTGAGCTAAATCGCACGAAAATTCATTGACCTTCGACAGGACTTTAAAAACATACACGTGTCACTTAACTATCGGGCCATGGGTCAGAAATTAGAAAGGGCTGCTAAACCCCAAGGGGGACTATGTTATTCTCACCTTCAGATAAATAACATCTTGTCGTGCTTTCTCTTTAATTTCGTAGAGAAACGTGGCAGGCCTCTAATATTATGTCAGCTCCTTTCAGGGAGTCCTCTCCCGTTCCTGGGGACCAACCCGGCCACACCCATGCCCTCGCAGGCGTGTGGCCACCCTGGGGGCTGCAGGTCGGTGCAGTGAGCCTTGCCCTTGGCACAGCCCATTGGGCAAGCAGCGGGCACCCAATCCAAGCGGCCAATCCGAATTCTCCCCCCGGATTTGGGAACTGCAACTGACAAAAGAAGTCAGCCTGTCCCTGGGTGTCTGCAAATGAAGACATGTGAATGCAGAAGCAGTTGGCAGCCCCCGTCCACCATGTGGACTGAGGGGTGGAAAATGCCAATCAGCAGAAAGGGAATCAGAGGGAAGGAGGGGAGAGCACATCCTGACAGCCTCTGCGCTCCTGCTTCTAGCTGCTCCCAAGGCCCATCCATATTTCGCTTTTGGACTCCAGTGAATCCAAGGAGCCTTAGAATAAAATTCTGTCTTGGCTTAAGCTAGCTTACGTTGGATTTCTGTTCCTTGCAACCCAGAGTTTTAACTAACGTAAGAATGCGGTTTATTTCGCTCTCGCTTACATGCCGGTCTTGAATTCCAAGACCATTTTACTTTCTGACTTCAGAAGGAAAAATGTAAAAGGGAAAATGTTTGGGTTGACTCTTGTAGA
Organism: Cynopterus sphinx; assembly: GCA_030015415.1. Classification (NCBI taxonomy): domain Eukaryota; kingdom Metazoa; phylum Chordata; class Mammalia; order Chiroptera; family Pteropodidae; genus Cynopterus; species Cynopterus sphinx. Next base: position 18,023,706 of record CM057394.1, read on the forward strand.
CATTAGTCGCCGTCGTTCATACCAACATCCCCCCCACACACACACACGCACACACATGTGCACACACGACACTCTGGTGAGCTTTTCCTTCCGACCGGAGGTGTCGAGCTCCACGCTGGAAACACGGAGTGGTGGTCTGGCCCCCAGTGGTGGAACATGGGATTTTTATGACAGTCCCTAAGCCTGTGGTCTGCCCCAATTCTGGAGCCCATTTGCGAGTGTGGCGTGTTCTCTTTCGATGATCTCTGTGCCCCAGAGGGTCCTCCATCTATGGACCGACCACAGAGTCCCTTGGGCGCTCCGGATTCCACAAACCACACCCGCAGCGAGGGGCTTCGCGGCGCCCCCTCCTAGGGAAGCCGCCTGTCTTCTGGAATTAGCCTCTTCCTCGGCAGGGCCCTGGCCCGTCCTAGCAGGCAGCGGGGAGCTGTCCAACCACAGCTCTGCAGAGGAGCTAGGCAAGCGGAAAAGCACTCTGCAGCGCTGACAGGGGTGAGGCCTGGTCCCCCCGCCCTCGCCACTAAGTCTACAGTGACAGTACCAGAGGCAACGAAGGTGGGATTGTCTGCTTCCACTTTCCCAAAAGCAGGTGCATAGCATGAAAAAACAAAACAAACCAACAATAAATAGATAGATAAATAAAACCCATGACACTAGATATGCTCTGGCCTGATAGATCTACTTAGGATCCCTCAGGTTTCTCCTATTAAAAAATAAAAATTAACCCAAAACCCACTGGACTTGACCATACTCAAGGAAGCATATGTCCAGCACGTGCCTGACATGTGCCCACATCAGGGCAGTCGGATATTAAAACTCCGAAGGCCGGGGAAATGCTGCCCAGCCCTGCCTGGCCCTCCCTCACCGGAGTGCATGTGCCTTTGACCCCAACGAGCCTCGGGAGCCTGAGCAGCAAACTGGCCACCATCTCTCCTCTAATTGGGAAAGTATTTTCGTGTCATCAGCCCAAGTTCAGTCAGCACGCCAGTTCACAGGTCTAAATTCCCAAGCATTCAGAGCTGAAAAGAACCTCAGAGCTGGTTCTCGGGCCCGAGGGGTTTATTTTAAAGACGGAGAAGAAGATGTCATCAGAGAGGTGAAGTCACTTGCTCAAGACAGCACAGCCGCGGAGCGGAGGCCTGCCACCCCATCCCTAGTCCGGGCTTCAGGGGGCTTCCTGGGTCGCCCTGCTCCTGGGCAGCCCGGCACGTGCAGAGGCTGGAGATGCCCGAGAACCGAAGGGCACCCCCTCTTCGGAAGTCTCTAGGGAGAAAGCTTCCAGGCGCCGGGGGCCGGTGCGGCAGGATTTTCAAAGGCCTGCAGTGGGAGCCCTGCTCACAGGGACGCGGTCCAGATGTCCTCATGTCCCCTCTGCAGACACGAGGCTGGCACTGCTGCAGTCCGCCCCACGCCTCGGCAGAGCCGCACCGGGCTCCCCCCGGGCACCCGTTTAAAACGCACCTAGAGACGCCCTCGGATTCCTGCTGGAGGCCAAGCCGGCCCACTGCAGGGCCAGGCGAGGCCTGCCAGGTCTGTCCTCCCCGCCCCTGGCCATTTGCTGCGACATGGCAGAGTGGGAAAAGGACACTGCAGGGCGAGCAGAAGTCCTCCCGGCACCTAAGCACGCTCCGCGCGCGTCGCTGGGCAGCAGCTCGAGTGAAACGGGGAGGAAACCTTGGGGTTCCCACAGCAGGTGCACGCAGCATCAACCCAGGGTGTCTGGCTCGTCGTTAGAGCGAGCACCTCCGTTCCGTTCCAAAAAGTGCAGTTTCAGGGGCTTTTTATTTTATTTTATTTTATTTCCTTTGAAAAGAGAGACCAGGAAGATGCTGTGCGTTTCTTTGAGCTCCCAAATGTGAGACAAACTGATCGCCATGCCTTCTCACCTCCCCGGGGTAGGGATGGGGATGGAAGTTAGCATCACCTGAGGCTCAGGAGCACCTGAGGAGAATTCCAGGCGGTCTGGGATCTCCACCGACCGCACCGGACAGGAGGCTGACTCTCCTCGACCGACAGGGGCCTAAGGACACGGTGTTCTCTTCCCCCCGGCCCTGATCATCTATCGAACAATCAATATGCCCAGGACGTGCGGGGTTTGGAGCTTCTGCCGGGGAGACGGATGTGAAGATTCCTGGATCCCTGTGACTTCACTCTGTGTGTGTGGCTGACGTGCCAGCTGCTACCTGAACAGAGGTGGCAGAGACCGGCTAGGGGAAGGAAACCGTCCTCCCTCGGGCTCTAGAAATCACTCACATTCTCACTTTAATATCAAGTACGGTGCGTATTAGAGTGCATGGTTTGGGCTAGAATCAATTTGGAAGGCTGTCAAAGGAAAAAAAAACCAAACAGGAAAGTAAATCCAAAGTGAAATTCGTGACATGATTTTACTCCCATTACATTCCACTTCACAAATGCATATGTTTTACAATATCTTTAATAATAATTATTAAACATAGTAAAATACTTCCAAACTTGGCTCATTGCATAATTGTACTTCGAGTGAAGAAAAAAAAAATTATCTGAAGCCTTGTCAATATGCCACTTCCTCCTCCCCCAGCTTTTAACAGAAGCAGCCTCCAGTAGAATAATCCAAGCTGTGTTCAAGAAGTTGGCAAGTGGGTCCAATTAAATGTGGTTTTACTGTATTCTGGCGTTTGCATATCTAGTTTGCCAAGAAGTAATCTTTCACAAAAAAAAAAAAAGAAAGAAAAAAAAATCCTACTGGCCCAGACACAGCCTGGATGGTGCAATGCATCACATAACTTTCCCCCATGACTAAGATAATCATTTTTTCTTAAATAGCTGTGGAAACCGTATCAGCCATCCACCAGATTCCTATATGAATCACACACCACCACCCCTCACAGAGCCTCTTACATGTATACATGACGAGCTGAAATTCATCTTAATAGCTCTGTTTATTTTAATTATTAAACTCAGAAGGAGTTCGCTTTTAGCCACCTGAGCTGGATGTATTTATTCAGGTGTCCTCCAGTCGGATTATCTGAACGAGGCTAGAAACGATCCTATTGACTATGAAATGCCGACTTGTCAGAGCCGCGGTCACACACAGTCCCAGGCCTAGGTACCTGCACCTCGGGCCTCTGCAGATCAAGTCCTGGGCTGTTTTACTTTTAGTCTTTAATTTTTTTTAATTAAAAAAAGATATTTTTCCCCAGTGTTTTACACACTCCTGATCCCTCACGGGGGAGCTGACGGGCGCAGGCCCTTCCAGCTACCCAAGGCTCTCTGTGAAGCCCCGGCTGTATGCAAAGTCCAGATGGAAAGCCGTCAACAAAGCGACTCCTTCCGCTCTGCCTGCTGCATGATTCATCCCTGGCGCGGGGACAGGCCCGGAGCTGGCCCCACCACCTTGACTCCCATAGGTGAGCCAGGACAGGAGCCCAGGTGCCCCGGCCTCGGGTCAGCAGGCCGGGATCAGGTCGGAAAATGCCGCGAAACCCACAAGCTGGCCTTTGTTGCGAACCATCATGAGCTCATTAAAAACACATGCAGAAATGGTTAAACAAAATCCTCTAAACCTTTTACAAAATTGCCAGTCTATTAGAAGGTCTGAGCTCCCAGCAAACTCTCCCTTCCAATGTGTGCAATGGAGCAGCTAATGTCCTTTGGACTCTTGTCTATGGCACCAAGCAGAGGGAGGTTTGTGGGGGAGGCTTGTTTGTTTTTGGTTCTTCTTGTTGTTTTTTAACTTTTTTTTTTTTTTTTTAAATCACACTCTTAACTATATCAACCAAGGGGGCTATTTCTCCAAACATGGATCATTGTTAAAGTCATCGCCTTAAAAAAAAAAAATAAAAACCTATGAAAATGATAAAATGGAAAGGGAGATTCGTGTCCTGTCCAGGGGAGAAAGAAGAGAAAGGGAAAGAGATGACGGTGGCGTGCGTGTTTTTGGCGAAGTGGCCTTGCATCAAAGAGCAAAGCGGACAGGCTGCATGGGGGTTTCGGAGCCTGTGACGTGGACAAGTCGGACCCGGGCACTATTTGCTCAGCTCCCCTATAAGGAACAGAGCAGCATCGTGCGTCCCATCGAGTTGTGGCCTCAGCAGGTGCACCTTCCTCCAGTGCATCCCTTTGCTGCGATACGTACGCGGTGACCGCACACTTGCACGGGACCACAGTGTGGCCCAGACCGACACGTGAACGGGCACGTCGGGGGTGTGAGCCTGAGGCCGAGGTGCTCTGAGCTCTCCCCTGGCACGGGCCACCTTCTCCCGGGGAGATCGCAGTGACTCATTCAAAGCCCTGAGTAAACCACTGGATCACGTGTGCTTCCCTGGGGGGTCACGTCGGTTTGTTAGCATTACAGATATTAATCACACGTGTGTTTTATATATATTTTATATATATTATGATACGAGGACAAACATCAACTGAAGCTCTCGGGCTTGGTTTCTTCAGCTTTAAGAGAAAACATCTGCATCCAATTTAGGTTTCAGGAGGAATCAGACAGCTGAAAGGGCTTTGAGAGGTTTGTCCAAAGGAACCCGAAATACGACGTCAGGTGAGACGTGGGAGGTTGGCACACCTGCCCGCGTACGCGCGGACGAACCCACCTGAGGACGTGGAGTCTCTTTCATCACTACGGTGCTTTAATTTTCACATTTCCAGTAGAGACTGCTTTTCTCCGGGCCTGCTGCAAACCGAAATAGAGTTGAGACTGTTATTGCTCGATGAACTTCAATCAGAAAAATGCACATTGAAAAAAAAAATTCACGATGGAAGGAAGGCTTTATAAGGAGAAACTTGATCTTGATGTCAAAAAAAAAAAAAAAAATAATAATAATAATAATAATTATTATTATTATTATTATGCAATGCTCTTGCATGTTTGCTTTCACATTATTCTGAGGAAGGAGGCTAGCTGGGGTGGGGGGGATTACCATTCTGGTCTTACAAACAGAGAAGTGATGGTTTCGGGGTGGGGGGCCTCCCCTGATCATCAGTAGAGCTTCTCCAACTTTCTCTCGAGCCTCCTTTCCCTCAGATGCTGCTCAGAGAAGGAGGTGAGAAACAGTCCAAGAAACCAACCAAGGCCGTTTTTCAGAGTAAGTGGGAAAAGATTCGATTCTCCCATTTCGGCAGCAAACGAGTTTCGAGGTTCCTGTCTGGCTGCCACCCTCTGTCGGGCACCCATGTTTCTCCTCTCCCTCTTGCACGTCCAGCAACAGCTCTGTCAGCCCTGTAGCTACCAGCCTGCGAGGAGCAGTGCCTCGCTGTGGTTGAAGAAATAACATGTTTTGGAAACCCAAGCCACCCTTTCCTGGCTGGGAGTGGAGAGGGAGAGAGAGCAGAAGCCTGCGGGGCTCCAGCTCTCCGGGAGCTCGCAGAGAGGCCGGCCCCTGGCCTCCTCTGACTCCGGCAGCAGCGCGTCTTCTGCTGTGATCTTGTTTATTTATAGTTGATGGCATCCAAGGCAGGAAAACAAATAGTGTAAGAACCACCTTGGGTTCAATTTGCAAATATGGAGTAGACAATGATAAGTGCGATGAGAGTAAACATGCATTTACGTTAGGCGGGTTGTATCCCTTGGGCATAATCAGAATGTTGGTTTCAGATTCAGACCTGATCAAGGATGTGCCCCCCCGGAGCAAGGAATTCAACCTTTACGTGCCCCTAAAGAGAGGAAGGTCCCATGTCTGAAATGACAGCTAGCCAGCGATTTGGGGAATGAATGACATGTCTGCCAAGGCCTTCGACCATCTTCCCTTCCCCGCACCTGCTCCCACACCTTTATGGGGGTCCCTTTGCCCCTTCCAGCTCTAGCTTTTGTGATGTCAGATGAGCCTCTGTGGGAGAACAAGTGATACAGCCGTCTACAAGGAGAGAATATCACACACACGATACAGGTCTTCGTGGAACAGGGAATAATTGGGTCATCAGATTGTCATCCAATTCGGGCCACTAGATTCTTGCATTTCGAAGAACAAAATGAACTCCTTATTTCAAAAGCCACCAGTCCAGAATGCAAACTTTAGAATTCAGGACACAGGCGTAAGCTTGGAATTGTTTTTGTTGATAATGCTTTAAAGTTATGTTATTTTAGGGGAGAGAAGAAATCGTGTGTATTATTAACTAAGAATAATAACGTGAGGCTTGATTGTCTCTTTCTTGAAGGATGTTTTCTGACTGACTTTTAAACAGAAACACTTCAATCATTTAAAATCCTCCCATGCTGGTCAGACCTACAAGCCGCCTGTATTTTGACTGCAGGATTATTTTTACTGCAAGATAAGCACCTTTACAGAACAAGCTGAATAACCGATGACAAGCCCTTCCTGCCTCCCTCATTTGCACATAGTGATTCTAGTACGGCTCGGAGGCATCCCTCAAGAAAAATAACATATAAATAGAATGTGAGAAATCACCACATTTTCTAGACTTCGCACTTCGTCTGAAAAACAAAAATTTCATTGTGCCCCGACACATCCTCTAATTTTTTTTTTTCCTCTTAACCTAAGGATGGTGTCCAGCACTATATGGGCGATTCTAATGAGGCCCCAGAAACGCCTGTTTCTTCGTCCAGATGCCCTCACGGCATGGACGTGGCATGCTGGTTGCAGGCTGCTGAACTGGGCCGATCTCAAATGCAGTTTTCAGTTCCAATTTGTTTCAATGTTTTCAAAATGGTAGAAATCCGCACACACAACCCGTTCGGTTGGGAAACACGGTTGTATGACAGCGTCAAAATTACTCGATGCACAGAACGTGTGCTCCTCTGTCTAATTAATCGAAGGACGTGGAGCAAAACAGGGCAGAGCATCAAGAATGAATTGTAGTTCGAGTCTCAACAAAAATAAGGACCTAAAGGAATCTCCCAACTGCCAGCCTTCAGTTTCTTGCCGTTGATGCAGTTGCAAAATCTTGGGGATTGTGAAGAGAAATTTTACATTAAGGGCTCGCTGTGAATATAAACCTGCACCGTTTTTTGGTCCCTCCTGTCACACCCTGAAGAGACCCTCTTCTTCGAAATAACTTTATAAATTAGATAGTTTTGGAAGATGGTTCTATGCTATAATTTCTTCTATTCGATGAGAATTTTAAGTGATACAGAGAAACAGTTATAAATTACAAGAAATAGGGGTTGGTTTTTTATGCTGAATTCAAATAGATGGCACTAAGTTCTATGGCTACTGGCTCACAAGCACTAGAGGCTTTTCTTCAATGTTTTCATTGTCTGTTATTGGACATTGTGCTTTTCTAAAAATTGTCCAAATAGACATCCTTAGGAAGCATTGTTGTCTGCCTAGTAAACATGCAATGGGCATTTAAATATTACCAAACAGCTCATTTCCATGATAGAGCTCCAAAGAAACGATCCACCAAAAAAGGTGTATGTATATTTTCAGTCTGCTTCAAAACAAATTTAAGAGAGTCAGAAGAAAAGCTTAAATGCTCTTACTTTGATCAAAGATCATTTCAGAGCCTCAGACGTACACAAGGGGGAGGGTCTTTAATAATTCTCTCAAAAATGAAGGCCACGCTGCGTTAAGCATGATTTTTAAAGGAGTGAACATGTCCTTATTTATAGTTTTAAGTATCATGTATTTTTAAGTCACACACGGTGGGGATACATTCTGTTAAGCCATGTCACTTATCAAAAGTTAGCTCTGACTTGGCATAGCACAGATAAATGAGGTTATGCTATTCTTTCAAGTTCAGTGTCGTCATATATGCATTATGTATCAAAACCCCAGATTTCATCAATCCTGGGAATGTTTGCCCATATTCACATTCATTTTTCCGTGTATCACTTCACATTAACTGCAAATACACCTTTCGCAGATTTGAAGACTTAGGCCAACATGACTTTGGAAAATTCCTATAAAGTCATCTTCGGCATGCATATTGACATTTCAGGAAAACAACTTAATTTAATGATTAACTACAGAGAGGATAACAAATTGTAAATAAGTCATTTCCCTGAATGGACTCTCTATGGGTGTCACACGGCCTCTCAAAGCCACTCTTAATATCCTCACTGAAACTGTTACTGACTAATGTGCTACATTTTAAAGCCAAATTGGGTTTTCATTCTTCTCCTGCCAAACGAACTAGAGAGAATGCCTCCTATAGCAAAATGCAAGCTCCACTGCAAACCCATCCCTAAAGAAGGTGGGGAAAGGGGGAAAGTGCCTGAAAATTCAAGGAAAAATTTAGGTTTGAAAGAATTGTTTTGTAAACTACCCTGCAGCTCAAGGAAAACTACCATGCTTACATAAACCCCAGGGACTGTGATTGACAGTTGATTAGTCAACGTTAGAATTAAATCAGGGAAATTAACTGGATAAATCGTCCTTCTCAGAAAAGTCTGATTTCTTTCAAGCGCTTGAATATTTTTGGAAAAATCTTTGGACCTGAATTATCTGGATAATTAATTCAACAATTAAGTGTATAAGCAGATACTTAAAAGATATTTGGGCTTAAAAGGAAAACTTTTCAATCTACTGCTTCATTTCTATGACCTCACCCTTTCCTGTTACAAAGTCTTAAATTTAAAGAGGTCAGCTTCTTTAACAAGAAATTACAAAAATTAATTAGTAAAGATTTTTAGGGGGTCAGTTTGCAAAAATACAAAAGTTAATTTTTAAAATGTCTCTGAAATTGAATTAATATTTCTAAAAACCTCCACTGACATCAATAAGATCTGACAACTTTAGCTATTTTTTATGATATTAAGAAAACCTAAGGAGGCGTGGGGAGGATTAGAAAAAATAAACTGTTCTTTTTTATGTAACTAAATTGTCTTGAAGTCAAGGGATAAGTGAGTGGTTCTGCATTTTGGACCACAGGATCGCATTCTGTAGGCAAAAAGCAGGAAAATGTTAACATAAGGGACAAAATCTTATCGGTGTAATAAACTTGGACGATAGCCAGAATGAAACTCCTAAAAGGTATTTGCTTTTAGAAAATAAATCTAAAGCTTTCCTTTTTAAAATGGCACCATTTTAATGGCAAATGACTTTAGTGAAAAGGATTGAGCTCTCGTGTTCTGGGTTTCAAAATTCACACTCGAGTCCCTGTACCTTATCAGCTCGTTTCAACCACTGCAACAAACAATCACAACAAAAATTCAGATCCGGATCTGCAAATTAATTCTACAATTAATTCTGAGTTTCCTAACCCGAGGTATGTATCTAAGTCGCCCTCATTCTATGAGAAATCAAAGGCCTTCTTCAGCTCTATGGAAATAAAATGTAGTCCTGCGATACAGGAAATGTTGAGATCTTAAGACTTTATCATCTGACACAATGGGAGTTTTAAAGTCTAGTTTTTACCTTATTTTGATTCTATTGCTAAACCTTGGGAGAATCAAGATTTTGTAAGTAGGGTTACTTCTTGGGTAAAAAACGACTATTTTCTTTGCTATCTCAAAAGATTTACTTGGAAAATGAATATTTCAGCCATTTTAATGTGGGCTGTTACATAACTTTAATAGTGTTCAATTCTTTCTAATCTTCCAATAACCTGTTTGTAGAGAATCATGAGTCTCCTCGATTTACCTATTATTCTGATAGCATAAGAAACCAGAAAGGAAATCCAAAATCTAGCTCACAATTCTAGCTAGGCCCCCAGTGATCTAGGGCATAATCAATTATCTAGAAGAAACAGATGTTCTCAAGTGAAGGAAACCACATACTTAAAATACACCTACGTATCAGCCAGATGTCAAAGGTGGGGTCCATTTGGTTTCCTCCTTGATGACCCCAAAATATTCTTTTAAAAATGTGGCAAATACACAACTGATTCCTTCACTTATCAAATGTGATTTGTGGCATCAATAGCCTGTTCCAGGTTTGCAAGGAATTTTTTATTTCTTCCAAATTACATGTCAAAACATTGTTTTTATAAGTATATCCAGTTACGTTTAAGATAATGCTCATTTTAAATTAGATGCTAGTAAGTGGAACTAAATTATAACTCTCAACATCTTCCGAAGGCTTTGAAATAACTGTGACTAGTTGCTACAGGAACTGAAAACAAAACCCCTCCCCCCCTTTTATACGCCTGTCACTGCTCAGAAAGTTATTTGTGCAGCTCAAATGTACCTTCCTCTTTTATGTGAAACAATGTTTTGTTGGTTATAAAACCAAGTGTGAGTTGCATGTAATAGAAATCCTGTCTCAACAACAAAAAGGGAAATGTAGAATTCCGAATCGTAAGTTAACGATTGTGCTTTATCAATCTTTTATGCATTCCCACCCAAAGCCATCATGGAGATTGCGAATGGTACCCTTTCCAGCTCTGGACTTTTTTCCTTTTTTTCTATAGAAGAATGTTAACTTTACCATAGGCCCTTTAATATAAGTGTGTTTTATTTCATTTTGGCAGCAGCCAAATAAACCTGTATCTTTAAGGCAATTACGGATTCCAGGATTTGCAAAATCTCCCAGGTCCGTGCTGACCCTGGGTCCCTGTATGTGACAATTCCTCCACGGTGCCGTAAGCACCTGTGTGTTCTTCCAAGGCCGCAGGTGTACTATGTTCCTCACCCTGACACGCCCAATGAGACGATCACCAAGTTGGGTCGATCACAGAAATTAGGGAATGGAGAGTTCTTTTAACAGTTGCAGCACGTAAGTTAAAACTTGACAATTAAAACCTGGGAACTTTCGAGTTGGCCCAGCAACAAAAAGGATGGATGTAACTCATCTTGAATAATCAAATGCCTGCTAATTCGATTGCCTAGAATTCCAGCCATTAGCCAAGCAGGCTTCCAAATTCAGACATCCGGTCTCCTTCAATTTTCCACTTACACCAGAACACAGAAGAGTAGATCTGACCAATCAACGTAGGATAAAATCACCCACGAAAATGACTTACGGTGTACGGACTAGTGGCTGAGCAGCCTCTTTTGGAAAACCCAGGCTGCCCCTTAAAAGTTTCATGGATTCACAAACTTCTAGAGGGTTATTACCTTAACATTCCAGATGTGGGTTACAGAAAGTGGGTATCGCTTTTAAAATGTGCATTGAGTATCTTCTGAAATGGCTAAAAGCAAAAACGTTTGCACACTTCCATTTGAGCGATGTAAGGCATTCTAACCATTCCGTAAGGTCTGAGTAGAAATGACGTTAGAAATGAAGATGCTAAGGATGATACACATTCAGGATCTGTGAAGGACACAATCATCACCATTAAAGCCACACACAAGAAATTCTGAGTTCATATAATTTATTGCAGTTAGCACACAGTTTAAAAATTCACCAACACACCAATAGTACAAAACTAAACAGCATTATAAGTTATTCCCCCCTCAGGAAAATAAAACATACTATGATTGTCAAAGCTAGATGTCAGTCTAAGTTTCTGAACAAAGGAAGAATGTGAAACTAATAGAAGGAAAAAGCAATCACTCACAATGACCACAAAAAGAAAATCCAAAAGAAAGTCCGTTTTCTCACAGACATTGATTGTCTTCTCTAAATTAATAAAAATTATTTCAACATAAACTGTATTTAAAAAAAAAAAAAACAACTAGAAACTCTTCAAGTAACTAAAGATAATGCTCCAAGGCCATTTTCACAGCTTTTTTTTTGTTTGTTTGTTTGCTTTAAATGCCATTACAGCCAAATTAACACACATTTGACCAAATATTTCCAAACCAGTCCAGCAACACACAATGGAGTTTTCCATTCAGTATCTTAAGCACAAAAATAGGCTATGTTTACAGTAGTTAAGGCGATCAAATTTTAAACAAAAGCAATTAAAAAAAAAAAAAAGGGAAAAACAGCAAACGTTTTCCATGCTACTCCCATAGACCTTATTTGTAAGTGCAAGACAGGAAAACAAACACTGTGCAAAATGCTCTTGCCCTGGGTGCTGGTCATTAAACCGCACGCTGGGCTGCAGCCTCTGCGGCCGCGATCCACATCGTCTACTGACCCCCTTCCCCATGTCAATCAAGGCAGTCCAGTCCTTTCAGCCTGGGGCTTTTTCAGTCCATAGAATCTTTTCATGAGTTGGGGGGTGGTAAGGAAGAAGGGGAGAAACAGAAAAGGGGAGCAAAAAAAAAGAGAGAGAGAGAGAGAAAATGACCTATTGTCAATTTGTGCAGTAGTTACTCTAAAAATGCTCAACTGGGTAAATGTGTACACCTAAACTTTGAGCTGGCATGGGTTTTGTGCAATTAGAAGTTGGTTATAAATGCACACTGCACATGCAAATCTTTAAGCCGTTTGTAAACATTTATAGTTTCCTTGTTACGTAGCGAAGTTATCAATTTGCAGCTTAAGTTTTTATTCAGCTTAACAGTTTCAACTTAAAGACAGTGGGAAAGTCAATTTAAATTAGATAAAATAAAAATAAAACAGTGCATTTATGTTCTTCATAACACCAGTTATTTTCCACGTGGTGCTATTTTTCTAAGGAAATTAAATAATTTTAAACTCACTCGTTAAAGTTATACAATGCAAACAAAGACAAAAATATATTGAAACTCATGCATTTCTGTAGCGTTAATATTTACTTTTCAAGACTCAACTAAGAGCATCAACACAACCTGTCAAGTTCTTTGACACCCCCCCCAGCCCATGTAATCAATTACAGTATACAATAACAGTAATTCACATTTTTCAACACACAGTTCAACACTGCTGAAGCTGCAATATCCTTTTCATCCCAAGCAAACCTTCACAAAGACAGCGTCCCAGTGATCCCAGTGTACTTGCAGAATTTCTCTCATTGGGAACTGTCAGCAAACCAGAAGTTGCCACAGAAAGTTTTTAAGTCAACTGCTTGTTTAAAAATAGATAATCCAGCATTTCAGAAATTTTCCATTTGGGTCTAAAAGCATTCAGGTTTCCAACAGCCAGAAAAGATTCATGCAGTTTGAGACAGGGAAAGAGGCTCCTGAAACTGGAGGCAACTTCTACTTTTTTTTCCAGAAACCAAACCAAAACCAAAACAACAACAGAAGTGGGGGAAAAAGGAGAGCGCTCCAAAAGACAACGCAGTGCTGCCGACAGAGTGAAGCCCTACTACGGGAGCATCCTGCGTGCGACAGGACGATCTGCGGCGAAGGTTCTCGTGGGCTTCCTCCCCCACCCCACCCCACCCCCGGAAAGAAAAAACCCCTACTCTTTCCCGATCGATCGATCGATCGGCTCTACAGCTCCTGGCATCAGAATGCTAAATTAGTGAGATCCTCATGCTACCCTAAAGTGCAAAAACCAGTTAACACCCCACTCTCAGTCCCGGAAACGAGGCTGCTTTTAGACCGTACCACGGCTAGATAGAGATCTACGTGTACACAGGCGCGTGGAGATGTATATATTAGGGACGGCTATGGATATATAAAATTATTTCCAGAGTTCTTGCGAGCTATCTTCTAAGGTCCAGTCTCTGACGGCGGGCAAGCTCAGCGCCTCGCTTTTGACCGACAACGAGTTCACCAACTCACAGTGGAACTTGCGGATGTGTCTGTACAGGTCCCCCGACTGCGTGAACCTGCGCTCGCACCACTTGCACGCGTGCGGCTTCTCGCGGGTGTGCACCACGGCGTGGCGGCTCAGGTTGTGCGAGTACTGGAAGCTCTTGCCGCACTGGGTGCAGGTGTAGGGCTTCTCGCCCGAGTGGGTCCGCTCGTGGCGCTTGAGCGTGTACATGCAGGAGAAAGTCTTGCCGCACAGCGAGCAGGTGGGCACGTTGACGTCGGCGGCCGGCTTGCTGCGGATGCCGTCCTGCTCGCGGAAGTGCGTGCTCAGGTGGATCTGCAGGATGTGCGGGCTGGGGAAGACCTTGTTGCACAGCGGGCACATGAAGATCTGGCCGGCCGGGCTCAGGATGTTGGAGACGTAGGGCAGCAGGCTGCTCTCCATGGCCCCCTCCACCGGGACGCGCTCGCCCTCGGCGGCCAGCATCTCGTCGTCGCTGGCTTTGTCGTCCCGCTCCAGCTCCCGCAGGACCGAGTCCTCCCTCAGCGGAGCCAGATGGGCCGGCTCATACTGTACCCTGTTATTAGTGCTCACACTCTCTTTCACAGTGCTATGTTCCATGTCATAGTCATTAGTGCCAACATCACTCTCATCACAGGAGGCCTCTTTCTCCACCTTCACCTGCACCAGGTTGCTTCTCAGCACGTCCTGTGAAGAGAAATAAGAGCTGTTCAGATTTTCAACTCCCGAAAGGCTGGACTTGACAGACAGGTCCAGCACACAGTCAACATCTGCCGAATCCCTCACGGAGGTGACAGACCTCTGGGACAAAGACTCTGTTGAGCTGCAGGGGCTGGCTACTGTTTTTCCAGCTGCTGCGGCGTGTGGCTCTGCCTCGCCGCCCGCCGGGGGGATGCCTGCTGAGTCCGAGGGCAATCGCATCCACATGTTCCCGGGCTCGGCCGCCAAGTCCCTTTTGCCGGGCAGGATGTTCAGCTTCTCGTCTTCGCCTTCATCTTCGTCGCTGGGCAGATCGCCGGCCATGTGGCTGCTGCCATCGGAGAGACTCTCGACTTTGTCCGAGCAACTCGAGGCATCCTCTTCCTTCTTGGTGCTGTCTGCCTCCGTGGTGGCTTTCTCTTTCAGCTTCTTTTTGCAGACTTTGACAATGTCATACATGTGGAGATAACTGGCAGCTGCTAGCACGTCTTCAATGGGCAAGTCTTTGAACTGGAGTTTCCCTTCATACATGAATTCAAGCAGGAGAGCGAAAGCTGGGGCTGTAACAATGTCGCTGTTCAGATGAACAATGTCTCTTTTGTCCAGCTGGTCCTTGTAAAAGAGGTGGAAGTACATGCTGCACGAAGCCAGCACAGCTCGGTGCGCTCGGAACTGGGCATCTCCCACCAGAACAGTGCAGTCACAAAGAAAGCCCTGATGTCTCTGCTCGCTCAGACACTGCAGCAAATGTCTACTGTGGTCTGGAAACTCCATGCTGTCTTCATAACCTGGGAAGAGAGAGATTTCTCATGAGAACCCCGCCACGGACAACTTCACAACTTTTCAGCGCCAGTCCCCACAGAAGAAAATAATAATTCGCCTCGGCTGCCGGGGTACATGTCCCTGAATGTTAATCAGGCGTGAACCCCGAGGACTACCAAATCACATGCACAAACCTAAATGCGGGAGGACAAATGCACAAACTTCCTGGGCCCGGCCAGGCCGTCTCGGACGCCTCCCCGCCTTCCTCGAACTTTTCGTCAAGTTCCAGCAGCCTCGATTTCCAGACAGTCTCTGACCAAGAATTCAGATCTCTTTCAGAAGAAACCTAATGAACTCTACTCATCAAATGATGTCCTACCAAACAGCTTTCCTTTCAAAAGGGGGCAACTCACACAATGAACAAAGAAAAGTCCCAAACGCATTCGGGAGGATTCAGGACACTTGTCCGACCATCCTTTTTGCTACTTTTGATACTTGACTGCACTTAGAAGAGCACAATTCGAACACACACACTTCAGCTGCATCAAAAAAAAACCCAGAATGGAATTGCATAATTAGTCCAGAAATTAGCAAACAACTTACTTTTAAAGTCAGAGCGTTACAACAACAAAAGCCTTGTGTACAAAAACAGATGTTAATGCCTTAAGATGTGCAGGTAGAGCACACATGTACGAGATCAGAGGGAGCTACACCAACAGATGGAACAGATCATCTTCACTACGAACAAATCCAAATTTTTTTTTTTTAATGAATTGAGAAAAACTGGTTCTATTTCTTTGTAAAATCTGTGCATCTAGAATATCAGGAGCCGGAAGGGCTTTATTTAACTCTGAAAATTCTCAACTTTGATCCTTTGCAAAGGAAGATGAATTCAAGATTAAAATTAATTCCAACTTTTAGATAAAGGCATAGTACATTCAAGTGAAACTCAAAGCTTTACAGGTCCAATGTTAAAAAAAAAAAAAAAGCCTGCTAGAAAAGAGAAACTATTTCTTTTCCTCCGTCTTACCTCTGTCAACAGAAAATACTTTGTTTCAACATAACTTGATATATTTTGCTTTCCCACTAGCTTCTATTCCTTCAAATATGCATTGTCCTGATTTTCTGGAGGGAGAGCGGAGCGAAGCTGTACAGTGGGTCAAAACTCAGCTCCTTAAAAATACAGAAAACCCAACTTCCCCTTTCCTGTGACCAGAGGCAAGGTTCGACACCATCCATCTCAGAGAGTACGTTTTGGGAAGGGGTGCACATTAATTTAATATTTAGAAATTCCTTCCCTGCTTCTTCTGCACTTTGCCCAAGATGGACTAAAACTTTCCCTCTCGCCCCACACACATTCTGCGAGATGCCACTGCTAGAATAAACCAAGATTCACAATACAATCCCTCTAAGTGCCCCACAGCTAACATCAATCCTAATCCTTGAGAGGGCTAAAAATAAAGATTGGAGGGCAGCTCACAAGGTAGCTGTGATCAAATTAGGAGGCTGAGAGGACAGAGAGGGACGAAGAAGGAAGCTTATAAACATCTGATCCAGCTGACTGTGGCCATATGGCAGCTGCTGCCCAGATAAAGAGATTAAGAATAGAGGAGTGCGATTACAGCTGTCTGGCCAATTCAGGCAGCTCAAATCTACAAGTTCTAAATTAGTCGCTAACACAAAAACTCCTGCAAATAATTATTGTTATGCTGAAATAAAAGCTCTCTTAAATATATATTTGAAAGAGAAATGAGGAAACCAGTCAAACTATTCTCCTGAGGACAAAAGTTTTTTTTTTTTTCCTCCTTCTAAAAAACCTTCGGTTTCAAAAGCACATACAGCTGTATGTTTCAGTAGTGCTGCTGAACGTTGTGAAGAATAAAGTTTCACAGTGGAATTAATTACACAACAATCTAGCTTCTCAACTAGAATAATCTTCTCATATAAGTTTAAATGCTGGATTCCAGAGTTTACTATTTCTCCCCCCACCAACCCCGACCCCAAAAGCAAAAGGAATCCAAGCAGCAGTGAAAAACAACAGAAAGCATTTTAATCCAAAGTGATCTCTCAAAAAGCAGTATTTCAAAGCTCTCTTTAACATTTCAAAACTTGAAATATTTCTGTGTATTAAAGTTATTTATTTGCTCGAGCAAAAGGGATAAAAAAAAAATTAAAACTGAGCAAGCCCAAGACTTTCAACTCCAATAAGATGTTCATTTAATACTCAATTTCATAAGTTACTCCTAAACTCGGTTAGAAAAGTAATATGATTTTTTTAAAATTAAATAAACAAAACACCCAAACACAAATATGCTCCATCTAATGTCTTGCTACGCCTACCTTTAGGACACATAAACCTGATTAAGTCCTTTCCTCTGAGTCTTGCTGGCTCCAGGTCTGTTACATCGGTGGAAAAAAAGCAGACTAAGAGAGACAGATGCAAAGTGGAGATGATGTTAGAGAGGAACGAGATACCTTCTCCACCACAGATCCGCACACACTAACTCCCTGTCTGTGTGTTAGAATAAAAGGCTGAGGGATGGCAGGCTGTCAGCTGCTCTGACATCATGTTCAGATGGAAATGCTACCTCCAGCTGTGCTCCTTTTAATGCCATATGCTACTCCTCTACACTCCTGCCACCAGCTTTTTCTTAGGAGAACTTTTCTCTTCTGTTAGTATAAACAAAATACTTCAAAGTCTCCCTTTTTTCCCAAACTTTCTAACAGAAGAAATTGAAAAACTCAGCATATGGAGTTCTACTGTATTTATGGAATAGCAACACTTCTGTCTTAAGTTGGTGGACTGGCTTACATACTGACAGCACACTCAAGCCACGGTGCTGTTCAGGAAATCCAGACTCACTTTTATTCAACTCCAACGTTCTTTCAAAGGCAGTTTAGGGTATTTTTAAACCAACCCATTTGACATCTCCAGTCCCATTTCAGCTTAATTATTACGGCACTTGCATTTTTTTTTTCCCGGCTGAGATAATGGTACACAGGAGGGTGGACGACTATTCAGAACTCTTCAGCCTGGCTCACGTTATTTCACTCTTACTGAACGACTTATCTACAACTACCTTCTCGGGAAAGTTTCTCACACTGCCAGTTAATGCAAATTTCAGTTCTCAGTATCGACACGCTGAAAGTGCACTTTCTGAAATCCTGGAAAGTACTCTGCTTCAAGAGACAAACTAATAAAGCCATGCAACCTGCTGTACAGCCACTTACCTAAAGCGAATGCCCACCTGCGTATCTGATCTGACTTTCGGCTCAGAAAAAGCAGAACTTCGCCTTCCCCTTGATCTGTGTCCCATAACAATCTTTTTTTTGGGGGGGGGGGGGATCACTCAGGCATGTGCATGATCAAGGGCAAACCTTTCGGGGAGAAGGAGGGGTGCCGGGGCTCATAAGTTTGGGAACTTTTTAGCTGGACTTGGTGGGTCTGCTCTAATGGCTGATGAAATCGGAACCTGATCGGGGCTGGGCTGACCGGTGCCCTGCAAGGTGCAGCGACATCTGTGAATGTCAAAGACATCGCCACAGACTCCTGGGAGGGTGAGAGGCCGAAAAGGAACTGGGCCTCAGGCCCAAGTGTCGCAGCCCCGGTGATAACCACGCCGTTCTCGCTGGGGAACCGCGGCAAAGAGTTAAAGAGTAACAAAAAGCCCACGTCTGCGTCCTGTCTGTCCTTCTCGCTCTCCCAAAGTCACACGCCGAACTTTTCTCTAACTTCGCGATGAATGACATAATTACGAAAGCCTATTTCAGGAAGCAGCCTTCGGAGACAAATGCCTGCTCCGCCGGCCGCACGACCTGTTCGCCACAACCGCCCGAGCCCCATTCCAACGTCTCGGGCGTTAACCACCCCGTTTACCCGGCGGGGTGGGGGGCGAGCGACAGCTTGATGCGTCCCAAGCACCGCGACGGGCCAGCGGGTCCCAGTGCACAGAGCCAGCCCCTTCCCCGTCCTGCTGCCGCGGGTCCGGGCAGGATGGTGAGGTCGGGTTTGGTTTTCCCGGCGGTGGGGGCGGGGGGGCACCGCGGGGAGGGGGGAGAGATGCGCATCTCCGCGTCCCGGGCCGTGCACAGGACCCCCCGGGGAAGGGGACGGGGGAGCCGGGGCGGCAGGAAAACACCTTCGCCGCCCGGCGAGAGCGCGGCGCCGGGTCACGGCAACAACAAAAGGAAAAGTCGTGAGACGCCGGCGGGGGGGCTCCGGGGGGCTGCGGCCGCGGCCCGGCCGCCCCTCCCCGCCCCTCCCCCGGGCGCCGCCGCAGCTGCACCGGTCCCCGGAGCCGCGGCGTCCCGGGCGCCCTGCAGCTGCGGCGGCTCCCAGGCCCCCTCCCCCCGCCGCGCCCTCCGCACCCGGGAGGCGCCGCCGCAGCTGCACCGGCCGCGAGTCCGCCCCGCGCCGCAGCTGCACCGGCCGGGGCGGGGTGGGGGCGGGGCGGGGGGTGCCGGGGGGGGGCGCGGGGCCGGCCGCAGCCCCCGCGCCCGGCCCGACCCCGCAGCTGCGGCGGCGGCGCCGCCCGCGCCCCGCGCCGCCCCGGCCGCGCAAACTACCTCCGCGCGCGGGGGCGCCCCGCCGGGCCCCCCCGCCGGGCCCGCGGCGCGGACGGGGCGCCGGGTCGGAGGCCGGGGCCGCGCCGGACTCACCCGGAGCGGCCCGAAGTCCCGCGTCCCCGCCGCCGCCGCGTCCTCCGCCTCCCGCCGCCGCCGCCGCCGGACTTGGTGGGCTTCCTCCTCCTCCTCCTCCTCCTCCTCCGCGGCCCCCCCGGCCCCGGCCCCGGCTCCGGCGCCCGCTCCCCCGGCCCCCCTCCCTCCGCCCGCCCTCCCACCCCCGCTGGCAGCCGGAGGCGCGCGGCGGAGCACAGAGGGCCCCACTCTCAGCGGCGCCCCATGGCAGCAGCCCAGCGGCGGCCGCAGCCTGCCAGACGCAGCGAGGGAGCGGGCGGGCGCGCGGGGCGCGGGGCGCGGGCGGGCGGGGCGCCGCCGCCGGGGGGAGGTGCGGGCCGGCCGGGGGGGCGGCGGGGGCGGGGCGGGGCGGGGGCGGGAGGACGCACCACGCACGCACGCGGCGGCGGCGCCGGCCAGATGTTGCCCCCCCTCGGCCCGCCCCCCTCCTCCCACCGCCTCCCTCGATTGGCCGAGAGCGCCGGGCCCGGCGCTGCCCGCCCGCCCCCAGGCCGCCGCCTCGTCCAATAGTAAGGTGGCTTTTCGGGAGGGCGGGGCCAGAGGCGGGCCATGGTCGAACTGACAAGGGGTCGCGGCCAATGGGAGAGGCCCGCCGGAGCCGCCGCTCGCGCGTGCCAATCGCAAGCAGGGACTGGCGGCGGGGGCGGGGCCCGGGCGGGCGGGGCCGGGCGCGCAGCGGCGCGGGGCGGGGTCCGCGGGCGCGGCGGCGGCGGCGGCAGCGGCGCCCCCCTGGGCGCCTTGGCCGTGAGAAAGTGAAAGGAGCCCGCGGGCGGCGGCGACAGCTGCGCGGGGCGGGGCCTGCCTGCGGGCGGGGCGGCGAGCGCGCGGCGCGGGCGGCTCGCTGTGCCCCGCCGTCGACGGGGCCGCACTTCGGCGTCGGCTCCGCGGGGCCCGGCAGGTGTCCTCGGAGGCCGCCCCCCCGGGACCCCGAGGGCTCGGGTCGGGCCGCTATGGCTCCCGCGGCTCGCGCTGCTGCGGACGGCGACGCCCAGGTCCTCGCCTGCGCAGCGCGGGGGCCCGGGGTGGGGGTCCCGCGTCCGGGTGCACATCGGGGCGCTGCGGCCGCGACAGGTGCAGGGGGCCACGGCGTCCGGGCGTCGTGCTCACGTCGCCCCGTTGCGGGCAGAGCAGAGCGTCTGTGTTTCTCTCTGGACCCTCCTGTCGCAGCTGTACTTGCTGAGCTCCAAGTAAAAGACATGACCAAGTGACCAAATTTCAGGGAGTTGCACTAAAATTGATACTTGTAGAAGCCTTCGCCTGATTCCTTAATTGGCACGTATCAAGCCACAGCCTCAAACTCCCGAGGGAAGACGTGAGACTCGGCCGTACGGCTTTTCCTCCCTCCAAATAAACTTTTCTTTGATTTCTGCTCTTTGCAGTGAAATTGTGTTCGTTATGGCCGCGAAGAAATGTAGAAACGTAAACCCGCAAGAAATTAGAAACACTGTTAAGGAGGCAAGAATTACAAGTAAAAAGTTGAATAACAAGTGGGAAAAAATGGTTCCAGAATATAAAAAAAAACTGCAGCGTGATGAAGCCAGTACACTAGCAATTGTCAACTGAAATGTGTTTATTCTTTGCTAACTGAACCAGGAATGACAAGCAAGCCTGTTGCTAACCAACTTGCCAGGAGACCTTTCCAACCGGGCACAATGTGTTTTCACTTTGTTCCAGGTTAAATGGGTAAACTAAGTTGAAAGTTTTGCGTGGACAAATCAGAATCACTAATAAAGTATAAACAGGAGCACACAAAATTGTGCAACTGAAATACTACAAGAAAATCCTTTTAGAAACAGCAGTAATGTTCTCTCCTGTCTCCTCAACCTTTTCATCTGCCCTCATGATAAATCTGTGAGGTCAAGGCCATCCATAGAATAATCAAGGGATTTTTAATTCCATGAAATATGTTGTTTTAGGTGCCTTTGGTGAATTCTAGATCTTTTAGTCTGTTGGTTGGAGGCCCAATTTCAGTCTGACCTATTTCAAGTTAGGGAAATTTATAAATTTTTGATGGATGAAATATAGTATAAAAAATAAAAGGAATACATGCTTTTACTAATAAGCTCATGAAACAAAGGAGGAAAGAAGTATTTGCATTCTTAAAGCTGTTTCTCATCTAAAAGTTTAAGTAACAGAGCTCTAGAGGAGTAGACAAAGTGAATTGATAGTGTCAGGACATTAAGTAACAAATTCATCAGAAAAATGGAACATTCAGATTGTCCACATACACACTCCTTAGAATTTCAGTTCCATGACATCTCTAACCAAGGTTTTAGGGAACACACCTACAAGTACAATAACAGCCCCAGCCATGTGATGGAGAGTCACTAGCACATTAAAAGTTGTGAGTGTTCCTCAGATCTAACAGTGATTACTAGATTCCATTTTGAGGGCTGAATAGAGTAGCCAGAAAGTGTAGATCAAATGGATATTCAAGGAAGCAAGTATTTCATTCCTCAATTATACAAAAGATTTCTAAATTTTTGAAAATACAAGAGATTCATACATTTTCAGAATAAAAAACATTTATGGGGTATTTATCATGTTCAATGAATGGGATACGGAAGACAGCGAAAAGTATGAGACAGGTTCTCTCCTTCCTGGAGTTAGAATTTAGTTGGGAAATAAATGGCATAAATATATAAAAATCTGAAACAACAGAGAAGCTAAATAACAATATAACAGTATATGAATGTCAGCTACATTTACTGTTCAAGTGCTACAACCACTTATCCCTCGTTCCTCGGGTGGTTGTGTTTTCTCTGCCCCTTTTTTAGAGTAAAAAAAAAATTTATATATATGTAATATAAGTGTATATTACATAAATATATACACATGTAAATATATGTACATATACATATATATTTTTTTACTCTGATTTTATTTTTAAAAGTCTTATAAACTTACTATAAAATGATGTTTTTAATCATCTTTGGAAAGTCAGCATACAAATTGTAAATAAAGACTGATATCAGAGGTGTCATAATACATAATGATTACTATTTTTTGAGCACTGTTTGGAAACATGGAAGGTAATAAGTCAAACTCTTAATTCCTTTTTCAAGTCAGCACCTCAAAACTGGATCCTCTGCACAACAGGTTTTGCAAATTATCACGGTACAAAGCTACTCGTCAGAGTTGGAAGGTCAATAACCTACTTGTTGTCTCTCCCTCAGTGAAAGAAAAAAAATGTGCAAAAAGTAGTCTCTAAACTATCAGAAAAAATATACCGTGCCTCCCTCTGGAGGAATCCTAGTTCTGTATGTAGTTCTGTATGGTTCCAATGAATCCATACTTTTTTTTCTGAGAGTCCTGAAATTGTAAATGACACAAGTTCAATCTAACCATTTCATTCTAACCATGGTTAGCTTTCTTACCAGAGAACAAGTTTTATGTTTTAATAACACGTGATTGCAACCAATAACAATACTATAAAAGGTTGACGCCCAAATAAAATTTAATTTGATGAGTAAGTCCATAAAATGAATGTGTGACTTTTAAATGTAAACCACAGGTCAAATCTCTAAAAAAAGAAAAAGTCTTATTACACTTTGTGCACTAGGTCATATTATCTATGAAATAAATTTTTGAATATAGACTTTTTATAAACTTCAGGTATAATGGGAATTTTTCTTTAAAAAAATTAAGGAGGCAATATTAACAATAAAAAAGCAGATATTTTCAAGTGTCCAAGTGTAATACTTTATATATAGGAGCTAAAAAATGTAATAAAATTTGAGTAGAGGTGAATGTGGCTGGAACCTAGAGAACAGCTTGAAATGGCCTAAAGGGAAGAAGAGGCACAGAAACACGGCTGAGACAATAGTAAGGAAAGTCAAGGAACAAACTGGAACGCACACCACAATAATGAAATACACAGGGAGCATATTTCCCAAAGCCCCGTTTTTAAAAAATATAAAATTCTGCAAAGCGTTTTATATACCAATTCAGTCCCTGGATTATACATTCTGTAATCCTTGAATCTTTGTATTAAATTCCTGAACTATGAAAAGCCACAAAGAGGAGATCATTTATCCTGATTCTTAGCCCTGAAGACAGAAATAATGTTATCATAAGCTCTTGAAGGAAGGTCCTGAGCAGATTTGTACCGGGCATGGGGAATATCCCCCTTCACTGAAAGCAGAATGAGCCTACCCCAGGAATTCAAGCCTGTGTGAGGGTTAAGGGCTGAGAGAAGCAAGAGAGCCTGCCCAGAACTGCTTTTCCTGGGTCGCCAGTTTCCAGTTGCTTACTGTAAATCAGTGCTTTTACGTGACCGTCATCAATCCGGAGTCGGTTCAGGCTTGGGTGACTGGCCACTTCAGAGAATTTAGAAAGAAAGCAAAAAGCCACCCACCCCACACCTCTTCCTCTTTCTCAGTCTCACTTGTCTTTTCTCATCTGTCTCTCTCCCTCTCCCCCCATACCCTCTCCCATAAAATAATTATGCCTTATGGCATCTGAAAGGAAAAAAACATGCAATGATGCTTTTTACAAGTTAACTTTGTGCTATAATACATTCATTATTCACTTTGTGTATCTTCCAGGCAACTTTCAAACCCCAGGTTGGCTCTGTTCCTTGCTACACAGAATGCCTTCCTGCCATCCAATGATATGAGTTCAGTTAAAAATCATTTAAATTTAATCCTAAACAAATTTGTGGAGATAAGTCTCCCTCCCCTGAAAATCGCACCGTACCTCCCAAATCCAGATGTGGGAATTGATCTGCTGCTTGAGGTTGCATTCATTCAGATAATTAAAAGATGCATTCATTCCATCTGTGGGATTTTTAGATTTAATTCTTTAAAAGAATCTCTTAAAACATGACTTTTCCGGACAAATAGGTTCTATTAAAGATTTAATATGAAACCTATGCTATTCATGCCTCATTTTTAAAATAATGTAAACCTTTGAGTGTTGATTGTTCTAAAATTCTGTAAAATACCTGGTAGAAGTAGATCATCTTGTTCAAACAAATAAAACTAAAGATTTGAATGCTCCTATTCCTAATCATATTCATTTGCTTAAATTGGGGCTTTGTAGAACTTTGAGTGCAAATGACTTCGATAGAAAAGGTGAAGAGAACAAGAGAAACTACCAGTGGGTATTGGTGCTGTGCACCTACTATGTGTCAAGTGCAGTGCTTCTGACCGAAAGGTAGGAACATCTCTCTGTCTGCATTCCCATTCAGGGAGATAGATGTTCGTCCTTCTTTTATGCTTGTTCCACCCTTGAATTCAGCAACTTCTTAGACTTTAAACCAGCAGAAAGGAAAAATGATACATCCCCAATTTTTTTGCTGAAAACTTACAATACATTAGAGAAATAAGAAATCCATTCTCAGTGTTCATTGTAAAATTTCCCCATGTGCTAGGTGCCAACGACACATGAAATAATCTAATTCTTTTTAGATGTGGGATTTATTACATGTGAATGTCATCATGAACCCACTGGACAGAGAGAACATTTCATTTTTCTTTCAGTGTCTCAAAACTCTAACTGTTGAAACAATATAAAACTGTCTTAATAAAATTTTTTTCTTATAAAGAAATTCTATAAATTTAATGCAAAAGTCTTGATACATACCAGATTCAAACTATTCCTGGTAGTAAGAGCAGACAGAAGGTTAAATCTCAATCCAGAAATTTCCTTCGCCCTTAGTGATAACAAGCAACTCAGGAAGTTACTTCCCTTACGGAGAACTAGCGTTTATGCTTAAGACTAAAATGATTATTTTTAAAGTAGCCATTTTACAATGCAAATGTGTGTCTAAATTCAACTCAGTAAAAATAAGCATTTTAAACTGAGGCTGCAGTAATGACTTTACGGGAGACAATGGGAAAAGAGGTTCTTGAATACGAGCTCAGATTTCAAATTTCTTCTAGGTGCCTCGAGACTTTCTGTGTCCCTTCCTGTATTGGTACTTGTTTAACTGAGAACCCATTGCTGCGAAGTTGTTTTACAAAACTGAGGCTGTTCAGCAAGGTAATAGGAAAAAAAAAAAAGACAAAAAACTGGCCTGCAATGCCAAGCCATGCCTTAGCACTTGGAACGAGGGACAGATGCAAGAACACAGGCTTGCTAAGACAGAACAGCAACGAGAGTCTGCGGAACAAAGACACATGCACAACAGAACCTTTTAGACAGACAAATGACAGACACGGAAGAGGACTACAAGGGACCATAGCTTCACCGGGGAGAGGTAGGGCTTTGAAGAAAGGTGAGACGATGGTGACAGTACAGAAGAATAATCGAAGAGAGATGGAGAGGAGGACAGGTCCTAGTGGGAAGTGATGTGTGGCAGAGGCCTTGGTGATGGAGGCGGTGGCAACAAGCAAGATAAACAAAGCAGAAGTGTCAGTGTTCCTCCCTGGGCTCTGTTGATCCTAGGCCACTCTTTTTCGTCCAACTCTGTCTTGTTCACTGTCCTTAAGTGATGCTCTATGAAAACTCTAGCCCCACAGTAAACAGGATTAGAATATACTTGGTGTTGGATTATACTTGGCTATGATCAGGGCACAGGCACGCACATACCTGGGTCATCAGTTTGGCTGATTTCTCTGATAAGACCTGCTTGACATAAGTGAGATTTTCTTGGTATAAAGTCAGGCCTTCACAGCACACGCATTGCATAGTTTTAGGTTGGCCTTCGGGTGAAATGTTGGGAATGTATTGACATTTCATTGAGAAATATGAACTTTTTATTAACCTAATCATGTTTCAGAAATTCATTAATCCAACAGTCACTGAACATCCAGCCTACACGTGGCCTGCTACTGGGCACAGTGGCCTCCATGTAAGACGACTGGCCCAGAACTTAACCGGATGCATGAATTAGCATTAGAGGAAGAATGTTGAATGGCGCTGGCAAAGTGAACCAGGATAATTCCTATGATCTAAGTTGCTGACTCTGTTTTTCTTTACTACCTTCCTTGATGGGATATAAGCTATCACAGGACGGGGACTTTCTCTACATTAATAACTGTACCCTGTAATGGTGATTGGCACATAATGAACATTCAGGAAAGGCTTACAGGCAGGCAGGCAGGCCGGCAGGGAGGGAGAGAGCAAAAGGGAAGAAGGGAGGAAGGGAGAGATGAAATAACTTCGACACTTGCATTTTTCTAGAGTTTGAAGGAAATTGCAGCATTTTCCATGTTCAACTGCTCCTTTCAAACTCAGAAAAAAAGAAGTAGAGCGTTTTCTGTTGACTACCAGGAAAGTATCCATTTATTTTCTCGGAAGTACTCTGAACCAGCATGGAACTACCCAGGTGGACGTGGAAGAGACTTCTGAGAGAAGCGAAGCACTTCTCTCACATGTTTGAAGAGTATTCACCTTTGAGGCTTTTTAGAAATGAGCTATTCCTCCAAACATCTTTTGTAGGCATAAGAGGTGGTGTTATTTTCGAAACTTGGAAGAGAATATTGGTCTGGAATGGTTAACTGGCTTATCTAAGGCCCCCGATTAATTAAGACCAGTGAATTGCAGAACTAGGCAGTCATCAATGCATCGTCATTCTTCTTCACATACTTAGGCCACTCTGAAACTAAAAGAAAATTTGCCACTGTTTTTAGACAAATTAGAATCTACTGTTCTTTGAAAAATAAAAAAATACAATCTCTCAGGTCTTTATTTTTAAGGGAAAAGTCCATGATCTCAATTGAACCACACAGACAAGCTGAAAATATAACGAAAGGAATGATTCCTGACTTTCCAAGAGTAGCTTCAACTATAAACATAAGTCATTGGTGGACATAAATCCAGGTACCTCCAAGCAAGAGGTGTTTTCTCTTTCCGGAGAGACTGTTAGGAGAGTAGGGTCCTCGTAGCAGTAAATCTGGTGCCGAGACGTCTGTAAATCTACACAGAGATGTGTGCATCCTGTGACTAGGAGAGATAAAAGATTATACTTTCATTTGCATGGTTTGCTGGGTTTTATTTGGCAGACACAATCACACAGGCGATGCAGAGCCCATAAAACAAAGTGAGAACAGCAGCTCATTTGGTGGCAGAATGTAATGGTTATGGCTCAAGCGCTTACATAATTCATTCAAACCCTTATGCCTATATTTATTGTTGTTTAAATGAAAATCAAACTCTCTCAGCCATAAGGAGGAATCTGGTCAGAAATTTGATTGAGATCTTTCTTCGTACACAGCTTCGGAGGTTCTCCGTCCCCAACCCTTGAAAACGGCCGCAGAAATACCCAAGAGTAAACACACCTCCCTTAAACATGTTGGTACTTCACTTCTCCAGTCCTGCTTCTCCGAAAACCCCCTAAAACTCCCTCAGAATGAGAGTGAAGAGAGAGGCCCTGTTCATTACTGTGACTGGGAATTCCTAGTTCGACTCAGAGACCACTCGGAGGACTCCTGAACCATTGTGCAGAGTTAGTGGATGGCTCTGAGATGATGCTGAGTGCACGATCATACTTGGGGGGCGCACACAAAAGAAGGGTTCAGGCCTATGACACTGGCGCAAACCGTTCGTACAAGTACAATGTCTTCTAATTTATTTAAAGTGTTTCTGTCAAATCATATTTCTATAAGAAGATTTTTAAATTCTTCATCTGCAATCACTTTATTCTTGTTGTGTTGCAAGACAGAAAACTTCGGCTCTCAGTTGTGAATGCTCAAGACTGTGGGTTTTGCAGGTTTAGTGAGATTTTTTTTTTTTAATAACCAGACCTGAAATATAGTTTATTAAAACTTGTACTATATTATCAAATATACATCTGGATAAGGTTTAAAGATATCAGTGGTCATTACACCAATTTAGTGACAATGGAACGATGTGGCTTAAAACAGGTACGTGAAATAATATTATATTTTTATTTTCTAAGATCTCATGAAAGTAACATATATGATAGTGATGTATAAACATAAACTTTATCATGGTAATTAAAATTGCATGCCATTCAATGAGATAGAAATGTTTACTATTTCTGGGCTCTTATAATTTTTATAAAGTAGTCTGAAAATCAAAGAATAAATGATCTCTTAATTATTTTTTAAATGGCCGCATACCTTCTCTATACAAGTTAAATAGGTATGAAAATAAACACAAAGTATGGCCTAAATTTCACACACCAGGATCAAGTGGCTATTTTTGAAACTGGGTTATCCCTCTTGTTTTTAGAAATTCTTCATTATTTTTAGTAAATCAATATGGAGACTCAAGCGATTAGCTCTAAATTTTCATATTTGAGATTTTTTACCATTTCGGTCGTTATTACGTACACACATGAACCAGTTTGGAGGGGAAAGACAAGTACAACAAAAAAGTTATTCTAAACCACTACTCACTGCAAGTAAATAATGCATTTCTTAAGTAACGAGATAATTGACTGACAGACTTCATCTTGCTTTGGTAGGAAGCCCAAGCACTGCGTGTGAGAGCAGAGCCCTGATTGCATATTCCTCAAGTTTAACAGGAATCAACAAGCAAGACGGCCCCAAAATAAGATAGCATACATTTCATTTGAAACAAAAAAGCCATTGTCATAAATGTCCTATAACCTTGTGTATTTACTCTTGTCGAGAAATGTTTCTTTGCTAACCCATGTTCATCTTTCAATCAGCTGATCTTGATGGCCTTCAAGCGGCTGCAAGGAAATCTGACAAGTTGGCAGTGTGGTGGGGCGGGGGAGGTGGGAAGGGAACATAAAGTAATACTGATTAAGAGAATTTGAGACAGAAAGAGAGAAAGGATCAAAAGGAGGAAAAAAGGAGAAAGGAGAATGAAAAGAGCCAAATAAAATTAGGCAAAATTGTAGGAATAAAACAATTACACACGTTTTCAATTAATTCATTTTCCCCAAAATATAATTTTAATTGGAAATAATATGCTCTAATGTTTCAATTTAAAAGAAATGCTCCCTTAACTAAAAAATTAGCAACCTGATGTCTTGTAAACACAAATGTCCAAATTCTAGAGTCTTGATAGCTCAAGGGCCCATGCAACGGTTTTGGACGGCCACTCCAAAGAGACGTGTGGACTTCTGAGACAAGAGAGAAGCACGGAAGGAAGCAAAGCAAAACAAAATATTTTTTCTTTCAGAGACATTCCAGAATGAAGAAGCCTCACTTTCTGAACTGCCTGTTATCAAGGCAGGATGTTATCTGGCGCAGAGTGGATATTCAGATTCTATTATCCAAAATGAGTGAATGAAGCGATTTGTGGTTCTCCTCACCTCCATGCTACGTGCCGTCAGACCTCCCCTCTATCACAAATATTTTCCTTCCAATTCTTCTTCGTTGGAGTTCTTAAAGCATATTCTTATTATTATTATTATTTTTAGTTTTGCAATCTCCAATAGTCCTTATTTTCACTCAAAATTACAATACGGGGGACTATGGCCAATGCTATGCAGATGGCCAAATAGATAATAAAGACTCAGTTCATGAATAATATCCACTCAGAAAGAGGACAAAAGCAACAGGAAAAAAGAGCCCAAATTGGACAAAATGTGCGTGCTATATTTAAAAAAACACACACGCGATCATTGTCAGAGATCATTAAGGGTGCCCTGTAGTTTTAATGATATGCCAGTGGCACCAATTTGATGTGACTGTTTGCTCTTATAGTCAATAAAAAAAGTCATAACTGCCATCAAATTTAAATTTAATTTATTTTCTACACAGCCCTTTCTGTTTTCCTTGTTTTTTTTTTTCTTTTATAACATTAACACTTTTTTTTTTGTTAAAAAATGTGTGAAAGATTAATTTGTAGAATGAGGGGAGCTGTGGGTGCACAGCACAGGACAGATGGCGTGGGTGGGACATGACAGTTTTCGTCTGTGGCATCATTTTGTTGTTGCTATTGCAAGTGAACAAAATAAAGCTACTGCTGCCGCGATTATTTCTTGGGGGGCCCCTAAGAGAAGGTGCATCGCTTGTCCTCATGTCAGGCCCTGCTGCTTGCGGACACCCCCTCCATACACACGCCCTCCCCCCACAACTGCCAGCCCAGTCAGGAACGCCGTTTGTCCTCCCTCCTGAGAGCACCTGCATTTTAAAATTGCATTTCTACAGAACTCCACCTGACTTTTGGATGCAACAAAATGAAATCCACTCTTTCTGGTAAGCTGACTATTAGGAAATGAATGAATGGCCTGTCTTCTCTGAGACCCTGTATTGGAAACCCAAATGCACGAAACTAGAGATGCCTAAAAAAATAATTTTTTTAAAGAAGAAGACTTTTTTTTTTTAATTTTTTTTTTTGCACCAGTCAAAAATTCTACTCATGTTCAAGGGAAGGGAGAACCAGTGCAGGTTTACACATACAGCTTTGGTTTTTGCCTGGAACAGCCTTAATTTACACATAAGTGTGGTAGGAGTCTGCTATTGTAAAGGTTCTTATTGAAGAAGAGAGCAATTACCACAGAAAATCAGTCAGATGGCACACACAGACATTCTGAGAGAAAGTGAAACTTTGAGGAGGAAAAGGGGAATTCAGGACAGCACGTGGGAAGGGAGAGGCGAATTTTTTTATGCACAAAGACATCCATTAACAACGTCTTTATCAGGCCCCTCTTCCTTGTCAACCAACTGGCAGTGCCCGGGATATGGGGACGGGAGTGCCCATGAACGTTTTGGGGAGGGGGGTCAGAACGTGATGCCTTCGAAGGTGGTGGGTGGTGAATGCACGGCAAGGCCAGGTTTGCCTGAAGGAAAATCTCCTCCAAACCTTGGCCTCAAACTAGTGCTTCTGGCCTAGAAAAGAGAGACAGCCCACAAAGGGATGTCAGAGGCCATGGAACCAAACACGTCATCCTTTTTCTGCCGTCATGAGGCTGCTTCAGCCTCGAGATCAGTGTCTTCTGATGGATGGGGCACTTGGTAGTCCAGTCTTTGAATGTTATTTTATTATTTTCCTAATTCGACTGGAGGCTTTTCCTGATAAGGATGGTGCCACATTGCACAGCGATGGGACCATGGGTGCAAGGAGGCCATGTGGTGGCAGCATGGCAGGGCAAGTGTAGGCATGGGGACGGGGTACTGTCACCGAGTTACCTGGACACGTCTGAACCTCGGTTTCCACCTCTGCAATCACGGGGCGCCATAGAGCATGTACCTTTCCTACACGCTGGCGTGAAAGGGCCAGCCCCCTGTGAAGCAGTTAGACAGGGCCTGGCAGGGAGCTAATGAGCCCTCGTTTCCTAGGAGTCACTCTTTGGACCCTCCCAATACCTGGCAGCCAAGGGCACTCAAAGGTCCCAACCTCTGACGTGAAACACTTTGTCTTCTGTTTCCTTGGGGGTAGTGTGGGCAGATTCAGTGCTGGGATGTCCCTGGGTGGGTGGAGAATTACAAAGTGGGGAGGGTGTTCTTTATGTCACAGGGAGGAGGGGGTGTGGGGCAGGGGCGAATTTTCCTCTGACCTCAAGATGCTTATAGCTGGTCTAATAATCAAATAGGCATGGGGCAAAAGAATCACCCAATTTAGTGCATCCACGTGCGTGGGAAGGCCACACACAGGAGAGAGTCACAGGGCCGGTTCAAAGGGAGAAAGGGAGACTGAGGTATGAGTTGCCCAGAGGTGGGGAGGAGGTCAGGTGCCTTGGAGGCTCGAAAGGGGCATCCAAGGTGATAAGAAGAACAGAAGTTTGATAAATAGAAGAAGTTTGTCCTGCCCTATAGATGGCTCAAAAGATAATCTCTTATCTCGGGCAAGGCCCTTCATCCAAGTTCTCCTGGGTAGGTAAAGGGAAGGAATGAAGTTTCGCTTGAGCCCGAAGCTAAAATGGCCTTTAGTTCCAAGTAATCCACACTCTACCAAGGCACTCCTTGGGGTGGCTCTTTCTGAAGCCCCCCAGGTGAAATCTGATGCCTGCCAGACAGAGTCCGCAGGGAGGAAACGGGAGAAAGGCGTCTACCACACTTCTGATTTAGAGAGGCGTATCCGCTTCATGTTTGTCTGTTCTGCTAGACTTTCCCCACAAATCGAGGTAGGAGTAGGCGTGGTGGACATGGGGGACAGCATGTCCTTGCTGGTCCCTAAACTCCAGCGCAGACACAGACTCAGAACAGAGGTCTCTGTAAATCAGGGCGGCGACCCCAACACGAGCCCCGCTTCAAGGGAAGCCATCGCGGTGCCTGCGATTTAGACCCCATGGGTCTGGGTAGAAGATCACTTATGTCCATGCATCCTGATCCACAAAATGTATGACGTCTCCCTGTTTTCCTTTGTTTTCCAATGCAGTCATGTTTATGCCCCAAACACTAAAGAATGGTTAACTTACTCCAGAGGAACTCTGTTGGGCTGAGGCTGGGGTGGAAACGGTAAGCTATATGCATCACGTATTTTTGAATGTAAATTTATAAATGTAGACAAATGAATGTCTAAAATTGCATGCTGTAGAAATCATTTTGTCCTTCACAGTAAGACGTGTGCACTTATAAAACGCAGTAAAGGCTTCTGGAACCGGACCCCTATCGCGGTTCTCCTTTTGTTTAGTAATAGAACACCTCATTTTTGCCAAATGCATGGCTGCCCCAATAAAAACCACATTTCTCAGCTAGGGATATAGCCATAGGATAGTTTGAGACAGTGAGATGTAAGTCGTGTTTTGTGGCATTTTATAGAAAATCCCCTAAAAAATCGTTTATATGCCTTTTGGCCCCGCTCTTCTTTGTCTTTTGCTGTTATCTGGACTATGAATGCAATGACTGGAACTTGGCCTGACAGTGGAACTTGGGAATAAGAGCTGTGCTCTAGGGAGCCTGCAGGGGATGAGCTGGAAGAAGCTTCTGGATTGAATGACCTCCCACAGCAACCGGACGGGCCCAGGACCGCCTATTTCTCGACTTGGCTTCTACAAGAGGGAAATCACGTCTACGGGGTTTCGGGTCTGGTTAGTTAGAGTTTCTGCACATGCATCCGAACCGAGTTCTGACCGCGATGCATCTATGCCCTCTTCCTGAAGCACAGGAGAGAGGAGGCACTCGGGCACGCCTCGGAGATGCTGTGCCCGCAGTCCCAGACCCCCGAAGCGAGGCAAATACCGCAGCGAAGCGAGGCGGGTGGCTTTTGGGGTTTCCCAGTGCGTGGAAACGTTGTGTTTACACTAATCATGGAAGATGAGCTCTCCAAATAGAGTGGCTCCAGTCGCACGCCCTGGCTGAGTGCTGCTGTGTTGTGGTTGTGGCTGTTGAGTGTGTGTGTGTTTTTAGTGTAGTGCGCATGTACACTGAGATGCTAAATGCCTGTAAATGATCCTGCCTAGGGCTGTGTCAAAGCATGACAGAGTGGGGATGGATAGAAAAGGAACGAGTTCAATTATTTCTTTGTATTTTATTTTAAAAAAATACTTAGCGAAGAGGACGTACAGTGCGGCACATGGAATGGAGTCACTGAGGTCGTGATGACTGTGCATGGTGTCGGCTGGGCGCTAGATTGACAGAAGCGATCCCTTTGTGAGTTATGCAAACGTCTAATCGTTTTGTTGCACACCTGAAACTGATATAATACTACGTGTCAGTGGATACAGAGATTTTTAAAAAAATGCCACGTGTAAACTTTCCCTCTGATATACTAAGGTCAATGCACTTCATGTTTGTATCAATGCTCCTTAATGAAATGACAAAATAATTTTGTAGCTGGAGGCTAAAATCAAAATATTAGATTGTAGTCAAGAGACTCTAAAATAACTAAAAAGTAAAATAGAATATCTTCCAACATGAAGAATTTTTAAAGTTTTTTTTTCCCCAGCTTTATTGATGTGCACTTGACAAATAAAAATTGGATGTATTTAAGGTAGACAACATGATCTTTTTTGTTTTCATGTTTTCTTTTTATTCTTGACCCTCTTCACCCATTTGTCCTACCCTCCCCCTGCCCAATTCCCCTCCTGGCAACCACCAATCTGTTCCCTGTATCTATGAGTTGTTTTTTATTTGCTGGTTTTTTATTCATTTGTTTGTTTATTAGTTTGTTCATTCGTTTGTTTTTTATTCATTTATTTATCTGTTTGTCATTTATTTGGAGGTGTTTGCTTATTTGTTTGTTTTCAGATCCCACATATACAAGAGATCACGCAATGTTTGTCTTTCTTTGTCTGACTTATTTCACTTATTCGGTTCAGATGCATGTGAAGAAACCCTAGCCTGATGCCCTCAAGTTTCATCCATTTGGCAAGATTTCATTCTTCTTTGGCTAACTACTGGTTTTATTTTTTTTTTTAATTCCTGTTACTGTGTTGTTCTTCCTCCTTGTTCCCGTGCTTTCCCCATGATGAGGGATAATTCTTTAACAACTATGGAAGACATTAAGAAAGTTTCCATCACTGAGCAAAACAGTTGAAAATGCGCTCAGTGGTATTCTGGGAATATATCGCTGGAGATAACAATGGATGATTAAAGCAGATAGAGCTTTTTCATTTCCTCTTACACTACAGCTGCATATTTGATAGGCTTTGTGATTATGTGCTACCTGATACTTGTGCAAAAATAAGATCATTGAGGGTATTTGTAGTAGAGTTAGACTTTCTAAAAACAAACCAAGAGAAAGGGGTTGGGAGATAGATATAGACAAACGGGTGGGTGGGTAGAAGGATAGATAAATAAAACTTATTTTCTCAAAAAAAATCACTCATGATGGCTTTATTGACTTAACATTTCCCTCAAATTCTGGGCAATTATTAAAGACAACCCATGTGAGGAAACATGATTGGGATAAAGAATCATAAATTCAAGAGGAATGAAGTCCCAGGTTCCATTTCAATTGAATTACTAGTTTGTTGACGGCATCATAGGATCAGTTATTGTCTGTCAGATTTTATCTTGAGAATCCTGTATTTTTATAAAAAGTTTATAACCTCTATTTTCAGAACTGCCCAGAAGACATTGTTGCTGTTAACTATTATTTCCTTTCATGTTTTGATTTTGAAGTTCAACCCTTTCCAGAGGTTTGAGGCATCTGATAGGCAGAAGGTAAATTTCAGAGCATTCGTTTATTTCCCAAGTGAAACACAAAGCAAGTTTCAACGTTTTGGATTGTTCCCTGGAAGTATAAGAGTAAATTTAAAATTTTTGTATTAACCAAAGAAATCCAAAGTAGAATAAAAGAGGAAAGTATACCAAAAAAAAAAAATGCTCTTGTAAATCCAGGAATAATTTGAAATTAAAATGAAAAGACTTTTGACTGATTTCTACATGTTTCAAGGAAGCTCCAGTTTGGGATTATTGGGTTTAGGATTATCGGGGCCACACATTAGGGTTATTTATTATATGTATAACAAGTCTGGCACATAGTTGGCACTCAAATAGTTTTGAACGAATGTGTATGAATGACCAGGAGCCCAGAGGACTGGAAGCAGAGAGGGTGAAGAGGGAGACAAGAGTTGGGTGGTCTTCAACTTCGGTGAGAAGAAAACTCCCACGGGTTACCCTGTCCCGCAATCCCAGCAGGAAGACCCCTGGACGAATGGGACTCCACGATCTCTAGAGATGCAGCAAATAATTCCCTCTGAAAAAGGTGATTACTCCGCGAAGAAGTCACCGAACACCTTCCAGCGTTTTGCGGTTTACAGAACATGAGATTTTCCAGCTGTCTGAGGATGAGGAAAACCCTCAGGGATTCTTCAGCCTTCCGGTGCTTTCTGGTGTGGCCCCAAAGGAGGCTGACCCCTCTGTTCCCTCAAGTCCTTCTGCATGTGCGCTGGCTTGGAGGCCTGGCCACAGGCTTAGATCATTAACACGCAATCGTCAGTGCTCATTAGGATTACCTGGTGTTGAATCTGTTGCTTGTCAAAGATCGAGAAGCCCTGGCTGGCCTCACCTCTGCAGCTGAGGGAAACTTAGCATGAATTGGGGCTCTGAATGCAGTTGTCACAGCTTTGGCCACTCATCAGTAACTGAATGATCATGACTGAAATGTTAACCTCACTGCAGCCTCTGCCCCCATCTCTAAGAGGCAGGGGATAGTCTGGGCGTTTTTATGATGCGCCACTGTATTAAACAGGTATAACTAACTGAGCTGTGTAACGCCCGAACATTTGGGCTGAGTTCTTGGGAACATGTGTGCACTAGAAAAAAGAAAGACTGTGTAAGTGCAGGTGGACTCTCCATAATGAAAAATCTATACCAGTCTGAACACTCATTTAATGCCATTAAAGGAAGCAGTGCATTTCTTAGCAAATAAGAGACTAGAGTACAATGAAATGTGATTAATTTTTTTATTTAGAAAACCCAGAAAGTAGATCGTATCCAATTAAGAACAATCTGGTCTATAACCAAAGACACTTTCACATAAGAGGCTAAAATCAAAATATTAGATTGTAGTTAAGAGACTCTAAAATAACTAAAAAACGGGATAATTCCTATTGTCATTCTTCAGTTTCCTTTGATTATTACCCTCGCTTCAATAAATTGCAAACAGAAAGGGAAAAAGGACTACCTGGGATTAATGTTGAATAGCACTTTTTATTTAGCCTGCTGTCTTTTATGAATCCTGATTTCCATCTGTTTCAAGTCTTTTGATACAGATCAGTTAAACTTGAATGAACGGAGTCTTCTCATTTAGTTTGCCTTCTCCGAAGCACAAGAATGGAATGTGCTTTTGTCCCCTTTGATAGTTTATAAATAGTCCAAATAAAGCTGCCCATTACCTTTTCATACATAGTCAGTTCGTTGTTGAAAAACTACGCCCCCTCACACCTCCAGGCCTTTCTGCCTCTAAATGAGACTCTTTGCACGTAAATGTATATGGCAGGAAAAATCAGCAAACTCTAATGTTCAAACCCCAAGGGGGCAGCCTGCACACAGATGAAAATATGACCATGCACGTCCGTAGATTCTGTTGTATGATACCAGGCCTAGAGGAGAAAAACCAAAGCCTGCGTCAGACTGCGCTCAGAGAAGAGAGCCCAGGACCTGGCTGGATGCACACTCACGTGTAAACTCAGAAAGCTCACAATCCTGACATCGTCCCCAACCACAGCAGAAGATGAACAGGGCACAGACCACAGCACGTTGTTGTTAAATTCACATGTACTCAGTAACACATTTCACCAACTTTGCCGTCCGACGGGAGGCGAGGAGCAAAACAAGTTATTTTCAGGAGTCCAGCCAAGGACCATTTGCTCCTTCGTGAGTGGGTTCTAAGAAGGCCAAAGCCAGCCTATCAAGACAGGCCATTGTCTGGGCAGTGACTGCAGGGCCAAACCGCCCCACAAAGGAATGCTGTTGCCTGCACAGGAAACCAGATGAGCGACGACGTGTGGTTAACCCAGGCCCAGCACTATGACGAGGAAAACAAGCACAGGCCTCGGTGCCGACGGTGGTCAGAGCACTTTATACTCAAAGGAGGGCCTACGGCTTGGTTTGGGTAGAGACTTGACCAAGGGGCCTGCCATGCACAATTACCTAAAGACATCTGGTCCTCAGGAAAGAGACTTAGGTAAGGGGCAAACCGTAGCAGCAGTTCCATTGACACGGGGATGCAATTCGCTCGATTCCTATTGCTTCTCAGCTGCTACCAGAGAGGCGAGACCCGAGCTTCCAGGTCTCATTCTGGCAAGTCAGATGCTGCTTCGGCTTGTAGAGTGCCTTTCTGGCGTGATGTGGCTGGGGTGTGCTGGGAAAGAACATCAATAAGAAATCCCTCCTGAAATCGAGGATAACGGATGCCTCATTCATCTCTATGCTCAAAAGGCTGTGTCGAACTCGTTCCACAAGGTGCGAGGGACACTAAGACATACGCAACACTGTCCTTGCCTTCTGGGCCCCTTCAGGATTCATCTGTCATTGATTCATCATCATCATCATCATCATCATCATCATCATCATCATCATCATCATCATCATCAAACAAATTCCTCGCTCCAGTTCTTTGACTTTCCACTAAGGAGAAGGGCTGGAACCGCTATCTCTACCTGTCGTGGCTGTTCATTTTTGGATAATGATCCTCATTTGGATGACTCCAGCAGAAAAGATTGCTGGCCACACTCTCCCCAGGTCGGTCCCATGGGCTGCGAACCTGTGACTCTTATAGGATGAAACTCAGAAGAAGAAATGCTCGCCCTCTAGCTGTCTCTCCTCCTGCAGGGGCACGTAAGGAGGCCTCCTGACGAGATGGCGGAGCTGCAGGATCAGCTGTGGTTGTCAAGTTACACGATGGACACCTGTAGCGGACTTTCTGCGTGAGAAACGGGCCCTTCTGGTGTTAGGTCATCGGCTCCAGGGAGCTGTTTTTCACATTATCTCGCCTAATCCCATTTAAAACATAAATAAACGTTTGTTTTGCTTAAGACTTTTAACGGAGACAAGAAGCCACCAACTCTGTAGAAATGGAAGGAACTTTACAGTCTAATGATAGACTCCCCTTGTGCAATATGGAAAAAACCAACTCCTCCTGTGTCATTTCCTCTCAAGCGACCACAGCACACCGACTCGTCCCGGGATGCTGAGCTGTGCTAGCCGCTGCCTCCCGCTGCCTGGCTTCTTGGATCACCCAGGTACCTCCGGGTATTCCGGCCTCAGTGTGTCCATCTCTCTTTCCTTCGCAGTTTAATGGAGATAATATTGGGATTTGCCCAGAGAAATCCCATTACCAAGAAATAAACTACAAATATATGAAACAGATGGGTTTGCTGGGTATAGGTTTCTAATCGAAGCATCTTTGACCCTCCTCTTCCAAAGCATTGACAGGCTATTTTGTGCCCCTTGTGTCCTACGTCCTGCCTGAAACGGGAAGGGAGGAAGCAGAATCTCATGACGTGGCGAGATGCTGGCTTGGTTCATTCCTCCCAATTATGACAGCATAGGAAACATACCCCTTTCTGTGGGACAATCATATCCCTTACGAACAGCACAACTCTTCGAGGGCAATAGTCTCATTAATGATCAATTTGTGATTTTAGAGCATTTTGTATATTCAAAGTAATAACTACAATATTGTGAGCAATAACAGTCATCACCGAGTTTTAAGCCTATTCGTGCACAGAAGAGAGGAAGAGAGTTCTTTGTGATGTAAATTATCCCTAAACTCTAGAAAATTCCGTTTACCCCCAGAAACATTCCTTAATTTCAACTTCTCCTGTTGACATGTAACTGTTGGGACAACAACTTCCATATTTAACTGCCACTTTTTCAAAGTAAAACTGTTACATCTCACCTTGGGTGAGAGAAAAGTGACCACAGATGGGAAGTGAACGCTTTCAGGCCACTTACCTATCTCTCGGGTTTAACGAACTCCCTCCCAGAAGTAAATCAAATATATTTCTACTTTTTAAAAAACCCGGTGCCTTTCTTCTCGTGCGCACTATGTTTTATCTTCTGTAAGCCCGACGTTTCCTAGGCGGCAATTCAGTATTTTCTAGTGGCTGCATTTAAAATTAATTTATTAATGTTAACATAGTTAATTTAATTTAATATTATTATTGAGGTTTATCAGAATTTCAACAGGTAATCAATAATTTAAAAGTATTTTACATTCTCTTTTCACAAAGTCTTCCAACACGGCATGTGTTTTACACTTAGGGCACGTCTCGATCCAGACTTGCCACATTTCAAGTGCTCAGGGGCCACCCATGGCTGTGGTGGTGTTATGGGGCCAAGCACGGCTAGCCTGGTCTTCCCTTCCTTCGTCCTTATCCCTGTAATGACCAATAATCTCAGGAACTTCCGAATTCCTCTTGATTATTCGAAGCCTTTCTGCAGTTTCTGTTCCTAGATCCTGGGACATTTCTCCTTAGACAAGCTCGATTTGAAAAAAGCCACTTCTCTTAAGCGTAAGTGGGTGTTTGATGGCAATTTCTGTTCCTCTCTTGTATGAGAAACTACTATTAGCATCATGATCTGACAGACAGGGAAACTGAAGTCCAAAAGTTAAAGATTTCTCACAGACTCACAGTGAGACTGTGGCAAGCGCAGGGGAGCCCATGGCACACGAAGGGCTGCCTCTCAGTCCCCAGAGTTAGGAGTTCAGGGCCCAGAGCCGGGACGGCTGACTTGCTCTCCTGACTCCTCCTCTGGGTCCATCGTCTGCCTCTGGCTCCTGGACTCCGTGGGGCCTTTGTTCTTCCCTCCATCTACCCTCCCTCTGCAGGTGGGCTCTTCACTCTGCCCTTCAGCCTGCATCCCCAGCTCACCTGCCCCTCCCAGCCCTGCCCTCCTCACCTGCACACACACCAGCTCCTCCGAGGCCACTGTCTCTGTCAGCCCAAAACCCAGGTGCCCAGTAAGTCGCAATACCGATCACTCCCAGTTGACTAGATTTACAAAGCTTTAACAGCATCGGAAGGTTTTGCTTGTCAGAGTCATTAACGTGCCAGATCAGGCGTTTGAAGTTGTTTAGATGGAAAATTACGTGCATTGAGTTTATCACCGCAGTCTCCATGTTTAAGGGGAGATGAGAATTCATGTAAATAGCACTAATGGTTCAAGGGGAATTTAGTTCTTTCAACTAATCAAAAACTAATCGAAGGTACTTCCTCTTATTTCACATAAAATGCACTGAATTTAAAAAT
This sequence comes from Cynopterus sphinx, assembly GCA_030015415.1. Classification (NCBI taxonomy): domain Eukaryota; kingdom Metazoa; phylum Chordata; class Mammalia; order Chiroptera; family Pteropodidae; genus Cynopterus; species Cynopterus sphinx. Next base: position 18,064,758 of record CM057394.1, read on the forward strand.
AGAATAACTAGATTGGCAACAAAAACATAAAGGTTTTAGAAAACTGGGCCTTTACATGTGTAATTTTACTAAACTGGACATGGGTGGCTTCGACAACAAACAGTCATTTCTCACCTTTCTGGAGGCTGGCTGGTGGGTGTCTGGTCGGAGCTCACTTTCTGGCCCATAGATGGCCGTCTTCTCGCTGTAGACGGGACGAAGGGGCTCTCTGGGCTCCCTTTGGTAAGGACACTAATCCCATTCGTGCAGGTGAGATACTCATATACTCATACTTCGTATACTCACGACCTAATCACTGCTCATTGGCTGCACCTCCAAATGCTATCCCATTGCAGAATAGGTTCCGACGTGTGAATCTGGGGGACACAGACATTCGGTCTACAATACGCACTCAAGTCCCAGGACCACAGGCAGCAGAGCCTGAGCTGAGATCTGTGCCTCTTGGCTCCTGTTTCTAATGTCACCAGCACCTTCCACTGTCTGTAGAATCAAATAGCTTTGAACGGAGGAGCAGAGGGGTCTTATCTAGCAAACCGAACAAATTCATAAGCATATAGTGTGTGAATAACCTTGAGATAAAGCCTAAAAAATACTCGTCATGGCTTCGGTGCTTCTATTCAGTGACTGTGACTTCTTGATTGTCCCTTTGGGTGGATTCCATTTTAATGACACAGCAGTATTCCCAGCAAGAGACTGCCTGGCGAGTGCAGGTAGGGCCGACAGGACTGAAATCACAGTGGACACCAAGATGGGAGAATTCACGAACTGAAGTTTCATTAGATGGCTGTCTTAACCATTACTGATTTTTAGCAAAGCCGGGCTTCTTCCTAGTCATTCAGGACCACGGCCTTCATAGATAAAATTCTCCTTTTGAGAAAGTTGGGGACACAGCACCGGAAAAGATATTTCACAGATGCTTAATGAAATAAGAAGCGGAAAAGAAAATAAATGGGAAAGCATTTAACCCATTCATATTTATGTTTGTCTCAAACCAATTGTAATTAGGAGACAAAACAGAAGATTAATAAATCAGATTCATTATCAGTTGTCACGTTAGTCATCAAGCCATATGCCCACTATGCTTCTCTGATAATAACTGAACACAGAATTGGGACAAAAATGAAGAATTGTCATGGTACTGGGAAAAACAGTTTTCCTCCCCCATAGAGCTAACTTTGTCACTTATCTGAGCACTAAAGACAATAATGTTATGTAGGGTTGTCGGATTAAGCAAATAAAATACAGGACACTCTATTCAATATGAATTTCAAATTTAAAAAATGAATAAGCTTTTAGGGTAAGTCTATACCACATATTGCATGGGACTTACTATGATATTTAAAACATACTTATATTAAATATTATTCTTTAAAAATGTTTTATTTTTTTATTAAATTCAGACAACTTGGCTCACTATTTTATCTGGCAATCCTAGTTGTTTAGTTGTTGTGCTTATGATGCCTAATATATATGTTTCGAATTAGCATTGATAGACAAAAATAACACACCTGTAGCATAGATAACAGTCTTCTTTAGCCAGCACTTCGCAGTTAGTTGGATAAAGATTTTTTCTTAATCTTATAGAATTTTCATCCTAGAGGAATGGGGTATGGTGGGAAGTGCCCAGGGTCACCTAGTTAATATGCAGTGGAGCCAGGACTCAGACCCAGGTCTGCAGAGTCCAAAGCCTGCTCTTCACCCTGACCTGGCATCACTTCCCAGGCATCAAGTCGGTAATGCAGGAATTTTCTTTTTTTTAATTCTGGTAAAATAGACATAACTTAAAAATTTCCACCTTAACTAACTAAAACTCTGCACCCATTAAAAACGGCTCCCCATTATCCACCCTCAACCCTTGGCCACCACCATCTACTCTGTATCTATGAATTTGACTATTCTAGGTCCCTCATATAAGGTAAAATGATGCTCGTGAGCAACACTCTTGAATACAACTTTCTGATGATGACGATGTTTCATATCTGCACTGTCCAAAACCCTGTCCGCTTGTGAATATTTAATTTAAAATAATTAAAATTAAATAAAGTTTGAGTTTGAATAAAATTTGAAATAATTAAAATTAAGTAAAATTAAATTTTCAGTTCTTCAAGCCAGTTTTATATTTCAAGTGGTCAGTATATAACTAGTGTTGGATCACACAAATACAGAATATTTCCATCATTACAGAAAATTCTATAAGACAGTGCTGCTCTAGAGTCTCCAGTAAAGCAACCACTATAGTTATGCACTGGAGGAAGATAAAAGAGAGAAAAATGATATTTCCATTAAAAATGAGTTATTAAAAGAGCACATTCAGTATATTAGGTGATTTAATTAACGCCTGTCTCTATTACTATGACAGAGATGTTAGAAGAAAAAGAAATTTACCATTGATGATCTTCATATACATTTCAACAAAAGTAGAAATTATGATCAAGAAATAAAAAAATGAGAAGTATATTCTAGAGAATAATGATTTTGAAAAACTAGCATTAGTTTTAAGGAAAAAGAAAAGTAAAAAAAAAAATGGTGTTTTAATACTTCCTTGTGACATTCTGCAGACTCTCTCTGCCTCCTGCTGCAGTGACTGAGACCTGGGTTCAAGTCCAAGCTCTCCACTTAGAAGTATGACCTTGGGCTAATTAATCTCTCTTCTATAAAACGAGAAAAATCATTTAAATCACTTAGACATGCATCTGACGTGTAGTAAGCATTCAACACATATTAGCTATTTTTATTGCAAGAGGGTGAGATAATGTCATACATAAGAGCGATTTGTGCTTAAAACCCTTAAATGACTTCTCATTTTCTGCAGGATAAAACCCGGGGTCCTCAGTGTGGCCCACATATTCGAATGCATCCACTGCTCCAGTTTTCTCTCCCAGGGATCCCCTCAAGTTCTATGTAGCTTATAGTTTTTTCAGACACTGTGTCATTTTACATCTCCATGACTTGCGCATGCCTTTCCCTCTGTCTGGAAGCCCTCTCCAGTCTCTTTGGCCCAGTTAACAGGGACCGATCCTTTAGGACTCAAAGAGGCTGGGTTAGACACCCCTCCTACGGACTTTTATTGTTCCCTTACCTACTGTTTGATATTAAAATTACCTGTTTAGGTGTCTGTCTCTATCAATAAGTCGAAACCACTTACTAGACACAAGATACCGTGCTAGGCTTTGAGCACATAAGGAGGAAGGACAAATATGGTCCCTGCTCTCAAAGTCTAGCACATGCTTGGTACATAGTAGGTACTTGAAGTATCAAACCAGTCAGAATCTAACATGTAGAGAAAGGACAGCCTAGTCTAGGACTGGACTACCTCCTAACATGTATTTTTTTAAATATTTTAGAGAAGGAATTGGAGCTGATGAGTAGTGTAGATTCTAGGTAAAATCCTGTAGTATCTCTTAATCACATAAGCTTTCTCTAATACTTTGGGAGGCCACCAGTCCTCAGATACCTGGCATTGTCTTAGCCCCCATGGGCTTCTGGCTCTCCCTTCGTCACAATATTTCCTCCTTTCTGTTGCAAAACAATGGACGATGATGGTTTTATTAAATCAATTCATTTCAGATTAAAGAAAAGTTCACCTAACACTTTCTAGCCTAAAATTTAGCCTATGTTTCTTTGTCTATAGCATCAGCCTTTCTGATAAAGAAGTCTCGATGGGAAATGCTCCCCTCCCATACAGAACAAGCTCTCGCTGTCCGGGATTCACAGGTGACACAACTGCAAACAGAAAATTAGCTCTTTGCCTGGTGTGGAAGCGATATCTAGACTATAGCAAATTTCTAGAAGTACTTGAGAGTCGATGATTTCAAGTTAATCTGGTTAATAAAACAAAAACCGGTTAAAGAGATAAGCTCCTTAAAGAAGATTCATTTAAGAGGAAATTTTAACGCTGGCAAAATACAAATTCCCAGCCATATGGAAAGACAAGGCTGTATGGAGGGACATTCTGGGGGCCAGTGAACCTTTCCGCATCCTCAAATATAGCTAATTTGTGCTTCTGGATGAGCATTAGTGGGTCAGTTTATATGTATAACATTACATGAGGTAAGAAATAGTATTTAATATTAATTTGAATAATATATTCTGACTAATATGATTCCAGAGTTCAGTCTGTAGATAGTTAAGGTAATGACTTAATTATAATGACACCCAGCCTCTGGGTTTTTCCAATAAACTGCCAAAGATAACCAGGAACAAGTGTGTCGGGTTAAGATCCCTGACTCTTCCCACACTACGTTGTGAATTCCATGATGACACAGCTTCGGGCCCATTCATCTCTGAATCCATCCACAATGCCTAACATGATGCTTGGCCCAGAGCAAAAACCGGGAACATCTTGTTGAATGAGAGAAAAAAAAGTCCAGGAAGGAAGGAGAGGGATAAAACGGAACTAAGAATTGTCTCAGGCCCCATAGGGTCCTAGATGGTCACTATCTAGGGACCTAAATGGATGAAGAAGTACAAATTGCCGGCTATGAGAATAGTCGTGGGAGTGTAAAGCTTTATTGACCATAAGGAATATAGTCAATATCCTAATAACTGTGTGGTATCAGGTGGGTATTAGACTTACCAGGGCGATCACCTCATAAGGTATATAAATGTCTAATCACTTTGTTGTATACCTGAAACCAATATAATATCGTATGCTAACTGTAATTGAAAACTAATATTTTTGAAGAGCAAGTTAGGAGCAGTAAATGGTATCATCTGTGCAAACCAGCTATACATGGAATTACCTTTGTCCAAAAGATACAACAGTTGAATTAAATCACTTTTACCAAGAGCTCTGTTGTTTCATTTAATTACCTCTCCAGAAATTGCATAGGCTATTATGCATTTTATCAGCTACAGGACCAATGAACTGTTATAATTTTAAAAGTTGTCATAATAATCCTTTTCCAAGTGTTCATAATTTTTTAAAATTTTAGCATTTTGGCTAGTCTTATCTATTTGTTATCAGTCCAAAGGTAACGTTAGAAAGTTTGAGAAATAAACTCTCACCGTATTTTTAACTTGGTAAAAATTAAATTCTCATCATTTCCCCCTTCTGATAAAACACAAAATAGAACAAAGCACAGAATCAAATATCTTTCCAGGGTGAATCAACACGAATTTGGGGTTCAAGTTAGGAAATATTAATTCCTCTTTCTCGCTGAATCTTCAAAAGTGACGTTTTGTTGTAGATTTGGCTTTGCTTTTTTATACCAGCATTTTCCCTTGAAACAACCCAAAGCCCCAAAGCTAGATTACGTTTTCCCTCAAGGAGGATATAATTTCAGGTTCAACCAGCACAGCGTTGGCAGGCTTACCATTTAGGGCCGTGGAAGGAATTATCACCCTTCTGGTAAACATCCTTCTTACGTAGCAGAAATGGCAGAAGGAAGCGGGACACCCGCGTGAAGGTTAGGAAAGCAATCCAGGAAAGTGAAGAAACTGGACGCTGAATTCTGAGCACACCATTCATACTCACCGTGCTTTGCGTGAAGAATTAGCATCCCTGCCTGGAGAGGAGATGTCTCCAAACTTGCACTTCTGCATTGATTAAATTGCGAGTTCAATTTTGCCTCTTGCTCTTTGTTGGCGCTGGCTCCCTCCAACCATAAAAGTAACCGTTTGAAAAGTCCAACAGCAGGAGTGGATTTTAGGAAACCAGCAGCCAAAGTGATGGAGCATGTTGGCCTCCCGCCCGGGGATGAAGCTGATGCTGGGCGCTTGCAGCAGCATTACCCCCCGGGGTGAGAGAAGATGGTCACACTCAGGATTCCCAGCTGCACTGTGGGTCGGGCGACTTGAGGACCGTCTAGATTGAGAGCAACGGTGGCGGGGCCTGGGCTAGAGCAGGCCCTGAATCAAGCTTGTGCATTCAAAGTTGCCATAGAAACCCCGTTGGAAAGTCCTCACTTCTGCAGAATTGATTTGATGTTTAAATGCTAATAGGCCTTCCTACATGTGACACTATATGAAATCGGAAATGGACAAATAGAGAAGAAAGAAAACATATCCCAATGCCTGAGATACTCAAGGACGGGATCCTTCTCCCATTCCTTATAAACCGATGACAGAAGTCGAGGTGGCGTGGGCAGCCAAGCCTGGGAGCCTTGAGCCTGTACGTCAGATGCACTCTCTGAAAGGCACTGCTGAGATGATTCAGCGAGCTCCGGCTGGTACTCGAAGCCAAATGAAATGCAAAGTTGCCTTTCAATAGCAAACCTCCCAGCAAGGGCCTGTGAGCGATCGTGAGAAGTGTCAGCGACTGTGTGCTCACACATTCCATTTGACCGCTCAGTGTCCCTGAGAAAACACGCAGAGGCTCTTCGAAGCTCGTTGCATCATCCGTGGATCTATAGCACGTTTTAAGTAAATATTTCTATTAAGTGTAACAAAACCCGGCATTTGTAGCGCTTGCACCGGAATGACCATCATCATCACCACCAAGCAGATGCGGAATGCAAGGCGAGGCGAACCGTCGGCTCTGGGATCTGCCCAGTAACCTTGTTTTAGATCCAATGAGTGCGTATGCGGATTTTTTTACCAAAATGTGAAAACTGCACCAGGATGTAATTGTTTAATGAATTTAGTGCAAAGCGCATCGGCATCAATTCCATTTTAGCTGGAAAAAAAAACCAAGTTCAACTGCTATTGGCTCCAGAGCCAAAACATTGTGAAGTGTGCCCACTGTGCTCTAGCCCTGCTCTGCTGGCGTGGATTTTTTCAAATAAATACTACAAAGTTAAAGCCTCCAGCTGCAGACCAACCCATCTGTAGATGTTTGTTATATTTGGCAGTATTGTAGAATGATTGTGCCTTCCTGCTGGAAAAAAAAAAAAAATGAGGGCGAAAAACAAGGTTCTGTCAGCAAAAAAAAATTAAAATAAAAAAAATTAAAGTTTGAAATGTGCATCGCCCAACAAAAGCAAAGTTTTGAATCTGAGTCGTTTACCTCGCAGTGAATTTTAAACACCTGTTCCCATTGAGCCCGCCGTGGGAACCTGAGAATATCCTTTTCCTCTGTCCTCCCCACGTTTAGTTTCTGTTCGAACCACAGAAAATGGAAGTGGGCACAAGTGGGATGAAAATGGAGCTTTTGCTTGAACTTTTTAGGGATTTTCCTTGTCCATTTTTGTGATCGGTGTTTAAATATAAAAATCCGTAACTTGTACCAAAAAGGTGGCTGTAGAGGTGACACTTGCCAGTGTTTGGCACGTTTTGGCGGGCCGGGGAGGAGGGGAAGGGGTTGGGAGGGTTGATTTTCCGTTCTTGACTTCTGTTTTTTGGAAGGCAGTCAAGTGAACTGCTGAACCAAAGCTGTTTGTCCTCCTTCAGGGCTTCTGCACACGCGGGGTGGCACAGGGCAGGGCTTGAGGACGGGCAGTGTGGAGTGTTTGGGCCTGAGTTAGGGACATTTTGGAAAACGCTTCACTGCAAATGTCGTTCTCCATAATTCACCTGAATGCTTCAGTTTATGCTGGAAAAAGAAAAAAAAACACAAAAACCCTGCAAAGATTGCAGTCAGTCTTCTGATGAAACCGGAAATGCTGCTTCTGGTTTTATTGTTTATCATTTGGGGATCCAGGCTCAGGCTGTCTGAGGTGAAGGTTCCCTGGAAACCTGACTCAGGAGGCAGAGATGTGCCTGCGGAAGTTTTTTTTTCTTTTTTTTTGGGGGGGGGGTGATGCAAGTCGGGGAGACCCACAGCTCTGAGAGAATGAGGGCGAACAGGACCAGGCAGGAGCAGCTGACGTCTGGTGCAGTCACAGAGACCACGGCCAGCCACACGGGGAGCTCTGAAGCCGGAATGTGCCTCCTGAGCCAGGCTGAAGCGAAGCAAAAGCCCTGGACCTTTTCACCCTCTCCTCGGGGGGCACAGGCCCGGGCGAGGTGACTCCCTTTGGCTGAGGACTGGAGGCTGGGATAACGAGGGCCTGGGTCCTCGCCACATGCAGCCCGGTCCGGTCCTTACACATTTGGGTCCACTTTGTGTAATGACTTCACCCCATCTGGGAACCGTGCCTCCAGGCTTCTCACGGGTCTCTTTTCCTGCAGAAACTCTACGAGGAGGGTTAGTGTGGTGGACGACAGCCCATGGGACTGTCGCTGGTCTTGGGGCTCTCCCTGCTGCCCGTCTCTGCCCTCCCCCACTCCCATTCCATATTCCCCTGGCTAGTACACTTGGCCAGTATGGCCAGCTTATTTACTGGGGCAAACCTAAGCCACCTCCCTTGGCCCCTGGTCACTCTATACTTCTCAGGCTGCGTGTGCCACTCCTGTGTGTTTATCACCAGAATGTGCCAGGGGCCTACCGATAGACACCAACACAGACCCCCCAGGTGGCAGCAGTCCCCGACAGCAACCCTACCTCCTCTGATGATCACTCAGTTACTCTTCCTGGCCTGGCAGGATCCTGGAAAAGCCGGCTGACAGGTATAGTTCAGGTTCAGTGAGACTCTTCATCTGCCCCCTGGTGGAAGCATTTCCCTTCTTGGAACCAAAACCTCTAACCCTGCAGAATCCAGGGTGGGGAGGATGGGGAGAGCCACTTCCTCAAGTGAGTCACTGGGAGTGATAGTAAGTGTGGCATTTCCTCTTTCCACTCTGGTTCCCAGACCTGTGTATTCTACCTACTGGGGCCACAGTGCCATATCATGGTCATGGACTCTGAGTCCTGGAGGCTGGTCATGGACTCAGTCCTGGAGGCTGGTCATGGACTCAGAGTCCTGGAGGCTGGTCATGGGCTCAGAGTCCTGGAGGCTGGTCATGGACTCAGAGTCCTGGAGGCTGGTCATGGACTCAGTCCTGGAGGCTGGTCATGGACTCAGAGTCCTGGAGGCTGGTCATGGGCTCAGAGTCCTGGAGGCTGGTCATGGACTCAGAGTCCTGGAGGCTGGTCATGGACTCAGAGTCCTGGAGGCTGGTCATGGACTCAGAGTCCTGGAGGCTGGTCATGGACTCAGAGTCCTGGAGGCTGGTCATGGACTCAGAGTCCTGGAGGCTGGTCATGGACTCAGAGTCCTGGAGGCTGGTCATGGACTCAGTCCTGGAGGCTGGTCATGGACTCAGTCCTGGAGGCTGGTCATGGACTCAGAGTCCTGGAGGCTGGTCATGGACTCAGTCCTGGAGGCTGGCTGACAGCAACTGGTGAATAAGTTTGTGTTTCGGTTGTTTAGTAGCTCCCTCTCTGGTGGGCACGAGAAAGTGATACAAAAGACTTTGCTCTCCGAGCCTCTGCCCACATGCCTCTTCCCAGAACCCTTGTTTCTGATGTTCCCAGTCTTGGCCCTTTGAGGCTTAGCCTGTGCCATGAGTCTCTGCATGGGCCGCTTCTTTTTCCTCGGAGTAGATCATCTCTGCATAGTCCAAAGCTCTCCTTACGGAGGGTTCCCCTTACCTCTGTCTTCCAGGCTGCTCCAGGCGGGGCTTTAATGCACTGTCTGTTATGGGCTTGCACCCTCAAGCTAATCAGACTCTTCCACGAACTAAGGTTGGCCTTTGTGTTGATCGACAAGGGACCGTGCAGCTCACGCAAGCTGAGAGGGAGCTGCTGGTATGGCAGTGGTGGGTGACGTGAGTACCTGGACCACTTGTTCAGGAAGCTTCCTTGTGTCCACTCGCCCTGCTCATGTCCATCCTCTTGATCTCTGGACCCATGAATGCTGGCTGTCAGAGAAACGGCGCCATCTGTGGCACACTGATTCAGAGCACGTGTGGCCTTCTGGAGAACCTTTCCCAGGCCTGAAAGGTTCTGCAACCTACCTGATGCTGTCACTGCGTCTTTAAAAGGCCACCCCGTTGTTCCACCGAGCTGCTCTGTGGTGGTGGGGAGCATGGTGAGACCAGTGCTTCCACTTTAACAGTAGATACCTGGCAAGGCTGAGAGTTCCCCCTGCCTTCTCATTCAGCCAGTTGCAGGACGAAGTCCTGTGTCCGATTTTCAGCCATGTCAGCCCCTGCCCCTGCTGCCATAGGAGATGAGGTGCTCCTTCAGGTGACACATAGAAGCTCTCAGATCATTTCTGCGGCACTCGAGTTTGGATTTTGAAGCCCTGAGCTTATTCTTTCCTTTCACCACTTTGTTCAGCAACATTAAGAGCAACCAACCAGTGTCTTACAGTCTTAGTTCCACAAAAACGTTCCGAAGTATCACATACAGAGTCACTCAGCTCCTTGCTTCCTATGAGTGGCTGATTACAATGCAGTCATTTTGCAAATCTCTATAAAACAGTTCTCTGCTCTCCTGACTGCTGGAAATAGTCATTGGCCCATATAAATCTAACCAGAGTACAGAGTCAATTCCAGAAATAGAACCGATTCACAGAACTCATCCCTAAAATTCTGTCCCTCCAGAGCCACGGCTGGAACCAAAGTCTATTAGTCAGGGTTCTCCAGAGGAACAGAATCAGTAAGATGTACGCATGCAGATCTATTTGGGAGGAGATTTACTATGGGAATTGTTTCACACACAGTTGTGGAGGCTGAAAAGCCCTCAGCCTGCCCTCTGCAAACTGGAGAACCAGGAATGCTGGTGGTGTGACTTAGTCCACAGCGGGAAATCAGGAGGACCGAGGACCTGAGATGAGGATGAGACAAAGTTGCCTTGCAAGGTAGAGACCTCTGCATCATGTTCAGGGAAGTGGGGGCTCCTATCTTTTAACAGGGGGTAGTGGGCCACTCCTTCGGTGAACATTCACGCAGGACACAAATATCTTCACGTATTTTGCCCATTACTTCTGGCCACATAGGGCATTCCTTCTGGTCAAAGAACTCACTTGTGGGAGGTGAAAATGGGTTTTCAGAGAACGTGAATGATCGACCCAGATGTCTCGGGTTCTCACCGCCTCCCAGCCAACACCACGATTTCAGCACACCAAACTTGGTGGGACTGAGAATTCCATCTTCTCTAGAGCTTCAGGAACCTATAACTAAGTCCTGGGCCTGATCCACTCTTCATATGCTGCCAATGAGGACCTCTAACTTCCCCACTTTGCCTTAAATTGGTGATTATTCACCAACAGCCTTTCATTGTCGTTCTCCAGTGCATGGGTGGCACTCAGCAAGAGCTGTACTTTTAATTACTACTCTCCCCCCACACCATAAACTTCTCAAACTACCCTAGGACACCCCGGTTCACCACTGATAAAAGTGGTTAACAACTGCCTCCCTACATGATGCCAGGAGATTTGGGATGATCTAATTCCCAATTCCATTTTAGAGCAGGCACGGTTAGACACCTGCATCCTGGCACTAATTGTCTTAGGTCAGGTCGTGAGTTCTGAGACAGAATTCACGTGCACAAAGTGTCTGAAGAAGTGGCCAACGGACAATACCTGCGAGGGACTGAGAGGGAAGCGGGTTCTCTCCGTCTCACCTCCTCGGAGGCAGGCACCTGCTGATTCCTGGCATTTCCCACCTCCGTGAGTCATTCTGAGGTCTTCATCCTGCATCCTTTGTGGAGGTTACCCAGGCTTCTGTGGTTTCTAAACCAATTCTAGCTGAGGTGGGAATCAGGCCACTTTGACTCCAAGCACTCTGCTGTCATAAGGTTCATGCCCACACCAATGCTTTCCTAGGCATCTGGATAAGCAAAAAGTAAAAATTGCCTCAGAAATCATCATTAGACAATTGTCAGTTTATTTTTTATTCTTTATTCTTTGCCTGTTGTCTACACTGACAGAGAAAGGAGAGAAGGAGGAGGTAGTGGGGGCTGAAAAGAAGAGCCATCTTATCCCGCCGATTTTCCAGAGTCCACATTCTCTCACCGAATTCGGCTTACACTCTTTGCCAAAGTCTTTCTTCGATTTTTTTCTGCCCCTTGAACAAGTTTCCTGTGATGAGAATTCTCTTTCTCAGGAATGGAATCTGACTTCAAAATCCGATAGATGCATCCACTATGGAACTCACCGCTCGCTGACAAGTACACTTGTGAGATCTAGATCTTCAACTCACTCCTGTTCTCACTCATTTCTTGCATTTTTTGGTTTTAGGAAAGAAGGTAACTGTGGTTTCTGTCAATGTTTGTTCTCCCATGAATAGGTAAAATGTTTACTTATTTTATTAAGGATTTTCTCCCAGCTCACATCTAAAAAAAGACCAGAGACCCAAAAGACTGGTTGTAATTATTAACAAACAATTATTCTGTAACCTGTTAGAAACTCTGTTACGACAGGCAGAAAATCTAGCATTTTAACTTAACTTAATAACATTTACACCATTTAAAGAAACCTAAATGGGCAGGATGCAGTAGCGTTAACAGAATCGAGGCTTTGGGAGGATGCCTGGAGGTCTGATGGAGGATCTGTTCCATGCACATGTCATCTACATTTTCTAATGAAAAGCAGGGGGGAAATATTTTTGCTTTATCAGAGCTTATCAGGCAAGCACCACAAATCATTGCTT